>CM076600.1:17050000-19550000 GCA_038502835.1 Octonoba sinensis
CCATTATCTGTCTAAATAGGCGGTAGGGATTAAGTTATAAATTAATTTTTTGAAATTCTTTTCCCTCAGGCGAATTTCAGTTTTCTAAGAATGAACCACTCACCTGCCATAGCAGTCGTGACTGTTATTTTGGCGGGGGGTCTGAAGCTCTCGTCTTGAGGTATGGCCGTGATGTTCACTTGATAACTGGTGAATGGCATCAGGTTGTCAACGCGGAGTTCAGTGACTGTGGCTTCGACGTATATCACTTGAGGAGGAATGGGCAGCTCCTGGAGAACATTGTGGCTGTCGTAGAATTCTTTGTGAGCACTGTAGGCGATCTATAAGTATAAAGTGAGAAACAACGTTAAAAGCGCGAAACAGAAATATCATCGGAGATACGTGTTTCAGGGATACAAGCAATGATCTAGAACAGAGCTGGAGCAGGATCACGGAGCAACGCTGTTTTGATCGAAACTGGAGGAGAGCCGGACCAAATAAATCAGTTGAGCTCCACTGTTTCGATTTTTTTAATCTCTTTTATCATACACAAAAATTAACTAAAAAAAGAAATTAATATAGCTTACTGAAAATATACAAAGCATGGAGCGGAGTAACAAAAAAGTGGCTTCTCTAGATCCCTTGTAATAAGGAACCTCCTTTTAATGCAAAAAGATGTGAGCTTAACCGCTTGCTTGATTATCCCGAGTTATCTCGGGTTCGTAAATTTTTATCCCGCAAAAACTCGGGCGAATCAAAATTTGCCTGCTTTGTTTTATCACGGTTTTATTTGGCCTGGAGGAAATAAAAGGAAATATTCAGTTTTGATTGGCAGTTTGCCAAGTTTTGTTGGTTTCGCGGTTCTTTTGGCGGGACTGGTCACGTGCTTTTCATATTGTACAGTATGCATCGATTTCGGCCTGGAGCAAATGAAAAGCACATTTTCAGCTTTGATTGGCAATTTGCCATGTTTTGTTGGTTTGCTGTGTAGTCCCTTGTTTTAAAAACTACCGTACAAAGACCAATATTTAACTTTTTTCCGTTTTCCCGAGATAACTCGTGATAGTAAACTAATATTAAAATTTTATGCTTTTACACCTGTAAAAAAATAAAAATTAAGCATAAAACCTACATATTTTGTTTTGTTTCGTTTCCTTGTATTTAATAATAAAATGTAAAATTTTATGATTTTAAGTAATTTTTTTCAAAAACATTTGTAAGGGAAGCGGTTAAGGATGCAAAAACATCCGATAAAAGCCAGGAATATTCTAGACGAAAAAGGCTAGAATACTGGATTCTCAAGCAATCATTGAAAGTAAATGAAGCTCAAAGAATTTTTTCTCTTTATTTTTTGCACAAAAGATAAACTTTTTATTTCTTAATCTAAAGGCAGCGAAACAAAAAAATAATGTATTAATCCATCGTTTCTCAACCTGAGGGTCACGACTCCTAGGTGGGGGTCGTATCCTGGTAGAAAAAGGGGTTGCAGTTGTCCAAAAAGACTGAGACACGTTTATGTAACATTCTTTTCTTTTTTTTAACAAAAGCTTTAAATTATTATCAAGTGCTCAAATATTCAGTACTTTACTAATATATAATATTGTAGAAAGGTGGATGAACGGCGTTTTGTATTTCTTTTGCCATTTCAGGCGGCGGTCGCGGCACGAAAAAGTTAAGAAACAATGCATTAATCTATCAATTAAGTTGATCCTTTTATGTGGTAATAAGCTAGTCATACATACGTGATCGCTACATGTGAACAATGAAACTTCAGTACGAAACTTACCTTGTACTTAACTGCGTCTAACTTAGAAGGTGGCTTCCATGTCAGTATCATGCCATGTGTAGTAACGTCTTGAGCGCGAAGTTGCGTCGGAACATCTGTGGGATAGACAAATCTCTGACTCAAAATTCAGCAATAAAATAATTATTGATACTCGTAGCAGCAATATAATAACTTACACGAGATACGGAAAAATAATCATTTCAGCAGTAGTTGAAATAATTGTCGTGAGCAAAATGCTAGAAAATACATCAAATTTCAACCCGTAAAAGAATTTCAGTCACGAAAAGACTACTTAAGTTGGTTATCTAAGGCTTGAATCCTTGTCAAACCAAGTTAAAAGTAATAAGATATTTATGCAAGCAGATAGATCCTTACTGGAAATCTATTATATTAGAAGTTCTAACTTTTTGAAGTCAATGTAGTGTTTATACAACAGAATGAAATGTATTAAATTCGTTTTTTTTTTTGGTTCCTTGTACGAACTAAGAGAAGTATTGAGTTTTGTTGCATTCCTCACAGCTAGAAAAAAGAAAATACTTATTGTATAAAAAGCTAGTTAAAAGATAAAAAATATTTTAAAGTAACTAAAAAAATAACTTGCAAGATTTGTCTAAGCAGTAGCAATTAAAGTAGCATTTTATCGCGTAAATTTTGATGTTGAGAAATATTGAATTTTTTAATTAATGTTGTGTTAAAATATGTAATATGTGAATATTATACTCTGTAAGCGCAGTTGTTTACTCTACACTGTAAAAAGTTCTAGTTCAATCTTTAACGCCCCCCCCCCCAAAAGGAGGGAAGAAAAGTGTGACATTTAGCGGCAACCAACATTTGGTGTTAAAGGTGAACCATTATAATGGTTCCAAATACTTAGTACCGAATGTTGGTTGCAGCTAAATTTCACCATTTTTTTTACTTTTTTTTGGCAAAAGGTTGAACTAGAGTTTTTTACAAGACAAAAACAATCAGGACTGGTAATAGAAATTGCATATAACCTGTAGGAGTCACCCTGACAGTAATGAGTTCGGAGAGGCGTCCGAGGCCTTGCCTTGTGGCTGCTGCCACTCTAATCGCATACATGGCATGCGTGTCCAAACCCGTCAACTCCGCTGACCACGTGAGTGGGACTTCCTTTTCATTCCATTCATCCAAATCTTCCACAGCAGTCTGGACGTACAAAACCTGGACGACAAGAAAAAAAAGTACTGAACTACTACAACTAGAAGTGAAGAAAGAAGTCATCGTTGTAGCCAAAAGATAATTCAAAAAGTACAATGTTTATCTTTGCGCAAAAACAAGGAGTTAGTATAGCAACTTAATGTAACCCCGTGATCTGGACCGGAGCAAGAAAATGTAGTTTGAAACTGGAACGGAGCAGAAACAAAAGAAAAATGTTGTGCTCCCCACTGATCCAATCTTTTCTTTTCTTTTGAATTGAATTCATAAACTTAAAAAAATAAATGAATGATTTTTTTTTCCAAATTTGTGTTTTTAAGTGTCTAGTTTTTTTCGCCCAACACTGCATATATAAGCCATTTTTATTTATTGAGAAATAAGCAGGGACGAACTGGGTGGTCGAAAGGGCACGGGTGTATCTGAATTGAGGCTCCAAAATTATTCAATCTTACTATATTAAACAACATTTATTAGTAAAACAATTTTGACTGCTGTGTTACACTGCTAATAACTCTCGGATGAATATTTTCATGAAGTTGCAAGTATAGTGTATGTTTTTTACTAAGTCTACCTGCAGTGAATTTCTCCTTACAACTTATTTATTTTGTGGAATGTTAAAAAAAAAGTTCAGAATATTTTCCATTTAACGTAGTAGCTGCTTCCATGAAATTTTTTTTTCAGACGTTTATCTTATTTCGCTTATTTCTGCTCAACCGATTCACTCAAGAAGCAATATAAAATAATGAATGTGTTTAGTAAATTAAACGTAAGTTCTTAGGGGTTTGCATCATTCTTTAAATTGATGATCGATCTTCACTTTTGAACATTTTAATAATTCAATAAAAATTAGTATAGTTTTAACAAATTATGTTATTTTTGACTGAAAGTCACGATAAAAACTTCTTTTAGTGGGAAAAACAGAGAGAGAAATATTCTTTTTTTTTATATGCGTAGTATATGAATAGAATGATTCGTTTTAGAGGTGTAGTGTAACACAAATACAAGTTTAATTCGTTTAGGGCAGATGTAGTATTTCTACAAATGATGTACACTAAAGTGAAAGACTATAAAGCGGAAAATAAAGTCCATGTTATGTACCATTGACGTTTAATATAATTCTAATAAACCATAAGAAAATAGATTTTACATTACATTTTGAGCAAGAAATATGAGACGACAATTAAAATTATTTCTTTTTATTTCATTGTTTCTAATCGCCGAAGTATCACTCAACATCTACATTACTTTGTTTATAAAGGCAAGAAAACTAACAAGGGAATCATTCGTTTTCTAAAAAAATACAAGCGTTTCTTGGAAAAATACCTACCTTTACTGAAATACAACTATAGTAAAACCACATTTCTAGACAACTATGAACATTGAAATCTTGTCTCATATTTGTAAGTTTTATACAAGTAATTCAGACGACTTTATGCTGGGCCATTTTAGGAATTCAATTGCAACTGGGTTCTATTTTTCTTTTATTTAATTTTATTCAAAACATTTGAAAAATATTGGTAAATTTCTCTTACCCTGTATCCCAGAATATCAAGAAAATATGGCACTTGGTCCCACCAGACTTCCACTGTAGATTCTGAAGTGGCCATTGCTTGCACATTCGTTGGGGCCGTAGGTACATCCCCTGGTGTGTGAACAGTTATAGGACTACTCCAGGGGCCAGGGCCACGAATGGTATATGCTCGAACCCGGTAGATGTATTCCGTATTTTCATCCAAAGAGCTTCAAGATACAAATTGACAGATTACAAAAACAGGAAGAAAAATACTTACAGTAGCTATGACTAATTGCAGATTTAGTTCAATACTGAAGATTCTATAAAATAGGAACTAGATAAAGAACATTTAAAAGTAAATAAATAAAAATTACGCATGGCATACAGTATATATCTTTTTCACTCAGTAGGTTTCTATTTCCAGTAATCAGTGGTTCCATATGTCCAGGGCTCCCATATGTCAGTAACTCCGTTGGTTAAAACATAAATTTCCCCTTTATGTTCAAACTATTACCAACTTAAATTCGTTCATAACACTTCACGTTCCATGTTTCCCGCCTGTCACAGAAAAATAAAACAATGAAAAGTAAAATTGATTCTACATCGCCCTATCCCAGGGCGACGAAATTTACGTAACACTTTAGCAGCAATTTTTCAGTTTAGAGGGGGAGTGAACATTCTAGAGAGAGCCCTTATTGATGATGATGATGTCGTGTCCTCGCGCGTGGCAAGGAAAAATGGGTACGCTGCTCCCGAGCCTAACGGGGCCCTTATAGGCAGGCATCCGATTTCCGCCCCTTTGAAAGGTCTCAATTTTTTGAACCAGCTCCCAGATGAGAGACCGTCACCTGGGATTGGCACCGCCAAAGGTATCCATTCACTTGGAGGACATTGGACCCCCGACCTATTTAACGTGCACCAGCATCCTTTAGCGTACACGGACCACAGCAACCAGCCGCGAGAGGTTGTTACCCTATCAAATCCTGACCTCCCTCAACGTTGCTTCACTTACGGTGTTCTGCGGGAACCGAGCTCCTACCGACTGATCTAGTGCGAGACATAGAGCCCCTATTACAGCCATGATTTGGTTTGATGAAATACGAATTCCTTTTCCTAAAACTGTGGAAACACGTATTTGGAACAGGAGTGTTGTAAGACAGTAATGTGAAATCAGTGGTCTGTACGGCTCATTGGTCAATGCTTCCTCCGTGCTACAGTTAAACAAGTTGGTCTTGTGTTCAGATAAATGACCAGAATTATTTGGTGCTTATCAGGAAAAGTGGTCTATAAATGTGCCGCTTGATTCCTCTTTCTATTCTCTATTATAAATAAATATTTTCTAATTAAAATTACAATACAGTGGAGTATCGTTTATACGACGCCAAAGGGACTATCGAAAATCGTCGTATAAGCGATAACGTGGCATAATTCATTTAACCTTCTGATAAAATCCAATAACTCTGACCACATTAAAACGTCTCATAACCGGTACTCTACTGTATATATTTTTAACCGCTTGCCTGAGTATCCCGAGTTATCTCGGATTAGTATATATTATAGTTAATTATTATCCCGAGAAAACTCGGGCGAAGCAGAATTTGTCAGTATGCTTTGTTTTATCACGGTTTTACTAGGCCTGGAGGAGATGAAAGGAAATATTCAGTACACTGTTAAAAATTTCCGTAAGAAAATAGTAAAATAACCATTTATTTGATTGTTATTTTACCATATTTAATTACAACAGTTGAATAACCATTAAAAAGATGGTACTCAAACCGCTGATTGTGAAAAAGTCGTTTATTCTCTGTTTATCCTAAAGAACGTTAAACTAACCATAATTTTCAAGCGCTCAGTAAGAATCTCGCGTCCATCTTGGTTGCGAAGCCTTTTCGGTCGTACGGTGTTTTAAAATATAAATAAAGGTTTATCAGTTCAAAGGTTTATCAGTGCATGTGTATATAAAATAATAAAAAAAAAAGTGGCTAAAGCAGTGGTTACTAAATAGAAACACATACACACGTAAATCAAAAGTTGGAGACATCGGATTCCCGAACTGCTTGCGAATGAGCGAACCTATCATTTGAGCTGCTGAAGCTTGTTTGTATTTTAATTTTTGCAGCAAATAAAACGATTTTCGTCAATGTACAGTAAATTAAAACCAAAGATGATTTTTGGATCCAATCAAAAACTGAAATCTCAATTTTAAAGCAGTTTTCCTGTTGAAAAGGAAGATTTATTGATAAATTAACGGCCGCTTTACGTGGTGTAGATGGCCAAATGGCTAGCGCGAAAGGTTGGTATGCCATACACCCGGGTTCGATTGCCGCAAGCTTCGTTTACGGTTTCTACGCGTCGAAGATTCTACGCCTCGAAATGGTTCAAAAACGGTAAAACTTTTGTTTTGAAACCATTTTTAAATGGTTATAAAACGGTAAACTTTTGTATTTACGGCTTTTTAACCAAGTGGATTGGAAATGGTTAGGTCCCGTAAATATAGAAAAATGTTCCAAACCGTAAATTTAACGGTGAATTAGATGGAAAGAGTGCTGCCGATCATTTAACTGTAATTTCATGATGAAATTTCCAACTTTGTAGGGTGGCTGCTTTGATTGTCAATTTGCCAAGTTTTGCTGGTTTGCTGTGTCGTCCCTTGTTTTAAAAACTGCCGTACAAAGGCCAATATTTAACTTTTTTCCATTTTCCCGTGAAACTCGTGATAGTAAACTAATATTAAAATCAAATGCTTTGACACCTGTAAAAAAATTCAGCTTAAAACCTACACATTTTGCGTTGTTTAGTTTCCTTGTATTTAATACCAAATTAAATAATATGATTTTTTGCAATTTTTTTCAAAAAAAATTTAAGGAAAGCGGTTAAAATTTATCCTTGTAATACACAACTTATATTTTAATCACCTGTATACTTGTCTTGTAACAGTGGTATTGTGCTCCGGCGACTTGATATCAGATGCCTTGTGGAAATCAACGCCATAATAAAGAATGTGTCCATTCCTGTATTGAGGAATAGGGGGGTCCCATCGGATAACAACAGTCGTTGGGCTCTGGAGGTTGTGAGTCAGGTTTTGAGGAGGTGCTGTTGGAACTGGATATTAAATAAAAAGAAAAAAACCATCAGTAAAAACGATATAAACTGTTATATAGTTGCTAAACACATTGGCGACGGGCAGCAGAAATCTTCGTGTTTAAATGTCCAGTGGTAAGTGACGGGCCATGGAGATTTCCAGTGTTACATAGGTGTTAGACCTGTCATTTTAAATTGAGCACCGCGGTAGCGTAGGAGTTAGGGTGCCGGATTTCCAACCGGAGAGTTAAGTGTTCGATAGCCGACCTACTGAAGACCCACCATGTACACAAGGGGGATACGTGCATGCAAAATCCGTGGACCCTGAAGTCTCGGGGCAGTTCCGAGGGTGTCGGAGAGTGGAGAATTTCCCTTCCTTCCACTCTTAGGTCAAACAAGGAAGGTGGCGAATTTGTGATGGCGCCATCTGGTGTCATCCGAATGCATAATTTGTGCTTAATACAAGTCGTACTTCCACCCTTCTAGTGCTCATTAAAACGGAAGGCGCTCCTTGCCTGCTCTAATTCTTGGTGGCTCTGCTAGGGGAGCTTGGATATTCAAGTGTCATTAGGAACAACACCAGCAAACATTTTATTAATTTTAACGAGAAAAAGGCCCAACCTCTATATAAACTAGAAATTTCTGAGTCCCGTAATCTAGCGCTGGACATTTAAAAATTGAGATTTCCGTATCCAGTTGCTAATTTGGTGGTACATAACTTAATAGTAACCCAAAAAACATAGTTACTCACCTCCTTCTGGAGTGTCGAGATATGTAACAAACTCCTGACCCCAACCAAGTCCATTTCGCCCGGACAACCGGAATTCATATCTCGTACCTCTGTCTGAAAAATTACACAAACATATTTTTGATAGATTAATAAAATACATTTTTGAAAAAAAAAAAAAAAAAATAATTTCTCAAGTTTTAGAGCAGCTCAAAGAATATAAAAATAAAAATTAGCCAAAACTTCAAATTTACTCTTTCATTGCTGCGAGAATTCGACTTGTCTTGTTAAGATATTAGAACAAATCTTTTCTGCGTTTTCGACTATTTTTCAAAAAAAAAAAAAAAAAACCAGAAGATACTTTTTTTAAAGCAAGAATTTCTTTTTAAATTCAATGTACTGTAATTGACACGTTCACTAAAAAAGAGAAATAAAGGTGACATGTTGCACCAAAAGTAGTGACAATTTTGCAGGCTACAAAATATTCAAATTTTCTCTAAAAGTCCTAAATTTTCTCTATTTTAGTGCAACATGCGCAAGTATGCACCGAAATATAGTAAAAATACAAATCATTTTTGTAGTCAGCAAGTTGTTGCTAGTATTTGGTGCAACATACCTCCACATTTTTCAGTGAACCTACTTTTCAGAATGGTCACTCTTAAAACCGTGTTCATTAATCTTTAACTACACTGGTGTTACTGAACTTAATTTTGGTGTTACTTACTTTTTTTGTTACTGAACACCCCTTTTGATATTCAGTTAGTGAAAATTATTCATTTTTTGATGTATTTTAAATTTGTTTAAGTGTTTTTAAAAAATACAGACATCAGAATGTTTTTTTTTTTTTAGCATATAATGTTCGTTAACTCATCTACGCATCAAATTATTTATTACTATTGCTCATTTATCCTATTTTCATAGAAATGAGCAATAGAAATGCAATTTCGGTACGTAACAGACTTAACACATTTCATGTGCTAAGAAACGTTATACTGTCTATATGTTTTTATACAGACATATAAAAATATTTAAAGTACTGTAAAACCTGTAAAGTTGACCACCTTCCTAAGTTGGCCACTTTTGTCAGCAACAAAATTAGCCTTTCACCGTCTATAATTTAACCACCTGTCTAAGTTGACCATTAAAGTGCTGCACCGCAAGTGGTCACTTACACAGGTTTCACTGTATATCCAAAAATTAATAATTTTAAACTGTACACCAACTAAACACCAGAAATCGTGTTCAGTAACACCAAAAATTGTGGCAACTGAACTCAAAATTTTAAACTTTACACCAACTAAACACCAGAAATCGTGTTCAGTAACACCAAAAATTGTGGCAACTGAACTCAACATTTTAAACTTTACACCAACTAAACACCAGAAATCGTGTTTAATACAACAAAAATAGTGGCAACTGAACTCAAAATTTTAAACTTTACACCAACTAAACACCAGAAATCTTGTTCAGTAACACCAAAAATTGTGGCAACTGAACTCAAAATTTTAAACTTTACACCAACTAACACCAGAAATCGTGTTCAGTAACACCAAACATTATGGCAATTGAACTCAAAATTTTCAACTTTACACCAACTAAACACCAGAAATCGTATTCAGTAATACCAAAAATGGTGGCAACCGAACTTTTTAGTGTGTGATATATTAAGATTTTTGATGATTTTATATATTTACGGCATAAATTATCAATTTTCATTTAGAGTTATTTATCTTAAATGCGACAAAGTGCGCCTGACATCAGAAATTCAAAATATGTATATATATATATATTCCTACGATTAAAATAAATAACTTGAAGTTTAAATTCATTTTTCTTATCTCATCCGCAACCTAAAAATATTTTCTGAGTTTCAGAAACATATCGCCCGAGGTTTGAAAATATTCCATAAAACTCAAAATCGACCTCAAAATGTGCTCTGAATTAAAAATATAGACTGGCGTCCGAAAAAATACTTCGAAGTTCAACGTCTAACCGTATTGACATTCGACGTAACGAAACAAAATCCACCGCCTGCCAGATTGCTTCACTGCAACAGTAGTGCATCTGTAAGGAAAATCGTTCTACAGCATTTGATCAATAAGTTCTAGCCACGTAATTTTAAATGTTATAACGAAAGAAAAATGAATAATAAATTATAATTAAAGATACATATTATTTATGGGTATAAAGCAGCACGTTGGGATAAATTTTTCATATTCAATTTATGAGGACTTTTGTAAAAGAAACACTTATAAAATTAAAATGCTATTTTTTTTTTCAAAAAGCCATTTATTTATTTGTTTCGCTTTGATTTTGAGAGTTGAATACTGGATTTGAATTTCTGATTGAAAATAATTACGTTCCATAAAAGTGGTTATTTTATTTACTTATTATTAATCTTATTTGCGTATTCAATTTTCATTGATTTCATTAGTTAAGAATAAATACTTCGAGATATATATTTTCAAATTACAATTGACCACTTGCGGTGCAGCACTTCAGTGGTCCGCTTACAAAGGTGGTCAGCTTTATAGGTTTAACGTACCTACTAATTTTAATTATTTATTTATGTATTAACAAATGTAAGAAATCAAAAAATTTGTCTATTCCAAAACTTCATTATTACATGAACATTTTGCAGATTTGTGAGGGGGGGGGGGATATAATTGAATCAAGAGACAAGCGCTGTCAAGAGAGCACATGTTGCTCACTGGGTGCTGATAAATCGACTTGAACAAGCCAAAATAAGATTGAAACCGTCATCCGATTTTTTAAAATATTGATAATTACGTTTGTTGAAAGTCTTCTTTTGATGTATTATAATTAGAGTATTTTTAACACGATCCCGATTTTTTGCATTTAAATTGATGTCCGTAATGCTTAGAAAATAAATCTATCAAAAGCATCCACTATTTTCAATTAAAAAGAAAGACCCTTTTTATGATAAGGACGGCAAGACTTACCGAGATTTCGGACCGTGGTGTGATGGTCCAGTGGATTTATTTCCAGTTCCTCAAGATGTGCTCCATCCGTCCTACCATACCTCAGTCTGTAACTAAGAAGCTGGCCGTAGATATGTACTGGACGGGACCACTGTACTTGTACAATAAGTACCGGTTCCTCTTGCATTAACTGCACACTCATTTCCGGACGAGTAGGGACTGAAAACAAATGTTTTTAAAATTGAAGTCAGTTTTTTTTTAAATCATTGTTACTACTATTTATAAATTTAATTATCGTCTGCGTTGCTTCATATTTCTTTAATAATTATTTATTTATTTTAATAGTCTACATTGCTTTATATTTATTGTTATTAATTAATTTATTTATCGTCTGCACTATTTATTTCTTTTTTTGAATGGCAATGTTAAGGAAATAATATAAGAGTTAGAATTTAAGATGGAATTATGGGCAATGGATGGAAGTTGGAAGGGAAAAAAGGATTTATAATGTGTACAATTTTTTTTTTTGAAAGTAATTGTTTTTTTTTTAATGTATGAAGTTGAAGACTTAATTTCAATTCACGAAGAAAAGGGTTTGGATAAGTATTCCAAAACAAGTGGAGTAAAAACCGGTTTTTATATGCGCATCATCATGTGAATCATCTATAAGTTAAGTTGTTTCTTACCACCCCCTTGTGTCTTGACTGTCGCGGCCCTACTTCTGGTTCCATCTCCTTTTCTAGTCACTGCAGCCACCTGGACCGAATACTGAGTGTCTGGTTGCAGTCCGCTGACATTATATTCTTCTGCCTCTTCATTGGCCACGTCATAGCGCAGTGGCTCGTTCACCAAATCCCCTTCTTTGTTCATCTCATGCACGTGGATCTGGTAGCCGCGAATGAGACCGTTGCGGTCGCGATTGGCTGGTGCTTTCCAACGCACGTTGATAGTGGTGCTGTTGATGGCCGTGGCTTGAATATCCTGAGGCATTCCGGGAACTATAAAAAGTATGAGGAATCATTGCAGTACACTGTAAAAAGTTCTAGTTCAACTTTTCATAAAAAAAAATGGTAAATTTAGCTTCAGCCAACATTTGGTACTAAAGCTTATAATGGTTCTTAGTTTCCCATCCATTGTGAAACTGGGTGAAAATACACCATTATAATGGTTCAACTTAGTACTAAATGCTGGTTGCAGCTAAATTTCACCATTATTTTGGGGAAAAGTTGAAACAGAATTTTTTAGTGTACATATTGTACGGTATTACATTTAATAGCATATTTTAGACATCAAGAAAGAACGCTGTACTTTTATTCATCTTTAGCGCATCTGAAAGAACGTTGTAAGCCCCTTTCTTCAAGTTATATTTTTTGAATTATCAAATGTTGAGTTAGCACATAGCAAGCAGCTGAGTGCTTTGCATTAGCTTACTAGAGTAGTTCACGCCTCCCAGTAGTTATCAACGAACAATACACATCAGTAGTAATTACCAACAACACAGGGAACTACTGAAGTTCAGCCCTAATGCATCACAGCTTTGTAAATGTCAGCTAGAAGCAAAATTCTAACTTTGAAGCATAAGCTTCGACTGAGTTCGGATTATATTTTATAGAAGATATATATCGTATTATATTATGTAGAATGGTAAGGAATATATTATGCAGAAGATTTTACTTTTAATTAAATATTGATATTTAAAACTAGGAAAATTCTATGTGATTTACATTGTCTGCGACAATTAGAATGACCTTACAGGACTCCAGAATTCATTCACAACCAATATAGAACAAGAGTTTCGATGATTGTAGTAGATACAATTCATTCAGTGAATACAGTAAACCTGTGAATAAAGGAATTTCAAAAAAATACGGATTTGCTGATTTATGTAGCTTAGGGATGTTTATGAATTCTTCTAAAAATGCAAATTCCTTTATTACGGAAGCCCCTTAGTACACCATATTGTTAGCTAAAAAACTCGGTGTCGCGCCAGCTTTTGGGGGCCTAGTGTGCCCATCCCAGTTTTCAAGACCGAGGGCTCCGGGGTGCAGAAGCATAAGTTCCGGCGAAAGTGGTCGGCCTGACGCGGAACCCCAGCGTTTAGTTCCCAAGCATGCTTGGTCCTTATTTTATCGAGCCCACTGAAGGGATGAAAGGTTCTTTTATTTTTAATGAAGACCGCGAGGGTGGAAGTACGATTTGGATCAATCACAGCTTATGTATTCGGATGGCACCAGATGGCGCCAGCACAATTACGCCCACTTCCTTTTGTGACGTAAGCGTGAAGAGAAGGGAAATTCTCCACACTCCTGTACATTCGTAACTGCCTCGGGACTTCAGGGTCCACGGATTTTACCTGCACATACCCCCAAGTGTACATGGGGGGGGGGGGGGTCTTCGGCGGGTCGGGTGTCGAACAAACAAACCTCCGGCAGGAAATCCGTCGTCCTAACCACTAGGCTACCACGGCCTCCAGGAATGTGGTAAATGGGATAAAATGCTTTTACAACAAATAAAAAGCTATAGCTTTTAAATAAATTAAGGTTGTGAACGAATTTTCACATGTATTATCCATTGAAGGTGAAAAACGTGGATTTTTATGACCACTGACCCTACCTCACCTGACCCTAGTATTTGTAATTGTTGTGGTAACATCAATGCCTATTTGTTCATTTTATACTAAACTGAACAATGATTATAATTTTAAAGATACAGTTTAATAATTTGCCAAGGTATACTTCTTTTTGGAATTGTTGTAGTAACACAAATTCCTATTTGTTTATTTTATACTAAATTGAACACCGATTACAATTTTAAAGATACAATTTAATAATTTGCAAAGGTATACTTCTTTTTGGAATTATTCATAACGTAAATAAATATTTTCAAGAAATGTAACATTGGGTATTCTGAAAATCCTTTTTCCTATAAGGATTACTTTTCAATGTATTGCAATAGCATGATTTTCGGAACATCAATGAATTCTTACCTCCTTCATCTGTTCGTATCGTGATGGCTTCAGACAATGGACCTTCCCCAGCAGCTGTACCCGCTAATACCCACACCCGATACTCAGTCCAAGTACTAAGGTCGTCCAACACAGTTTCTGTTTCCGGTGCTTCGACAGTTTTTACAGTTGCCTGCGCGGGATCGGTAGGTTTGTCAGATGGCAGGTATAGAAGTTTATAGAACGTGATGATCCCGTTCCTTTGACTTTCTGGTGGGGGTTCCCAAGATATTTTTAAGGAACGGGAATTAAGGGCTAAACCAGTGACTTCTTTGGGAGGGGCTGAGGGAGCTAAATGAATAAAAATAAGCAAAGAAAGAAGAAAAATGGCAAATAATAGTATAAACGGGTTTGGGATAAATAAAACATGACTAGAGACAAGATCTAGTAAGCCAGGCTGACAATCTGTTACGTTGTTCCTCATCTCAAAAGTTATTATTCAGAAACGTCATGGCATTGGCAGGGTTGCAAATTTGGCGATTTTATGTAATTAACTGGCGTTGCGTTTTCCACTAATCTACACTGTAAAAAGTCTAAAGCCTTTCATATAAAAAAAATGGTGAAATTTAACTGCAACAATTTGGTACTAACTCTCAGAAATAGAAATCTCATTTTCGACGATTCGTCAATCGTCAAGGAAGTTTTGCCATTTCCAACGATTCTTTCCTCGCGGGATCACGTGACTTAAAAAAGTTACTACACAAATTTCGCGAATGGAAAGAAAGATTTACTCGAAGCATTTTTCACGAAGCCATTTCGTCAAATACGACGATATGTTCGTGAGATTTGAGCATGCGTTTCGGAGAGTGAAGCTGAACCATTATAATGGCGTGGTTTCACCATGAATGTGGATCTAGGAACCATTATGATGGTTCATCTTTAGTACCAAATGTTGGTTGCAGCTAAATTTCACCATCTTTCTCATTTTTTTTTTGGTGAAATTCTGAAGTAGAATTTTTTACAGTGTAGCCTTAATGTTATATTCAGCAATGGTCTCCAGTGCTGAACATCGCCAGTTAAAGGTTGAGGTGAATCGCCAACTAAAGAGTTACGCAAAGAGGATAGGACGGATAAATTTTTCTGCCTAAAACAGGATTTTTCCCCCAAGATTTTATAAAGAAATATGATTTGTTGTACGGATTATGGAAATATTTCTTAAGGCCTCTGGGAGGGCTTGACACATTCAAAAAAAATCGATTTTTGAATTTTTGTGCTACTGCGAAGCCACAACATTTCTACACATTTTAAAGGAAACTGCATTAAAAAATTCAAATTATTAAGGGAGTTATGCCTATTTTTATCAAATACTATTTGTTTCGGTTTCGGTATCATCTGCTACAGTCTTTTTAGTTACACTTTATTTTTAATATTTTGCCTTAATTCCATAATTATTTTAAACTGGAAGGAGTAAGAGAACAACTAAACATTTCGCTGTTGTTGTTTACGCTTCGATCTGCATTAGCACGAGGAAGGCGATCACGTTTTTTGAATTTGAAAGTTTGTTTTTCTTTTGCGATTTTTCAGCGTCATATTTTTTGATAAGCAAATTTGATTCTCATTATACAGTTGAAGTATATTATTTCAATGGATACTTTAGCAAAAAAGAAGAGAAAATCAGGTGCGAGACCGAAGAAATATAAATTCAAAGGCAATTGATACACAAATTCTAAAAATGCATCGGATACATCTGCTTGTGCATCAGCAAGAAAAATATCATCTGCTAATGAATATGAAAAAATTGAAACATCAACATCGTTTGAAGGATATAGAATTGTTGACATTTCTTCATTTATTAAGGAAATCAGTAATTATGTGGGCTGCAAAATATGTGGTGGTGAAATAAGTATCAGTGAAGTTTTGACTATTGGGTTGTCCTCAAAGTTTGAAATTTCTTGCCACAACTGCGACAATCTGTCATCATTTAGAAGTTGTCCTCTGATTGCTGAACACAAGAATGTGGCAAAAATCAACAGAAGAGCAGTGTATGCTATGCGCTGCATTGGTCAGGGATATGCTGGCCTTTGTACATCCTGCGGCATAATGGATTTGCCTCGTCCAAAGTCTCGCAAAACTTACGACTTGATTTTGCAGCGCATATATAATGCGACAAGTGCTGCTGCTGAGAATTCAATGAAAACCGCTGCCGCCGAAGAATTGGCTGCAACTCGAACGCAGGATTTAGAAAACAATTCGGTTGATTCCAATGCTGGTTGTACAAAGATAACCATAAGCGGAGATGGTACTTGTAAAACTAGGGGGCATCTGTCCAAAATTGGTGTCTGTACTGTTATTCGGGATTTAACAGGAAAAGTAATTGACACTGAAGTGCTGTCGAAATATTGCAAAGGCTGTGACTTTTGGAAAGGAAAAACACAAAGCAGTGAATACCAGTTGTGGTACAAGTCGCATGCTCCAAACTGCTCCAAAAATCACAGTGGATCTTCCGGGATGATGGAAGTAGAAGGAATGAAGAGAATATTTTCAAGATCAGTATCAAAACGAAATGTTATGTACTCCAAATATATTGGTGATGGAGATTGCAAAACATTTCTTGCTCTCCAAGAGGCCAAACCCTATGGCGATGGAATTAATATAGGAAAAATTGAATGTGTCGCCCAAATAAAGAAAAGAATGGGGACTCAACTCCGGAAATTAAGAAGCTCAATGACATCAAAAAAGCTGTCAGATGGCAAAGGACTTTCTGGGCGCGGTCGATTGACTGACAAAGTAATTGCGGACATTACCACCTTCTATGGAATAGCCATTATGGAAAACAGACTCAACTTAAAAAGCATGAGAATGGCTATATGGGCTATTTTTCACCATAAGCGCGCTTCGGATGAAAATCCATCCCACGATTTTTGCCCGAAAGGATCATCTTCTTGGGGCCAATATCAAAAAGCGATTGCACATGGAAGTGTCGCCAGTTTCAAGCATTCCAAGAAAAACTTACCTGAAGCTGTGATGGACTGTGTAAAACCGGTGTTCCTCAACTTGTCAAGTCCAGCATTACTGAGACGCTGCCTAGGAGGCAAGACGCAGAATTCTAATGAATGTTTGAATTCATTGATCTGGAAATTCTGCCCGAAAACTTCCGGTTGTAGCAAAACAACTGTTGCAATTGCTACAAATGAAGCTGTTTTGGCTTTTAATGATGGAAATTTTGGTCATCTGGATGTTATGAGAAGACTAGAATTGTCAGTTGGAAGATTTAGCATAGCCGCTGCAAAAGCTGCCAACGAACGACGCTTGACAGACTGTGAGCGACAAAACACAGCGAGTACATTAGAAGCTCGAAGGGCTAAAAGAAGAAAAATTTTAGCTCAAAATTCCAAAGAAAAAGCTGTAGAGGGACCCACCTATGCTGCAGGAGCATTTTAAACCCATACTGATTATACTGGTATGTAATTTGTTTTATTTTTCTTAAATCTTACTTTGTTTACGTTTTTCTGAAAATGAGATTTTTCAACATTGCGCGCAAGATAAATCAAAAACCGTAGTACCGAATGACACAAAATTTGGCAGGTAGCCCAAGCACACAGTAGTGCTTTTTTTGTACTACTTTCATAGTGATACAGTAATAATTTTTCGAGATAATGATTTTAATGTGCCGCAATTTTCTCGAAAAACCTTTATCACCAAATGATCTTCTACCAAAAAATCCATTGCAAAGAGTAAAGTAATGATAATAGTACATTTATATCTTTAATACTTGTAAATTAAAAAAAAAGTTAAATGGCATTCCTAAGATAATTTGAAATCAATCTACACTGCGCGCAATGTATGCATGTATTTCTCGAGGCCTTAAATTAAGAATCGACACGTTGCATAATATGAGAAACAAAATGACAGGTAAACCAGCTTGGATTATTGGATCTTTAATTGGAACTATTGCTCAAGGAAGATTTGAATCATAGCTATATGTTTATCCATTTTTTTCTCGAGTGTTTTGTTGATTGCAAACTGATTTGCTGATCTAAATGTCAAAATTCTTATAATGTAACGAATATATTCGTATACGGTAAAGAAATATTTTTCTTGCGAATTTATTTTTTAAATATGTTTAGCCTGCTATGATACGGCTAATAAAAGATTTTCGTTAGCAAAGTGTTGAATAATTAACTGAAACATCTTGGAAAGCTTCAGTGCAATAAAATATTTTTATTCTTTGTTCACATTTGGCTTTTATAAAAAACTTTCAGTTTCAAAAATCATTCTGATTTTGATGAATGACAACGCTGGTCATCATTTCTGGACCATTAAGTCAAAATCTGGTCTAAACAAAGGTTTACAGGCAATGGTAATTTGTTCTTGGTGTTGAGAGAACAAAATTTCGTAAATTTGCTCGAAACTGAAAATACACGTAATATTGTAAAACGACTAATTTCCATTTGCATCTTATTGCTATGTCATACCTTAAAAATTCTCAAAGTAAACAAAAATGAAAAAAAAAAATGTCATTTCTTCATGTTACTTTAATAAAAAAAATTACATTTTTGTATCAACGTTATGCAAGAGCAATAGATCCAACCATCAAGAACATAGTACGAAATCAGAAATATTTTAATAAATAAAAAATAATAATGACAAACTAATTAGGGATAAAATGCAGCAACAAAATAAAACACAAATCATTAAATAAAAGTAAGTAACAATTCAAGCAATGCTTTTCAAATAATAAAATAAGTAATTCCATTTAAAAAAAAAAAAACTTTTCTTTCAGAACTAATTGAGCCAACATGACTATTTCCCCACCCCAACAGATGTGATCTGATAACTCTAAGGTAGCAAAAACTAATTGGTGCAAAATTAGTGAAAGAAATTGGAATTGAATGAAATAAAACGTTTACGTGTTTCCCAATTAAAACATTTTTGAGAGATAACTAACGAAGAGGAACATTTTGGAGATCACTTTATATTAAAATTTTTTTTTTATACATTTCTACTGAAAATTAGTTTTTTTTCATAACGTGATAAAACGGATGAATTTCATAAGGTATACTTGAAAAGCAAAACTATCGTACAAAAAAAAAAAAAGGAAAGTTTTAATTTATGGAGTTTTTTTCTTTTTCGAATTCTTACGTAACGTCAGAATTACATTCAAATTTGAAAGTACTACATTTTCGTAAACGATCCTTTTAAATATTTTAAATAGATACTGAGCAATTTGGCAACTTTTAAGCAAAATAATGCTTTGCTGTATGTGGTTAAATCTGTAGTTTTAGGAGTTTAAACACACCAGAAAATTTGTTAAAAATGTCTCCTTTATTCTTAAGATTGAAATATGGTTTTATTTTTCCGGTTTAATGCTTCCCAATATTAATAATTTTCCTATAATTTATAATGAATATCACTCACAGTTTTACTGTCATAAAGTTGAAAAAGTAGGAATATTCCCAGAATGTAACTTCTGGTTTCTGCCTTGAATGGCGTCACATATTTCAAGGATTCTTAACCACAAATCTTACGCAGAAATTATATTTATTAACTTGGACTCGAAAACTTAAATAGAACTGTAGTCGTAAGTTAAATTGAACTTAACAATCATCCCTCCAATTAGAGGATCAATTCTCATTTTGAGTCATCGCATTAGCTGCTGCTACTACAGTAACTTTTTTAACTTTAGACACGAAACTATCAGCTTTGCAATTTGTTTACTGAAATCTGACATTGGAAGAAATTGTAAGTAGCTGAAAAAATCGAATGAATGCCTCTATATGCTAGAATTAACATCTTTCCAAAAAACAACTATTTGCGCAAAAGTCCTATTTGAAATTCTGATAATGCTATGCTTCTTGAACAATATTGTTTAGACCAGGGCTTCTAATAATTGTTTGTGTATAATATCTACTCATGTTCAGCATACATACAAGTGCCACTTATTATTACATAAAACGCTAATTTTTAATGTTATAACACCAATCATTAACACCGAATGCCGAAGGTAAACACCTACTGCAGACGAATTAAATACCCCGTGGCCACACGATGGGTGAGGTTCCACTTTTATGAATGGATTGAGAAAGTTTTGGCAAACTGTAGAGGCATTAAGGTTAGCTATGGTCTGAAATTACCAGTTTATTTTCTACATTAAAAAGAATGAAAGAAAATTCCATACCATACTGTTCAGTTCGAACTTGGACTGGTAAAGTAGCAGCTCCTTCTCCCCGCTTAGATTTGGCAGCTACCCATACATAGTACGCAGTATCCGGATATAAGTCTCCAAGGTTGAAGGCTTCGATGTCGGCTGGAATTTCCCGATGGTATTCATGCTGAGTGAAAGTGTCATTCCAGTAGAGTTCGTAGCCAATGATATTCTCGCCAGTGTGAGTAGGTTTCGACCAAGTCAGCTGGACAGTGGTGGAAGATGTCGCTATGGCGCGAAGGTTAGTTGGCTGACTAGGCACTGAAAAATAAGGAGATTTCAAAATAAGGTAATTATAATGTACAAGCAGAATCATCAGACTTTTTTTTTTTTTTTTTAAGCTACAATAAAAAATTCCAATTCTACATTTCACCAAAAAATGAAAAATAAATAAATAAATAAATAAATAAAAATGCTGAAATTTAGCTGCAAACAACATTTGATAAAACTACACCGGTGAGAGGTTAAAGTATTTGTTTCTGGTAGGGATACCAGAGCTTTCTGGCACTATATAAAATTGCCAAATCGGGGAAAGTTTAAATGCCAGAGAGAATGAAACATCGCCAGAAGGCGATAAAAGCCAGAAAAAACAACCACTAAAAACATGTTGTCTGTCCCAAAATGGCGGAGCAGTCGTCCTGTCTATATATAGGTGCTCTATTTCAAAACGTTAGCTCTTAGGAAAACAGTTTTTTTACCGACTTCAAATCAAGTGAGACTACAATTTTAGCGAAAGCAAGGCACAATATATTTTAAAAGCAGTTTTCAAAATTTATGAGAAGAGTTTCAGACATGCTTTAGCTCATGCTGCAAAAGTCGCTTTATGGCAAAGTAGGGAATTTGGAGGACGCGCAAAAAGTCTTTTATACTAGGGAGAAGGAGGAGTTATTTACTTTTACTTACGTTTCAGTTTACATAGTTGCAAACTTTTAGGCTTTTTTTGTAATTAGTACGAAAATTGGCAAGTTTTTACGAGTTTGCGCTTGTAATTCATTTTTAAAGATATTCTTCGTTTTTTTAATAAATTTCAAATTTTAACGATTTTTAGCGAAATTCCAACGATTTTTCAAAATAATACAGATATTTTCAACAAGATTTTAAAATTTTCCAGATTAAAAAAGCGTGTAAAATTTTGAAAGCTCTCTCTCTTTTTTTTTTTTTTTTGCAATTCAATTTATCGGTAAGATGATTATCATTTTTAATGAAAAACGCTTTAATCGTAAAAAAAAAAATCAATTATCGAATCGTATGAAACACTTAATCGCTGTAGCGTTTATGGCTACTTTGTAAATCAATCGAAGTGAAAGTAGTAGTTCGTCAGCACTTCTAAAATTTAGGTATCCAAAGTATTTGAACATCTACTAATTTATTTATTTATTTCTTTTGGAATAGACCTACTTTTTGTCTTAAAAAAATTGATTCTAATACATTGTTCATTGTAAATTTTTCTTAACCTAATCTGTAAGATAAATGTACTTTTCAAGACAAAGATTTCAAAGACAAAATGTTTTGTTAAAAAATGTTAATTTGTATATGTTCCACAACATGCGAATTATTATTTTATTTTAGAAAATTGACACTTTGCACTAAAATACGTGAGGGTTACTTACATTCAAAAATAGAAAGTGAAAGCTAAAAGCTAAAGTTAAAATTCTTTAATTGAAGTACAAATTTATATATATATATATATATATATATATATATATACACAGGGTGTCCCAAAACGACCTCTTAAACTCTGCACAGCTAGATTCCTCGTTGGGAGTACATATCTGTCCAGAGATAATGTTTAAAATGTTAGCTTTAAACATTATCGTCTGGACAGATATGCAAATACTATTGTTGATATGTCCAATACAGTGCTTTTTCTTGCCCCGGCACTGACGTCATACTTTGTTTATCGTATTTTTCTTGTAAACTATGGATCGTACACTGTTGGAAATTTCATCATGAAATTACGGTTAATTAACCGGCAGCAGTCTGTCCATCTAATTCACCGTTAAATTTACGGTTTGGAGCATTTTTCTATCTTTACGGGACCTAACCATTTCTAATCAGCTTGGTTAAAAAGTCGCAAATACAAAAAAGTTACGGTTTTATAACCATTTAAAAATGGTTTCAAAACAAATTTTTTTACGGTTTTTGAACCATTTCGAGGCGTAGAAATCGTAAACGAAGCCTCCGGGAATCGAACCCGGGTGTATGGCATACCGAATCTTATTGAGCGCTTGAAAATTACGGCTAGTTAAACGTTCTTTAGGATAAACAGATAATAAACAATTTTTTTCACAATCAGAGGTTTGAGTACCATCTTTTAAATGGTTATTCAACTGTTGTAATTAAATATGGTAAAATAGCAATCAAATAAATGGTTATTTTACTATTTTCTTACGGAAATTTTTAACAGTGTACAGGAACGCTTCTTTGGGCAGTTTTTATGTACTCCCAAAAAGGAATCTAGCTGTGCAGAGTTTATGCGGTCGTTTTGGGACGCCCTGTATATAAATGCGAATGTATAGAATATATATGTATAGAATATATATGGGAACAAATGTAACACCCGTAACAATGAATTGAGCATCAAATAATAATTTTCTACTTTGCTTTTTTACTTGTCAATTTGGCCTAGTAATTTCATTTAGTTGCATCGTAGACTAGCCATTTAAGTATAGTCGTTTACATAGCTGTTATAATTTAAGTTTTTTTTATCAATTTAGTATTGCAATATCATTCACTTCAAATATCTGTTTGATAGCCTTTCATGATATTCAAAGGTTAAAATGAGTTAAATTTACACATTTTCTCAAAAATCAGTTTAACTTTAAATTTAAACAAACTTTAATTAACAGTAATTTAAGCAATTCAATCTCTCAAATTACTATGTCAATAGGATGTTTAAATAATTTGAACGATTAAGGCCAAACAATAATCTTGTGAAACTTTCAAAACTTTCTGACTGCATCCTTAATTTTCGAAGAAAATCCGTTTGCGCAAACTATCCTTTTAGTAGAGATATCGATTAATACGCTGTTAATCGAATTAAAGTCTCTCAATTTAAATCAATTACTCACACGTCAAGAAACTCAATTTTCGAAGTAATCTAAGCGGTAAACATTTGATGAATATCATTTTCGTAATTCAGTCATCAAAACTGCCTAAACTGTGAACTGAATAGCATTTCTAAAGAATATAACTCTTGTTAATATTGTGAACTTCCAATTCATACTCAAGAACAACTCCATGTGTGTTTGTATTCGTTGTTGTGAAACTTTTTTATTTTTCTGTGATTGGCAACACTGCTCGTTCTCCCAACATGATATCGCCGGCACAAGCAGCCTGAAAAACCTGCATATGTTAATTTCCACTTAAAAACTAATAGATCACTCGAATGATTATTGATAAATAGCAAAAATTCTTATAGAGAAATGGACAAAATAAAAATTCTGAGTACAAAAGCATTCATATTAATCAAATATTTACTGTTCAAAGAATTCTGTTTTCAATATTAAGCCCGTATTTGTTTCGTAGAAAATAATTATAAACCTTTTTTTAATGCAAATATGTATTTTGTTGTTTTGGAGAAATTTATTGCTTCAAGGGGTAAAAAAAACGAAGTTTTCATAGATTTTTTTTCTGATTATTTATCATTCATGGAAAACTAAATTACTTCAATAAAATAAAGACAAGCACGATAAAAAGATAAATAATTCAGAAGTTAGTTGGGGACAAAGTTAGTTAGGTATGAGATAAAAATATTTTTTGAAATAAATTGCGAGCGTTTTAAAATGTTTTTAAAAACGCATAACTTTGAAAAAACAAAAATAAATAAATCATCAACAAAGAAATTTCTAAAGGGTAACCCATAAAATTTATAGCTTCTTTAAATTGTGTTGATTCTTGCATAATAGTCAACAATTTTTTGCTTGACTTTATTATGTCAACAGAAAAAGAACATGAAAATTAGGTACACAATAAAATAAATAATTTATCACCGTAGATTCATTGCATAGTGAAAAAGTAATAAAAAATTAAAATAAAAAGAAACAAGTTATAGGAGTCAAGTAGCGTTTCTCTATGAATTCAATAAAAATTTGATTTATTCAACTAGAAACCACAATATCCAAACTCTATCATTTTTTAAAAATAAATCGAAAATTAGGTCTCTTAACAATGTATGAATACTTTATACATATATTACGAACATTTATTTATATTTTTTGGAATTATAATGAACGTTTTTGTTCTAAATTCACTTTTCATTACATTTGTGAATGCTATTGGAATAAATAATTTATAACGGAGTTACAGGTATTTAATTAAAGTTAAAAGGCTTCATCGCAAGAAGTTTTTTTTATAAATGGAAATATATAATTAAGGATAATGTTTTAGATTTCCTAGATAAAGTAAGCATTTTTAAAGACCATAACTTGAAAAAAATTGGGAAGCTAAATATGGCACTTTTAAAAAGTTTTGTAAAAGTACAGAAGGGAAACTTTCTTTAAATTTACGAATAATTTGTTTTAAAACAAATACCTAATGAAGTTTCTGAATAAGTCTTGTCTTTCCGCACTCTGTAAAACTAACAGAGAAAGATTTGTTCAATTACGTCAAACGGGTTTAAGTTTGGACTATCAGTTTAAAAGTTGTATACAAAAGTCTTCTTAAACTAAAATTCTTCAGCTATTTTTTAAGTGCGTATGAAGTTGTGTAAGTATACAAAAGTTTTTCTTAAACTTAAATTCTTAAGCTCTTTTAAAAGTGCGTATGAAGATGTGTAAGTACCCCAAACCGTTTATTTTCTTAACCTAAAATTCTTCAGATTTTTTTAAAGTGCGCATGCAGATGTGTAAGTAAATTTGTTTTTTTAAACTAAAATTCTTCACCTTCTTTAAAGTGTATATGAAAATGTATAAGTACACCAACGTTTGTTTCCTTAAACTAAAATCCTTCAGCTCTTTTTAAAGTGCGTATGGATATGTGTTAAGTACGCCAATGTTTATTTTCTTAAACTGAAATTCTCCAGCTCTTTTTAAAGTGCGTATAAAGATGTGTAAGTATACCACCGCGTTTGTTTTCTTAAATTAAAATTCTTCACCCTCATTAAAGGGCACATGAAAATGTTAAAGTACACCAACGTTTGTTTCCTTAAACTAAAATCTATTTTTAAAGTGCGTATGAAGATGTGTAAGTTCACCCAAGTTTATTGCCTTGTTTTTAAACAAAATGTTGAGACGGGTATAACAGAAGACACATATGGAATTGACCTATAGGGTAGTTAATTCTTTCATTCATGCAACACGCCATGCTGCAATTAGTAGAAGATTCAAAAGTAAATAAATACAAAATGCTTTACTAATGAAATTTGAACTGATTTTCGTCCGATCGGTTTAAAGCCTTCAAATACAGAACACGATTTCACATGTTTGGCTCTGACCAAAATATAATTTGAAATTAATTTTCCTACTGCCATTGTAGAAGATTGCCATTTGTTTTTCCCTATCTCTAGAAACACTTGGATTTTTCACAAAATATTCATAATTACATTCAAAAGACTTCCTCACGTTATTATGCTTAAATTACTCTGTTCATTAAATCTTTCAAAAATTCGCCATTTTTAAAAACAAAGTTTAAGAAAAGTAGCAAAAATGTCCTTTCCAATTCCAAGTTCTTACCTCCTTGCTTCGTTTTCATTCGTATCGGTGGTGAGAGTGGGCCAGGTCCTCTACTAGTGAAGGCCTGCACTCGAATAGTATAAATGGCATGAGTCTGTAGATTACTAATAGTTGTCAACTGGTTGTTATCTACAATTTGGCTTTGCCATGTTTGGGTGGGTAGATTTGGCGTTGTTGTGTAATACACTCTGTAACCCTAAAAAAAGCATCAACTCATGTTGTCACAATGTTATTAAGTTGAGGGATTACTCAGGAATACATAAAATCTGTAGTCAGATGGCAAATGTAATATCTGCTTGAAAAGGAAAAAAAAGTGAAGAAGTTAAGCAGTTCAGACCTACCGTAACTTGACCGTTGGGTTCTTTGGGAGGATCCCATTGAATGACAACGGTACTGGAACTTAGTGGAGTGGCCTGAACGTTTCGAGGAGCACTTCCAGGTTCTAAGAAATAAGAAAATAATTTAGAACTTAATATACATCCCGTTAAACGTTTTATTTTGTCACTAAGCTCGAATGAAATGGCCGACACGGTGGCGTTGTGGTAAGGAGGGGGATTCGTACGCCTCAGGGCTGGAGGATCGAGCCTGGCAGTATCGGTGGATTTTCAAGGTGCAGAAAATTGTGTGCGCCCATGTCGTAGGAATAGGCATGTAAAAAATTGAGTAGATCCCTTAAGGTCTTGGATGCTCTCGGTTAAATAAACTAACCCTCTAATGCCCAAATATTGTTATCGTCGTCCTCCTTGAGGCGGAATTGGAAATTAAAGGGTTAATCCCGTACGCCCGCCCCTTCCATTCATGGTGACAGGTATGGGCGAAACTGTGGTTAACCTAATTAGCTCCTAATAACTCAGTAACTCCTCCTTCGTATTGACGTTTTCTACTGCGTCAGAAAAAGTACCAATCAGTCAACACGAGGATGGGTTAACCCTGTAATGTCCAATTTTGTTATCGTCGTCCACGTCGTTCTCCTGTTCCTTGGATTGAAAAAGAAATTCCTTGCGAGTCCGAAACGTGTTTCCATTTTGTACTGCTAATTTGTGCCGAATTAAGTCTTTTCATCTTATTTCATTTCTACCGCAAGGGGTGAACTTTTCTGCTAACTATGTTCTAATAATTGTGATGAAATGGGCAAAATTAGGTCTTCAACAGAGTTCTAGAGTAGCACGTGATGGAACGCATCTATAACCAGCTTGATTTTATCCTTTCAGCAAACTTGTTTTTCAGTAAAAATGTTGGTGTTACAAAAGCGTCACCGTACAGACGAGATTGTCAATATAGATGCAAAAAACGAAATGAAAATTTTTAAAAGAGCATGCGATTTTTTAAAATGGTAGCACAATTAAAAATCGTTTCTTAAAAAAAGAGAAATATAAAATAATCCGGTTGATTTAATGACAAAAATCAACATTTATGAGTAAAATTTGACTTGAAGAAAGAAAGTTAATTGAAAAATACTTACTCTTAGAAGCTTTCGCATATTTTTTTTTGAAAACAATAAATGTCAATGCATTAGTGATAAAGCACTATGTTTCTATTCAGAAAAAATGCCAATGGTAAAATAATTTTATTGTCTTTGATTTTTTTAGCAAACATATGAATTCAAATTAGCCCTCAAGCAAATGTTGTGGTTTCATTTAAACAATTTCTTTTTTCTCCTATGGGCACACTGTTTCGTTTTTGAATTAATAAAAGCAGCGTAATCGATACATTATGAAACAAACCATAGTTGAAGATAAAAACAGTAAATGGATATATTTATTTGAATTTTTTTTTCAGCAATTTGCATTCAATTAGTCTTTAAGTGTTATTCCCTCATGTCCAAATAAAAAAGTTCGAATTTTGTTCCATTTATGAGCTTTGTCCCGTGAAAACACGATATCAGAGTGAACGAAGTTTTTTTAATCTGTTCTTACTCAAGAACTTGGAGCCCGAGGAAGTTTGGGATTACTTCTGGGAAAAATGATTGTCTCAAAAATGTAAGAAGTTAAGAAGTTTCTTACATAAACGGGGAAAAAATCACGGTGAAGGTCTATTTTAACTAAAAATTCGTCACAGAATTGTTAAGTTTTTCCGACGAACATCTTCAGGGAGTTCTTTTTTCTTTTTTGAGAAATTGAGTAAAAGCTGAAATGTTTTAACACTTTTTGTAGTACACAGGATGCGGCGTTTTAGGAAAAGAAAAAGGAAATGCCAAATGCTACTAAAAGAGACAAAGAAATCGATCAACACATTTTGAAAGAAAGGGCAAAGCAGTGTAAATATTTTTCTAAACTATTGCATTTAACAGTTAAGATTTTTAAGTGTAATTCACACTATAAAAACATTAACTTAAAATAAATCTTAGGGGGGAAATGGTCGTGTCATAAATAAGATTTCTTTTTTTCCAATTGTTTATAAGTCAATGGTTCTATCTGCAATGTGAAAAAGAATTGCACCGGAAAGATAGTTTCAGCATGGTCAAGAGAAGCTCAAGGTCACAATATAATGAAAATTAAAATAAAACATTTTGAAAGATACAGTGGTAAATTTTAACAATTTATTGTTTTGCACACAACAGCCGATATATTTGCAAAATTAAAAAGGCAATTCTAAGAAAGAGCTTAATTTGAAAAGCAATTGTAACAAGAAGTTCCGTCCAGAACAATATGAGAATACTTTCACGCATACACCAACATCAATTTAATTATCTGGAAACCCCCTTTTTATCATTTAGCTTTAGTTCTTAACTATTTCAAATGTGCCTTTTTCAATGGTTAATACATTCATTCATTCATTCTATTATTTATGTATTAATTCATTCACTGAATTTGTACCTGTTTATTTACCAATTACTTTATTCTTTAATTCATTCAGATATATCCTTAAAAGTCCAGATCCAAACCTGTCATCAGAAAAAAAGGCTCGTTTAGTTATGGATGAACTTCGTAACTGTAAATGTTCTTCTTCATCATAAGAGCTTTCAGATAGTCTGTTCCAAGGAAATCCGTCTTGGAATAGGATCAGAATTAAGGTCAAGGATCAGGATTAAGATAGTATTGAAATTTCCCCGTAGGCGCTAAGGTTAAATATTTTTTGAGCCGTTCAGATTGAACAAAAATTGTTCAATTCAAAAAATATTTCACGCTAAGAGCTCCTTTCAATAAGCTTTTCTGAAAGAACTTGAATCTTAAGTCTACACAGTAAAAATTTTTGGTGTTCAGTTGGTTTAAAGTTGAAAATGATTCATATTTTGATGTACTTTAAATGTCTGTCTAAAAAAATATAGACATCAGAATGTTTTTTTTAGCATATGGTGTTCGTTAACTCATCTACGCATCAAAAAGTCATTACAAATGCTCATTTATCCTATTTTCATAGAAATGAGCAAACGCAATGAAATGTCGATATGTAACGGAGTTAACACATTTCATGTCCTGAGAAACGTTATACTGTCTTTATTGTTTTAGACAGACACAAAAAAAATTAAAGTACGTCAAAAATGAATCATTTTCAATTTTACATCAACTGAACACCAAAAATCATGTTCAGCAACACTAAAAATAGCAGCAACTTAACGCAAAATTTTTACAGTGTAGGGTTTATGCACCTTGCGTCATACTTCCCCATAGGGACTAAAGATAGGATTTTACAGAACACAGTTAAAGAGACTTGTTGGTTACTTGCACAGTTAAAAAGACTTGTTGGTAATATTTAACAACGAAATTCTAAAAGGACGGAATTATAAAAGCTAGATAGTTGCATGAAAAGTGGCTTAGAGAAAGAAAATGCATGCTAGAGCACTTACTGCTAGATCCTGAGGAATCAACTATAGAAAAGAAGGAAAGACAGTAAGCTAAAGTTGAAATAGGCAGGTAAGAAAAAAGCATAGTCATAAAAGAAGGAAAACACACATTTTTTAAGCTAAAGAATGAATTTCGTTCAAAGAAGAAGGAATTTTTTTTAGTTGTGCATATGGTTACGGTGAATCTCCGAAAACGGAGAATGTCGACAATCACCGGTGATTGTCGACATTCTCCAATTTCGGACATAAGTCGTATTATATATATATGTTACTGTGAATGTCCAAAATCGGAAAATGTCGACAATCACCGGTCTGATTTATGGTAAATGTCCACACTCACCGGTGATTGTCGACATTCTGCATTTCATGTTTGTCGACATTCACCGGTGATTGTCGACATTTTCCGATTTCGGTCATTCAAAGTATAATTAGTGTGATTAGTGAATTAGGCATAATTCACTTATATATTCACGATTGTTAGCATGTCATACAATTAGTAAAACATATTACATAGCATAAAGTGAAATTCGATTAAAATACATTGCATAAATTTGTCAGAAAACACAGCCAAAACCTACAGATCTTTTTGTTAATTTTAAAGTTTGCATCAGTTGGTGTTGGAAGATGAAGTAAATTGAGTATTTTTTACAAGTAATTTGTTTTTATTCATATAAGGTAAAGCTGAGTTTGGTGCGCATATCGAAAACGTGATAAAAAAGAAAGAAATCTTAAATTTTTGCCAAACTTTTGGTGAATATCATAGACTACCTTCCTTCTATATGCATTTCCTTCATTATTTTGTTGTTGCGCAATAAATTAAAGCGACAGCTGGAATAAAACGAAGACTTTTTTCGCTTATCCCCTTATAGGGCGGATGAGATTGCGCACATGGGTGGTTCACACTCATACGAAATGGCTTTGAATAATAAGGAGGTTACATTAATAATAACCGGACGTAAATTGTCAAAATAGTTGAAAAAGCGTTTGCTTAAAAAGATAAATATTAAGAAGTTCAGTTCGACCTCGGAATTTTGACATTTAGACGCTTCTGCGCATGGCAGAAAAGAACGAATGCATTCCAGTTTTAGGGAAGTTTATTTTTCAGGGGCATTTATTTAGCACGCCAATCAGAATGTTTTCTTCTCAGTTTGTTGAATGCAATTGAATTTAGAAACTGGCATATCCTTACTGGCATATACTTCTTGGCACTTTGCCAGACAGATGGCTTTGGTTGAGGGTAGAACTGTAAATGACTTATTTTTTTGTCTCGTGCTTTGTTGAAAATAATCGAGAAACAATGCTTAGTAGAAAAAAAAGTATAAAATGTTAAGGTTTTAAATGTAATGCAAATATAGAATATTATTCCTTACACATGTTGATGCATAAAAATTCAACTGCACTAAGAAACATTTTTAAAAGTATAAATACAAAATAATGAGGAAGATTATAATTAAAATATTTGGATCAAAGCCTTAAATACGGGGTCTCCCAAAACAATCGCATAAACTCTGCACAGCCAGATTCCTCGTTGGGAGTACATAAAAACTGCCCAAACAAGCGTTCCTGTACGATCCATAGTTTACGAGAAAAGTACGAAAAACAAAGTATGACGTCACTGCCGGTGCAAGAAAAAACACTGTATTGGACATAACAACAACAGTATCTGCATACTTGTCCAGACGACAGATTGATAAAGCGAACGTTTTAAACATTATCGTCTGCACCGGCAGTGACGTCATTCTTTGTTTTTCGTATTTTTCTCGTAAACTATGGATCGTACAGGAAATGCTCCTTTCAGCAGTTTTTATGTAATATTAGCGAGGAATATAGCTGTGCAGAGTGTTATGCGGTCGTTATGGGTCACCCTGTATAAAAGAAACGAAACTACTAAATCCCTTTCAAATAAATATCTTACCTGTTTCGCCTGTCGTAACCACAGCAGGTAAACTCGGACTTCCTCGTCCAATCGCGTTGACGGCTATGACGTAGAACTCGTATTCCGTGTACGGCGTCAGATCTCTCACAGTGTAAAACATGGTGTTGATGCCACTGAGCTCGCTATAATCTTGATTGGTCTGACGCGGCCTGTATTGTATGACGTAATAAATAATGTTCTCCGCTCCTACGTCATACGACCAAGATATCCGTACGGAAGTGGCTGTGACGTCAGAGATCTGCACTCGGCTCGGCGGACGAGGTAATGCTGTAAAGAATTATTGGTATTATTCTTAAATTACCTTGGCATTTACATAAAACATTGATGAGTAAAAATTATTACAGCTAAATGAACGATATGGTAGCATTTACGTGCAGAAACACCAAAACGTTAAACGTCAATACATTGATTACATTAGGAGATTTATTCTGAAATATACACATGCAATTAGAGAATGTTCAATTGCATCAATGCTGTTTTTGATTAACAAAATACCAAGATATGGCCTAAATTATAAGTATTGGGTCTTATCAACACCCTCTGGTATTTTCTTCTACCGCTAGCATAAAAGCATTAAAGAGCAAATGACATCGAGCTTTTCGGTAAGGTAACTTCTCTGAATAACAAATTAAAGAGGAAGACTTCTTTTGTGTCTATATAAAGGAGAAATAACATTTGTACTCAAAACACAAATTTGTTTCATGCGAGTCGCAAACTGCTTATTTTATATTCATTCCAATTCAGATATATCTGATGAAACATTTCAATTGCCCGAGAAAATAACAAAAATGTCAAAATCATGGCAGATCACTTTAGACACTGCAATAAATGAGTTCTGCTGCAGAAATTGTTCCAAAACTAACCGTTCGCTGTTTCTCCGTCATTAACTGCATTACATGTACACACATATTTCTAACATCGAGTGACTTTATTCTTAGTAGTAAATGGCTCTATCCTAAATGTCTGAAATAATGAAGCTCATTAAATGAGCTGATTCCTTAAGTTAAAAATACAAAAGTGACAACCAGCAACAGGCACAGGGCCCAGATAGGCTGGTCCTAGTCAATATAACAACTCCCAATGAACGTCAAGAGCCTTATTAAAAGTTTTTTCCCTCCCTCTAAGTAACAGTTGCTTCTGGTAAACTATTCCAACTGCCTACACCCTCACTGAAGTAGTAATGTAACAACCCTATTGAATGACCATCCAATTCGGGATATTATATCTAGTTACGATTTTCATTCTTCTACAGATTACTTAAATTGCGTTACTGTGAATCATTACGGATGTAAACTTTGAGAAATCTTGTAGTAGAGGCGAAACTTTGATATACAATGTGCTGCAAACGAATCTCTAGGAGAAAACTAAGCAAAAAGTAAAATAAGCAAATAATTATTATTGGGAAAGGTTTCAAAATATAGTAGTAATTTTAATCTATCGCTCCTCTTCCTTAAAGTTGAGTACCGTAGATTGTAAATTTGAGCACTACGGGAAAAATGTTGCGGAAGATATAATTTGACAAGAAACTTGTTTTAAAAAATCAGCAGAATAAAACTGACTGATGGTCACACTTTGTAAACAAGTTCCTACTGCGAAAATTCAATGGAACTGGCTACATTCCTTAATCAGTAATTTTAAGTAACTGAAGAATCGAGAAATCAAATGAAGATAAATAATGTGCCCGACTTGTGGTGCAAAAGCTATGCACTCGGCTTGGAGCCAGTGTTCGAACCACTGCGTAGCAATCGTTGCTTAAGAAAATATGAGAGAAAGTAACTCTGATATGTTACATAACCCCCATGAAGTTGCATTTTAGGAGTTTTTCTAATATTATTTTCCTACTCAACACACAGATTAAGGGTAGCTATCCTTAAAATTCCTTCAAGTAGTTATACTCTAAGCTGCTTAGCGCAGGAAAGAACCATTTGAAATAAAATAGCGGTGGGAAATGAGGCTAAAAGTCATGGTTTCCCGCCGCCCATTAACTCATGATGCAGTAACAGTAACTTGAAGATAAACACAAAAAAGAAACCTAAAGTTTTGGTTTTGATTTGACTTACGTTCCTACTGATTTGCTTATAATGTCGTTTGCTGGGTACTGGCTTTCATGTGGTAAACATCCTTCAGGTAGTTTTACTCTAAGGTGCTTAGCGTAGGAAAGAACCATTTGAAATAAAGTTGCTGTGAGAAATGAAGTCTTGGTTTAACGACCCACGTTAACTCATGACGCTGTAACAGCAACTTTAAGATAAACACGAACATGAAAATTATAAGTTTTGTTGATTCCTATTGATTTCTTTATTCTATCGCTTGTTGGCTACTGGTGGTCCAGAAAACGACACAAATCGTTATATTCATTCCTCATCTACATCTTACCTATAACCTTTGTTTATTCCTATCAATTTGCTTATAATGCCGTCTGTTGAGTACTGGTGGTCCAGAAAAGGACACAATCCGTTCCATTCACACATTCCCCATCTATATCTTACATATAACTTTTGTTTATTCCTATCAATTTGCTTAAAATTTCGTTTGTTGGCTACTGGTGGTCAAGAAAACGACACAATCCGTTTCGATCACACATTCCTCATGTATACCTTCTAAGGAAATAAGGGAAGGGGACTACACAACGACGAAGGACGAGAGAGGTACTAAGCAGGTACTAACCCCTACCTTGGACAACGACTTGCGCCACGGCGTCTATGCTTCCCAGTTTGGAGGCCGCTACGCAAGTGTAGTTGGCGCTCTCTCTGATGTCCATCAGCTGGAGCACGTTCTTGCCGATGGGAATGTCGTGCTCGGACGTCAAGTCGATCAGTCCTTTCTTCCATTTGACGTAGGGCATGGGCGAACCGACGGCCACGCATGTGATGTTCAGGTTAGACCCAGGCATGACCTCGTACAGTTCTTCCGGAGGGATGGAGAAGTAGGGTGGGACACGGCGCACTATAACAAAAGTTGCATTTTGAAGTAAGTAAAGAAAAGCAACAAATTTAAATACAAAACTAAATTTCAAAAAGCAGACGCGATACGGAAGTACATGGAATTCCTTTTTCAGTGCAAGCAAGAAGGGATCAAGGAAATCAAGACCCTGTAAGAGTTACGCCACAAAGAGAAGATTCCCGCCGAAGACAAAAAGTCAAACAGGCTATAAGTGGAGCTTCTTCACCCATGTGAAACTTCCCAACGCACAACAGTTAAGTTGGGTGTGAATATAGCAATGAAAGGACTTTTTAAATGTCGTATTTTAATTGTTGTCACATACACTCACTACTTTGCAACCTCGTTGCTGCGAGTAGATTTTTTTTTTTTGCACCGAAGAGGCTTCACAGTAGCTACGCTGGTGTGCAAAACTTATGCAGCAATGTAAATTTTAAGCAGATAGCTATGAAATTGCAGAAAAAGAGTTCTTACGATCAGTACAATGAACTTGCAATTCAGTAGAAATGGCATGCGGATGCAAATATCAGGAACAGAGGGTCAGAGGCAATGTGAGCGTATGCAAAACGGTTGTTGTTGGCGCGCGCACCTTAAGAGTACAATGAAAGGAAGGATGGAAATGCAATTAAAGACATTCGCTGTAGGTGTAAGTGATTTTTTTCGTGAACTATGTCTGGAAGAAATCCTCTGGACGACTTCACACAAGGAAGAACGATCCGAAAATGTAAGGAGGGTCGCAGGGTCACCAGTGTAGCTGAAGAATTCCGAATCAACAAAAGCGTCGTTTCGCGCTCTTGGAAAGAATTCGAACTACAGGCACAGCTGTCAGAAAGGTTGGCGGTGGCCTCCCCGGGAAAACAACTGCAGTGGATGACCGATATATCGTACTGCAGGCGAAAAGAACCCGGAACTAATCAGCGAGCGCCACTGCTCAGCAACTGTGTACAGCAACGGGGCAGCAAGTGTCATGGTTTACTGTGGCCAGACGCCTTCACAAAGGTGTCCTATTCGTTCGTCGTCCTGAACGCTGCATCCCTTTGATAGCAGGACATTGGCGCCGCCGTTTAGAGTGGTGGAAGGAGCACAAAAACTGGACTCTCATCAGTGGAGTCATGTTCTCTTTACGGTTGAGAGTCGTTTTTGTGCCACGAGCGATTCTGGACGCCAGTTGATTTGGAGAGAGGTCGGGACACGGTTTCATCTCAGTAACATGGTGGAAAGATACTGTTACGGTGGTCTTGGAGTTCCCGTCTGGGGAGGCACTATGTTGAACCGGCGGATTGAGCTCCACACTTTCGACAGAGGTTCTGTAACAGGATATCGCTATTGTCAGATGGTACTCCTTCCTCATGTGCGTCTGTTCAGGAGTGCCATTGGACCAGACTTCATGTTTATGGATGACAATGCCCGCCCACTTCTGACACAATCTGTTCAGCAGCTACTGAAAAGTGAAGATCTCACTCGAATGGATTAGCCAGCGTACTCCCCTGATTTAAATCCTATTGAACATGTGTGGGATGCTTTAGGGAGACACATTGGGGCGCGATTACATCCTCCTGGGAGCACCCAAGTACTGAAACGTATATTGATTGAGGCATGGGCACTCTTAGCGCAAGAACTGGTGGGCAATCTGGTGCTGAGTATGGGGAGACAGTACGAAACAATCATTGCAGCATGGGGAGGACATATCCCATACTGAGGAATATCTGCGTGCTATTCTTACTCTTGGATAGAGAAACATGTGTATGAGTTCAATAAAGCCTATTTTTGTTTGATTCCACATTGCACGAATGTATTCGTGCAATGTGGAATTTACGCAGTTATGCTTTCATCATCCTTTAAGTACAAAACTTTTCTCTCTTATTTCTAAATTTCATGTCTCTCAGATGATTTTTCAAGGAGTTATGGCCAAAAAAACACCTGTTGCTTAAGTTTTGTGCACCAGTGTATTTGAAGTAATTCTTTGCTTACTGTCTCTTGGCGTTTTGCGCTTCTTGCACTTCCTATTACTGATGTACTTTGAAAATTATTGAAAAAAATAAGTACTCATCGTATCATAGTTTTCTTTTCAAAAATGAAATGCATAAGTAGAAAAGTTCCCTATTCTTTATTGAAGCGCAAGACGACATTGTTCTTGAATTTAGTTTTTTGACATACAAAGTATATGGGATTTAATGCGAGTAAAAAATCCTAATTAATTTCGCATAACTGAACGGTTACGTGAAAGCTGAGAAAGAGTACATTTTATTTTGAAATTTGGATTTTTATTAATTAGATACATGTTAACAAAGAACATCTAAATAGCATCAAAAAGTAATAATTTCACGTCAAAGTCTACAGTGGCCCATGAAATGGATGACGAGTCAGACTCATCGTTGTATGTAAAGGGCTTAATAAACTCTGAAAAATAATTCAGAGATATATAAGCACACAAATTAACGCCTATAAATATGAATATTCTTCTTACCTCGTACATATAGCGTAGCTGGACCAGAAACTGCAGTTCCTTTAGCGTTATCGGCGACACATTCATAACTTCCTTGATCTTCCTCCTCAGCTTCAATGATTTGCAGAGATGCTAGAAGATAAATAGCTTCCTCTGTATTGATCATAAACAAATTGATAATAAAGTCCTTGCATTAAAAGAAATTAATTATTCACCATTGAGTTAAATAAAATACGTGGAGTCTTGCATCACATAGTTAAAGATTTTTAGCTTAAGTTTTCATCTAATTCCTCCCTTCAATATATAAATGAAGGTGATGCTATGAAAAAATGATTTTCACGTTGGTGATTTGGAGAAGATTCCCTCTTAGACGGAAGCCATGAGACTGAATCGTAACTTACATTATTTTCTATAAAGAATGTTTATGATGTTAAACAAATCATAGCCTTTGTCGAATATATTACTCACTTTTTGATTTATATTCACTTTTAATGGCAGAAAAAAGTAACCTCTACTTTCGAAGAAATATATGCTATCCAAATTTTGAAATTAATTACTTTAAGATGCGTTACCCAAATAAGAATTTATTATTTGAAACCAAACATCTTATTAAAAAGACAGAGTCATATACCATACAGCTCAAAACCATTCAGCTATATCTGATACACAAACAGTTCGTTGTTTTTTTAGATTATTAATATTACAAATTATAAATGATGAATTATTAAAAGCTTGATTTACACTGGATCATGTCCACCACAAGCGGAAACACTCCGGAAAAAAATAAAATGTAGCCATTTATATCAGCAAATGTCATATTGTAAATGTTTTATAATATTGAAGTAGATACAGTGTGATGTTTGAAGTCTAAGGGAAAATTAAAAACGCAAACCATGGCATTACAAATTGTTAGTATTGCTTATTGAACCAAATACCTTTATTTAAAAATATAAAGAGAGAAGTTTTCTACACTGTAAAAGTTTCTAGTTCAAGCTTTAACCAAAGAAATGAAAACAAATGTTGAAATTTTGCTGCAACCAACATTCGGTACTAAGTTGAACCACTATAATGGTGTAGGTTCTCCATGACTCTGAAACTTTTTTTCCTCCAATGGGGCTGCGGTATTGGTCCTCAACCATTGCAGACCTAGTGCGTTCCCCAGTAATTGGTACCATCTCTTCCAGCGGCACCACAATGAGTGTGGTACCTTCGCCGCATGAGAATTTTGACGTTCAGTTACCACTAGATGGGGGTACCTGAGCTCTCATTGATGCCAATATGCACTAGGAATTTACTTTAGCCGAGAGTATCCATGCCAAAACGGATACTCAAGGGATCTTTTACATGCCGCATAATCATACGACATGGACGCGGACGATTTTCTGCATCTTGAAAATCCACCTACTTGGACCAGGTTTGAACCTGCGAACTTGGACACACTAGACCTGCGTCTTACCACTACGCCACCATGTCGGCTGACTCTGAAGAACTGGAATTATTTAGTGTATTGTAAACCGTATGCCCCAGATCAGAGGCTCGAGCTGGCAGTATCGGTGGATTTTCAAGATGCCGAAAATCGTCTGCGCCCACTTCGTATGATTATGCGGCATGTAAAAAATGCCTTGAGTAGACATTTGACTTCGATGCTCTCGGCTAAACTAAATTCCTAGAGCAATTTCGCATCAACAGAGTCCGGGTGCTCGTCCTTTCAGGTGGAGGAAATGGACGTCCAAATTCTCATGCGGCGATGGTACCACACTCATTGTGGTGCTGCTGAAAGAGATGGCACCAATCTCTCGGGAACGCACTAGGTCTGCAATTGCCAGAACCCAACAGCAGCCGATTAAAAAAAAAGTAAAAGAATAAAATGAGGAATTGCAATTTTCACGGTTTTATTCAGTATATGGTGTAAAATTGGTCAAGCATTAATTTAACGTTTCAATCTTTCAGTGTAAATTCAGTAAGGCAGAAAAATTAAAACCGTCTGTGAATGTGTGGTACTATTTAAAGTAATATTGGAAGTAACCTTTTAATTTATTTAATATTCATTTTGAATCCAGCAGACATATTTTCCTTCCATATAAACTCCATTTTGAACGAATGATTCGATTTTCGGAAAAAGACGGAACGCCGGCCCATTTCCGTATAATATACCACCGTGAATGCTTCCATAAAACGTAATTTGAATTGCTATTTCATCCTTTATACTTCGCTCAAAATGCGTAGTGAAGCGATAGTCAATTTTGTTTATTCTCAGTTTAGGAGTTTGACATTTAAAAGACTTGCACGGTTTATTTCTCTATTCTCGAGCAGCCTGCTTATATGCTAAAGTATTCCATCCCATTTCTTAATATTCTCCGTTTCCGAATTTACATTTCTCATTTTTCATATAGAGTGCGTTGTGGATGGCTGCACCGAAATGGGATTTCGGATTAAGTCCTAAATGACTTGGCCTTTAGAATTTGTTCTAAAGTCCATTTGAGATCTCCATGAAAGCGTGCTGTTGTTTATTTAAGTAGATAATTACGATTTCTCCGACTTTGATCGAGTTAAGTTGCCTCTGCTTGTTTTTTTCTTTTTGCAATAGTCTTGATATTCGAGTAAGAAAGAGAAACCTTTGCGTTCTAGAAGTTTGAAATCAGCAGAGTTTTGTGAATTAATTATAATTTCTGCATATTCAAACCAGTTCAGTAACATTTTGCTTGCTTTTTTGCTTTATAATAGTTTCGATCAGAGAGTAAGGGAGATATATTATTCAGGGTTGCCACTAAAGTTAGGAAACAAAATTCCCGTACTTTTCTAGATTTTCCAGCTGATTTCCGAAAATATTCCAGGCTGACTGCAGACACAATGTCAACATCACATACTTTAGTCCAATCGCTCTTATAATGTTTCATAAAAGTTGTAATTTTGATGTATTGATCTGTAGTATTATACAGTAAGTTTTTTTAAAATCAAAGCAGGGGTTGAAGGTTCGGAAGGAAATTCGGGTCCACTTTCGGCCCCTTCAAAAAATTCGAATCAACCAAAATGGATCCTTTATAAAATTCCAAGCTACCAAATTGTACTATTCACAAAACTATTTACTAAATAAGCGGCAAGTAATAATAAAAAGTTTTATCACTATATGTTTAAATTTTCACAAAATTATTTGAGTTTTTGAATTGAACTTTATTATTCCATATAGTTCCACCCTTTGCGGTAGTATTAACTTTATACATGGGTGTCATGCCCTTCGGAATTAATTCTCGTTGAACGAACAGTAATACATAATATGCAAGATTATGAAGGAAAAAAATATTAATTCATTTTTAAACTTCAGATATATGTCACACAATTGTACGTTTTAATTTTACGTAAAAATTATATTTTATAGTTCTCCATCGCGTGGCATCTGTCAAAGTGCTGGTGGTTGAGAGTAGACATTCGAACGCAAAAGCTTAATTTTTTAACCTAATATTTTTGTTCAAATAATGATGGCACATACACGGACAAATCGCAAGCATTGTTAAGAAATCAACAGTCGAGAAACCGTGGATTGTGATTGAACAAGAGAATAAAAAAGTAACTCGAATTCCATGAAGCGTGAAACGGAATTTCTGTGTTAAGTAAAGCGTATTTCCCGCATTTATAATAAATTATATTCAATCAGTTTTCCGGTTGCGTGAAATTATGAAAAAACTTTCAGCAAAAATGTAAGAAAACCACAGTTTTTCGTTTACCAAACTAACGACAGTTGAGAAACAGTGGTTTGTGATTGAACAAGAGAATAAAAAAGTAACTTTAATTCCACGAATAGTGAAACTAAATTTCTGTGTTACGTGAAGCATGTATCAAGCATTCATAGTAAATTATACTCTATGTTTTCTGGTTGCGGGAAATTACAAAAAACCTTTTAGCAAAAATGTAAAAAACACTGCAGTTCTCAATTTTGCAAAATAACTAGTCGAGAAACAGTGGTTTGTGATTGAACAAGAGAATAAAAAAAAGTAACTTAAATTTAATGAAGCGTGAAATGGAATTTGTGTTAGCATATGTCACGCATTTATAATAAAGATTACTCTATCAGGTTTCTGGTTGTGTGAAATTATGAAAACCTTTTAACAAAGATGTAAGAAACACCAGTTTTCAGTTTCCCAAAATAACTACAGTCGAGAAACAGTGGTTTATGATTGAACAAGAGAATAAAAAAGCAATTCGAATTCCCTGAAGCGTGAAACGGAATTTCTGTGATAAGTAAAGCATATTTCACGCATTCAAAATGAATTATACTCTACCAGTTTTCTGGTTGCGTGAAATTATGAAAAACCTTTTAGCAAAAATGTAAGAAACACAACAGTTTTCCGTTTCCCAAAATAATTAATGGATCTAGATAAATCCAAAAACGTACCTTTTCCTTAAAAATTTATGCACCCACAAATTACGAATCATTCAAATTCTAACATCTATAAATCTAAATCAAGTATCTAAGCATAATTCCCAAAACGTAAGAAAGATACAACTCCGAAAAAAATATCAGGAAAAAAATCTTCGATTCCCGGCCGTTTTTCATTTTCGAAGCTGATCTTAATGATGATAAATGAGCCAGAAAAGGTAAGGCTTTTCTTTTTCTTTCGCTTAAGGTAGAAAGTAAAGAGCAAAAAAGAAAGAATGTTTTAAACTAGGAGGTTGAAAGAACGAGTTCTGTAGCTATTCGTCAAAGTTTAGAAAAACATAAGACTTAATGGAAGAGTACGGCCATTGAGTGCAAATATTCCACGAAATATTTCAGTTAAGGCAAATGGAAGAAGAGTGTCAGATAAAAGTAAAGAAAATTGAAAAACAAGTTACATTTTTTCCCAAGGTAAATATATAAAAAAAGAAAACTGTCACTGTTGTCTTTTGACTTTAAATGTTAGATAGCATGACGTTTATTGGTGTGTGTTCTGAGCTGTTTTAAGCACTATTCTTTTACGGTAAAATAAGAGAACCAAAGCCTTATTTGCAAATTTCCAAAGAATAGAACATGAAAAATAGAAATGTACAATGTAAAGGACAGACACGCGTTTCGTGGATTCGGATAATCTGTATTATAAAAGCGCAGAAATAATTTGTGAAAAGTGTCCTTTAACTTTAAATGTTAGACAGCATGACGTTTTTTGCTGTGTGTTCTGAGCTGTTTTGAGCACTATTCTTTTACGGTAAATAAAAAGCAAGGCCTTATTCTGCAAAGACTGGCATATAAAAGTAGAAATGTAAAATATAAAGAACAAAGACGCGTTTCGGGGCTTCGTACAATCTGTTTTATAAAAGCGCAGGAATAGATTCGTAAAAAAGTTGATTTTTTAAAAGCAAATTTTATTTTATTCTGACAAATTTTAACCTTTAGAGACATATGTGGGAATTAGTGTGAAGCATTTCCTTTTATATTTAAAATTCATTTTTAAGAAGAACAAGTATTGACAGCTTATGACCTACGACAGAGGTTCCCAACTTTTTGAACCTAGGGATCCCTTGAAGTAAAAATATATTTCGGCGACGCCCCTGTTCTAAATAGGCTATTTTTGGTCATAACACAATTTAAATTAAGTACCTGATTATCGAATTCGTTTTTAACCGACACAGTAATATACAAGTACGTAAGTAATATGTTTATGCAAGAATTAGGCATACTGTTCATAAATTGTTTTGCAGCAGTAAAGTGCAAATTATATGTCCAGGTTTGAGGCCCGCCGCGGCGCACACTTTGGGAACCACTGATCTACGGGTTATAAAGTGATTTACTTCAGTTTAGAAAATTAGTTACTCAAACGCATGAAAATTAAATAATACATTAAAAATAAACTGAAAATATAATATTTGTTTGATTTCAAAATTGGTGGCAACAAACATGTATTTTAAAGAAAAGAAAATAACAATTTCTGAAAGAAATAAAAATGTTCGGTAACACAAAAATACCGCTGAAACGTCTTTTTAATACAAATATTTCGGTTGATTTTTACATGCAGTGAAAAAAGGTTGCCGAAGCCTGCTCTTTATGAGGTAATCCTTCTCTATTTCAGACGTAAATTATTAAGATAAAATTGAGCATCAAATTCCACCTTTATAATTTATTCTATGCAGAAAAATAATAAAATTTATTAACAAAAAAACTTTAGGAAATTCATGAAATTACAAGAAAAAAAAAAGCCTTAATGGGGAAAAAATCGATATCGAGTAAATTCATTTATTTTATATTCGTCAAAAGTAGAAAAATGGAAATGAAAACAGACGTTGAAAGAAAAAAGTTAAATGTATATTATTTTAACCAAATGTGTAAAAAATGCATTTAATATAAAGCTACATTTCGTTAGAAATGTGGAAAAAACACATGAAAAGATTTTATTTTATTTAGAAGCCATTTTTTTTAGTTTTTCTCCCAAACTACTTTTTGAATTTTCATTAAGCTAAGATAATTTCCAAAATGGCTGGATAAATTTTGAGATATTCTAAAAAATGGGAAAATCTGAAGATTCAAACAAATGATATCCTTTAGCTAAATAGTTTTTCTGATCATATTAACTAATTGAAAACCAATTTTTAAGTACAAAAAATTATTAAGATCATTTATAACAACTTGTTCATTTTATTTAACAGATATTTTGTTACTAATTAGGTGCTTTTACTGCAATATAAAATTCGGTTTAAGTGAAGGAAAGAAAAAAAATCTCAGTGGCGCGACACCCCATTGGGATCCATGGCCTACTGTGCCCACCCCTGATAACTGCTCAGTATCAGCTGAAAAAATAAATACTTACAGTCAAATATCCTAAAACATCGATAAATATTATCAAAATATCTTAGGTTCAAGTAGTAATTTTTCAATTTTTACTGAAGAATGAGGAAGTACAGCATTTTTAAGAGTATAAAAACTAGAAAAATTAAAAAGTAAATTTTTATTTTTTTCATCAGCATTACTGCTGCTATCTACGAGTAGAAACTGATTTGATAGTATCTTCAGTGTAACTTATTGCAGCAACATGCATTAGAGCTTTATTTTATTCTCATAATATTTCAGAAGCCTAAATTGGATCGCCAAATGGCAACATACGGTATTTCAGATTAACAAACATTGGTTTATCATTCATTGTTTCTGCAGAAAGGTCAACATTTTCCTTTCTTCATGTAGAAATAAAACATTTATAGTACGCAGAAACAACATTGAAGAATGCAATAACATTGGAAGAATAATACGGAATGCACAAGAGATGCGACAGAAGCCTTCTCTCCCTCTCTCTTTTTCAAAATTGCTTCTAAGTGTCGAAAGCTGAAAAAAATTTCTTTACTGAAAAAGATATTCCTTGTTGCTACGAAACACGTGGAGGAGATAATATTGAAACTTTATGCTTTAACACTAACGTCAAACTTTTCTTTCCATACAAACTTATCTTGTTAAGCTATGGCAAAACAAGAGCATTCTAAGACTTGCGAGGACATACAATCATTATTAAATGATTATATATATATTTCGAACGGAGCTGCGTATGGTCATTAAACTTTGCAGACCTAGTGCATTCCCCGAAAACCGGCATCCATTCTTTCAAGTAGCACCACTATCGGCGGATGCCATTACCACTTAAGAATTTTGACGCTTAGTTTCCCCCAAGATGGTGGCACCTGAGCTCTACAGGATGCGAAACCGCACTCGAAATTAAATTTAGCCGAGGGTATTCAGGAAAAACAGACACTCAAGAGATCTTAAACATGCCTCATTATCATAGGAGAGGGGCCCTGACGATTTTCTGCATCTTGAAAATAGACCGACTTGGGCCAGGTTCATCCTACGAACCTGAGTTTACGAGGCTTACCACTACGCTACCCTACCGGCTAAATGATGATATTAGCATGATGAGTTTTAAAAGGATGTAGGTACATTAATAGTCCTGTCTCGAAATGCGGAATTCGATAATTGCTTTATGATTGTAAAAATGTCTCCTCAACGTTGACAAATATATATGTCAGTGAAAGTTACTGAAGACAGTTTAAAGAATTAAAATTGAAAGAAGTTTTAAATTCAAATAAAATCTCTTCAGAAAATACTCAACGAATGCTATAAGTAATTTACCAAGAGCAGGTAAATTAGATTTTCGGTTGCGGTTGAAATTTTTTATTCATACTCTTACAAAATGAAAAGAAATCTGGGAAAATAATACTGGAAACGATTTCTCAAAACGCTCCATTGACATCATCATATACATGAATAAGTAATACAAAGTTACGAGCAAAATCCAGCATTTCAGCAAAAACTCAGTATAAAATTGAATTTCAAATGGCCAAAGTTAAAGTTAATGACGCGTTGAACGATTTTTTTAGGGTGGGGTAAAATGGGTATAAAAACAGCACTTGTAAAGCTTCATTTCATTTACAAAAAATCCTACTTGAAAAAAAAAACAGCCATTACGTTTGTTGGGAACTAACTAAACCTCTTTTCCGTAATATTAATGTTTTTCACATAATTGCAACACATTTTTAAAACGCTGTTTTTATACTCATTTCACTACACAGGGAGAGGGAAATTAAGAATATCATGGAGTAAAATGGGTATTACTTCATATTGGCTTTATGGGTATTACTTCATATTGGCTTTAAAATCACTATTGGCTTATTTGATTGGTTATTCACATATAGGATCATGCATAAATGATGTCACGCTTCAAGGTTCGTGAAATTGTGACAAAGTGTGATAAGGGGAGGGGGTAACAAGAAGTGTGACATCATGCAACATAGCGTGACATGTGACAAAGGGGGAGAGGGGGTTCGCTGATGTGTGACATATTGTGACAAAGGGGGGAGGGGGGTCAAATATATGAGAAAAAAGCGTGACATCATTCATGAACAGCCCCTATATATACTTTGAGAATAACGGTACCTGCCTTTCAGATAACTCCTGATATACTTTGAGAGTAACTCCTGATATACTTTGAGAATAACTCCTGATATACATTCAGAATAACTCCTGATATGCTTTGAGAATAACTTCTGATATACGTTGAGAATAACTCCTGATATACTTTGAGAATAACTCCTGACATCTGAGCTCCAATTGATGCAAATTACAATAGGAATTTAATTTAGCCGAAAGTACCCAAGCAAAATGTCTACTCAAGGGATCTTTTACATGCCGCATAATTATAAGACATGAGCGCAGACGATTTTTTGCATCTTGAAGATCAACTGACACTGCCAGGCTAGATCCTATAACCTGGGGCCCACTAGTCCCGCGCCTTACCACGACGCCGGCTAGAAAAGCAAGTAATAATCTTTTTTTTTTTTTTTTTTTTTTGCGCCTAAGGTACGTTTTCATCTTCTTTAAGAACTGTACAACAATATGACATTTTAACATTCAACACAATGCTAATTAAAAACTTAAGTCATATATCTCAATTTTATGCATGTTCGTAAATAAAGCGCGTGATTTTGAAAAAAGAATCTGCAGTTCCCACACTTACAATGCTTAAAAATAAATAAATAATAAAACCGTGTAAAAATGTTTTAAGTTACGCGGTTTTATTTAAAAAAATTAAAAATTTTCGCCATGATATGAGTATTTTAAAATTCAAAACATCGTGGCATTATCCAAACATTCCAAACAAAGCTATCGTTGCCATTCGACAAATAATAATTCTGATGATTTCTTCAGAGGCAAAATTATTATTTTTTTTCCTAATTAACGTTATAATAAATTATAAAAGGGATGGAATATTGTATTGTCATCGGAAGAGAAGCTTGTGTGCAAAGTTTGAAGATAATTTATGCAGTAATAGTGGTCGAAAACCGCGTAACAAACCAAGTTAAATAAAACCGTGTAATAACAGCAATTTCAAGAGAAATATTACCTTTTTGTAATAAAAGTTTTTGCGTAACTTTCATCACATTTCAGCAGAATTATTATCGTTAAACATTTTTAGAGTAATATTTGTTTTAAAAAAAAAAGCAGGCACTAAAAATTAAACAAAATTTCTTAAGAGAATCTCCACAATCATGACTTTAAATCTAAATAAATAATGCCTCTTTCTTAAGCAAGTGCAGAGTAAATAATGCTTAAAAAGATAAAAGAAAAACGGAGTGAGAAAACAACTTTCTTCTCCCGAGAAAAATTTTCAATCTTAGAGCGGGCCCTAATGATGATAAACGAAAGGAAAATTCAAGATTTTCCCGAAAATAAAAATACAAAACAAATAACTTTTAAGAAGGGAAAAGAAATACCTCTGAAGGAGTAATTTGTAAAATTCGGTAAAAACACAAACCTTAATGGAAGCATCTGATCATTAAGAGCAAATATTCCCGGTGAAACTTGAGAACAAGAAGCACATGGTAAAAAATGGAAAATTAGAGTAAAAGTTTTAAGCCACATTATTGTAAAAACATTTATAACTTGATAGGTTTTTTCGAGTAATACGCGAAAGATTTAAAATAATAGATGTTGGGTGGAATAAAATTTGAAATTGACGAAAAACTGAAACGAAACAAAAAGTAAATGGTGTTTAAAAATTATCTAGCATTTTGCTTTTCCCCAAATATTCAGTTATTTCTTAGATGAAAATACTTTTGCTTTTTGCAAAGAGACAAAACAAGTTTTTGTGTGAAATTAATATACCTTATCTACCAAAAAGTATTTGGACACTTTGAATTTTAAAAAATTCTGGAGAAATATTAAACTTGTTGTTCTGTATTTTGCACAGGCTTAGGGCAATTAGGGGAAGGTCAAAAAAAAAAAAAAAAAGAAGGGAAAAAAAAAAAAACACTTTTGAACATCTTGTATGAAAAAATGATCGAAATGTCCTTTAACTTTCGCAAAACATTTTAAATTATATACGCAATGCTTATACCCGATTTCGTCAGAATAGCAGTAATATTCATAAAGATATGGGCATTTGTTTTAAATATTCGAAAATTTTCGCAAGTGTTTTGCTTATAACTCGCTAAGTTCTATCTCAAATTACATGAAACTTGCAGACAACTTGACAAAATAAAAAGTAAGTATGGTACCGAAATATGGGGAAAATGTAATAAATAGTCGATGAGATTTGAGCAGTTTTATTAAAACAAGTGTGATTGCGCATGCGCGAAAGATATTAATTATTTTTTAAATAATTTATTAGTGAGATCTATGGAGCAACTCATGTAAAAGTTTCAGTTGAATATTGAAATTTTTCAAAGAGATATAGAATGTACAGTGAGCCGTATTTAGAAAGCTCTCAAATTGGAGAAAAAAGATAAGGGGTTCTCCACAAATTTTTATATTGCATGATAATTTTGGCAAAGTAAACAATAACGTTCAAATTCAGACTCCATAAACACAAATAATGCAATTTAATACAGTTCAACATCTGTCAATTTTCCAATTTATCATGCAATATAAAAATTTGTGGAAAACCCCTTATCATTTTTCTTCAATTTGAGAGCTTGCTAAATGCGGCTCACTGTATGGTGTATATCTCTTTGAAAAATATCAATAGTCAACTGAAACTTTTACATAAGTTGCTCCATAGATCTCACTACCAAAATATTAAAAAAAAAATAATTAATATCTTTCGCGCATGCGCAATCACATTTGTTTTAATAAAACTGCTCAAATCTCATCAACTATTTATTACATTTTCCCCACGTTTCGGTACCAGACTTACTTTTTATTTTGTCAAGTTGTCTGCGTTTCATGTAATTTGAGATAGAACTTAGCGAGTTATAAGCAAAACACTTGCGAAAATTTTCGAATATTTAAAACAATTGCCCATATCTTCATGAATATTACTGCTATTCTGACGAAAGCCGGTATAAGCATTGCGTATATAATTTAAAATGTTTTGCGAAAGTTAAAAGACATTTCGATAATTTTTTGATACAAGATGTTCAAAAGTGTTTTTTTTTCCTTCTTTAATTTTTAACCGCCCCCTAATAGTCCTAAGCCTGAATTTTGTTTCTTAAATGTGAGTTTAAGTATGCTCTTTCCATGGTGTAAAATACAGAACAAGTTTAATATTTCTCCAGAATTTTTAAAAAATGTCTAAAATACAAAGTGTCCAAATACTTTTTGGTAGATAGTGTAAATATCGAATCATACGGGAGTTTTAATGTAGTTTTTCTAAATCACGCTAAATAGCGGGGCATGCCATGGCTAAAATCGAAATGTCATTGCCACAAAGTATAATGGTGTTTCTTTTAGCATTTGCACTAGTTATTTCCCCTTTTCATTTTTGTCCCTTACACCCGTTTGTTTATATGTGCCTCATACGTGGAAAAAAAACTTATGACACATGTGGGCCTGAGAATGATTGCACATGTTCTTTCTTACGAAAAAATATTCCTGACATAATTTCAAATGAATGTTGAGCAAAATCCTTTCTTCGAGGATTATTTGTTGATGCATATATACCCGGGTCAAGCCGGAGGAAATGCAGGTTCGTTTTCGGACCCTTCACAAAATTCCAATCAATCAAAGCGGATCATTCACAAAATTACATTCAATCAAAACGGACCCTTCACAAAATTAAAATCAATCAAAACGGATCCTTCACAAAATTAAAATCAATCAAAACGGATCCTTCACAAAATTAAAATCAATCAAAACGGATCCTTCACAAAATTAAAATCAATCAAAACGGATCCTTCACAAATTTAAAATCAATCAAAACGGATCCTTCACAAAATTCAAATCAATCAAAACGGATCATTCACAAAATTCAAATCAATCAAAACGGACCCTTCACAAAATTCCATGCTTCCAAATAATACTTTTCAAGCCATTATTTATTTGAAAAGCGGTAAATAGCAATGAAAATTTTCATCATTATATGTTTACATTTTCACTTTTCACAAAATTATTTTACTAAACACTAAAATCTCTTCAAAATTACAAAAAACGGATCCTGTTAGAAATGTTCTATCAACACCTGAGTGGTCATCCATAAAATAAACCAAAAAAAAAAAAGTCTAACTGAAGAATTGCATGCTCTTTGCAGGTAATTCACATCCCCGTATGAGAACAATTTCAGTAACTGCTTGCCATTTTTAAGTGAGTTTTCACCATTCCATTGTTTTATGCATTGTTCGATTGTGCAGCTTAGCATTATTTAGTGTCAATGTTTAATAATGACATTTAATTAAAAAATATATACAGATCTCTACTTTCGTTGTACCATGAAATCGCTGAAGACGAATTTTAGATCATCCTCTCCTTAAGTTGAAATTCCAATCTTGCACTTGTCCGGAAGTGTTTACATAAAAGTTCTATGAAAACTATTACTAGAATAATATTTTGCCGGGCAAGATTCCAGACTCCATTGTAAGAGTAAGAAACCCTCTAAGTTAAGGAAATTGAATGAGAGAAGTTTACGAGCCTTTTGTTGTACAACATCACTTCTGCTTTGCGAAGAAAAACATCTGATTTACTTCCAAGGGAAAAGGTGTAAGGAACTTTATCAACAACATCGCCTTGATTTACAACACCCAGATTCGAGCACATAAGATCTTTATCTCATTTTCTCTAAATTTAAGGCTTGAAGTATTTTTGCTCGATTGGCAGATTTTATTGAGATTAAATTTTTTTTTGTCTCCAAGGTAGTCCAACATTTTCTTTGAAGTAAAACAAGCATACTTCAAAAAAAAAAAAAAAAAAAAATCATTGAATTTGCTGCAGTGCTTATATTCACTAAACCATGGGTGATTCTTAGCGAAAAGATTTTTTTGGAACTTCACAAAAAAATTTCGGAAAAAGTATTCACCATGAATTTTAAATAAAAATTATATAATTAGGTAAACACCCTCTCCCCCTCGAAAGAACACAGTACATTAGAATATATAAATATATATATATATATAGCTCAATAAATGAAATGTAATTAGTGAAGGCTAGTATTAATACTAGAAATATTTTTTTTTTCAGAATCGTTATGCTATTAAAATTTCTTTAAAAGTGGTACAAAATATTTTGCTTGCCTGGAGACAGAAGGAAAAACACAGATGTTATTCGTCAAAGAAGTCTGAAGACTGATAAATGAAAAAAAAATCTGAAAATGTAGTTTTTTTTAATTTCCGAAACAGGTTTCGAACATTTTCGGCAATGTCGGAGAATTTCGGATTAGGATCACGCCTGCATTATGTACCCGACATTGATTTTGTACTTTAATGCTCTGTGTTCCAATTTCACTACATCAAGTCATTTAGTGTAACAATATATTTTTTCTTTGAGGGATGCATTATTGACATTTAATAGTTTATTTTGGAAATACATACAGGGCAGTTGTAATCAAACTTCTGTTATAAGCTGCATCTTGCAACAAAAACGAAGGAGCAGATGGTTGTCAAATTTCTTAGATGAAATGATTATTAGATGCGCTCAGAGAATTTCAAAAGTAAATAAATAAGCTCCAAAATACCTGATAGGTGTGGTTTTACGTGAAAAGACAGCGAACTGAATAAAGAAAAGGCATTAGCAATTCGGACAATTTAAGACAAAAATTATGATTAGTAAAATTTAAAATTCCAGAAAATGCCTCCCCCCACAACCTAATTAACACTTGTAAACTCAAAAAATCTCTTTCTGAACTTGAGAGCATATTATCTATATTTCATATACCAAATCTGGAGGCAGTATACTCAACTGCTTCATCTGCAGGGTGCTGAGACGTTTAACTCTACTAACCACCTTAGATTTTCAGAATTTTTTAGCTTAAATTACTGATGTAACATTTTGCATATTGGTAAAAATATTAAAACAATAATTGTTGCATCAATTTACATTAGCTAGCAGGAGTAAAACTTATAAAAAATATCTAATTGTAATTTTCAGTCTTGTACTTTGAAAAGAAATTACATCATTTTAAGTAAACCTTTAAAATTAAGACCTCTTCTTTTCAGTACCTCAAAATTATTCAAAATATCAGCATTTTTTTACGTATTTCGATAGATAAAACTGTTTTAAACCCTCATGCAAAAGTTCAAACTTATGTCAGAAGTAATTTAAAAGACAATCCTGTCTTTGTAAATGACTTCAGGAATTTTCAATCAGCATTCAAAATCGCTAACTGCATTTTTCTATGATTTGTATTTTTGACCTATTACGCTTAGTAAAATCCCTAATGATTTTTTTCAGCAGAAGATACAGCTTTGAAACTTAGTATACGCGAAAAAAAAAAATTTACCAAATTCAATTAAGTTTCTGATAGTTAATTCCATGCTAACATTTATTTTAGAATGTTTGGGAAAAATTATTCAGAAAAAATCTTTTTATAAAGATGTAATTGAGAAAGTTACAAGAAATTTTAAAAATTGAAAAAAATTTAATTTTTTTAAAGTTTAAATTAATGATGGATTAAAATGAGGTTCTACTTTCAAATTTCGTTTCTAATCATACGTGTAATTAATTGCAAGCATTATTTTTTATATGATTGTTAAACGAAAAAAAAAAATGGAAGAAGGCACTGTGCCCCCTTAAATTTTTCAGTTATGAGCATTGTAATAAAAATTACATCCCAAAAACTTACATCCTTGAACGAGAGAGTACCGATGTTCACTCATGTCCACTGGAATGTAGCTCTTGAGCCATCGGATGGTAGGCGTGGGCGATCCCTCAGCCCTGCAAGGGAGCAAAGCATTGCGCCCCTTTTCTACGCCCTGGATTTGGGGCTGAACGGAGAACCTCGGAAAACCAAACGGCACTTGATCCTCTGAAAGAAATAGTGTATCATTAAAATAAATTTTTGTACATATTAAGAAGCTCGTTTGTGTGTGTGTTTTTTTTTTATTTATTTATTTTATTTTATTTTTTATTTTTATGATCGCTGCACAAAGCAACAGCAAATGACGGGTTGCAATGAAATATGGTTTAATATTGATTCATTTGGCAACACAAGAGGCTTCAGTCGAAAATTTAAATCAGAATTTAAAAAAATAATCATTTCTAGATTTGATTTGGCAATAAAAAAACAGTCATTTTCTAAAATTTTATATCGTTCTATAGCTGATAAAGAACTACAGTAGATAGAATACGTGCGGCAACTTTGGAATAAATAGAAAATGAGTTATTAGCGATAATGTTATACATTCTAAGGAAGATTAAGCGAAGCTTTATTGCTAAATAAAGAATTTGAAGAGATCTTCCCCCTTTACCATAGCCCTTCAATGACAACTGAAGGAGTAATTCGAAAAATGCATGCATCGCAAAGCATGGCATTTAATCTCCCAAGGAATTACTTTTATTTTTTATATGCTTTTTATCAATTTACGTATACAACTGTTATAATTTCCCACATTTTCATATCGCAAATGGGCGGTTACATACAATATTTCAATGATCAGTAAAAGGTTTTTAGATGCACAAAATTCCGTAAAACCGGATAACCAGAAATACACACGAACAATACAAAAGGTTTGGATATCCACACGGATAATCCACACTTGAATAATCCGGAGTAGTCCGTTTTTGCATCTAAATATACTTTATTTTTAATACATTCTTTAAACATGAAAAGATTAAACACGACACAAATAAGCACAAATTTTGCAAAGGGTTGCGTACAAGTGTTTCAATGCTGCAAGGAACTCATTTTCCAATGCAACAGACATTAAAAACATTATCTACATAAAGTCGGTAAGCTTCAACATAAAGTTCACTAAATGAAGAATCTTACTTCGTTTGCGTTGAAAAAGTGGTTCCTCGTAACCTTGAAACGCATGTATACAACCTTTTTCAGTATTTGTACTTCTTCTTCTTTGTGTACATTTTAATTTATAACACAAATGTATTCTAATATGTTTTATAAAAGACGCTGAAAAAGCTTCTACTGCTTTTCTTGGTAATAACCTACAACAAATAATCCAACGCAAAACGAGTTCAAACTATGAAAAATTAAGTTTTAGTATATGCTAACTCTTCAATGCATTAGCACATTACTTCAAGGAGATTTTACTCCGAGAGCAATTTCATAATGTCCAATTAATGTAATGAAATTTGGCTTATCGAATTTTCATTGTATAAAACAGTCCTGTGTCAAACGGCAATGCAATTATAGAGACATGTAATTACCTAATTATTCTTATTAGTCAAGAACAATCAGCTTAATTCCGTTAGAAAAGGGAGAAAAAATCTCGTAATGGTGAGAGAAATAGCGGAGGAATATAGGAATCAGACTCTAAAATGGCGGAGAAATATCTTTTTTTCTCGCAGCTTGCGATATTTTATTACTTTTAATGTAATTTAATCACTAATGGGCAAAATGAAAGACGACAATAGCGAGTGAGGATGAAATAGTTGCGTTTCATTGTACTGAAAACGCAAAGATATTGCAAGGAAGTGTTTGTACTGTTCAATTTATGTAAAATATTTCGTACTATACAAAATATTATGTGATGCTTTATCTCACAATATACTAAATATTATATGATGTTTTCGCATAAATATACTTAAATATTACATGATGCTTATCTTATATTATATATAAAATGTAATTATTTATTTTATAGTATAGTAAATATTACGTAATGCTTTATCTCATATTATACTAAATATTATATGATGCTTTATCTCCTAATATACTAAATATTATGTGATGCTTTAGAGATCATAAATATACTAAAATTTATATGATACTTTATCTCATAATGACCTAAATAGTTAATGATGGTTTATCTTATAATATAAAAAATATTATGTAATGCTTTATCTCATAATATACTAAATATTATGTGATTCTCTCATAATAAACTAAATATTATATGATGCTTTATCTTATAGTATAGTAAACATTATGTAATGCTTTATCTCATAATATACTAAAGATTGTGTAATGATTTATCATAAATCAATATTTTACTATCTTTTACATGAAATGGTAGCTGCAAATAGTAGGACTGCACTCTAAAGTACATTTCAAATGGTTAAGAAAATGGTATAAAATTAATATTGCGTTCCGAGTGGTTAAAATATTTTTCGAACGTGACCTTAAGGGAACGACCCGTTGAGGTATTTCGAACAGACATGCAAAAAAAAAAAAAAAAAAGTCAAGGTAACATTTATAATTATTTCTTTTTTCTTTTCTTTTTTCTTTTCAACTTATATTTTACTTAAAATTTTGTCTCAAGCAGTTTAAAAAAAAAATCTAAAATTTTAAATAAAAGACTAAACACTAGGATATTTAAGCACTTAGGAAATTTAATTAGAAAATGAATTACTATTTTTACATGTCGTAGCTGAATATTTTATTTTGTTTACTTGATTTATATTCTAAATTTATCAGCTCATTATTGAATTTGACTGCATTTTACAAAAAATTTCCGACTCATTTTAAATTCTGAAGCATTTTAATTTTACATTTACAGTAAAAATCTTATTTTGAATTTTAAGCAGCTGCTTTTTTTGCTCGTAAGTAACGAGTAAAGGGAAAAAAAAAGAGCTGCTATTTTGTTAAATGAAGTTTATCTTTTTCCTAATTAAAATTGATGCTAATCATTAGAAAAAAAATAAATAAAATTAACAAATAAATAAAAGAAATTAAAAAAAAAACAACAATAAAAAAACACAAATAAATATAATTTATGTAAATAAAGAAAAGTTTCTAAATAGCAGAGCGTCAATTGCATTCTCTTCAGATCATGTGACTTGAGTGTCCTAGCTCTAAATCGCAGAAGTTGAACTCAATGAAAAGCTTTTCTTATGATTTTGTTCTAGGGTTGAAAATACTCAAAAGAGCTTGCATATCAAACGGCAGCAACGATCCTCAACAGTAACTACATAGTAAATGGAAGATCAAAAGAAAGTACTAGCGCTGTTTTATTTTCTGTAACGGTTACTTAACATTTCCCGCGTTGGACTAGTTTTATGCTATGTTTCTTCAGAAAAATCTAGACTCATTTTAGCAAATTGTTACGTATCCCATCAACAGATGGCGGTATTAGCAATGCTTATGGAAATTTAAAATCATTCCAATACTTCATTTTGTTCATGTTCAGAAAAATCAGAGTGAAATAGCAGGAAAGGAATTCAACCCCCCTCCCCCCTACCTTCATAAGTCATTTGAAAGTAATTTTGTTGCCACACAGAATTTTTTTTTTCCATGTATGATTCTTGCTTTTGATTCAAAAATGGAAGCGATCTCTCTTTTCAAAAACAGTTTTTGTATGAATTTTTACCCACTATGTTATACATGTTCTGGGTAAAACTAACGCAAAATGATTAATGAGACGAATTCAGGCACTTAGAAGCAAAAGGGGTGTAAGTGACCAAATTAAAAATTTTGAGATAGCTAGTGCAAATGATACATTAAACACCCTTCTGTTTTGTGGGAAAGAGATTTTGTGGTAGCTTTGACAGATACTGCAAAAAAGCGTGGTTTAAAAAAATTACTAAATAAAAGCTGCATTCCGTTTAGTGGCAAATTGATGCAAGAGCACTTACATCCGTTTGCCTCTAAATAAAATGATTTGATTTTTCAGTTAGTTTAAATACGCAATACAGACGATCTATTTCCGAAACTTAAAGCGGAGAAGAAGAAAGAAAAATAGGAAAAGAATTCCGAATTGTTGAATAATAATGGTAAGAACAAGGTTTAAATCATCTGCAGATTTAATTTTTGTCATGTTTTGATGCGGCAATTTGTCTAATGGCAATGATTTTTAGTTTCTTGATAAATATAATTATTCGAAATTTATATTATGCAGTTGGCATCACTAAAAAATTATCTTTATTACTGTGTAAATTAGCAAAATGAACAAGACACGTTTTTCATTGAGTGGCAAGGGGTGTAAGTTAACTAGTTGGAAGCAAAGGGGTATAAGTAAAAATAAGCTATTTTTTTAAAAAATCCTACGCCAAATCTAATCATCAGAAACACTTCACACTTCATACTTAAACTAACACATACATATAGGACTCGAAAATAAAAAAAGCATTTGCATGAAGAACCTCTAGAATTCAGTATAGTAATTAAACTTCAAACGAGTTTTACTCAAAATGATACTTTAGTCACTTACATCCCTTTGCTTCTCACCGCCTCAATTAGATTATTATATTTCTTTTGAAGGTAAGGCCAGGCACGTCTTTTCAAAATCTTCCAGGGGATAGTGGTGGTAAACGGAATAAACTCAGTGTACAGTGAAACATGTGTAAGTTGACCACTTGCGGTGAAGCACTTTGGTGGTCAACTTTGACAGGTGGTCAACTTATAGAGGGTGATGTACAGGAGGAAGGGCTAATTCCGTTCCTGATAGAAGTGGTGAAAACAACAAAATTTATTTACATACATGCCAATTATATTTCCTAAACCGGGGGAGGGGGGTTTCATAATTCTGCATTTATATCGCACAATATTCCTGTATCTTCTGATAATAAAAAAACAAATCCCTACCTAAAATAACAAACTACCAAAAGCAGATTCACTAAAATAAATCTTTTTTCAATTTGCTTAGAGATATTTATCAGATCTCAATTGGCAATCAACTGATATCGCAACATCAAGTCACAACGTAACAAAAAAACTATCCCCAAATAAAAACTTTACTGGAGAAAACGTACGCCAAGTTTCTAAATTATAAATATGGGATTATTCGAGAAGTATGGGACCGTTCATAAATAATGATGTCACACTTTTTTGCAATATATTTGACCCCCCTCCCCCTTTTGTCACAAAGTGTCACACTTCAACATGCCCCCTTTGTCACATTTCGCGCTATGTTACATTTGCATAAAATAGGCTTAATTTGCTGATTTTAAATGTTTTTATAGAAATCAAAATGTACAAGGTCATACTTCTTTTAATCTCTCCCTTCTTTTACCCCCTCCCCTCCCCTTGTCACAAACGGTCCCATTTTCATGAGCCCCCTCCCCCCTCGAAGTGTGACATCATTTATGAATGATCCCTATGCTCTTATCAGGGGTCGATACAGCATTCTTACAGGGTCCTGTTTTAGTAAATTTTTGATGAAAAATCAAAATTTAAACATATAATGTTCTTTTTTTTTTTGTCATTACTTGCTGCTAATTTAATAAATACTTCTCTGAAAAGTAAGATTTGGTAACTCGGAACTTTGTGAAGGGTTAGTTTTGATTAACAGGAAATTTGTGAAGGGTCCGCAACAGGACCGCAACCGTATGCATAACGGTTGAAAAAGAAATTAAATGTGTACACTTCTTGACAACATTCTTAAAACAAAGCTGTCATTTGTTAAGGAGATTTGTAAACCAGTAAGCCTTAAATTGGTACGAAGTATTTAAGCTATAGAATGAGTCAAACATTTTAATAAAAGAAAAACTAACAATAACAAAGAAAAAAGATTATATAACAGCTGTAAAACAAAAAAAGGTAATTATTAATAAAGTAAATTCATTCGAAATTTAGTTACGTCGAATAACATGAGTAAAAGTTATAGTACATCGTCTTGTACTGAGAACGATATTTAATAATTAATTTACTCAGAAAATTTCGTAAGCGACAGCCGCAAATACGATACTCGATAAACACGCGTCGTAATTAAATTTTTACAACGAGTGAGCCTTAAATTGTATTAAGTAAAAAACATCATATAACATCTGTAAAAGGAATTAAAAAAGGTAATTATTAACAAAGTAAATTAATTTGAGATTTAATTACGTCGACCACCATGTAATTAAAGTTGATGTACATCGTCTTGTACTGAGAACGATATTTAACAACTAAATACACTCAGAAAATTTCGTAAGCAAAAACCTCTAATACGATACTCGATAAACAAGCGTCGTAATTAAATTTTTATAACGAGTAAGCGTTAAATTGATACGAAGTGTTAAGCGATAGAATGAGTTAAACATTTTTATAAAAGATAAACTAACAATAATAAAGAGAAAACATTTTTAGAAGCTATAAAACGAGTTTAAAAAGGTAATTATTAACACAGTAAATTAATTTGAAATGTATTTACGTTGACCAACATTTAATCAAAGTTCATGTACATCGTTTTGTACTGAGAACGATATTTAGCAAGTAATTTACTCAGAAAATTTCTTAAGCGACTTGCGCCAACATGATACTCGAAAACCACGCGTCGTAATTTCATTTTTAAACGAGTAAGCGTTAAATTGATGTAAAGTATTAAGCGACAGAATGAGTTTAATAAAAGAAACACTAATAGTAATAAAGAAAAATGGCTATATAACAGCTGCAAAACGAAGTTTAAAAGGTAATTATTAATAAAGTAAATTAATTTGAAATTTATTTGCGTTGACCAACATGTAATAAAAGTAAATGTATATATTCTTGTACTGAGAACGATATTTAAACTAAATTTACTCCGAAAATTTCGTAAGCGACAGCCGCAAACACGATACTCGATAAACACGCGTCGTAATTAAATAAACTTCACCAAAATGAATGTTACTCATTCGAAGTAAACACCCGGGTTATGAGTACAAGATAGAATGCGAAAAGCTTTAAAACTTATTAAACTTGAAGCGTTCGAAAATCGCCCGGAGATATGGGGATCTCTTCTATATCAAACTTTCAAAAGGTGTCTCTGCCAACAAAAAACCAAGCTACGAGTTTCGAATTCAATAAACTTTGTTCCCCCCGATGTTATGTAAATTCAGCCGTGTTGGTATTAAAGAGATGGGAGTTGGGGAAAAGAGGGGGTTCTATTCCGCGTGCTATTTGTCTCGCCGAGATTTATTGTGCCTCTCTGGGTGGCAACAAGTAGGCAATTTCCCAGGATGGGTCAGAGGGGTGACACGGGGTTTAAATAGGGTTTTAATTTCTGACAAATACTCGCCGAACGATGTAATATTTGGTTGAGATAATTTGAAATATGGTTAAGGATGAGATTTTAATAAATACAGGGTGGGGCAAAAAGTACTGCCCCGGTTTTGAAGGGTTATAAAAATAAAAAAAACTAATACAGTTTGAGACTTTCTTTTTTTTTTTGATCTGTATTTAATACCATTACATTCAGTTTTGAATACCACTTTAGCAATATGGCGGCCATTAGCAGCAATAAACTGATGCAGTCTATTTTCCCACGTAGAGAGAATAGACTGCATCTTTGTGTGCATTTCAATATCCCGCTTAATGTTACGGTCTCTAAGCTTTTTTTGTGTGGTTATTTGAAGGAGAAAGTTCCCCATACTTTAGAAGAGCTGAATGACCGAATTGTTGAGGAAATATCCGCCATACCCCTTGAAATGTGCAGAAAAGTTTCCCAAACTTCAGATGTGGACTGCATCAGTGTATTGGTGCTCAAGGCCGCCCTCTTGCTCAAGTGGTATTCAAAAATTAATGTAAAAAAATGGGATTATATGCAGATCAAAATATAAAAATTTTTAAGTCTCAAATTGCATTAGTTTTTCTTTTTATACCCCGTCAAAACCAGGACATTACTTCTTCTTTGTGTGCATTTCAATAGCCCGCGTAATGTTACGGTCCCTAACTTTTTTTTTTGTGGGGTGATTTGAAAGAGAAAGTTTGGAAACATCACCCGTATACTTTCGAAGAACTGAAGGACCGAATTATCAAGGAAATATCCGCCATACCCCTTGAAATGTGCAGAAACGTTTCTAAAAACTTCAGAAATGGACTGCGTCAGTGTATTGCTGCTGGTGGCCGCCATATTGCTGAAGTGGTATTCAAAACTTAATGTAAAAAAAAGTACTAAATACAGATCAACATAAAAAAAGTTTTAACTCTCAAAAGGTATCAGATTTTTTATATAACCCTACAAAACCGGGTCATTAGTTTTGCCCACCCTGTATATTTTAAAATTGAATTTATCTTATCGCTCACTTAATATATTTCTGTATGATATGTCAGAATTGATTGGGCAATTTAAAATTCTGAAACAAGTAATTTACACTCTAAAAAATTCTTGCTCAACCTTTCATCAAAAAAAAAAAAAAAAGGACCAAAATTGTGAAATTTTGCTGCGATCAACATTTGGTACTAAGATCAACCATTATAATGGTGGAGTTTCACCTAGTCTGACCCTGAATCTGAAACTAGGAAACACTTTAATGGTTCAACTTTAGTACCTAAATGTTGAGTGCAGCTAAATTTGACCATTGTTTTGGTGAAAGTTTGAACTGGAACTTTTTACAGTGTATACAGTGTATTGTTGTAAGTGTATAATAATGTTCAAAGTTGGAAAATCTATTAAAAAAAATCTTTCTAAGACTTGAATTTCAGTTCTTTACATTTTATAAATAACACCATTAATTTAAGGTATACATATACCTTGAACAAGTTGTTTTTTTAAATTTTAAGGCCAGTCTTTTTAAATTTTGGGAGGATTATAAGAGCAAGAAACGTAACATATTTGCATAATATTTTTTTTCAAAAACATTAATAATTAGTTAGTTAATACAAATTTAGTTCACTAATTAAGGTTTCATCGCAACAGTAATTAACACAAATTGAAAAAATTTTGAACCAAATTTCTTACTGGAAATCAAAGAGAAGGTATTCAGACATTCGAACTACCAAAATATAATGTCTAACTTAATTATTTTTTGGGTTATAATATTTAACCTGAGAAGTATCATAAAAACAGTATTTTTAGCAAAAATAAAAATATTGTAAAATTACCAAAAAAAATCCAATTTTTATCAAAGCTATTATATTTTGGTAGAACCCATTCTCCGAATTGTTACCTAAATTATATAGTCAAAAACTTAAAAATTGGTTAATAACATTTTACGATATCACCGTTAGAGAACAAACATACCTTAAGAAAAAGCAATTCCGCTTAAAATGGATTTAAAGTTAGCGAATTTATATACAAGTACTTATAAAAGAGCATATTTTTATGCCAGTTTTACAAAATTTTCTGAGGACTGTAGATGCATAAAATATAGCCTATTTGCATTAAAAATATTTCAAAAAATTAAATATTTATTTAATTAATTAAGATTTAATTATTAATTACCTTTACGAAACTGTATGTAAATAAAAAAGTATTTTGCCAATTAGAAAGTTATTGGTATCATTTTAAAGATAATTAACGGATGAATATCTTAGAATGAAAAAACAAAAATGCATTTCTAGTGATTTCCAACGTATATGCATACCTTATGGTATCGGCAAGCAGGTCTATATGCTTCGCTTAAGAGAATCGTGAATAATAAGAAAAGAATGGTGTTGTGAATAATAAGTCTGCAGGGCCATTCCATGAAAACAGGTACATGGGTGGCCAATTTTAAAATCATACTTATGGGGATAATTTTGGTATGTATTAAAAGATAAATATAATACACACAAACAGATGTGAAGGGTTGAATTAAAGTACACAAATACATATAAGACTTGTTACTATGACGTATTTTATCCGAATTGAAGGCCATTTATTTAAAATCTAGATAAAACTATAAAATACAGGCTCTTCTGAAGGAAGGATCGTATTTGAATGTGAGGTAACCCTAATACAAATGTGTCAGAACAGCAACTGCAAACTAAACAATGACGAACAATCCAAAAGCCATTCTAGAAGTTTAGAACACTACGAGTCCCGGCTAGAAACGAGAGTCTTAGAGGGGAAAATGACCAACTTCTGGCTTCTCACACTTGCAACTTATTAAACTCGAATCATTCGAAAATCGCCCAGAGAGATGTGAAATTCCCTCCAATCTCAACAATAGGGGTCTCCAGGCAACGTGTTCTAAATTTAATAAACTCCTCTCTAGATGATGCTATGTAAATGCACCCGTGTTTCATCAGGTCGTCTGCGGGAGGGGGAAGGGAGTGTTGCCAGATTTGTCTTCCCAGGAGATATTATTGTGTCTTTTTGTATGAGAAGAGGGGGGAGGCGAGTGGTCGTAATGCTGCTTGAGTTGTCATGGAGGAAGAAGAAGGGCTTTTAAATGAGATTGCCGAAATTCCTCTCGGAGTTTCCAGGGAAAATGAAATCATATATGCTTTATCTGTAACACTTCTTTTTTTCACACCTCTGGTGGAATTTTTATAGCTGCGGAGATATAGAACTTTGTAGATATTTCCAAACAGCTTTGGACATTCTTCTTTATTGAACAATATTCAACATTCGATATTGGAAAAAAAAAAAAAAAAGATTGTTTCTTCGAACACTAATAAACGCTTCGTGAGAAAAGAATTTAAACTTTAAAATAGATTGCGTGCCGTTGATCTGGTAATAGTGCTGTTGTTTACGCAACTCTGAGTAGAAAAACTTGTGTTTTTCGTTTTTTGTTGAAGAAACGTTTCAAAAATATTTCCGCGTTATGTCAGAGATAAATTTGTATAAGTCATAAAATCAAAAGCTCCTAGATGTATGTCATACACACGCTGCTCAGAGTTGTAGGGGGGGGGGGGGCGGGAGGGATAGATATGAGAGTGGAGAAAATCAAGTGTTCCAAATGACGCGCGTGAGTGAGTGAATGAGTGTGTGTGGGAGAGAGATATTCCTTCTAATAAAAAGGCCGGGACATTCTTGTCTGTATTGTAGCTGTTTTGCAAAAAGTCATCATACTTTTCAGATCACCGATTCAGAGGCATCAGTTTTAAAATTCAATTTTATGAAAAAATTGATTAAAGTTGCTATACACGCACAAAAATTTTAAATCAGTTCAGGTTTCAAAGAAAAATGCAATCTTAAACGTTTTGTGCAAAAGTTGGCGAAAAAATAAATCATTTTAATGTCTAACAGCACTAACAACACTAAGAAGGACATACAGTCCCTGGACAAATTAATAGACGCACTACAGAGTTTTCGTAATTTCATACTTATCACTCAGTCTGATGCAAAAGCATGTTTTTTATTTATTTGGTCATGTTTTAAAATAACTACTAAACAACACAAAACTTAGAAAATTTTACTTCAATGATGTTAACACATTGTGTGCGGGACACGTACTAGTACGTTTTCTGACGATTGATACTCGAGCGCGGGACACGTACTAGTACGTTTTCTGACGATTGATACTCGAGCGCGGGACACGTACTAGCACGTGTTCTGACGATTGATACTTGAGCGCGGGACACGTACTAGCACGTGTTCTGACGATTGATACTTGAGCGCGGGACACGTACTAGTACGTTTTCTGACGATTGATACTTGAGCGCGGGACACGTACTAGAACGGGTTAGTGTAACGGCATGGTTTCTTTGCATCGCTTTTAGAGAAAGAAGTAGTAGGTTGATAAACACATGTGGTAAACACATTTTTTGCTATTCTTTGTACAAAATGAAATGGAACAGAGCATGTCAAAACCCCTTTGCAGTGATATACACAATCACAGCAGACGGCCCATAGCGCTAATCAGTTTTATGATTGCTATTTTTATTTTTTTATAATGTAAGAATGATTGTAAATAATATAATTCGAAAAAATTAAAACTACATATTTCTATTTGATTTTTCATATTTACGATAGTATTATAAATTTATCCACTAAAAATTTTATTTTTTGTTTACAACAATCATAATATTATATATTTCAATATAAAACACGAAATGTTTAGGTTAAAAAATTAAATAATTTTCGATTTATTGAGATTTAACTGAATCACTAATTTTGCGCGCAAAGCCCCCGAGCCCGGCACAATTCCGCCTCGAAATGTACCCGCACACATTGTGTTAAATATATGTTACTTTGTATTTGTATGTATTGACTTAAGTTGAAAATGAAAAAGGGAATATTTTCTATATTCTTTAACTGGTTCTTAACACATTCTTAAATTTTCTAAGCACCTACACATTTTTGATTTCTTGACTTCCCTTTTATTAGTCCAAAGTAAAATTTTCTGAATAACTCTAAAAATGCCTGAAGCTATGAGGCAATGCAGATTTCTTTCAAAAAATAGAAAGAAGATCTTTTCTGGAAACTGAAAGAGAGATCCAATATCTAAACTTAATGAAAGTTGTTATAGCGATATACTATGCAAATACGTCATCGCTATTTCCAGTTTGGAATTTCCTGATAAAGTGAAACATTTCCTATTTTCGTGTAAGAAATGATTATTGCAGTATGTGTGGGAGTATCTTTTTTAGCCTTCAAGCGATGAAGCTTAAACAAATTTGAATAAATTCAATCAGCTGTTTCAAAACGGAAAAATTTGAAAAAAAAATACTGGCTTTAACTGAATTCTGGAAAACATTTTTTAAAGAATAATAGTAATAAAAACCTAAGTAAGAAAAGTTGCATATTAGTTATAATATCAACGTTTTTTTACATAGCGATATTTTAAGAACAGTTATAATTTGTATGTAAGTAGAAATTGTATTACTAAGATTACTTATAAATTGTTTTTTTTTTTTTCAATTCAGTAGCAGGCAACAAAAAAATAACGTATTTTTTTAAATACACGGTATTCAAACACAAGCTGCAATGATGGCAATTCAAATATGTGTTTTAATATAAATGATGACTATGCTGACAATGGTGGCAATTCATACATGGTGTTTAAATACAAATGATGAGTCTGCTGACAATGATGGCAATTCAAATATGTATTTCAATACAAAATAACTATGCTGGTAATAGAGGCAATTCAAAAGACGACTATGCTGACAATGATGGCAATGTGTTTTAATTTAAATGATGACTATGCCGATAATGGTGGCAATTCACATATGAGGATCAAACAGTCAAACCGTGTTTTCTCCAAAAAAATAAAAATAAATTAAAGTTACTGGATTTTCTTTGTACAAAAGTATGTTGTTATTTGTAACCAAAATAAGGTTTAAACTTATTTTGGTTACAAATAACAACATACTTTTGTACTAGTTAATGAGTTCAAAGAGAAACCAGTAACTTTATTATTATTATTATTTTTTTTTTGGAGAAAACACGCTTTGACTGTTTGCTCCTCATATGCGTTTAGATACAAATGACGACTATGCAGATGATGATGGCAGTTTTAAAGAGCATTTCAAATTTGTAGTTTAGAGTGTTTATGAAACTTAATTTATTTCATGTTTGTGTCTTCACGCATTATTTTTAAGTCAATAACTAAGAGGTAAAGATATCTGCAGTCAAGAAGTTCATTAAGTGCTATTACTGTCTAGATCAGCATTCAATGTTGTCAACCAGTGGCTTTCCTGGCATGGGTGGCACACCTCCCACCAGAAAAAAACTTTGTTGTGCCGTGTAAATATGTAGTTTTGTAGTATATATTATTTACAGTATATCAAAGAAAAAACTTTAAGATATTTTATTTTATTTATTTGGTGTGACTTTCAGCAAACTACACAGGGGTCTCATTCAGAAATGTCACGCTTTGAGTAGGGGGGAGGGGGAGGGCGGTTCTAGAAATTGTGACTTTATGAAAAGGGGAGGAGGTAGCAAGAAGTGTGACATCGCACGTTTTGTTTAAATAAAAAGCATTTAAAATTATAATTTCCAATATTTTCACATAATTTATTTATTTATTTATTTATTTTTTGCATTTTGATTTATTTTATTTTGTACGAAATCATCAATGGTAATCAAAGTTTAACTTTAAAAAGAAATCGTTTTAGCATTTACACTTTTGTGACAAAATAGCGCGGGTCAACAATAATTATTTTTTCACAATTGTAGGGTTCACTGGAAAACGACCTAAGTCACATACTACTTTTTGAAATTTGCTTTATGTTTTATTCAATTATTTTATAACATAAATGTTAATTTTAACTGTACGAGCCTACTTTTCCCTAACACCCAAATTCAAATTTATAATACATATCGCTCATGGGCTGCAACAGTGGCACAACTCAAACAAGAAGTTCCGTCTAGAACTATACGAGCCTACTTTCCCGTATACACCAAATTCAAATTTATAATCTAGCTATCTCTTTCTCTCTCTTTCTTATTTATCTTTAGTTCTAATTATTGAAAATATACCTTTTTCAACGGATAATACATATTCATTCACTCACTCATTCATTCTTTCATTTATTCAGCCATGCATTTATTCATACATTAGTTACCTCATTCAAGTGTTTATTCATTCATTTACGCATTCATGTATTTAATCACTCATTTATTTATATTTTCATTTATTCAATAATTTATTCATTCATTCTTTTCCTCATTCATTTATTCATTGATTTATTCTTTCACTCTTTCATTTATTCATTCATTCATTCTTTCACTCATTGAGTCACTGAGAAATATCCTTGAAAATCCCGATCAAAAAATTTCATAGCAAAATAGGCTCTTAAGTTCTGGATAAACTTTCTATTTCTACATGTTCTACGTCATAAGAGCTTTCCGATAAAGTTTGTTCCAAGCAAATCGGTCCGTTAGATCAGGATTTATATAGGGTTGAAATTTCCCCGTAAGCTCTGTGTTAATTTTTTGAACTGTTCAAAAATGAACAAAAACTGTTCAAATCAATATTTCACGCCGAGAACTCCTTTCAATAAGCTTGCAATAGGAACTTGGCTCTTGTGCCCAGAGTTTACAGAATTTGCTTCAATTTTGTCCATAGACGCTAATGTTAAAATTTTTTGAACTGTTCAAAATTGAACAAAAAATTGTCCAAATCTAAAAGTAAAATATAGAAATGAGATGTCCTCGCCGAGATCTTTCGAATGCAAAAAGAATTTTTCCAATCGGACAATTCGTTCAAAAGTTATTAGGGGGGGACAGACCGACAGACAGACAGACCGACAGACAGACCGACAGACAGACCGACAGACAGACAGACCGACAGACACACTTTTTCCCCATCTCAATACCCTACTTTCAAATTTTTTATTTTTCAATCTTTATTTAATTACTTCACTTATTTTTGACTTTACTTGATTTTTAACGATATTTTCCCGATACATTAAGCCTTCTTTCATGCTTTATTATTATTATTTTTTTACTTTTACGGGAAAGTAGGCTAAAAATACGCGTTTTGGACTAAGAACAGATGTAAATATGAAAATACACATTCTTTTCAGCAGCAATACCAGCACAACTCATAGTTTAATATTAGGCCGTAAAATGGCAGCAAACTAAAGCATTTCTTATGCATTTTCCCTAGCAATGAAAACTTCAAACCGACTTATCTCAAAACATGATTTTTTGAGTTGTGCCGCTATTGCAGTCCTAATAAAACATAAAGCAAAGTTCATCAAGTAGTATGTCACTTAGGTCCTTTTTCCAGTGGACCCTTCAATTATATACTAGTTATGTTTTGTTTGTTGTAATCCTTAATCTCTCGCCCATTTTATACAAAATTAGGCATACATCTAACCATCATTATCAATGTGCTCACAAATGCCACTAAAAGTTAAAAAATGCGATTGTAAACGTGAGCTATAACGTGATTCTTTGTTTCTGGAGTGCAAGAACACATGCGTATATAATAAGCCAGCGTAATAGGTGACAGGGGGTGTAGGGGTATGTTGAAGTGTGACACAAGTGGGGGGTCAAATATGTTGAAACAAAGTGTGACATCATTTATGAATGGCCCCACATCAATAAAATTTTATAAAATGCATCCGAATCACAGTTTAAAGTAAATAATCGTGTTCTGAGCTATTTTTAAGAAAAGCTACTTTCTTTTTTGACTTAGTGAAGTTAAATAACTGCACTAATACTTTTAATCTTGGCTTTTGAAATGCTAATGTGGCTTTTCAGAGCAAAATTCCATTAAATTAACAATTTTTTATCTTTTATTTTAACAGCTTGAAATAATACGAATTTTAAACAGAAAGGCTAATGACTTCTTTGTATTCGAAAAGAAGTGGCAAGACTTTTTTTCTTTAAAGATTGCTCAACCGCATTTCAAGAACCCAATTTTAAAGTCGGTTCATGTTCTGGGTTATTTATTTTTCTATCGGAGAAAATTATAAAGTACAGTTAAACTCGCTTAATACGAAATGCCAAAAATTCGCGAATTTGTTCGTATTAGCAGTTATGCGCAACAACCGTGAATATGTAAAATTGTAAAAAAAAAACTATTAGATATGTATGTTTATATTTAAAAAATAATTTCTACTATTTATAATACAAAATAAAATAAATAGTGAAAACGAATGATTTATTTTTACTAATATACATTTTTAAATCTTACTAGTACATTGATAAAAAGTGAACTCACCTTTTAAAATTGAACAATTTTAGAAAAAGATCCTTAATGGTTAGTTGTTTTTTTAGGTACATTAAATTTTATCGTATGCGTACTTGGTGGTTTACAATGACTCACAATAACCAACAATTTCTAAAAAAAAAAAATACACAGCAATGGAGAAAATTTGTGAATGGGTCAGTAATTTTGTTCGTCTTAGCCGAAACTTGTGTTTTAACCTTCGTAATATGCGTGAGATATTTAGTGTCATTAAATAGTAAACCAAACTTGATGAAGAAAATGTTCGTATTAGCCGTGATTTCGTATTAACCGTGTTCGTATTAAGAAAGTGCAACTGTATGTTCAAAAGAATAAGTTTATATTCCGGTTAATAGTTCCCATGGAAAAGATAGAGAAAAAACCACACCAACAGTTAGTATGCACTAGTATACTAACTTATATATAGTATACTGTATATAGTACATTATACTATATATACAGTATACTGTACTATATACTGTACCACTATACTAGTATATTATATACAGTATACTAGTATATAGTATACTAGTATACTGTAACATACTATAGTAAATTAGTATGTAGTTAGTAACACTTATCATTAAAATATATAAAATAAAAAATGCTGCAATAATAACTATATTATTTGCTTTCTAACATTTATGATTTTTTTTTCAAGAAAAAAAATGCAACAACAATTAGTATACATACTTAGTTTATATTTATTATTAAAACAATGAAAAAAAGAAATTTACCACTTAAAGTAAATGACACGGTAGTGAACACTGTTCTAGTAGTGGATACTTAGATCTTTAAGCTCCTAAAATAAGCGAATGTAACATTAAACTTGAATGACATTATCAGAACCGATAGCGAACGATTCCTAGTGCTGGTTAATAGAGCTAAAGTTGGCGTGGAGCCTCTATGCAAGTACATGGATCATAATATTTAATAGCTGCCTACACAACGGTCACATTCGCTGCTCTTTACTAAAGCCGATGAATAAGAAGGTGAGGGATTTGGGGAAAATATATGGGAAAAAAGTGTAACATCATTTATGAAGTGTCCCTTAGTCATTTTTGGAATTTTTTCTCCAAGTTAACAGCATAAAATAAATGATATTAATTTCTGTCCACTACTAATGCAAATACGTGTCTTATAAATGTCTACTATTGATACAAATGAAGCGTTTAGTAAATTTGAAGTAAAAATCCTAATTTTTCATCAAATGACATTTTATAGGTAATTAATTTTTTGAGAAATAGTTGGCGATTAAGCTAAATATGCAACTATTGATGTAAGTCCCTTGAAAAAATTTTGCCACGTAAAAGTACGAAAATTTTCTTAACTGTGTCCACTACCGGGTCATTTACCTTAGTATGTATTAGTATATATACTCTGAGGCTGTGGTAGCCTAGTGGTTAGAGCGTCGGATTTCCACCTGGATGGTCGCGCGTTCGATACCCGCTGAAGACCCACCATGTACACTTGGGGATACGTGCATGTAAAATCAGGGGACCCCACTACCTCGCCCCGTGCGCAAGCAATCCTAAGACCTCGGTAGGGGTCTGGTGGAGAAAAGTATATATACTCTGTTGTGTTTCCTGTTGAAGGGCAAAGAAGAATTTCTTATCACATTAGATACGGCCATTAAAATAGCTTTTGACAGCAGATCCTAAGTTTAAATTGCTGATAAGGTGGAACACGAGCATAAAGCGGATAAATGAGTACTAATTAAAAATTAATTTAGCAGTATACTATATACTCCAAAACATTTATCATCTAACGGTCGAAAATAAAAATGCAACAACAATTAGTATATTTACTCCGTTATATTTATGATTTAAAAATGAAAATAATAAATTCATCAATTAGTAAGTATTAAAGCAAATACTAGGTAATATTACTTATTAAAGGACAAAAGAAAAATATTTGTCATTTTCAAAATAATCACTGAAATAGATTTTAGAGCAAATCCTAACGTTTGCATAGCTGAAAAGGTAGCACATGTGCATAAAAAAACGATAAACGTGGATAAATGATCACTAATTAAAAGTTAATTTAGCAATATTTACTACGCTGTATACTCCGAACCATTTATCATTAAACAGCAAAACAAAAAAAAAAAAAATGCAACAGCAATTAGTATATTTATAATTAAAATAATGAAAAGAAATTCATCAATTATTAGAGCAAATATTTCTTAGTAAAGGACAAAGGAAAATTATTTATTTGCATTTAATATAGTCATTGAAATAGCTTTTAACAGTAAACCCTAACGTATAAATTGATGATAAGGTAAAACACGAGTATAAAGAAACGATAAACGTCGATAAATGACTGCTTATTAAAATTAAATTTAGCAATATTTAATATGCTATATGCTCCGAAACATTATCATTAAATAGCCGAAAATAAAAATGCAACAATAATTAGTATAACTACTCCGTTATACTACTGACAAAAGAATGAAAATAAGAAATTGATCAATTAGTATATATTAGAGTAAACACTAGGTAATCTTTCTTATTAAAGGACAAAGGAAAATTATTTGTCGCATTTATTATAGTCATTCAAATAGCTTTTAACAAAAAAAAAATGACGTTTAAATTATTGAATAGGTAGTAATGTAGTAAAAATAAATGATAAACATGGATGAAATGCCGAGTAATCAAAAAATAATTTAGCAAGAAAACATAAGAATTTGAAATCCTTAAATATCACACCAGGTAAAAAATAACTGAACTGATACTTAAGTTTTTATATAGTCACGTAAACTTTCGCTTATTTTTACAATGTCCTTTCAGTTACAATGAGTAACTTTTCTACAATCCCTTTTCCCCCCAGATAGAAACAAATTTCTTCGTGCTCTGATTTACTGGACATTTCCTAATTCCATTACAAAACGGAACTCGTACGCAAAAAAAAAAAAAAAAAAAAGTAATCTGCACAGATTTGAAACACAGCTATAGGATTTACTAATCGCCCCACATAGACGAATTTCGTAATGCAAAGCGCGTTTAAACTAAAAGTCTCGACAATACAAATTTACACCTGGAATATTGATCGCTGTTGTCATGACAACCAAAGTCAGGGCTAAAGGTTGCCATTTGGGATTACCTAAGTAAACAGAGTGCTTGGAGATGGAGTTAAAGGAAGACGTGAATTCAAGTTATCACTGCTTTTTAAAGCACAGAAAAACCAGTTAAAGGATGTTATTCTCACAAAAAAGTGAAGGGGGAGAGAGAGAGACAACTTGTGAGGTTGGTAGGCACGATAGATCCAAAGAGATATGCGGTATGGATATATAAATATATTGTTAAAATGAAACCAGGTATATATGGAACTGATTTCCGGTAGGAAAAAGGTTCAACAATAGAATAGGAAATGTATAAGGATCAGTTTTGAATGGCCAGTAATCGAACATGGCAATGCACAAATGCGCCATGATTTAGAATTTCATTGAGTGTGTTGGGATGTAGTAGCAGAGAACTAAAATGAAACGATTAACGACTTAATATGGTTTTTACTTTATTATTTTAGTTCGAATAATACTTTTTGGTGTAGAGCCGCTAAGGGTGAAGCTGTCTTCCTGAAGGATATAAATGAGGTTGTCCCGCATTTACGCGTTGACTACGAGGAAACCAATAATCTAGCAGTTAGATGTAGGTCCTGTAGGACTTCAGGCAGATGGTTCATCGTTATCATATTGAATAGAAGAAAAGGAAGACAAGCAACTATATGAAAATCAGGCAAAGTATCACAACAGCCACTTCCCCTTTCGTTTTTCAAAGACACTGCAAAGCAGCGATTTGTGTCTGGTACATACTCATTCGAAGGCAGATATATTACTTATGGGCCAAGATTTCAGGCGAGATCATGTGATAGATATTGCTTATGAACTACCCATTAGGCAATTTGATTTAAGTCAGGACAAATGTATTGACAAGAACTTTTGTCGCTGCTTCTCAAAGAAATAACTGCAACTCCAGGATTCTAAATCAGCTCTGCTTTTGAGCAGGGTCAAGAGACGGAATTTGTGTAGAAGGGTTTCAGAATTAGAAAAAAAAATCTTATTCTGTGAAGGAAAACATGGAAGAAAAATAGTTAATAAATAGTTATAAAAGAGAAAATGACTCTTTTTATAATTTTTTTTTGCTGTTTAATTAAACGTTAAGAAGAAAAATTTCCTAAACTACAGGCATCAAACGAAATTATGTCTGTAATGATCTGAGGTAGAAACGGAGGAAAAAAATTAGGACAAAGTGAAATTGTGGGGAAAAAACCCGGTTCTTAAATAGTTGACTCTTTAAATAATTGCCTACTAATCAGAACCGATGTATAAACATCTATGTTTAAAGACTTTCATCAGAAAAACTATAAGATACGGAAAAATATGTAACTCATCGGAATGGAAAGTATGATTTGCAGGCAAATTACAAATGCTAAAGAATTATAAAGAAAAAAAAACAGCAGTCGAATAAATTTCCATTCCTAAAAAATGTCATTCATAAAATGATTAGTCAATAAACATACATATCGAGGAATTAGCAATGGAGGCAATTCAAGCAACGTCATTGTTGCTTGTAACCGCTGCCACGTGACCCAGCGATTAAAGAAATGTAAACAAAGGAAGCCGTAGCATCGCTTCGAGTTTGACAAAATCTAATCAAAAACTAGGCCTAAATAAAGTTCTTTCACATTACATAAAATTAACACTAAATAAAACACTATAACTATTGTAATAATTAATATATTTTTTTTTAATAATGATTAATTTTATGTAAATACTGGGTTATAATCAGAAAAAGCTGTGAAAATAGTCTAATTAATTTTAAAGTAACTAATTTTGCCTCCACATAGAGCTCAATTGAAAATCTTAATAAACAAAGAGCGGATATCACGTGACAACGATGATCGCTCATGATTCCCTCTAGCGGTGAATTGCCTCCATTACGGTGCTTTCACACCAAAAGGCAGAAAACTTCTTTTCTAATCTGCGCAATCAAAGAGTGTATTTTTGAAAACAAAAATATGGCTTGCGCTTTCGTAGATTAGGAGAGATAAGCCTTTTTGTCTTTGTCGCCTTTGCTGTGAAAGCACCTTAAAGGGAAAAAAGACGAATAAGCGTCAATTAAATAAATAGTTGGTGTAAAATATGCATTTCGTCAATCAGTGTGTAGCGAGTCGAGGGCCTTCTGAACTTTGTCCTACGACACAGTTGGTACTTTTTACGTGAAAAAGAACTCTTCCAGATCATAGTAAATTAACTTTCGCCTAGAAAATCTCTTGTTTATTTGTACATTTACTTTTTCATTTTGTACAGGACTATTTACAAAACCATAACAATGGCTCATATCAAAGTTATCCAAAGAAATAGTTTCTCTAAAGCCAGTGCCTCACCGCAACTGCTCTCTACGACCCTCCTCGAGTTCTTCTCTCTCTTCGCCTCTTTCGCAACCCCTTCGATCCCTTGCGTTTAAGTCAAGTACAAAAAATCATTATCAAATTCGTTTATATTTACATAAAATATTATTTTTTCCCCCACATAACAAAAAACAAAGAAACATGCAAAACATTTCCCGAAGGAATGAAAAATGAAATAAGATAAAAATATTTAAACTAATAATCATCTGTTAATTGGAAAATAGTAATTGAGGAACAACAGAAAGCCTTCATCTACCAATAAATCTATGGTCGATAGTGATTCAGTTATTTAAGCTCATTGAACAATAGATTTATAGTAAAGAACATAACAAAAAGAACCACGATTGAGGTCCTCTAATCTGGCAACGTTTTAATTAAAGCTTTCAGGTAAGGAATAAATGGTAATTCTTAGAACAGCCCAAGAGTGAATATTGCGCACTGAGTTAAGTATGGAAAATCCCGTTTACAAGTGGCATGAATAAAGTGATTAGCATTCCCATGGAAGGAGGGATGGACAATCCTCTTAAGGGGAAAGATTAGGAGTAGTTTGGAAATTCCGGAATAGAATAGAAGCGTCGATATAATGCACATTAGGCGCGTGTCGAACTTCAATGAAATGGCTGAACGCTGAAGACTTTTGGAAAGATGGTATTGAGTAAGTCAAATGTTGGACGAAAAGGTTGTTTGATGTGTGATTGGCGAAAAATGTTTTTCTTAAGCAAATAAAATAAAATTAACACTTTATTGTTTTTAAAGTACTTAATTTTATTATTATTTTTTCTTTAAAGTGGGAGACGTTGTCTGCATTAGCCCTTTCCAAAGTCACGGGAATTGCGGGCACTTTGTGAAGGTTTAACCGATAGGTGGCCAGCATTAACCCTACCACGCTGTAGTCGGATGACACCAGATGACGCGACCTCCGTTTTTAGCACCAGAGACTAAAGGGGAGGAAAAACGTCTCCCGCCTCCGGTAACCTTTGAACTGCCTCGTGAGTTCAGTCTCCACGGATTTTACATGTACGTATCCTCAAGTGTGTCAGACTTCAGCGGATCGGGTTCCAAACCCATAAACTTTCGATTTGAAGAACGACGCGCTAACTAGGTTACTTCGACCTTATTTTAAAATAACTATTGTTAAAAAGCAGGAATCTGGAACGAAGCGTCGAGAAGGCGGCGGAGCAAACAGGATTTTGCTCGAAACTGCAGCGGAGCAGGAACAAAGAAGTTAGTTCTGCTCCAATGCTCCGCTTTTATTTAAAATCTTTTTTTATATTTTATCATATAAAAAATAATTAACTAATAAAAAAGAGACAAAGTATATAATATGTTAATATTATTCGGATCTGCAGCGGAGCCAATATTTTTCAAGTCAGAGCGTAGCTGGACCGGAGAAACCCAACCCGCTCCCGAAAAAGGGCTGCTCCATAGCTCCTATTAAAAAGATTTCGTTTGCATGTTGAGGCTCATGCACTTAATGAAATTTTGAATTTAAATATTCGAATATGAAATATTCCAGTTTACTAAAGTATCGTAGAAATAGATACATTATCGTACATTTTCTGCATAACGAAAAAACGTTTGTCACGTGGTCATTAGGCGGGAAAGAGTATTCCATTCTCGAAAGACAGCCTGTCAGCTCTTTTTTATACGAAGGCAAAGATTTTCTTTTCTCTGCGCCAGATAAAAAAGTCTTAGAACCTTATGTACAACTATTTATTTACATAAAGTAACTAATTATGTATAATTGATTATCGTTGAAATACAAGTAAATCTACGATTAAGTTTCTCTTACCTGAGAGCACAGTGAGGGAGGCTAAAGCTCGGACCGGTTCCCCGACGCCATTCTCGGCCACACATTCATAATTGGCATCGTCTCTTCCGGCTTTCACGGGGTCTATCCTGAGCACGGAGCCATTTGGCATTTCTTGCGTCGTGTAGCGTTGAGTTGTAACTCGCTTCCCGTTCTTCCGCCATTCGATTTGTGGTTTCGGATTCCCGACGGCCGCACATACGAAGCTAGCAACACCGTTGTTAAGTACTGTCTGGTTCTGAGGTGCTGTCTCGATCCTTGGAGGATCTAAATAAAAGGAACAATAATACCGACATCAGATGATTTTATAAGGTGATGGGAAATTCACTGAGACAAATTTCGTAATATCTCAAGACAAAATAATTAACATTTTCTCTCGAAACCCGGAGTTACTTCCATAACCCGAAAAGTGATCCATGAATAACTGCAAGCAATACGTTACAAAAAATATACGAGTGTAGTTGTAATACAACTGTTTACAGATAGCCGTTTTTTTTTTGTTATTATGGGGCTGCGTATGGTCACTAACCTCTGCAGACCTAGTGCATTTTCCGAAAACAGTCATCCATTATTTCAACTAGCACCACAATCGGCGGATGCCATTGCCACATGAGTTTTTAAACGCCTAGTTTCTTCACTGGAAAGTGAAGCACCTAGACTCCGACGATGCGAAACAGCACAAGGAATTTAATTTTGTAGCGAGTATCCAAGCAAAATGGATACTCAATGGATCTTTAACATGTAGCATATTCGTACGACATGGACACTGTCGATTTTCCGCATCTCGAAAATCCACCGCGAATGTGAAACCGCGATCGTGGGTATAAGAGGCCAGTGTCAAACCCCTACGTCCCCGTGCTAGTAGATATCCGGTTCGTCCGCATCTGTATAAGATATCCGGTATAGGTCGGGTAATTTCCCCCTTTGACTGCTTTTCCCACCCAAAAGTGATTTGCTTATTTTAACCGTAATTTCAATAATTCCTGTTTCATTCTATCTTCAAACAAAAGCATTAGGTTTCTACAAAACAGTTTTTAAATAAAATCTTTAACACTAGATTTCCCAGGCCGTTTTCAATCATTTCTATACTTTTATTTTACACCAAGTTGCTAACACTACAGTTACAAAGCACGTTTTCAATCATTTCTAAGCTTTCATTTTACATCAAGTTGCTAATTATAATAAAACTTCCAGTCACATTTACTTGTCCTACTTACCGTATATTAGGAAAAACCAATGCAATTGAAAGATGCCCTATAATTAGTAACAAATGATGCAAAATGAAAACTTCGACACAGTCAAGATGACTAATCTGGTAAATCTTGTGTTAAAAAAAGTTTACAAGCTTTCAGTTGTTGCCTCAGCCACCAAAACGCAATCGCATATTTCCACTATCTCTTCAATCGAAAAAGAATGGCGGTTAGCCTAAAAGAAATTTGTTTATGAAACAGACCGATTCATTTTTTATACACTGCCAAAAAATGCCAGTCGCAGGCACTATATCGAAATTTACAAACAGGATGAAAAAAAAGCAAACAGTGACATGCAACATGATGGTACAAGAATGCTGCCGTGTCTGAAAGATGAAAAAAATCAACTTCCATTAAAAGAGCACCTAAATTTCATAAGGCACCGAAAAAGCATCCCAACCAGCGGATGCAGATATGTTCTATTCGGTCCCCTATCAAATATTCATGAATTATCTAATGCAAGTTCTTAACGCCGAAGTAGGAGGACGAAATAAGAGGGGGGAAACCGGAAGGAGGAGTCACAGTGCAAAAGCGGTATAAGGAAGCGTATTTGAGGAAATATATTTATGTCTTAGAGATGCATATTTTAAACTGCTTTGTACGATGTAATACATACGAAATATATTGGTGGTCTGTTTGGAAATAGAGTAGTACCTCCTTTAAGGGACACCTTCTAATTAAGGGACATTTTTTCTGGTCCCAGTCCCTTTGAATAGGAGCTGCAATGTATTTACCTCTAAATAAGGGACACTCTATTTAAGGGACAGAAAAATTTCAAAAATTAAAGATAAGAATTATTTACTAGAAGCTGAGGTTCATTTGTTTTTTTAAAAATTAACTTCTGAAAGTTGCTATGAGTCCCAGAAGCATTCACTAAGAAACAAGTGCGTTTTTTAAAGTGTTTGCCAACTTGCGTGTGCTTTCCTCTCTTTGGTACTATAGAATACATGTGGGTTCAGCATTGATAGACAGTACCCGGCTGTCAAGTTTTTAAAGCTAAGATTGGAAAAAGCTCACTACTGTATTGCCCAAATTTCACACTGTCACACTGATTACAAAACAAACCCATCTAATGGATTACTTCTAATAAGTTTTTGTAAGTAACAAAACTTAGAAAATACCACAGTTTTGCTAATTTTTTAGTTTTTCGACAAAAAATTAAATTTCAATAACTTCGACTTTTATTTTGTATGCATGATATATTTTCAGTATTTAAGCTTAAATGTTAACACGTGGTTATTATTAAATTAAACTAAGTTAATACACTATATGTGCACGCATCAATATTTATGAACCTCCGAGGAAGGGACACCTCTATTTAAGGGATAAAATCTCCAGTCCCCTTAGCGTCCCTTATTGAGAGGTTTTACTGTATTATTTTAAAAACTAAAATCTTATATATAAAATTACTTACGGGTCCATTTTTAGTTCATTCACTTAACATTTAAATTAATGAATTAAAATTTAGAAGTAAAACGCATCACACTGTCGAGCAACTTCCAGTGGCATATGCTTATTTCATTTACAAAATTGATAAAACATGCGAGTTGTTTTTGACTAATAATAGTAAATAATAAGAAACGGCGTTTGGATATTATTTGCACTTGCAATATTTTCATGCAGCCCATAAATACATTCATGTTCAGTTCTAAGGAGTAAGAAACAAACATTATCCTTCGTGGGAACTAAATTGTGAGAATCCGAAGTTAAGAGCGTATATTGCAAAATACATTGTATACACGAGTTTGGGTATTGCAGAAATACTCTTTTTCAATGAAATGTTCGAGTTTCGCGGCATTAAGCATCAGTTTGCAATTTTGCAGCCAATGGAGATTTTTTAATTTGTGAGAAAAAGTGAGATTTTTTTTTCCAGTAACATTTCAAATAATAGGCATGTAAACAAATATACATTCGTAACTGACGTAACCGTTTTGACCCTTTTATTTTCAAGCACAAATATATTTTTATTTTCCTTTTGAACTTGAGAAACTTATTTCAAAACTTTGGCAATAAAAAATTGATCGTACATTTTTTAGTAAACTTGCATGCCAAACATATCACAGTATTTTTTATTTACAAACCTAACAGTTAAAAACACTATTAAATTTGTAGCGACCACACAAAACGCAATTACTTTTCGCGCGTACTCGTGCTTTCATAATGTCCCAATAAGAGGTAAAACAGTTAATAAGGAAACAAAGTCATTACAGCTCACGTTGCCGAAAATACTATAACACGTGTTTCGGTGTTACAAGAAACACCTTCACGAATACATTAAGTTGCGAGATTCGAGAGGAGCAAAACAAGTTGGAAGACAATACTTTTTATAAGAATAGCAGTTCGAAAGCACTTAATGGCGGTATTAAAAATAACAGATTAAACAACTCACGAACAAAGACATATCCTATAATGTTATGAAAGATAGAAAAAAAGAAAATAATAAGAAAGCAAAAAAAATCTTATTTCTTTGGGTATGAATAAAGATGCATGAGCAATGAACGAAAAGGATAAATCTTTTAAAACAGCTATTTCAAGAAGAAAATGGGGTCATTCCACAGTAACGGACGTTACATTTACATAGCATTTTTCAACTTCAACGAGCTTTCTAACAAACTTGTTGGGTATTTTTTAGGTTTTTAATTTTGGCTAATAAAAGTACATGTGTTCTATGTATGCAAAAATTTTTTTAAAGATATATATGTATTTGCTGTCTGTAAAAAAAAATTCTGAAATTTCGTTACGTGTGTTACTTTTCGGGTAACACACGTAACGAAATTTCAAAAAAAATTTAACTGACAGAAAATACATATATATCTTCAATTTTTTTTTTGCATACTTAGAACACATGTACTTTTACTAGCCAAAATTTAAAAACCTAAAAAACACCCAACAAGTTTGTTAGAAAGCACGTTGAAGTTGAGAAATGCTGCGTAAATGTAACGTCCGTTACTGTGGAATGACCCAATAGAGCTTCCCCAGTATACTGTAACTGGGGCCGTGGGTAGCCTAGTGGTTAGCACGTCGAACTTCCACCTGGAAGGTCGCGCGTTCGATACCCACTGAAGACCACCATGTATACTTGGGGATATGTGCATGTAAAATCCGTAGACCCCACTACCTCTCCCCGTGCGTAAGCAATCTTAAGGCCTCGGCTAACAGGTAGGGGTCTGGTGGAGAAAAGTATACTGTAACTATTTTGCTTTTAGTTGCCACCCTTCTTGGTGTTACTGAACGCTATATTTGGTGTTCAGTTGGTGTAAAGTTAAAAATTGTTCATTTTTTAATGTATTTTAAATTCTTTTAAGTGTCGGCCTCAAAAAAAGTAGACAGTATAACGTTTCTTAGCACATGAAATGTATTAACGCCGTTACGTATCGAAATTTCATTGCGATTGCTCATTTCTATGAAAATAGGATTAATGAGCAATCGTACTGAATTTTTGATACGTAGATGAGTTAACGAACATCATAAGCTAAAAAAAACATTCTGCTGCTTGTATTTTTTAGACACACACTACTTTTTTTAAATACATTCAAAAAATGAATAATTGAGGCGGTGAGAAGCAAAGGGATGTAAGTGACTAAGGTATCATTTTGAGTAAAACTCGTTTAAAGTTTAATTCTTATACTAAATTCTAGAGGTTCTTCGTGTAAATATTTTTTTTATTTTAGAGTCCTATATGTATGTGTTAGTTTAAGTATGAAGTGTGAAGTGTTTCTGATGATTAGATTTGGCGTAGGATTTTTTTTCTAAAATAGCTTATTTTCACTTACACCCCTTTGCTTCCAACTAGTTAAGTTACACCCCTTTGCCGCTAAATGAAAAGCGTGTCTTGTTCATTTTGCTAATTTATACAATAATAAAGATCGTTTGTTAGTGATATAAACTCCATTAAAAACTGCTTAATATAAATTTCGAATAATTATATTTAACAACAAACTAAAAATTATTGCCATTAGACGAATTGCCAATTGCCGAAAACAAAACATGACAAAAAATAAAATCTGCAGACGATTTAACCCTTGTTTTTATAATTATTATTCAACAATTCGGAATTCTTTTCCTATTTTTTCTCTTCTTCTCTTCTTTAAGTTTCGTAAATAGATCGTCTGCATCGCGTATTTAAACTAACTGAAAAATCAAATAATTTAATTAAGAGGCAGACGGATGTACGTGCACTTGCATCCCTTTGCCCCAAACGGAATGCAGCTTTTATTTAGTCATTTTTTTAAGCCGCACTTTTTTTCAGTATCTGTCCAAAGCTACCACTAAAATCTCTTTCCCACAAAACAGAAAGGTGTTTAATTTATCATTTGCACTAGCTATCTCAAAATTTTCATTTAGGTCACTTACACCCCTTTGCTTCTAAGTGCCTGAATTTTCAGCTTGACACCAACTGAACACCAACAATTGTGTTCAGTACCACCAAAAATGTTCACAGCGTATAAGTCAACTTTGTAGCATTTGCTGTTGTGTTGAGTGCTTTACCACTGTACAGACTTCCCTTCGAACAGCTATTTGCTGTAATTCTTTGATGGTTTATGATTTATGTAGGTTAAAAATTACAAATCAGAATAAAATAAGTGATATTTTTTTACAATTACAAATTATTTCAGACCTTTTTAAAATTCACGATCAGTTGTCAAAACTAGTTCCCTATTTTTCATAATTTTAACTACACATATTTCCACTTATGTGTTTGTGCTTTATATAGGTTAAACAATGGGGTTATGCAGGTTAACCCACTGGCGGCTTTGGCCGTGATATCACGGCCTGAGGAATGAGCGGAAAAGCAACGCCTCCGATGCACCAGGGAACCTGTTTGGGAAAAGGGGAAGGAATATCGTAAATATACGCTCCAGACCATCTTGACGTGGAAAAAGCCCATCGTAATATCACGGCTTCAACCATTTTGAGAAAGATTTATCATGGCGTGACGTCATTGGGTTATGCAGGTTACATTTCCACTTATGTGTTTGTGCTTTATGTAGGTTAAAAATTACAAAGCAGAATAAAGAACGTGAAAAAAATTTTACAATTACAAATTATTTCAGAGCTTTTTAAAAATCACGATGAGTCGTCAAAACTAGTTCCTTGTTTTTCACCATTTCAACTAAACACATTTCCACTTATGTGTTTGTGCTTTATGTAGGTTAATGTTTACATTTTATGTAAGTTAAACATTAGGGTTATGCCGGTTACATTTCCACTTATGTGTTTGTGTTTCATGTAAGTGAAAAATTACAAAGCGGAATAAAGAACGAGAACAAATTTTACAATTACAAATTATATCAGAACTTTTTTAAAATTCACGATCAGTTGTCAGAACTAGTTCCCCATTTTCCACCATTCCAACTAAGCACATTTCCACCTATGCAAAAATATCCCAATTCAGTATTACATTTCAAATTCCCTTTCAGCACAAGAGCGGTTAAGCCACTAGCCTCTAAAAGAAGTCGTTAAAATCCTCTTCCTCCTTAATTCTCGCGAAAGCTAAAAGGCAAGATGTTAGGAGTGAGGAGGGAATAATGGACAAGGTTGTTAGAGCACATGAGAAATGCTTTTAGCAATGATGAAGAGCAGCACTAATTTTTTCACCGCTCCAACGGGTTATTAATGATAAAGTTTTTACACCCATCTGGAGATTAAAGGCCACAAATAGTAGGGAGCGAAAGTTTTAAAGGAATTCGAAACGAGTTGGAGGGTAAGAGGCTTTTTGATGAAATTCTGTTTTAAAGCATAGATGGATGCGGAATTTTCTGTTATTAGTGGAAATAATGAGCCTTTTTAGGGGATTAGTACAAAAGGCGTAAGTGAAAAATGAAGGGAACTTGAAGAAAGTTGTTAACTTAAAATGCAGACATGTCACATATTCTACATTAACACGTGTCTGGTGATGCCCAAAAAGGATTTTTCTACATTTCAGACACATACTTGCATGATGAAATAAAATAGGTACTTCAAGCTGAAATTTTGTTAAACTGAATTAAAATTAAGAAAAGCGCAAACAGGTAGGAAATTTTGTTTGCTCTTTTCTCCTAAGTTTTAGGAAGTTAAGATACCTTCAAATTTAAGTTTGAAGTTAATCGCCATGTTATAGCGTTGTATTTAAAAAAAGAATCGTTATTTATTTTAAGTCTGAAACTATTTTCTTGCGGAAAATTACTTAAGGTTGTATAACTTTAACCAACTGAGTATTACAAATTCAAACATTGCCTGTTGTTAAACATTTGAACATTAACACTAGATTTACCAAGCCGTTTTCAATCATTTCTAAACTTTCCTTTTACACCAAGTTGCTACAAATTATAACAAAACTTTCAGTCACATTCAACTTATCCTATTTACCGTGTATTAGGAAAAAACAAGGCAATTGAAAGTCGTACTATAATTAGTAACAAATTATACAAAATGGAAGCTTCGAAACAGCCAAAATGATTGTTCTGGTAAATCTAGTGTTAAGTACAGCTATATGGTTTTATTTGTATCAATTGCTTTAGCAAATGGACCGTTCATAAATGTCACGCTTTTTTCCGATATATTTGACCCCTTCCCCCTTTGTCACAATATGTCACATTTCAACGGAGCCCCTCCCCCCTTTGTCACATGTCACGCTATGCTGTATAAGGCTGATATCACACTTCTTGTTACCCCCTTCTCTCCCCTTGTCCACTTTGTCACAATTTCATGAACACCCCTCCCCTTTCGAAGCGTGACATCACTTATGAATGGTCCCAATCAAGTTGCGTATTGCAGCGTAAAGATGCGATTTAAACGATTATGCGGAGTAATTTATAATAGCCGTGAAAATGCTATGCAGTTAACTTTTCAGTATAACCAACAATATTATACCTCGTCGACCAAAAATTAAGTAGGATCTGAATCTAGACATATTGTGCAGGTTTCATGGCTAATCTTTTTGCAACAAACGTTTCAATAAAAAGGTCCTTCATTAGGTCGAATCAGGGAAAATGTGCAAAAGTTCTAGCACACTTGGATAAATCTTAACCCGTATTCTCATTAAGTAGCATATCGATACCTTCATTCTAATACCACGTATTTGAAAATATCAAGATTTACAGGAGACGGAAAAAACCACCTGTTTTGCCAAGATGTATATTGATACGAGTTTTTACTTAAATTAAAATAACTCTGTGAATAGTATTTTCTGTAACAAGGTATTGGAATGAATAAGTAGAGCGCTGTAAGCTTAATAATAATCCCTCAACACCTAAATTTCCCCCAAAATCCTCATACGTGGTATTAGAATGAAGGTATCGATATATGCTACTTTATGAGAATAAGGGCTAGCAATTAACAATGCAACATAAGCGCTGACGGCACTTTTCAAATAGAAAGTAGGGGAAAACCCCACGTAGCATATATGCTACTTTATGAGAATAAGGGTTAATATTAAAGTATGCTGTCAACCAGAAATGTACCGTTCTTATTAATAAATTAAAAAATAAAGTAAGTTCCAAGAAATAAACATTTTAAAATTGCTGAAATGAATCTTGTGAATTGTGACACCAAATTTGTTTGTGATCTATTTCAGACGGACTCCTATTCTTTGTGGCAATGAAATTACAGGCTGTCATAAAATAATGTCCCGTTTCAATGGTATATTATAACAATTTAATTTAAACTATTCACAACAAATAATGCATCAAATTGAAGGTAAACTAACCTAGTTTTGTCTACAAGTGTTCAATATTTACACCTTTAGTTACACGGCATACATCTAACCTATAGTCCAATTCTACCCAGACTTTGGTAAACAAGTCCGGTGTAATAAAAGCAACAGCCAATATACTGTGTCTCAACTCTGTCAAACAGTTAGGTAACGGTGGAACATTTTTGCATTTGCATCACATTTAAACTTTAAATGAAACACACGTTAAACTCAAATTACAGACTGACTTTTAGCAAACTGCACAACACAAAACGCTTTACGCTCAGTAGTCGCCATTTTTCATATGTGGCGCTGCAAGCCAGAAAACAACAAATAAGTACTCGTGCATGCGCTTATCTAAAACTTTGAGTTACTGTTTAAGTGTGAATTTGAGCCAATATTCTACAACACTAACAGTTGATGCTATTGAAATTTATAACTGGGACATTTTTTAAGGACCCTGTACATTTCGTCATTTAAATTATTTACATGAATTAAACCATGTTTTTTCTTCTTCAAGGGTTTAGATTTACGCGGACTAACTTCTTACCCCTAGCAGTAGTTAAATACAATATATTTCTCCAACCAAGTCGTTGACATGATTTAAGACATCATCTGAAGTGGCAACGTATATAATAAACAAAAAAGTAATATTTTAACATACAAGACGAAATCAATCAACGACAAAAATTATTCAAAGAACAGTTACACGAATTAGACATTTTACATTTATTGAAAATGCATCTTGTGAGTTAAAACACCGACAGATTTTATTTGAGATCCTAGATTACACATTATTTACAGGCCTGCAGGGGGCGTAGTGGTAAGGCACTGGCCTCGCACTCCCAAATTCGCAGGATCAAACCTGGCCCATGTCGGTGGATTTTCAAGATGCAGAAAATCGTCAGCGCCCATGTCGTATGATTATGCGGCATATTAAAGATCCTTTGAGTATCTGTTTGGCCTGCATACTCTCGGCAACATTAAATTCCTAGTGCGGTTTCGCATCATTCAGAGCCCATTTGCCGCCATCTAGGAGGAAACTGAGCGTCAAAATTCTCAAGTGGTAATGGCATCCGACGACAGTGGTGCTTGCTACTCGAAAGAATGGTTGCCGGTTTCCGGGGAGGTCTGCAAAGGTTAGTGACCCTATGCAGCCACATTAGAAAGAAAATATTATTTACAGCAGTACAATACATTGTTATCGAAAATATTTATATGATTTAAATCAAAGATTAGTTCAAAATTTGTGTTTATATGAAGAATCCCCAGCGACAGCTAAATACAAAGTATTTCATCAGCAAAAACTCATTGCTAAGAGTTAAGTAGAGGTAATTTGCTTAGGTGCGAAAATCATGATTAATCTTTTTGTACATAAATCGTATCGTGGAAGAAACAATTTAGACTAAGCTTAATGTTTCTATTATATTAACATCGCTAACAAGGTGGGATTGAAACTAACTAAATGAAAAGGGCGAAACCCTTGTTGTTAAAGACATTAACGAATTGCGAATACCTTAGATAATCAACAATGTATATGAAACGATTTTGAGTGTTTTAAATACCCAAGTTGTAACCAAATCGTTTGTGTTAAAAAACCCAACCAAGTTTATTATTTTACTACACAAACACACTGACGTTTAATATTTTATACTTGGCAATGTGTTCGCTTCTTTGACAAGACGGTGCCATAAATTATGCCTCGCTCAAGACCCATTTATCGCAAGAAAAATGACAATTTTATGAATATGGAAAGTGACATACGCAAAGCATTAAATTAAATTGAAAAACTTTCAATGCGGATCGAGGAGCAAAAAAATACTCATGGTACCTAAAGACACGCTCTTGATCAAGACATATTCGAACGTAAAGTGTAGGCGTAAAAGTTTCTATTTTGTTTTCAATCGTCTGAAAGGATACATTCGTCTTCATAGAAGGTAATAGAAATTTATCGCTGATTTCTTCTAAGGGACTGTATTTTCTTTTGCGTGCGTTCCCTTCTTATGGCGTAAGAGTGTTTTACAAGATTTTAGTCAAAGGCTTTAGCTTGACAGGGTCGCTGCAGGTAGCTGTTACTTCAAAGTAAAATTGGTGTGTGTAATAAAATATTTACGAAGGGAGAAATCCGTTGATTATTTTTATTGTGAGTTTACTTTAGCGTTAGGGTAAAATGGTTGTTGTATATCTCTTTATTTCAGGTAGCGTTGTTTTGAAATAAAACAACGAAGGTTATTTTTATTAAAAAAAATCCTCTATATCAAAGTAACCATCACTGAAAATAAAATGTTTACATTTTGTGGTTACATAAATTAATAACTAAATAAAATAGAAACAAGTTAACAAGTATTAATCAAATAAGTAATAATAAAAATAATATACTAAATGTTTTAAACATAAAAATCGGTCTTAAAACTTCAGCTACTGCACAGCTATGGCCTGAAAGCGTAATGTCTGAAGACTTAATGACTGAAAGCTTACGGCCTAAAAGTGTTACAGCCTGAAGGCTTTATGCCTCGTAAGGTATAGAGGAGAGAAACATATTAGAAACGAATTTTGTAGCAGCTTTTGATCTTATAAGGCCGTGTTCATATTTGTTGAGAACGGGTCACGTGTTTAGTATTTAGATTATTATATTATTATCTACTGTGAGCGACTGCTTTACTCAAGCTAATTATGTAATATGTAGACAATGTGTAAATTTAAGGAAGAGGGGGGGGGGGGGGCTGGGGATTGTTACTATCAGAACTAGACACATTTCTAAATAGGGAGTAACATATTTATTCTTTATTTTTTGAATATTTTAGTAGGGAGAAAGAAATTTGTATTTTAAATTAAAAAAATGCATGTTAGTAATTTAATTATTTAAAACCTTTTCTCACGCCACTATAACTAACACACGAAAAGTTATTCAAACATTTCGTTAACTATGTTTTTTGTTTTTTCTTATTTCTTGCACCTATTTTAACAATACATTCGTTTCAGAACTACAGTTAAACCTGTGTAAGTTGACCACTTGCGGTGCTGCAATTTAGTGGTCATTTTATAGAGGGTGAAGATTTTTTAAAAATATTATTTCTTACACTATGCATCTATTCATTTATAACTAATTAAAATATAGCTTCATGTAATGACGTGACTTTAAAATAGTGATTAGCTTTTTCCACAATTATCTAAAATATCAGTAAATAAATTTAACCGGAATCACTTACAATGTATCCTATACAACTTCAAAAGTAAAGTACTTAGTTAAAGTTAAGATAAATATCATATTAATTATGTCAGTTACTTATATGATGCTAAAGATTTCCTAAAAATATATAATTTTCAAAATGGCTCTATCAGATCAAATAAATAAGAAGAAACCTATTTGAAGAATAAAAGAGGGCTCATAGTAGTTTTGCCATTTGGTTAACGTACAAAGAGGTTTAAGAAAACTTCATATTGATGTTTCATCCATCCAGAAAAATACTGGTCTATCATTGTAGCATAAAAAATAGCCTAGAGAAGTTAAAAGTCTTTTTATCTTTGCAAAAATAGATACACAAATAAATATATTAACACATTAAAGGTGGGAGTCGTCGTACTACGATTTATCTCAACTGTAGCTTAAAAGCGGGAGTCGTAGTAATACGATTTACCTCGACTGTAGCTTAAAGGCGGGAGTCGTAGCAATACGATTTATCTCAACTGTAGCTCAAAGTCGGGATTCGTCGTACTACGATTTATCTCGACTGTAGCTTAAAGGCGGGAGTCGTAGTAATACGATTTACCTCGACTGTAGCTCAAAGGCGGGAGTCGTAGTAATACGATTTACCTCGACTGTAGCTCAAAGGCGGGAGTCTCGTACTACGATTTATCTCAACTGTAGCTCAAAGGCGGGAGTCGTCGTACTACGATTTATCTCGACTGTAGCTTAAAGACGGGAGTCGTAGTACTACGATTTATCTCGACTGTAGATTAAAGACGGGAGTCGTAGTACTACGATTTATCTCGACTGTAGATTAAAGACGGGAGTCGTAGTACTACGATTTATCTCGACTGTAGCTTAAAGGCGGGAGTCGTATTAGTACGGTTTGCAACCACATTGCACAATCCATGCGCCACTTTACATTTCTATTCTTAACTTTCTTTATATTTGTATTTGTATACTAGATTCTTCTCATAAATATGTACTTTAAAACATTTTTTGTAATTAGCGTTTAGTTCTTTTTAAATAAAGGGCCGTGGGTAGCCCAGTGGGTAGCACGTCGGACTTCCACCTGGAAGGTCGCGCGTTCGATACCTACTGAAGACCACCATGTATACTTGGGGATATGTGCATGTAAAATCCGTAGAACCCACTACCTCTCCCCGTGCGTAAGCAATCCTAAGGCCTCGGCTAACAGGTAGGGGGTCTGGTGGAGAAAAGTTCTTTTTAAATATTTCTTGTACTTTTAAGAGTTTAAATAAACTTTTTTAAGTCTAAATTTTCTTTATGATTACACAAAATATCGCCCGCTCTAGGACGAAAAACGACGCGGGGCAGTGGCCGCGTCACCTAGCATACTTTCGTCAAGATCACCCGCCTTTAATGTGTTAATATAATTAGGTGGTCAACTTGCAAAGGGTTTTTTATAATACTCATACCCAAATTTGACGTAAATAAGTGGTCAACATAGACAGGTGGTCAACTTAGGTGGTCAAGTGACAAAGGTTTCTCTACATTAGATAATATAGGGCTTAATTCCGTTCCTGACAAAAGTAGTCAACTTATGCAAGTGGTCAGCTTACAAAGGTGGTCAACTGTACAGGTTTTACTGTATATATATGTGGAAGTGAATCTGCAAAGATGCAAATCAGTCAAGTTCCGTGCCTCCGCCAGGATGCGCTGCAATTCCTCACTATTTTAACGAGCCGCAACGGAGAGCGAGGGAGAGCTTGTTCATCGTCTGGTCGTTTTGTGAGGCCAGCAGAGTGATGCCAAGTCGCGTTGACCGCCGGAGTGGCCTTCTGATTAAATGTTGATTCAATTTTTATTTTGTACATAGTTCCTGTTCGTTAATTAAATGTTCTTAAATTCGTTCAAACAGCATCAGTCTGAGTCTTTTAACCCCTTACCTCAGTCCATATATATATACAGTTGAACTCGCTTAATACGAAATGGCAAAAATTCGCGAATTTGTTCGTATCAACTGTTATTCGTAACAACCGTGAATAAGTAAAATTGTGTAAAAGAAAGTATTAGAAATGCATGTTTATATTTTAAAAAAATTAATACTATTTATAATAAAAAGCAAAATACATAGTGAAAACAAATGATTTATTTTTACTAATACACACTTTTCAATCTTACTAGTACATTGAAAAAAATGAACTTACTTTTTAAAATTTAACAGTATTGGAAAAAATCCTTATTGGCTAGTTGATTTTTAGATGGTTTTTACAATGACTCAAAATAACCAACAATTTCTATAAAAAATAAATTATATGCAATCGAGAAAATGTTTCCCGAATAGGTCAGAATTTTTGTTCGTCTTAGCCGAAATTTGTATTTTAGCCTTCGTAATATTCGTGAGATAGTTAGTGTCACTAAATAGTAAACCAAACTTGATGAACAAAATGTTCGTTTTAGCCGTGATTTCGTATTAACCGTGCTCGTATTGAGAAAGTTAAACTGTAATTGGAATGTGATCAGTGTTAAAAAGAGCGTAAACGTTTTATACTTATGTTAACTAATATTATACTAAAAGCCCTTTAAGAGGACTCAATTTAAATGAACTCAGGAATATCTGCTGTTAACCTTCTCTACTTCATCAACTTGAGCAAATGGGTTATATGGGTTTCATAAGCGCAAAAAACTACTACGAGAAACATTTTTTTCATCCAAAAACAGACATTAAAAAAAATAAAACTACAAACTGAATCAAGTTAAGAAAACTTCTCTACTCTCCTTTTCACTTGAAAGAATCGTCGAAAAGACATTAAAACTGGTAAAAACTCCGAGCAGAAAACGAATTTACTTTAGGGACTAATTTAAAAACTAGAGGGAAAAAACGAATAGAGAATTAATACAAAAAAGACAGCTAATAGAGTGCTTTTAAAGCTCCCCTGAGAAATCTAGAAACAAGCACAATATATAGAAGTAAAAGATATAATTTGTTTTAAGAGAATGGCAGAAATAAAGTATATTTAAGCGAGAATATACATTGTATTAATATTACTTAGTAGAATATGAAGCTAAGCATCGAAAAAATTTTGCCTCTGTATTATAACTACTACACATTTACCATCACTACATTGTAACAATTTTGTGTTTACTAGCCACCATTTTTGATATTCTTGAGCACGATTTTTGGTGTTTAGTTGGCGTAAAGTTGAAAATTATTCATTTTTGATATACAGTAACCCCTCGTTATATCGCTTATTCTGATATAACGCGCTTTTTCTATATCTGAGTTCTCGAAAGTAAAAATATTGCATTTCTGAGTAATTCAAACCTGGCGCAAGTCGGTGGATTTCCAAGATGCAGAAAATCGTCTGCGCCCATGTCGTATGATTATGCGGCATGTAAAAGATCCCTTGAGTATACATTTGGCTTGGATGCTCTCGGCTAAATTAAATTCCTAGTGCATATTGCATCAATAAGAGCTCAGGTACCGCCATCTAGTGGTAACTGAACGTCAAAATTCTCATGCGGCGAACGTACCACACTCATCGTGGTGCCGCTGAAAGAGATGGTACCAATTAATTACTGGGGAACGCACTAGATCTGCAATGGTGGAGGACCAATACCGCAGCCCCATCGGAAAAAAAAAAATCTGACATCGTTTTCCCACCATGCCCTGGTAGCATGCACAGGTTCACTCAATTTACTTGTACGTTTTAACTTATTTCTAATGGCATCGGTTATATCGCGTTTTTTTGCTGTCCCCCAACAAGCGCGATATAACGAGGGGCTATTGTACTTTGATTTTTTAAATGTGTCTGTTTAAAACAATATAGACAGTATAACGTTTATTAGCAGAGTCCGAAAAAAATGCGAAAATCTTAGGAGCCAGGGAAAATTTTTAGGAGCCAGCTATAATATTTCCATTTGTCAACACCTGAAAAACTAGTCGCCAAGGCATTTTTTTAGTCGACCGGGCGACCTGGCGCCCGGGATTTTTCGGACCCTGTTTATTAGCACATGAAATTTTTTAACTCCATTACTTATTAAAATTTCATTGCGATTGCTCATTTCTATGAAAATAGGATACATGAGCAATCGTAATGAATTTTAGACAGTATAACGTTTCTTAGCACATGAAATGTGTTAACTCCGTTACGTATCGAAATTTCATTGCGATTGCTCATTTCTATGAAAATAGGATACATGAGCAATCGTAATGAATTTTAGACAGTATAACGTTTCTTAGCACATGAAATGTGTTAACTCCGTTACGTATCGAAATTTCATTGCGATTGCTCATTTCTATGAAAATAGGATACATGAGCAATCGTAATGAATTTTAGACAGTATAACGTTTCTTAGCACATGAAATGTGCTAACGCCGTTACGTATCAAAATTTGACTGTGATTGCTCATTTCTATGAAAACAGGACAAATGAGCAATCGTAATGAATTTTTGATGCGTAGATGAGTTCACGAACATCATGTGCTAAAAACCATTCTGCTGTCTGCATTTGTTTAGACAGACAATTAAAAGAAATTAAGATACAGTGAAACCTGTGTACGTTGACCACTTGCGGTGCAGCACTTTAGTGGTCAACTTAGACAGGTGGTCAATTTATAGAGGGTGAGATAGAGGAGAAAAAGCTAATTCCGTTCCTCACAAAAGTGGTCAACTTTACAGGTTTCACTGTACATAAAAAAGTGAATGATTTTCAACTTCGAACCAACGGAACACCAAAAGGGGTGTTCATTAACACCAAAAAATTGTACAGTGTACTAGCTTATAACTTGAAACTTGTTTTTATTCCTTTTTGAAAAATGCACACGAAATTCAACAAATACTTTTAAAAAGAAAAATAACTTGAAGCTTGTACTATACGATAAACGAATAGCACAGCTTCCGTTAAACAAGCCACCTCACTCCCAGACTCTGCCCATGTGACCGGAAATTACTCCAGGATAGCATTTACTGGGATCCCATTTTGATCGCAACTAAATACTGTCCCCTTTCACACCCACCTGCCCATGTTGTCGTCTGCGAGGAGAAAACATTGACCGAAAATCCGTTTCTTCCCGATATTTCTAATCTTCTTTAGTGGGCTTTTCTTTTTCTTTACGGCGTTGATTTGGGTTCTCGGTGTTTTTTAAGTTAGAAGCAACCTTGCAGTGTAAATTAAAGCTGGAGATGGGAAAGCGTTGTCGGAGAAATCGAACGGTTTCTTTTTAGTTAAGAGGCCCCCCCCCCCCCTCTTTGCGCTCTTTTGAGTAAAACGGCAATAAATAATAGTTTTGAATAAAACTATTACTTTTCACCTACTTTCAAGTAAAACTAAAAAAAATCAAATAAAAAGGTATCGAAGAAGTTGTAATGTATCGCAAAAATAATGAAAAGTCAAAAATAAGTGAAGTAATTAACACGTTGACTGCCAACTTACCAGATAACTCGTAATAGGTGAAGTTGATGAGAGACCAAATGACAAGTTGTCTCGTTGTTGCCGACGTTTTTTCATTTTTCAATACATTTATAGAAAGTTTGTCATTTTTTACTTAATAAAATGTTTTGTGTAATATGAAGTAATTAAATTAAATTATCGTCTGGAGATCCATAAACTGCAAACAGCGCTGGCAGTCAGCGTGTCGGCAGTCAACGTGTTAAATAAAGAATGAAAAATAAAAAATTTGAAACTAGGGTTTTGAGATGGGGAAAATGTATCTGTCGGTCTGTCTTGCCCCCTCTCCTTAATAACTTTTGAGGGAATTGCCCGATTCGATTTTTTTTAATTCGAAAAATCTTTCGGCGAGAACATTATTCCATATTTTATTTTTTGATTTGAACAATTTTTCGTTCAATTTTGAACACTTCAAAAATTTCTAACAATAGCGCCTGTGAGGAAAAATGGCGCAAATATAGTAATCTCTATAAAAAAGATCGAGGTTACTTTGACCACGCTTATTGGAAGAAACTCTCGACATTTAATGTTTTTTAACAAACAATGTGTGTTCAATTTTGAGCACTTCAAAAAAAAAAAAAAAAAACTGAACATCACCGCCTGCAGGGAAATTTCAATGCCTAAATAAATCCTGATCTGACGGATTTGCTTGAAACAAACTTGATCAGAAAGACATTTTTACGTATATTATTTGTACAGATACCAAGTTCATCCAGATCGAGCCTACTTTCCAACGAAATTTGAGTTGGAATTCTAAGCATATTTCTGAATAAATAAGTTAATGAATGAGTGAAATATTAAATGAATGAAAATAAAGTGAGTGAGTGAATGAATGAATGAAAATAATTTAATGAATAAATACCTGAATGAGTGGATTAATAAATGAATGAATAAATATGTATTAACTATTGAAAAAGGCATATCTAAATCAATTAAGAACTAAGCTAAATTCGAAAGAGAGAAATAGCTAGATTATAAATTTTGATGTTGACGTTGATGTCTACTCTACGGGAAGGTAACTTCGTATAGTTCTAGACAAAACTTCTTGATCTTTTTAAGAGATGTATGTTTCTCGTTAAAAAAAATTAAATGAGGGTATAAATGCGTAAATGAGTAAATAAATTAATCAATGAGTGAGTGAATGAATATGTATTAACCGTTGAAAACTGTATATTTGAAGTAATTAAGAGCTAAAGCTAATTACTTCAAAATGAGAAACATTAAAATATTATCTTAATATGAGAAAGAGATAGCTAGATTATAAATTTGAGGTTGGGAGCATACGGGAAAGTAAGCCCGTATAGTTCTAGAGGTGTTCTTGTTTAATTTTTGTTTTCAGGAAAGAAGGCTAATAAAAAGTTATGTTACTAAATTTTTATTCCCGATCAACAATAAATTTATCCACACGTACAAAAATTTCATTTCGTACTTCTATCACACGTTTTAGAAAGCAACTCAAGCTTGAGAGCAGTTTAATGCTAGCAAACATTTCGTGACAAAAAGCTCTAAAGTCGAGAAAAGCTGTCCGTTCGAGAGTCTTGAAAGGATATAAAATTGACGACTATCCCGTGTCTCGCTTACCGCTTTTCGAAGAGTCGTTCACCCCTTTCCACCCCTTTCTACTTTCCTTTTATACGCTAACGGAAATTACGACGGGAAAGCATGATTTGCAGGGTTCGATGAAGGGGTCGTCCCCCGCTACCTATTTCAGCATCCGTTGTAGAAGAGGATTTTTATCCGAAATCAGCTGTTGGTGTAACCTTGGTGTATTTTTATCATTAATGTTTTACATGTATATTTTAATATGAAAGTTATTGTAATAAAAATTATTTCCCGTTAAGAAAGCACAAATTAGTATTAAAATGCAGACATATGTTTGTAGGGATTTCTCTGAGTCCCTTTTTTAATGCGACAGGAAGCTTCTTGTTTTTGCAATTTGTTTTAGTTCTTTCAGTACTTATTTCTATTTCCATTTTAATTCTTTGTATTTTATTTTATTGTTTTTGCAATTTTCATGTATTTTCGCATTTTTATGCATGCAGTGGTCTTTTTTGATTTGTTGCAATTGATATTCCTTTACACCTGGTGTACTTTCAATTGGGTTCGTTTGGGGCTCTCCAAAGGTATAATGTGATAATTTTCGAGTTAAACATCCTCGATTGAAAAAGCGAAACTAATACGTTTGACGAAATTCAACTAAATCAACAGTTAGTTAACATTGAAATTAAAAATACTGGTTGTAGAAGTTACATTCACCAAAAGTATGTAAATATCTGCTCTGGCTTTCGTTCTATCATTGAAAGAAAAATCTTCATGGTAGTTTGAGTTATAAAGGTATTTTACATCAAGCAAAGTGGGTCATACATAATATTCGAGCAATTGGAAAAAGTTACTATTTTACATCAAGTTAGGTGACAAATAAATAATGTTCGAGCAACTGGAAAAAGTTACTATTTTACATCAAGTTAGGTGACAAATACATAATGTTCAAGCAATTGGGGAAAGTTACCTGTAACTACAAAAATTACTTCTAGAATTTTTGTTTAGAACAAGCAACTTCGGCAATTTTTCTAGCATGAAATGAGCACTGAACTTTTTTATAGCAGAAAAATATTTAAGGAAAAAATAATTTTTTATAATGGTTCATTTGTATTCCCATTAAATGCCGATTTTAAGTTAAAATTTATTACACATTTTCTCCGAAGTTCAAAAGTCTGCATAAAATAGTTAAGAAAACTTATTAATATTCAAACTAACTAGTTCTCTACGAGCAGTACTAACACCAAAAACTTAAGCAAAGGCCAAACCTACATTATCAGCGCCATCTTATAAATGGATTACATAGAAATAACTTCGCCGTTCCAAAGATTCTTGTAAGAGGATTGAACACAGGCAAGTAAACCGTGCGATAAAGTCACTTGTAAGAAGAAGACATCAAGAGTAATCCTTATCAGTGCAAGAACAAGTTTTATCTGCGGGTACACAATTCAACCACTCTACTCTGCAATATCCCACCGGAAATTATCAGAAGCAAGCATTTAGAAAGCTTTATTTAGATCCTGAAAAACTGATAGAGTTTAGTCAATTAACACTTGGGTACGTAAAACAAGAACGGTTTAGGCATTTATGTGGTTGTATGAGTCAGTTTAATAATACTTTGAGGTATAATTTATTACTGATAATGACTTGAAATAAAGAATATATACTCTATGAATAATAATAAAGCCAAGCTCAAAATTCTAAAACTAAAAATAAATAAGAAATATAGCCTGAAAATGTAAGAACAATAATGTATAAAATCCTGTCATCGAAATAACAAAATTTAACTAGAACATTAACACTAGAAGTACCGGACCGTTTTCAACCATTTCTGAACTTTCATTTTCCACCAAGTTGCTACTCCTTATAATAAAACTTTCAGTCACATTCACTTGTCCTACTTACAGGGTATTAGGAAAAGCCAATGCAATTGAAAGTGTCACTATAGTAACAAATTATGCAAAATGGAAGCTTTGAAAGTCAATATGACTCGTCTGCAAAATCTAGTGTTAAGAATGATGAAATCTATAAAAACTACCATCGTTTAACTACTGGCAAGAGTTTAACTGAGTAAGCGACAAGAAATGATCTACTGGTTTAACTGATAAAGGTACGAAAGAAATAGGGTTTTCGAAGTGATGCATTGATAGTGCAAGAGCACTTGTTTTTTCCTCTGCATTGATACTACTCTAGCAGAAAAACGGCTTTTACATTTATTTATTGAGAATTTATAAGAGTGACTTGAGCGAGAAAATTGGAATCCAAGTTGAGCATTCGACGACAAAACTTCAAGGTATATCAAAAAAGGGCGGAGGAAGGAATCTTCAGACCCTAACTCGAGATACGTAATTTTATTTGGTAACTTTAGGTATAAAGCGGTTCTAAGGTATAATACCGAAGAGCAGATGATTTGGGTTTAGACTGGATTCATGTTGACTCTGTACAGCGACAGTGTCTTTTTGTTGAGTATTTTTTTGCGCTGTTACTGCTAAATTACTATACTACTGTGCCACTGTAAAAAACGAATAAATATTTGTTACTGTAAATTTGATAAAAATTTAAATTCTAAAGACTGAAAAATTCAATAAACATTCTGAAATTAGTTAGTTAGAAAAATTAGTTAAATCACCCCCAACAGCTTGTTTGGAAAATAATTTATTTGATGCGCAATTTTTTTACTGGTATATTATTAAACCTTGGATTTGGAATTATTAATACTGTTTAAATTCATTTATTCTATATTTTAAAAATAATTACTGTGGTTTGTAATGGATTTATAATCCAGATTTACTGCTATTTTAAAAAAGTTGATTGGTTTGAGCAAGAAGCAAAATATTTTTTTCTAATGATATAAGTGTTTTATTTCAACAATTTCTACAATATTCGCAGTTCTGTTGACATTTTATGTTTTTCATTAACAAGAAAAACTAAATTAAAAGTAATTATCACATTTTTCTAGGTGATGTATTGCCAAAAAAGAGATAGTTAAGGCGAAAAAAAAATCTTGTCACGTGTGAACGTTTACACAGTATTCACAGTACTACTATATATATGAAATATTCCACAAGGAATACTTTATCGTAATAAACAAATGACCAAACTGCTGCCTGAGTTCTGATCTTTGGCTCAAGCGACTAATGATGTGAAGAAAGACGAAATAATTAAATATTCTACAGCCAGCAAATACTTTATCGAAGTCAACAAATCACCAAACTGCTGGATAATTCCTCCGCTTTTGTTCGAGGGACTAATGTTGTCAAGAAAGATAAAAATATTAAAGTTCCTCAGAGGATATTTTATCGTAGTCAACAAATCACCAAACTGCTGGTTGATTTTCATCTTTGGCTCGAGCAACTAATGTTATGAAGAAAGATAAAATAAATACATATTCTACAGCGAATAATTAATCATAGTCAGCAAATCACCGAACTGCTGGATAATTCCTCAGCTTTGGTTCGAGCGACTAATGTTGCCAAGAAAGATAAATAATTAACATTCCCCAGCGAATACTTTATCGTAGTCAACAAATCACCAAACTGCTGGCTAATTTCCATCTTTGGATCGAGCAACTAATGTTATGAATAAAGATAAAATAAATACATATTCTACAGCGAATAATTAATCATAGTCAACAAACCACCAAACTGCTGGATAATTCCTCAGCTTTGGTTCGAGCGACTAATGTTGTCAAGAAAGATAAAATAATTAACATTCCTCAGCGAATACTTTATCGTAGTCAACAAATCACCAAACTGCTGGTTGATTTTCATCTTTGGCTCGATCAACTAATGTTATGAAGAAAGATAAAATAAATACATATTCTACAGCGAATAATTATAATCATAGTCAACAAATCACCAAACTGCTCTATAATTCCTAAGCTTTGGTTCCAGCGACTAATGTTGTCAAGAAAGATAAAATAATTGTCGACAAGGTGGCGTAGTGGTAAGACGCAGGTCTCGTATGCCTAAGATCGCAGTTTCAAACCTGGCCCAAGTCGGTGAATTTTCAAGATGCAGAAAATAGTCTGCGTCCATGTCGTATGATTATGCGGCATGTTAAAGATCCCTTGAGTATCCGTTTGGCATGGATACTCTCGGCTAAATTAAATTCCTAGTGTAGATTGCATCAACGACAGCTCAGGTGCCCCATATAGGGGAAACTAAGCGCCAAAAAAATTGCGGCAACGGTACCACACTCATTGCGGTGCCGCTGAAAGAGTTGGTACCAATATCTGGGGACGCAGTAGGACTGCAATGGTTGATGACCAATACTGCAGCTCCATTAGAAAAAAAAAAGATAAAATAATTAAAATTCCTCAGCAAATACTTTATCGTAGTCAACGAATCACCAAACTGCTGGTTGATTTCCATGTTTGGATCGAGCGACTGACGTTGTGAAGAAAGATAAAATATTTAAGTTTCTTACGGTAGTCTGCAAAACATCGAAAAATAAACTTCCCTATGTGAGATGATTATTATTCTGTAGCATCATTTCTCCACTCCCAGAGGAAAGATTCCATTCCATTAAGTGGATCATCATCACCCTGAGAAAGTAGATTACTAGAAGTAAAACGATTTGTAAGAATCTACTTATTTGCTTGATACAAGGAATTATTTCCCTCTATTGTTTTATATTCAATGGTTTAAATAAGTAGATTTGATTCCGCATTTAGTATCTAACTAAGAAATTTATTAGAGTAAGAAATTTATTAAAGAACTTTTTTAAAATTACAATTGAGGAGATTAGTGGATGAATCAGCTATTTTAGCGTACTTCAAAACAGACTTTAATTATCAATGAATTGCTGTAAAAGTTTCGTCGTTTATTTGTAATGTAAATATATATATATTATTTTGTAAATTTTAGAAGACAAGTTTTAATGGTTCTTAATATAATTAAAACTTTAAAATACCGAAAAATATCCTAATTTTAAATTCGCAGCTGATTTACACATGGACATAGGACCATCTAGGACCAGCCTAGCTGGGCCCTGAGCCTGTTGCTGGTCGTCACTTTTGTATTTGTCATCAAACTTTCCCCTTACATTGCTTACACGCCTAATATCCTAGGTACTAAACTTTTCACTAATATTATTTAATACTAGCTGCATCCACGGCAGAACATCTGCGGATTTAACCATTTTAAATTATTGAAAAACTAACAATTTTATAGTCATAAAAAACACTTTAAAATTCCTAAGGCTTAAGAAAAGATCGCTTGATATAGACAAACTAAGGTGTTAGCACTCCAAACCTAGCAACCGAAAATAAAAAATTTAGTTATGAATGGAAATACGCTTTAAGGAATAGAAATAAATTTGTTAGAGCCCCGTAACGTAAGTTATGATAATAAATAGAAATATTATGTTAATCTCCCATGCTAATTATTAAACAAGTTTTTAAATATAGCTGTACCATAGTTTGTTTTTTGCATGATGTCTGTCGTATCGTACAGCAAAATTTAATCGTAACTGGTCCACGTTAAGTGAAATACATGCAGGGTGTCCCATAACGACCGCATAAACTCTGCACAGCTAGATTCCTCGTTGGGAGTACATAAAAACTGCCCAAAGAAGCGTTCCTGTACGATCCATAGTTTGCGAGAACAATACGAAAAACAAAGTATGACGTCACTGACGGTTCAGACAATAATGTTTAAAACGTTCGCTTTAAACATTATCGTCTGGACAGATATGCAAATACTGTTGTTGATATGTCCAATACAGTGTTTTTTCTTGCACCGGCAGTGACGTCATACTTTGTTTTTCGTGTTTTTCTCGTAAACTATGGATCGTACAGGAACACTTCTTTGGGCAGTTTTTATGTACTTTCAACGAGGAATCTAGCTGTGAAGAGTTTATGCGGTCGTTTTGGGACACCCTGTATATAGATAAGAAAAATAAATTTTAAATGAATTTTGATCATGCTAGATGTTATAATCGCCAAATTCGATGAATACTTATAAAACTAGCATAATGTTTTCAATGCTAAAGTAAATTATTACGATTGAATTTCGACTGCTGGGCGCACTCCACTAAAGAGGATCAGAACGATAGATAGCTTGCGATTCATTTTAGCTTAAATAGCTAATAGTTTGCGTCTATTCAAATATTGAAGAGACCATTGTTGCAATCAAGGAATCTTCTGGCGAGTCACAACAGATGCTGATCTGGCTTCTTTCTTCCAGGGTAGGAGGATCTCTCTCCTCCACCGAACTTCCATTCCTATTCATTCATTCACGAGGCACGCGACCGGAAATTGCCACGGGAAAGCAGTTATGGAGTTCGATTTAGGTCACCAGCGACCGCTCTTCTTTATTCCACATTCTTATCAGCGTTCGTTGTACAAGGTCACATTGATCCAATACCGGGTTCAGTGGGTTTATCATCATGGGTTGGTCCTGATGTTGCGGAGACTCACTCCATCCCGCTGGATGAAAGTATTTTGCCGATTATGGGTTTCGTACTTTTCTATTCTTGGAGGTAATCGGGGAAAAATATGAGACATTTTGTTTCATCGTGGATGGTTTGGAATGAGCAACTTTTACTTTGTTCAATATTGTATAAAATTAAATTTAAAATGGGACATTATTGAAAAAAAATCAGGTATTGCACTTCGTCCGATACTTAATTACTCCGTGAAGCTTTTAAAGCATTAAAAATACGACACAATCAATATTATTAATAATCTTTGTTTATGTCTACGTTTTCAGGGGTCGATCCGGCATTTTTAAGAGTCCGTTTTTTTTTGGGTATTTTAAAGATATTTTTTGTGAAAATTCAAAATTTAAACACACAGCGATGAAAAAACTTTTTTTTTGTCTCTTATTTAATAAGTAATTCTTTAAAAAGTACAATTTGGTTGCTCAGAATTTTATGAAGGGTCCGTTTTGATTCACCAGGTTCTTGGGGGTTGGGAAGGGTTTTTTCCTTTGGTTTGGAATTTTAAACTGGAATTTTGTGAAGGGTCCGTTTTGATTTTGGAACCTTTGGAAATTTTGTGAAGGGTCCGTTTTGATTGGAACCTGGAAATTTTGTGAAGGGTCCGTTTAGATAGACTGGAATTTGTGAAGGGCCCTTTATTTTTTAAATTTTTTGACTGGAATTTTGAGAAGGGTCTATTTTAGTTGACTGGAATTTTGAGAAAGGTCCGTTTTGATTGAAAGGAATTTTGTGAAGGGTCCGTTTTGACTGAATAAAATTTTGTAAAGGGTCTGTTTTGATTAAAAAAAGATTATGCGAAGAGTCCGTTTTGACTGAATAACATTTCGTAAATTGTCCGTTTTGAATGAATAAAATTTTGTGAAAGGTCCGTTTTGATTGACTGGAATGTTACGAAGAATCTGAAAACTGAGCTGAATTTGCTTTGTCGCGACCCCTACCTTTTGCCAATCACCATTCAGACAAATAAGTTCAACACCTGTAATTTAATGATACAAATTTTCCTATTTCTAATTAAATAATGATACAAGTGACGCAATAAAATTCAAATTACTAATCCAAGTTTAACTCACTTCCACTATTTTTGTTGCCCACGTGGGGTAAATTAAAATATTTAACAAAATTATTCAGAGTGACTCATTGAATTACAACACGACGAATTATTCGCTTATTAGGCGCACCTTCAGCACGTGCTAAACATTCGTACATTATTCAATAAGTAATACGCTAACACAGTCGACAAGCGATAATTATACGGATCGAACAAGGTTTGAGTGTAGAGATTATTCCAGAATTCGAAGTACTCCACCCTACTTATCCACAAAATCATTTGCACAACGGAGCAAATCCAATTGGGGAAGCACATTAATCAGAACTCCGAGGCTCATTTGCGAAAATTCAGCTAGGGAGTCAACATTCAATTCCTATTACCTTTCTAACTGGTTTAAGCAATGCACAAGAAATCGGGAGTTTGATTTTGCAAATGCTGTTACATTTATCACAGCTACATTTTTTAGTAGTACGACAATGCATTTTTTTTACATTTGGCAAAATGTAATTAAACATATATTTCTCATATTTATTATGAACATTTCAATCATCGCATTTAAGATTGCTTAAAAAAAAGTTTAATTTTCGTATTTCCTAAATGATCTTCTGCATTGAGAGTAAAAATGACTCGCATTTTTACTCTCTGCACTGACGAAGCGGGCTCATTGCCATTGAAACCGGTCTGCCATTCATAACCTTTTATTTGTGCCTTTTAACATTGCTTTTACTTATTTTGAATGTATGCACAAAGTGAATATCCTTCTTTTAATAATTCATACAACTACTAAAATATTTTAAACAAATATTTCTTTTCGATTACTCTTGATTACCATAACTGTCTCATTGACAATTCTGCACTATTACCATAACCATTTTATTAACAAGTATGTTTAAATAAATATTTTAAAGGTTGTAATAACAGACGTTTCTTCTTCACAAGAATCGACTAATGAATAAGGTCAATGCGCGGGTTTTTAAATTTGGAAAGAAAAAATTTTTTTAAAAAAATTTGGGCCTTTTTACAAATTTTAATTTTAATATAGGGCTAATTCCGTTCCCGACAAAAGTGGTCAGCTTAAAAAGGTGGTCAACTTTACAGGTTTTACTGCAGATTAATATGTAAGGAAAAAGGGGTTAAATTTTGTTATTTGATGAAACTAAGTTTTTTTTCGAAAAAAATAAATTTAAAAATACGTTTCCATGAAAAAAGTTGAAATTTATTTTTCCTGTCAGTAATTATGATATTATAATTCATTTAACAGCCTGCGTCATTGCGAGTCACTGCCACAAACACTGTTATTATACCAGAAATGAGTAGGATGTCTTGATTGGTTGAATTAATTTCAAATTCAAAATACAAAAGACAAAATCTTGAGAATAATAAAGAGAGAAAATCTAGAGAATACGAGAGAAATGAAGCTTCAAACAGCGAAAGAAACAGAATAATTGCAACAAAGAATCGGTGCGGTGTTAAGGCAAAGTCAAGAAAAGTATTTTTTGAAAAAAACTTGAATCTAATATCTAAGCAGAGCAAATCTCGAGGTACTGTGTAAAACTAAACTCAGAGGCACGACATCACATTGGGGGTTATGGCCTACTGTGCCCATCCCAGTTTCCGAGACCCGGAAACCCCAGGGTTCCGGCCGGACGCAGAACCCCCAATGTTAAATTCCAGAGCATGATTGGTCCTCATTTTATCGAACCCACTGAAGGGAGGAAAGACTGAGTCGACCCTGGCCAACCCGGGATTCGAACTCCGGATCTACGGCATGGTAGCAGATTACCACTCAGCCACTGGGCCTCGAGGTGATGCCTAGATACCTACAATATCTAGTAAGAAAAATTGCTTATTTGTGGTAGATGCAACACGTTGCAGCAAGGCATGAAATAAGTTGCAATTGCTATTTCAGTATCAACAAGTACATTTTTTCCCTTAATAATATCACGGATACATCCTATCAATCCATTACTTTATGGAGAAGCGTTGAGATGCACTTTAATCACACTACATACAAAATTTTACAATAAATTAGTAATAAATATGGAAAGCATAATTAACCATACAAAAAGAAGTAATGCATTTTAATGGGAGACATTATAGATCTGCCATTTGTATGTTAGTAAACAACAGGGTGGATACAATTTAGTTAACCAATTTTCTAAGTTTTGAAAAAGAAATACATGACTTTTCTAGGTTTTCCAGTTAAATTTCTCCGGATTTCCTGACATAAATTTAACAATATTATTTAGTGTTTCAACATGTCCGATGTTACATATGAGAAAGATAAAAAAGTTCTACTTTTTAAATGCTTTAGACAAGGTTTTAATAAGTAAATTGATTCTGGAAATTTGTCAATCGTGGTCCTATTTCGACATTCATCATTTTCATAGATTCATCATACATTTTTCAAAAGCCATATAATTTTATGTGCGAATATTATTCGAGAAAAATGATGAAATTACTACAACATAAATAAAATAGTTAACACTCTCAGAAACGCATGCTCAAGTCTCACGAGACTTTCCCCGTATTTGATGAAACAGCTTCGGGAAAATTGCTCCGAGTAAACCTTTCGTCAAATGGGCGAAATCTGTGTGGTAACTTTTTTAAGTCACGAGATCGCGCGAGGAAAGAATCGTTATAAATGACGAAATTTTCTTGACGATTGAAGAACCGTCGAAAATGAGGATTCTATTTTTGAGATACACTTAGTCATCTACAAATGAAATGTATTCAAAAAAACTTTGCTTGAAAAGAATTAAGAAAAAAAAACTTCTTGAGAGGGGGGTGCTGTGTTGAGTACTTTTCTTTCTAACTAATTACACATACGTAAAGCAGAGACATATGCAAATTAAACGGAAAAAATATCTCAAACCCAAAAAATCAAATCCGAGTTGTTGAGTGATAGAGAATTAATCATGCAGTCCTCTCTCAGTCTTGATTTAGAACTACAAAAATATGCTAATCATATAATTTTACAATTGGTTGATGTAAGTTAAAAATTGCTAATCCAAACTGCTCAAAAAAGATCGTTTCTACATATCTCAAATCCAGTCCTATGTGTCTTCATGTACACTGTTGGTAAGCAATACCTTCCCAAATCCTAATGGATGAGCACAGCAAATTGAGAGTTAATTTCCAACTGCTACATCACCTCCCACAAATCCAACCAATCAGGTTCACTTGAAGCTCGAAATCAAATCAGCATCTAGCCGGCAGTCAATATTTGCGGATGTCCGGTGCCCTGAACAGGCCGCCGCTATTTGCATTTCCTTACTCCAGTCAAATTTGTTGACTAACAAGCAGATGAGAGCAATTCAGATCTGGCATTGCGCTTTGTTTGGCTAGCTCAAACATTTCCTTTCACAAACCGAAAGGACGCATGAACTTGTACATTCCGAAATCTCTATTGAATTTCTAGAAGGCCCTGTTTTAGTTAAAGTTTCAGTTACTTTCTTTGATGATATTATACCCAGTGAATAGAGCGCATGTCATGTCTCAGGAAATAAAGATTGACAAAGAATATAGAACAAGGAACAAAAAAGAATTTGATTGGAAGTTATTTGAGGTGATCTCTTCTTTTTATGCATATTTTCCCCTGTGAGACTTAAAATTAAGTAGAAAATAAAATACAAATGCAAGATTGTAATGTAAAATATTCTAGTTTATGTACTAGTGCAACATCTTTTTTCCTCACCTGATACATATTGTTTAAGTTTATTTAGTTATTGTACGGCAACAGTGCCAACTGTTTTGTACTATTCCCTTAAGAGACTTAAAAAAATAAGTAGAAAATAAAATACAAATGCAAGATTGTAATGTAAAATATTCTAGTTTATGTACTAGTGCAACATCTTTTTTCCACATCTGATACATATTATTTAAGTTTATTTAGTTATTGTACAGCAACAATGCCAATTGTTTTTTACTGTTCGAGAGATTTTTAAAAGCAGTTGACTCGGAGTGTTTTTATGAGCGATAGAGTACTGTATACTGTAGTTCATAGAATAAATCCATTCTTTTTTATATATAATTTTTTTTATCTCCCAATTATTGTGTTTGATTTAAGTGAAATACTTTATGTTTATAATATTTGAGACATTAAATCATAACTTCTGATTACCACATGAGTAAGCATATTCCTATGGAATTGGCATGTGAAGTCTTTGACAAATTTTTAAACAGTGAAGTAACCCCCCCCCCCTCCCCAAGAAGAAATTTCCCAATGAAGCTAAAAGATTAACAAATCTTATTGCAGCTTAATATATTTATCTCTTAACTGCCCCTTAAATGTGTTCTTGTTTGACTTTTGTAAAGCATTAAAAATTCAGACGCGATTTATAGTTAGTTTTCATCGGTCAGAAACGCCAGAGAGTTCATAGCAGTTTTTGGAGAATTAGTGGCCCTGATATTTAAACATTATATTCCCATGAGACCAACAACGAGTAGGAGTAACAGTAAGCTTTTATTAAAAATTTATTGGGAAATTCTTATTTGAAAATAAGAATATATCGGCGTTCCGGAAAAACAATGACGTAACTGCAAAAATGTGCCAAATGCAAATAATTCCATAGACAATATCAAAAACACATCCCTTACACAGGGGATCAAGGACGTACTGTAGAACGACAATTTGTGTCTCCTAGAACAACGAACAATTATTAGAGAAACAATGACGTAACTGCACTTAGTGGTTGAAATTAGGGTGCTTAAATCCCAATCCCTGGTAAATGAAAGTAAAGTATATATCCTACATAGGTACTCTCAATATACCATTATTTTCTGTCACTTACACCCTTTTCAATTATACGTGTTACACAACTGCCGTTTTTTTACTCTCCTGTAAAATTGAAGTTTTTGAATTTACGTCATTGTTCTTCCGTAACGGCGATATGTAATATTTGTTGTTATTCAGATTTATTTGGTTTTCTAACGCATGCTAAAACTAAGGATTGAATATTAGGTAAAAACTAGCTGTACAGTGAATGAATTATCAGCAATGCATAGCAATACCCAACCCTTTAAATAATGTTTTATGAAGCTTTAAGACCATTTAAAGCAAACTTTTATCATACGGTCCTCAATGAGATGATAAATAACAATGTAATGTTGTTAACGCTAGAAGTAATGAATAGGATTATGAGTCCAATTTTCACCCCAGCCGATAGAAGGCAGCATCTACCGTCCACCTCCAGTTTCGGTATAGTACTGAGAGGGAGGGAAACTTTCTCAGTACCCTGCAGCCATGGTTACTGCTAGCGACCGACCGCAGGACTTTCTGATACACGAATTTGAAAAGCACGCATTCCGCACGTACTAGGTAAGTATTTGATTGCGTCGAGTATAGATCCCAGACACTCCAGTTTTAGGGTCCGACAGCCTCGTGATGGTATTAACAATTGACATTACTACGCAACAAAAGATGACCTACAGAGTATGCATATTCCCGTACAAAAACTAATGTACGATTTTGTTTTTATAGAGCTACTAGATGATGAAAACTGAGGTGATAGAATACATTTTAAGTCGATACTTACGTTTGAGGAACTTGACATACTCTCTCTGAGAGTAATCGCCTAAAGAAAACAGCACCAAGAAGATTGTAGCATATCTGTATCAGTGTTTACCGTTTGGTAACAATCATTACACAATCGAATATAAATTTATACATACAGATAACTCATGAGGTTCATACTACAATTATGTAAATTAAGAAATTGTACAATAAAAGTTAACAGTGCGTCGATGCAGGGCCTTATTTACCGATAGGCCCGTGAGGCCCGGGCCTAGGGCCCCACTTTGAGGGGTCCCCTAATTTTGGTTATTATTTTTTTTTGTAATTTAAAATTTTTAGAAAAATATTTAAAACTAGCATTTTTCAAAAACAAACTGTTAGTGTTCTGTTGCTTCACAGAAAATTTGTATTAAATTATTTTAAAACCACAAGGAATTTTCACTTTGGGGACCCCCAAATCTTGGTCTGACAATTTGAAATTTGAAAAAACAAAATCGATTTTGCACTTTGGGGGCCCCCATATTTTATTCAAGCATTTTGTAATTTTAAAACAAAATCATTTTGCACATTGGGGGCTCCCAAATGTTAGTCTGAGTCTTTGACATTTGAAAACCAAATTAGTTTTTGTGCTTTGGGGGCCCCCAAATTTTGTGGGTGATGGCAAGTTTTACAAACACATACTGAATGTTATGTTTAAAAAAACTTTGTTGCGTGAGGGGCCCCCAAACAAAATGTAAATCGCGGCCTGCGTCGATGAAGTGTAACATTCCGAACAAATTTTCCAAGGAGTTTAAAATGCCTTCATAATAAAGTCAAGGGTTATAGGCGTTTAGCCTAGAGCAGTGGTCGGCCAACTTTAGAAGCTAAGAGGGCCAATGTCACCGTTTAAAGAGTCAGAACAATTTTGAAAGAGCCAAAATTACACTTTAATATATATTTTAATGTAAGTAATTGAATAAAGAATGCACTATCATGCAGACGCAAAGAATATGTGCTTTAACAACTCCCTTGCAAAAAGTAAACACGTTAATTAATAATTGAACGAGAGGGTTTGAAGCTACTTTTAAAGTTTAATAACAAATTACAAGAATAACTTGTTGCTAATTTCAAACATGATTCCAATCAGTTATATTTAGTATTGAAGATAATTTCCCCTTTATTTTATACATTTGATGTATTTTTCGGAAGCAAAGTGCATTTTTCTCTTTCCTAATTCTGAATTTCAGCACATTTGTGGAGCGTCTCATTTAAGTCGCCAAAGAGCCACATACGGCTCGCGAGCCACGCTTTGCCGACCCCAGGCCTACAGAAAATAGTGAAATTTTTTTTAGCCAAAATTAGAAAAGAAATTATAATTACTTGAATAAGTAACGAGAAAAGTTTTAAAAAGTAAGTAATCAGTTCAAATCTACAGTATAATACAAGTTGAGAAGCGAAAAATATTTTTTAAATCTGAATAGTGCAGTATTTGCCTCATGAATTTGTTGGTGCATCAATACATTTTTAAAAGAAATATTATAGAATAAACATTTCATTCAAAATATTTAATACATATTCTGTTTTAAAACTAAATCATCAAATGAACTCAATTTCACAAAGATAATTATGACAATTTTAGAATAATATAATTTTGAAGTAAAAATGTACTTTAAAATTATATTTGACACTTAGAAATGCATGTACACAAGCAGAGTTTATAAGCAAAGAAAAAAATACATTGGTAAAAAATCAATTTTTCTTCATATAAAACTGTAAAGACTTGGCTTTGAAGCATGGTTCAGTATCACAAAACATTAATATATAAACTTATGAATTACAGTATTAGGACAGTATTATCTGCGTTTGTGTGTTAAACTTGTTCAATCGTTAGACTCTACATATTCATTTATGTTATGAATGTGTAGAGCCTGACCAACCAACAGTAACTATATGTTATGTAATGGAACTGTTTCCTGAATTTTAATGCTAGGTGTATTAATAATAAAAATAATTATCATTATTATTGTGAATATTTTATTATTTTGAATAGCTAAATAATCGAGGAAAAATATTTGTAACAGTTATTTATACTGATGTGTTCAGTTACATGTCGTCTTTTGTACAAACATCGGTTTACCTTTTTTCTATTCTTCGTCTTAAAGACCTTTCTCCCAAATTAGTGCGGAATTCCGTACGAGTTGACTAGTTTAATAAAACACTATAATAATTGCGTATAGCGATTGTAAATCTACAATGCAAGTTGAGATTTACCAAGAGGAGGAAACATTTTGCAAGAAAGTTCACACAAAATGTGTGGGCAATTGAAACACTACGTAGAGGAGAAGCTGTTATCCACCAAAAACTAAATCCGTCAACCGGCAGTTCAGGCTTGCTTCAGGGATTTAAAAGCATTATTTCATTTCGAGCCTCCTCGTGTGTTCTGTCCGCGTTATTAAACCTCTGGAGACAGTTCCCTTGTCAGCAAGCGATTTCATTTGGCATGGGGTCGTAAGCGGAGACGGCCGTAAATGTACACCCCCCGAATAGCCCCGAGGCCGAACTGTTCGCGGAACGGAAATGAAAAGCTCTTCATCAGCAAAAAGCCAAAATGGTTTAGTCATGGAGTCCGTCCCTTTAGCATTAGGAAAGGTCCTTTCTCTTGGAGGTGCCTTAACCTTGCGTGGGATTGAATGATAAATTTTAGATGACGAGAAGATTGTGTTGGGCTGATGAAATAACTTTTTGCGGATATGGAGTGGATTCAATCCGGTGACATTGCTTTACGAAATTTTAAATATGTTACACCCGAGTTTTCAAATTGCGATTGTTTCAGTTAAGAATGTCTTATGCACCCTTAGGTACAATGTTAACACGTTGACTTCCAATCTACGATATAACTCGTTGTTAGTAGGGGAACTTGTTGAGAGGCCAAATTACAAATTATCTAGTTGTTGCAGACTTTTTTCATTTTTCAATACATTTATAGAAAGTTAGTAATTTTTTACTTAATAAAATGTTTTGTACAATATGTTTTAATTAAATTAAACTATCTTCTGGAGATCCGTAAACTACAAACAACGCCGGCAGTCAGCGTTTCGGCAGTCAACGAATTAATACAACAAAAACATCTGGTACTTTGAAACAACACCTCTTCTATTATTATTTATGCTCCTTCATATTTGAAAGAAAAAAAGAGGCATTGAACAGCAAGAAAAGGCCATACTTGCAACTCTCATAACAGCAAGAAAAGGCCACCTTTGCAACTCTAACAACAGTAAGAAAGGGCCACCTTTTCAACTCTGATAACAGTAGAAAAGGCCTCACTTGCAACTTTGATAACAGTAAGAAAAGGCCTCATTTGCAACTCTGATAACAGTAAGAAAAGGTCACACTTGCAACTCTTATAACAGTAAGAAAATAGCCTCAAGGAGACCTCCGTTCTAATTCCTTATGTATTCCTATTGCAACAGAGGTCTCGGGCACAAATTTGCAAAAAAGTTTGGATGAACTGTAAGCGAATACACTGTTTGCAATTACGTTTTTTGTAATTGTATTAATAATGATAACATATTTCCTGTTTGAGCTATTTTCTAAAGATGGGCATTAGATGGGCTGTTATGCTGGTATTACGAACTGACTTCCAAATTTTGCAACAGATTTTTGTTTTTTTCAAGAACATTTCGTCTTTCTGCGCCTTCTCCGGGGTTTAACAGACTTCGTAAAAATCCGCTGCAAAGTGCATTGTTCTCATATCATTTAGCGGGGAACAATACTTTGAATTTTTTTAAGTGTCCTACTAAGGAATCCTTCTTAACCAGGTTTCATTACGTTTGGTGTTACATTCAATATTTTTCGTCATGGTAGAATATGTATCGGAAAAATCTTAAAAACACGGGTTTGAAATACAAAATGAAAAAATATGAGAAACCGGGTTTTCTTAGAAAAAGATGGTTCATATACGTAAAGAGATATGATTACACATAATCTTATCAATCGGTATACAATTATCAAGGTTCCTATTGCAATATCGAAAGCTTAAAATCTTCAAGATCCAGTTATTACACAAATAATGTTTGTATTTGATGGTTCATTTCTTTAAAAGTATTTTGTACGACTACATATGTTTCCCTCCTAACACTATAAATAATGGTCGACTCTCGGCATAACAAAAACAACGGTTGTTAGAGATTCAAAGGAAAAAAAGAAACTTTAAAGTAAGCAAATAAGAAAGTTTCAATAATACTATCTTTATAATTTGCAATTTTGTGTCCTTTAGTTTGATACTGAAGCGTTAGTTCCAATACTCAGCTGATTCAATCAAATATTTTACCGAAAGTAGATACTGTAAAAAAAAATCAAATGTCTGCTTGAAGTCAATCTCGAAAAAAATAAATAAACAAACAAACGAGAAACGCTTTTACATATTCACTTAAAAAATTTGCCTCCATCTCGGACTAAATGGAACTTTCAATAAATCCTACTGATAAAGAAGGAAAGAAACATGCAACATAATAGACGCCTTCAGCTATCGGTTTTAAAACGGGCGGAAATTCCCATAAACATAACAAACAACGGGCGGACGGCAAACCGCAAAGTATTAGGTTCGATACATGGCGAAAAGGCTCCCGATAATAACATCCATATTGAATTCGTCGCTGGTGGAACAAATGCGCTTTTGCCTCACTGAGCGTTTAAAGCTAATGTATAGACCCGCGATACACGGAACGAGGCCGAGGGGCAATCAATATCGATTTTGACGGGCCTTAAAGCCGCGATACAAAAACCCGAACGCGTCCGATGCAAGTCCTTCGCGTCCGCCATTTTGGAGAGAACAAATAGCTCTTGCGCATCAAGCACGGTCAGCGCTACAATGCGTTATTTTTTCACGAGAATAATATACGCTACTAGCTGATCCCCCGCTGATGTTCTTCGGGATATAAGTTCAACAATCAAACTTGAGAATGATCGCTCGATATAAACAAACTAAGGTGTTGCCACTTCAAAGAATCAGAAATTAAAAATTGAGTTATGAATGGAAAGTAGAAATTATTTTGTTAAAGTCCGGCAAGTTACGATAATAAATACATCGCTGTTGTTCTAGTAAATATGGATCTTTGACAGTTGTTCTACTGAATATGGATCTTTGACAGTTGTTCTAGTGAATATGGATCTTTGACAGTTGTTCTAGTGAATATGGATCTTTGACAGTTGTTCTAGTGAATATGGATCTTTGACAGTTGTTCTAGTAAAAATGGATCTTTGACAGTTGTTCTAGTAAATATGGATCTTTGACAGTTGATCTAGTAAGTATGGATCTTTGACAGTTGTTCTAGTAAATATGGATCTTTGACAGTTGTTCTAGTAAGTATGGATTTTTGACAATTGTTCTAGTGAATATGGATCTTTGACAGTTGCTCAGTAAGTATGGATCTTTGACAGTTGTTCTAGTAAATATGGATCTTTGACAGTTGTTCTAGTAAATATGGATCTTTGACAGTTGTTCTAGTAAGTATGAATCTTTGGCAGTTGTTCTAGTAAGTATGGATCTTTGACAGTTGTTCTAGTAAATATGAATCATTGGTAGTTAGTCTTTCACCTGTAATAAATCCAAAATGTTTGGTCGACAAGGTGTTCCTATGCTGTTAAAGCCATTTTTAAAATTACAAAATACTAAAATGTTTAATAATAGATGTTAAGCTAATTCCAGACATCCAACCAAAACAAGACTTCGGATTCTATTTTATTTTTCAAAATTCTTGGTGTTTAGTGTAGATCACTTCGTCTGAAGAGTTTTAATTTAGAGAAGACATTACAAGAGACTAAAGGGTAACACCTTATCGATTACCATCTTGGGAATACGGGTTGCATAATTACTATTTACAAGTTGCTTTAGTTTATTTTCCAAAATATATATTTATCTATTTATTTTGCAAACTGCTAGTTCAGTTTTCCCAAATGTTTATTTTTCCTTAGGGATTAGTTTGTATTAAACTCGTTTACTTTAAACTGTTGATTAGGTTTTAACAACTTTAAATAGATAACTTTTCCATGGTGACAAAAAGAGCTCATTAAAACAGAATGAAAAATAGTCAACTGTCTCAATTTTTTAATTCTGCTAACAAGATACCACATTAAAACGTGTAAAAATATTAAGTTAATACGTGCGTTTGTTTAGATACAGAAACAGTATGAGTTAAAAATTAGGATCAAGTGCTTTTAAACGGAAAGATAATTGTACTTGTTTACATTTTTAACCCTACGCCCATTTTTACTCTTCTCTCTCTTTTTTTTTTTTTTTTGCTACTATATTTCATACTGCTATTTTAAAAAAAAAACATCAATGCCAAATCAGAGTATTCCTAATAATTTTGCAACCACACAAGCTATTGACCTCCATTACTAAGATATAGATACGAAACACAGTATGGACTTATAATGCTGAAATTATATGAAAAAAACATTTTCAGTAACGAAATTTGACTCATGTTGGACAATTGGTAATGACGATTGTTTTGACATACTCTCGCAATTAAAAACAACGCAAAAACATTCATTTGTATTCATATTTCCAACACTCCAAATAACACTTCAATATACTCCAAATAACTTCAGTTGTGGTTCTAGTAAAAAAATCTAAGATGTATTGTGATAGAGTTGAATTTCTTTGCTGGTGTTATATTTAAACTCTTTTATGGCTACAGTTAAAGAGTGCTGATGGCACGAAAATGAATATCGCTTGGACTTAATCTCTTTTTTCCCCTCAGAAATAGTACGCAATTAGTAATCTCTTTACTACAGCTAAATTAACAATTTGCATCTACGCAAAACGTCTATAACTTTTTGACATTTGCTAGATAAATTAAAGAACTGAATTGTAATTATTTAATTAGACAAAGATGGTATTAATTTTTGTTAAGAGTATCCTCGTCAAAATAAAAAAAACAAACATGATTGTTTGTGGAAAATGAATGAAGTCTTCTTTACAAAATATTTATAATTATTCCTCTTTTTTTTATTCCGGTAATGTCACTGTAATTTGTTGCCGACTAATCTCTGTTCCTTCTGGAATGAATATTTTAAGGCATTTTTACATAATTAGAGCATATATCTAGGAATTTTTATGCACTTAAATAATATTTCTAGAATTAATCAATTTATTCGTTATGATATATATTTTTATGATTTATTATTATAAGAATTATTTACACGACTACTGTTTCAGGCTATTCTTGATTTTATATTTTCAACTCCTCCATATATATATATATATATATTACTTAACGTGAACCAGTTACGATTAAATTTTGCGAAACGATACGATATACTGACATCATGCAAAAAACAAACTATGGATAAACGATATTTAATTTAAAAATTTGTTTATTGATTAGCATAGAAAAAGGCTATTCTTGATTTTATATTTTCAACTCCTCCATATATATATATATATATATATCACTTAACGTGAACCAATTACGATTAAGTTTTGCGAAAAGATACGATATACTGAAATCAAGCAAAAAACAAACTATGGGTAAAACGATATTTAATTTAAAAACTTGTTTATTGATTAGCATAGAAAAAGTTACATTAAATTCGCATTTATAATCGTAATTTACGAATTTTAGCAAATTTATTTCTATTTCTTAAAAAGTATTTCCATTCATAACTCAATTTTGAATTTAAAATTCTTTGGAGTGGCAACACCTTAGTTTGTTTATATCAAGCGATAATCCACACGTTTATTTCTTAGCGATCTTTTCTTAAGCTTTTCGAATAAAATTTTTTTTTTAAATTTATTTATTTTTTTACTGTTGAGTCCGCAGATGTTCTGGGAGAGACCAGCTAGTTAAATGAGTTTTCACAAGTTAAATGCGTATATCACAGTAACACATTAATAAAAACTTTTTGAGCTCCGAAGATTGTAATCGTGCGATAGCAGTCTTTATTAGAATAATCAATCTTCATCACAGTTTTCTCAGTAATCCGCTTTCTAGAATCACTCCTGATGATTCGGCAAACTTCAGTCGCAATCACCAAAATGGCGGCGATGCGCCGACTCGCGCTCCGGGGTTCTCACGGCTGTGTGAGTTGACACAGCGCTGAATAGAGCGAACCAAAATCCCAGAGTCATTCTTCCGTGAATGATGCAATTCTCGAACCGGTGCATCTCTAAAGAATGGGACGGGGGCGAAAAGTTCGTGAAAGAGAGCCAGGGCAACCTAAATGATATTTTCTGACCTAAATGCTGCTGGAGGAATCTAGTTTTGATGCAGCCTTTTGAAGCTGAGTGACAATTTTCACAGGGAAAACGAAATCAATATTGCTTGCCTTTTTATATTATGATTTTACGGTATAGATTTTTTCATTCAAAAAACACCCTTTGATAATGAATTTATTTGATGGTTTATTATTGATCACTTCTGCAAAGAATGAGAAAGGATGTCCTCTTAATGGATAAGATTAAGTAAATTTTTACAATGATATTCAGTATTACACTAAAAAATTTTAGTTCAACCTTTCATCAAAACCAGGGTGAAAACTAGCTGCAATTAACATTTTGTACTAAGTTGAACCATTTTTATGGTGCAGTTTCAAATGTTCACTATGAATGTGAAACTAGGAACCATTATAATGGTTCAGCTTTAGTACCAAATGTTGGTTGATTATAATGGTTCAACTTTGGTACCAAATGTTGGTTGATTATAATGGTTCAACTTTAGTACCACATGTTGGTTGATTATAATGGTTCAACTTTGGTACCTAATGTTGGTTGATTATAATGGTTCAACTTTAGTACCAAATGTTGGTTGATTATAATGGTTCAACTTTGGTACCAAATGTTGGTTGATTATAATGGTTCAACTAAAGTACCAAATGTTGGTTGATTATACTGTCGTGGGCAGGTAAACGGCAGTATCTACAAATTTTTCCTTTTTCGGTTTTTTGCATTTTTGTAATCTATATTACTTCAAGTTTATTGTACAAACATGTTTATTTGGTTTACACTACAAATAAACCATTTTTTTGGCAGTGGCAGTTAGCAGTAACTGCTTTTAGCGCAACATTATGCAGGTAATCGGCAGTATGTACATACTGCTCTTTACATTCCCACAAGCGTTGTCTTGGCGATCGAAAATTGCGGAATCACAGGCGAAACTCTCGCCTAGCCAGAAAAAGTTTTTGCTACTTTCTTTGATCTTGCTCTTTCAAAGTGATTTAGTGTTCTCTCTCAAAGTGTGAAAAATTAACTAGTTACTTTATTGTAACTAATTGTTGCTTCCTAAAATGGATATAAGCGCTGTAGATGGTCGAAAATTTTCCCTTGTTTCCTATTCAGTGTCAGAAAACTCGGAGCAAGAACTCCCGTCTACGTCAACCTGTAGCCAAAATCCCATGCGGGCAGATGAAGAGTCGATTCTTAATGCAAAAAATTGTGAGCAGCTTATAAAAAAGAAGCGGTGCCGAACTCAGACTGAACGTATTGTGCTAGAGACGCAGAAAAGCTACAGCTGCGGTCTGCTTGCAATGCAGATACTTGCCAGCTGAACTGCTGCAAAACAATTTCCCTTGAAGAAAGAAGAAAAATTCATGAGGACTTCACAAAGATGTCCAGCCACGAGTAAAAATGTTTGGTCTTACAAATAATTCAAAAAGAAACAATAAAAAGGAAGACCACTGAAACAATCCGACGTAAAAATTCTATTAGGTATTCGTTCCAAATATCTATCGGAACCTACCGTGTTTGAGCCTCGGATTCCAACCGAAAAATGAGAAAATGATTACGACGGCAATTAGGACATCTTAATTCGACTTGATTTCCCCACGTCCCTCGCAACGCGACCGCCAAACTCCCCAGAACAAAATTGAGAGGGAGCCTATACGGAGCCACATTTTGTCATTCAATCTATGCACAAGCCATTATAGGAGAGGACACGCTCCGAAACGACTTTACCTTACGAGCGAACTTGCAGTAAACTCCATGCACAAGGATTGTAAGGAAAAACACATCCGGAAAATCCCTACAGTTACTAGATTTGCCTAAAGTAGGTAACTAAAATGAACATGAAAACTCGAAGGGGAACAATGCTCCACATGTTTAGAATATGAACATCAAAACCATAGTAACCATGCCATCAATTCCGACTGCTTTGTATGTAAGTCATGGGGTACTCATCTGCAAAAAGCCAAAGATCCTCGGGATCGTTATAAGGTTGATGCTGAAAATTCTTTACAACATTCTCACCCATATTACGTCATTCGCAGCGTCGACTTGCAGAAAGTCATAATGTTACCCCAAATACCTGGTCACAAATCAGTCTGCTTCACGAAATCAGGATTAGTTTTTCATGAGACCTTCGCTGCAGTTGGCGATCAAAGAAAGAATCAAAACGTAGCCAACACAAAGAGGAACATTTTTTTTCTTTCTAATGGGGCTGCAGTATTGGTCATCAACTATTGCAGACCTAGTGCGTCCCCAGAAATTGGTACCAACTCTTTCAGCGGCACCACAATGAGTGTGGTACCATTGCCGCAATTTTTTGACGCTTAGTTTCCCCTAGGGGCACCTGAGCTCTCGTTGATGCAATCTACACTAGGAATTTAATTTAGCAGAGAGTATCCATGCCAAACGGATACTCAAAAGGGATCTTTAACATGCCGCATAATCATACGACATGGACGCAGACGATTTTCTGCATCTTGAAAATCCACCGACTTGGGCCAGGTTTGAACCTGCGATCTTGGGCATACGAGACCTGCGTCTTACCACTACGCCACCCTGTCGACACACAAAGAGGAACAACATCTCAGTGATCTGGCATGAAGCAAACTTTAGTACCAAATGTTGGTTGATTATAATGGTTCAACTTTGGTACCAAATGTTGGTTGATTATAATGGTTCAACTTTGGTACCAAATGTTGGTTAATTATAATGGTTCAACTTTAGTAACAAATGTTGGTTGATTATAATGGTTCAACTTTAGTACCAAATGTTGGTTGATTATAATGGTTCAACTTTAGTAACAAATGTTGGTTGATTATAATGGTTCAACTTTAGTACCAATTGTTGGTTGATTATAATGGTGCAACTTTAGTACCAAATGTTGGTTGATTATAATGGTTCAACTTTAGTAACAAATGTTGGTTGATTATAATGGTACAACTTTAGTACCAAATGTTGGTTGCAGATAAAATTCACTATTTGTTTCACTTTTTTGGTGAAAGGTTGAACTAGAATTTTTTTCAGTGTAGTTTTCGACCAACAATGCTTAAATTTAAAATTTACGCAGCAAAACTAGTGGAATGTTTTACAAGATAAAATAGAGGAAAAACAAACCGAATTAGCATCAGACTTTGCGTATACAAGGCTTGCGCATGTACCTAGTACCACATAATATGAATTAGAAAAGTTATTTTAACGAGAAAACTTTGCTACTTTGATTAAAAAAATAATCAGTTTTGATATTGGAAAAAAAAATTGAGCTTGTTTACAATTTTTTTAGTCCAAATAAACAAAATTCCTGAATTCTATTTGCAAAGTTATTTACGTGACAATTAACATTATTAGAAGTTTTAATATCCGAACGATACACCCTTTTCACCGAAATTTTTAGACTAGGTATATAAAAAAAACTCTTAATTATATTCTTAAAAGTATTTTTTAAGTATTTTTTGTATAGTGTCAATGTCATCAAAGTAAAAAAAGAACAGTAAACAAATGGACTGAGGTTTCGCAGTGGATCAGCTAATAGTCAGGGAGTTTCACGAATGCTTGCTAACACAGATAGCACCACTGTAAGCTTAGTTCCAGCTGTAGTCTTAAAAATTCTTTGACACACTGTGTACACACAGCTTCGACGCGAGCTTTGGAGGTAGTCCCACAATGTGAGCTGGAACAGGCATTCGAATCGTTGTTAAACCGCTGTAACAAATGTATTGCAGCCGAAGGAGCTTATTTTGAATAAAAATACTATAGAGGATATAATTACTAGTTTTTATTTCAATTCCATAAACCTTGTCTTAAAAATTCTTCGATAATGTAAAAGTATGTATGTATAGGTGTGATACTTCGATAATGTATAAGTGTGTAACTTCTAATAATGTAAATAATAATGTAAATTAACACTGTGTATAATTCTGAAACAAGTGAATACAGTTTTATTGCGAATCTGTATTTTGCAGGGTTCTGATCACGTTAAAATTCATAAAAAAGAAATTTCAGACACATTTTCTTACTTTGAAAATATATTCCACTTTTGCAAGATACAATTGGAAATAAAATTCAAAACATACGTTCAATTATTACGCTTTCAGTACCCCAAAATAAAAATGCACTACTAACCGTTGTTAGAAATTCGCTTTCCTATTTAAATATGTTCTTCAATTATCTGTAATGTAGGTATCAAAAGGAAGAGGTAAAAATTATCAAAATATATGCTTTTTTTCTCAGAACGGAGGTTAATTTTCATTTGAAAATGAGTTACGTAATTATCAAAAATTATTATCCGATGAAGTAAATAAAAAAACTTCAACCAGAAATTTTAATGGAATTTCTTTGTTCCAATTACCTTTTTTTTCCTGTTTAATAAACATTGAAAAATATAAATTCTTGAAATATAATTTTCATTCATAAAGGTTCAAAATATCTTACATTCATTACACAAAAGGTTTGAAAATTTATTTTGGAGAAAAAATAATATGCGAAATTATTTTGATTTTCGTTCATTATACAAACAGTTGATACGACTATATTTGCAACTGAAAAGATTAAATAAACATTGCAGAGCATTCGAACGAAAAATGTGTTGTTGAATCGACGTCGTCAATTCGGTATAAGAATGCGGTGCCTTTCGTTATTCACCCGAGAATTGACTACGCAAGGATGTAAGCATTCAGAAAACGGGGAGCGACAAAAAGAATTTACAGTTGTTTCGATATTGCAATGTTTAAATAAAAATTCGAATTATAAAGATAAATTTCTTCAGACGACGTATATAATATGGGAATTTTGTTAAAAAGCAAATACATACAAACAAGCAAAGGTGCATCCCAAATAAGGGATCATTCCAAAATGATGTCACGCTTCGAGGGTGGAGGGGGTTCGTGCAATTATGGCAAAGTATGACAAGGGCAAGGAGTGACATGTGACGAAGGGGGGTAGAGGGTCCGTTAAAGTGTGACATTTTGTGACAAAGGGGGTCAAATATATGAGAAAAAAGCGTGACATCATTTATGGAGGGTCCCTAAAAATACTTACAATTAAAAAGCTTAGTAGGTAAATATTGGAGCAAAGCATAATCTAGAAGGATAAAAAAAAATATAGACTAAAAATTTTGATGTTTATTTGCCACCATTTTGATGTTCAGCAACACCAAAGCTGAAAATTATTCATTGTTTGAATGAACTTTTAATATGTAAATGACTAAGCGCACTTCATATTCTAAAAAATATCGTACTTATATAGATATTTTTTATGCACGCACATAAAAACAATTGAATGAATAACGCGAAACGAACGCTTTAAACATTATTGTCAGGAAAGATATACAAATACTGTTGTTGATATATCCAATGCATTGTTTTTTGCTTGCACCGGCAGTGACGTCATACTTTGTTTATCGTATTTTCCTCGTAAACTATGGATCGTACAGGAACGCTTCTTTGGGCAGTTGGGATATACTCCCAACGAGGAATCTAGCTGTGCAGAGTTTATGCGGTCTTTCTGGGACACCCTGTATATATCGGGACAGGTTTATTTTGGCTTCATCTCTTAGTCAAACCCGAATACACCGAAATAAATACAACAATACACCGTCAAAAATTTCTCTTATTTATTGGGCAAAAGGATTGGGTACGAAAATAATTAGTATCATGTGATATGTTGCGATGAATGTCTCTAATAAATACAGCGTAAAATATTTCGCCACTTTTATTGGGTAAAAAGGAATAAGTAGTAAAATGTAGTTTACTACAAAAATAAGTTTTATGCAATATGTTGCGGTAATTGTCTCTTATAAATACACCGCCAAATATTTCTCTAATTTATTTTGCAAAATACAAATGAGTAGGAAAATGTAGCTTACTGCGAAAGTAATTAGTTTCATGCAATATGTTGCGATGAAGTCTCTAATAAATACACCGTCAAATATTTCTATTATTTATTGGACAAAATAGAAATGGGTACGAAAATAATTAGTATCATGTAATATGTTGCGATGAATGCCTCTAATAAATAATACATTTCTCTTATTTATGAGGAAAAATAGGAATGAGTAGTAAAATGTAGTTAACTACGGAAATAATTAGTTTCATGTGATATGTGTGAATGAATGTCTAATAAATACAGCGTAAAATATTTATCTATTTATATTGGGTAAAATAGGAATGAGTAGTATTAAATTTTAGTTTACTGCAAAAATAAATTTCACGTAATATGTTACGGTGAATGTCTCTAATAAATACAACGTCAAATATTTCTCTTATTTATTTCTCAAAACATAAATGAGTAGGAAAATGTAGTTTACAACGAAAGTTATTAGTTTCATGCAATATGTTACGATGAACGTCTCTAATAAATACACCGTCAAATATTTCTATTATTTGTTGGGCAAAATAGGAATGGGTACAAAAATAATTAGTATCATGTGATATGTTGCGATGAATTCCTCTAATAAATAATACATTTCTCTTATTTATGGGGAAAAATAGGAATGAGTAGTAAAATGTAGTTAACTACGAAAATAATTAGTTTCATGTGATATGTGTGAATGAATGTCCATTAAATACAGCGTAAAATATTTCTCTAATTATATTGGGTAAAATAGAAATGAGTAGTAAAATGTAGTTTACTACAAAAATAAATTTCATGTAATATGTTACGGTGAATGTCTCTAATAAATACAACGCCAAATATTTCTTTTATTTATTTCTCAAAACATAAATGAGTAGGAAAATGTAGTTTACAACGAAAGTAATTATTTTCATGCAATATGTTGCGATGAAGTCTCTAATAAATACACCGTCAAATATTTCTATTGTTTATTGGTCAAAATAGGAATGGGTACGAAAATAATTAGTATCATGTAATATGTTGCAATGAATTCCTCTAATAAGTGATACATTTCTCTTATTTATGGGGAAAAATAGGAATGAGTAGTAAAATGTAGTTTACTACGGAAATAATTAGTTTCATGTGATATATGTCGATGAATGTCTCTAATAAATACAGCGTAAAATTTTTCTCCTATTTTATTGGGAAAAATAGGAATGAGTAGTAAAATGTAGTTTACTACAAAAATAATTAGTTTCGTGTAATATGTTACGGTGAATGTCTCTAAAAAATACACCGAAAAATATTTCTCTTATCTATTTTGCAAAACATAAAATGAGTAGGAAAATGTATTTTTCTACAAAAGTAATTAGTTTCATGCAATATGTTGCGATGAACGTCTCTAATATACCGTCAAATATTTCTATTGTTTATTGGGCAAAGTAGGACTGTACGAAAATAATTAGTATCATGTAATATGTTGCGATGAACGTCTCTAATAAATACAGCTTAAAATATTTCTCCAATTTTATTGGGTAAAATAGGAATGAGTAGTAAAATGTAGTTTACTTCAAAAATAAGTTTCATGTAATATGTTAGAGTGAATGTCTCCAATAACTACACCGTCAAATATTTCTCTTATTTATTTCGAAAAATATAAATAAGTAGGAAAATGTAGTTTACTGCGAAAGTAATTAGTATCATGCAATATGTTACGATGAACGTCTCTAATAAATACACCGTCAAATATTGCTATTATTTATTGGGCAAAATAGGAACGGGTACGAAAATAATTAGAATCATGTGATATGTTCGACGAATGCCTCTAATAAGTAATAGATTTCTCTTATTTATTGGGCAAAATAGGAATGAGTAGGAAAATGTAGTTTACTACGAAAATAATTAGTTTCATGTTGCGATCAGTTTGAACACAAATGACATAAACACGTTTTTAAATTTCTCTATTATTCGCATAATCACAAAAGTTATCAGGAGAAGAGGGTTTTGTAATTTACTCATTGGCCCCATAATGAAAGTAATACAATAATTGCTTCGATCCATTTTCCCAGCAAATTCATTTCGATTTGCCCATCGACAAATAAGAAAGACATCATTAATGGTGTATTTCGTAGGGACAGTCATAATCTCTTCCATGAACTGGAACACTTGACGAACGGTAATTCATTAATTCTGTACCGACAGGTCTTAATCGGATTTAAAATCCATTAAAGGAATTACAGCGGCGGTTATCGGCGGAAGAATAGCAGTTGCATCGCTTGAGGGTGACTTTGGAAGGATGAAAAACGATTTTGCATTATCTTTATCGTGTAATATTTTAATCTTTTGGGAGTACGTTTTGGCAGAGGGGGAAAAATGTTATGTTTTTATGAATAAAATCATTTTTCATGAAGTGCAATGTACTGGCATTGTGAAAAGTTTAATAAAATATGGTCTCGCTGGACATGAAAGAATCAGAGAGGAACGTAACACTAAATCGTACACCACAAAAAAAATCTGGGGGCTGGGGAGCTCACAGAAAAAAATATGAAATTAGTGGAGCGCCAATAGCCCCGGGAACTATAGAAGTATATAAACGAGAAAAAAAAAATTAGGTTCCTTAAAAAAGGAAAAGAAAGGGGACACAATTGGGGGGGGGGGGGGGACAAAAATCAACTCAAAGCCAGAGAACATTATTTAGTCAATGCACAACATCTAAAAAACAATTTTTTAAACACGTTTTGAAATTACAATCCAAAACACGCGTTTCGGATTCTCAGGAAATGCTTTACAATTATTAGTTAGTTAATTAGATCTCAAAGGGTGAATTTACAACTAGTATTGCAGAAAGGTTTTTTTTTTTACGCGGCATTATAAGTGAAACATTTTGTTTCTTACGAAATAAAACAAAGTATTTGTCAATTATTACATAAAAAATTTCTTTTATATTTATTACTTTTGAAATTTTGTAAAAATTCAGTTCTACATTTTATTTTCACCATGTTTGTATTCTTACATAATGAAAATATGCACATGATTTTGAAATTTTCCTATTTAACCCCTTCTCTCTCGCTCGTGAAAATGACGGGCTGAGGTTTCATCTCCTATTTATCGTTCCCGTGAAAATAATGTGCTGGAGTGTTTAAAATTTCAAAATAAAAACAAATAAAAAATTTTAAGATTAATATATATGTTGTGCATATACATATTTTTATATAATTTCCAAGGGTAAAAAAATAGGCACTTTTATGACAGTTTTCTTGAAAATTACCTGACCGTTAAGGGTTAAAACATCAATCATAAGAAATTAGTGCTACATAACGTCTAACAGTTTGAGAGAATGAGTTTGACTCCGCTTTCTGACAGTTAAAATTTTTCTTTTTATATAAATTATATTATATATATATATATATATATATATATATAGGTGTATCCAGGTTAAGCGTATGAAGTTATCAAATTATGCGGCTTTTCTGCGACACATTCCGAAACCTGTAGGACTATTTTTCTTGGTTTCTTATGTATACGTTATGCTCCCCGTCCACTGATGAGGAGAGTAATTTGTTTCAATTTATATTTATGTTTTTGTCTTTTTATATCTTGTATGAGTACTTTTTAACTTTTTGTTCAAGTTCGTTTACATATCCCGGAATTTTCATTTCATTTATATCTATAACTTACTCTCTCTCTCTCTTTCTCTCTCTCTCTCTCTCTCTCTCTATATATATATATATATATATATATATATATATATATATAATACTCTAAACAACCCTTATTCTGAACATATTCGATGAAAGTCTTTTTTTAAAAATGCTCCCAAATAGCAGCCAAAACATTTTCTTGAATTAAAAATCGTCCTTTTTTAAAGCTTCCTTTTATATTTTCAAATTGAAAGTATGTTCATAATCAATCTGCATTAATGAGTCTCACGAACAAAACGCAGAACTTCAAAAAAAAAAAAAAATCTTAACGTGATTGAAGAAAAATATTTAAAATTTCTCCTTTTCTGCATTTATTAGGTAAGCAAGTGGAGGAGAAAATTTAATTTTTAAATATTGAAAACCAAAGGATAAAATATTTAAAGAAATGCTCCTCGAAATGAAGCTAAAATAGAAACTAAATTTCATTACACAATTTTCAAAAATGCTGCTCATTAGTTTCTGCGAGTACAATTATTTGCCAGAACTCAAACCACAAATCGCATTCCAGATAAACATGATCATTAATGAAACACAAACTACTTAATACGCTAGACGCAATTCAAGATAACGTAGAGAGCAGATTTATTTAATTTAGACGTTGTTTAAATCAAAAACTGAAAATAAGAAAGAAACTGAGAAAAAAAAAGGAAGGAAAAGAAACCCTCGTAAGATTGCTACATTATAAACTAAAAATAAATTTAATGACTTTCAGATCTAAATAATAAAAATCAATTTTAGCAACGGAGGAAAAATTAGTGTCTATGTAAGTACGTTTACATAACCATTAAGAGGCAGATTTTCAGAAGTGAAAATTTCAAAAGGGTGTCTACTGATTTCAAAAGTGAGATTTGGTGACATTTTCGGGACCTTTCTGTGATACTTACTCTTGCGGATATCGGATATTCCTTGTGTGACGCATAAGTACCGGATATCCGGCTCTGATGTTTGAAGCCTGAAATATTTATGCATTTCTTAAATGTCCCACAGCTGGCAAATGCGTCATAAATTTTTAAAATTTAATTAACCGGATATCCGGCAAAAAAATGGTTTAAATCTGTAAATTCTTTGCATATTTTAAAACCTAAAGTTTCTAAACCTATTCGCAAATTTCGTTACTTTCGTGACCGATTTCCAAATTCGTAACTGTTTTCGGATTTCCCGTGACTTTTATGGTTTGTATTCGTGACCTCATGGACACCCTGTTTCACATCTAAATAATAACAAGAAGTTCTGTTTAGAACTATACGAGCCAACTTTTCCGCTTCCACCAATATCAAATTGATTAATCTAGCTATTTCTCTCTTTCTCATTTAGCTTTAGTTCTTAAGTACTTCAAATATACCTTTTTCAACGGTTAATACACATATTCATTATTCATTCACTCATTTAATTATTCATTCACTCATTTATTCATTCACACACTCATTTATTCCATAACTCATTTATTCATTCACACTCATTTATTCATTCACACTCATTTGTTCATTCACACACTCATTTATTCCATAACTCATTTATTCATTCACACTCATTTATTCATTCACACTCATTTGTTCATTCACACTCATTTATTCATTCACACTCATTTATTCATTCACACTCATTTATTCATTCACACTCATTTATTCACTCACACTCATTTAATCATTCATTCACTCATTTATTCATTCATTCGGAATTATCTTTAAAAATTCCGTTAAAACATTTCGTGGGAAAATAGGCTCGTTGAGTTATGGATGAACTCCGTATCTGTACATTTTCCACGGGATAACATCTTTTCGATAAAGTTTGTTAAAAGCAAATACTGTTATACCAGGATTTCTATTGGATCGAAATTTTCCTCTCGGCGATAATGTTAAATTTTTTTGAACTGTTCAAAATTGTTCACATCAAAAAAATATTCTCTGTCCATAGCTTCTTTTAATAAGCTAGTACGAAGGAACTTGGATCATATGCTCAGAGTTACATAATTTGCTTCAGGCATACAGTGGATTTGTAGAATTTATTTCCGATTTTGCATACCATTTAATGTACATAATTACGGATGTATGAAATTTCAAGTGATTTCTCATTCGTCAGACATGTGTTAAGATTATGTATTCAAATCTCACCAAATCTAATGTCAAATCACATCGAAGTAAATGAATTCCGTAAAGCTTCTTTTTCTGCCAGTGGAGTGTTATTACAGTGAAAACAAAATAACTTTGCTACAATCAAAATTATAACAGGATATGCGTTTATACGTATATAAAAGTTACGAAACGGAATATTTAACTTTGATCACTTTTGTCAAGAACGGAATTAGCCCTTCATCCTCTATAAGTTAACCACCTGTCTAAGTTGACCACTAAAGTGCTGCACCGCAAGCGGTTAACTTACACATGTTTCACGGTATTAAGAAGTCTACAGCTGAGCAACACAAAAAAAGTGGCTGGGCCAGATCCCGCAGCAAACCTTCTTTTGTGGAGGGATATCTTTCAAAACCTCCAAACAGTGAGTAAGCCCAGAAATATCCCAGCCTGCTACCTATTTGCTGGATAATAAACCTCAGCGCCGACACCTCACATCCACTCTCATTTCCATTTCCCGCCTAATAACTTTACCACCGGCTGTTCTAATCCCATTTCGAAACCTTTCCGCCACCTCAACAATTTCATGCACTCCCCCCGAAAACATGGAACGAACAATAATATCCGAAAGATGGGGGTCAAGAGCACTCAAAGGCGACGGGTGGGAAAGGGTGGGGAATAATAGGGGAAAAATGCAGAAGAAATCACTGAAGGGTGGAGCATGACAATATAGCCATAGCACCACTAAGTAGTGCCAGCCTGTTGTCGGCCATTTATATGCACAAATTAAAAAGCTAACTACAAAACTATCACGTGTTTATTTCACCTTATAATTATTTTCTTGTTGCCTGTTATTTCCTCCGATTATTACAATATTGCATTCAATTATTTCCTTGGCGGCTTTGATTACTACGACTTTGCCTTTTACGTTTTCCTTTAGATTCACTGTACTATATTACAATGAACTACTATTATTATTACGAACGCTAAGTTCACTGGATAAGGGTATAAAAGTTACGTCAAATAAGTTCACCAAGTAAGAAAAGTAATTAAAGTCGCTAAATACGTTGATTAATTCAGGTAATTAGTAATTGATTAGATTAGTAATTTAAACTTCCCTAAGAGACAACACACAAAGGACGCATATGACTATAAGCGTCAGTAAAAGAGCTTTTTCAGTTACACTTAAATTTTTTTATCAAAAACATTAAGCCAGAAGAGTATGTTATTAATATATTTTTTAAATGTCACTATGTCTAGTAATTTCATCAAATGGATGATTACAAGTAATACGTATTCTTGTAATGGAAAAATTTGGAAAAATGATATAACATTGTGACTTAAGTGTTTGCTGATGTAGATTTTTGGTAGCTTTCCAATGTGGTTCATGCCACAGAAAAAAAAAAAAAAAACCTTCCCAAAACAATTTTTAAATAAAAAATAGTATTTGTTTCTTAATCTTACTAATATTCGGGGTGTTTTTTATTGAGTTATTTAAACAACCCCACACAAAAGAATCACATAATATATCAGGGGTCACGCCAGAGGGAATTCGGGTTCGTCGTCGGACCCTTCACATAATTGAAATAAACCAAAACGGATCCTTCACAAAATTCCAATTAATCAAAACGGACCCCTCACAAGATTCCGAACTAAGAACTCCTGATTTTCACGGAAATATTTATTATATATGTAGCAATATATATATATACATATTTTTTTTTCTATCACTATATGTTTAAATTTTGAATTTTCGCAAAATTACTTGATTTTTCACAAAAACTTTTTCAAAAATCACAAAAACAGGACCCAAAAAGGCTGAATGAACCCCTGTAAATATCTAGCCCTTAACGCTACGTACATACCCCCAAAACATCTTATTCCATATAACTAGTTACCATGATATTGAAAATAGTAGCCAAAGATGGCCGAAAAGTCAGCTCGTACTTTGGAACCTCTAGATGAGGCAAAGCAAAGTACCACGTCTGCTGTGCATTAGCGGCTTTGGGTGGCAAAGGATCTAAATCCCTATTTGATCCGCTCAGCGCTCTGCAAGGGTTTAAGATCCTCTCTACGGCGGCTGGTGCGTGGAGGGTTTTTGATCATTGGTAGTCTCCGGAGGCAACGAATTGATCTCGTAGGCCATCAATTCACGGCTCTCGGGATACCGATCACGTCCGGTCCCTACCCAAATGAATATTTTGTCGCCCGTGTTAACAGGTTTCCGTCGTTTCCGAACAGTTTAGAGTGAAGCGTTAGTCATGCTGTAATTGCCGTGTTTGAGAATTTTTTAAAAGATTTTGCTTCATTTCTTATAGGGATGTAACGAATAGTGATTTGGCCGAATACCGAATATTCGGCCATTTCTTCTTTGCCGAATAGGCCGAGGCCGAATACCGAATAATCTTCGGCCGGATATTAGAATTTTTGGAAAATCATTGTAATAGGAAGTATTTGTCAAATTTAAAATTGTTCACAAAGCCAAACACCAATTACACACTATCTATGATGTACGATTTAATTCTATTGTTAACAATTTTACACTATTTAAAATTAATATATCCTCTCTATTGTTTTGAATGTAATAAAACTAAGAATTTCACCTACAAATAGAATAGAAATAACAGGTTTTATGGTAGTAAGCATTAGCATTATTTTGCAAATTTTTTAAAGCGATTGAAAGAACTGCTACTGTTTAGTGAACTTTTACCTTGGTCAAAACTATTTTATGAAGATATTTTAAAAGTCTCAAAAGTTAATATTTTTATTTTATGGTTTTTTTTACATATCTGTTTTTAAAAGATCTATTAAAATTTAATACCCTTAACTGGAATATATTTTTATTTTCATAAACCCCAATAACTTATGCTATCTAAATATTCATGATATATTCTAGGCTTTTCCACATTTCTCTCATACCCAATATTCACAATAAATCAGTCTACCCAAACAAAGTCTGACTTCCACTTTAATAACAAAAAATAATACTTTAATAAATTTACACTTTAATAATAACAAAATAAATTTCTTATATTCTCCATCATAATTAACTATTGCCAGCATTTGGGAGCAAATGATAAATATAAAATACAATATTACAACATTACATCATTGTTTTTGTTCAGTCAAGCCAAAAACCAGGACTAAAAAGAGTAGTTTTTTTTCTTCTAAATTGATTTTTATTTATTAAAACTACATACAGATGTATTTTTTGCGATTATAATACAATTTTAAATGTTTAAAATCTACTAATTTCTTTATTTCTTTACATTTCTACTGCAGCAGAACTATTTGGCCGAATAGTCCATCAATATTCGGCCATGCCGAATTTGACCTTACCAAGTATTCGGCCAGGCCGAGTATTCGGCCAAAGGGCCTAATAGGCCGAATACCGAATAGTGGCCGAGTATTCGTTACATAGGGAACCATAACCCTCCAATGGTATTCCTTTAGTGTAAGGATATCAAGGAGGGCCAGGTCCACACATTAAGAGGTAGGGAAGCTGGGCTGGCGGGGTTGATGTACGCATATCAGTCCAGAAGAACTACCTCGGCGCAACTGGGGCCACCGTAGTCGACCGACGGCCATCGGCTCTCTACCTAAGGCTTCGGCTAAAAGGTGCAAGGGTGTTTTCCGATGGAGAAAAGTATTCGTTACGTCCCTAATTTCGCAGTGATAATTACAGTAAAACCTGTAAACCTGAGCTTTGTAAGTTGGCCACCTGTCTTAGTTGACCACTTTTGTCAGGAAGGGAATGAGCCCTGTATTATATAATGTAGGAAAATCTTTGTAACTTGACCACCTCATTTGATCGCCTGTCTGTATTGACCGCTTATATATGCCAAATTTGGGTGGGAGTATTATAAAAAACCCTTTGTAAGTGGACCGCCTAATTTATTTATTTGTTTATCTATTTTTGCAAAGATAAAAAAAAAAACTTAAATAACTTCTCCAGGATATTTTTTATTCTATAATGTTAGACCACAATTTGTCTGGATGGATGAAACATGGGCTTATTTCTACAACATGGAATTCATTCTTTTCAAAATCCTTATTTCACAGTGAGGCTCAGCTAATCATCGTTGGAAGAAATAAGGTTTCGAGCATTCATATTCTATTTACTCTCGAAGAACATATTTAACGCAGTTTTCCAGAACTTTAGACTGATAAAGATTTTAAATTATTTCTTTCCTTTTAATTATGGTCGAAACAAATATTAACCCCTTCATTCCAAGTTTACCCAATTTGAAATTTAATTTTGTGCGTAACTTTCTTAAGGGAAGACTGAATTTTGTGCCAAATTCGTTTCAGTCCGGGAATTGGTGTAGCTCTAGTGAGGAAAAACAAACGCACAAGTGAGCTCTTTTACATTCATATCGACTACATTTTAAACTGCATATAATTACTTAAAAAATTAAAACTAGAGAACCGCTTTCGCCACTAAAACATATTTACTCTCAAGTATTAAGTCTAATTAGACAAACGTGATTAATAACCCCTTTTGCAAAATAGATTTAGTCATCTTTTAAGAGACAGGCAGAGTTTTGAGAACAAATTTGCGTAATTGTTTACTGAAACTGTTTTCACAGCGAAAGTTAAATATTAACGAGAAAAAGTAATTAATTTTAAATGCATGCTGTAATAGATAGGGCAGTTAAGCTGGAATGATAAAGCATAACGATAAGTCTTAATATGTTGTTGGAAGGGTTAAAATTGTAAGAAGGATGGTAAATAAAGCTAATATTTAATCTTCCTTGCAATTTTTTTTTTTTGATATGCTTTAGCTGAAATTGGATACCTAATTTGTCATGTAATAGTATTACAAGCAAATTCATTTCAAGCTAATTTTGAATACACAAGACACAATACGACGGTTTGAATTGAGAAATTACACCGTAACAGACTAATGCAATTGAGCAATTTCCACCGTAACAGATTAATGCAACTGAGCAATTCTACTGTAACAGACTAATGCAATTGAGCAATTCTACTGTAACAGACTAATGCAATTGAGCAATTCTACCGTAATAGACAATGCAATTGAGCAATTCTACCGTAATAGACAATGCAATTGAGCAATTCTACCGTAATAGACAAATGCAACTGAGCAATTCTACCGTAACAGACAAATGCAATTGAGCAATTCTACCGTAACAGAAAAATGCAGTTGAGCAATTCCACCGTAACAGACAAATGCAACTGAGCAATTCTACCGTAACAGACAAATGCAATTGAGCAATTCTACCGTAACAGAAAAATGCAGTTGAGCAATTCCACCGTAACAAACTAATGCAATTGAGAAATTCCACCGTAACAGGCTATTGCAATTAAGCAATTCAAAATTCCACCGTAACAGACTAACAATCACAATAGGGAAATATATGAATGCCAGGATAAATGATCCAAATGCAACTAAACTGACAATAGTCAGAAATAACTTTTTCGTTTTCAACGTTTTCACTAAAATGTATTAATAGGTATTATATATGTAGTACAGTTAAGTGGGGTAATTGATAACATATTCCTACTGTAACTACATAAGCTGTAATCTACATAAGCTGGATGTTTCGATTTCAATGCATATTTCTTTATTGATAAACAGTGCCTCTTTACTCTTTTAAGTTATAATATTTTTATAATGGAATTATATTCTTGATAAAAAGGCATTATCAAGTGATACAATCAAAAATAATTGAAACTGTTTTTTTTTTCCTCCAAATACTTGACTGGAATTTTGATTGGCTAGAATTTTGTTAAGGATCCATTTTGATTAATTAGAATTTTGTAAAGGATCCGAAAACTGACCTGAATTTACTCTGCCGCGACCCCTGCAGTTAAGAGGTGTTAAGTAACTCGAAGCTTAAACTTTTAATGAAAAATACAAAGAAAAATGGATCCATAGAAACGATGTAACAGTTAATAATAACAATAGTATAACATACTAGCGCTAACCCTGTGGTCGAAAATTAATCGTAATTCATCAAATGTTTAAGTTAGAATGTTCTTGAGGTTTTTTTTTGTCAAGTAGTAACCTATATAACTTTCGCATACAATTTTTTTTTAACTCCGTTTCATTACGTAGCCTGCAAGAGTGTAGAAATGCGTCATTATGCATCAATTTTCGCGAGTCATTCAAAAAATACAAACGATAGGAAAAATGAGGGGTTTGCCGCGCTATGCCATATAAAAAAATAATGCGTTCATTGACATTTTCTTAATTTTTTTAAAGCTATATTGGCCAGGCCTCACACTCATGCGTGCACTCAATTTGCTTAAAAAAGAGTAGAAAGGTTTGGATTCACGTATTAATATATAGATGTATATGTTACGGTGAATGTCCGGAAATCGGAAACTGTCGACAATAACCGGTGAATGTCGACATACACCAAATATAAATGTCGACAATCACCGATGAATGTCGACATTTCTCTTTTCCTCTATATTAATGTCGGCATTCAAAATGATTGTCGACAGTTTCCGATTTTCGGACATTCACCGTAACATATATATCTATATGTTGAGTTTATTTTCATCAATTTTTCCCCAAATTTTTCTTTTCTTAAATAGACACATTTACTAACCGCAGAATTATATATTCATTCATGTATTCCAAAAGTTTTAGTTTATCACCCAATTACCAATAACTTCAGTATAGAGACAGAAATCAGCAAAGAATAACAAAGGAGAAAAAAAGATCTACAACTGCCCAATATCTTTTTCCGCCACTGCTTTCTAATCACCTATGCATCAGGCTATGATCCATTGCCGGTCAAAATACCCCCTAATAGAAAAATACCCGACGCAAAATGAATGCAGAGATTGGACGACAGCCAAAGACCCGCCATGAGACCTGACCGCACCCAACGCTTTTGCCCCGCTAGGCGTAACGGATAAAAATCGTTTTCATAATCGATGTGTACACCTCTCTCGGCTCGCCCACCTCCCCCCTCCCCCACGCAATATTGTAATGTAACGCGGACACTGCGATTTGTCGGTTTTGGTTTTCCGATATGCTAGATTAGTTTGCCCGCTGCCTTCAATTTTTGACTTAGTAGACGTCGGGTCGTCTTTGACCGAGGGGGGGGGGGGGGTCTTGTTTTTGCTGCTAATTGATTGGATAATTTCTTTCAATTGTCACTATTATATTTTAAATAAATGAAAATATTTGTACTAAATATTAAGAATCATTCCGACCAATGGCACTGCTGCAATTTAAATGACCGAAAATAGTTGTTTGCTAAAAGCGTGAAGGATCATTTTTACCAATGGCACTACTGCAATTTAAATGACTGAAAACACTTGTTAGCTAAAGGTGAAGGATCATCTCTACCGATGGCACTACTGCAATTTAAATGACTGAAAATACTGGTTTGCTAAAGGTGAAGGATTATTTCTACCAGGAGACCGTTCATAAATGATGTCACGCTTTCTTTCTATATATTTCACCCCCTTCACCCCTTTGTCAGAAAATGTCACACTTCAACGAACCCCCTACCCCCTTTGCCACATGTCAAGCTATGTTGCATAAGCAGGGTGTCACTTCTTGTTACCCCGCCCCTCCCCTTGTCACAGTTTGTCACAATTTCACGAACCTCTTCCCCCCTCGAAGCATGACATCATTAATGAATGATCCCCAGTCACAGTACTGTAAGGGGCCGTGGTAGCCCAGTGGTTAGCACGTCGGACTTCCGCCTGGAAGGTCGCGCGTTCGATACCCACTGAAGACCACCATGTATACTTGGGGATATGTGCATGTAAAAACCGTAGACCCCACTACCTCTCCCCGTGCGTAAGCAATCCTAAAGCCTCGGCTAACAGGTAGGGGTTTGGTGGAGAAAAGAAAAGTCACAGTACTGTAATGTAAATAAAAGGAAATACTTTTTATAAAATGTGAGAGCTGATTTCAACCAAGTACAAGTCTGAAAATTAAATGAAAGAAAATCCTTTTTATTAGTGGTGAGGAATAATTTGTAACACTTATACTACTGTAACTTAAATAAGTGAAAGTATTTTAATTAAAGATAAGTGATCATTCCGACCAATGGCACTATTGCAATTTAAATGACTGAAAACATTTGTTTGTTAAAGGTGAAGGATCATTTTTCCTAAAGGCTTTACAGCAATTTAAATGACTGAAAACATTTGTTTGTTAAAGGTGAAGGATCATTTTTCCTAAAGGCTTTACAGCAATTTAAATGACTAAAAGTAATTTTTTATTAAAGGTGAAGGATGATTTCTACCAATCACAGTACTGTAATGTAAATAACAGATAATACTCTTTATAACAGGTGAGAGATGGATAACTCTGGGATTCGCTGGGAGAACCCTAATCTTCTTCATTGAGTTTTAAATAATTTTATTGTTATTGCTCTCGAGTTTTATAAGAGTAACAACCCGTAACAGTATTCTACATTGTTCTTACCAGCAACAAAGCCAAACATTATTTTTGCTTTATGAACATTTGACTGGAGACAGTTATAATCAAATACCAAGGTAAATTTGTTACTCTTATTTTGTAGAGAGCGTTTGGAAGATCATTCTGCTCAACGGAAGGCCAGGAAACTATCAAAAAATTTGTCATCACTATCAAATGTAACATTTGATAATAATGACAAACCTTTTGATAGTTTCCTGACATTCCGTTGAGCAGAATGATCTTCCAAACGCTCTCTACAGTACACGAGTAACAAATTTACCTCGGTATTTGATTATAACTGTCTCCAGTAACGGCACTGCTGTGTTACTGCAGTAAATAATAATAGCAACCAAATAATACATACTAAGTTGCATTTAACGGAAATCCAAATTTAATAGGGTATACATTTATTGCCCTCGGTACCAAATTAAACTTATATGAAAAAATAACACCCTAAAAAGTTATAAGAAAATTTTATTTAACATTCTCCCATAGTATTTCCTAAATTTTATTTAAGTATTTATCATATGATTATATAAGGCTACAATTAATAATTTTAGGAAATTTGCCGAAGTTCTACATTTTGAAAGAAAAAAATACCGCCATGTTTACAAAAATGAATAGCGCAAAAATAACAAAATTACAATTGAAACCGAATGACTAAATAATGGTAACAATTAAATGTAGAACTTGAATCCAAAACATTGCTTCGTTTAATTACGTAAAATGTTGCAAAACAGCTAATTATAAAAGACATTTAACAGGATCTGCAAAATCAATATTCTTTTGTTTTGAAATATCTTTATTGTCAAAGGATAATCAAATAGCTCATAAGCAACACTTAAGCTTTTAAAATTAACTTAATTCAAACTACCAGAACACATTTTAATTAATATTTGATACTCATTTATTATAAGATAGTCGCTGTTTAAGATTTGAAAACTTCGAAATGAATAAAAACAGTTAACAAATTTCGAAAATATACTAAAAAATTGAAGCATAAAATTTGTTATATTTTAAAAGTTGAATATTAATTACCTTCATGTTTATGTCAAATATAGATTAAAATACTTTGTAATTCACGAGTACTGAGAATTTTCACAAAAATTTATTCACAAGAGCAAATATGGAAAGAATTGCAACGCATAATAACAATTTAAACATAACATTTCTAAAGATTAAAAGAATCTGAACATCTGAAAGAATCAGTACAACTATATTCATCTAACAAGATAAACTAAAGTTCGTCCAGCGTTTGTAATTCGACCGTAATTCATTAATTTTTTCGAGTTATAAATAGTAAAAAAATGCATTGAGTATTGAACAAATATTGCAAATGTAATGAATAGGATAAAAGTATGACGAAAAAGACTTTACAAAAAGGCTTTGTATCTTCGTCGAAAGTAAGAGAAAAATAAAATAAATATAACATTAAATAATTAATAAATAAATATTAAAAAAATAGTTTCCAAAATGTTTTTATTTGTTACACTAAGAATCATCAGTAGCTACTAAATTTAAAAAAAAAAGGAAGAAATCGGTGACAAACAGAGGAAAAAAAATGTACTTAACTGTTTTGTCTTTGCCAATTAAACTATAGATATAGATGAATACACTAGCGCTAAGATGGTATGAGCCGAATTATACATTTACTACTTGTATATTCAAACAGCTGTTCTTTTAAATCGGTAATGAACAATTTTCCTTTTGCATTTTGACTAGCATTTAAACTAAAATTTCAGTAATATACACAAATTCTCATAAAAACAAGCATTACACACAAAACCCTGCTATTTTTCGTCATTTTGATTTTTATCCAAAATATTTTTAAATTAAGTTCAGTTTTCTAAAGTCAAGTAGCTTTGTTGATAGCAAATATTTTCTGTAAGACTTTACAGAAAGCCTCGCCGCTGCTGGGAAATGTCAATTTCAATAAGAAAAGAAACAAACCTTAAGGAAAAAACTTCAAAGGGACTAACATTAATCAACTAGTGAAGGAAAAATTTGTCAAAAGTAAAAATCTCTTTCAGTACCTTCACGCTGGATTGAATCCTACCTGCAGCCTAGGAATTCTCTGAAATAAATGTTCTGCCTCAGCAGAAACACTCAATCGACATTTCAGAAAATCAAAAATTTAGCGTATAGCTTTTCTTATTTTGGAAACAAGATATTTTTGGTATTTCTATCTGTTGCAATGTACAGTTTACAAGTTCAAAGTATAGTTTTACAGTCAAATGCAAATCAATTATTATGATTTTACAGACATAATTAAAAATGCTACAGTTCTCCCAACAGTCGAAATTCGATCGTAATAGATAAATTTAGCATTTAAAACATCATGCTGTTTATATAATTATATAGGTATTATTCATCAAATTTGGCGATTATAGCCTCTGAGCTTATTCATATCATCCTTACCTTAAGGGGACCTGAACCGTTTTGAGGCGGCCAATTTGTAGTCAACTTTTCTTCAAGCGTTACTCCTCAACCATAGGGAATTTTGCTTCGCGGTTTGTTTTAATTTTTTTAAGTAGATCTTTCTCTATATGTAGACCAAATTGTATCCAAAAATATTGAATATTTATTTTTTTATTCAATATCAAAGTTTTTAACAATTTCATAACTTCCGGAACATTTTTCTCATAATCCATTCAAGATTTTATTGATCTCATTTTTTTATTTTATTTGTCACATCTTATAATGAATTCACAACCAAGGGTTTTTCAAAATTTTGAAAACAACCTACAAAAAACATTTTTTTTCAATGTTGTGTATTCACTCGAAAAGTTTTTAGCTGTCCAGATTTTTATAAAGTGAAATTTTTAAATATCCCTGGTTGTGAATTCATTATAAGATGTGACAAATAAAATAAAAAAATAAGATCAATAAAATCTTGAATGGATTATGAGAAAAATGTTCCGGAAGTTATGAAATTGTAAAACACTTTGATATTGAATAAAAAAATAAATATTTAATATTTTTGGATACAATTTGATCTACATATAGAGAAAGACCTATTTAAAAAAATAAAAAAAACTGCGAAGCAAAATTCCCTATGGCTGAGGAGTAACGCTTGAAGAAAGTTGACTACAAATTGGCCGCCTCAAAACGATTCGGGTCCCCTTAAGCAAAGGTATTGTAAATCATTATCGTCGCGGGGCCAATTGCGCTCATAAATGTAGCCACTTGTACTTCTGCCGATTTCGTACTAAGTTGAGATTGAATAAAACTTAAATGTTTGCTTCCACACACTAGTCTCAGCTTTCATTCCATCGTTACAGAAAAGCCTTTCCTCAAACAATTATTATAATTACTTTTAATATCACTGTTTAATGGCAACAAACTCCTTTTAACAATGAGTTTTATATTTATTACCTTTAATTTACTAAACCAAGACGTGTTGTCATCTGCTATTTATAAAAATATAACAGGATAATTATAAATGTGGCTTGCCTGAAAAAAGAAAAGGGGAAATGATTAACTAATAATAAACTGTTTCCAAAATTTCTTTTATTAATGTAACTAAAAATCGTTAATAGCTACTAAACAAAAAAAAGTAAGAAAATCGGTTGGAAAACAGAGGTTAAAAATGGTTCTTAACTGTTCTGTCTTTGCCTATTTATAAATAGATTATTTCAACTTTTCGTATATTTATCCCGTTAAATTTGGACGCTACAACCGAGCAAAAATAAAGTACTATATTTCCCGAAATACGACAATTTTTCAAGTATAACGGGTGATCAATAATGCATGACTTGTCCAGTGAAAATGTCCCGTGCTGACGAAATAACCGAAGGTACCAACATGTAAGGGAATCGGAAGACGTGAACTCAAATATGTCAATTACAAAGCCCTAACCAATCAATCTCCCAGTTATCGTCCCACCCACTAGGTTTGCATTTCGAAAGTTATAAGAGCAGCTCGGAAAAATGTTAAAAAATATACAAATGTGTATTTTTGCAAATTAAAAAGCCATTTTATGTATTGAATAGCCCGGTTACATGATCTTAATTATAAAGAACATAAAAACACTTAAATGAAAACTTAATAGTTGTGCTTGAGGCAGATAAACTTTAACTCACTGTAGTAAAATACTTTAGGCGCTTACCCTAGCCAAACGCGAAAAAAAGTTCGATTTATTCAAGCCCTCCCCCTCCCTTCCCGAAAGAATTCAAGTCAAAAAACTAATCAGAACCATTTCCCATCAAGACCCTTGTGTGTACTAAGGTTAGTTTGAATCCATTCATTACATTTTGAGTTTAGTGTAATCGAAAAAAAGCGACCGTATAAAAACACGCAGACATTTTCCACAAACGATCAAAATGGATTCAACGCCCTTTAAGAGAAGTAAATCCGTCAAAATTCGAAAGTTTTCACGAATCCAATACTTATTCTAACTATTCTGCGTGTAAAAAAATAAAAATGGGGAATATCCATAATATTTTTGTAGCGCTTGTCCGTAATTATATTGAAAATTTCAGGTTTTAGCCCCCTTTCTCGTAAAAGTAAAAGCAAAAAGAATGAAAGAAGGCTTAATGGTACCGTAAAAATATCGTTAAAAATAAGAAAAAGTCAAAAATAAGTTAACACATTATGAGCGGGCGACGTAGCACGCGCAACTATGTTGCGTAGCAGGCTAAGTTGACTAAGTTATAAAATGTTCTAAAAATTACAACAATTCATACATCATGTGAAACACTTTTTCCCTTGCGTGACTTAAAAGTGGTGATTTTAAACGGGTACAAATACCAGCCCCGCTTTTAAACAGCAATGCACGAAGCGGGTACTAGTACCTGCCGCCCCACTCATAACGTGATAATTACAAATACGATGTTCATAAAGAACTAAACGAGCCTATTTTTCCACGAAAGTTTCTGACCTGGATTTTAAAGATATTTCTGAACGAGTGAGTGACTGAACATGTATAAACCGTTGAAAAATGTATATTTGAAATAATCAAGAGCTATGGATAGATGAGAAAGGGATAGATAGTTAGATTATCCATTTGATATTGATGTATAAGGGAAAGTAGGTTTGTATAGTTCCAGAAGGAACTTCTTGCTATACATTGATTCATGATATCCATGATTTAGTGCTCTTTCGCCGAACGAACGTCTCAAAGAAACGTCCCTATTTAAAGCTCCGGTTCTTAAAATGTTATCCAATATTTTCCCAAAATGCTATTTCCTTAATTATTTCCATGTACTAAGGCAATGTTTGACCAACGCAAATAAAAGAAAAACTCTCTTGAGTAAATTTAAACGTCAAGAGAAACAGCTCCGAACACCTGCGAGGAGCTTGTTCCTTTCTCATAAAACACACCCAGAGTTTAATTTCCTAACAGAATATTCTTCCCTATTACTTCGCCATTTCAGTCGAGATGCGAAAGTCAAACAAAATCGGAATTTTCCTCTTGCCTTTCGCAGCTACACAAGAGATCAAGCTTTTCCCTCTTTGACCGTGAGGCAGTGCCAGCAAAAGTAATTAGATTCAAGCTCAAATTAACTTTTTCTTGAGCACATTAACGCTTCTTCAGTCTCGGAGCAGTGCAGCATCCGACAACTTGACATCAGAGGATAGCTACATAATACGACCCAGATATCGGTAGACATCTTCAAAAAAGTTTCGAAGATTATATTAAAATCATATGTTGGTTACAGTTTACTAACAATATAACCTTCTGAGACCTGGCATTCAATAAAATGGATGTTTTAGTTTTTCTCCCTGTTGTGACAGATTTTATTTTAGCAAGCAAGACCTGGACTGGAATTATAAAGGAGGAGTAGGAAATCACTTTTCAACTTTGATAATTCGGAAACGGTAGTTTATTTGTTTACAATATGGCAAAGAACACGAGTCAAGTTGGAATTCGGCGATCTCGCGGTTGTTTTGATTTTCACATTATTTTTTTCTTTTTTAATATTGTTCTAGGATTTTTATACAAGTTTGATCTCTTTTCTTATGTTATAATTAATGAATACATTTTTCTGTTTATCTATTTTTGTGTAAGTATCGCTTAGTTCAACTGTAGTTATGACCTCAACATACATTCAAATAGATGTGCCCGCAGAAAAATTTAAAAATTCAAGTTTATTAATTTTTTGAAAAACATCACTTCAAATGCCCAATTGTTCAGAAAAGCTAATAGTTGAGAGAATATGTGTATTTTATTTTGCTCGGGTATCAGGAGGATAATCTGGATTAATTGATTTTTTAATACAGTTACTGGCTGTAATGTATTTTAATTGCTAGCTTTTTTTAATCTACCATTATTTATGCTTTGACATTCCAGAAAAAGAAATAAGCTTTAAAGTCGATATCACGAGATAGTTACATAATACGACCCAGATATGGGTTCAAAAAAATTTCGATGGTTATATCATGTTCATTACTATTTAAAAATACTGTTACTATAGCTATTTATATTGAACTGTTGTTTTAATTATTGGTTGGAATGCATTTAAATTACTAGCTTACTTTAAGATGCTATTAATTATATTTGAATATTCCAGAAAAAGTAATTAACTTTAAAGTTGATATCACGAGATAGTTGCATAATACGACCCAGATATGGGTTCAAAAAAATTTCGATGGTTATATCATGTTGATTACTATTTAGAAATACTGTTACTATAGCTATTTATATTGAACTGTTGTTTTAATTATTGGTTGGAATGCATTTAAATTACTAGCTTACTTTAAGATGCTATTAATTATATTTGAATATTCCAGAAAAAGTAATTAACTTTAAGTTCAAATGAAAATTTTCTTCTACCCATTAAGGGCTCCTCAGTCTCGCAGCGATGCAGCATCCTACAGCTTGACATCAGAGGATAGTTACTAATACGATCCAGATACCGGTAGATATCTCCAAAAAAGTTTCCATTTTTATATCATAATCATTATACCACGGTTTTTTTTGCAATTTACTAACGACAATGTAAGTTGCAGGAACTCATTTGTTACTGTAATTATGGACTGGAATGCATTTTATCACTAGCTTTGATTATTTATGCTTTGGAATTCCAGGAAAAGTAATTAGATTCAAAGTTAGCACTGATATAGTGAAGGCAAAATAATGTTTGCCAAATTCTGAATACAAGGATCTGAAGTAAAAATACAACTTTCATTACCCGCTACGTTTTTTCAGCCGTATTTTCTAGACGATAAAATTTACTGAAATCTTCAATGCCTGCAAACTAGACTGGGAAGGAGATTTCTTTTACAATTTCCAAATTAGTGAAGCACTGATCGTAAATTGAAATGGAAAGTCTACAATTTCCTAATAGACATTTAAGCTGCTTTACAACTGACTCAAAGAATCAAACATAGATTACTGAAATATTTTACAACATTAAAAGCGAACAGAAATTTCATGTGAAAAATTAAAACAAAACTATTTCCGAGCTTTAATCATAAAACTGTAAGTGCAAGCCATTTTTGGAAATTGAAATTTTCATTTTGAGCCTTTTTTTTTCCTTCCAAGTAAATTAGGCAATGATTGGTATTAGTGAAAATCATCTTATATCATTATTTCATTCTGATAGAAATTCTAAAAATTTACAAACTTTTGTTGGACAAATATTTATGCATTTAATACTTTTCTGTAATACATTTATGTACAGAAACCCTAACTTTATGCTTCGCTAAATATTTTATACATTTTGTACTAATAAAATGATGTTTGCTAAAAACACCAAGTTTCCGAGCCGTTTCCTGGAGAAAACATATTACAAATAGAACAATCAAATAAAAAATACAAAAAAAAATAAAATAAATAAAAAAAATCGGCGTTGTAAAGTGCGTAAAGTAAGAATAACTAGTATAAGGAGGAGATTTCATTTTAAATCGGAAAATCAGAGAAGCACTGATCGTAAATTAAAAGTCGACAATTTTCAACTAGAGATTTAAACTGATTTAATCCGGGAGAGAAGAATTAGACATGAACTACTGAAATATTTTACAATGGTAAAAATAAACAGAAATTTTCCGTGAAAATAAATAAAATTAATCTATTTCCGAGTTTTAGTCAGTACAATTGCGAAATTGCAAGCCACTGTCAGAAAATTAAAATTTTATTTCAAGTCAATATTTCTTTCTTAAGCAAATGAAGCAATATTCCCAAGCGTTTACTTGTAACACCTACAATTGACATTAGCAAAAGTCTCCAAAATCTTCATTTCATTCAGATACTTTTTTATGACTTTCATGGACAAATGTTACGCATTTTAATATTTTTATAACGCGTTTGCAAACAAATTATAATTTCATTTCCTGCCATATAGTTTATACATTTTAAATTGATGAAATGATATTTTCTGAAAAAACCGTGCAACTAAATAGATTGCTTAAGCACACATAGTATTACAAATGGAACAGCTATCAATTAAAAATACTCCAAGTAAATAAATCTATATTGTCAACTCCGTAAAGTAAGTATTAAATTATAAGTAAGTAATTACAGTTTTTCATATAAAATCAACTGCAATAAAGACCTCAATGCATCATGAACGTCTATATTTACATTAGAAATAAACTTACCCAAGACTTTACATTTTTGGTCCAACTTTTGAAAGGAAACTTTAGCTTATGGGTTAAACTTCTAGCAATCGTTTGGTGCCAAAGAAATTCCTATTTTAACCACCATAGTTCTTGTACACAATTTCACAGATCGTGCGTTCCATGAACAGCACCAACTTTGCAGAATATATCGAAATACTTGTTGCATAGCAAGCAATGCACAACCCACGTCAACGTTTTGTCCTCTGGTGATTGACAACGTCCCCGTTTAATTGAAGTACATTTATTTTCCAGTTCGTGTGCTTAGTCTCGGGACTCGCTTATGAACTGTCGTCCAATATGACAGATAGCACAAGACAATACATGAAAGATTTTATTACACCACAAAGAAAGGAAATAACAGAAATACACCCAGGGCAAGGAGGGAATCGAACCCACGACCTCGTTACTGCGCGCAAGCAGCGGGCGGAAACTGGTACTAAGACCGCTCGGCCACCGAGGCCCCCAACGTCCCCGTTAACACTTTCATTGCCAGGGCTGAAAGCTGAAATTTCGTGAGGTGGCTATTATTTTTATTATTTAGTTTTTATTGTGCTCAAAATAAGCTAACCATATTATGTATATACTTTTATTATTATGCATATAGGATTTATGTACTCTAAAAATCTATCACACGTTATCGCGTGACGAGCTGTTTGATGAGGGCTCTCATTAAAATATCGCGTAATTGGCAATGAACGTGTGAACGGGGCAAAATCGGGTGTAAGTATCTTTCATTCACTTAATTGTAAGGTGTTGTTCCAAAATCGCGTTTTTAGCCTACTTTCCCGTAAAAGTAAAAAAAAGTAATAATAAAGCATGAAAGAAGGCTTAATGTATCGTGAAAATATCGTTAAAAATCAAGAAAAGTCAAAAATAAGTGAAGTAATTAAATAAAGATTGAAAAATAAAAAATTTGAAAGTAGGGTATTGAGATGGGGAAAAAGTGTGTCTGTCGGTCTGTCTGTCTGTCTGGGTCTGTCGCGTCTGTCCCCCCCCCCTAATAACTTTTGAACGAATTGTCCGATTGGAAAAATTCTTTTTGCATTAGAAAGATCTCGGCGAGGACATCTCATTTCTATATTTTACTTTTTGATTTGAACAATTTTTTGTTCAATTTTGAACAGTTCAAAAAATTTTAACATTAGCGCCTATGGACAAAATTGAAGCAAATTCTGTAAACTCTGGGCACAAGAGCCAAGTTCCTATTGCAAGCTTATTGAAAGGAGTTCTCGGCGTGAAATATTGATTTGAACAGTTTTTGTTCATTTTTGAACAGTTCAAAAAATTAACACAGAGATTACGGGGAAATTTCAACCCTATATAAATCCTGATCTAACGGACCGATTTGCTTGGAACAAACTTTATCGGAAAGCTCTTATAACGTAGAACATGTAGAAATAGAAAGTTTATCCAGAACTTACGAGCCTATTTTGCTATGAAATTTTTTGATCGGGATTTTCAAGGATATTTCTCAGTGACTCAATGAGTGAAATAATGAATGAATGAATAAATGAAAGAGTGAAAGAATAAATCAATGAATAAATGAATGAGGAAAAGAATGAATGAATAAATTATTGAATAAATGAAAATATAAATAAATGAGTGAATAAATACATGAATGCGTAAATGAATGAATAAACACTTGAATGAGGTAACGAATGAATGAATAAATGCATGGCTGAATAAATGAAAGAATGAATGAGTGAGTGAATGAATTTGTATTATTCGTTGAAAAAGGTATATTTTCAATAATTAGAACTAAAGATAAATAAGAAAGAAAGAGAAAGAGATAGCTAGATTATAAATTTGAATTTGGTGTATACGGGAAAGTAGGCTCGTATAGTTCTAGGGCGGAACTTCTTGTTCTCACTTATAATTATTTGAAAAAGGGCATCAATGATGAGAGGTCTACACGACTGCTTTCGGTGCCTGCTTGCGCGGATTGAAGATGAGATGGTTTCGATTCCTGTCCTGTGCCCCGGACATATTCTTGTAAATTTACCTCTTTCTATTGTAAGATTCTATCTTATTGTCTTGTTCTATCTGTCATACTGGACAACAGTTCGAGGCCATAACCATTAAAAAAAGGAAATGAACTCGAAAAGGTGTGTGGTATATAGTTAACGTTTAACCCCGAAAACATGTGGGCAATAAGTTTTCAATTTTGTGCTCAAATGATACGGATTTTATCCTTTATTTTTTCTGCAGAAAGGAGCTCTTGATAGCATGTTGTAAATAAAAAAAAACGTCACTTCGTAGGTGACTCCGTTTGGCTAAGGAAATTAATTTTGTATCGAGTCTGTAAGAATCTAATTCGGGGTTACGTCATTTTTTGAATATGCTAAACTTAAATTGTGTATATTTTAACAGATGGAATTGCCGTCAAAATGGAGTTGTTTCTGAAGATCTATGACCTTGCTTTTAATTGAGCAGAAACAAAGCTGCTTCAAAACCTTTGACATCCAAAAATTAATATACTGTTTTCTTTTTGAATTTTTGAAAGCCACAAAACTTCGTGTTTTAACCATTTTTATTTTTGATAAAAATGTACTACAACTTTAAAGTAAGATAATGAGTGTTTGTAAAATTTTATGGATCCTTAATGAGAGATTAAAATGAGAAATTTATGATTAAAAATTTCCACCTACATATATTTGATTCACTTTTCAGAACTGTTAAAAAATACTATTTCCCATTCATTATATCACCAAAAAAAGGTTTTATTTAAAAGGGGGCGGGGGGAGTGACGAAAGGATTCAAATAAATATGGCCTAAATTTCGCAGTTTTTAAACCAAGTATCACTATTTGAAGTAGGAGCCTCATTATGAGGTAGGGTGACGAGAAGTAAAATAAATATGAAAAATTTAGTTTTTTTAAACCAAAATATCACTATTTGAAGAAAGGGCCTCATTATGAGGGTAAGGGTGACGAGAAGGTTTAAAAAAAATATGAAAAATTTCCCCTTTTTTTAAACCAAAATATCGCTATTTGAAGTAAAGCCTCATATGAGGGCCAGGCTGACAAGTGAGCTAAATGAATATGGCATAAATATCGCTTTTTTGAAACAGGAGCATCATACGAGGGTCAGGGTGACGAGAGAGTTTTTTAAAAGAATATGGCACAAATTTCCAGTTTTTTAAACCAAAATATCGCTATTTTTAAGAAAGGGCCTCATTTTGAGGGGGGTTTCACGGGGTTAAAATAAATATGACATTTCCTGCTTGGTGTTACAAACCCAAAATATCGGAATATTTGAGTAAAAGTGAAAAAAATATTGAAATATCTTCGCTCCATTAATGCGCCTAAAAAGAAATTTTTTTGGGCAAAATATTTGCTTTTTTTTGGGAAACAAAAGGGCAAACCCCCATGAGGGCAAGGAATAGAAGGGTTTAAATTAAAAGGGAGAGGCAGCAAATTTATTCGTTTTTTAAACCAAAATATCGCTTTTTGAAGAAAGGGCCTCATTATGAGGGTAAGGGTGACGAGAGGTTAAAATAAATATGACAAATTTCCCAGTTTTTTTAAACCAAAATATCGCTATTTGAGGTAGGAGCCTCATATGAAAGTCAGGCTGACAAGAGGGCTAGAATGAATATGGCATAAATATCGTTATTTGAAACAGGAGCATTATATGAGGGTCAGGGTGACGAGAGAGTTAAAATTAATATGGCACAAATTTCAGTTTTTTGAACCAAAATATCGCTATTTGAAGTAGGAGCCTCATATGAGTTCCACGGGTTAAAATGAATGTGGCATTGTACAGACTGCTTGGCTGTTACAAACAACAACTCGGAAATATTGTGAAGAGTAAAAGTGAAAAAAATATTCGAAATATCTTCGCTCCATTAATGCGAACCTCATAAAAGTACTTAGAGTTTACTTTGGGTGCAAAATATTCTCTTATTTCACCCTAAGTTGCGAAAGTTAAACAAAATGGGCAATCCCTATGCGAGGCAACGAGCAATAGAAGCGGCCTTCCTATTTTTAACCTTAAAGCGGAGCGGCAGAGGCAGCAAAGTAATTAGATTCGAGCTTCAAAATTAACTTTTTCTTCAACAAATTAACGCTCCCTTACTCTCCGAGCACTTTTCGAATCAAGCATCAGCTTTCGAATTAACTCATGGATTGTTTCGTCGAAAACAAGTTGCCTGGCGACGAAAACGAGATGCCCCAAGCGGCCAGTGAAGGACAAGCTCCAACACAAGTTTAAATCTCTTTTCTGTTTTTGTCAGGGGAAGAGATTTTCGGAGACTGGAAATTATTATTAACTGCAAGGGCCGATACATGCCTTTTATATTCCCGGGAGATTTACCTGGGATTACTCGAAAGTGAACAATCGGGCAATTAACACACCTGAGTTAAGTTAGTTTAATTAAGTCGGGCAACTTACCGACAAGGACCGTTGTCGGCTCTTAATTTGAAAGGATTAAAATATTCTCGGATAATGCAATATTTATTGCTCGAATTTGCCCGGACATATCTCTCTCCTTGGAGGAGCTTCATTAAATATTTATTACATTATATACAAGGAATTTATATGCAATTGTAAATATTTATACCATGTGAAATATTGTTGCGATTCCGTCATCGTGTTGCGAAGGGCCTTTAAGAGATAGCATATTAAGTATTGCGTCTATGTCTTTGACTTGAGAATGTATTCCCTTCATAAAATATTTATACTCATATGTAATTATTTTATTTCAGTTTTAAATTATTCTTTGTAGGCAGAGGATTTTATGTGTAGCATAGAATTATATTTTGATACGTAAATATTTTTTTGACAGATGTAAATTTTTACATTTTCAATATTTGCAGAAATGTGTAGTTTGATAATCTTATGTAAAGCTTTATTCAGAATTCATCACACCAAACACGTTTCAAGATTTCGTTAGGGTTACAACCCTTAATGATAATTATAAAATTGTACGAACAATTGCTGCAACAGCACAGAAGATCCTGATCATTATAAAGTGCTTAGACCCTAGCATGATGCTTTCTCTATCAGCTTGTTAATGATGTTTTGACATGATTTTACTTTTATAAAGTGTTTAAGAAGTGTTATGAAGTGTTATGTTGCACTAATGGCATTAGTTATTTTTTGCAAATTAATAGTTGATGTAGAAGAAATGTTAGCATTAATTGAAAGAATGTATGGATTTACAAAATAATAATTTTTTTCCAGGAAAGCTTAAAACTTAAAAAAAAAGAGCTGCATATAACTCATGTTACAAGAATTTAAAATAAGAATAGTCAGTATTTATTTTTGTGTCATTATTATCAGATATTCACCGGGGATAAATGCGTACTAAATCTTTAATACAGTATTATAGCTTCCTGTTAAGCTCAGTTAGAGAAGAAAATGCGCTCAGCTACTTAGTAAAGAATCGTATCAGAAGTAATAAGTTACGTAGCATATTTATTCGGCAATTGAAATAAGTTACTTAGCAGATGTATTAGATAACACATCATATTTAGGATATAATCCCACGACAGGCTAGATGACTGTGTAACTGATTTCAGTTGCATAATAGAAAGTACTGTAATCTCTAATTTAGTTCAGTTACTAGATAGCTGTTCATCAGTTACTAAAACAGTTACACAGCGTGTGTAATAAGTTAATTAGCGAAGTAGAACAAATAAGTTAACTTATTAATAGCGTTTTGTTATAAGTTAATTAGTGAATTTACATATTTAATAACGTTACTAAGTAATCAATTATTTAGCTACTGTAACACTGTAAGCATTGTCCGAATGTAGCTATTTAAAACAGTTACCACTCTAAGTAACTTTTCGAAAGCTGATTGCTATACTCCTTTTATTCATTTTATATATCTAAAAGAATAACGAAAGTTCCTCTGAAGAGTTGCATAAGATAACACAGTATATTTAGGATATAATCCCATGACAGGCGAGAAGACGGAGTACCTTATTTCAATTGCATATTAGAAAATACTGTAATATTTAGTTCAATTACTAGCTAACTGTTAATCAGTTACTAAAACAGTTATGCAGCGAGTGTAAAAAAGTTAATTTGTGAACTTATGTACTTAATCACGTTACTAACTAAACGATTATTTAGGTACAGTAACACTGTAAGCATTGTTCGAATATAGAGACCTATAACAGAAGTAACTTTTCAAAGGTTGTTTGCTACACTTTTATTTATTTCATGCATCTAAGAGAGTAACAAAAGCTCGTCTGAACAGTTGTATTAGATAACACAGTATATTTAGGATATAATCCCATGACAGGTAAGAAGACTGAGTAACTGATTCCAGTTGTATAATAGAAAGTACTGTAATCATTAATTTAGTTCAGTTACTAGATAGCTGTTAATCAGTTACTCAAACAGGTACACGTGTAATAATTTAATTAATGATCAATTATTTAGATACTACTGTAACACTGTAAGCATTGTTCGAATATAGATACCTATAACAGAAGTAACTTTTCAAAGGTTGTTTGCTACACTTTTATTTATTTCATGCATCTAAGAGAGTAACAAAAGCTCGTCTGAACAGTTGTATTAGATAACACAGTATATTTAGGATATAATCCCATGACAGGTAAGAAGACTGAGTAACTGATTCCAGTTGTATAATAGAAAGTACTGTAATCATTAATTTAGTTCAGTTACTAGATAGCTGTTAATCAGTTACTCAAACAGGTACACGTGTAATAATTTAATTAATGATCAATTATTTAGATACTACTGTAACACTGTAAGCATTGTTCGAATAGAGATACCTATAACAGAAGTAACTTTTCAAAGGTTGTTTGCTACACTTTTATTTATTTCATGCATCTAAGAGAGTAACAAAAGCTCGTCTGAACAGTTGTATTAGATAACACAGTATATTTAGGATATAATCCCATGACAGGTAAGAAGACTGAGTAACTGATTCCAGTTGTATAATAGAAAGTACTGTAATCATTAATTTAGTTCAGTTACTAGATAGCTGTTAATCAGTTACTTAAACAGGTACACGTGTAATAATTTAATTAATGATCAATTATTTAGATACTACTGTAACACTGTAAGCATTGTTCGAATATAGATACCTATAACAGAAGTAACTTTTCAAAGGTTGTTTGCTACACTTTTATTTATTTCATGCATCTAAGAGAGTAACAAAAGCTCGTCTGAACAGTTGTATTAGATAACACAGTATATTTAGGATATAATCCCATGACAGGTAAGAAGACTGAGTAACTGATTCCAGTTGTATAATAGAAAGTACTGTAATCATTAATTTAGTTCAGTTACTAGATAGCTGTTAATCAGTTACTTAAACAGGTACACGTGTAATAATTTAATTAATGATCAATTATTTAGATACTACTGTAACACCGTAAGCATTGTTCGAATATAGCTATCTATAACAGTTACAACTCTAAGTAACGTTTCGAAAGCTGTTTACTACACTCCTTTTATTTATTTTATATATCTAAGAGAATAACGAAAGTTCCTCTGAAGAAAGATGACTTAAATTGCTTCATGGGGATTAAGAAACCCCAAATAATAAACTCCAGGAATCCAAGCACGAGAACTATAAAGAGTGAAGGAATTAAGAAAACGTTTCGAGGAGGTAGGAAATCGAAGAGTGAGCGTATTTTAATGCATCAGAGAGATTTCTTCTTTTGTGGCTGAAAGGAAATATCACTTAAAAGGACGACAAAAGTGTTACGACAACATAGTGGGAAAAAATATACTTTTTAACCAACTCAGTCAGGTATAGAAAAGCCTCAGTTTCTCAGGATGTTTGCGTTCTTGAAAACTGTGGCTTGCAGGGGAAAAATATATGTTCTTTAGAATTCTATTTCTAGAAATATAAGTGTTTAGGCAACTGGATGAAACATTGTTCCCATCAGCTGGTTGAACTGTAAAATTTGCGCGTTTTTTAATTGTTTACTCTTTCACACATTACTGAAATGCGTTTGACTGTTTGTAATGATTAGACGTAAAATCATGAATGATACTAGATTGCTTACTAGTTCAGCGTTTGCCAGTTTTGCAATCTAAAACTTAAAGTGGCAAGTTATTTTATTTACGTTGTTTACCTTTTCAGGTTTTGTGCATTTACCAATTTTTAATGTTAAAACGTGAAGGGGTAAATTATTTTATTTGCGTAGTTTACCCTTTCAGGTTTAGTGCGTTTTCCAATTTTTAATGTTAAAACGAGAAGTGGTAAGCTATTTTATTAAGTAGTTTATTTAAGTGGCAAGTTATTTTATACACGTTGTTTACCCTTTCAGGTTTAACGCGTTTACCAATTTTTAATGTTAAAACGTGAAGGGGCAAGTTATTTTATTTGCGTAGTTTACCCTTTCAGGTTTAGTGCGTTTACCAACTTTTAATGCTTGAAGTGGTAAGCTATTGGATTAAGTAGTTTACTTAAGTGGCCAGTTATTTTATTTACGTTGTTTACCCTTTCAGGTTTAGTGCGTTTTCCAATTTTAAAGTTAAAACGTGAAGGGGCAAGTTATTTTAATTGCGTAGTTTTCCCTTTCAGGTTTAGTGTGTTTACCAACTTTTAATATTAAACGTGAAGCGGTAAGCTATTTTATTAAGTAGTTTACTTAAGTGGCAAGTTATTTTATTTACGTTGTTTACCCTTTCAGGTTTAGTGCGTTTTCCAATTTTTATGTTAAACCGTCAAGAAATATGTTATTTTATTTAAATTTGTTTGCCCTTTCAGGCGTATTGTGTTTACTTGCTCGAATTTTTCATATGTAAAATGATTATTTACTGAGTTTTATACGTAAAGTGTATATTTAATGTTTCATACGTAAAATAGTATAACTGCTTATCTCCTTCAGCTGTTACACGTAAATTAAAATATTTTTCGAGAAAAAGATAAATCACAATTTTATATTTTTAACTTATCGCTGTGAATGTCAAGACATACTTGATTTCAAAGCATGAAATGTACTTCAAGTTTTTTTATTATCCAAAACATCTGCTAGATAGCTCGCCAAATAAAGCTTCAGTTTCAGTCTCATCTTGTAAACGTGTTTCAGAAAAACAAATTGCTTAGCAAATAATGAGAAAACCTGCATCTAGGAAAATACCTACTGATAAAGTTCTCGAGTAATTTAATGGAATTGGCGACAAGTTAAATTTTGATAACTTTAAGCTATATATTCAGGCGTTCACCTGACTGTTGCGCTTTTCAGTTGTGATCCCCTTTTAATTTATCTCTACTGGAATAACAATAACATTCCTGAAAAATAATATGAAATTAATGACGATTATGTCGTTTTGGGGAAAATTATTTATCAAGGAATAATAATTGTTAAAAAGAAACGTTGCAAATTACAAACCAAAGCGCAATAATTGCTAAACAAATAATGTTGCAAATTATTTGTCAAACACCAATAATGGTTAGGAAAAAACCCTCAAATTTGAGCAGCAGTAAAATACGAAGATTATATTTATTTTACCTAAATATTTAGCAACAAATTATGTTCTTGCATTTCCCGCGAATTGCATAAAGAGCAGTCTTCTGGAAACGACGAAGCGAAATTCAATAATATTTGCAATCAGAAGACAGCGTGATGAAAACAGCAATTGAAACAAAAAAAAAATCATTTTTTAATATTTTCTTCGAAACTGATGAATTATTAGTTTTTGACTTCTAGGGAGTTCATGTCAAATGGAAATATTTATACAGAAAGATCAGGAAAACAAAATAGAAGAAATTGAAAGACATTGATCAGCAGGAGAGCATTTTTGTTTACAAGATGTTATTGATCCAACAATCAAAAGCAATAAAAAATATATTGAAAGCAAGAATACAACGAATTGTAATGCAATCCATGGCAAAAAATATACATTCTTCGCTGGAAGCTAGAAAAAAAAAACAAAAGAGAGTTTTCCCTGGGGTGCAGGTTTGAGCTGAAATATTGAGATTCGGATCAGTTTTGCAGAAAACGAAGGCGCAGGAAATCAAAGCTTTATTCGATTCCTTGGCTCACTTTTTCTAAGAAGACACAAGAGACGAGAGACTCTGGTCATATTATACGGACCAATGAGAAATTGAGATTTTTTGGATCAATGCTATATTTAGAAGATTGTACATAAACTGTTGGTGTTTATAACGAAGTGGAAGGGAGCCCATTGAAAAGAGTCCTAGATAAACGGCTTTCATTCGCTGTTTATTAGTTATACACGTTGTGTCAAAGAATTTTTAGGACTAGATTTATAAAAAAAGATAAAAACTAGTAATTATGTATTTTTAAGTATATTTATTCAAAATAAGCTCCTTCGGCTTCAACACATTTGCTACAGCGGTCTAACAACGAGAGTGTCAATGTCATTAAAGTAAAAAAAAAAGTAAAAAAATAACTGAGGCTTTGGCAGTGGATGAGCCGATATTGAAGGAGTTTCATGAATGCTCGATAACACAGATAACGCCAATGTAAGCTTAGTTCCAGCTATAGTCTTAAAAATTCTTTGACACACTGAGTACAAATAGCTTCGACGCGGGCATTGGAGGCAGTTCCACAATGTGAGCTGAACATTCGAATCGTTGTTAAACCACTGTAACAAAAGTATTGAGACCGAAACAGCTCCTTTTGAAAGAAAATTCTTTAAAGAATATAATTACTGCTTTTTATTTTATTTTATAAACCTAGTCTTAAAAATTCTTTGCCACACTGTGTACAAACAAAGTAACCAACAGAAAAACTTGAACAATAAGCCGAACAACTATTTATACGGTTAACAGTTTGCATATCTTTTATTACCCTGGAAGCTAAATTTTAAAAAAATGCGTTTTCTCTGTAAAATAAATAACACATCACTACTTTTTGATCGATATTTTTAATGTTCTTTTAATCCTTCCTATCATAGTATACGACCGTACGCGATTTACTCTGAAATCGGTGTTTTGTTTTTTTTTTTTAATTTTCTTTATAAATAAAAAAAAATTCTGAAATACGTGTATTTTACTATTATTATTTTTTCTTATTATCTCGAATCTAAAAAGTGAAAGCAACCCAAGATCATGAGTTACAGAGGATTAAAACCGTAAAAATACCATGTGACATAAATAATTTCCTGAATGTATCCAGAGAAAATATTTCAGATGCTGTAGATAGAATCTTAACACTTCTGAGACATCGTATGGAGAAAAGTTTTTCTGAGGCCACACGAAAGACGAAATGAGTTTCAGCGGGAATCAAAAGGAACCTTTTGCTAAAATGGACTAAACAAATCAGATTCCAAATCTTTACTCTTGGGATATTAAAATCTTAGATAATCATGGCAATAGTCTATTACGACAGAGCTAAAATGTTGCCGTCACCGATGGTGTGAATGTACCCTTAAATATGAGCCAAGTTGCAAAGCAAATGCTATAAATTTACTCTGTACACAAAAAACACTGTTGGTTGTTTCTAATTTCTCCTTTTAATATTGAAACTCAACAAATTACGTGTAAAGTAGACACACAAAGAACCGACGAAACGGCAAGTGATTTTGCAGCTATAGCTACAATGGGCATGGCAACGTGCTCAAGAAGAATTATTAGACATTAAATACAGATTTGAAAAAGATACTTCTATTTAGATCTTTTTCTTCAAACGTATCAGGCCATCAAAAACGTAGATATGGGAAAAAACAAAAGGTAATGCATCAATTCCCAGCGGGCTTAGTTTCTTTACTGGATTCTAGTAAAAATAAAGATCGCTTTTGCAGAGCGTAACTCAGAAACACTACTCTTCAGATAGGGATCAGTTTTCCTAGAAACTTAGAAAACAGGAAATCAAAGCTTTTTCGCTTTGATCGTTTTAGCTTCCTAGAAGTCACATGAGGATAAATAATCTTTGTTTGGATTGTTTCAATGGGATGAGGAATGGAAAGTGAATTGTTGACTGAATGTGGCATCTAAATGACAAAGAAAGTCACACTCGTGAAGTAATTAAGGAATTAATGAGGGAAATCTGGAGCGATGTTGCTTTTGTAAGAATTTTCCATATAGTTTTATTGTGAAAATAAACAACTGAGAGTATTTCTGCACTATTAACTTGGGGCATAGCTTCAGTTGAGGAAAAAGTCTGCATATTATCATTATTAATTATTTTAACAATGGTGCTTTTAAAGAAAACAATATCTCTTCTAGTCACACTCTCAGAAACACACGCTCAAATCTAACGAAACTTTCGTCGTATTTGATGAAATGGCTTCGTGAAAAATGCTCCGAGTAAAGCCTTTCGTCAAATTGCCGAAATTTCTATAGTAATTTTTTAAAGTCATGGGATCTCGCGAGGAAAGTTTCGTTATAAATGACGAAATTTTCTTGCCGATACCAAAGTCCTCAAAAGTGACGATTCTGTTTCTGAGAGTGCATTGGTAGGATAATCACAGAGAGAGATGGAAAATACAAAAAGGCTATTTCTGTGTCATTGGCAGAGCAACCATGATAACAAATTAAATAAAAATATAGAATTCGCAGCAAAGAAATTATCATTCAAGTTATGATAATTTTCTTATTGTATTTGATTAAGAAAAGGGTCAGTGTAAATTGGATCATATAATGAAATCCGCTGCAATAATTCAATTTCTAAAGGGGGGAAAAAGGGAAACCAATTGTTTTGGAGGTTGTCGTTTCAATGTTAACCATTAGATGACTTTGTATGAAATATCAATTTCTTTAGTATTTATTTCATGTTTTAGTGACGGAATTAACGGTTTCGATTGTGTAATGCGACGTGGCATGCAAGTAAGATATCGATAAAAAGGATTGCATTCTTTTTAAGAGAAAAAAAAGGGAAAGAGAGGGCACGAAAAATGGGACTCACTAAAGCAGATTTATGGCTAAGTGATTTGTGTGTGTATGTGTGCTGTAATGGTGTTTTTTTTTTAAGGAAAATGTCGTTTCACTGTTAAATCATTAATGATTTAATAAAATATTTTTTTAGTATTTATTTCATGGTTTGGTGACGAAATTTTAAGGCGAAAAGTTAATGCGAAATAAGTAAGAATCGAAAAAAGGGTTGTTCTTTTTAAAAACATGATTACTACTTGGGAATATAGGGGGCACAAATAATCCCTTTAAAAGCATTTTAGGGTTTAAATATTTGAAATGTTATTGCCTGTAATGGTGAAAAATTTTTTAAAAAATTCGTTTACTGAGGCAACCTTTATATACTTTAAAAATAAAAAATTTAAATTTTCTTTAGTATCTAAATTTATGAATTTGGGTGACGGAAATTTTTATTTTAATGCGACATGGCATGCAAGTAAGATATCGATAAAAAGGATTGCATTCTTTTTAAGAGAACATGATTACACTACATTGGGAATAGTAGAGGGCACGGAAAATGGGACTCACTAAAGCAGATTTATGGCTAAGTGATTTGTGTGTGTATGTGTGCTGTAATGGTGTTATTTTTTAAGGAAAATGTCGTTTCACTGTTAAATCATGTAACGATCAGGAATATGATAGGTGCATTCCACGGTAACTGACGCAACATTTGGAAGCAAAAAGTTAACTTGAAATAATTTGAATAAAAAAAGTGTTAAATAAAATAGTTTATTTTACTGCCTTATACAGCTACAATAATACATTAGTGTACGGTCATATTTGAAACCCTGTTATTCTACTCGTAATGAGAAAAAAAAACATTACAGTAACTGAGGCAACGTATATACTGGAAAATACAAAACTAATTCAAAAATCTGAATTATGAACTTGTGACAAGGAAATTTTTATTTAAAAGAAAAAGTAATGAGGTAAATGACCCGGTAGTGGACACAGTTAAGAAAATTTTCGTTTTCTTTTACGTGGCAAAATTTTTTCAAGGGACTTACATCAATATTTGCATATTTAGCTTAATCGCCAACTATTTCCCGAAACATTAATTACCGATAAAATGTTTATTTGATGAAAAATTAGGATTTTTACGTCAAATTTACAAAACGCTTAATTTGTATCTATAGTGGACATCTTTTAAGACGTATTTGCATTAGGAGTGGACAGAAATTAATATCATCTACTTTTTTGCTTTTTAAATTGGAAAAATAATTTCAAAAATGACTAAGGGACCATTCATAAATGATGTCACGTTTTTTCCCCATATATTTTCCCCAAATCCCAACCTTCTTATGGATCGACTTTACTAAAGAGCAGCAAATGGGACCGTTGTGGAGGCAGCTATTAAATATTTTGATCCATGTACTCGCATAGATGCTCCTCGCCAACTTTGGTTCTATTAACCAGCACTAGGAATCGTTCGCTATAGGTTCTGGTAATTTCATTCCAGTTTAATGTTACATTCGCTTACTTTTTGAAGCTTAAAGATCTAAGTGTCCACTACTAGAGCAGTGTCCACTACCGGGTCATTTACCTTACATGCTTAAAAAGACGTACACTTGTGTTATTGTTTGGTGTGAGGCTAATTATTTATGCAACACAAAAGAAAAACGGGCTTTTGAAGATTCATCTAGTGACAGCCAAATTGTTTATTGTGAAGGAGTTTTTTCTCATAAGGGGGTAGGAAGAGTGCTTGTAAATAATTTCTGTACCCCAAAAAACATAAAAAAGTAATACTCGTTAAAATTTTTCATTTTAATGTTCCCCAAAGATGTCCACTTTTACATGGAATTCACCGACATCAAATTCTTGAGGATCTGTTTGATGTTTTTCTGAGGAAAGGTAACACGTGAAACTTTTGTTTACTAATTTGTGATGATGATACCACAAGCATATTATGACGTTCAGAACCACTGAACTCCTTTTTGGGCCACATGAACGGGTCATCAGAGGGTAACAATATGTAAAATGCAACATTCTTGGTGCAAGATCATGAGCGTGCATCTGAGTGTCATTAGCACGTAGGCTGCCGACACGCTGACTGCCAGCGTTGCTTGTAGTTTACGGATCTCCAGACGATAGTTTAATTCAATTACAACATAGTGCACAAAACATTTTATTAAGTAAAAAATGACTGAACTTTCTATAAATGTATTGAAAAATGAAAAAAAGTCGGCAACAACGAAACAACTTGTCATTTGGTCTCTCAACAACTTCATCTACTACGAGTTATCTCGTAGGTTGGCAGTCAACGTGTTAACCGCTTTCCAACCGCGCTTCGCAACTGCATTCAGACGCAAACTCTTGAAGGCGCATCTGAATAGCTCGCTGTCTGGAGCGCGGTTAAGAACGTATGTGTAAAGGGTCATTTAGGAAAAAAGAGTTCACGACGAAGCTTAGTGACTGAAAGACAATACTGCAAACTTTAGAAATGCTACAATACTGCTTTATTTCTAAAAAAAATGATAAATAACACCACGGGGCAACAAATCTTATTTTATAAATAATAATTATATCTCTGCTTTCTCTCTGACAAGGGATATGATGAAGTTAAACCCTTTACAGAAAGTGATAAAGAAACTTAAGCACACATAAAATTTAGCTTACAAAGCATCCTACCAAGCGACTAAGATTCTAAAGTAATGGACACAAAAATAAAAATAATAAAGGAGGTAAAAACTAGGAAAAAATACACCTATATAAAACAAAAACTTGTTTAAACATTTGTGTGTTTGTTCTGTTTCGATAAAAGTCAATATTTGAATCTCTTTTAAAAGGAGATAATGCCATAAAAATTAAGACAACCTGTTAAAAATTTTGTATAGGCTGCTTAGTTTCGACAAAAAAAAAGTAAAATATCCCGGTTTAAAGATGTTATACGATATTGAGTTTCGGCAAGAACAATTTCGGAATTCACCTTTATGAAAGAAAATACTTACAAGAAAACCTGGGTTAAAGATTTTTGTACAGGATGTTCCGTTTACACAAGATAGTCAATATCTGAATTGAGTTCTTAAAATGAGAAAATGAGCATAAAACAAAACTAATAACCCTGATTTAAAGATTGAGCTCAGGCTGTTTAGTTTAAACAGAGAATCCATTTTTTAATTCCATTTTAGAAAAGATATAGTTACAAGAGCAACAAGTTAGAAACCAAGGTTGAAAGTTTTGTTTTGACAAGAGTCCCGTCACATTTTTGTTTGTTTTTTCAATCATATGATAAGCATATTAATGATAAACTCCGAGTATAGTTTAACTTAAGAAATTTTTTTTTTTTTTAATGTTATGATTGTGAAACGATCCCATTTGCCAACGGAGAATAAGGCAGGATTAACAGAGGGAAAAAATCGTTGTATTGCCAGGAATATTCGTAAATTCCTACATGTAACTGAAATCATAGAAAAAAATTACGAAACACAAATAACTGCTGAATGGAAAGTGATGAAACCCATGGAATGTTTTTAATCTTCTGATTTTAAGTACAGAAACAGTATACCAAACTCATGCTTTGTAATCTTGTAAAAGCAATTATAAGGAAGAATTTATAAAACACATTTGTTCCGCTTTTATTCTGTTACCACAGAAAAACCATCATACTATAGCATTCCTTTTATTTCACAGGTCAAAAAATACGCGACTTAGCTGGTTCCTAGTCTGTGGGGAAATTCATACCGTTGTAGAGGGAAAAACTTTTGATTTTCCCCTGTCTACCGCTTATAGGGAACGAATCGCTGTAGTATTATTTCCTCTTTGTTTTCAAGGTTTTTTTTTTTGTTGGTGGTGGTATAAGAAGAATATCTAGACCTAGTTTGATATAGTAGGAATTTTATTTTTTTTTCTCGGAATTAGTTTGGGATTGACGATGTAATATGATTGTGGGTTTGAAAGAGAAATAAATATTTTTATCGTTTTCAACCTATACATTATTATTTCTTTCTAATACTCAATACTTTTGTTGACCCATTTTAAAACTTTAGACACGACTTTATCATCTTTTTCTTAATATATTAATGAACATGTTATACTAGAAACATTTACCGAACACTGTAAATAATAAACTGTATATAATTTTACACACGACTATATCATATTTTCTTAGACATCTTAATGAGTATATTTCACTGAAAACATTTACCAAACACTGTATATGATGTACTGTATATAATTTTAGAACTTTAGACATGACATTATCACATTTTCTTAAAATATTAATGAGCTTGTTTTACTAGAAACATATACCAAACTCTGTATATAATGCATTTTTTAGAATGGTACTACTTATTGATAAATTCATAATTATTTGGTAAATGTATATATACAGGGCTCCCACCGCCTTAAGACAATTTGTAGCAGCTTTCGGAGCAGGTAAAATGTCCTTTTTGTATCAGTTTGGAGCAGAAGAATTTAACTTTTATATCAGTTTGGAGCAGAAGAATTTAACTTTTGTATCAGTTTGGAGCAGAAGAAATCAACTTTTGTATCAGTCTAGGAGCCGAAAATATAAACTTTGTACCATTTTTAGAGGCCTTTTTAAAAAATTTTTTAAATATCAAATGGCCGTTTTAAAGCAATGTTACTTTCATACAGCAAGTGTAAGAGCAGTTTCAAGTCTTCAAAATGATAGGAAATGTAAACGTCAGTCATCCTTTAAAAACTGGATTAGATTATTTCAAAAACTGGATTATTTTTATATTTCTTAAGAAATTATTCCTAATCCATTCAAAAAGTAAGACTAATTAAACCTGAAACCCTTATGAAGGTGTTTTTCAATACTTTTCTCAAGAAACGGATTATTTAAAAAAATGTTTGCTGTATTTTTCTTCTAATAGTTAAGAATAGCTGGAAGGAACTTAAAATTTTCTTCTTTTCAAAAATCATTGCATTCTCTCTTTTTTGTTTAATAGCTAAAAAACTATTATTTCAAGAAAATAAGCAAAAACTAATATGAAAGGTTCAACTATTTTAAACTATTTATCATTAATTAATATTTGTTTTTTAAATGGTACTTATTTAGGTATAACCATTGTGATTATAGTAACAGTAAAATTTTGAACGAATTAAATATAATTTCATATTTTACCAAAAAATCTATTTGAAGTCGATCCTATTTTCTATCTGCAGTAATATTTATTATTTTTCTGTTTAAGAAATATTCCTTTAAATTTCAATCCTAAATACTCACTTAGATGCTTTGGAAGTAATTAATGGCTCTAAAGGTAAATTGCTGAGTCTTATAATTTTGCAGCAAGAAAATTCAAGAATCAAATTATATTTTTCAGCTCTATAATAGAAAGGCAAAATGTATTTTTTATTATATGTTGATAATTTAATGTCTAATGATTAATTTTTTTCCAAACAATTTATCTTTACATCTTGCAAAAATTGTGTAATAGTTACAATTAAATTTTAAGAGTCTTAGGGTTACAGCAATTGAATGCTGAAAGAAATTAAATTGAATTAAAAGAAAAAGGAAATGCATTAATTGAATTAAAAGAGAAAAGGACAATTTCATAACTTTCAAATCTAGTTAAAAAATTGAAACTTTAAGCAAGAGTACTTGAATGAGGTCGTTTATCCACAACAAAATTTCTATTTCTTCTAATAATATTGCTTACTATATTTGCTAAAGATCATCAATTTATTAGGATATACATGATTTTTTTAATGATTTTCTAACTTAACTGTGATTTTTTTTACTTAGTTTGTTCTTTATGCAGTACCGAACCCCAAATTCGGGATCCCGAAATTCGGAAAATCCTAAAATTCGGCACTTTTTCCAAAACAAAAAAAAAAAAAAAAAAAAAAAAATTTCTTTCGAGAAGTATTATTTAAGAAGTTGTCAAAACAACAAATGCCAATATATTTTCATTTAAATAGAAGTGATCTTGCCAATATTTTTGCAAATTACAGAAGCTAAATTTAGTAGGAGACCGATCTAGTTCCTGAGAACCCTTCTCCTAAACCATGTTAAAAAGCGAAAATAAGGTTTCTTGGACAGGAAGAGGGGATTGCAATGTCTATTCGTCAATTTATCAACACTTCTGCTTTCACAATGAAGCAAGGTCACATGCATACGAACTTGGTACTACAGCGATGAAGATCTTATCATAGACCATATAGTTTATGGCCTAAGATGAAAATGCAGTGGCTCCTGAGGGAGAGGTGAACTCAAGGACGAAATTCTAGCTCTCCCCTTCTTTCCCGTGGAGCTAATTCGCCAATGGTTACTCTTTTTTTCTTTGGGAGGGAGGGAGGGGTGATCAATTCGGACATAGGAGGTATGCTAATGAGCGTTGGTACTTTCATATGCATCTTTTTTTCGATCCTGGTTTTATGGAAGGATTAATTTTTTGCGATCGTAAATTCTGAAACGAATTTATTCTAGAATAAATGCCCTTTTGGAGAAGAAGATTATTTTAAAAAGTGTATGCAATTCCACCTTTTCAACATTAGAAATAACTGGTTCTTTAGTGGTTTGAATTTGTTTTACTATAAATACAAACCTTTTCAGGGACCAAGGAAGATTCCCCTTTTCCACTCCCTTTTTTGATTTTGTCCTCTGTGAATAGAATGAAAGAAGATGTCTGCATTCACAAAGGGCTTAAATTCTTTAATAATCCCACAAAATGAAGAAGTTGTCAATCTTTCCCCCACGTTATTATATATGATAAATAGGGCTCCTAGATTCTTCTTTTCATAATGGGGATAAGATGGTAGTACTCTCTTTAGTTTGTATTGAATTATCAGTTTAGAATAGTTTCATTTCGCGATGTTTTGAACGCGTGTCCGCTAGATGCGGGAACAGCGCACAAACGAACTTTTTTTGAGTGGGCTTTCAAAAAATATTGCGGGAATCGTGCAGCTTAGCGCGAACCCTGCTTATTTACCTAGCAGTTGAGAAAACTGCAATTGATGGATTTTGCTGATGTGGATCATGGAAATTGCGTATGTTTAGTGTTGTATGCTTAAGTCCGCCATTTTTCGTCCCGCAAATCCGCCATTTTGATTCGAATTCCGAAATTCGGCAAATTCCAAAATTCGGCATGGCGACGGTCCCGAGCATGCCAAATTTGGGGTTCGGTACTGTATTTATGTTTTATCTTTTTTAATTGCTTGTGGTTATATGATATAGATTACAGAGAGAAAAGAAAAAAAACTGCAATTCAATGTTTAATTTTAGAGCGTTTGAAAGTCTACCCCTAAACACTTTCGGGAACAAATATATATTTTCAAACAATGTTTTTATTTAAAATAAACATACATTTTACTTATTTACTTTGAGAAGAAAGATTAGAAATAGTTGAAATGAAAAAAATCCGCTTTTTGTAGCGGATGCAAAAAGATTGTAGAACGTATGCGCTCCTTTTCTTGCACGTGGAAAGTAGGCTTAAGGAATTTTAAAGAATTGTTATAATGGAGCAGAAATATTTTTAACATGTGTTCTGTTATTGGTTTTTCGCATTGATTAGTATTTCCTAAACATAGAAAACACAATGTGCACTGAGGAAAAACGCTAAGTTTATTTTTTCCCACGTTCCATGAAATTGTAAACTTTATCTATTTCAAGAAAAACTTACTAAATCAAATGTTCAACATAAATAGTGATAAGAGGAATGATTTTTCTCTCTATAATACTAAATATATGTAACATACGTATTAGAAATTGTCTCACTGTTTCTTCTACAAGTGTGGAATACATCACTCAATTCTGCTCAATTTTCTCATCCATATTTGATGTTCGTAAGAGAGGGTATAGCTAATATTCATTAATAAACTGCTTCAAAAATGAAAAATGTAACAAATGATGTCGATTTTAAGTTGAAAAAAATATATCTAAAATTTTTTCGATTTTTTTCCGAAAATCGCGATTTGGCGCAAATTTTCCGAAAAAACGCATTTTGTAGCAGCATGTAGCAGAAAAATCGTTTTGGCGCAGTTTTGCGCAATTGGCGCAGCCGTGGGAGCCCTGATATATATCTATATAAATAAAACCGAAAGTTTGTGTGTGTGTGTGTGTGTCTGTCTGTCGGTCGCCTCCTGGCGAGATGGAACGGGCCAGAAGTACGAAATTTTGGTTACAGGTACCTTGGGTCAGGTCCTCGTGCACCTCGAAGCGTTTTTCCGAAAATTCGAATTTGTTCTTCTTTCATTCCAATTTAAGCAAAACTGTTAATTATAGGAATATCTCATCGAAGGAACGTCACACCTTTTCGATTTTTGCCGCATATTGATGCCCGTAAAAAACTGCACAAGATGATCTCTTTCTGAAATTCGTAAAACAAATAGAGCACGCGCAATATTCATTTGAAGTAGTTTTCGAACTTTAATGCAAGGCTTACCTCTGAATTTATCTGCTCAATTTGCGTGTTTTCGCCAAAATAAATACTACTTTTGTCGCCAACTGGATGGTTTTTGTTAACGTAAGATTGAAAAAATGATGTTTTATCTTAATTCATGCCGTTTTATGAGTGAAACAAATTCTAAAAATTCATTTCATTTTTTAGCATAATGCAGACGATTTTTAATTATTTCTTGAGGTTGATTCTTCTTTTTTTTTGCCGATTTAGTATTATGGTACCAGTTCAACAATTTCACGAAACATATTATTTCTTATGGTAGAGTCTCCGTTTTATCAGCAAAACAAATTCTAAAAATTCATTTCATTTTTATGCATATTTTGTGGATTGTAAACTGCAGACGGTTTTCAATTACTTTATCTGGAGGTTGATTTTTCCTTCCATATTTTACTCAAGTGATTTATTTTTTAAAACATTTACTTAATTTTGTTTACTGTTTATTTGGCACTATTTGGACAGAATTTAGTTACTTCTTTCTACCAACTTAAATTTCACGAGTCAGGATTGGTTCAGTACTAAACATTTTCTAACTTAAATGTGCATTTGGAAATGATGCTTTCCTTTCTTTCGTTTTTATTCGAATTTTATGAAAGGGCGATTTAATTGAATTCAGGGAATCCTTTGACGGATTTTCAAGCGGGATTTATAGGAACTGTCCGTATTTTGATGGGGAATTTAAGATGGACTGTTGGTAATTTTAGAAACAGTAGCTCTTGAAGGTCAGTATTGTAATGAGTATTTTTAGTCACTGACGTCTTTATTCTAATGGAGATTTTTTGAGACTAATGTCCTTATTCTATTAGGGGTGTTTAGGAATAGTTGTCTTTATTGAAACAGAGGGATTTAAGGATTTTTTCTTTATTGTAGCAGAAATATTCAGGGACAATTGTTCTTTATCTGATGGGCATTTTAAAACAGAATACAGCTATAATTTTGATGGGAATTTTCAAATGTATTTTGGTAGATATTTTAATTACGATTTCTATGGACTCTTACAATTATCACGCTGCATGTGCGCATTTTAGTTACTGTTGTAATTACTTTAATGGCAATTTTATGAACTGTTGTTTAGCATTTTAAAGTGGATTTTTATGGACTATTATTCTTGCTCTAAAAGGAATTTTTCTAGGCTGTTCGTTTTAATGCAATCGTGTTTTTTAATGATTTTTAATGTTTAAATAAGGTTTTTAAGGCCTGTTGACCATCTCCTACTCTTGGATTTTTTAAGAAAATTTTTTCTTACATATTTACAACAGAATTTTGGACATGCGTCACTTAGTCTGCGAATGATGCAATATTATCCCGCGCAACGCCGGGCATGTGAGCTAGTATCTATATAAATAAAACCAAAAGTTTGTGTGTGTGTGTGTGTGTCTGTCTGTCGATCGCCTCCTGGCGAGATGGAACGGTCTGGGAGTACGAAATTTTGGTTACAGGTACCTTGCACCAGGTCCTCGTGCACCTCGAAGCGTTTTTCCTAAGATTCAAATTTGTTCTTTTTTTAATCCAATTTAAGTAAAACTGTTAATTTTAGGAATATCTCATCGAAGAAACGTCACACCTTTTCAATTTTTGCAGCATACTGATGCCCGTAAAAAACAGCTCAAGATGATCTCTTTCAGAAGTTCGTAGAACGAATAGAACACGCGCAATATTTATTTAAAGTAGTTTTCGAACTTTAAAGCAAGGCTTACCTCTGAATTTATCTGCTCAAATTGCGTGTTTTCGCCAAAATAAATAGTACTTTTGTCGCCAACTAGATGATTTCTGTTAATGTAAGATTGAGAAAATGCTATTTTATCTTTATTCATGCCGTTTTATGAGCAAAACAAATTCAGAAAATTCATTTCATTTTCATACTTATTTTGTGGAAATGCAGAGGAATTTTAATTGAGGTTGATTCTTCTTTCTTTTTTAGCGATTTAATATTTTAGTACCAGTTTAACAGTTTCATGAAAGATATTATTTCGTGTGGTAGAGTGTCCGTTTTATAAAAGAAACAAATTCTAAAAATTCATTTCTTTTTTATGAAAATTTTGTGGATTATTAACTACAGACGATTTTCAATTACTTTATTTTGAAGTTGATTTTTTTTTCTTTTTTGGCGAATTAATATTTATTCCTTCGATAAAAACTGGGTAGGAAGGTTTTCGATATCGCCTATTTTTTATGAAATTTAAAATTTTGCCAAGTAGTGATAACCTTTTTTTTTGCCCCCATCCATTTAATTGCTCTCAATATATTATTTTGCGCTTCGTAACTTCTCCAAACCGAGCCAATAATCCTTATTAGTAATATTTTCACTTAATTCAATATATGATTTACACTATAGGAAAATGGCGCATTTGCATTATGCTTCCATTACTATAGTGCCTAAGTCATGTTAACTTCTTTAGGTAGCGGTTTTGATTGATTCCATATTTTACTCAAGTGATTTATTTTCTAACATTTAGGTATTTAATTTTTTGTACGGGCTATTTGGCGACATTTGGACATAATTCAGATAATTCCTTCGACCAAGTTAAATTTCACATGTCACTATTGGATTAGTACTGAATATTTTCTAACTTAAATGTGCATGCTTATTTGCCTTTGGAAGTAAATGCTTTTCTTTCTTCCGTTTTTATCCGAATTTTATAAAAGTGCTATTTAATTGAATGTTCAGGAAATGACGATTTTGCAAGCGAGATTTTTAGGAAATTACGTCCTTATTGTGATGAGGAATTTAAGCTGGCCTTGGTAATTTTAGGAACATCAGCTTTAAAGGGCTGTAGCCTAATGGGTATTTTTAGTCACTGATGTCTTTATTGTAATGGAGATTTTTTTGGACTAATGTCCTTATTTTTTAGGGATGTTTAGGAATAGTTGTCTTTATTCAAGGAATGACTTTAAGGAATGTTTTCTTTATTGTAGCAGAGATATTCAGAAGGTTGTTATGTTGTTCTTCATCTGATGGGCATTTTTAAAGAGAATACTGCCCTTATTCTGATAAAATTTTTTAGATGTAGCGTTGTCTATATTGTAATTTCGATTTTTACGGACACCTGATACCATTTTGGAACAGTTATCCTGATGCATATATGCATTTTAGTTCCTGTTGCCCTTACTCTGATGGCAAATTTATGAACTGTTTTTGGCCTTTTAATGTGGATTTTTATGAACGGTTAATTTTGGTCTAAAAGGAATTTTTCGAGGCTGTTGTTTGCAATGCAATTGTGATTTTTAATGAGTTTACTGTTTAAATGGGATTTTTAAGGGCTGTTGCCCATCTTTTACTTGGGTTTTTAAAGAAAATTTTTCCTTATATATTTACAACAGGATTTTAGACATGTCCCACTTCGCCTGAGAATGATGCAATATTATCCCGCGCAACGCCGGGCATATCAGCCAGTCTTTAATAATTCAGATACATATGTTTTCATTTTCTTCCTGTCAATTAGATTTTTGCAAAAATATTTCACATTTTATTTCACATGTTTTGGAGTTGCAAGTACTTCTTCTTTAGTGCAAAACAATGGATCTAATTGTAAAAAATAGAAAATTGTTTCTTGCACTAACTTCATAACCCTTATACGTAATTTCTATTGAAAGTTGCGTTGTATAACCCTTGATTGTTAACTTGTGAATTCTCCGCTTTGATTGACTGGAATTTTGTGAAGGATCCGTTTTGATTGACTGGAATTCTGTGAAGGCTCCGTTTTGATTGACTGGGATGTTGTGGATAGTCCGTTTTGATTGACTGGAATTTTGTGAAGGCTACGTTTTGATTAACTGGGATTGTGTGGATAGTCCGTTTTGATTAATTGGAATTTTGTAAAGGGTCCGAAAACGGACTTGAATTTCTTCTGGCGCGACCCCGAAAGAACAGAAAAAAAAAGGGAAACCGAAATAATACACATTTTTATGCAAGAGAAAAAAAAACATTTAAGAACAACATTCAAAGGAAAAAAAATCAAAGATGGCTCGTTACTTCAAATAATGTTAGTCTTTAAAATTATTTTTACAAACAAATACGAAAAAGTTGACTACTTTTCAATATGCAAGCATCATAACTTTGCTTTCTCCCAAACGCCAAAGAAGTTAATGGGACATAATCCACTTCATAAAATGTGAGCGAGCCGCTTTGAGTCTTTAATATTCAAAACAGCATTTCGGCGAATTAATCGAGAAAGCCTCCTTTCATATTTGGCTATGCGCTAATGCATAACAAAATTAATGTACTAAGATCGGCGTATTTCATTTCTGTGAAATTTAGTTTACTTGTAACACTATCTCTTACACTAGCAGCAACAGCTTTGAGTTCAGGTAGAAAAAACTACACAATATGAAACTCATCTCAGGGGACATGTACGCCTTTTATTGCGTACCGCAAAACAAAATTAGAAGGAATTGATGTCATAAACTGATCGGATTAGCCAGCTTTGTTGCAAATACACGACTAGCACTGAAAAAAAACTATCACTTTTCTCTCTGATATTCCAGAAAATGGATGAAAATTTTCATTTTTACTTGCAGCAACTGTTTTTTAATGTCAGTTAAACGATCAAAACCAACTAAATTCTATTAATTCTTTCAATGTGTGTAATGTTTTTTCCATGAGGCAAAAAGTTATAAAAAGTAGAATAAAATGCTGTAGTGATTGGAATAATACAGCAAAATATAACATTATAGAAATGTATATAGAACATCCACCGCCGCTTTATACAATCACATTTGTACAAAAGGATTTGATTTCCTTAACTCTTCATTCCAAGTGTACCCAATTGGGTACATTTTAAAATACTGTTTATTAACTATTGTTTGTGCCATTGGAAAGCTAAAACTCCCAATTGTTTTTAAAGTAATCAACAGATAGTTTACTTTGTTTTAAACATGGGAAATTTGGAAATTGGGCATTAATTATTATTTATACTAATTACTAATTAAAATTAATTTTTTAGTTATTTTGTTTTGTAATCATTTTTAAATCAGAGAACCAAAAAATTGCGTCAAAATTGTTTGTGCTTAGTTCTGGGGTCTGAGGAGGCTAAGCAGTTTATTTTTAAAATGCTAACGTGTATCCTACGTACGTACTAGATTTAGTTCCACAAATAAAAGTGAAAAAAGAATTCTCACCTTGAATGAATGATATGTTTCATTCATTTATTCACGACATACTTTGACTATATGAATAAATTTGTTAATATTGTCTTATTGCCTTTTTTTCCCTTTGAAAAATGTTTTTGTTTTTGATAATGTTTGAAAATACATAGAATTTATCGTTATCTTTTATCTTCACCTGTTTTTGCTGAAATATTCGATAATCTTTGCTTAACTTCTGTGTTTTTAGCAACAAATTCATCTATTAAACTTCAAAATTTGTTTAAAATGTTCTCATTAATATCATTCAGTCTCATTTGGTTTAAACATTTTGATCAGGATGATAATTTTTCATCCGTCAAACGTTGCTGAATACGAAATTAAGAATGAAGTACTGTCCCAAGATTAAAAGGCTAAACATTGCAGCTCATGCATGTTTTGATACATGAAAAGCTCTTATAAATCACTGATTTGTTTCACGCGGTCAATAAATTAAAGTATCCGAAAATTTGACTGCAAAACGGGCAGTACTGGTCTTATAAGGTAGATGTTTGTACAGACTCTTCACGTTGATGTGAATCCGCTCCTTTAAACTTGATTTTAATGAACGGCTGATTTTATTACACAGTGATTTTAATTGTACCAGACACTGCACATGATATATGTAGTACATGAGACACTGCACATGATATATGTAGTACATGTACTTTGTGTTTTACACATAATTATATAATACACTTTAAAGCACGTGGAGCTTCGAAAGACATTCAGTCATGTAAAGTTTATAAGTTTGTACTGCATAGGATATATGTAATTTATGATTTACAAATAATGACATAAATTATTTTAAAGCGCGTGGAGCATCGAAGGAGATTCCGATATGTAAAGTTTATACGTACGTATTAATTAGTCACGACTCTTCAAGTTCAGTCAGCAGTGTAGCATAGTAGGTAACAAAGCTAACAGGATACTTGGGTTTATCAGTAAAGTTGTTTCGGAAAAGTCTAAGGAAGTTGTATCGCTATTATACAGAAGTTTGGTAAGACCTCATTTGGAGTATGCTGTTTAGTTCTAGTTGCCGTATCTAAAAAAACGATATTATCTTATTGGAAAGGGTTCAAAAGAGAGCTACTAGGTTGGTAAGTGGTCTCAGACTTAGATTATGAGGTTAGGCTTAAAAGGCTCAAACTGTATAGTCTTGAGCAAAGGACATTTAGAGGGGACATGATTCAGTTATCTAAATTCAGTAAAACAGGAACTGTTGATGGGCTGCAGTTATGCGCTGAAGGTAAAAACAGAGGTCATTGTTTTAAGCTTTTCGAATCTCAGGTTAATCTTGAAATTAGGGAAAATTACTACTTCAGAAGGATTGTAGCTAGTTGGAATAGTTTACAGGAGGCGACTGTTAATGGTAGTGGGGTAAAAAACTTTTAAGAAGGCTCTTGATGTTCATTGGAGATTGTTAAATTGACTAGGACCAGCCTAGTTGGACGCTATGCCTGTTTCTGGTTGTCACTTTTGCATTTATATTAGTTTTATTTTGATTCGAGCGTTTACAAATCACGTAAAGGGACAAAATTTTCTTAAAAAAATAAGGAGGAGCAAAAAAAAAAGACAAACTTGCGTTACATTTTAAAATAATATGATTGTTTAAATAACGCTTCAAAGTACTTAAAGAAAATAAGAATACAATTCAAAAATTAATCTACATATAATATAAAAAGTTCTTTCGAAAAACACCTGCAATATTTCGTCTCAAAGCACCACAGCTCGATTCGTATTCATAGGAAAGACGAAACAAAAGGTAGCAAATGTACCTCGTGGGATACGGATTCTTTTTTTCGTTTTAGAGGAAAAGATCGACGATAGGGGAAAAAAACTCAGGTCCTAACAGTTCCAGACTTACTGTATATATAGGATGTGGATCAATTTGCCACAAGTGGGAAGGGACTAAATCAAAGTTTTTTTCTCCGTTTTTCGAAACTTCATCTTGAACCGGAGTCAGAGAAAAGGAAAAGATTTTTTTTTCCATCCAGGTTGTTCGTCCCAAGTGAGAAAAGAAGCTGAATCCCAAAGCCAACGATTGCATTACAATGACACAGAAAAAGCAATATTGCTAGAGTAAGTAAAAGGAAACGTTAAACGTAACTACGAATGGGAATAACAGTACCAGAAAAATTTATTTATTCAAAAAATCAGAAAGAGATATAGCAGACAAATGTCTTACGCTGAAAAAAATGACTTTGTTTTCTTGCTGTTTTCAAATTAATTTTGACAATGAATGATAATTACAAAGAAAGAGCCATCGCTGCATTTCAATGATAAAAATCATTCTCGAAATTGAAGTAAATATAATTCAATAATATGGCCTTAATTTTCAAACCATCATACTGTTTTCCCACTCTAAATTTCCTCAGCATGCATAAATATGTAAAGGATTTTTTTTTGATCGTCGAGAGGGCAGTAATATATATTTTTTCAATATTTGAAATCTAAGTTACTAATTATTTATATAAAGTTAAAAACTTATGTTTCCTATTTAATTATAGATGCAAATGAAACATGCTTGTTATTTAACAAATGAGAGCTTTGTAAAAGCATTTAAGGGACCGTTCATAAATGATGTCACGCTTTTTTCCCATATATTTGACCCCTTCCCCCTTTTGTCACACTTTTTGTTACGCCTCCCTTTCCCTTGTCAGATTTTGTCACAATTTCACGAACACCCCCTCACCCCACGAAGCGTGACATTATTTATGAATGATCCCTCACTCCTTCTGACTGAAATTGCGTTTTCTTTTTTTAAAATCTTACATATGAACGCTTAAAATACAACATCAAAACTTAAATTAATTTCATTTAACTTACGAAAATGCATTTTATTCTTCTGTTACATATCATATTCTATTCTTATTCTCGGAAAACCCTAATAATTCACAACAACCCCGATAATCCAAAATGGAATGCGTACTACTCCCCCAAATCCCATAGAATCCCAATTCGAACGTAAATCGGTTCTGCTCGCCGTCCTTTTCGAAAATCGAACGACACTTGCTTTCTTCCACCTTCTTCTCATTCCGCTCATCATTCCTAACCGGAGAAGAGATTGTTGGCGGTAATCGGCTTAATCATCATCTTGCGGGCAGCCCCCCTAAACTTCACCCAAAGACCCCTTTCCTCCTCACGCTCCAGTGGCGCGAATTATTCGGAGTGATTTTTTTTTCTGCTGTTGTTATTATTCTTTTTTTTTCCCCTTATGCCCTCAGTTCTTCTGTCTGAGGCTCAAAGAGTCTTGGTTATCAAAGCGGGCAGCGACGGTGACTTCATTAAGGAAAGATAGCGCATTAAATGGAAGACAGGTTCATGGACTTTCCCTCCCAAACGCCGGACTGTCTATAAAAGAACTTGGGGATGATTTGATGTCCTTAGCTGAGGTGGTTATTAAATGGATGGCAACGTTTGGACATTTTTATTTCTAAACATTCGATTTAAGATAATGAGGGTTTTGGATATCTGATGAAAAGTAATTTTTACTTCTTAATCTGTACTGTTGATGGAATATTTAAGATACTTTTACTGCTACACATTGGGCACAAGGTAATATGTGATGAATTATGTACAAATAACTTCTGTTTCAGAGTTTATGCACAATTTTTTTTTTATTTCTCATCTATAATGCTCAGTGGCTATTTAAGAGAACTTTATTGCTAAATCTTCGACATAAAGTAATGCATCTCGAATATACAGTGACGTGTATTATTCAAAGCACATTATACACACCTACTATCGCTAATGGAAGACAGATTCATGGACTTTACTTCCCGTCGAATTGTCTATAGAAGAACTTGGGGGCGATTTCACTCCCTCAGTTGATTATTTAATGGACGGCAAATTTTGGATAGTTTTATTTTTAAATATTCGATTTAGGATAATAAGGGTCTTTGATATCTGATGAAAAGTAATTTTAATTTCTTAATCTGTACTTAATCTGTTTTATTGCTACACATTGGGGTATTCAAGTTTGTGTACAAATAGTTCCTATTTCTCATCTATACTGCTGAATGACTATTTTAGAATATTGCAAAATCTTCGACATAGAGTATATAGAATATAGGACGAAAAATAATTTAACTTTCCCAATGATGTGTATTATTCAAAACATATTTTGCACACCTAGTATCGCTGATGGAAGACAGGTTTATGGACTTTTCCTCCCAAACGGGGCTGGACGGTCTTTAAAAGAACTTTGGAATGATTTGATGTCCTCAGCTAAGGTGGTTATTAAATGGATGACAACGTTTGGACATTTTTATTTCTAAACATTCGACTTACAATTATGAGGGTCTTTGATATCTGAGATTTTTTAATTTTTTTAATCCTTACTGTTGATTGCCTACTTTAGATATTTTTATTGCTACATATTGGGGTATCTGAGTTTATGTACAAATAATTCCTACCTCTCATCTATACTGCTGAATGACTATTTTAGAGAACATTATTGCTACATCGTTGACATGAAGTAATGAAGTTAGAATACAGGACGGCGATATTTTAACTTTTGCAATGATATGTATTATTCAAACCTTATTTTACGCACCAAGTATCGCAAACGAGAGTTTGGGATAACTGATGCACAGGTAATTTCTGTTTCTCAACTTTCTTTATGGTTGAATGCATATTTCAGAGAAGTTTATTGCTATATTTTCGACATAAAGACGCATATGGAGTACAGAACAATAAATCTTTAAAAAAAATAATGATCTGTAACTCTGAAAAGCATTTTTTGCTCACCTAGTATCATAACAACCGTCACAAACTGCGAACATAAGATGCATTAAGAAAAAAATGACTACTAATGAGACACATTTTTAGACACCTTTCATATTGAATATTTGATACAAAATAACTTCGGTTCCTCGCGATAGCCTCTGATTTTTTTCCTTCTTCTTCAATTGTCTTTACTGTTGAAGACATGGTAATCTGAATTATTGGGATAGATCAAAAGAAAATCTATATGTACTAAATATCTGCATTACTGAAATTATTGTTGCTAAACTTCCACCGGATATAATAGTGGAGCACTTCAAAAATTTAAAACGCAAGTATAGTCTAAAATTCTGAAGTTTATTGTTTTTTGCCACAGACACAAAATTAATTTACCCAAGTGGTGCGTGGGGGCAACAAACCGGTATAATGGATAGTGGCACATGTAAGATAAATTTCTCAAGTGGGAACAAAAGTTTTAGGTGAATATTATCGAACATTCTAGTCTATGAGAATATTCTCCAAACGATTATTACCGAGAACAACTTTACATTTCCAATATATATAACCTCCTGAGACCTGGCATCCTATAAAATGGATGTCTTGCTTTTTCTCCCTGTTGTGACAGATTTTATTTTAGCAAGCAAGACCTGGACAGAAATTACAAAGGAGGAATAGGAAATCACTTTTCAACTTTGAGAATTCGAAAACGGTAGTTTATTTAATTACAATATGGCAAAGAACACGAGTCAGGTTGGAATTCGGCGCACTCGCGGTTGTTTTGATTTTCACATTATCTTTTCTTTTTTAATATTGTTCTAGGATTTTTATACAAGTTTGATCTCTTTTCGTATGTTATATGTAATGAATAAAATTTTTTGTTTATCTATTTTTGTGTAAGTATCGCATAGTTCTACTGTAATTATGACATCAACATACATTCAAATGGATGTGCCCACTTGAAAAATTTAAAAATTCAAGTTCATTAATTTTTTTGAAAAACATCACTTTTAATGTCCAATTTTTCAGAAAAACTAATAGTTGAGAGAATATTCGTATTTTATTTTTCTCGGGTCTCAGAAGGATATATATATATTAGACTCTATATAAGGTCACCCACATATTTGGTCACTCTTTATCAGGTGTCGGCTTGAAGTCTCGAAGGGTTACGTTATATCGAGGTCTGACACACACATATATAACATACTAATGGAGGAATTCAGTTACACTCTGTAATGCAGAAAAACTACTACTAAAATTTATTATTTGAATTTTATAGCAAGTAAATTTGGAATACTTTCGGGGGGTGGGGGAAGAAAGGAAAAGAGAGCATGGTCAGCGTTCTTCCCAATGTCCGTGTGTGCCTCAAGAAATGCAACGGACGTTTCTCTTTTTGAAAGCCAAAAATAGTATGAATGAATAATAAAACGATCAACATTTCCAGCAATCTGGCACGAAGGAGACCGAAGCGTATGTATCAATATTCCCCAATGATTAAAAGCGGCGACTCTACAACCGGCTATATTTATTCAACATAACATGCATGAACTCCAAAGCTCTCAGCATTAAGTGCATCTAGCCGATCAACGGTAAGCTTTTTATAACTCGCAGATACATTTATATCATGGAGAAAGAAAAAACCGGGCAACCTTTTTATTCCGTAGGTCTAAAACCTCTTCCAACCGTATGTTCCGTCCAGGGGAGTTCGGCCGGCACCCAATTTAATCGAGATGATGGGTTTGTGAGGCAGACTCCAACTTCCATTTGATGATGGAAATTCCCCAGAGGGGTGGGGGTAGAGAGAGAGAGTTCCTTTTCTCTCGGCCACCCCCGCACACCAGTGCCGACTTTCGGCCCGTCAAACACGCAACTGTAATGAATAGGACAGAGTTACTCTTTTCTATCTGTCCTGGAGCTGGGGAGGCCTCGTCACGGAATGGGTTTTGTTTGGGTGTTAGCGCAGCCTGTTGGCGCGAAGGCTGACGTGGACATTTTCTCTTTTTATCCGGGGATTAGACAAGAACATTGTTTCATTTCCACGCTGGGAAGCCGAGGTTTTTACTAAATGTTTGAGCACAAATATATGTAAAGAACTAGTTGAAAGACTAGCTCTTGTTTTTTGATGCAAAAACTAGTTTTCTCAATATTATGTGTATAGTTTTATATATAATGTTCTTTTTTGCCACAATACTCTAAACACAAAATCAGTTTACACGAGTGGTGCGTGGTGGCAATATATCGGTACAATAGATAGAGGCACGTGTTTTAAACTTCTTAATTTGGAACAAAAAATTTAGGGAATTATTCTCGAATTTTCTTTTCTATGAGAATATTCTTGAGAACATTCTCCAAAGGATTACTACCGAGAAGAATTTTACATCTTTGATGTATATATATATATATATATATATATATATGTATAATAGCTCTCCTCGATATAAGGTCACTTTTATATCTTTACCTGGGAGATTAATGATCTGTACTTGGGATATAAATGGCACTATGTCCATTCTTTTCAACATCGGGGTGTAACTATCATCTTACTCAATGTTTTACACTCGGCACTTAGATAAGATGCTAAGCACTTAGGTAAGGTAAGAGGTATAAAGCACTTAGTCCACTTCCTAATAGTAAACAAGATAGACAATGGAAAAGAACCATAAATGACAATCCATTGAATAAATAATTAAGTAAAATAAATAAATACACACACTGGAACGGTTTGTTTTTTTGTGACCTCGTAGGTACGAGTGTGTGTCTATCTATGCATCCTTCTATCTATCCATCTATCTATCTCTCTTTCTTTCTCTCTCTCTCTCTCTGTATATATATATATATATATATATATAAAATATGCAATATATTTTGTTAATTGCGCTGTATAGTCGTTTTAATACATTCATAAATTATTTGAATGTAAATATATTTTTATTAAAATTTTCGGTGAAATTTATTGTATACTTACAATGGAAAAAAAACATTCAACAAGTAAAATAACAAACCGAATATTATTATTTCTCAAGTATAAGACACGCAAGAGCGTTTTATCAGAAAATGATAATTTAGAGACTCTTCAAAGAAAATAAAAACTACTCTTTGTCAAAATGACAACGAAAAACAAAATCCGAGAGCTAAAACTGCTTCTAATAGAAAGGGAGTCATCAGCACTGCTGTCCGTCCGTTCAACTATCTAGCCTGCTAATGACCTTTAAATGCCAAAATCCATAATGAGCTCAATTCTGGTTGCCAGAAACTTCAATTAAAATCCAAAAAGAGGCAGCGAGAGTAAATAGCGCAGGAAAAAAAATTGATTTAGCTTCTTGCCTTAGTTTTGTTTCATGTGCAGGGGCTCTTATTAAGTTGAAAGACAGCATTCATCGCAGAAGATGATTGCCTCCAGCGGTGATAAAGTATAGGAGGTAAAATTGAGAAAGGAATTTTTGAGAGTGGAAATATGGCGCTTATTTGACAACGTGAAAAACTAAAAATGGCTGAATGGCGAAAAAAGCGTAATTTAAAGAAGACATTTAAATTTGCTTTTGAGAGAATAAGCGTTTTGTGTTCAAGGATTTACTTTCAAGAATGAAATTTCTTTCTTTATTAACAACATTAACAAAATGTAGAATTGTACCATGTATGGAGAACTGAAACTTGTTAAAATTGTCCAGTTCTCCCCCATCAGCAATAATGCATGGTTATGGAACTAAAACCTGCTAAAATTGTCCAACTTTACACTAACAAAATTAACACATTTAAATCAGTCAAATCTACGTAAAAGAGAAACTCTAAAATTGTTTGCATTTGTAGACTAGGGCGAATTATGTCTGTAAGATCTTTAACAATAACGGAAAGTGTTATAACGCAAGGACATGTGCAATAACACATAAATCCAACCATGGCAAAAACAAGTAGATTTAAAAACAACCATGTGTGTTAACTGAATTTCTACCTTAAAACGTGTGATTCAATTTTTCTAAATTACAAAAAACAAACACAATATCAAAGACAGTCTATCGGAAAATACTGTAAAACTATATGAAAAAACTTGTCCTTACATCAAGATCCATTCAACGAAACGTGATTTTTCAAAACGAATTGAAAGTTACAAGAAAGCTGAAGTTGAGACCGTAATAACAAAAGAAACATTAAAACCCAGAATCTAAAACATGGTAAAGAATATTTTACGCAGAAAGAATTGTCGGAAAAAAGAAAAAAAAAAGATTTATACTAAAATATGAAAAAAAAAAGTTTGGTAAATAACTAAAAGTAAAAATTGAATTTGTATGACAGCAAAATCTTAAACTGCTAAAGTTTAAGTCAATATAAAAGATACACCGTTCAGAAAGCTATTACCCCACAGACATCGTCTGCTTTATGATGAAGAACAAGATGTTCGTCCAGAAGTGAACGAACCAACCCTCCTTTATACCAACATCAAATCTGCCGAGTATATATGTCTCTCTCCCTTTCGTTAAGCTAAAGTTTTGGAAAATTTCAAACATTATAAAGTTGATTCAATGATTGTGTATGGATTGTTAAATGCTATCGGTAAATCGTTCATTGGTAAATGAGGGAAATATAACATTTGTCTCGGTTCCCGAAGAACACCGAAAGTGCAGCAACATTGCCTGAGGTCAGTGGTTTGGGAGGGTCACAACCTTTCGCGGCTGGTTACTTTGGGACCGTGTACGCTAAAGAGAGCTTCACGTTAAATCCGTCGGGGCTCCAATGTCCTCCAAGTGAAACAATACCTTTGGGGGGCGGCAACCCCAGGTGACTGTCTCTCACCTGGGAGCTGGTTCAAAAGTTAAGAGACCTAAAAGGGACAGAAGTGAGACTGCTTCCTAAATGGACCTCTTAGACCAGTGGTCGGCAACCCGTCGATCGCGAGCCCATTTTTGGTCGATCGCGAGAGCATTTTGGACAGTTTGTAGTTTAAAAAAATAACTAAAGTAACTTTTGAATTAGATGACGAATTTATTTTCCCTTCAGAAAATGTTTATTAGTTTGTCAGACCATTCATCGGACTTAAAAAAACTTCCAATAATATGGAATGTCAGTCAAAACTTGTTCTGACAAGAATTAACTTACAATTTGAAGACAGGCGCAATCCCGACATGCCATATTACTGGTGTATATTACCCCCCCCCCCCCCCCCCCCCAAGTCGATCTTGGTGTTCGCCGAACTTGGAAAGTAGATCTTCAGTCAATTTAGGTTGCCGACCGCTGTCTTAGACTCAGGAGCAGTGCATCCATTCCTCCTCGCTTCATGCGAGGACACGACAAAAACAACAACCACATAACATTTGTCAAATCAAAATCGGGACTTTCACAATATATTCCTGATTTGGGGGAACCGTTAAATCGGTATCGTTAAATCCAAGTTATTATACCTTCACAAAGGTTAGTACACTAAATCTTTCATAAGATATAACTTTACAGTATGTTCTTCTCCCATTCGTTAAGCAGAATTTTAAAATAATTTCAAACAGTATAACGTCAATTTAATGATTGTCAAGGGACATTGTTAAATGCTATCGTTAAATCAAGTATATTGATAAATGAGGAAAATATAATATTTCTCAAATCAAATTCGGGACTTTTAAAATCAATTACCAAGTTGGGGGAATCATTAAATCGGTATGGTTGAATCGAAGTCATACCTTTTAAAAAGTTAATTCACTTATCACTGAAACGAATTAAAACTCTTTAGTAATAAAGAAAACGAATACCTGGAAGGCAAACGATAGCAAAATCATTTTTCATGCTATTGGGCTTTATATTTCTGTAATTTCCTGTATTTCAATATTTTTAACAGCAAACTTTTTGATATTGCGTAATTTTTTTGAATTAACTGAAAACTGAATTTAAACAAAAATTCTTCCCAAATATTCTCCCGAAATTCCCATTCAAAATTTTATAATTTCTTTTCTTTGTGATACATTTTTCCTCCTCGAGACATTTTTCCGATACATAAATCCTTTCTTCATGCTTTTCTCTCTCTTTTTTTTCAAACATTAACACGATAAAGTAGGCTACGAAAGGATCAAAGGAACTCTTTATACCATTTAACGGACCTTAAATGTGAATAAATATTTAATTAACTTTTTTTGGGCGATTTTCTTAAAATATATTTGTTTTTACTGAAAATATGAATAAAATATATAAGTTTTTTTGATTGAAAGAAGCAAAATAAATGTATTAAAAATGGATACAAATTTTACAGCTTTAGCTCATATAATTGCGGTAAAAAATAAATTATTTGGGACTGCTAAATCAAACACAGGAAACCTCTTCAGCTAATTGCTGAATAGGATCATAAGTAATAATTAAACAGAAAAATGGACCCTTTTCTTTCGCTTAAATGATGTACCTCAAATCATCTTTTTTTCACCCAAAACAAAAATTTTTCTTAAAAAATAAAGATCAAAATACTGAAAGTGAAATTAACGAAAACAATTAGCACCAAGTTTTGGAATTAGAAAAAGTTTTTAAGGGGACACGGGACCTTGAAATCATCAAATTTTCGAAATTTTTTTTTTTTCATTGAAAGTATGAAGAAAATAATTGTCTATCTTGTGGTGTAAAATTTTTTTCGATACGATGATTTTTAACGATTTTATGACGTTTTTTCGAAAAAGTGGGCGGGGCTTGGGAGTGAGAGTTTTGACACTTTCACAGCTGTCAAGTTTGTTTACCTTCTGATTCTCTCGTATTTTTCTGAATTTTCCCCTCAGATTTTCGAATTTAATATTAAAAATATTTTAATTATTATATTTGAACAGTTTGGCAACACTGCGTTAACTTTGACCGTGTTTCTTTGAACATTTTCGCATTTGTTTATGTTTATTTTTTGCCTAGTTTGCTATCATTTTCGAACTCGCATTAGATACTCCTTTTGTTGATTTTTTTTCTCGTTATATTGTTACATTTTGTTTTTTTATTGCTACATCATTGTTTTTTGCTGTTATCTTATCGTATTTTCGTTTTCCTTTTGTTTTTACTGTTGTTTTCAAAAATTTATTTTGGAAACTCAAACTATGGATTCCATCAATTCACGATGGCACAAGCCGAGGCCACACTCAACTAAGAGAAGAAAAAGTGCTATAGCAAATGCAAAAAAACGATGGAATAAAACAGCTGTTGCTTCTACAGTTTCAGCTGATGATACTGGGATATCTGACCTGAATGATTCCAGGACTGTGAAAAAATTAAAACTTTTCTCTGATATCTCAAACACTTGTGATGTGCCTTCATCTACCGCAACTTTATTTTATGATGAAATGTGGTCCCCTCTGCTAAAAGAACTCAAATGTTCTTCCTGTGAATCTCATAGTTTGAATGTAAAGAAAACAAACACAGAATATGGTTTAGCTGCAAAACTAAACATTTTCTGCGACTCCTGCAAAAAAGAGTATAGCAGTGTATTCTCCAGTCCACGTGAAGAAAACAGTAAAAAATTTGCAGTAAATAAAGATGCTGTTTCTGCTTTTCTCAGCTTTGGAAAAGGACATGCCGCACTGGAGAAATTTTCGGGACATATGGGCCTCAACGCAATGGACCGAAAGACATTCGATTCATATGTCTCACATTTGGCGGAGGAAAATGTAGCTTTTAAGGCTGATGTTTTGCAAAAATGCCGCGAAAAGGTGAGGGAGGAACATAAAAAAATTAGTGAAAGCGAGGAAAGTCCTGAAGAAGTTATTAACATTGGGGTGTCGTTCGATGGAACCTGGCAGAAGCGTGGGCATAGCTCCTTGTATGGCATTGGCTGTGTCATTGACATTATGACTGGCATTGTGCTGGACTTTGAAATTGTTTCAAAATACTGTCACCTATGTGAAGTAACAAAAAAGGAACTTGATGAGAGTTCGCCAGAATATCAAATATGGCATGAAGCACACAAGACATCTGGTTTATGTGAGAAAAATTATGATGGCTCATCGAACGCGATGGAAATGTATGCAGCAGAAATTTTGTGGCGTCGATCCATTAAAGTATGCAATATGCGTTATACGGTTCTGCTTTCTGATGGCGATTCAAAAACCTTTTCACATTTGAAGCAATTGAATGTATATGAAGGTTATGAAATTGAAAAAGAAGAGTGTGTAAACCACGTTGCAAGGAGACTTGGTACAGCGCTTCGAAATAAAGTGAAAGAACACAAAGTTAGAGGAGAAACATTGGGAGGCAAGCGTAAAGGACATCTCACTGATGCATTGATATCAAGGCTCACAAATTATTATCGAAAAGCGATAACTTCTAATGCTCCTGATATCGATGCAATGAAAACCTCCATTCTTGCTTCACTTTACCATTGCTCATCGACAGATACCAAGCCCAAGCATTTCAAATGTCCACAAGGTGAAAGTTCTTGGTGCTTTTACAACCGAGCTAAAGCTCTTGGTCAAAAAGCTCCGAGTCATTCCAAAATGAAAGCTCCTCTCAATGATGAAATAGTCTCCAAAATCTTGCCGGTTTATCAGAGATTAGCTTGTGATGATTTGTTGAAGCGCTGTACCTCTGGGCAAACCCAAAATGCAAATGAAAGTTTGCATAGTGTTATCTGGCAGCTGTGCTCGAAAGATGTGTTTGTGTCAAAACGACGATTAGATATAGCAGCGACAAATGCCATAAGCCAATACAACATGGGAAGTGTTGCAGCCGCGTGCTTAAAAAATGATGCAGCCTATTTGAAAGTTGCAGAGAAAATTGATATTCGTCGCATCAATCAGAGTGTCAGACGACAGTCTTGTGTGTATAAGAAGGCTGCCAAACAAAAGAAATACAGTAAAAAAACTGCTGATAAAAAAATTAAAAAAACTGAAGGGGAAACATATAGTGCTGGGGCATTCTAATGCATGGAACATTTATATCTTTGAGCATTTCTGGAAAATATATTGCTTGTTTGTAAGCAGTGCAATGACAAAAAGAGTGTTATTCAGAACTTTTTACGAGCTTATAACTTTATTGAAACACACAATGGAATTCCTTCACTAAATGTTCAATAAGAATTCTGTAATTTCTTTTTACTGATAATAATACAATAGTTACAAAAAAAACATATAAATAATGCTGTTATGTGCTTTTTAAGGATGCTATCAAACTCTAAGTAATATTTAGTGCCATTTGCCCAAAATGAAATTTTTTTTCTCGATAAAACTTTGTACCCTTTTCTTCGCTACTTTAAAACCTGCACCTGCATTTCTTAATAATTTATCTAATATTTTTTTCGCTGTTTCATATAAGAATTTTAAATAAATTTTGGCACTACTTTTTGTGAAGCTATCCTTAAAAACAATTGTTAGAAGCTAATATCCTAGACACGTAATCAAATTTGCCGAAATCTTTGAGAATTGCTTTTTCATAGTAAAAATAAAGAATTATGCACCTGTTCTAATAATAATATAATAGTATTGACTATAAGAAGCATGTAAATAATATTATTATGCGTTTTAAGGATATCTTTACTCTTCGAGCCATATTTAGTACATTTATACAAAAAAATGCCTTTTTCTCCGTAATTTTTTTTTTGTTATTTTCCAACTTTAACTTGAAGGCCGCGTCTGAATTTTTGAGTAATCAACCTACAACTTTTTGCATAGTTTTATATGACTATTAGAATTATTTTTTCGCATTACTTTTTATGAAACATGTATTAGGATTTTTTTAATACTGGTTTCATTGTAGTGAGAACCAAAGAATTTTGAAAAAAATATGGTCGAAACTAAAAAAAAAAAAATTTCCCAGAAACTATTAAAATTAAACTGTTACAGTTTGCCAATAAGGGTTTACATTGTCATTATGTGTCCCCATGCAAATTTTTGTGCTGTTTGGTTGAAATTCCAGACGCGAGGCTCAATTTTTATGTTTTTCATATTTTTCATATTTCGCTATAATTTTGCAGTTTTTTTAGTCAAAATTATTTCTAATGAGCTTAAAATTTAAAATTTAGCATAAATACACAAAAGTAATTGTAACAAAAGTCTAAGTTAAGTATAAAATTTAAAAAAATAAAATTTCATTTTAAAGGTCCCGTGTCCCCTTAAAAAAATGTTTTTTTAACGTAAATGAAAGGTTAAAAAGATAAAAAATAAAACTGAAATGAATTAAGAACAAATATTTTAAGTGGAAAATCTAACTTTTTTGCTAAGATTTTTATAGCTAGAGCTAATAGTAAGATTTTGTAGGTTCTGTAGATTAATTTTGTTAGAAATTGGTCAATCACATAATATGTTCAGCAATATACGGTGAATAAATAACCAACGCTCATTTTATGAACTGCTTATTGTAATATCTTTTTTTTTATGACTATTTTCGATTTCGTATACAAATATCAAACTCATTTTAATAAAAACCTTCATTTAATTAGTAAAATTAATTTGGAAAAGTTAGGAATAAACTAACGGGTGTTTTTAGTTAGACTATGAAGTACAAATTGGCTGATTTCTCATTCAAAGTACCGGCTACTTGATAAGAGAAAGTTATTGCCATTTGATATTTATTCCAACGGCTTTGACGGCTGTAGCATTGCAAACGATTCATTAAACATTCAATACCACTGATAGTCCTTTAAACACAGAGCTGATAAAAGTACAAATTGTTTCCGCCATTTATAGTCACCACATCAGAACAGCAACATTTATAAGAGCCAACAGGTACATTTTTAAATGCAGGAATACAAAAGAGAATTTCGAACATCAGCGGCTCTTCAAAGAACATGAATCGGGAGTTTCCAGAACAGTAGATTCCGAAGGTATGAAATAAAGAAAATTATTCCTGACATCTCTATTCCACGAACTAAAACAAAACACAAGTAGAAAGCGAGTTTCCTCTATTTTGTCTATGCACAGGAAAGCTAAGAAACTGTCAGATGTTATCAGTTTAAGAAACATAATGCGTTTCGTGGAACTTTCTGTTCCAATTCTGCTGACGAATCAGAGAACGAAAGATATAAGGTATAAGGAACTAACAGAACTGTGAATTAGGTAAGGCTTTTGTGAGAATAATGTACAAAAATAAGACTGAAAGTTCAATACATTATACGTTAGGTATGTAGCGGAAACGAAACTTTGAATTACGTAAGGAATTTGGTAAATTAATGTCTAAAAAGAAGACTGAGGAAGTATTAGAACAACATTTCTCAAGCGAAAATATATTTAGAAACGACATAGATATTTGCAATTGCACTGTTAGAAATTTCATCATGAAATTACGGTAAAATAGCTGGCAGTAGTCTGTCCACCTAATTAACCGTTAAATTTACGGTTTGGAACATTTTTGTATCTTTGCGGGTTCTAAAGCGTTTCCAATCAGCTTGGTTAAAAAGCCGTAAATACAAAAGTTTACGGTTTCAAAACCATTTCGCAGCACTTATGATAACATACTGCCGGCTATGGTAATTAACTTTATGCGTAGAAACCAATAGACCTATTATATTGTGGCGGGCGACGAGGTGCGAGGATACGGTGGAGCAGGAGATCTGCTGGATACGGGGATAGAACCCCGGACCTCCACGGTGGAAAGCCAGCACTTCCATGCTTTGCCAAGAGGTATCTACTGGATGTCCAAGATTTTGAGAAGTTTTTTTTATTCTGAGAAAGATAAAAATGCAATTTTTAAGAAATAATTAAATGGGATATGTTTCCACAACCAGTTTTTATGACTATTTCTACCTTCATCTTTTTTTCATCCCCCCCCCCTTCAGATAAAAACTATACAATATTATGCGATGGAATTCTAAACTTCACATTTCTTCGAACCACTACCAAGATGGACGCCCGATGCTTATTGACTACGAGACCTAGGGGGCGCTTGTAAATTACGGTTAATTAAACGTTCTTTAGGAGAAACAGAGAATACACGATTTTTTTCAATCAGCTTTTTGAGTACCATACTTTTAATGGTTATTCGACTGTTGTAATTAAATATGGTAAAGTAACAATCAAATAAATTGTTTTATTACTATATTTTAAGAAAATGTTTAACAGTGTGGCAGATATCTTGTAACATCAACATTTATAGATTTGTGCTGTATTGCTCATTCTTGATCTTTGCTGCTGTGTTATGAGAATTTTTCCACGTAAAAAACTGGCTCTATTACAGGACTGAAAAGGCTATATTTGCTGTAATTATTTTTCGATTTGTGCTTTATGGTGATTATGTATTTATTCGTTTTGGCAAGTAACGGTTTGAAATTTTACCACAACATGTAGCTTAAGTCACTGAGGCACTACGAATTTCAACACTCTAAAATGCTGCAGATATCCAGTAATATCAACATTTACAGACTTGTGCTCATTGTTGATCTTTGGTGCTGTGTATTGAGAGTTTTTCACTGAGAAAAGGGGCTCTTTTTTAGCACTGAAAAAGGTATATTTGCTGTAATTATTTGACGAGTTATGGTGATTATGAATTTATTCTTTTTGATAAGTAAATGGTGCGAATTTTTACCACAACACGTAGTTTATGTCACTGAGCCACTACGAATTTCGACGCTCTAAAATGTTGCAGAGATCCAGTAACATTAACAAACTTGTGCTGTTGTGATCATTGTTGAACTTTGTTGCTGTGTGTTGAGAGTTTTTTCACTGAAAAAAGGGGATCTATTGAAGCCCCGAAAAAGCTATATTTTATGTGATTATTTCACGAGTTATGGTGATCATGCGTTTACTCTTTTTCAAAAGTAAACGGTTTGAAGTTTTACCGCAGCACCTATGTTCCTGATTGTCATTTTTTCACTTATTTTCTTACAGAGTTAGTTTCATGTTAAGCATATTTTAGATCTCTAAGTCTACTTACACAGTAACACATCTATAACGGCATTAATTACCATAAATATTAAGTAAATGGATTGTAATCTCATCAAACACAATAAATATATGCGCCACTAAGCTTTCTGTTGCCGCTTTCTCACTACAAAATGAGAAATAGCGCTTTGATGCCTCAATTAGAAACCGAGTGATAACTGATAACCAATCAAAAGAGAGAGCATGATGGCGATCTTTACAGTTACTTCTTCCGTAGTCCACAATATGACCAATTGCAACGAACCATGGGGAGGATAGAGCTAATGGACTGCAGATAATAATTTCGCGTGAGTATTGACAGTTAACAGGAAAAGTTGATTATCGACTTGTTCTAATGATTTGGACAGGCTCTTTCCATTTTCTATCCACTTTCTAAATATTTGACCAAGAGAAAATGGGTTTATTACGATTACAGAAAAAATGTTTGCTTGTTGACCTACATTTGTTACATAAAAAAAGAACCTTGGGGTATCTGTAGGATAAAAACTATGTGCATAAATGCTCGTATTAATTAGTAACATTAGTACAAAACACGTAATTCGTATTGGTTATGTCTTCAACAGTGGTTTAGTTCAGCACAGAAAAGAGAAATATCTTCAAACAAACCCTAATACAACTATTAAACAAAACAGATTAACGAGAAGCAAAGCTAGAACACGGATGCTAAAAAAATATAGATGCTAAAATAAAGGTCTAAGTTTTGTTTTGAAAGAAAAAAATGCTTTGCTGAAAACTACTCATTTTCTTAATAAACATGAGGTAATGATAATGAGGTAATGAAAAATAAATGATAATGTGACACCTAATAACTGTCAAAGTGAATTTTGTGTCAAAAAATCCTTGTTTTCAATAAAAATACATTAAGAATTTAAAAAACAAATAAACCATTAAGAACAAACCAATTTTTAATAAACAATAGGGAGAAAAAAGATACCATTAATATAATAAGAATGAAGCTATTTTCCTTGTTATATTAATGGTATCTCTTTACCTTACCAAGGTAAGGAGATTTACCTTACATAATAAAGTACCTTATAAAACAATCTGTTAATTTTCACGTCATATTATCCGTACTAGAATTTTTTGTTCCTATTGACTGTACTAAAGTGTTACCAAAAAGATTAATATACTTTGCCAATATTTTGTAGTACGATACATTGCAAATAGCACTGTCTTAGTTTAAAGGATCATCTAAGTGCTAAAAAGTACAACATTTGATTTAAATTTGTTCGAAAACAATTGAAGTGCAACTGCTCGTTAGTATAACACACATTGCATTTATATATATAGATATACTTTACGTAGGAGGGTAAAAGGAAATCTTCTTTCAGTACGTTGATCTTCGGGACACTCCTAAACAGCAATAATTTTCGCCACTTTTACTATAACGAAATGGTTCACTCCTTAACTTAAGAAACTTCTACAACCTTGCCGTTTCAAAAAGAAATCCAACCTTTGAAAATTAATCTAGCGGTAAAAGTTTAAAAATCTCTTATGTGATGGGTATAACTTCGTCATATAGGACGAACAGACCATGAATACATTGGACATTTTCACCAATCCATTTTAGAGAAAGAAACGCTTGTAAAATGCAAGTTACTAAAGTGAAAAAGGTTCCTTTTTTTCAATTGGAATAACCCGGCACAATTACAATGCTTATGATTTTAGAAATCCATTAACCACTCACATGAGCCTCCTGCTATTTTTGATGCCGCCATAACAGACATCGGCAAAAATCAATCAAAATCCTAATCATCAACAAGACTATTAGTGTCCAATATAGACGTTGGTCTTCCTGAAAAGTGTGCCAAATAGCGCTGATGCGTGTCCAAGGAATAGGTGATTTCGAACTATTTCGCGTGAGAATCGATAGTTACTAACAATGGACTTGCTCTAACGTGTCTGGGCATGATTTTTGCGTTGCCATCGCCATGCTCAACACCGAAATATTAATGGAATATTTTTGCATACATTTGGAAAATCGTGTAAAATGATTAAGAAATAGATTCTGGATTCTTTTTTTCCTGTTGTAACTTTTACGGGACAGAAAAGAGAGACGGTTTCTTTAAATATTGTCACATTAAAGGACTCCCCAGAAAAAGCAGATCTGCCAACTTTTACGAATTTTTCTTAACTTTAAGGAAAAAGATTGCGACTTTATGGTTGTTATCTTTCATTTTTTGCAATAAAATTCCGATTTTGGTGATTTTTTTACGCATTTTGGTAAATTTTAGCAAGTTTTTCAGCTTTATTTTTTAGTCCTTATAATAATCGACTCGTTTAGATAGAAATGATGATGAAAGACCCTTTTTTAGACTTAAATATGGTAAGGATTCGTTTATTTAGAAATAAGTACAAATGCTTCTTTTTCTCATATGTTGCTATATTAATTATATGAGGATTTTTTTCTGCATCAGAAAAGTACATTTGCCATTCTCTTGTTTCTGATTTGTTTTTAAATCTTTTGAATTCTTTTTTTAATAGGTTGAAGAGCTATGGAAAAAACATTACTTGAAATGAATGGGTTTTTTTTTTTTTAATAATTATGGAAGTTTCTACAAGGATCATACTTTTTTAAATTTTATTTTAACATTTCGAAATGAATGAGTATTATTACTGTTGAGTACCAAAATTGAATGATAAAGGCATTCAGATATTTTTCAGTCCTAAAACTCAAAAGAAAAAAGAATGTTTTAAATTTATTAAAGATCGACATTGAGTTTAAAAGCACCTTAATGTTATTTTAAGATTAGAATGAGAAGAAATTTGTATTGTCTTCTTAAACTTACGGAAATAAAACCTTCGTAGTACTGTTAAGGTTCGAAAGTGAAAAAAAAGAGAGAGAAGATTTAAGTGTTTCAAAAGATTAAAACTGAAAAAATTAAGACTATGGAAATATAAATTTTAAACTAATTGACATTTTCTTGATAGAATATTTTGTATGAGTATCATATTTTTCTGAACGGAAACCACTCATAGATCGAGAACTCAACCTCATCAATTGCACAACCTTAAATTACGTTTATGTACTAGTGTGACAGGTACGAAATACGGAATGTTGTAAATCTCTAATTTCTATCCATATGATTTGGGTACAATTTTGGAGACTTTAATTGCTTCTAATCCCAAACAGGAGTTAGCCAGAGAAGACCCAATGTCCTGGATACTGTCCTGGATATGCATAGCGATTGGATTGGTCCACGCTAAGAAATCTATCTTCTTTTCTATTCTATTCTAGATACTTCTAGCATCATGTTAAGAGATCTGCATACATTGCGCTTTGCCTCTCTGTTGGATCTCCTAATTTCCTAATTTTGAACCAGCTCTCACATGAGAGACCGTCACCCAGGATGGCACCCCCAGAGGTGACCTTTCCTTTGGAACATTGGGGCCACGACGGATTTTAAGTGCACCAGCTCCCATCAACGTACACTGTTCCGGAGCGAATCAGTAGCGGTCAATGTTGCTTCGCTTTCGGTGTTCTTTGGGAAAACAGCTTCTACCAACTGGTCCACTGTAGGATCAAGAAGCTACTTTATTTATCCACTAAGGAGTTTCGAAGTCAATGGTTCTTTATAAACCAGAAACGGTACGATTTAGAAGAGGAACGGCTTAGGAAGCTCTCATTAATACTAGTTTTACCAGACCAGTCACTTTGACTGTGTCGAAGCTTCCATTTTGCATATCTTGTTACTAATTATAGTGCAACTTTCAATTGCATTGGCTTTTATCGTGCATACACGATAAGTAGGACAATCTAATGTGACTGAAAGTTTTATTACAATTAGTGGCAACTTGGCCTAAAATGAAAGTTTAGAAACGATTGAAAACGGCCTGGTAAATCTAGGGTTAAAAGAATGACAATGACATAGAACTGAAGGAAGAAACTGACATTAACGAAAAGTGAAAATAATATTCTAAAAAAATTATGTTGATTAGCATAAAAGTGACATTTTTTTTCCTTCATTAGAGTTACAATAATTTGCATAAAATGATATTAAGTATCAGTTTACAAAAGACGTAAAAATAGTATTGACAATGAGTGCGCTCTTAAATGTTATTTAACAAAAGAACCGAAACCTAAGAATTGAATTTTTAATATAAAAAGTACTTCACTGTATGTGTAAAAATAACTTTACGCACCGAGAATATCTTTTCACCAGGAGTGATTTTTGGTAATGTATACTGCAATATTTCAATTTAAGAGTAATTTTATGCGATTTTACATGCACTAATTTTATCTTCTTAAAGAATATTATGTAAGTTATTGTCGTCTTTTGTTGTATTACAGCTACATTTAGGGCAGGGAACGTAATTAATGATAAATAAAAGTAAATTCGCTGCTTTAAATGGAATCCAAAGTTAATTTAATAAAATTCAATGTTTATCTATTAAAACATACCAGTGTACACAATAGTTATATTCATTTCATTTAATGCATAAATCTACAGACATGATTAAGCAAAATTTCATAAATCACTGCACTAATATTGCCTCCAAAGCATCAAACGATGTGTAATAGTTTCAAATTTAGCATTTGTGTTTCATGCGTTGCGGTGGGAATTTTGGCTTTTCACCTAATTGTTATTGAAATGGCTATTTAGAACAAATGCTTCAACAAAACAGGTTGCTTCTGATTAATTTAACTAAGTTCCGTATTTTCTGAAACAATAGTAGACGTTTAAACAAATTACACACGCGCTCTCATTAGAAAATTCGTGACTTAAAATTCAGCAAAATAATTAATATTTAATTTACGGTTTAAGTATGTATGCGAACGAATTCAAATTGTACTCTCTTTATTTAATGATTGCATAATTGAACTCCAAAATATTGCTAAGAAATAATTTGACATGAGGCACAAATATTGAAATAAAATAATTCAGGTAACATGGGCTAGGATTGTAATGAATTCTAATTTGAGCTCGAGTTTTTAAAATGTTGTGGCGCGTACCTACGGAAAAATAAATTACGAAATACTAATTAAAGAAACAAAAAATATCACTTCAAAAATATGGAAAATTTTAAGTCAAATGCGTTTAAAATTCAACTGTTCACTACAAGAATCAATTTAATTGCAAAATAAAAGAAATCAACTTGGAAATTAGTTAAAATTATATAACGGTCTAAAAAAATTGCCTATAACTAATCACAACTAATGACAGGAAAGGTATTAGGAATTTTTTTATTAAATTTTTTAACTGCATTATTCGTCGAATAACGAAGATTTTTGTGAAATGAAAAATTATGCATTTCTGACTAAGCTCAGATAATTTTTCAACTGATGCTTACTTCTAAATATTCTTTTAAAACAATGCATAAGATTACCGAGGTTTATGTTTCTTTAATATTTGCTTTTAGGTTCATTACGCTATTTCGTTACAGTTCATTAGTTTTCGCACAACGTTTAATTTCCTTTTTTATTCAGGTCAACTTCTTTTTTTTAAAGATTAGGAATAGTTTGCTTCTCCTCACAAAGCTTAATTAAACATCAAAATACCAAATAAGTATAAATTGTAGCAAAAAATCAAATATGTAAGAAACCAAAGGTACTAGACTACTTCATACAAGAGCGGATTTAGGTCAGGAGAATATGCTGGCTACTGCGTACGCTGTATTGTTTCCCCTTAAAACATCTCTGCAAATCGCGTTGAAAGAAATCTTCAATGCCTGAGGCGTATGACATGCATAGGATATAATTATTTCATTTGCAAAACTTTGGACCCTCAAACTGCCATTTGGAATGATACTGCATGATCTTCCTCCCAAAGTTGATTCCAGCACAAATGAAACAGCAAATAATCGTGTAATTTTTTGGTAACGCTTCCAAAAGTGGTAAAACAGCCAACAAGCGCATTGTTAACAAATTATTTTTTAAATTGTTTAATTGAAAAATTAAAGAATAAACATACATAAATATTAATAAACATTTGGTAACATACTTTATATTTCAAGCTTCGTAAACTTTTCCCCCTCAATGGTATCACGACGTATTTTCTCAGAGTACATTTACTACAAATACGTTAATTCGTGACACAGTTTGATTTTGAAACGATATGTAGAAAGTCTGCCACAAATATAGAATTAATATGTTCTTAATTTCGTTTTTTCAACATTACTGTAAGACGAAATCCAAAATCTCAAAATTCATTTTCTTGTGTGTTGGTAAATGCTAATTTTTAGGTTTCTGCAAATGATTCAATTTCATTCAGTAACCCTCATTTTTCATTATTTGCATTTTAAAATTTAATAAATAATATTTTCATGAGGGCATTTTATTTGCCTCTTACGAATTGTTCCATTGCGTGACTTACATTTAAGATTATGTTTATATTTGTTTTTTTTTTAATCAGAAATGCCTTTTAATGAGCATTTTGATCTTGCAACATAGCTTCCAACAAATGACATTCCTTTTATAAGCATATTTTATTTCCTACTTAGGATATTTTCAAAGAATGACGTACTTCATGTTTTAATTTACGATCATGATTTAATTTACCTATTCTAAATATTTGTTAGGTAATGATGCATTTTATATTGTAATTCACGATCATAACTTAAATTGGCTTCACAAATATTTTTCAATGAATCGCGCAATTTCATGTCTCTATTTCCAAGCATAACCGTTCGTTCTCAACAATACGACCTTCATAATCTCTGCAATAGCGGGTGATAATAGCTCTTCAAACAATCGCATTCTTTTAGCCTTAATTGATGGTGAAGTTTCATTAAAATCGCCCATAAATTTTTATGTCAATCGAACACGCATTTGTTCTGTATCATTTCTTCCTTAAATACTCGCCAGATGAAGATAAGAACACCTATACATAAAAAAACAGAAAAAGATTAGCTGAAATAATTCCGGAAACGTTTGAGAACGACGACTCTCGAATCGATTGTTCGAATCCTTTGTTCCCTATTCCTTTTGTGCTTCTGGTCGCCATTTTTTTTCTCTTTTTTTCCCCACACTACAGCAATGAAGTGTCGAGTGACAGAAGAGGGAACCTTATTATTCAATATTCCATTGGACCTGCAACCACCCTTAAAGCCTTTCAAAATGGAACTAATGGGCTTTGGTGGGCGGCATTAGCAGAACCGTTCATTACCGAGGAGCCGGGAATACGAGCAGCCATTACTTTTCATTTACCTCGGCCCGTCTCCACAATAAGAATATACGATCGTGTGCCAATCGTCGCCAACTATGCCGTGTTGGCTACAAGATCTCACATGCTCAAGATTCACGTAATTGTAATTTATACCTTTGCTCATATGCCAACCCTTTTCAATCTTTCTGGGATAACCAAAACTGCTGCCGCAAAAGGTAGACATCATTTATTGGGTTATTATTACTTTTTTGCGGGATGCTTTACAACAATACAATTTTACATTGCTTCTGCAGAATTACTCAGTTTGCACCAAGAAATGAAATAAAATGAACGGTTGGAGTCGGGTAATGAAAAATAGCGTAGCTGACAGTCAAAGTGTCGTAAATGATGTGTGTTCCATTGAATCAACACGTCTTAAGCATTTTGAAAAGACAAAGGAGTTTATTTATTTTTATAAATTTATTTGCAAAAATATTACAAACTTAATATGTTAAACTTTACCTCTGTGTGTAAGAAATTAAAGAGTAAACCAGAATTGTTAAAAGCACAAGATACAAATTTCGTTTTTCATTTAATGCAATATATATATATATATATTTTTTTTTTTTCAATTTCTTATTTTTGCAATTTGAGCAACGTTTATTTGGTAGCAAAGTACAAATACTGTGTAATACTCTATGGAAATTATGGCAAATTTGAAGCAAAACAAATTCGAACCAATATTATCATAGTAAAATCTGCAAAAGTTATTTTAATTAATTGCAAAGATTTTTGCGATTTCAGATACAATAAAGCATAACTCCTCCGGCAGAAATTATATGAGAGGTTTGAAGCAAAACAATAACGGGATCAATTATATCGCAGCGTAAATATCTTTTCGTAAAAGAGTTCTCATTTTAAAAATTGAAAATTATTTCGTGATAAAAGTAACAATAAAGTGAAAATAGAAAAAAGAAGAGAGAAAAAGTTTTTCGAAAAATAGAAACTAATTGTGTTAAAAGTATACGTTTGAATAATTTCTCTTTTGAAAAGGCAATGTGAAAACACATGGTTCAATGTTATTAATAAAGCTTCATAGAAATTGAAGCAAATAAAATGCATCGTGGACAATTTTTTAGCTAATTGGATCCGAAGAATAAAAGATTGATTTTCATTCCAAATAACACTCTCACTGAGTGGTTCCGTATTTGGTGAACATAAATTGAAACAAATTTTCCTGCCCTCAAGCTAAAATGTCACGCAACTAGAACAAAATTATTATAATAGTCATATTTTAGCATTCTTTTTATGCAGCAATAAAACTTTTCTTGTAACATTAACAAAAAGCTTAATGTAGTGGCTTAATTTTTTTACCGTTAATATTACACCTGTTGTACACATGGAAAATAAAAATATATGTTCGTGGGGAATTATAAAGGCTGATTTTGGAAAGAAGTAATATGAAATGGTAAATATGTGTCTTCAATAAAGGAAAGAAAAATAGAAAATAAGAAACTGAGAAATGCTCAGCCAGACGCAGATAAATCACAAATATCAAATATCATGAAGATAAAATCTTAGGGAGCGAGAGAAAGAAAATATTCTAAGTGCTTACTAGATGATATCGATGCTATAGTTTAACCCCTGCCCTCTCGCTCCCGTGAAAATGACGGGCTGAGGTTTCGCCTTCTATTTCTAGCTCCCGTGATATTTCCGGGCTGGAGCGTTTAAAATTTCAAAATAAAAACAAATTAAAAATTAAAAATGAATATATATATTGTTCATACACATACTTTTATACAACTTTCAGGTATAAAAAAAAAACAGGCACTTTTAAAGCCGTTTTCTTGAAAATTGTCCGACCGTTTAGGGGTTAAAAAACATTCAGGAAAATGAAAATTTCTGAAGTTTCATACATGTTTTTTTTTTTTTTTTTTGAATTTTTTATGCCAATTTTACTGTAATTGAGAAAGCAAGAAATTTTTTTCGCAGTTTTTACCCGCACTATGACGTAAAATGGAATAGGAAAGCTGTCGCTGTTGATGCATAGTACTTGATAAGTAGGTATGAATCAGGCTTTTGACACCGTTTTGATTTCCATTCTGAGGACCATGATTAGTTGATTGCGCTATGATATAAAGTGGAATAGGAAAAATGTCGTTGTTGTTGAAAAGTACTAGATAAGTAGTTAGAAACCAAGCTTTTGAATCCGTTTTGACTTTCCCCTGAGGTTCATGATTTGCTGATTGCACTATGACGTGAAAAGGAATAGGAATGGTGTTGATGTTCATGTACAGCACTAGGTAAGAATTTATGCACCACGCCTTTGACTCCATTTTGATTTTCCTCATGAGGTCAAAAATTTGGCGATTGCACTACTCATGACGTGAAATAGAATGGGAATGGTTTGATGGTCGTGTACCGCACTAGATAAGGATTTATGCACCACGCCTTTGACTCCATTTTGATTTTCCTCATGAGGTCATTGATTTGGCGATTGCACTATGACGTGAAATGGAATAGGAATGGTTTTGTTGTTCGTGTACAGCACTAGGTAAGAATTTGTGCACCACACTTTTGACTCCATTTTGATTTTCTTCAAAAGGTCAATGATTTGGCGATTGCACTATGACGTGAAATAGAATAGGAATGGTGTTGATGTTCGTGTATAGCACTAGGTAAGAATTTGTATGCCACGCCTTTAACTCCATTTTAATTTTCCTCATGAGGTCAATGATTTGGCGATTGCACTATGACGTGAAATGGAATAGAAATGGTGTTGATGGTCGTGTACAGCACCAGGTAAGAATTTGTGAACCACGCCTTTGACTCCATTTTAATTTTCCTCCTGAGGTCAATGATTTGGCAATTGCACTATGACGTAAAATGGGATAAGAAAGGCGGTGCTGTTGGTGGATAGCACTAAGTAAGTCTCTATGCGCTAGGCCATTGACTGTTTTGAATTAATCTGGACTTGGCGATTGCGTCAGTTATTTGTCTCATCAATTTTAATACAATAGATTTATTAGATGTTTTTCACAAACATTATTCAAAACATAGAATATATACTCCTGAATAATTGGGTCATTTTTGCCTACTTCCAACATGATAGGAAGACACGCCGCCTTTATGGCAAATTCTAGTTGTGCACACAACCAAATACCACGCCATTTTTGACACTACGTTATTATGCAAGTCTTTTTTTTTGCACCCATTCCCTTTAATGTGGCTATCTCCGATTTATCAGAAAGAATGACGCAAAAGAACAAATATTAATGAGCTGTAACAAAAACAGACTGAAAGCCATGGTTCGATTTTGTGATGAGTGAGAGAAACAGAGGAAGAGGGAGCTGGGGAAAGCCCCCCCCCCCCTTTCGAAGTCATCTTATCGCCGTGTATTCTTTTCGATCTCTGGAAGACCGTACCAGCCCAGATGCAAATCCAATATCTTGTTACGAGGCGCTGTTCTCCTTTCGCGGGGTGTGAAAGTGGTGCAGATATGGAGGACTTATGGAAGTTCTGTTTTTTTTTCTGGTGAATTTCTTGTCGTTTTCTGGAGAGGGTGGTGGCAAAGAAAAGAATCATGGCTGTTTTTAACACTTTGAAAGCCCATATCTAACATCTCAGCAAATTAAATGAATGGTTCCCGCATACGTCTTTTATATTAGAAGGAAAAATTGAACGTGAAATCTTCATATAAGTGAAAGTGGTTGTTTAAAATAAAATAGGTTTTTGAAACGAGTGATCGTTTATTATCTTGGTACAATGACGTGAAATATCGTTTATAAAAATAGTTAAAAGGATTCCCCTTCATTAAATCAAAGATGCATTTAATAAGCTTCAAAAGAAAATATATTTTAAGACTTCAAAGGACAGTATTTTATTTCTTAATTTAGGCTAATTTTCAAGGCAGGTTGTTATTCTGTTGACATTGAATACTTAGGTAAGCCTCAACGCTATTAGCACAACGAGCTTAATCAAGTCTAATTTGCACTATGGACTAGACTAAATACAACTATTTTTTTTATTCGTATCATCACAGAAGAGAGAGAAGTGTATGTGACGTGAAAATACTTTCCTAATCCCAGTTGTCTAATCCAAGAGATCGGCTAAGTAATAAATTCACGTATTTTAACGGAAATGGACAATTTTTTTTCATTCTACACACATAATTATACACAAAGGGAGACAGTCAAATTGCCCTTAACATTATCTTCTATAATAGCAAGAAAGTAACTCTCAAAAAGCATCGCTATCTGAGTCACTAACAAGTCATATTCTAACAATACTTGCAATGATGTTACGTTGCCTTAAACCCAGTGAACATTGATTGCTCCCACTAGTGAAACTCTAAATTAGTTTCATTAATATGCTTAGTGGTATTTAGTTTGGATTCAGTGTGAATTTCGTTTGAGTTTACTCGGTTGTGTGGTTAACCATAAACAGAGTATTATAATACTATGCATCAACGCACGGGGCATGCAAAGGCAGCATACAAAAAATAAGACTTTTTTCCGGACCATTTCAGTTGTTCAGTTGAACAAAGTCAACTGATGTTCAACCCAGAACATGGTAAGAAGTTATTCATAGCATGTTACACTGTTAGAAATTTCATCATGAAATTACGGTTAAATAACCGGCAGCAGTCTGTCCATCTAATTCACCGTTAAATTTACGGTTTGGAACATTTTTCCATCTTTACGGGACCTAAACCATTTCCATTCAGCTTGGTTAAAAAGCGGTAATACAAAAGTTTACGGTTTTATAACAATTTAAAAATGGTTTCAAAACGAAATTTTTACCGCTTTTAAACCATTTCGAGGCGTAGAAACCGTAAACGAAGCGTGCGGGAATCGAACCCGGGTGTATGGCATACCACCCTTGCGCTCTAGTCAATCGGCCATCAACACCACTTAAAGCGGCCATCTATTTATCAATAAATCTTCTTTTCTAACAGGCAAACTGCATCAAAATTGAGATTTCAGTTTTAGATTGGATCCAAAGTCATTTTTGGTCTAAATTTACTGTATATTGACGAAAATCATTTTATTTGCTGCAAGAATTAAAATACAAACAAGCTTCAGCAGCTCAAATTACGGGTTCACTCATTCGCAAACAGTTCGGGAATCCGATGTCTCCAATTTTTGATTTACGTGTGTATGTGTTTCTATTTAGTAACCACTTGTGTTCTTATTTAGCCCCCCCCCTTTTTTTTTCTTCTTTTTTAAAATACACATGCAGATTTGAAGTGATAAATCTTTATTCATATTTTAACAACAACGTACGACCGGTAAGGTTTCGCAATTAAAATGGACGCCCGATTCTTATTGAGCGCTTGAAAATGACGGTTAGTTAAACGTTCTTTAGGATGAACAAAGAATAAACAATTTTCTTCACAATCAGCGGTTTGAATACCACCTTTTTAGTGGTTATTCAACTGTTGTAATTAAATATGGTAAATTAACAATCAAATAAATGATTATTTCACTATTTTCTTACGGAAATTTTTGACTATGTAATTACTTCTAGCAAAATGCCTTTACGTCGATTAAATAAAGAATCTTAGCAAAAAATGTTTCATGCATGGTTAAATTCCGTTCAAAGTCTATAACTTCTACTTGGTTAAAAACAGGCGCCAGTATTTATGCTCTTTTAGCTATGTGTTTTGTTTTTTTATTTAATTTTGACAAAAAATAACAGCGGAATACTGATGAAGAAAAAGCTTTACGAGCAGACTGGAAACCGCGAACCTTGCAACTTACCCGCTCCCCCCTCCACAAAGTTCATGAAGTCATACTTTTCTGTAAATATTTTCTGCAGTTGACTGCGAACCATTTGAGTATTAAGTATAAGAGATTAAGAAAACTCTTTCAAAGCACCTCAATAAAGGTATAAGGACCAACATGACACGACAAGCACTTCTTTTTTCCGAGCAGATCAATAAGGGTATGAGGACCAACCTCACACAATAAGCTTTTCTTCTTTCTCAATGCAACGTCTCAAACATAGGATTTAATTGGTTAATAAGCCAAGGAAACACACGTTTAACCCATGTGTTTTTATCAGACGATTTCGATCATAAAAAAAATATTTACCTTAAATCATATAAGTAACATTAGGTTAATGTAACATTCCATTATTAACATAAGAAGGTTCCTATAAATCTAAATCATCAAGTCCATTTTTCGAGTTTTGCGAGTTTATACATAATAGACATATAGAGTACCAACGACAAAGCCAATAGCTACATGAGGGTTCCGAGCTTTTAAAGCTTCCATCGGACATCTTTCGCACGGAAAAGATGGTCTTATAATGTTTATTTTTTAAATTCATAACAAAAACTCGAAAAATGGACTTAAGATACTGTGGCTCTGAGGTACAAATTTGATTGGCAGGTTTCTTGAAAAAAGTATATGGCTATGCTTTATTGCTACTCTTATCTCACTTTTTTGGAATACCATAATAAAAAATTAATTCCATGAATGAAATGAAAATCTTTCAATTTTATAATTATTTTTCAAAAAACAGTGACTCACGTTACATCTGATTTACTCCATAAAAAACGGCGAGACTCTAACATCAACATTCCACGACAAAATTCTAACACACATCTTTTTTTTTTTACGTTGCCATTAAAAAAATAAAAAATAGCCAAGTAATAAAAAAATTAATTAATAACAAAGAAATATCGAGCAATGCACAGGATTAAATATATTATTAACAAAGAAATATGAAGTAATACAGACGATAATTAAATTAATAAATGATGACAATCAAAACATATACAATCTATTTCTGATTATCCGTGTGTAGCTTATCCAGTTTGCAGGCTATAATTATAGTCAGACAGCTCTTCATTATCCGGTTTTGTGAAATTTCCGTTAATCTGAAAGATTCAAATCAGTGCATCTGTTCTTTGCGAATTTTAAGAAGAAAATACCGTTTTGATAGATAAATTAACCAGTAATGTAGACAGCGAAATGATTTTTTAAGCACTAAATAATGTTATTTGTAACGTGTAGATTTTTAAAATTATGTATCGTATTGTCGCAGGCTGTAAATTCTTCTCTTCATAGACAGAGTGGACAGTTCTAAAGTCAACTTTTACGACGATGGAACATGGAGAAAAATGACTTTTGCTCTATTTATAGTTTACAGGATTATTGTTCGATGATTCGTGGTTTCCTCTTTTCTCCGTGTAATTCTGAAATTTACTTTCAGGAAGAAAAATTGGCAAATTAATGCGTAGCTGCCAACATTGCAAAATGAAAATCAGTTAGACTTTGTGTTGATGGGTTTTACGACAAAAGTTTGATTGTAAGTGGAATTTTTTCAATAATACATATATTTTTTTTTTAAAGTTTAACACTGATTTTTAGAAGTTAAGTATTGATTTTTCAAATTAAGGAAGTAATTTCTTTTAGAAACATATCAACAAAAATAAGGCAGAATAAACTATTAAGCAGGGATTTTTCGGACTTACCCTCTAACAACAAAAATCCCTTTTTTACTTTGACTTTTAACAAATACACAATCGTGTATGTGTTACTTTATTTAGAATTTCTGGAAAGTCATCAAAATTCAACAGAGTTCCGAACGAAGAGGAAAGTTTGCATTTATGTCAATGTCCTTTTCTGAGAAATCCTGAGGTTGGAAACCCAGAGATAGATTCAGTATTTTTAAAAAGGTCCAATTTTGGTAGTAATAATTTAACTTTGTGCAAAGTAATAGAAATAAAATTTCACGTCAAATTAAAGCACAAATGAGCATAAAAACGCAGACATATGTTTCGGGATTGCTTGGAATCCCTTTTTCAATGCGACAGGGAGCTTCTAGATGCAAAACATCCAAATGAAGCCGTGAAATTTTATTTCTAAGGTTCAATTTTGTTGAAATTTTAAAAGGATTTATGTGAAAAACCAAATAGTTTTGTGAAAATTTAAAATTTAAACATATAGTGTTAAAAATTTTGATTATTATTTGACACTTATTTAGAAAAGAATTCTGTGAAAGGTACGGTTTGGTAGCTCCAAATTTTGTTTGAAGGGTCCGCGCTTTGGTTAATTAGAACTTTGTGAAGGGTCCAAAAAACGGAGCCGAATTTCCGCTGGCGCGACCCCTGAAACTATTCATTTCTTGAACAATTACTCTATTTAACCATATGAAGAGTGCACTGAAAAAACGACCTAAGTCACATACTACTTGATGAACTTTGCTTTATGTTTTATTCACTCATTTTTAACATAAATGTTCGTTTTAACTCTTTTATAAATTAGATTATAAATTTGAATTTGGGTGTTACGAGAAAGTAGGCTCGTAAAGTTAAAATTAACATTTATGTTATAAAATGAATGAATAAAACATACAGCAAAGTTCATCAAGTAGTATGTGACTTTCCAGTGGTCGGTCCTTTTTCCAGTGGACTCTTCATATGAATAATAGTTTGTATAATCATTTAGAACCTCAAGAGATTTAATACACATGATCCAATATTTATTTTATGCTCACAAAGAAAGAAGGCTTTTCAGTGGCTGTGTACACATAGTCAGTATGTCTTATCTTTCTCGAGAATTTGCAGTAAATCGAAGTGAAAAGCTTTCCCTCCAAAGTGCGTGGGTTTCATGCTTATTTTGAAGTTACCTCTCATTTATATAGTTTAGAAATTTAAATACCTTTTGTCAAAATGTGTGTAATTAATAAATCCCAGCAAATTTAACTCGTTGAGATGCTTCGCAAAATAATTTCCTTTCAACAGAATGTTAATTCGCTTTACTACACTGTAAAAAAAAAAAAAAAAAACGTTGCCCCATAAGTATGGTGAAAGCTGAAGGGCTGCTGATGATTGAAGCAAAATCATGGTTCAAGCAGAAATGCGAAATCTAAAGTTACACCTTTAACCATAATTTCGGTTCAATCTTGAACCAAGAAGACGAACCCTGCACCGGTCGGAAACAGAGAGCCGCCATCTTGCCAAGCTATGACTTGAATGATTTATTTTTCATAACGATAAAAGGTAAGTAAACTTCGATGTGTAAATACATTTTTTTTTGTTTACATTGTCTTGTTTTAAGTCGGCACAAAATAGGTTGTAAAGGCTATTTCAAAAAAAAATGTTGTTATCATATACCGATCATGTCACCTTTAACGTTAAATTGACTAATTAACTTTATTCAGAACTTTCAATCCCGTGCAGTTTTATTTAATTATGCTTCAATATTTAATTGTTTTTATACCTAAATTAATAACCATTCACCCCCATACATTTTACTTTTGGCTCCATTGATCTACTTTTAAAGTTGTCACGTTGACTTCTTTACATTTTAAAAATTGCATCTATTCTCGGGATTTTTCTCTAAATTTTTTTTTTCTTTTTTTTTTTTTGCCACGACTACGTTTATACGGCATTACCTTTCTAGATCCACCTCTTAATTTTTATTTAATTGCCTGTTGCTGTCTTTCTGAAATTTATTAAACTTATTCGTTGTTCGACTATTTTTGCACAATTTTTACCCGTAGATTTTATCAAGAGCGTAGCCGGCGGATGGGGGGGGGGGGGGGGAGTTGTTCGAACCACTCCTTTTTTCACATGCTACAAATGACAATCTGAAAATTAAAAAACTAAAATATTCTGATAAGAAAAACTCATTTGTTTAAAATTCAGTTCTTCTGCTTAATTCCGATCCCGTAACGAAGGTTAAAATTGCTAAAATTTTACATGCAATAAATGAAAATTTGAGAGTAAAAAATAATCTGATTAGAAAACATTCATTTGTATAAATGTAGTTAGTTGTATTTTGATTCCAAGGCCATAGCAAGGAAGGGGGGGGGGGGGAGACAGAATACCTCCCGACCTGAATTTTTTTACATGCTCTGAATGATAATTTGAAAAAAAAAAACTTTCTTCAACTTGACCTTCGCCCCCCCCCCCCCCCCCCTCGAAAAACAATCCTGGATGTGGCTTTGATTTCTAATGATTCGTATATCCCAATCATTTGAACAATTTATTCCACCAAGAGCAGGTAAACCCGGCTTTGTATTAAAAATATGTCCACTATAGGAATTCTTTGAGAAATTGGGTCAATTTTGCGTGATTTTCAAAATAGCAGTTTTGTTGTCTTTACCGTTAAATTAGGTTTTTTTTTTTTTTTTTTCAAAATTTTCAACCTGTGCATTATTACTTTATTTTGCTTCAATATATTCTTGCTTCTTACCTGATTTAATACTTTCCCTACATGTATTTTACATTCTGCTCCATTTTCTCTACCCTTACAGTTGCAACAATGATTTGTTTTCGTAATGAAAATTGCATTTTTTCAAGATTTTTGCTCTAAACCATTATTTTTTTTACTACCAAACCAATTATCCAAACTGTTACATTTCTCTTTTCTGTTCTTTGCATCTATTTTTTAAAATTAACCACTACCAGTGGTGGAGTTTAGGAAGGGCTCAAGGAGCATGTGCCCCATCCAAAAAGAATAAAAGAGATTCGTAATTATTCCATTAAATATTTTTTACACATTTCCTGCACTTTTAACAACATTAATTAGTTTTAAGGCATCGTAAAAAACATTAAAATTCCTAAAATAACTGTATTATAAAAATATTGACGAGGAAGAACTACTTTTTACTTCCTGGTGCGGATAATGTCAACGAAACATTGAATAGACAGCGTACAAATCAGATACGCTGTAATGTCAGTTCTTTTATATCTTTACAGGGTGAAGTCTTAGACTCATCTGGGTGGTCTTAGTCTGAAGTGCCACGAACTACTGCCTGTTTTAGCCTTGGAGCAACTTCTGTGCCGGAACCCCCCAATATTTTAAAATTATTATTATTATTTGGGCATTTCATGTTTTTCAATTTCACTTTTAGGCATATGTTTTCATTCATCTTTGTATGCATATATATTAATTTAATATTTTTGATGCTAAAGTGTTGCAATATATTTTTGAAAAAAAAAGTGACATAATTCAAAAATTTAAAATTTTCGCTATCAATTACACTTATAAGCGAAAATTCAAATGCCATTTTTGTTAAAACTATCTGTTGACGAGCATAAAAAAGCGTACATGTATTGCAAAAGCCTTCCTTATGTGGCTTTAAAAAATTAACAGTGACTTATATTGCAATTTTGAAGAATATAACTAAGTAAGTGGTTACTTAAATATACTGAAACTTTCTGATACAGTGCATTGGGATGTTGATATAAATAAATATATAACTAAATACATTAAAATATATGGAACACTGAATCAATAATTGAAACGCATGAACCTGTTCTTATAACTAAATCTAATACTTAGCAAAAACTTAAGTTATCTTTACAGATTAAAAAATAGAAAATTCGCTTCGCAAATTCAAATTGGTAATAAGTTATTTTTCTGTTTTACGCTTGAACATAAAAAATTATGTCAAAGTATTTATGTTAAAAGTCACCATTGCACATTGCAGCATAAAATGGTGCAGCTCAAACTTAACTTTCATGATATAACTCTGGCTAGTAGAAAGTCCATCATTATGGTTCATAGTTGAAATAAGATAGCAGTTAAAATAAAATGGTTCAAACTTGAACCGTAATGCTGGTTAGGGAAAAAATTGATATCATGGTTCAACGTTGAATAGAAAAAATTCCGTTATCATGGTTCAAAGTTGAACCGAAATAATGGTTAGAAAAAAATCTGTATTTATGGATCAAAGTTGAACCGTAATACTGGTTAGAAGAAAAATCCGTAATCGTGGTTCAGTGCTGAACCACATTCATGGTGAAACTAGTAAACCATAATAATGGTTTAAATTAGTACCAACTGATGGTTGCAGCTGCATTTCACCAATTTTTAGTGAAAGGTTGAACCAGAATTTTTTACAGTGTACGTAACGTAACTGGAAACGACAAACACTCTTCTGAGAATTCAGTGTTATTAGCCTTATCGTAAATGAATGTAACCCATGTAGTTAAACATATTTAGTGTTTCCGATTTTCAAAATAACTATAAGTTTATTACAAAATTAATTCAGTAAATAATCCACCAAATAGAATGAACTTAATTCATTATTATTAGAAGAAATGTATTCAAACATATTGTAAATATACATTGCGTACACACACCGCTTTACGCATCATATTATAAGTTCGTTTAATAACGCTGTACATAGACTAAATTTATTTATATTACGAACACAATTTTAGGCTAAGATTTTTGAGCAAACATTTTATAGAAAATATGATTGCAACGAAAGTGTTTAATTTTTCAGTACGATATAATTATAATTTTAAATCGCTGCATTACATTTGGAAAAATACGAAATTGTGCAGTTCCATATCAGCTATTAATTTCAAAATGCAATGGCTTTCTTCACTTGGTATTATGTAGTTGTACGCCAATCTGTGTGTGTGTGCGAATAATTAGCAAAAAGGTATGTAAACAGTTTTTAGCTATTCAATATGATTTTAAGATGCTGCTAATAGTTTGTATAAAGTCATTACTCGTTAAAATGCACGAAAGTTACGCATTATTTTACAGCAATCCAGCAGAAACCATACTATGCGAATAAAACTTTAGGGCAACAAAATGCCACAAAAATTACGCTCAATGATTACGCACATACACGCTCAATGTTAAGTAAACTGCATTTCTGTTTTTAAAAAATGAAAAATAATAAAAATGAAAACAAAAAAGGAAAAGTGTCTTTAAAATGTAAAACCAATTTACTGTTTACAGCTGAAAAACGAAATGAAAAAAAAAGTAGAGAACTGTTCTTCACTATGCAATATGCTTTTAAGATGCTGCTAATAGTATAAAAATTTAGTGCAACAAAATGCCACAAAAATTTCACATACACGCTCAATGTTAAGTAAACTGCATTTCTGTTCTACAAAAACGAAAGATAATAAAAATAATTAAAAAAAAGGAAAGCATTCAAAAATAACAATTATCATTCAAAATATGAACCTTTAAAACGTAAAACCAATTTACTGTTTACAGCTTAAAAACGAAATGAAAAAAAAAAATATAAGAAGTAAAAAACAGCTTTTAACTATTCAATATGCTTTTAAGATGCTGCTTAATAGTATAAGAATTTAGTGCAACAGAATGCCACAAAAATTGCACATACAGGCTCAATGTTAAGCAAACTGCACTTCTGCTTTGCAAAAACAAAAGATAATAGAAATAAAAAACAAAAAAGAAAGCATTCAAAAATAACAATTAACATTCAAAATATGAATCTTTAAAACGTAAAACCAATTTACTGCTGACAACTGAAAAACGAAGTGAAAAAAAAAAACTGAAAATAAAAAATTTACTTCTTAATTAAGCGAGATATTTTTCAGTATATTAATAATAATGCAAAAAATCACTCTTTCTTAAAACACAAAAGCTACTTTCAAATGCGTGTCACTGCAGTCAAACTAAAAGGTTCATAAAGAGTGGAAGGGGGATGGGGAGGGGGGTTCACCAATCAAAACAGCGCAACTAGCTAAAATGGCGTCTTGTATGTTGATTACTAAAGCGAGCTAATGACGGCATCATAATGGCGCTAGAAAACAAGGGTTTTCTGATAACGACTAATTAGCATTGTGAAGTCTCGGGGAATTTTTTTTGTGCAGTTATCTGCTTTTAAGACCATTATTTTTAGCTAATAATGCCTTCCGAGCCAATAGACAGGAAAAAATTAAGCACGGAGAGAAAGAAGAGAAAGTGGAACTGATATCGTGGTTTCACTTCGGATCTTTTGCTGAAAATTCTTTTCAACGTCTATGCGGTAATTTAGCATTCTATTTAGTAAGATATGGAAACTCAATAAAAAGTTAATATGTTGGAAGGAAATTTGAGTAAGTTGAGCTGCAGAGAGAGTGTTTTGAGAGATAAATATTACAGCAAATTGAGGAAAATATTTTTATTTATTTATTTTTTAAATACTTGGTAGATTGAAAATTTATAGATAAACAATTGATAAAATGGGAACGTGGTTTATTGTAGATTGTGCTTTTCTTGATTGAGGTAACTGGAAGATTACATTCACAATTTCGGTTGTCGACATAAATTAGTATGGTGGGTGCAAATCGGTGTGAAAAGTAGAAGCGGAATTTTATAAGATTAATATAAAACGAATTGAAGGTTTTTTTCCCTCTCTTTTTTTTTTCTTTTCTTTTTTTTAACGTTGAGTATAAGATTGAAAGTTTTTAAAAGCAAAGTTTTCAAAACGCCTTTTTAAGTTTACAGTAAAGGTGCTCCTAACTGACGCACTTAGTAAATCCTAATTTGCTAGACAGTTTAAGTTCTCCATATAAGTTAAAATGTTGGACGAAATTTGAGAGTTAGTTAAATAATACAGCGGAGATATTACGATATTACTACCACAACAAACTGAAGTTTTTATTTTAATGCTTTTAAAAACTAAACTGGAGTTTGAGTTTCATAAAAGAAAATAGCGCATGTTGTCATATGGAGATTGTAGTAAATGGTGCTACATGGTTGATTGAAGCATTCATAAATGATGTCACCCTTCGAGAGGAAGGGGGTTGGTGAAATTGTGACAAGTAGAGGGGAGAAAGAAGTGTGACATTTTGTGATAAAGGGGGGAGGGGTTTCAAATATATGGGAAAAAAGGGTGACGTCATTTATGGATGGGCCCTAATTTGTAAATCCACATTTGCTAGACAATATCAGTTCTCGATGTAAGTTAGTCTAATGGATGAAATTTGTGTAAGTTAAGCAGAACAGAAAACATTTTGTGAAATAACTTTTAAGCATATTGAGGAACGATGGTATTTATGTTTTTAATGAATAGACGAGATTAAAAGTTTAAAAGTAAACATTTGATACAATAACAAGAAGTTCCGTCTAGAACTATACGAGCCTACTTTCCCGTATACACCTATTCAAATTTATAATCTAGCTATCTCTTTGTCTCTCTTTCTTATTTATCTTTAGTTCTAATTATTGAAAATATACCTTTTTCAACGGATAATACATATTCATTCACTCACTCGTTCATTCTTTCATTTATTTAGCCATGCATTTATTCATTCATTCGTTACCTCATTCAAGTGTTTATTCATTCATTTACGCATTCATGTATTTATTCACTCATTTATTTATATTTTCATTTATTCAATAATTTATTCATTCATTCTTTTCCTCATTCATTTATTCATTGATTTATTCTTTCACTCTTTCATTTATTCATTCATTCATTATTTCACTCATTGAGTCACTGAGAAATATCCTTGAAAATCCCGATCAAAAAATTTCATAGCAAAATAAGCTCGTAAGTTCTGGATAAACTTTCTATTTCTACATGTTCTACGTTATAAGAGCTTTCCGATAAAGTTTGTTCCAAGCAAATCGGTCCGTTAGATCAGGATTTATATAGGGTTGAAATTTCCCCGTAAGCTCTGTGTTAATTTTTTGAACTGTTCAAAAATGAACAAAAACTGTTCAAATCAATATTTCACGCTGAGAACTCCTTTCAATAAGCTTGCAATAGGAACTTGGCTCTTCTGCCCAGAGTTTACAGAATTTGCTTCAATTTTGTCCATAGGCGCTAATGTTAAAATTTTTTGAACTGTTCAAAATTGAACAAAAAATTGTTCGAATCAAAACGTAAAATATGGAAATGAGATGTCCTCGCCGAGATCTTTCGAATGCAAAAAGAATTTTTTGAATCGGACAATTCGTTCAAAAGTTATTAGGGGGGGACAGACCGACAGACCGACAGACAGACAGACCGACAGACCGACAGACCGACAGACACACTTTTTCCCCATCTCAATACCCTACTTTCAAATTTTTTATTTTTCAATCTTTATTTAATTACTTCACTTATTTTTGACTTTTCTTGATTTTTAACGATATTTTCACGATACATTAAGCCTTCTTTCATGCTTTATTATTTTTTTTTTTTTTACTTTTACGGGAAAGTGGGCTAAAAATGGGTATTGTACATTGGATAGAAATGTGTAAGTTTAGCATAAAGATTAATTGTTAATATAACTTCTAACTTACGAAATAATTGAAATGTTTAAAGCATGCAAAAAGACAGAAATCTCAAACACGGAAGGCCATTTTCGGCGAAGCACTTTGGTGATGTTGGCATTTCAAAAAAATAAGTGTTTATTGATATATTATAAAGTAAATGAAAATGAAATTAAAGAACAGGAGAATGTTTATCTGCATTGATAGAAAGAAGCTTAAAGAATAAGAGACATTTGAGTGGGGATTGTCATAATTCTTCATCAATTGATAGCCTAAAAATGTATAAACGCATTAAACAAATTCGTTTTTCTTTCTTTTTTTATGTATCTTAGTAATGAAGAGCGATTAACTGCTATTTGTTATCTTTTAAAGAACATTGTAGAGTAAATCGCTATTTGGCCCAGTTTATTGCAGAAATCTCGAATTTGTCTTGAGGACTGAATCAAGAATTGAAAGTTTGCGCAATTTGGTGCAGAGTTTCCAATCCTGTGCTTGTGTATCGCCACCAGTGCCAAGCTAGCGAAAACCTAGCTTATGGTTGCGATAAAAGAAATATATATCAAGATATAAATGTGTGTGTGTAAAAATGCTTGCAGTAAAATAAATTCTTGCTGTATTGTTTTAAAAATACAAAATTAAATTTTGTTTAGCCGCAATGTTGAGCACAAATTTTGAGTCGACGTTCTTGCTTCCGATTAAATGTAAAGCCAAACTACGCCAACAAGGTTGCGTTAGTACACAAATATATATTTAAAAAAAGTTCTTAGAAAAAGATCATTGACAAAAAGATTATATTTGAAAAGTAAATTCCTGGAAATGGTTTGGTAGAAATTGAAGATAAAAGCATTAAAAGTACACTGCGAAAATGAAACGTTTATATTGTACGTTTCATAAAACCTTTTAAAGTATTAAATGGGTTTAGTTAAACTTAATCATAACATTAAATAGAAACAAGTTAAATAAAAATTTAATTTCGCACTGAAGGCTTTTAACAGAAATGAAATAAATCTATCATAATTTTTACGTTATTTCTCTCTTAGGAGTTTTTAGCCTACTTTCCCGTAAAGTAAAAAAAAATAATAATAAAGCATGAAAGAAGGCTTAATGTATCGTGAAAATATCGTTAAAAATCAAGAAAAGTCAAAAATAAGTTAAGTAATTAAATAAAGATTGAAAAATAAAAAATTTGAAAGTAGGGTATTGAGATGGGGAAAAAGTGTGTCTGTCGGTCTGTCTGTCTGTCGGTCTGTCTGTCTGTCGGTCTGTCTGTCGGTCGGTCTGTCTGTCTGTCGGTCTGTCCCCCCCTAATAACTTTTGAACGAATTGTCCGATTGGAAAAATTCTTTTTGCATTCGAAAGATCTCGTCGAGGACATCTCATTTCTATATTTTACTCTTTGATTTGAACATTTTTTTTGTTCAATTTTGAACAGTTCAAGAAAATTTAACATTAGCGCCTATGGGCGAAAATGAGGCAAATTATGTAAACTCTGGGTACAAGATCCATGTTCCAATGAACAAGCTTACTGGAAGAATCTCTTGGCGTGAAATATCAATTTGAACAATTTTTGTTCATTTTTGAACAGTTAAAAAAATTAACATAGCGCTTACGGGGAAATTTCAACCCTATATAAATCCTGATCTAACGGACCGATTTGCTTGGAACAAACTTTATCGGAAAGCTCTTATAACGTAGAACATGTAGAAATAGAAAATTTATCCAGAACTTACGAGCCTATTTTGCTATGAAATTTTTTGATCGGGATTTTCAAGGATATTTCTCAGTGACTCAATGAGTGAAATAATGAATGAATGAATAAATGAAAGAGTGAAAGAATAAATCAATGAATAAATGAATGAGGAAAAGAATGAATGAATAAATTATTGAATAAATGAAAATATAAATAAATGAGGGAATAAATACATGAATGCGTAAATGAATGAATTAACACTTGAATGAGGTAACGAATGAATGAATAAATGCATGGCTGAATAAATGAAAGAATGAATGAGTGAGTGAATGAATATGTATTATCCGTTGAAAAAGGTATATTTTCAATAATTAGAACTAAAGATAAATAAGAAAGAGAGAGAAAGAGATAGCTAGATTATAAATTTGAATTTGGTGTATACGGGAAAGTAGGCTCGTATAGTTCTAGACGGAACTTCTTGTTAATTTCTAATATGGAAAAAATTGAACTGATTGCTTAAAAGCAAACCAAGAAAAAAGATTCCATAAAACACACATTATCGCTTCCCTTAATTCCACAATTTTATTTTGCATATTAACGAAAAAATGATTAAAGTCAACCAATATCTCTTTGTTTTTTCCCCTTATTTCATTGTATTTTAGCATACTACTAAAAGTATAGATTCAAGGAATATCAAATTTATCTTTTTAAGTACATAAATATAACAAAGGAAAAAACTAAGAGCGGTTTCTATTTAAAAGAAATTTAAGTTAAAAATCCAAAAGCGGAAATAAAGAAGATTGTATTGATAAAATTGACGATAAAAAGTAGAAATATTTTGAGCTCTTGCGGAATTATAGCATTTTAAATTTGAGCTGTTCAAAACTCCTAAAACTGAAGGCTCGTTTTAAGGAAATGTTTTGTAAAATTAATTTTTTAACACTTTCACGTTAATTAGGATGGATTTCTTTGTTTTTTTAATACGAAATATTGAATTTTTATTTTACAACTGATTTGATACTTGGAGGGATCTAAAAGATTGGAACCCCGATCTCTCTCCCTATTGTTCCAGACTCTTTTTAATCTATTGTTAGTGATGCATTAGAATATTATTTTCGTTTTTTAGAGGCATAGTAGCGCCATAAGTAGAGTAAATACTTCAATTACCTTGTTGTTTTCGCATTTCTTTGAATAATTTTAAAAGGTATATTTAAATGCATTCATATTTAATAGTTGTACATACAATGGTAAAAAATGTGAATTATATTTTATGTATTCATTTATTTTTTGCTCAAAATTAATGTAGTAACTATATTATGTACACTTTTCAAATTTGCGCTGTCCCATATCGATAATGTACACAACCCTATACAATAATTCGCATGTTTATAGTTGAGACACGGAGCTTACTTGTAAGACTTGCGTGCCCCAATTTTTAACGTACTACATAGCACGCACATCCTTCTAAAATGCAAGCGTAATTAACCCGTTATTTCTGTTTCTATATTTCTTTCTTCCTTTTTTTTGGATAATTATAAACATGATTTTAACACTTAATAGTTAGTCAGAGTTCGTTAAAAGATAATTCGTTGAAAAGCAAATATTACTTCGCGGGTAGTCAGTACAGAATGTTCAGATAATAAACGAAATTCAAGAATATCCAAAAGGCGTTTTAACAAAAGATCATTACGAGGCATACTTTTTCAAAAATATTTCGTTAAAGTGAATTGATAGTTACTGCGGGAATTTAGGTACGAAACGAAATTAAAGAATAATTTCTGAGACTTTTTGAAAAACAAATTACGTAATACTTTTACGTATTCTGTTCTATAATTCATTTCAGTACATTAAAAAAATAACTACAACAAATAGACAATGGCTTCAAGTGAAACTTTTAATAGGTAAAAAAATGATTTATTTGTAGTAAATTAATTTACCGCTTATAGTTGTCGAGGCTATTACTGATATTTAGGAAGATAGTAACATTATTTTTTTAGAAATATTTTTCAGTTTTTTTGGATCAGATCTGGCAACTTTTACTATTCTGCCGTAGTTTCAGCGAAAGCTGGTCAGTTACGCAAAATTGCAAAATAATGGATTACAAAAATGGATTTTCGTAAGAAATGCATTTACAAAACAGTGAAAAATGGATTACAAACACATTTTTTACGATTTGCTCCTATTTTTTTAGATTTGTTTATTATATACGATTTCCACTATTTTTTTAAGATACTCATATTTAATAATAATTTAACATAATAATTTCGGGATTCCAAGCAATCCCGAAACATACGTCTGCGTTTTAATGCTCATTTGTGCTTTAAATTAACGTGAAATTATATTTCTATTACTCATATTTGTTAAGATTTAGGATAGTTTTAGTGATCTTTTAGATGTTTAACATAAATCTGACCCAGTTTTCTTTCAATTTCAGCACTTTTGACGAAATTTTATTTAATGACTTGATTATGTAGACTTCAATTATGTAGCCTTCAAAATTATATGCTTATGAATTAGCATTAAAATTTTATTATAAGTAAGCACAGATTTTTCCCGATATGTATTTCATAAATGATGGTCTGGGTAGAAACCATTTTCCATGTTTTCCTGTTTTTTGGAAAATTTATTGAATTCTTGTTTTAGTAAGTTAAAAAGTATGCCAGATTATGGATAATTTTAGAAATTCGTTTAATTCGTGCCCAAAGAAATTGGTTTAATGTTCTAAAGTTTTGACATTGTACTTTGAATCAATTGCTATAATGTAATTTTGATACGAAGATATATATGTTTATTTTGAATATGTAAGGCTTTTGAATGTTTTTTTAATCTACTCGGGCGATTTTAAAGGTTTTTTTTTATGTACTGGGACGCTTTCAAATGAATTTTTTAAAGGGGGAATAGTATTTCCTTCCAATTATTTTTTCGTTTAACAATCAGATACAAATAATAAATGCATTTAATTTCAAATATGATTAGAAACCATTAATTTATAATAGTAAAAAATAAAACTTTTTCAATTTTTAATTTTTTTTTTTATAACTTTCTCAATTATTTCAAAATAACACTTCCCAAACATTCTAATACAAAAGTTAGCATGGAATTAACTATCTGAAATTTAGTTGAATTTTAATATTTTTTTTTTTTTTTTTTTTTTTTTTTCGTTGAAAACTCAAGACAAAGGACAAAAAATTCAAATTTAACAATTAAATAAAAACAGACTACAAACTTCAGCGTCAAACCCGTGCTAATTTTTGTTAAACATATTCCGTGGAATGCAATTACAAAGTTTCAAACCTGTATCTTTAGCTGATAATAAAGCCTTAGGGAATTTGCTACATGGAATTGGTCAAAAATACAAAGCATAGAAAATTGTGTTTCAAGATTTTAAGTGCAGAATGAAAACAGCTGAAGTCATTTACAAAAAACAGAATATCTTTTAAAGTATTGTTCACATAGGTTTCAAATTTTGCATGAGGTTTTAAAACAATTTTATCTATCAAAATACGCAAGAAAACTTTTTTTAGAAATTTTGAACAATTTTGAGGTACTGTGCCCCGTTAGAGTGGAAGCTACATGAAATTTTTATTTTTACACAAATATAGTAAAATAATCCTGCTTTTTCTTTTATTAAGTCAATTTCTATGTAGTTAAAGTTGTTCGTGGAGAAATAGAAATAAGAACGAAAAGAACTCTTTGTGTTAATCACGTCGAAAATATATTTATAGAATTTAAAGTAGAATCACCTATTTTGCATAATGAATTTTTAAGAACCTTTTCGCCATGGTTTGATCTCTATGGCTTCATTTAATCAAATTGAAGCAGCGTCGCTACGTTCTGCGCATGATATTTTGTGCCGTATCCCATGAGGCTTTGCATTCCAAAAAGGACTTGCAATCAAGGTTTCACGCGAAGAAATATTGGAAGTTAACTTGATTGCAATTAATTTTATCGTTTTAACCAAAGAGAACACAATGAGACTTAAATTTTGTTCTTATAAAAATAATTTGTAGGGTTTCTACACTAAAAAATTCTAGTGCAACCCTTTCTCCAAAAATATGATAAAAAAGTGGTGAAATTTAACTGAACTAACATTTGGTACTAAGTTAAACCAGCATAATGGTTTAAATTTAGTACCAAATGTTGGTTGCAGCTAAATAACTCCTTTTTTTTTTTTTTTTTTCATTTTTTGGTGAAAGGTTGAATTAACGATTCTACGACTGCTCTGCAGCGCCCATGAAAATATTAAAAAGTAAATTTTTCCCAGAATGACGTTACGTTCTACACATTCGGTTAATAATTGTTTTTAGATACTTGCAAATAATCACTTCTAAAGCGGACATTATGCTTAGGGGAAATAACGAGAACTTTTGAAAATTTACATATTGGAAAAATGTAATGTTTCGTACTTTTGATAGAAATTATTATAATGTAGCAAAGAATAACGCTCCAAATTGTGATTTGAGGTTACTAACAGTTACAGTTTCGACTCACACTCGAAGAAATTCAACGAAAGTGAAGCACGAGTTTTGAATGAAAATCTCGATGTTATCTCTGAAAGAGATGTATGTATTTTCATTGAAAAATGTCATATTACTTCAAAAGCGGCCATTATGCTTAGGGGAAATAGCGAGAGTTTTTTAAAATTTACATATTGGAAAAGAGGTAATGTTTCGTAATTTTAACAGAAATTATTTTGCTCTTGAAGGGAAGAGCACATTAAATTGTGACTTGAGGTTTGCAACCGTTAGTCTTGACTTACACTTGAAAAAAATGCAACGCAAGTGAAGCACGAGTTTTGAATGAAAATCTCGATGTTATCTCTGAAACATATGTATGTATTTTCATTGAAAAATTTTACATTACATCCGTTGGATGTGTTCAAGTGTACGAAATGTGTATATTTACCAGCTACGATTAGTGTGTTGAAAAATCCTCTAACATTCAACATAACAAAAGTATCTTTCTGATGTGTTTCATAGATTTGTCTGTGATATTAGTCGCATAAAAATAAACTGACACAAAATAGTTAGGGTGCACATTTTGTTGCAAAATCATGATAGCAGTACGTAACTAAAAATAAAACGCTGTATAAACTTCTACTTCAACCTTTCACTAAAGAGGAAAAAATGAAAAAAAAAAAAAAAGGGTGAAATTTAGCTGCAATCAACATTTGGTATTAAAGTTGAACCATTATAATGGTTGATAGCTGCACATGCATGATGAAACTACACCATTATAATGGTTGATAGCTGCACATACGTGGTGAAACTACACCATTATAATGGTTGATAGCTGCACATACGTGGCGAAACTACATTATTATAATGGTTGATAGCTGCACATACATGGTGAAACTACACCATTATAATGGTTGATAGCTGCACATACGTGGTGAAACTACATTATTATAATGGTTGATAGCTGCACATACGTGGCGAAACTACACCATTATAATGGTTGATAGCTGCACATACGTGGCGAAACTACACCATTATAATGGTTGATAGCTGCACATACGTGGCGAAACTACATTATTATAATGGTTGATAGCTGCACATACATGGTGAAACTACACCATTATAATGGTTCAGTTTAGTACCAAATGTTGGTTGAAGCTCAATTTCACCATTTTTTCTTATTCTTTCTTTTTTTTTTTTTTTTGGTGAAAGGTTGAACTAGGTTTTATTAAATTGTATTCTTTCCAAGAAATTAGAGGTCCAAACTGAGAACGCTGTTAATGTTTAATTATTACAGTAACATACAAAAAATAGGGGGAAATTTAATTGAAACTACAAAAAAAAATCATAATAATGCGTTATATGCAAATTTTTAACTTAATTGCAAAATTTTCACTTAAAGCTAATAGCTATCCTATTACAAAGAAATTTTTGTCGCAGAAAATAATTATACTCTGTAAAGCAACGGAAAAAATGCAAATAAATGAAATAATATACTACTAAAATAAAATGAATTTATTAGAGTAAGATGCAAAGGAAGTAGTTGGATAAGAATTTAGAGATTATAAAAATTTACTGAGAACAAAACGTTTGTGTTGTATGTTGTACTCGTTTATTCTTTATGTTTATGATGAATACAACAATTAGAAACATAAAAATTGTTGAGAAAAAATGGTCGGGTTATATGTTGTATTTATTTATACTTTCAGTTTTTAAAAAAATCAGAAAATTAGGCAATATAAAAATAGCTGAGATGCTGTATGCTGTACTTATTTATTCCTTCAGTTGAGATCAATCAAAGAAATTTTGGGTGAGTTAAGTTTGAATATTTTGCCTCAAAGTACCGTTGTTTGATTGCTAAAGACTTATTTAGGAATGAGCTATGTACCGCAAAATATCATCAGTACCTTCGAAAATAAGAACAACTTTCTAGTTAACCACGAAACTTTATAAATAGGACATTCTGTAGACAACACGTGCTTTTCTTGAATTTTCTCGGCATAAAATATTTAACCGTATAATTTCGTCTCGCATTCACGTATAACATTTCCTATCGCTTCCAAGATTTAAAATGAATGAGTCAGCTAGGTGAGCTATGACTAAAACTTGAATTTAAAAAAAAAACAAAACAGAAAAGCAAATATCATGAAACATTTATAAGGAAAAAAAAGTAATTCCTAATATTTTATCATTACAGTAGAGTCTCGATAGTTCGAGGTGGACGGGACCGGAGCTACCTCGAACTATCGAAAACTAATTATAGAAATCATAACATTTTATAAATAAGTAAAAGGGAGTAAAGCAAATTTTAAATTTCAGTATCGTATATTTACAGGAAAAATGTACTTACATACAGTTACATGATTGAAAGTTAGTTATATTTTTCAATTTGCAACCATTTCAAATCGCTCTAAATGTAGTCTGCCTACTTATTAATGAAATTTTTGGTCACCAGTCATGGATAAAAGTACCCAATTCGATATTTTCACGCATGAACCGTCGAACAACAATAAAAATTAGATGTGGTGTTTCTTTCATGAGTTTCACTGTTCTTGGTCATTACTTGGGAGCTCAGCCGATATTTTTTCGCTTGCTCAGATTTATGGCCTGTTCGAACTATCGAGACTCGAATTATAGAGACTCTACTTATTCAACTAGCTGAGAAGAAATGAAGAGATTCTAGACTTTACTGCCTATTGCCCTTTGGATTTTACTATTTCCTTAAAAATAAGTATGCGAATGATATGTGAAATATTCCAAAATATTTTGAGTTAAAATGAACATTGAAGTACTGCGATCGGGTCTTACGTCTTCTCTGAAAATTTCTTTTAAAGTTATTAACTAAATACACACATTTTTTGTCACATTATAAGAAAAATAAGTACCCTGACTCACTGAAGAAATATATTTTGTTTTCATGCTCATAGGGACTTTAAGGAAAGGTTAACCTTTTAGATGACATGCAGATATTTTATATAGTAGGAGATTTGAATCTTGAAATCCCAATTAATAACAACATTTTCCTCTTAATTTTCGCAATTTAGTATTCAGTTCTCTCGAAATTCCCAGCATCCTCATAAAATATTTTACTACAATAAGTTAATTCCAGGGTTTAAATAGTATATTTCACTCTTTTATTTTGCAAAACTAAGTCAAAACTTCAGATGTCTGCTTTCGTGCTACTTCTTCATGCGCTATCTTTTTATTTAGACCTTTTAAAGATAGAAAATGTCTGACAAAAGCTCGTTCCTGAAAATTTCTTGTATAGTTTATGTTATTGTGATATCGACAAAATATACGTTTATTAATTTTGATTATTACTTTCCATATATTTTTCCTACATATTTTGTTGTAATAAGGGTTTAATGACATTGCTGTTTTAGTCTCATTAACATTTTATCCAAGAAATTTATATGAATTATCATATAGATTTCTCTTGTGATGCAAAGTTTGATATTTAAATTGAAATTTGTTCTATGGCAATGGGCACTTTCTGATATTTTCTTTCATAAGACTCCTCATGGAGGTTTTTTTCTTGGTACATACGTCTTATATGCCTGTCTTTCAACAAACTATATTTTAGTCAGAGTTATTAATTGCTATTTATATTTCAATTTATAAATTTTGCGCCTAAATGGTCATTTTTTTGTGCAAATAATTTACTCTAATTGTTAAGTTTTTAGGTATTTAAATATATACTTCCGCCCTTATTACATTTTTTTACTTTCTTTTCATAATTCCGTATATTTTTCGGGAAAAAAATCTTTAAGAATATTAATTGCTATAGAAAAAAAAGTGCTTTTTGTTGTAGACAGTGACATTTTTCGACCAGAATTATTTTAAGTAAAACAACAGTCAATTTTCATTTATTTTTTTTTACCACGCAATGAAAAAATTTTTGTGATGTACTTAAAAATGCTCTATAACATTTATTTAATTTTGAAAGATTTTTACAGCGAAGTTTTTCTCATCTTGCAGATCAGATGCATAGTTGATACTTCAAATACAATACTTATTTGAAAATTTATTATCCTAATAATAAAAATATGTAAGTTCATATAAAATATTTTCTTTTAGTCGATACTGAGAAAGAGTTGTTTAGACTACGGTTAAAATTTTGAATATGTTACGAAATCATTTTAAAAGCTGTTTTTTTTTAAGAAGCTTTAAGTTTTTGAGATTTTTATTCGTAATATTTCTGCATCGTAATGAATATAAACTACGAATATAGAACGTGTGTAGACATCCATATAAACCGTACAATCCAAAGCCAAATCTTTTTAAGTTCATAAAAACAATTACAATCTAAGAAAAGAAAAACAGAGATGAAAATGACACTCACCATCGGACAGACCAACATCGAAAACCGCAAAGATGATAAAGAAGATAACATTTAGATGATACACAGACATTCCGATAACGAAGACAACCGGAACGAGACACAGAGAAGACCTGAAAGTAAAAACAAGTGAAAGATTTCAAAGGATACACTTGCAGAGGACGAAGGTTTTATCCCAACAAAAAGTTTTCCGCCGCGCGAATTCAGTCTATTTGAGCCAGCAATTCGCTTTATCACAAAAGACTCTTTTAATTCGTTGCTATCTTCAGCTCGTTGGTAGTAAGTAGACAGAGAATCAATAAAGGGGAGAAAAAAATCACTTCACTATGACGTTCTAACACATATAATACAAATGATTGGCTGGATTATCTTTTAAGAAGCACCCACGTGGAGAGAAGAACACACAAAAACCACACCGAAAGAGTTTAGAACAAAATTGACCGTCGAATTCTTTATCCGGCGAAAAAAACTCCTTGAGGTATTTTTATTTGTGGCATTAGCACCGATTTGTTTTTTCTTTGGCAATGGTAATCCGTGAAGGGGGCACTGTCTTTTTTCCTACGCCGTAAACCACCCACGATCTCCGTTTGCGACGGCAGGACTGCGCGCCGCCGCCGCCGTAAAGAGCGTAAGCGGGGGTCGGGCAGACAACGGGCAGCTTTTCCGCGCAGTGCGCTTGCTCGGGCGCAGAGATCGGCCCACCCCGATTATGGAAGCGACGCACACCGCTTTCGGTGCAAAACACGAGCCGGACCTTTTGGCGATTTCATTTTCTGGCTCGGTATCTGTGGCATCGGGGTGTTTTGTTTTCAGCCAGAAGCATACGTGAAAAAGGCGCATTATTACAAAGAAAAAACAACGGAAATAAAGCACAAATTGTCATTATTGTTTTCACACTTTGTGCTTCATTTACGTTGTTTTTTCCTTGTACTCGTATTTTAGCACAAAGCACATATGTCTTATATGTGCATAGTACTTTTTGGCGATTTCGTTTTCTGGTTCAGTATCTGTTGCATCGTGGTGTTTGTGTCCAGCACGAAGCATGGTGCATTATTACAAGGAAAAAACAACGGAAATACAGCACAATTTGCCATTATTGTTTTAATACTTTGTGCTTCATTTACGCTGTTTTCCCTGGTACTCGTATTTTAGCCCAACGCAATTTTGACCATTTGTCTTGTAGGCGCATTTTGTTTTTAGCCATCGCTTCAGGACCTGAAGGTTGCGTTTTCTTCTGGGAGGTCGGAAACCTAGTAAAAAATACAAATATACCAAATAATAGCAACCATATAAATTATTAAGTCGCACCGTAGTGTTTATGTCCAGTACGAAGCATGCATGAAATAGGTGCATTATTACAAGGAAAAAACAACGGAAATAAAGCACAAATTGTCATTATTGTTTTGACACTTTGTGCTTCATTTACGTTGTTTTTTCCTTGTACTCGTATTTTAGCACAAAGCACTTTTGATCATTTGTCATATATGTGCATGGTACTTTTTAGCCATTTCGTTTTCTAGTTCGGTATTTGTCGTATCGTGGTTTTTGTCTCCAGTACGAAGCATGTATAAAAAACTTGCATTATTACGAGGAAAAAATAACGTATATAAAGCACAAGTTGTCAAACCAATTGCATAGTTGTTTTGACAATTTGGGCTTTAATAATGTTGTCTTTTTTCTAGTACTCATATTTTTGCACAAAGCATTTTTGGTTGTGTCCTGCACGAAGCATGCATAAAAATAAATGCATTATTACGAGAAAAAAACAACGGAAATGAAGCACAAATTGTCAAAACACTTGCATTATTGTTCCAACAGTTTGTGCTTCTTTTACGTTGTTATTCTTTGTACTCATATTTTATCACAAAGCATTTTTGATCATTTGTCTTTTAGGTGTATTTTATTTTTTGGCATCGCTTCTGAAGCTGAAGGTTTCATTTTAGTCTAGGGGGCCGCAAACCCAGCAAAATAGGTGCATTATTACAAGCAAAAAACAACGGAAATGAATCACACATTGTCAAAACACTTGCATTTATTGTTCCGACAATTTGTGCTTCATTTACGTTGTTGTTTCCTTGTACTCGTATTTTAGCACAAAGCAATTTGGATCATTTGTCTTACAGGTGTATTTTGTTTTTAGGCATCGTTTCTGAATCTGAAGGTTTCCTTTCGGTCTAGGCTCTAGGGGTCTAGCTAGCAAAAAATAGGACACGTTTACAAAAAATAGGATTTTACTGCATCGTTTTGATAACTAAAGTATCTTAAATTAAATTCAAATACTAAATTACCAATTAATATCAACAGCAACCATATAAATAAATTACTGTATAACTTTTCGAAAAAATTAACCATTCTTTACTATATGACAGTTTGTTTTGTCATAAAAAAACTGATGTTTTTTTTTTTTTTTTTTTTTTTTTTTTTTTTATAAGATCAAAAGTAAGATACGGAAATCAAAGATTAAAGCTATGTTTTACTGAATAACCCATACATTAAAATTAACAATTATGAAAAAATGAGAAAATCATATTTTTTTTAAAAAAGGGAAGCTCTCTTTTTTAGGGAATGCAGTATTTAATGGTATTAACCAACAGTAAAAAAATAACAAAAATAAGATTGGCTTTTTTGAGAAAAAAAATATAAAAGATTTTTTTAAAAATTCAGAAGGCTGCAGTAAAAAAAGTTGAACATATATTTTAAAATTTAGCCTTTTATCTTAAACAGAAAATAATTATCTTTCAAATTAAGAAATCCGCATAAAAATATCTTGCACCGTTCAGGAAATAGAGCACTTGAAAGTTTTTGTCGAAAATTGCATGTGAGGAATTGCGCCGGAGGCGCCATCTTTGGCGGCCGGTATCTCGGGCCAGGAATTTTTTTGAGCAAAACAAAAACATACCTAAACTCACTTAGTTCTAAATTTTAACAATGTGAAATTCAAAAACTTTTGTGAATATGAAGGTAAGATTTTATTTTTACCTGCCTGAATAAAACAGACTATGCCTTATACATTTTTCATGTAAATACTCTTTAAAAGAAAAAACCTTAAAGGGCACACCCACTTTGAATGAATGGCTCTAAAAACTAATCCTTTGTATGATAAATTATGTTTTAATGTTGATTTTAAAAGTCTAACTTATTATCTGATAGCACTTAATTATTCTTACACGGAATCCTTCACTCTTATTATAATTGATTTTGATATTACTATTTAATGGTAACAAACTCGATTTAACAATAAGAGTTTTATATTATATTTATTACCAATTTTAACTACAAAGAAATATCAATCCAAGCCTTTCCAATCAAAATAAAAATTCATTTTTAAACCATAACGTTCTTTCCAAAATACAAACGTAGTCACATCGATATGCGATATTTTAGTTAGAGAACCCTCTATCGATTAAAGAAAAAATAATCAAAATCGGTTAATTTAGGTCAAACCATTAGGTCAAACCAAATTACGGGACCTATGGGAGACAAACCTGATCGATTAACAAATGAATCATCATAATCGGAACTTCCTACTGGAGTCGGTTAGTTGGAAGTCGGTTAGAAATGCTCCATAATGTAAACGACTAGTCATGCTAATTATCGATAAAATGAGGACCAAGCTTTGGAACTTAACACTGGGGCTTCCGCGTCAGGCCGACCACTTGACCGGAACTTCTGCTTCTGCACTCCAGGGCCCTCGGTCTCGAAATCTGCGTACAGTAGGTCACGGCCCCCAGAAGGGCTGGCACGCCACTGAGTTCTTTTGGGTAATAATTGAAATAAAGCTATTTGAAACATTACTTTTTTATCATTGTTCTTATCACACATCAGTAATCGTTTTGTTAACTAATCGTTCATTCATAATCTTTGTGTTGGATTAAACTACGGTAAAAAATAATGTGAAAGTGCTACAATTATTAACACATTGACTGCCGCGCGAGTTTACCGTGAAATCTCCTTCATGCCACTTATAGAATGTTTTAAAGTTTTGCATTTTACATAATTTTCTTAGTAAACCAGTTTCGTATTACTTTTATAATACTTTTTAGTATTGAAGTTAAATACTAAAAAGTCATATTGAGTAATATTAAACTCCAATTTTTCAATAGAAGTTCCTCGTTTGATGTGGTCCAACGTACCCCATAGGGTGGACTAAGATACCCCGGACTTGGGGCAGGTTGGTCCACCGCCCAAGTTGTTATTTGAAAATAAGTATAAAGCACGCTTATAGCAGAACAGTTTAAAAATTTTTTTTGGATGATGGGAAATGTTTGATAAACCTTATGGTAAAATATCAAACTGTACATTTACTTTTTTTAAGACAAAAAAATGAAAACTTGAAAAGTGGACCAACGTACCTCACTTTCCCTTACTTCAAGACACTTCTATTTGTATTGTATTAGATAACTTATTTTGTTGTAAAATTAATTACTTCACTGAAAATGGGGTTTATTTGTAATGCTGAAACACGTTCATGAACTTAATATGTGCTTAGACATGTTAGAATTTCGAAATTTCAAAACTTTTGCAAAAGCAAATAACCCCGTAAGTAATTGATTAAATTTACGAAAAGTTATTCATTATAAGATTAGCTAAGAATGGTTTTTAAATTTTATTTAAAGTGTTGAAAAGTAGTCTCCATATTTTGAAAATTAAAAGCAGAAGCATTTACATGCAATTAACACGTTGACTGGGCTACGTCACCCGTTTTGGGGTAACGCTACTTTGACTACTTGCGCAGAACATTCGTATGTGTTTGAAAATATATTTCGCAGAGGAAGTAACAAAACTATTGAATATTAATTAATAGAAACTATATTTATTGATATAACCTAAATTTAAAATAGAATATTCATTAGTATGAACTATTAATAAAAAAGTAATACGAAAATGGTTTATTAAGAAAATTATGAAGAATGCAAAAATTTAAAACATTCTGGACGTGGCCTGAAGGAGATTTCGCTGTAAACGCGCGCGGCAGTCAACGTATTAATAATTATAGCACTTTCACATTATTTTTCACCGCAATTTATTTCAACACAAAGATTATGAATGAACGGTTAGTTAACAAAACGACTACTGATGTGTGATAAGAGCAATGATAAAAAAAAGTCATGTTTCAAATAGCTTTATTTCAATTACCACCCAAAAAAAGTCATTACTTTAAAACATAGGGTCCAAACATTTTTATCCAGGAGACTGTCTCCCTTTCTGTTTCCCGTGGACTCCTTCCTAGGTTACCATTTTATCCTTGTGATAAGTACAATGATAAAAAAAGTCATGTTTCAAATAGCGTTATTTCAATTATCACTCAAGAAAAGTCATTACCAAACGTTTTTATCCAGGGGACTCCTTGTCATTTCTTTCTGTTTCTCGTGGACCCCTTGCTAGGTTATCATTTTGTTCTTGTGATAAGAACAAAGATAAAAAAAGTCATGTTTCAAATAGCTTTATTTCAATTACCACCCAAAAAAAGTCATTACTTTAAAACATAGGGTCCAAACATTTTTATCCAGGAGGCTGTCTCCCTTTCTGTTTCCCGTGGACTCCTTCCTAGGTTACCATTTTATCCTTGTGATAAGTACAGTGATAAAAAAAGTCATGTTTCAAATAGCGTTATTTCAATTATCACTCAAGAAAAGTCATTACCAAACGTTTTTATCCAGGGGACTCCTTGTCATTCCTTTCTGTTTCTCGTGGACCCCTTGCTAGGTTATCATTTTGTTCTTGTGATAAGAACAAAGATAAAAAAAGTCATGTTTCAAATAGCTTTATTTCAATTACCACCCAAAAAATGTCATTACTTTAAAACATAGGGTCCAAACATTTTTATCCAGGAGGCTGTCTCCCTTTCTGTTTCCCGTGGACTCCTTCCTAGGTTACCATTTTATCCTTGTGATAAGTACAATGATAAAAAAAGTCATGTTTCAAATAGCGTTATTTCAATTATCACTCAAGAAAAGTCATTACCAAACGTTTTTATCCAGGGGACTCCTTGTCATTCCTTTCTGTTTCTCGTGGACCCCTTGCTAGGTTATCATTTTGTTCTTGTGATAAGAGCAAAGATAAAAAAAGTCATGTTTCAAATAGCTTTATTTCAATTATCACTCAAGAAAAGTCATTTCCAAACGTTTTTATCCAGGGGACTCCTTGTCATTCCTTTCTGTTTCTCGTGGACCCCTTGCTAGGTTATCATTTTGTTCTTGTGATAAGAACAAAGATAAAAAAAGTCATGTTTCAAATAGCTTTATTTCAATTACCACCCAAAAAAAGTCATTACTTTAAAACATAGGGTCCAAACATTTTTATCCAGGGGACCCCCTCCTAGTTCATCATTCAGTTAGTGCAACATTTATACTTGAAAAGTCCATAACGATGCGAAAGAGAGGGTAGTTTTCCCAAAGAAATTTTAAAACAGTCCAGAGATTCAGAAAAGTGCTCTAAAATATCAGGTGAGAGTTACGAAATGTAATTTAAAACAAAATACGAAGAATTGGTATTATTACTTGTTTTATGATGTAAAATTTTACTTCCATACACCAACACTTAACAGCGAAGTCTTCTATTAACATTAAAAATGCAAGATCTTACTAGTTACAAACACAAAGAGAATGGGATTATTTGGACTATTTGCACAATTTATGAAATATATTTCACGAATACATAATTAGTAAATTCATATGCCTATTAGGGGCCATTCATAAATGATGTTACGCCTCGAGGGGGAGGGAGGTGTGACAGTTTGTGACAAGGGGAGGGAGGGTGTAACAAAAAGTGCGACATCGTGCATTTTTATTCGTATAAATATGATTTCGTACATTTATGATTTCTATAAAAACATTTAAAATCAGCAAAGTGAACTTATTTTATGCTAATGTAACATAGCGTGACATGTGACAAAGGGGGGTATGTTAAGGTGTGACACTTAGTGACAAAGGGGGGAGGGGGCTCAAATATATTGAAAAAAAGTGTGACATCATTTATAATCGGTCGCTTATGTGTATATATGTGACATTGGTAAAATTTGTTGGGTGCATTACGTCTAAGATTTGGTGATAATTTACTTATATGCCGCACAGTCTCATTGACCCCAATTTTCATCTCATGCATCCCCCCCCCCCCCAATTTCGCTGACGTGGACCACTTGTAGGTCGCAATGGACCCTATATGGATCACTTCGGGAAGCACTGCATTGCAACAATAAAATATGATTTTAAAAATGTAAAAAAACAACTTCAATTAAATTGTTTAAAGTAAAAACAAATGTAGCAACTAAAGATATTGACCAAATAGCAGAAGTTACTTTGTTACTGTGTGTTTGTTACTAACAAATTTTTCGAAACTGAATATACAGCTTGCAAGAGAATACTTCAGACAGTCTGAATTAAATATGAATATACATTTTTTTTTATGCGTAATTAAATTACGTGTATATTAATGATAATAACAACATTTGCAAGTATATTATATATTGTTAAATTAAATGCTGCTAAAAATTTCATAAAATCATACTACAAGTTTGGTCCCGTTTTATTGGAATACATTGAAATACATCGTATTTTTTTTTTTTTTGTATCTTTGATCTCTAAGTTTGCTATCCAATATCCTACTGTATACACTGATAACATAGTGTACTATAGATTATTTCCGGTTAAAGACTGCAAATTTAAATTAAGAATATGTGATAAAGGTGAAAACTAACCTATCTATCTGAGAGCGGAAAAAGAAAAATTGCTTTGCTAGCTGCTGAAAACTGTTTTCCTAGATGTGCAGCTCTGCTTTCTTTAACACATGGAGGTACTAAGTTTATCATTTTACATTCAATCTTCTGTATCGCCAAACGGGCGAAATCGGTAAAGTTAAGAATGTCCACAACTTTCAAATGCATTAAAAAGAGCTTAGGTCTGCACCAAACATGCAAAAAAAAAAAAAAAAAAGAGTAAACCAATAAATGAACGCTTTTATTGAGAATTATAGCGATGACACAGGGAGATTAAGTGTGAAAGGTTTTTTTTCGTAATAAATAAGGAAATTGCTTATGCTAGTTGGATATAACCATGAGACTCGCATTTACCAGAAAATTTATAAGCAATGACCTTGCCACAGCAATCTTTCTCGGGTTACGAAGTTATTGCTCTTCACGTAATTTCTTGGCAATGCATAGAGAATAGACAAAAAAGTGCGGAGAAAAATCCTATGCAGTGTTGAATTTATATAGTTGACCTCCACAAGAATAAGTAGATAACTATCCATACAACTCAAAATTTTAAATTTTAACATGACAACTTGACCAACACGAGTTTTAGTTGTCTAATTTTGTAGTTCATTACTATTTTTGTTTTAAACTTTTCTTACTAATTATCCTTTTGTCCTTTTCAGAATATGCACTGGAAAGTTGTTGTTTTTTCGTGAAGTCAAAATAGGCTTGTTTAATTCTGGTTTAAGTTCGTATCTGTACCTGCTCTACCGCACATGCTCCTTACGATTAAGTCTGTTGCAATCAAATCGGTTTGTTAGATCAGAATTTATAAAAGATTTAAATTTCCCCGTATGCAACAAAGTTATAATTTTTTAATGTTCAAATCAAAAACTATCTTCCGTCGAGAGATTCTTCCAATAAGGCTTGTTCAAAGGAATTTGGATCTTATAAAAATTACATTTTCCCCAACAGGCGCTAATGTTAAAAATTTTTTAACGGTTTAAAATTGACCAAATATGCTTCAAAACATAAAATAAAATGTAGAAATGAGATGTCCTCGACGCAATCTTTCAAATGAAAAAAAAAAAAAAAAAAAAATTTCAAATCGGACAATCTCTTCAAATTGATTGGGCGGGGAAAAGACAGATAAAGAGGCAGATCAACAGACATTTTCCCCATCTCAAAACCCAACTTTTAATTTCTTTTGTATTTTTCAATCTTCATTTAAATATTAATTTTATTTTTTAATGATATTTTCACGATACATTAAGCCTTCTTTCATACTTTTTTCTTTTCTTTTCAACAATTTTTTAAGGGAAAGTAAGTTAAAAAAAAGAAGAAAAAAGGAATGAAGGGACGGCATTTGACTTATGAATATTTGTTTAAAAATTACGTCTGCATTACTGTTTCTGAATTTTAATAGTATAAAATTTTTCTTAAGTATACCTAGCCTACTCAAATTCTAGAGAAAAAAATCAGGTAAGGAATACAACAATATAATCGTACAGAATATTTTTAATGAACTCTTACATTTAATCAATCAACAAATCTTTTTCAAAAGCCAAGGGAGACGCACAACACACAAAAGACGCTTATTATCTTCTGCATAATCTCACACATTTGTCTTTTCACTCCCTGCCCAACGAGCACTTTACTAATTCATTCATCAATTTCCCCTTCCTCCGCCAGAATCTCGACGTCTTGGCGAGAACTTCTTCGCAGCACTCGCCAAGTCAGAGAGAGCAAAGCAAGCGTCCCAGCTGAGGGGTGTGGGCCATCTAGTCCAATCACGACGTGTACTTGTCGTCATGGTTACTCCAGCTTTTATGGGTGGATCCAAAGAGGACGGAACTGTAAAACATGCAACCTTGATGAAGGTGTAGCTGCATTGATCGTTGCCCGTGCCACATGCAGGCTTTTAATGAACTTTAATATGGGGCACGACCGCGGCAGGGAATGGGCCTGCGTCCCCGCAATTGGTGATTTATTGACGGCCCCCGCCATGGAACGATAATCATCCGGCATCGCTTTTGCCTCTTAATTATGAGCAATGAGAAGGTGCAACAAATATGGGACTCACTTTAGGTGGCTGACTGTAGCCGACAAAAGAAAAAAAATTGTTATCCGTTCAGCGAGATGATATATGGTGTGGTCATAAAAGCTGCAGAGTGCTATGCAAAAATAATACCGGGTTCTTTAACAACAGGCTACCTCTTTTCGACGCCTTTTTTTGAATGACGTTGTAGTAGGCACTCGTTTTTCGGTGACTAAAGCTTCGAAACTGATTATAGGTAGCTAATTTTGTTAAATAGATAGAAGTAGAACAGCTTTTAAATTTTAAAGTTTTTTTTAAAAGAAGTTGGAAAAGAAGATTTATTGATAAATAAACGTCCGCTTTACGTGATGATGGTGGCCGAGTGGATAGAGAGCAAGACTAGTACACCACGCATTCGGGGTTCGAGTCCCGCAATCTTCGTTTATGGTTTCTACGGTTCAAAATCGGCGAAAATTTTGTTTTGAAACCATTTTCAAATGGTTATAAAACCGCAAACTTTTGTATTTACGGCGTTTTAACCAAGTTAATTGGAAATGGTTAGGTCCCGTAAAGATAGAAGAATGTTCCAAACCGTAAATTTAACGGTGAATTAGATGGACAGACTGCTGCCGGTCATTTAACCGTAATTTCATGATGAAATTTCTAACAGTGTAAGGATCCATTCGTAATAGGATTGTACGCTAAGGATCCATTCGTAATAGGATTGTACGCTAAGGATCCACTCGTACTAGGATTGTACTCCAAGGATGCAGTTTAATGCAGTAGAGCTCTAATTATCCGAACTTCAATTAACTGAACTTCCACTTATCCAAACACCCTTTCTCTCTTTCATTCTTTAAGGACAAAAAAAAAATTCCTCTAATTTCTTAAAGAGAAAAGTAAAGTTTATTTCTCTTTAAAAATTTCTTTAAGAGGAAAAAAAAAGTTTTTCAGAGATAATTTAGAGACTGACTACACACAAACACACTTTTCTAAGTCTACCTGTCAACTACAAAATTTGATCAAAAACATACATCTACCGAAAAAAAGCTTGATAAAAAAAGTTTTATTGGGCCATTTTGATTATATAGTTAAGAACATCCCTAGGTTTCCTGTCCAATTATCCAAACTTGGTCCACTCCCGGCAGGTTCTAATAACGGGCGCTTTATTGTAAATACGTAGTTTCACGTGACCCGCACTAAAGTGACAGCATAAAAAACGTAAGATATGTATATCGCATGCAAAGTGTTAAGATTGGCCATTCATCACATCTGCATCTTGAAAGTCACCTTTTATTTATTGATATCCAGTCTAGTGTGCTATTATCCAGCAATTAAGATATTATAGAATTTAGTTTTTTCTTATTACAGTCGCTGTGTTATCTGATTCAATATTATCCAATTCAAGAAAATACCCTATTATCATTAATAAAAATAATCCCGTCAGTGACATCTCATCTGCATGCGCACCACGTAACTCAAAGATTGAAGTAATAAATACAGGAACACTTCAAATATTAGTCGGGCGTTGTCCGTATTAAAATGTTATAAATGTGCCTTTTCCGCACAAGGATCGCTCGTTGAATAAAAAAATGATGAATTTCACCTATTACACAAAGTGTAGGTCAAAACATCAATCTCTCTTTCTCTCTGAGTTGTTTCTTTAATGAAGAAAAACTGGAGGAAACCACAACAGGAAGCAGAGCGCGTGTAATTATAGTGACCGTTTTTTTCGCAGTGAAAATATTTTTAGATAAATTATATTTCGGGAAATTAAATTATTATTCATGAACTTGTATTTAACTGTTAATATTTTGTCAAAAATAAAAGTTCATTTTTCGTTACAAAGTGATAACTTGAAACAATGTATTTGGGGCAGAGAATAGAAAAATCATGATCACAAAGGAGTGAAGTGTTGGTATGATAAGAAAATAAGCAAATGATTTGCAATTTGATGCAAATCAAAAGTTTCGAATAAGGTTTTTCTCTTGCCTCATTTTTTGAATTGCTAAAATACATTTTGCTATACATGAATTTTTTTTGTAAGCAATTACATCAAGCTCAGATTTTACTGAATGGCAAAACTACGTATAATATGTATTCAGGCGCGTACGAAAGAGGGGGAGCTCAGGGGGCTCAACCCCCCTCCCCATGGATTTCGGTAATTTTGTGAAAACTATGAATTTATTTTAATGATCTATAAAAATATTCATTTATTAGTGATTTTTTGTAATTAATCTTAATAATAATGAGGCATACTAATTACTTTTAATTGTTAATTGGTTTATCTTTTAAATGATTTTGAACATTTGGAAATAAATTGTTTGAGCCTCTCCCACGATTTTTAATTTGCTATGCTCCGGTATGTATTATCTTGTACGTCCACTCAGACTATCTCAGAAAAATTTATAACTAATAAAATTTATAAATAATAATTTATAACTAAAAATATAAATCCTTATAAAACTTCTGAAGATAAAATAAAATACTCTGAAATATCTTTATTAGTTTAACTTTAAGTACGATTTACTATATTTCCTTCAATTCCTGCCTATACTTATCTTAAACTTTCAACATAGGCCTAGGCCATAAATCTAGCTTACTGTAAATATCTTAATTTTAATTTTACATAAGCTAGGAACTAATACAGCCGCTGCTCGCTAGCAAACTCGGATGTAACTACATTTAGGGAATGCATAACAATGAACTGGTATAACAAATAGCACGCTTATTTTTGTGCAGAATAACTTAACGAGGAAACTATCTCTTCCCATGTCACTGGGGAAAATTATATATATATATGTTACGTCGTATGTCCGAAATTGAAAAATGTCGACATCCACCGGTGATTGTCGACATTCGCCGATTTGGGAGATTCACCGTAACCTATATATATATTGCTCATACGTATTTTAAGGTTAAAAAAATGAAGCTCTTTATCTTTTTAAAGGTCTAGTATTAATTATTAGATTAGACGAACTGCCTAATTCACCATCCGATTTGAGTCTTCGAACTGTAGATCAAAGGCATTCTTAACCAATCAGAACGCTCAAATCGGCGGTTTGAGTTTTTGACAGAGGTTCGCATCGGTTGGTTAATAAGGCCATAAGCGTAATGTACACCAGTTTCTCAGGCTGAGCATTCCTTTTAAACTAATATATGTTTCTGTGTACCTGGGAGGTTATTTACCCCACGGTGGCGCGTCGGTGCTTGCACGAATAAATACAAACAAATACTCGAAATAACGCCCCCCTTCCCGCCTCCAACCTAGCATCTAAAAAAAATATAATGTTGAGAAAACCGTATCCTGTACTAACCCATTGTTCACACTCAAAAATAGAACTCATTGCTTAGAAAGAGGCAACAAAGGTAACCAAAAATCACCTAAGATAACCCAAGAAATAAGGAAACATAAGCTTGATTGTTGTAGTCAAATTGTTAATAATTATCATACACTTATTATTAGCCTCATTTAAACTTCTTTCATATCTAGCTACTTTCATATCGCTCATTTTCTTCGTTTTCAAATACCTGTACCATATTACCATACTGTTTCACATCACAAAGCAAATTAATTTTCTTTTTAAGAGAAAACCTTTAAATTATTTCTTATGACCAAACATAAAAAGTGACAAATAGTAAACGTGTGTTTGATTATGGAGATTTATCTTTTTGAATAAATTATAAGTTGAGAAAAATTTACAAATAAAAATTGCATTTCACAATCCCCGAAATTCCTCTCTCGATCTCTTATGAGTATGTGTGTGCGTTAAGGGGAGCGGATACCATGAGACCATTTTTTTTTCTCTACGGTGTTTTTATTTACAATTTTTGTCTCATGTCATGTTATATCACTTCATAAGAAATTTAACATTAAAAAAAAACTGGATTTCTTAAGCATAATTTGAAAATTTTAATTTTTAAAACGAAATTTAGCAACTTTTAAACATGCATCTCCTTTTTCAAAAATTGACGTAAAATCTCAAAATTTTTTTTATTGATTTATTACTTATAAAGCAAAACTTTTATACTTTGAGTTTTTAATAAGTCAAATACTTTTTGAAAAAAAAAAAAATAAATAAAAACTGAAGTAACGCAGAAAAAAACAACGAAAAATTCAAAAAGCCTGCAGAAAGATTTTTTTTTTAAAGTACTTAAGTTATCATAAAAGTAGAGCATAAATTTGTTATGTATAGTTTCAGGAACATGTGAAAAAAATACACATTATAGATCCAAGTTTAAAAAAGCGTTTGCATTTTAATTGAGATGAAATGCGCAAAACACAAAGTGAGAGAAAACAGCGTTTTAAGTTTTCGGCTTTCAAAAACTTAAATCCTTTCTTTATTAAAATACCAAGTAAGGAACTATTTTGTTCAGTTACAGTCACGATGAAAGTGCTTCTTGCTTATTTTATTTTTAAAAATAAATGTGTGGCTCATATGCAGCACAGTTACTGTTTCGGAATGAAAAGGTGGCACCTCACACCGTAATAAAATCTATGAAAAATCAATGAATATTGCTTCAATATTTCTGAAACTTTCAGGGAACATTTTTAAAGATTTATTTTACTACTTAGGCCAAAAAAAAATTTTTTTTTTTGGTGTTTTTCAACATTTTTGGGTGCTAGTTTCCCTTAAGCTGGAGTTGATGGTACATAAAAATTATACAAAACCCAAAGAACCACCTTACCAAAAATCTCTAGTATACGAGAAAATAAATCAAAATTCATGAAAGGACCTGAAGTAATCGCAACGTTCCATTTCTGAACGAATAACAAAATGACACGTTCCTTTGTTCTTTTAATGACCTCATAAATATCGAGTTTTGCAGAAATATCCGACCGAGAGCGTTGCGATTACAATGTTAAACCCTTCACAACAAGTCGTAATTATAGGAAGAAGAGACAAAAGTTTCGCACTTAAATGCGTGGTATAATCATATTGCACAAACGGATAAAAGCCTATGCGGTTAAATTAAGCCCTAGAGTTTTAGCTTTTGCAGAGAGCTTTTATTCAATTTCATTTGGACGTTAAAATTGTTCGTCTGATAAACTGTTTAACAATGCATCATTAGAGAATATATTAATCTGAACTGCTCCTATCATATTATATGAGCTCGTGCCGATAAACTAGAGGCGTGCGCCAACTGGAAATTGAATTTTGCGATCGAAATTTTAATTGAGGCCTACAGTCACCAAAATGGTAGCAATTAAAATCATTATTTTTGTCAGTGTCGGTCAATATTTTCTACAGGGAATAAGGTGGTTTTCTAAAGGGATATGTAGATTAGCTTGCGTCCACGTAAAATGATGTATTTTGCAGTAGCAGAATTAAACAGTAAACACAGCTCTCTTAAAAGAAAAATGGTCAAGGACCTTGTTCGTTAATGCAATGAGAGGAAAAATTTAAGTTTGGGGTGATATAAATTTTTGGGGTGATATTAATCTTGGGCTAGAAGTTGAAAAAACAAATAAATAATACAGTAGGTTAGAACTCTCTGGGAGAAAAATACAGGTGTTTTTGTTTTTTCAATTAAATAACTGAGCTACTTTTATTTTATAATTTTTTTAGGAGCAATTTGATGCACCAGCATTTTTCTTTCTTTTCCCTTTCTTACTTTTTTTTAAATATTAGGGCTCTGATTGTTTAAAGCGAACATTTTTAACATTATCGTCTGGACAGATTTGCAAATACTGTTGTTGATATCTCCAATACAGTGTTTATCGGCAGTGACGTCATACTTTGTTTTTCGTATTTTTCTCGTAAACTATGGATCGTACAGAAACGTTTCTTTTTGGGCAGTTTTTATGTACTCCCAACGAGGAATCTAGCTGTGTAGAGTTTATGCGGTCATTTTGGAACGCCCTGTATAATCGGGCACATGCCATAAGAATTTAACGAAATACTTCAAAGAATCCTCGAAAAAGAAGCAAAGAGCATCATCGAAAATTACGTTTGTTGATGCATATAAAACTTTAATGACTCTCAATTTATTCCAGGAAACGCGAATCTTGTAAGATCCAACATCATATCGGATGTTATAGATTATGTTCCCAATTTTGAAAGATAATACAAATTACTTCCGATAGGTCTTCATATTATCCTAGAATCAAAAAACGCTATGGGTGATGAGTAGGTTAGAAAGCAGTTTTTTGCTTAGGAAACGATGAACATGCACCAAGCCATTCATTCATCACTCTTGACAATGATTCGGTAATATTTAAGCTTACGACGTTAAATCGTGGAAGAGGATGATTGGTTTATGGCAAAATAGGGACGTATATTAATAAAGTGGTGCTGTTAACGTAAATAAAATATTGTCTAGTAAATTAAGATAAACTAGAGTTAGCCTAACAGTCGAAATTGGACCGTTGCAACTAAATTTAGCATTGAAAACTCTATGCTATTTATTTATACAATTTTATAAACTATTATTCATCAAATTTGGCGATTATAGCGTCGAGTTTATTTTGATCATCTTCACTTAAAGCGAACGTATTGTGAATCATATTTGCCGCAGGTCCAAATAATCCTATAAGCCGCATGTAGCAGCGTGTACTGCCGATTTCGTAGTAAGTTGAGTGGCAGATGAATTAAGCTTAAATGTTTGCTTCTATATACTACTCTGATTTTTAATTCCGTTGCTTCAGAAAAGCCTTCACTCAAGCTTTTATTATAATTGCTTTTAATATTACTGCTTAATGGCAACAAGTTCTTTTTGACATACGTTTTATATTATACCTAAAATAATTTACGCAAAGGAGACATGTTGCCATCGGTTATAATTTGATGTTCGTCTTACAAAAGAAATGGGGCACAATTAACTAATAATAAAATGTTTCGAATTTTTTTTAGTTGATATCACTAAAACTCGTCAATAGTTACTAAACAAAAAAAAACAAAAAAAAAAAACACACACACACACACACACACAGAAAATCGGTTGAAAAACAGAAGAGAAAATTATTCTTAACTATTTTGTCTTTTCCTGTTTATATATAGATAAGGACTAATATATTTAAAAAAAACATAATGTTATGGTATTATACAGCGAACAAAACGGTGAAACGAATATTAAAATATAGTTATAACTGTCTGAACATAAAATATTGGGATTTAAATCAGAAGGGACTTTCTGCATAACTATATATGAATAACAGTTTGAAATAAGTATAATTTTATACTACTGCCAGAAAAAATTACTAAGCTTCATAACTTAAAATATGCAAAAATAAGAAAAAGCATAAGATGAGTGTTAATTTCAAAAAATTAAAGAAATAGATTACGTCTTTTACGGACTAAAATGTGTTCGCTTAAAATTTAAGGAGGTTTTGCGAAAAATGTCACTTTAAGCATTTCTCATTAGATTACACAGTCAGCTTCAAAAACAATATTTTTAAAATAAACTTCTAAAAGCTCGGCACAATTTAATCTTAGCCAAGACAACAAGATGTAGACTACAAGCTGTTTGTATAGTGTCGATGTCATTAAAGTAAAAAAAAAAAAGTAAACAAATTAATTGACGTTTTGGCAGTGGCACAGATAATCGTTAAGGAGTTTTACGAATGCCCTTTAATACAGATAACGCCACTGCAAGTTTAGTTCCAGCTGTAGGCTTAAAAATTCTTAGACACACTGTGTACAAACAGCTTCGACGCGCGCTTTGGAGGCAGTCCTACAATGTGAGCTGGAACAGGCATTCGAATCGTTGTTAAACCGTTGTGAAAAAATGTATTGAAGCCGAAGGAGCTTATTTTGAATAAAAATACTTAAAAATATGTCAGTACTAGTTTTTATTTTATTTTATAAACCAAGTCTTAAAAATTCTTTAAGACTGTGTATATCTAGAAATTCTAGGTCTGATAAAGAAGTAGAAAAGTTAAAAGATTAATAGTACGAATAACCTTAAAACTTAATGTCTTATTACTATGCAAAAGTAAACATTTGCATAGACATCGTGATAGTTCTCGTGACAACAGAATTTCTAGAATATGCTCTGAAATCAAGTTTTGGAAAGCATGCTTATAATTCGCCATTTATTTCTCTCAATATAGATTTTTTCAGATGGGGCTGCGTATGGTCACTAATCTTTGCAGACCTGGTGCATTACCCGGAAACCGGTATCCATTACAAGTAGTACCCCTATTGGCGGAGGCCATTGCCGCATGAGAATTTAGACGCCTAGTTTCTCCATTGGAAGGTGAAACAATAAGTAGGGGAAGCCGCATAATCAATCATACGACATGATAGCCTCATAATCATACGAAATGGTCAAAGTCATTATTCTGTATCTCGAAAACTCACAAACATCGGTTTGAATCCCGCGATCTTGGCCATAAGAAGACACTCCCAGAAACGCATGCTCAAATCTCACGAAACTTTCGTCGTACTTGACGAAATGGCTTCGTGAAATATTATCCGAGTACATCTTTCGTCAAATTGGTGAAATTTGTCTAGTAACCTTTCTAAGTCATGTGATCGCGTGAGGAAAGAATCGTTCTAAATGACGAAAATTTCTTGACGATTGCAGAATCGACAAAAGTGAGAGCTCCATTTCCGAGAGTGCAGCATCAAACCAACCACTATGCCAACGTGCCTGCTAATTGTACTTCTTCCAATATAATACAGTGTATTTTTTTTATTCATTGTATCTTGAGAGGTTCGCAGCTCACATTTGACACAACTAAAACTCTTCCATCAATGAAAGAAGCCTTAAGCCTAAATCCCCTTTGATATTCAGTAGCATCCATCATTTGGCTCGCAGGGTTCGATCGTTTTCAATTTGAGGGTGAAACTTCAAAGTTAGATGGGGCCAGAAGATTAGACTCGGGGCATAATGGAGAAACAGGGGAAGAGCTCAAGGAACACCGGATAACGCATTTTTTAATCCCCGGGAGAATAGAACACTTCCGGAGAGCGTGAGCTAACTTCAGAGAATCTTCTTCTGGAGATTTTTTTTTCTTCTTCTTCTTTTTAAAAATTGAAGTTAGTTTCATAGCTGTGTGTGATAGATGACAACAATGTACCGCCGATACAACAAAGTGAAATAACATTAAAAAAGTATCTCTCTTTTTGCATTAGTATGACCCAAATGTATAATTTGAAGGAATACATAGATGCTAATATTTATGCACTGAATTGGAAATAAATATGCCTTAAATTGTGTATTTTATCTAAACAAATGCATGAAATAAGTAGATTTTAAATATCACTAAAAATAAATACACAAGAAATATTTTTTGGGTTTAACAGTAAAATAAAGGTTGTATCAATGTGGCCACTGTATTTCTTTCTTTTTTGAATGAAGCTTTGTTTTCCGAAAAGTATACCAATTTTGGGTCAACAACTCAATTTTGGGCCCAACATTCTTTTACACATGGGGCCATCTAGCCGCTGTCGAAGTGAAAGTAGAGCTTTGAAAAGATCTTGTTCCGTAAGAATGTTTCTAAGCTTTGCTGACACCTAGTGTCTGAAAAAAAATGTTTCTAAGCTTTGCTGACAGCCCTAGTGTCTGAAAAAATGTTTCTAAGCTTTGCTGATAACCCTAGTGTCTGAAAAAATGTTTTTAAGCTTTGCTGACAGCCCTAGTGTCTGAAAAAATGTGTCACGAAGGTGAGCTACACAATAACAAGCCACGTTGCACTGTAAAAAATTCTAGTTTAACCCCCCCCCCCCCAAAAAAAAATGGTGAAAACTGCAACCAACATTTGGCACTGAGCTGAACCTTTGTGCTGGTGTATTCTCACCATCAATGTGAAACTAAGAACCATTATAATATGGTTCAACTTCAGAACCAACTGTTGGTTACAGCTAAATTTTACCATTTTCGTAGTGAATGGTTGAACTAAAATTTTTTACAGTGTGGTTAGCAAATTTTCATTTTTAAATGACTTATAAATAACCAATATATAATTTTAAATCAAAATAAAAAGCTATAAAAATACATTAACCGTACATATGTTTATTCATTTTTCTCCTGATGACGCCATATAATCTTTCGTACCTCCGAAAAATAATATTTTTATTTTAAAAACAGTACTTTTTTTTTTCTTTTACCTAAATGAACTGTGGAAGGAATTTAGAGGAGACCGTTTAAAAAAATGACCTTTCTGTAATATTAAAAAATGATGGTCATTGTGTTCCGTTTTCTTTGGTATGAAATGACTAGCGTTAGAGCTAAACGCGTGCGTGCTGAAAGAAGATAAAACGCTAATGGAATGAAAAACGTGGAATGAAGCACTAGGAAATGTATAAAATGCTATTTATATGATGATGCCATAAAGAACAATGTTTTAATGTGTAATCCAAATGGTGCTTTAAGTGTACGTTTGGTAGCATAAGAAATGTCAAACAGTCAAAATTAATACAAGTCTTACAGAAACGATTTATAGTGAGTAAAATGGTCAAAAGTGTTCCTCGTTGCATCAGTAGAGTTTTGTTGTAACCCCAGATATTTTAATGAAATACAAAGCTAAAAGTTTAAGGGTGGGAAATTAAAATTTACTTTTGTATCTTGTCAACAGAAATAACAGTTTTGTATCAGAAATATCAGTTATGTATCAGGTCAACTTACAAGTTTTCTATCAAAACTCTTGATTTTCTATCAGGCACTGACTATTTTAATCAGAAATATCATTTCGCATCAAGTTAATTCAGAATTTTAGCAGTAATGCTGCTTGAAGACTCTATGCATTCATATAGGGTTGTAAAAAACATACCAAATTTTCCAACGCAAACTCTGATTTTATTTTATTTCCTACCATAAGGCATGAATAAAGATATTCGGATCCTTTAGTATAATTTTGTTATTCAATAACCGCCATTTAAAAGCACGTTGGGTTTGCATAAAAAATAACCTCGTTTTTCTGTGTAAGCTGTCATTCGAGTGGTTTTCTAAACACAAAAAACAGATATAAACACTTTTATTATTTCTGACGCTAAGTTCAGTTATTAAATAATTATAAATTATGAAGCAGTCTAGCCATTTATGATAGCTATATCTCTTAAAATCGCTATTTCGTTTTAATTAACATGAACCTTTTTCAGTTGCTGTAATTTTATGTGAACGATATTGTTATGCAATGTATGTATATAAATGAATGTACAATTTTGTGGAAAAAATATGAAATAATCTCATACTTTAGTTTCATCAATGAGTTGAATTTGACTGAATATTTCTAGAGAGACCAGAAGCTCCCTGTCGCATTGAAAAAGGGATTCCAAGCAATCCCGAAACATATGTCTGCATTTTATTGCTCATTTGTGCTTTAAATTAACGTGTAATCATATTATTATTATACATACTTTATTGTTTATTTACTGCAATTTTTAACTTTTTTTTTAAATTATGGCTCCGATCATTAGGGTTGCGATGTCTTTCTTTAAGTACATCAAAAGTTTGCTTTGCCCACTTTTGGTATGCCCACTACTGGGACATCAAAATTTCCTATCCTCACGCCTGGATCATTTAAAAAGTTTCTATGCGCACTTCTGGTGCATCGGCGGGATCCAAGTTTTTATTTTTGAGAAAAACTACACTATAATTATTTTCATATTTAAGATGATTGTTAATTTAAATAAGAGTTCGGACAGCTACAAAAAAAAAAAAAAAAAAAAAGAAAGAAAGAAAGACAGGCAAAAGTTCTATAACGCTTAGATATTTTTCTCCACCAGTCCCCTACCTATTAGCCGATGCCTTAGGATTGCATGCGCAAGGTGCGAGGTAGTGGGGTCCACTGATTTTACATGCACGTATCCCCAAGTGTACATGACGGGTCTTTAGCGGGAATCGAACGCTAGACCTTCCAGGTGGAAGTCCGACGCTCTAACCACTAGGCTCCCACGGCGCTAACGCTTAGATACTGGGGAGTGAGAAGAGGAAATATGAGAAAATAATAGCTTAAGTGGTACATTTACCCTGAGTGAATGCTTTCCAAAGGAGTGACAAGTATAGAATGAGATCCAATTAGAAGAACGTTGCTTTTTTCTACTATTTACTAACCACAACTGTAATGCAGAAGTATGAAGTCTGAGTAGAGGTATTTTAAAGGTTGACAAATGAAAAATTACCATCAACCTCAATCAATCGAAAGTAATGAATAATCTTTTACTGCTCGGAAAAAGACAGTAGGAATATCACTGCTCAGTAAAACACTGCTATTGATGTTGCTCCTATGCGAAAACTGGCATGAAAAATGATAATTATTCCAACTTACTGCACTTCATTTTACCGGAGTTGCGGCCTGGGATGAATGGGCGGAATGTGACACCGGTATATCTATTAATTAGACAGAAAACGCATTCAGCGGTTATGTCCTTGCTCGGATGTATAGTGTCATCAGATACCAGAGAGCATTCCTTAATTAAGAACGACGTTATTCAATGCTTGCAGGAATAACGGTTTATAATTAGGGGGACATCGATTTAGGGCTGGTGAGCAATTACTTTTCGGAGCCCAATAGGATAGGGAATTAATCCAGTTTTAATATACTGTTCGCTTAGTTCGACAAGGATATATATCGCTTGCTAGGTGTATGATGCACGCAAGCCAGTATAGCGAATTATTTTTCTACCTATATTGATAAAAACCAAGGCTGCACTACGAGAAGGAAAGATGAACCCTAGTCTTTTACCACTCGTTCCTTAACTACACAAAAAAAAAATACTAGTTTAACTTTTCAAAAAAAAAACTATCTGCAGCCCCCAAGTTGAACCAGTATAATGCTGTAGTTTCACCACGAATGTGGAAACTAGTAGCCTTTATAATGTTATAATTTATATAATTGTGTTCCGTTTTCTTTGGTATGAAATGACTAGCGTTAGAGCTAAACGCGTGTGTGCTGAAAGAAGACTAAAACGCTAATGGAATCAAAAACGTGGAATGAAGCACTAGGATATGTATAAAATGCTATTTCTATGATGATGCCATAAAGAACAATGTTTTAATGTGTAATCCTAATGGTGCTTTAAGTGTACGTTTGGTAGCATAAGAAACGTCAAACAGTCAAAATTAATACAAGTCTTACAGAAGCGATTTACAGTGAGTAAAACGGTCAACACTGTTCCTCGTTGCATCAGTAGAGTTTTGTTGTAACCCAGATATTTTAATGAAGCACAAAGCTAAAAGTGTGATCAAAATGCTTTGTGCTAAAATATGGGTACAAAGATAAAACAACGTAGAATAGCACAAATTCTCTTTTTTTTCTGACTTTGCGCTTTTCTACGTTGTTTTATCTTTGTATTCACAACCATTATAATGGTTTAACTTTAGTACCAAATATTCGTTGTAGCTAAATTTCACCATTGTTTAAATTTTTTGGTGATAATTTGAAGCAGAATTAAAGACAAAAGCCCCTTAAAGACAAAACAAGTAAAGTACACTGTTAAAAATCCTGGTTCAACCTTTCCCAAAAAAACAATAAAATTTATCTGCAACCAACATAAAGTACTAAGTTGGACCACATTCATGGTGAAACTAGAACATTATAATGGTTCAACTTGGTACCAAATGTTGGTTGCAGTAAAATTTCACCATTTTTTTTCGGTAAAAGGTTGAATTGGAATTTTTTTTTACAGTATTTGTAGCGACTCTATTCTTTTGCTTCGAATATTTGCAATATTTTTGCCATTTAGTGCATTCGCTTTTGCTAAGTTTATTAAAATTCTTGTAACGAAAAATGGGTCATTAATTAAGTATTGTAACATTGAGAGCTAATGTTAATGGTTCTCTTACGTGTACTTGCTATTTGTAGGATCATAATTTTGTTTTAGATCAGTTATGAGTTTATAGGATCATTTTCCATCTTTCTTTCCCTTGTGTCATTGGCAATTTATTTTAACTTGCATTTATAACTTGATTCTACATTGGGGTTGTAGCTTCGATTACGACTAACTAATTTTAATTGGTGATGTACCAGTTTAGTTCTACACATGTATATACAAAAATGAAAAATTTAAACGTTTAATACTCTAATTATAAAAATGTGCATTTATGTATATTATTGTTCAGTCCTTATTCTCGAATTCATATGAAAACCATAAAATTTACTCAATTTTTCATTACAAAAGGTTGGAAATCCATTTTTTCTTACTCTCTATATGAGTATGTTCTTCTCCCATTTTTTCTAATAAAATCCTGAATTCCGCTGTGATAAAATTTAATTATAAATATCATCTATTGGGGAGCATACAAATCGAAAGCAATTCCGTTTCCTTCTTTCATTCTAAACAGAGGGGAAAAAACATTCATTACCTAATTAACTCACCGTTCACTTTGTTTGAAGAATAAGCAAGCGAATTCCTTTTGGAAAAACCAAAGCCAATATGTTTGCAATCTTCTGCCAGCAATTCGGCCGCCCGATTCAATTATTAATATTGAGTTTTCTACGACAAGTCTGCTTTTTTTTCGCGTCCTCTTATCCGTGTATCCCAACGGGAAAGGGTGGCATTAATTATTGAAACGGTGGTTGTTCTAAAAAGTTGGGACATAACCTCTTCAATAGCTTGAAGAAGAATGTCTGAAAGAAGGCATTTCCTTCAGCGCTTTCATTATCAATGAATCCTTAGACGTGAAGTTGGAACTAGAGGAAAGAATTATGTTATAAACCATCGCAAAATTCAGAGGAAAACGAATTTGTTTGTTGAGGGAAAACAAGAAGACATTATTTATTTTATCGTCGAAACGGGAAAGGATCTTTCAGCGCTTTAGATTTTGACTTTCAAGTTTCAAATTTAAGATTATTTAAAAAGAAATTTATGCATAATTTATCGGTATGTATTACGTTATCAAGTAAAAATTAGAAGTATACAAAAAATATTTATATAGACAAATATTTTGCACAGATCAAAAATTTTATCGGATTTTAAGAAGCATAATATAATTAAAAATAATAATAATTTTTATAATTTTTAAAATTAACTAGATCGTTATGTGGTGCACATGTTTACAACACAGAAGGGAATTAGTTGAACCGCATAACAACACCACAGAAAAAGTCACTGTCCGTCCAGTTGACACTCGGAAGAAACACAGGACGAACCTTAGGGTGCTTTCACCCTTTTTGTCCTTGTCGCCATTGGTGTGAAACCACCCTAAGATGGATTGATGGTCTTGATTATGACCTTAGGGATCAAGAATTGGAGAACACTTGCGGGAAGAAGGCTAGCCTGGAAAAAGTTCCTTGAGAAGGCCAAGGCCCACCTTGGGCTGTAGTGCCATTGAGGAAGAAGAGGGAATATTTGAAGCAATTAAACAGGTGAAAAATTATGAAAAAAATACAAATGAATATTTTTGAGGCATTTTCTAAACTTTTTTGAAAGCTGAAAGTTCTAGTGCAATAATGTAATCCCAACGCCACTTTTTGGCAACTTGAAACCAAGGCTGATATATATATATATATATATATATATATATATATATACTTATGTATGTTTGAGTTATAAAGTAATTTTCCACCTTCTACACATACGACCAGCAAAATGAGTGACGAGGCACCACCTGGCGGCAAGAACTCAATTTCACCAAAAAAGGGCAGATACGGCTTTTGTGCTTAGTACAGCAGTAATTCCAATTGACAAAAATGGAAGAGGTCTCGTAATAAAACAAGGGAACTATTCATTTTAAAGAAAATTTTAAAATATATTATATATTTTATTATTTTAGGAAGTCTGGTTTTTAAAAATTTATATTTTATTACGAGCAAAAACGTTCATTACATATTTTTCTAAAAATCAGTATAGGTTTTCAGATGCTTTATGCACTCTCAGAAACGCATGCTCAAATCTCACGAAACTTTCGTCGTATTTGACGAAATGGCTTCGTGGAAAATGCTCCGAGTAAACCTTTTCCCCAAATTGGCGAAATTTGTGTAGTAACTTTTTTAAGTCACGTGACTGCGCGAGGAAAGAATCGTTGTAAATGACGAAATCTTCTTGACGATTGAAGAATCGTCGAAAATGAGGATTCTATTTTCGAGAGTGTGTAATGTTGCTTCTTAAAACTTCTTTAAAGATATGAGACCCAACGAAAATTCATTAATCACTGCTTTACCGTGCTCCATTTAAGTGACGGAGCTAGGCCTTTTAATGTCCCTATAAAAGTTAATGAGTAACACAATGTTATCGACGAACGAATTGCGAAAAGTAATGTTGCGTTGTTTCACTCAAAATTCCCTCGTACTAAGCACATAATTTTTGCTATAAGATATGAATAAAGGGGTAAATATTAGCACTATATTTCTTCAATTTACACTTTATTTTTCCTTTTGAATCTACACTAAAAATTTTGCGTGTGACACCATTCCGTAACACCATTTATGGTGTTACTGAACACAGTTTTTTGTGTTTCATTTGGTCTAAAGGTAAAAAAATTTCATTTTTGGCGTACTTTATTTTTTTTTATGTGTCTGTCTGAAAAAGTATAGACAGTATAATGTTTCTAAGCACATGAAATATGTTGACTCCATCACGTATCGAAATTTCATGGCGATGGCTCATTTCTATGAAAATAGGTAAACGAGCAATCGTAATGAATTTTTAATGCGTGGATTAATTAACGAACATCATAGGCTATAAAAACATCCTGCTGTCTGTATGTTTTAAGACAGACACTTAAAAGAATTTAAAATACATCGAAAAATAAATAATTTTCAACTTTACACCGACTAAACATCAAAAATCTGGTACAGTAACACCAAAATTTTTTAGTGTGCGTAAATTGGTGCCGCAGATAGTTAAGTAAATTTTTCCGTTTACATATTGCAGCGTGGATGGGTTATGTTCCCTGCATTGACACTGCTCTTGCAGAAAAACAACTTTCACAAAGTTTAATGAAAGTTCTTGAAAATTGGCGACGAAATGCGACTAATTTGGCAACAATTCCTGGTGCGTCTAAAATACGCAAAAAAAAAAAAAAAAATAATTATTATTTATTTTGCGATTTTTCTTTCTCTCAGACTGTTTGGTGTTAGCAAAAACACGATTTCTTCCACAGAAATGCCCTTTTTCTCCAGCCATATTCACACTTGATTTTTAACAGAAAAAAAAATTTAAAAGACAATTAAATATTCAAAATAATTAAATGCATATGTATACAGAGTGTCAAAGAATTTTTAAGACTAGGTTTATAAAAGAAAATAAAAACTAGTAATTAAATTTTTTTTGGGTATTTTTATTCAAAATAGGCTCCTTCGGCTTTGACACATTTGTTCCAGCGGTTTAACAACGATTCGAATGCCTGTTCCAGCTCACCATTGTGGGACTGCCTCCAAAGCTCGCGTCGAAGCAGTGTGTCACAGAATTTTTTAGACTACAGCCGGAACTACGCTAACGGTGGCGCTATCTGTGTTACCGAGCATTCGTGAAACTCCTTAGCTATCTGCCGATCCACTGCCAAAACCTCAGTTCATTTGTTTACTATTTTTTTTACTTTGATGACAATTGAAACTATGCAAACAGCTTCGACAGGAGTATTGGAGGCAGTCCCACAATGTGAGCCGGAATAGGCATGTTATACCGCTGTAACAAATGTATTGAAGCCGAAAGAGCTTACTATATAAAAAAAAAAAACATAATTACTAGTTTTTATTTTACCTTATAAACCTAGTCTGAAAGATTCTTTGGCACAGGCTGTGTATATTAAGGATTGTTTATGAACTGTCTCCCCTCTCAAAAGAAAAAAAAAGAAAAGAAAAAACGATGCGACCCAGACATAAAATTAAGAGGAAATTCCAAGTTTCATTTTTCGGGTTTAGCAATCGAAACTTATAACTAAAATGACATCCTATGGGAAAATATATTAAGTTCGCCAATTTTTTCAGTTGTAAATCCTAAGAACAATACAGCAAAGTTGAAAAATTGTAGAAACTTCTCACGCGTTTCGATAATGTTCTAAATCCTACAAAATGGGGGTAATTCTAAAAACTGAAATAAGAGGGATTAAAATGTCAAAAAGCTAGAAATAATTTATGAGTGTTTCAAATACTTCATGACTCATTTTTTTTAGACCACAAGCTGAACAGTTATTTATTTCAAACATATCATAAAATGTTATTTATAATTTTGAGATTTTCCTTTCATAAGAAAACAATGTCGTCAACAAACAGCTGGTTAATAGAAATCGAAATTGGGCGGTGGTAACCTAGCGTTTAGGATGTCGAGCTTCGGATCGGAGAATCTCGGGTTCGATACCCGAGCCCCTGAAGACCCGCCACGTACACTTGGGGATACGCGCATGTAAAAACCGTGGACCCAGAAGTTCCGAGGGCACCGGTGGGTGGAGATTTTCCCTTCCTTTCACCCATAGGTCTAAAAAGGAAGATGGCGTATTTGTGGTGGCACCATCTGGTGTCATTCAAGTACATTATGAGCAAAGCCGTACTTCCACCATTGGTGCTCATCTTGAAACGGAAGGCGCTCCTTTTTGAATTAATTCCAAGTCGATTCGACGAAAGGGAGCTTGAATTTCCAAGTGGCATAAGCAACAACAATAACAACAGAAATCGAAATAGTGAGGCAAAACGTACAATTCTGGGTAGGAATAAAAATTAAATGAAGCCAAGCAATATTATTAAAGACCATGATTTAATTCTTATTAATTCGAAGATAATAAGAAATTGTGGCAGATAAGCACTCAAGAGACATAATAAAACAGTAAGTATTTTTAAAAGTTTAGTTACTGACTTTGAAAAATTATTTCACTACTGATTTTTAGTTAAATTTCGTTTCTAATAATTTTGATTCCGTTTGTTTCTATTACTGTTGCAACCACTGTCATGTTTTCCATTAGGGACCGTTGAAAAATGATGTCACACTTTTTGTCAAAATATATTTGTCACAAAGTGTCACACTTTAACATATCCCCCTTTGTCACATGTCACGCTATATTACATTAGCATATATACTCGCAGTTCCGAAACAAAGAACTACGTTATAGATCACATTTATAATTATATTTTTGAGCTTTTAATGACATTTGTGAGCATAATAATAAAGAGTGTATGTGTGCTCAATTTGTATAAAAGGAGATTAAGTTTATGACAAAGAAGATAATTAGTATTAATAGTACCTTAATCAGAATCGGTGTATTCAATACAAAATGAACAATGACATTTTAAAATAAAATTATGGAAATAAAAATAACTTTAAAAATAAATTTAATTTGCTGCTCTTAAATGTTCTTATACAAATCAAAATGTACGCTGTCACAATTCTTGTTACCCCCTCCCTTCGTCACAAAGTGTCACACATTCTTGACCCCCCCCCCCCCCACCCGAAGCAAATCATCATTTATGAATGACCCCTTATTTGAATAAATTGTTTTGCTTTCAGAAAATATTCTACATAGGTTAAAAACAGGGGCTCCAATTTATTACTAACCTTTTGAAAAGATTTTGACTACTTCGTTTAAAAATTATCATAAACAAGAGAAGCATTTGTCTTGCACAAATAATGTTGAATGGTTTATATTCGAACAATTTATCTTTTTAAAAAATTCGTTTTATTTATCTGTTTAAAAATCATGTACGGCTACACTTAGGCAATTTGCATAATTTTCATAAGTATTTTGCTTGTAAAACCGTGACTCTAACAATCTGAAATACTCTAAAAGTAAATGAGCCTCATTATGCTGTGTATCGCATTTCTTGAAAGGGATTGCGAGAAGCAAAAATGTTTGGAGGAATATGCTTGAAGTTATTTTTTTTTTCAAAAACTTGTAAGCTGTAACTGATTGACATACTGTTTACATTATCGTTATACATCTACGTGCACATTTCTTTGCTGTTTGGTTGAAAATTCAGAAGCAAGACTTCAATTTTGGTGTTTTTCATAATTTTGTTATCATTTTGAAATTTTTTTAGAAGAAAATATTTTTAATTGTCTTAATATTTAAATTTAGCCAAAATATACTTAACTAATGCTAAAATATGTCTAACTACAGTGAAAAAAAAAAATTTATTTTAAAAGTTAAGGTCCCGTGTCCCCTTAAGATAAAAACTAACAAACATTGATACAGAATATAATGTACTATAAAGAACTTTTCTCAAACTAGTTGGGTTAAGCAAAATTTAACAAGGTTTTATAAGGGAAAAATATAAGATATTATATTTCTTTTATTTTTGTCGTTTTACTTCAAAGGTCAAGATCCTGGTTAGATACAAACTAACAAACATTGAAACACAATATAACGTATTAAAAATATTTTTTTATATATCTAGTTGAGTTGCACAACATTTCACAAAGGTTTTATAATTTAAAAAAAAGTATGATTTTATTCATTTATTTGCTTATTTTTGTGTTTGATTTCAAAGGTCAAGGTCCTGTGTCCCTTTAAGATACAAACTAACAAACAAGTATTTATTTTGATCGTTTTTATTAAAAGAATTAAAAGCTTACAATACTTACACTTTGTATATAAGATTAATATAAAGTAATTCTATTTCACCGGTTACTAAAAACTACAAATAACTCCACGAAACGGCGATAGAAATAATCTTCTATTTACAAGCTATTTCTTGAACACAATGCCATTTTAAAGAGAGTAAGTGATTTAGAGTAAGCAGGGAACACAGAGAGAGAGAGAGAGAGAGAGATTGGGTTGCATAGGGGTTGTTGAGGGTGCGTGCAATCAAGCACACAGAGTACACATATCATTCGATTTTGCATCTGTTAATTCTGTCGGGGGATATTTAAACCGCAATCAGGCAACCCCGCTTTCCGGAGGGTACTACCGCAAGCAACACGTATCCCCGGTTACGGAGGATCTAATAACGGCAAGCAAACAGCAGGGCATAATTTATTGCCTGCCTCAGCACTCACTTGAAAGCATTCGTTTAGAGTTAACAAAAACTAAAAGGGATTAGCAATACACTGTCAAACATTCTAGTTCAATGTTTCACCCAGAAAATAATTAAAAAATGTGAAATTTAACAGCGACCAACATTGAATTGACCAACATTATAATGGTTCAACTTAGTACCAAATGTTGGTTGCAGCTAAATTTCACCATTTTTTTTTTTTTTTTTGTGAAAGATTGAACTAGATTTTTTTACAGTACTAACAGTATAAACAGTACTTGAGTGCGTAGAATACACGAAATAAAGAATGTAATAATAACGTTTTCATTATAAAACATTTGGTCAATATACTTCTATGTCGTAGAAAGTTGTTAAATTCATACAAATCACATTGGAAGTTTATAAACTATATCAATATATATACCAGGGCTCGAAAAACTTTAAAGTTTTACATGCCCAGCCGGGCATGTTTGCCTGAAAAATACATGCCGGAACCTAATTTTTACATACCGAGAAGTTGTTTTATTGCACATTAAAAAAAAACATTTCAGTTAGTCGTATAGCAATAATCAGACAAAAAAAAAATATATTAAACGATCCATATCCGAACCAAGAAGTATTTTAACGTTAATATAAGTCATTTAAAAGATTACATTAAAAACAAAATATGACATAATAAGTCGTTACAGTTCAAACTTTGCAAAATTTAAATTGTATCACCAATTTTTTTGTTGACATGCATGTCCGTCAACATGTCAATTTTGAGCTTCGGTAAGGATGCGGTGATTTTCCAATAAAAAACAAAATAATAAAGTTCTGGAAAGAAATAATTGATTAAAAAATTACATGTCCTTCCGAGCATGTAATTTTTTCATTTTTCCGACCGGGCATGAATCTTCTACTTGTACATGCCCTTCCGGGCATGTACGAGTAGAAGATTCATGCCCGGTCGGATTTTTTACATACCCCGTCGGGCATTATAATTTTTGAGCCCTGATATAAACACAGTGGTAGAAAAAAATTGAGGACCCTTTTGGAAATTTAACTTGTGTTGGGCTTATAGAAACCACTTTTTGTAAGACTAAAATATTACATTTCTTTCTTAGTTTTCAGTTTACTTTTTTATTTCGTATTGTTTCGAGACTAAATATTTCAATTTTTACAAAAAAATTCTTTTTTTTAAGAGGGCAAAAATGTGATCGAATAAGAAATTGTCTTCCTTCCACAGAACGAAGCGTCAGTTAGATCAGGATTGATATAGGATTGGACTTTCCCCGCAGGCGCTAATGCCAATTTTTTTTTAACTGTTCAAAATTGAGTAATAGTTTTTCAAATCAAAAAACATATCACGTCGAGAGATCCTTTAAATAAGCTTGTTCAAATGAATCTCGATCTTATGTCCACATTTTATAAAATTTGCTTCATATTTAACCAATAGTGTTAATGTTAAGATTTTTTCAACTGTTCAAAATTGAACGAAACAGTGTTCAAATCAAAAAATAAAATGTGGAAATGAAATGCTCTCACTAAGATCTTTTGACTGCAAAAACAAAGTTTGAATCGGGCAATTCCTTTAAAAATTAATTGGGGGCACACCATTTTCCCCGTCTGAAAACCAGTCTGTCATTTTTTAGCCTACTTTCCCGTAAAAGTAAAAAAAATAAATAATAAAGCATGAAAGAAGGCTTACTGTATCGTAAAATTATCGTCAAAAAAAGAAAAGTTTTTTAAAAAGTGAAGCAATGAAGTAAAGATTGAAAAATAAAAAGTTTGAAAGTAGGGTTTTGAGACGGGGGGGGGGGGGGGGGAATGTGTGTCTGCCGGTCTGTCCGTCTCCCCCTTATAACTTTTCAGCTCATTGTCTGATTCGAAAGAGTATTTTTGCTTTCGAAAGATCTCGGCGAGGACACCCCATTTCTATATTTTACTTTTTGATTTGAACAATTTTTTGTTCAATTTTGAACAGTTCAAAAAATTTTAACATTATCGCCTATGGGTGAAAATGAAGCAAATTATGTAAACTTTGGGTACAAGATCCAAGTTTCCATAAACAAGCTCACTGGAAGAAGTTCTTGGGGTGAACTATTGATTTGAACAATTTTTCTTCATTTTTGAACAGTTCAAAAAAAATAACATACCGCCTACGGGGAAATTTCAATCCTATATAATTCCTGATCTAACGGACCGATTTGCTTGGAACAAACTTTATCGGAAAGCTTTTATGACGTAGAACATGTACAAACAGAAAGTACATCCAGAACTAGCGAGCCTATTTTGATCGGGATTTTCAAGAATAGTTTTGAATCAATGAATAATTAAATGAATAAGCAAAAGAATGAATGAATAAATACATGAATGACTTAATAAATGAATGATTGAATGAATATCTATTAACCGTTGAAAAAGGTATATTTGAAGCAATTAAGAACTAAAACTAAACGAGAAAGACAGAGAGAGAGAGAGAGAGATAGATAGATTATAAATTTCAATGCGGTGTATGCGGGAAAGTAGGCTCGTATAGTTCTAGACGGAACTTCTTGTTAAAATTTAATTTTATATTTAACACGCTGACTTCCAGCGCTGTTTGTAGTTTGTGGATCTCCAGACGATAGTTTAATTTAATTAAAACATATGGTACAAAACATTTTATTAAGCAAAAAATGGCTAACTTTCTATAAATGTATTGAAAATTGGAAAAAAGTCAGCAACAACAAGCCAACTTGTCATTTGGTCTCTCAACAAGTTCACCTACTACGAGTTATCTCGTAGGTTGACAGTCAGCGTGTTAATTACTTCACTTCCTTTTTATCTTTACTTTAAACGATATTCTTACGATACATTAAGCCTTCTTTCATACTTTCCTCTTTTTTAGCTTTTACAGGAAAGTAGGCTGAAAAGCGAAACGTTCATACATCTGATAATGAAAACACCATTACGTAGATCTTTTAATTTAGCCTGATACACGCCCTTCCAGGCCTCACGCGTGCAACCCAGAAGAGAACATCGGCTGTCACTTATTACCGAGCTATCGCGGCATTTTCCGCGGCGGCTTGAATTAACATGCCCATTTTCTGACAGACCATGAAATGCATACAAAGCACATTTCGAAAACGATAAGCGAGGTGTTCGTGCCGCAGGTCGATAACGGACTAGATCCATGATGAGATGAAATCGAACATTAAATTTCAAGTGCAAAGCCGACTGTCTGAAATAGCGCTTGAGATTTAAATAGATGTATTAAACGAAATGTAGTCTATCTATAAATGATCGATTTATTGGTTTTATTTAAGAGAGAATCCAAAAATAGAGATTTATTGTACCTTTCTTACTATATAGAGTGTGTCCAAAATTTTTGACTCGTTTATAAAATAAAATAAAAGCTAGTAATTATATTTTTAGGTATTTCTATTCAGAATAAGCTCTTGGGCCATTTCACAGTATTTTGTCCCAACGCAGAGTCCGCAACATGACACTTCTTTTGTTACAACTACTTAATTTACAGTTTAATTATGACTTAATTTTATTTTCAAATAAAGTGTTGGAAGGACTTCCACACTGGCAAAAAATAATGCATTTTACTATCTTAATGTAATAAATATTCAGGCTCAAACTTTGTGAAATGTAGAGTACGCAACATTCAAATACTGTGAAATGGCCCTCCTTCGGCTTCAATACATTTGTTGCAGCGGTTTGACAACGATTCCAATGCCTGTTTCAGCTCACACTGGGGGACTGCCTCCAAAGCTCGCATCGAAGCTGTTTGTATAGTGTCAATGTCATCAAAGTAAAAATAAAGTAAACAAATGAACTGAGGTTTTAATAGTGGATCAGCTGATAGTAAAGGAGTTTCAGAAATTCTCGTTAACACATATAGCACCACTGTAAGCTTAATTCCAGTTATAGTCAATACACTGTGTACAAACAGCTCAGACGCGAGCTTTGGAGGCAGTCCCACAATGTGAGCTGGAACAGGTATTCGAATCGTTGTTAATCCGCTGTAACAAATGTATTGAAGCTAAAAGAGCTAATTTTGAACAAAAATACTTAAAAACATATAATTACTAGTTTTTGTTTTACTTTATAAACCTAGTCTTAAAAATTCTTTGACACACTGTGTGTTATATATCAATACTCTACACTAAAAAATTCTAGCTCAAACTTTCATCAAAAAAAAAAAAAAAAGAGAAAGAAATAAAGTGTTGAAATTTAGTAGCAACCCACATTTGGCACTAAAGTGTTGTACCGTTGTAATGGTTCCAAGTTTCACATTCATGGTGAAAATACACCAACACAAATGTTCAATTTAGTACCAAATGTTGGTTGCAGCTACATTTTACCAGTTTTCCCTTTTTAGCCTACTTTCCCGTAAAAGTAAAAAATAATAAAGCATGAAAGAAGGCTTATTGTATCGTGAAAATATCGTTAGAAATCAAGAAAAGTCAAAAATAAGTTAAGTAATTAAATAAAGATTGAAAAATAAAAACTTTGAAAGTAGGGTTTTCAGTTGGGGAAAAAGTGTGTCGGTCGGTCTGTCTGTCTGTCGATCTGCCTGTCGGTCTGTCCCCCCCCCCCTAATAACTTTTAAACAAATTGTCCGATTGGAAAAATTCCTTTTGCATTCGAAAGAGCTCGGCGAGGACATCTCATTTCCATATTTTACTTTTTGATTTGAACATTTTTTTTGTTCAATTTTGAACAGTTCAAAACATTTTAACATTAGCGCCTATGGGTGAAAATGAAGCAAATTATGTAAACTCTGGGTACAAAATCCAAGTTCCCATGAACAAGCTCACTGGAAGAAGTTCTTGGCGTGAAAAATTGATTTGAACAATTTTTGTTCATTTTTGAAAAGTTCAAAAAAAAAAAGAAAAAAATTAACATACCGCCTACGGGGAAATTTCAATCCTATATAATTCCTGATCTAACGGACCGATTTGCTTGGAACAAACTTTATCGGAAAGCTCTTATGACGTAGAACATGTACAAATAGAAAGTTCATCCAGAACTAACGAGCCTATTTTTCTATGAAATTTTTTGATCGGGATTTTCAAGAATATTTTTGAAATAATTAATGGTTAAATGAATAAGCAAAAGAATGAATGAATAAATGAGTAAATAAATACATGAATGACTTAATAAATGAATGATTGAATGAATATGTATTAACCGTTGAAAAAGGTATATTTGAAGCAATTAAGAACTAAAGCTAAACGAGAAAGACAGAGAGAGAGATAGCTAGATTATAAACTTGAATTCGGTGTATACGGGAAAGTAGGCTCGTACAGTTCTAGACGGAACTTCTTGTTTTTTTTTTTTTTTTTTTGGGGAGAAAGGTTGAACTAGTTTTTTTACAGTGCAGGAATAAAGAGTACTTGAGCGCGCAAAAATATTAAAATAATAATTCAAGAAAAAATAAAGTAATAATGAGGTTATTATTATAGATTATTGAGTCGAAATGCTTCAATCTCTTAGTAAGTTATTACATTCGTACAAAATTACATTGAAAGCTTATAAACTATGTATGTATACATTGGTAAAAAACTAGAAATTTTTACAATGAAAATTGTAGGAAAATTTACCAAGAAAAATTATTATGTACCAGTAATTGTTAAAATATACTGTGTACAAGACAAGCTGTACGGTTTACTTGAAGTTTAACAGGAAATATGTTTATACATACAGTTAACCTCTTCAGACCACAGAACTAAGCACCAACAATTTTGTCGCAATTTTTTGGTTCTCTGATTTAAAAAATGATTTCAAAACAAAATGACTAATTATTTTTTTTTAATTTTAATTAATAATTAGTTTAAATAATAATGAATGCCCCATTTCCATGTTTTCCATGTTTAAAACTAAGTAAACTATCTGTTGATTAATTTAAAGAAACAATTGGGTGTTTTAGCTTTTAAATTGCACAAACAGTAGTCAATAAACATTATTTTAAAATGGTACCCAATTGGGTACACTTGGAATGAGGAGGTTAAGAGTTTTTCATGACCGCGTGTTATTTATTTACTTATAAAATACGCATAATGTAACTAATTATATATTTTTTTTTCTATTTAGACTTTGAAGTGATCTAGCATTTAAAAATCAAATACCTCAATGAAAATAAATAAAATTGCAGTAAGTAAAATCCTTCTAAGATGTAATGGGTCGAATCACGGCGATCAACTACGAGTTTCGTGGACTAGTGAGGTTTTCTTATTTCATGGCGTTTTTAATGGATGCAATTCCCCCGCTAGAGGGTCTCATGAACGATCACCGTTATCACGTGATATCCTATCTTTGTTTACTACGATTTTCAATTGAGTTCTACGTGGAGTTCACTAGGCAAAATGGTATTATCTTAACATTAATTAGACTATTTTCAGAGCTTTTCTGATTATAAACCAGTATTTACATTTAATTTAATCATTATAAAGGAAAGTTATTCATTATTGCAATAGTTATAGTGTTGTATTTAGTGTTAATTTTATGTAATGTAGAAGAACTTGATTTAGGTCTAGTTTTTAATTAGATTTGTCGAACTCGATGTAAAGCGATACTACGGCTTCCTTTGTATACATTGCTTTCATCGGTGCCACGTGACCAATGACGTTGCTTGAATTGCCTCCATTGTTTTCAGATATTTATAGGAACATACATTGTAAAAATTTTGCGTTTAGTTGCCACCATTTATGGTGTTGCTGAACACGATTTTTGGTGTTCAGTTGGTGTAAAGTTGAAAATGATTCATTTTTGATGTACTTTTGATTTTGTTTTATGTGTCTGTCTAAAAAAATATAGACAGTATAATGTCTCTTAGCACTAGACGTGCTAACTCCGAAACGTATCGAAATTTCATTGCGATTAATCATTTCTATGAAAATAGGTAAACGAGCAATCGGAATGAATGTTTGATGCATAGGTGAGTCAACAAACATCATATGCTAAAAAAAACGTTCTGCTGTCTGTATGTTTTTAGACAGACACTTAAAAGAATTTTAAATACGTCAAAAATGAATAATTTTCGACTTTACACCAACTGAACACCAAAAATGTTGTTCAGTAACACCAAACATTCTTATAGTATAGATGTACGTCGAAAAGGGTACTTAAGCAGCGGGGAGAACTGATTATGCCCATTTAATAACAAATGATATTTTCCTGTTTTAGCGTTATTTATTTATACATGTTTATTTATTTATACATGCTTTTTTAATTTATCCTCTTAAGACCCCAGAACTAAGCACAAAGAATTTTGACGCAATTTTTTGGTTCTCCGATTTGAAAAAGGATTACAAAACAAAATAACTAAAAGAAATTTTTTAAATTTTAATTTATAATTAGTTTAAATAAGTATTAATTCCCAATTTCCATTTTTAAAACGAAGTAAACTATTTGTTGATTAATTTGAAAAACAATTGGGTATTCTAGCTTTCAAATTGCACAAACAGTAGTTAATAAACAGTATTTTAAAATGTACCCAATTGGGTACACTTGGAATGAAGAGGTTAAATAATAGTTAATCCCCAATTTCCATATTTAAAACGAAATAAACTATCTGTTGATTAATTTCAAAAACAATAGGGTATTTTAGCATTCAAATTGCACAAACAGTAGTCAATAAACAGTATTTTAAAATGTACCCAATTGGGTACACTTGGAATGAAGAGGTTATATATGTTTATTTATTTATATATGTTGTATATATTTATTTTATTAGCGTTTTTTATTATAGACTTCATGATCTATGTCAACAAGACAGCACAAATAGCACTTTGTTTCATTGTAACTATTTTCTTATGGTCATGAGCGGAATCTGGATACCAGACTTTTCCCGGTAATCAACAAATAATCCTATTCTGGGAAGCCTGTCTGGAAAAATTCCTTGCATTTTTGCATCAAATACAAAGTAACCAGGAAAACTATTACTACATTCATTCAAGTAAAGGGGTTTTGCGTGGGCAGAAAATTCTCTTCTCAATCAGCTATTTCCACAGAAATACGCAGGTCCTCAATCCCCGAGCCATTAAATATCAAGTTTGGATCTCCAGCCATTATTTCTGGATTGGCACCGTGTGTTTGTTACAAACGATAAAAAGGCTTTTGTGAGAAAAATAAAATATTACTATAATTTGTGATCTCCGTCTTTTTTTTTTTTTTTTGAGTTGCGCCTCGCCGTTCGAATTTTAACTGCTATCTCCGGTCTACAGCTCCGTGCTATGAATAATTATAATATATTATCCATCTCATTTTTTCAGTCAATTTATTTTTATATGCTAAAAATTAAAAATTTTTTTTTTAGTTAATTTATTTTTTATGTGATAAGAGAAATTTCTCGTTTTTTAGTTAAATTAGTTTTTATGTGATAAAAAATAAAATCTTTTTTTAAAGTTAAATCGCTTTTTATGAGATAAAGAAATAAATCTATTTTTCATTTATATTATTTTTATGTTATAAAAAGTTAAAACTTTTTTTTGTCATTTAAATAAATTTTTATGTGATAAAATAAATAAGTCTCATTTTTTAATTTAAATTATTTTCATGTGATAGATAAAATTTAAATCTCATTTTTTTTGTTAAATTATTTTTTATGTAATAAAAAAATTTAAATCTCATTTTTTTATTTAAGCTATTTATTATGTGATAAAAAAATAAAATCTCATTCTTTTTCAGTTGAATATTTTTTTATGTCATAAAAAAATAAAATCTCATTCTTTTTCAGTTGAATAATTTTTTATGTGATAAAAAAATAAACTCTCTCTTTTTTTTCAGTTAGATTTTTATGTCATAAAAAAATAAAATCTCTTTTTTTAGTTTAATATTTTTATGCAACAAAAAAAATAATATTTTCTTTTTATTATGTGCTAAAAAAATATTTTTTGAAATCGAGGCAGTGGAGCACAAAAAAATTCTTCCTCCAGCTCCACTCCAGTTTTGAGAAAATTCTCGTTGCTCCACTGCCCCACACACCTACTCCACGCTCCGCTCCAGATCCCCCTTTTTTTTTATACAAAATCATTATTTTTCTCTTTAAATAAGATTTAAGATAGTGTAGTGTCAATGAATACATTTGATTTCGATGAAATTCATTTTTGAACAAATGAAAATGCATTTAATCTAGCTTACACTGTATTATCTATATATAGTATTATTTCTCTAGCCTGTTTTTCTCTCGTTCCACGATATCTTCCTTATTCTTTTATCAAATTCCATGATTCACCCCTCATTTTAAAGCTTATCGTGTCGGTTAATGACGAAAAATAGACCCACGGTCTAAAAATGTACCGCTTCTCTTACATTTGTGATTTAAAATCATCTAAAAGAGGTCTTTAATGGATGCCAAATAGGTTTTGTCTATGCTGGCGCCATCTGTTAGCAAAGTAAACAAACAAACAAACTTATGTTTTTATGGTGCAGCAAATTGGATCGTTTTAGCTGCGTCTGTGTGTTAAACTTACTCATTCGTTAGATTCTACACATTAATTTATATAATGAATGAGTAGAGCCTAACCAACCAACAGTAACTACGTTTTAAGTAGTGGAACTATTTTGTTATTGTATTTTAATGTTATCTATACCTAGGCTTGCCATATTTTTGGTTAGTGAAACCGGAACACATTAATATGGATGGGCATACCTTGGCGTCTGGGGAAATTTTTACATTGTATTCTTTACATTACATACCCCGGGCTTGTTGGGCATTATAATTTTTGAGCCCTGATATAAACACAGTGGTAGAAAAAAATTGAGGACCCTTTGGGAAATTTAACTTGTGTTAAGCTTATAGAAACCACTTTTTGTAAGACTAAAATATTACATTTCTTTCTTGGTTTTCAGTTTACTTTTTTATTTCGTATTGTTTCGAGACTAAATATTTCAATTTTTACAAAAAAATTCTTTTTTTAAGAGGTAAAAAATAAAAGCAAAATGGTGACTTTTAAGCCTTTTTTAAGCTTCTCAAGTAACGGGAGTGGGGGATCTGGAACCCTAAATTAAGTCTGCCCACCTTTTAAAAATAAAAATGGAATTTTTGCTGCTTAATTTACTTGAAAAGATTTCGTTTTCCTTTTTAATGAGAATTTTTTCTGGTGTTCCATCTAGAAAGAAGTGTTAAAAAAATAAAGTTTAAAATAATTCATAAAATTGTTTAATTGAACAATTAATTACCAAGTCCTATTTTTTTAACTAAAATTTTTTGTCTAACTACAAAAACCATTTAAAAAAAATTTTTTTGTCAAACTAAAAAAGCAATTAATAAGTTAACAATGTTATTCTTTGTTTTCAAAGCACTCATATGAATGTACCTTTTTTAAGATGTCTTTGTTAAGCTTGACTTTTTTGTAAAAGTCAGAGCAAGAAAGGCCAAAGTTTATTTTACATACAATCAATGCTCTTGCAGTGGACTCCCTCATGAATGCTCGGTCATCTTAAAGATTCTTAATGTCTTCATAAAAGATTCTTAAAAACATGAATTCATTACTTTTTACATCTTACAGCCGTTTCCGGGACAGTGATAAAACTGGGCGGGACACCGGGACAAGAGCAAAATACCGGGAGGTATGGCTAGCCTATCTATACCAATAATAAAAAAAACTATCATTATTAATGCGATTTTTTTGAATATCTAAATAATAGAGGGGAAAAATTGTACCAGCTAGGGCAGTGCGGAATTAAACACGGGTCAATTAGTTAGTATTTATTCATACCAGATTCAAACCTGCCGAGATAGAATTCATAATAAATATGTTGTGTATCAATGAGGTAGTCTTCTCACACTAAATGAAATACAGGGATAAGGAATAAAATGGATTCAAGCTTATAACTACAATATTTGTTATCAAAGACATACTTTTTTTCTCTCTCTCTTTCGCATGATAAATTTATGCGGAAATTTCAACGCGCACCTATCACCAATGACACAATTTAAACTTTCTGAATAGAATTCAAAACAACTCATTTTGAATCAACAGGTTTGTTTTGCGCCATTAAATGAAATGTATACACAAATGAAACATAATGGAATTCAGACTCATTGTTAAAAGGAGGTGAAGAATCGTTATCTAGTAAACTTTGAAATTAATTGTCGTCTTTTAAATGAAATTATTCGCACCGTTAAATGCAAAACATCTAAATGCATCAATGAATGTCGATTTAAGATGTTCATCTATGTTTAGATTAAGTGAAGTCAATGAAAGATAAGGATTAATGAAAAGGATTCATGCATATTTCATACGAAGTCATTACCCATCATTGAACATTTGAAGATGAATTCAAGTTTCGCGAAATTCAAATTCAATTTAATAGATACATTGTTTATTGCAAATGATTTAAGAAAAACATTGTTCAACAACGAACAGAAATTACAAGGAAATTTGAACTTAAGTATTTTTTAATCATGTAAATAACTATTTATTTATTATGTATCGCAAATCAGTTCAATATCTATTTATTCATTTTGTATCACCAAAATTCTTCAGTGTATGTTAATCATTTAACTATCGATTTACTTATTCATTATGCATCACTATTTAGTATGTATTAGTCATTTAACTATTTATTTATTTGTTATATGTTACAAAAATGTTTCATTATGCGTTAATCATTTAAATATCTATTTTTTATTATGCATCACCAAAACTATTTAGCATGTGTTAATCATTTAACCATCTATTTTTAAATTATGCATCACCAAAATTATTTAGCATGTGTTAATCATTTAATTATCTATTTATTTGTTATGTATCACAAAAGTGTTGGTTAATCATTTCTTTATTATGCATCACTATTTATATATATCATATATTTATTTATTATGCATCACCAAAACAATTTAGTATGTGTTAATCATTTAACTATATTTATTTTTTATGTATCGCAAAAATGTTCCATTATGTGTTAATCAATTAATTATATATGTATTTATTATGTATCACCGAAATTCTTTAGTATGTGTTAATCATTTAGATATATATCTATTATATATCGAAAAATTCCTTAATATGTGTTAATCGTTAAAATGTCTATTTATTTATTATGTATCACCAAAATTCTGCAATACAGTGGTTGTACATTATGCGTATGGTTACAAGAAAAATTGTTCAAGTCAAAAAGTAAAATATAGGGAAGAGATGTTTTCGCCGAGATCCTTTCGCATGCAAAAAAAAAAAAAAATCTTTCGAATCAGACAAATCCTTCAAAATTTATTCAAGGGGAGGGGGAGGGGGCAGACAGACCAACAGACACACATTTTCCCTTCTTTTTTAATTTGTGAAAAAAATTTATTTTTCATATTTGTTTAATTCTTAATTTATTGTTGATTTTTTCTTATTTTTAACAATATTTTTACAATACCATAAAGCCTTCTTTCACTATTATTATTACTATTATTTTTACTTTTATGGAAGAGCAGGCTAAAAAAATTAACTAAAAAAAGAAAATAAACAATAAAATCTATTACTATTATTCGGAGCCTGGAGCTGATCCGGAGTTGAGCCGGAGCGAATATTTAAAAGTCGCAGCGGAACAACTCAAAAAAGTGGCTAAAAGTAAACACTTAAAACTGTAATTGTAGTTGTAGTTTCTTCCAGGGATCTGAAGAAATTACAAATACTTTAACAGCTTTAAGCGTTTACTTTAATACACATGACAAATTTTTCGGAAACAGCATAATCCCGAGAAAGCTGTAACCCATTAGAGGAAACAGCATAAACCCGAGAAAACTGCCACCCATTAGAAGGCAAACTGGAGCTTTAAATAAACATAACCCGAGAACACATGCACTGTCAAAACCTAAGGAGTGGAATTTAATCTAAGTTTACAAATTCTGTGGTTGTGTATGGATGAACTTACACTTGAAAATTCGGAATAGCATAAATCTCCCGAAAGCGCAGCGGCCGAAATTAATTACTTAATTGATAAAATAGAACTTAGTGATAAAATACCAACAGCAGTAGGTGTGATGTTTAACACCTCCAGTGCTGACAGACAAGCATGTCTGCCACGCTTTGTGGATACTAAGCGTTAATTTTACCGGATGATAATGTTAGCATGCATTCATTAGGTTTAGGGTTTTATCTGGATCTTGTTAGAGTCATCAATTAAGGTTAGTAAATGGATGGTGTTAATAATTCAATGTTAGATTGTCAGTATGTTAAGTAATTAAGAACGTAATAAAGGGCATTAGGATGTAGTTGCAGTTGGTTTTAAATGTTACGATTTTGGTGTACGAAGGAGGATAATGTGAAGAGTATTTTATGCCATAATAACTTCATCTGATTATTTTCTCCCTTTGAAAGTTTGTTTCGAAATTTATGACAGAAACACGCATTTAGAATAAGCTACATGTAATCTAATCAGGCTGAATAATGTATTACAAATATTAGTAGGGAAGAGTTAAATTATAGTGGTAAAAATCTCCCCTAGGCAAGTGAAAAATAGTATGATAATGTACTATGATTAATGATGTTCACTTCTAAATGAAAATAGTACGAACAATGAGGGGGAAAACTAATAAACGAAATAAGTTATGAGAGGGAAAAATCAATAAAGTTACTTACAAAATACATTATGTACCAGGATCTAAAGGAAAATATATATTATACTTGTAGAATAAAAATCATTTATTCCTTTTTACTTCGCTGTTTTACAGTTCCAACAGTTCAGAAAATAAGTATGCAAATATAAATTTCAGATTTTATTATTTTTTAAATGTATTAATGTCAATTAAAATGTTGCAATTACTTTTAGCTCAATTATGCAATAAGGTAGATATATCATACAAACACTTTGAAGCCAAGTATATGCCTTACATTTTTAACTTTTTAAATTATATCCTCTCTTTTGATAAGTTTTAATATGTTTTTTTTTTCAATATTAATTATTTAAAAAAGAATTTCTAACAAGAGGTTCCGGGAAGAGCTATACGAGCATAGAGCCTACTTTTATACATCCAACATCAATTTTTTTGCCTCTTTCTCTTCTTCTCATTTAGCATTAGCTCTTGATTACTTAAAATATACAATTTTCAAGGGTTCATACATATTCAATCACTCATTCAGAAATGTCTTTTAAAATTCAAAAAGTTTTATGATGGAAATTGGCTGGTTTAGTTCTGGATGAACTTCGTATATGTACATGTTCTACGTCATTAACTGATACCAATGAAGTTTTTTGAAGGATTAGAACAGGATTTATGCAGGCTTCAAAACTCCCCATAGGCACGAATGATATTTTTTGAACTGTTCAAAATGAAACAAATATTGTTCACATAAAAAAAATATGTAGAGATATTCTTGCAATAAGCATGTTCAAAGGAATTTGGATTTCATGTAAAGAGTTGACGTAATACCGCTTCATTTTCCCCATATTTGCAATGTTATTGCACCTATAGGCATCAGCGAAAAATTGTTCAAATAAAAAATGAGACGTTCTTGCCGAGATAGTTCGAATCGTACAATTCCCTCAAAAGTTATTAGGGGGGAACAGACAGACCGACACAAAAATCAATTTTTTATTTTTCAATCTTTTTTAATTACTCAACCTATTTCTGACTTTTTTAAATGATAATTTCACGATACATAAGGCCTCCGTTCATAGTTTTGGTTTCTTTCTTCTTTTCATTATTTTAAAAACTTTTAGGAAAAGTAGGCTAAAAAAAGCGTCATGCATTGAATTTGTTGCGGAGGCACAAACATACTAACGTAGCGCAGCGGAATCCAACCATGTTCTTCCGTAAATTGTGTTCTACTGCAGCAATATTCAACGTACCGTAAAAACAAACTTACGTGATATCTGAAGCAGCAGATGCTGCTTCACAAGAGATTAAGTGATGAATCGTATGTTTTTAGCACCAATTATTACTGAATGACACGAGTTTGAAAAAAGAAATAATTTACTTTTTTTGTTCGAATTGAAGACTGCTAAATTATAGCTTTGAAACCTTGAAAAATGATGACAGTTGTGACGTTGACAGGTTCTTTAAAAACCATTTTAAGAATCTACTTAGATGACACACTATGAAATAAACTGAAATCACAGGTAACGATATTTAAGTTTGTTCTAATAATGATTTCCCTTAATCCAGAAAAATTCACAAATCCGAAAATGCTGTAGCCTCAACCTTTTCGGATTATCAGAACACCACTGTATAACTGTCGCACCAGATAAATAACATAAAAAAATACTACATTTTAAGGACACATAAAATTTACTTCCCAAAATAAATATGGAATAGAATCTCGATTAATTAAACTTTACTTTAAAGTTAAATGATGCCATGTTTAATGTATTCCGCACAATTAATAAATTTGATTTAATTTAACACTAAAAACCAAAAACTACTGATAGGCCAGAAATTTATTCCCATAAATAAAATTCTTTCTCAATTATTGTCATCGCAAGTTTAATAGCTATTCAAAAAATAAAAACTGAAAATGTTTGAAAAAAATAAATAAAAGGAAACAGAGAAAGATAGAAAATAAGAAGAAAGAAAGAAAAAGATAATTCAACAACTTTGAAGTTTCTCCACCAAAGCTAGCAAATCAGAAAACTAGCTGTTTTATTTTTGAAACAACACATAATATTGCATAATTAAACTACGGAACGCATAAAATAGAACAGCACGCCGTGAACTACACAAACTAAGGAAGTTAAAGAGAGAAAATTATCTTCCTTGGTAAAACTAAAGTTGCAAAAATTAGCTTGAAGTTTCACTTAATTTCTGCAATTTAAACAAACAAGGCGGTTCATAATTAGGATGCCTTATTAGTCAAGCTCGAAATTTCGGGTCCACTAAACACGCTTGAAAAATATTATTTTAATCAAGTTTTGATAACGATAACATTTAGTGTAAGAAAATTTGAATTTGAACAAGCTAAAAAAATAGCAATGAATGCTAAATATTTATAAAACCTTGAATTTGTTTCACACTATTTGTTGAAAAAGTATTTCTATTCATAATGTAAAGATTTTTAAAGAAATTTTCAGGTTTAATGTGCGTTTTAATTTTAACTTTTTTTTTTTGTATTTCCAATGGTTGACAACAAAAATACAACAAATACAAGAACAAGTAGTAAAAAAAAAGGGTCATACATTCTTTTATTTAATTCTTTCCTTTTTTTTTTTTTACTTGACTGTACAAATGTAAAAAAAGAAGTAATTAGCTTTTAAACTTTTTCAGTCTTTTATGCGACAGATTACTTTTTTCTTTCTTTATTTTATTTGTATTTATTTATATTTTTCCTTTTTTTTTGACTGTACAAATGTAAAAAAAAGAAGTAATTAGCTTTTAAACTTTTTCAGTCTTTCATGCGACAGATTATTTTTTGCTTTCTTTATTTTATTTGTATTTGTTGATATGCCTATTGCTTTTAATTTAACTAATTAATTTATTTATTTATTATTCATTTCAAAAAGTTTGAAAGTTGTTTATTAATCCCTAAGAAACATCTCCTCATAATTATTTTAATTAAAATGTATTCTGTCTTTCTATATATATATAAATTAGTAAAAATTGCATTCCATTTTAATTAAATTTCTGTTTGAAGCAAGAATGACATTTCAATCAGAATCAAGCTAATTTTGGGGCCGCAGAGTCATAATCAGACTGATTTGGGCTAAAGTAGTCGGAGTCAGAGTAGCTTGAAAATGTACTGAATATTTATTATATAATATATACTTGAAGATATATTATGTAAAGATATCAGTTAAAAAATTCAAGAAGTCGGAGTGGAGTCAGCCCTTTTCCCAACTTCGGAGCACTGGTAAGAAATACACATGGATAGACATATACTTAGGGTTGCCATCAATTCAAAAATTCTAGCTATTATTTTTTTATAAATTTCATTTTTATATGTTTGTTTTGCTATGAGTTAATATAAGTTTTTGAAATGAGAGTTATTCGCGTGATTTTGTAATGCAAGAAATTTGGCATAAATATTCGAAGTATTCAAAAACATTATGTAAAACAAACACGAATATAATCAGTCAGGTTAACATTGAAAAATAAATGCTGCTTTTGCATGATTTTTAAACTCATCACTACTCCTCACGATTTGAATAAAGAAAGACAGAACAATAGAAATTTAAAAGTTATTTTTCATATTTAATAACTTCAGCTGATTACTTGATCCTATTTCAATAGATGAAAACCGTTTTTTGTTCTTCAGAAATTTCAATTCAAACATGCAATATCTTTCTCTAATTAATGACTATCTGACATTTTACTATTGAATTTAAATTATAATAAAAATCACACACAATTGAAAAATAACACCATTCAAAATATTTGTTGGCGGGGGTGGGGGGGGGGATGGAACTGTGGAAGCGCGTTTTCTCTCTTTCAATAAAAAAACGTTTCAGTTTCAATAAACTAACATCTCATCTTAAAAGCATTTAAGCAACATAAAATGAAATGCAAATTTTCCCAAATGATGTTTATGCAAAACAAAAATCAACATTTTCCGTAAATTCTCTTATTGGAAATACTTTAACAGAAAGAAAAAACTGGAAATGCCTTTTACGGAACGACACTGAAAGAAAAGAGAGAAAAGGACTTGAACATACAAATGTAATAATGCAATATATTCAAGCAATACACAACAAACTCTTAAAATTATTTGGAATATTTAAAGATTCTGGTATGTTAAATTCTGGCACGAATAATAGTAAAAAATTCCTTATATTGCATTGCAATTTGGGAAAGTAACGTGTTTATTCTTATTTTAAAAAAATCAATTTAAAAGAGAATTACATTTTTTGTGAATTGAGGAATTTAATATTACTTACAAATAATAAAATGGATAAATGCTAAGCTTATATATAAAATATTTAACGGGATATATTGGATTTTTTGCATCTCCTTTGAGCAATAAGTGTCATTATATTCAGAAAGAGAAGAAATAACAGGTAATAGCGTTATATTATCATTTCCTATCCAAATTTCGCTTTTTTTAGTATTGAATATGCTTGTATAAAGAAAAAATGCACATGATTGAAAATCAAAGATTAAACATTAGTCCTTCATTGATGCCGTACGCTTTAGGTTATGTTCATTTTTCTCTCTAATGGGGCTACTTATAGTCACTAACCTTTACAGACCTAGTGCATACCCCGGAAATGGGCATTCATTCTTTCAAGTAGCACCACTATCGGTGGATGCCATAACCAATTTGAGAATTTTGACGCTCAGTTTCCCCCTATATGGCGGCACATTAGCTCTAAATGATGCGAAACTGCACCAGGAATTTAATTTAGGAAAGAGAAGTAACAAGTAATAGCATTATATTATCATTTCCAAACCAAATGTTTCTTGTTTAAGTATTTAATGTGCTCGTATACAGAAAGAACGCGCATGATTGAAAATTCTTTAGGATTTCTTGTATCTCCTTTGAGCAGTATCACAGCACACTTTGTGCAATAATAAGTTATGTCCAAGAGAAGCATTTAACAAGCGATGATGTAGTAAGTTCTATAGTTGAAAAACTATTAGGAACAGAAAGTTATTAGAGGAAAAAATAAATTCTATAAAATCCGTATTAATACATCATTATTAATTATTTAAATAGAAGATATTAGAAGAGCATCATAAAGTAGTTACTTAGGTTTCTCTTCCGTTAAGTGCCGTTGTTTTGCGGCTATATTAAAAATCACTTCTAAATCAATCTCCTTTGAGCAATAACAAAGCTCACTTCGAGCAATAATAAGTTATGTCCAAGAGAAGCATTTAACAAGCGATGATGTAGTAAGTTCTATAGTTGAAAAACTATTAGGAACAGAAAGTTATTAGAGGAAAAAATAAATTCTATAAAATCCGTATTAATACATCATTATTAATTATTTAAATAGAAGATATTAGAAGAGCATCATAAAGTAGTTACTTAGGTTTCTCTTCCGTTAAGTGCCGTTGTTTTGCGGCTATATTAAAAATCACTTCTAAATCAATCTCCTTTGAGCAATAACAAAGCTCACTTCGAGCAATAATAAGTTATGTCCAAGAGAAGCATTTAACAAGCGATGATGTAGTAAGTTCTATAGTTGAAAAACTATTAGGAACAGAAAGTTATTAGAGGAAAAAATAAATTCTATAAAATCCGTATTAATACATCATTATTAATTATTTAAATAGAAGATATTAGAAGAGCATCATAAAGTAGTTACTTAGGTTTCTCTTCCGTTAAGTGCCGTTGTTTTGCGGCTATATTAAAAATCACTTCTAAATCAATCTCCTTTGAGCAATAACAAAGCTCACTTCGAGCAATAATAAGTTATGTCCAAGAGAAGCATTTAACAAGCGATGATGTAGTAAGTTCTATAGTTGAAAAACTATTAGGAACAGAAAGTTATTAGAGGAAAAAATAAATTCTATAAAATCCGTATTAATACATCATTATTAATTATTTAAATAGAAGATATTAGAAGAGCATCATAAAGTAGTTACTTAGGTTTCTCTTCCGTTAAGTGCCGCTGTTTTGCGGCTATATTAAAAATCACTTCTAAATCAATCTCCTTTGAGCAATAACAAAGCTCACTTCGAGCAATAATAAGTTATGTCCAAGAGAAGCATTTAACAAGCGATGATGTAGTAAGTTCTATAGTTGAAAAACTATTAGGAACAGAAAGTTATTAGAGGAAAAAATAAATTCTATAAAATCCGTATTAATACATCATTATTAATTATTTAAATAGAAGATATTAGAAGAGCATCATAAAGTAGTTACTTAGGTTTCTCTTCCGTTAAGTGCCGCTGTTTTGCGGCTATATTAAAAATCACTTCTAAGTCAATCTCCTTTGAGCAATAACAAAGCTCACTTCGAGCAATAATAAGTTATGTCTAAGAGAAGCATTTAACAAGCGATGATGTAGTAAGTTCTATAGTTGAAATAACTATTAGGAACAGGAAGTTGGTAGAGGAAAAAAAATAAATTCTATTAACTCCGTATTAATACATCAATAATAATTATTTAAATAGAAGATATTAGAAGAGCATCATAAAGTAGTTACTTAGGTTTCTCTTCCGTTAAGTGCCGCTGTTTTGCGGCTATATTAAAAAACACTTCTAAATCGCTAATCATGCACTGTTAAAAATCCTCGTTCAACCTGTCACAGAAAATGAAACAAAATGGTGAACTTTAGCTACGACCAAAAATTTGGGACTAAGTTGAACCATTATAATGGTGTAGTTTTACCATGAATGTGAAACTAGGAACCATTATAATGGTTCGATTTAGTACCAAATGTTGATTGTGGTTAAATTTCACCTACCCTCCCCCCCCCCCTTTTTTTTTTGGTGAAAGGTTGAAATAGAATTTTCCACAGTCTTATCCGAAGTTCGTTCAGTTCCGCGCTTCAATATGTTTTGCATGGAGGAATTTTATTGTTAACACATTATGAGCTAGGGCCAGGTATGCATTGCCTTTTCTAAAAAGCGGGGCTGGTATTTGTACCGTTTAAAATCACCACTTTTAAGTCACACAAGGGCAAAAATAATGTTTCATATAATGTATGAATTGGATGCTGTTTTTTTTAAAGAACATTTTCAACTTAGTTAACGGTCAACTTAGCCCGCTACGCAACATAGTTGCGCATGCTACGTTGCCCGCTCATAATGTGTTAATTTTTATGAAATTTACGCAGGTAAATTTCCAAAAACCCGCATTATTTATTTAAAGTGTGTTTGTATTGTGAGACTACGAGGTAAGCACACTAAAAGAAGTAAGGTTTTACCTTACATCAGTTTCTGTATATTTAGGATGTTATATAATCGTAGAAGATGTAGTAGATTATACGGAAAGCTTATGAAATTCTGGAAGTTGAAGGGCGACGACATACAAACCAAAGAAGTCAGGACATGAATTTTTTTTTTGTGCCCCAACTTCTTGCCTTTGCCATTCAACTTCGAGAATTCGTTATTCGAGAAATAGTTACAACCATCTACAGATATTAATCTTTAACGGAGCAATGATGATTTTTCTCATATGTTCTTGAGAAAAATATTACTTCTTATTCTACTTTAGAAACACTCCGAGTGAATTTAAGAGCTAAAATCAAAACATAAAGAGAATTGCATCGGAAAATTTCTCAAAATTGAGATGCATTGCTCATAGTATGATATTTAAAATCTTTTTTCTAATGAAATTAGTTTGAATTACACCATAAATTTGTCTCATCTGGCAAAAAACAAATTACTCAGCTCAACGTATCCGATTCGGTATAAAATAAATACTAATGATACCAAACGCGTTATGCAAAAGGTTACTCAAAGAGAAATGCATCAATATGCGAGCAACTACAACACCATGAGGATAAACTCAGTCGTAATGAAATGCGCAACGCAGTGGAATAAAGTTATTCAAATTATTCATACGGGCATTTTTAAAGTTCGGATCTCTTCATAGCCGACAAGAATTATGCTCCTTTGAGCGCAAAGTAAAAATTCCTCATTTGAACTTGGCAGGGATGATCGGCAGTGCGGCTTGACTTTGCAAGGAAGTTTATCTCGAAGACAATAAAAAGAAGAGTGCGAGAAAGGCCGTCTTCACTGCGATCATCGATCACAATATTTGCAGTCACGCTTTCTCCAGAAACCACACGCGACAGCAATAACAAACAGCTCCCTTCTCCTTTTTTTTTTTTTTTTTTCATCTTCGTCTTTCTCTATCGCTTTATTTAATTCGTCCTTTCCCGCTTGCTCATTGCTCTTCTCTTCCTCCTCTACTTCTACACAATCTGCGACGAAGAAACCCCGGAGTGAAGCCAGTTACGTCTGAGAATTTTACAAAGACAAGCTGACACGGAAGCCATTTTTAGATCATCAGGGTGTTTGCAGATTTCCATAAGTTAAATTTCGTGACCACTCGGTCATACATCGGATACTGGTACTGGGATATCCGGTGTCCCTTGTATGACGTATGTTGTTTCTGTTGCCGTCGTGTCCTCGAACGTGGCGTGGAAGAATGGGTAGGCTGCTCCTGAGTCTAACAGGGCCCTTGCAGGCAGGAGTCCGATTTCCGCCCCTTTGAAAGCTCTCTTAATTTTTGAATCAGCTCCCAGATAAGAGACCGTCACCTGGGATTGGCACCCCCAGAGGTATCGTTTCACTTGGAAGACATTGGAGTCGCGACCTATTTAACGTGCACCAGCTCGCTTTAGCGTATACGGTCCGCAGCAACCAGCAGCGAGAGGTTGTCACCCTCCTAAACACTGACCTCAGTCAATGTTGCTTCACTTTCGGTGCTCTGCAGGAACCGAGATGCTACCGACTGGTACAGTGCGGGACTATGGCGTATACATACCACATATCTGGCTATGGTTTTTGAAACTTGTAAATTCTACACACATTTTCAAACATCGCAGATGTTCCAAACACGTGGTTAGTTTGTAATTAACATATATTTTCGAAACGTGTTTACTAAATTTTAAAAATCAAATTTTGAGAAAACCAAATACTTCGTGATGTGGCCGAATCGAACCCGCTTATTTAAAAACCTGTTGGATACCGGATACCTGATGCCTTCAGGGACAGACAAACCCGTTGGACGGAAAAATTTCAAGACCTATTCGTAAATTTCGTGACCGATTTAAACATTCGAAACTTTTTCGAGACTTTCGTGACCTCTACTCACACTGATCATATTAGTGTATTTTGTTGAGAGATACTAAACCAAGGGTTGAAATTAGGATGTGAAAATTAGACGTCATTAGTACCTAGTATAGTAAGAAATCAAAACACAGAAGATTGGGTGAAATATGTACGGAAAAATACAATAATAGAAAATGAAACAAGTAGATAAGGTAGTAGATATATAGTAGACGTATGTACTTTGACGAGTATATATAGTATACGTATGTACTTTGACGAGTATATATAGTAGACGTATGTAGTTTGACGGGTATATATAGTAGACTTAAGTAGTCTGACGAGTATATATTGTAGACGTATGTAGTTTGACGGGTATATATAGTAGACGTATGTAGTTTGACGGGCATATATAGTAGGCGTACGTAGTTTGACGGGCATATATAGTAGACGTATGTAGTTTGACGGGTATATATAGTAGACTTATGTAGTCTGACGAGTATATATTGTAAACGTATGTAGTTAGACGGGTATATATAGTAGACGAATGTAGTTTGACCGGTATATTTAGTAGACGTATGTAGTTTGATGGGTTATACATTTGCTTCCTTCCAAGTAGGCTCACCTCGATTTTTCCAGTGCAGAAGGAGGAGATGATATTTGTCTGTAGATGCATACTCTTTTTAATTATTATGGTACTTCTAAATGACTTATTAAATGTTTTTGTGGTCATATTCCCACAGTTTTAAATATTTTTATAAGTCTGGAAAAAAAATCATCTCTTGCCAGATTTAGTTCTCTTCCTTTCTTTCACTTTTTAAAGTAAGATAAAATTTTGAGAAATTACTTTGATCCTAATACAAATAGTTATGAATCGTAAAAATTCGTAGCATTTATTTTAGTACTGACATCTTAAATAAATTATATGTATAACAAAGTTATCTTTAAAATTACGTGATTTTAATTTTTCTGAGCTAAATGATTTGTTTTTCTTAAACTAATCATAATCTGATGAATGGTTTAATTTACCACAGCTATAAATCTGTTTTCCTATGAAGCACTAACGTAATGTCAGTCGTTACGCGAAAAATTATCAACTGATAAACTTAAATTTATCAATTAAATTACTATTAAAATGTGAAGAAATTACGAGAAAGAAAATAGTTAAAATATTGGCCTTTGAGAAATCATCCTATAATGGAAATATAAATTCTAATTAAGCATGATTTATTTTAATTTAAATATAATTATCTTTTAAGAGTATTCTTAAAAACTCAATTTCCCCTAAATAGCACATTAAAAGTACCAGAATTATTTTCAAGTACAACTTATATTATTTTTGAGAACGTTTTCTACACTCAAACTTGTTAAAAAATAATTCTGAATTTTTTTTAAGCAGTAAAGGAAGAATTTCAGTTTAATTGATTGAATTGCTGATTCTTTTTTTTTCACAACAATAATGCATTTAAATTTGTTATTCAATAAAATGTATCTATTAATATATATATATTTATTTATTTGAAGTGATTGATATTTATTTATTTGATTAATTTTATTTTCATGAGCATCTAAATTGTGTAATGTGATATTATTGTAACTAAATTTTAGGAGACTATTTTCAAATATCATTTTTCAAAGATTATTAACGAGAATTATTGCACTTCCAGTGCAAGACGTAACTCAAAACCGAGTAAACAAATTTGGGGAAATTTTGAAGTAAAAAGTGTTAATACTCATGTTGCCAGTACGTTTCACCGTAAAAATTACGGTAGGACTGTTTACCATAAATTTTACGGTTAAATATTTTTCTACCGTAAGTAAAATTAATTTTTTACGGTAAAAAGTACTACCAAGAGGGATTCTACTACTTTTTACTGTAAATTTTCAGATTTGTTTTACAGTGTATATTTTCAGCAAATGGATTACAAAATTTTAACCCCAATCTAAAAATACAGGCACATACAAATTTAATATAAACAAATTTTGTGATTCAAAAGTCGAAAGAAGAACAAAAAATGTTTTATTAATCTTACATAAATTCATGATGCACATACATTCGAAAGCATTTCAAGAGGAAAAGAGCGCAGACATCAAAACAAAAATAGGGGAAAATATCAAGCTACCGATCAATATAATTGCTATTTGTGCCGAAAGTAAAACTAAGTTCATTCCCTCTAAACCTTATCAATACACTTATTAAACATATATTTAAAATTCAACTCAAAATAAAAATCGAAGCCTAATTACCGTTATCTTAATGTTTTAAGTAATATAATGTATGCAAATGTTATTTAGCTGAAGGAGAAATTTTTACACTTCTTGATTGTATCCCAATGTATATTTATAATTTATTAATGTTGCATATTACTTAGTAATTAATTTTGCGCTTACTTCGAAAACTATGCTTAAAATAATGCTGATGTTTCCTAGACAAGGATTCATTTTATTAAATTTTTCAGAGAAATTTTAAATATTGAGTGTTAAATCGGTATTTCTCCCTTCACTTACGTTTTCGAGTCTTTTTATTATTATTATTATTATTTTAATGGTGGTCCTTTTAGGGTATATATATTTATATAAAAAGGGGGGAGGGAGAGGAACATGATCCGACAGTATGCAAGACAGATAAATGTAAATCGTACCTCTTAAAAAAAAAAAAATAAAATTTTATGTTAGCTCTTTCTTTAATTAAAAATAACATATATAAGGCTTGTAAACTTAAGTGAAAACGCCTGGCTTTCCACCCAGAGCATTTTAATGCATCTTCAAACTTCTGATTGATATTTTATACTAGCATAAAAAAGTTGAACACATGCAAATTAAAAGTACAAAAAATAACTTGATAATTTAAATATGAATGTAAAAATCAGAAATATTAAAACTCGCTAAAATATTAAAATTTGTATTACTTTTGCCTTTTTTACAATGTTTCACCCCATAGTAAAACCTATAGAAACATATTAGGGATCATTCATAAATGATGTCGAGCTTTTTTAAAATCAAGCCGATTAATATTTCTTTTTGCGGACAATGAAATAAGATAAAACGCAACGGAATTAAGCACAAAATTGTAACTCTAAATGCGGACACATGTTTCGGAATTATAAAGAATTCCTTTTTCAATGCAAAAAAAAAGATTCTTTTTTTTTTTTTTTTTATGGAAAAAGAAATTTGTAATCTTGTAATTCTGAAATACGCGTCAGTGTTTGGTTCTGAAATTTCGTGCTTAATTGCGTTGATTTCATTTCTCATAAGAAAATTAAGCGTCGTGCTCAATTGAAGAATAATTATCGCTCATTGATGTCACTAATATAGTTAATATTGCAGCTAATTTAATACGAAATTATATATAGATGGGAGCAGAAAGTAAAACAATTATATAAAAATTATTACTCTGAATATTCTGTAATGGCATTAGAAATATACGAATAAAATTTAAAGCAAGAGGCCGTTCATAAATGATGTCACGCTTTTTTCCCATATATTGGACCCCCTCCCCCTCCTTTGTCACAATATGTCACACTTCAGCGGACCCCCTTTGTCACAGTCCACGCTGTGTTGCATAATGCATGATGTCACACTTCTTGTTACTCCCTCCCCCCAATACCCCCTTGTGACAAAGTGTGACCCCCCCCAGAAGCTCCCTTTTTCTGCATTGAAAAAGAAGCTCCTTGCGACCTCGAAACAGGGTCTGCAATCTTTTGAAAAAAGTGTGCGTAATATACATTGTATTTTAATGTGTAATCTGTAGCACAAAGGTTTACTTATTTCATGGAAAAAATGTAGTTACGTAGTTGCTTTTGTATCATTGGCGTTTGTTAGCTTGGTAGGACCATCCTATGTGGGATGTGTGCCTGCTGCTGGTTGTAACTTTTGTACTTGTATTTGTATTTATATTCTTTTCTTGTAGCTTTAGCAAAAACTTTGCTGTAACCATATTTTTATTAAGAAGCATTTACTCAACTAAACGAAATTTTAAAAATTCTTTTAAGAAAATTCTCCTAATTACAATTACCAATAAAAGAAACAAAATTAGAAAAAAAAGAAGATTCTTTATTAGTATAAAAATTTCATCTTCATGAGAATATTCTTAAAATATTCTCGACATGCAATGATGGACAAAATTGAGGATACTTTTGAAAAAAAAAATTTTTTTTTGCTTTGTATGCTTATAGAACCCACCTCGTAAACACAATAATCATACATCTTTTTCTAGGTGTCCATCTACTCTTTTATTTAATGTCATGTTTCTTGACTAAATATTGAAATTTTGATTTCATAAGAAACTCTTTCTCAACAACGGAAACAAAGCTCAATAAAAACTTGCTGCAGCTGTAAACAGGATGTCAGTTTCTGCTGGCTGCTACTAACATATGATTGGTTCCCAGTAATTGGCAAGCAAAGTTAGACATTACAAACCTGTTTGTCACTGTGTTTTCTTTTTAGATTAAAATACTATGTAACTTTTTTGTAATTCACATATTTGATATTTGTTTTTCGTATTGCAAATACTGAGGGGTTTTTTTTTTTGCGTTGAGTGTTGAGTGTTGAGTATTTGAGTGTTGCTTTTGTACTGCAAATATTAGAATTTCGTTTTTGTATGGCAAATATTTGAACTTTGTTTTTTATATTGTAAATATTTGAATTTTTTGTATTGCAAATATTTGATTATTTTTATTGTAAAATTTAAATTTTTTTTTTAAAAATTTTTTTATTGTAAATATTTGAATTTTGTTTTTTTATTGTAAATATTTAATTTTTTCTTATATGACAAATATTTGAATTTTGTTTTTGTGTGACAAATATTTGAATTTTGGTTTTTTTTATTGTAAATATTTGAAAAAAAGTTTTGTATTGCAAATATTTGAATTTTGTTTTTTTATTGTAAATATTTGACTTTTTTTTGCATTGCAAATATTTTTTGTTCGATTGCTATTGCTAATATTTGAATTTTCCTTTTTGCAATGAACTCGGAAATTAATTATCTTTAAGATGGGGACATAACAGTTCGCATTTTGTAACACGTGTCATTTTCTATGAGCATGCAACAATAAAAAACAAAAATTTTTAAAAAGTGTCCGCAATTTTGGCCACCACTGTAGATATACTTTAAAATATGTAAGAAATTGATACCATTCTTGTATTTTCATTTCCTATTTTTACCTCGTAATTTTAGAATATTTTTTGTATTTCTCCCCATAGCTTTACTGCAAAAATCATGCTAACTAGTTAGCAGTCCAACTATGGTAAAACTGCTACAGCTAGACTGCTAAAGTAGCATTGCAAACAGTAATTGCATGCAAAAGTTTCTGCCTCAAAGATCAAAAATGGCAGACCATAATCAGGCTGCATTCGTGTAGTTACGGCGGTCGCGATGCCCCACTTGGGGAAACCTGTTGACAAGAAGAGCAGAAAGCGCATTAGTATGCGCAGAGTAATCCACTTGTTTGCTGAAAGTGTCGCCATTTTCATCCCGGGTAGTGTTTATATATGTACCCGGGTGGGGGGTAGGGTGATGTATTGCCTGCAACGAATCTGTCGACCATTTTCTTCATACATAATACAGATAGTATCGATCCGCAGACACAATGTGCCGCACAACGAGAAACTGTCGTAGGGGGTGGAGTTTCACGGAGGTGACTTGATTTCGCATTCTGTTTCGGAAAAAGAAGATTCTAATAGAAGAATGATAGGAGTCGGAGTCAAGAAAAATAAATTACAAATTTTTCATCTCCCTGTGACATTTTTTTCTCTCTCTCTCTTTTCCAGTTTTAACGCGAAGTAATATCTCCAGAAATATAGATATATGAACATATTTCGATGTAGGTTTGGAATGACATTACTTTAGTCCTTCATAGATGGGCAGGTTTATAGCTGTGGTAAATAAAAGCCTTCTTTCAATTATCATTACGCTGTTAAAAATTATAGTTCACCCTCTTACCAAAAAAATGGTGAATTTTATCTGCAACCAACATTAGGTACAATATTGAACCAACATTAGGTACAATATTGAACCAACATTAGGTACAATATTGAACCAACATTAGGTACAATATTGAACCAACATTAGGTACTAAGTTGAACCAATATTAGGTACTAAGTTGAACCAACATTAGATACTAAGTTGAACCAACATTAGGTACTAAGTTGAACCAACATTAGGTACTAAGTTTAACCAACCTTAGATACTAAGTTGAACCAACCTTAGGTACTAAGTTAAACCAACCCTAGGTACTAAGATGAACCAACATTAGGTACTAAGTTAAACCAACCCTAGGTACTAAGTTAAACCAACATTAGGTAATAAGTTGAACCAAAATTAGGTGTATAAATATTATAAAAATTAAGGATCTGGAAAGGGAACACAGAGCAACAAGATTCTGTTCGAAACTGGTGCATAGGCCGGTGCATAGGAATTTCTTCTGTTCCACTGCTTTGATTTCTTTTTACTTCTTAAATTTATCATACAGGAAAATAAATTATTTTAAAAAAGAGAGATCAAAAATATAATCCATTAAAATTATTCGCAGCACGGAGCCGAGCAAGTACTTGGAGCGAAACAACTCAAGAAAGCGGCTGATACAGATCCCTGATAAAAAATAAGTCAAAAATGACATTTTAGACGTTTATATAATACTAGCTGATCCCCCGCCGAACGTCTGCGGGCTATAAGTTCCACAACTCAATTGAACATGAGAATGATCGCTCGATGTAAAAAAACTAAGGTGTTTACATCGAGGTGTAAGGTTTAGCGCTCAACGCACAACCAATGCAGTACGGTACAAACGAAAATGAAAAAACCGCAACGAACACTAGGAAAATAAAAAATCGAGGTCAGTCAGTGACAGCGCCATTGGCCCGCTAAAAAAAATGGCGCTGTTTAAGGACTAATGAATCTCGGTTAACCAGGAACTCGGTTAGTCGAGGCTCGGATAACCGCGGGTCTACTGTAATAACATTTTATTTAAAGGAAAGGAATGTGAACGGTAGAAAATGGAATTTCCATGCTGATATAAAGTACGCACTAATCATGCACATACAGTCTACAAACATGAAGCCTCTTAGCAAATATGCGTAATATTATTCGAAGCAGTACATGAAAAGTCAATTTTAAAATATTTATTCAATTAGCTGTGAAAATTGCTTCCTTAATCACGAAACACTAACGTATATATCACTTTTAAGTGCACTCAGCAACGGAGGCTTGAAATAATTTAAAGCCTAATTAATCTTTTATGGAGGTAAGCAGTTTTAAACCAGATCAAGATAGCTTTCTCTACATTTTTAATTGAAAGATGCGACTAAATTTCTGACACTGTTTGCGTAAACATCTTTTTAATTACAGGCTTCAGCCAGATATTCAAGAACATCATGACGCTCTGACAGATTTTAATTAAGAAATTTATAGGAGAATTTCACGAAATGGGTTTCTTATTTTGAGCAATTTTTTTTTTTTTTTGAACCTGTTACAAAATTCAAATTTATCGTTACATGGTTTATCGGACGATTTAATTTTTGGTAGATCTTAACTTCTTGAATGCATTGTTTTACACTGAATGCTTTTTAGTCTACTTTACGGTAAAAATAATGAAAAGAGAAAAAATTAAGAAACGGTTTAATGTACCGCAACACAAGAAAAAGTCAAAAACAAGTTAATTAAATAAATATTGAAAAAATAAAAATTTTGAAATCAGGTATTCGAGATGGAAAAATTGTGTGTCTGAGGAAATAATAAATTAACTTTGTGCAAATAAACTGTCTGATGGTCTGTCTGTCAACCTCCTAATACCCCCCTTATATTACCTTATTCGAAAGGGTTCAAAGGAGGGCTACTAGATTGGTAAGTGGTCTTTCAGACTTAGATTATGAGATTAGGCTTAAAAGGCTCAATATGTATAGTCTTGAACAAAGGAGAGTTAGAGGGGACATGATTCAGTTGTTTAAATTCATTAAAATGGGAAATGTTGATGGACTACAGCTGTGTGCTTAAAGTAGAACCAGAGGTCATTGTTTTAAGCTTTTCAAATTTCAGGCTAATCTTGAAATGAGGAAAAATTACTATTTCAATAGGATTGCAGGCAGTTGGAATAGTTTACCGGAAGCGACTGTTAATTGCAGTGGGGTAAAAACTTTTAAGAAAGCTCTTGATGCTCATTGGGAACTGCTAAATTGACTAGGACCAGCCTAGCTGGGCCCTGAGCCTGTTTCTGGTCGTCAGTTTTGTATTTGTATAATACTTTTTGAAGTAATTGTCTGATTCAAAAGACTTTTTTTTTTTTTTTTTCGCATTCGAAAGATTTCAGCGAGGACATCTCATTTCCACATTTTACTTTTTGATATTAACATTTTTTCGTTCAACTGTGAACAGTTCAAAAAAAGTTATAGCACATTAGCGCCTATGGGCAAAAATGAATCAAATTATGTATACTCTGGACATAAGATCCAGGTTCCTGTGAACAAGCTAAGGGGTCGTTCATAAATGATGTTACGCTTTTTTCCCCATATATTTGACCCCCTCCCCTCCTTTGCCACAATGTGTCACACTTCAGCGGATTCCCCTCCCCCCTTTGTCACATGTCACGCTACGTTGCATAATACATGATGTCACCCCTCCCCTCCCCTTGTCACACTTTGTCAAAATGTCACAAACTCCCTCGAATCGTGACATTAATTATGAATGATCCCTTAGGGGCATACCTGTATGTCCCTTAGCATAATAAGTAAAGTGAAATAAGTAAGGTGTTAGTTCAATGTTAGGGATCACTCACGCTAATTTGGGACACTTACATTTTGAGGGTTTTGATATAAGTAAAACTAAATTTGGGTACATAACATAAATCATTTTTAAATAGTTTTAAGAGTCGAGATTTTTCTTAAAGAAATCAAAAGAACACTAAAAATCGAGCACGTCGGAGCAGCACTGGCGTGGGAATCGGAGCAGAGTGGCGCTAACTCATAAAAGAGACTTCACCAGATCCCTGAAGTATTGCGCAGTAATAAAAATTTGAAAGATAAATAAATGGAATCGTGAATCTATTATATCGTTGCTTTTGTAAAACACTTAGTAGAATACGTCAAGAAAAGCTATATCCTTCAACAACTTAAATGCCAGTCACGTGTGCTCAGATATACTCTTTCAGAATAGTCGATATTACTGTACTGTCATTAATCTTAACCAAGTAGGAATATCTGTAGAATTTTTACATTTTATCAAAATGAATAAAAGAAATTTACATAAGTTAACATGAAAGAGCTATAAAAATCAAGGAAGATCAACGGTCGTAATACAACATATAAGTTATGTTGCAAGAATAAAACCTAAATTGCATGAATATAATAATAATCTACAGAGCAAAATCCTTTACAAGACATAAATCCATTCAGACTAACCTTGATTTTTTTTTCTTCTTTTTAAAAACTAATCATTCTTGTTAATTTCAAAATAAAATTAATGTTTTAAGGATTTAACTAAGTTCATCATTACGGAGAGATGCTTTGTATTTTTTTGTTCCAAATAAAAATAAACATTATTTCTAAAAGACATGTGTAGCAAAATTTAATGAAGCATTATGATCTTTAAAAGGGTTCTGTGTTGTAAAGAAACAAACCACTGTACAGGCACACTACAACATGTTACGAAGCAAAATCTTATGCAATTAAAAACAAACTCGGAAGGGCATTTCTCTCTCTCTCTTTTAAGAAAAAAAATAATTAAAGCTCTGTTTTTAAAATTCGTCAATAATGATGAACTTTGAAATTCATTTTATTTTTAGTAATGTGTTCTACTTTTTTTTTTTAAATGAAGCGCTGACATAACATTACAAATACAGTGCGTATCGAAATGATAGGTCCACCCGCATTTTTCAATGTTTCGACTGTTAATTGATAATAATTCCTTTATTTTTGGTACAGATAATTCAGCAATAATCGTTATAATTATCTAGAAAGCATTTTGTTAAAAATAAATAATTCTTTTTTATTTTATGAAAATTTTTATTTTGAAGCCGTTTCAAAAAGATAGGTCCGCCTTTATAAATCCTTGTACCAAAACGTTTTTTTCCATTAAATTTGCATAATCATCATAGTTAAGTCTTACTGCGGGACTACGCGGGCTGCCGTGGAAGTATTTAAATGGAGTTGAACACCACATTGCAATCAAACGAAATGGGTCGTCGTTGCAGTCTTTCGCTGGTTGAACAGGGGAAAGTTGCTGCATTTAAGAAGTGTGGAAAATCGAATAGAGAAATAGCTAAACTTTTAAACAGATCTCATAATGTCGTAAACAATTTTTTGAGACTTAGAAGTGCTTATGGTAAGAAAAAATCATCTGGTTGGCTCTCAAAAGTGACACCCCGACAAAGAAAGACTATTGTAAAAGAGTTAAAATCAGGAAATACGAGCTTATCCACTTTGGCCAGAAAACAAATTTCTCAAAATCAAAGGTCCATAGAATTATAAAGAAGTTCGGCAGTTTAGTTTACAGGAAGAGGAAAGCGGCTCCGAAATTGTCTAAAAATCACAAAGAAAAGCGATTGAAATTTGCACAGGAAGTGATGTGCTGGAAAGAAAACTGGCATCGAGTGATATTCAGTGATGAAAAAAAATTCAATCTGGAAGGTCCAGATGGCTGGCAATATTACTGGCATGATCTGCGTAACGATAGAGAGATATTCTCGAAGAGGCAAGCTGGTGGTGGTTCCGTAAGGGTGTGGGCCGGCTTCGGACGCGCAGGAAAAACTGATATAACATTTGTATACAATCGCTTGAATGCTGCAGGCTATCAACAGCTGCTCGAACAAAATTTTCTTCCACAAGCAGAGCACATTGGAGGGCCGTTCTACATGTTCCAACAGGACAATGCTCCTGTGCATACTGCAAAGTCCACTTTTGAGTGGTTCCTGGATAATGGTGTGCATATTATCGATTGGCCACCTTGCAGCCCGGACCTGAATCCGGTAGAAAACATGTGGGCATACTCGCAAGAGCAGTATATGCAGGTGGAAAGCAGTACAACTGTACTACAGACTTAAAAAAATCTATTTCCTCCGAACGGGCAAAAATCGAGACCAGCTGTTTGCAAAAACTTGTAGAAACCATGCCGAATAGGATTTATGAGCTCATTTTGAAAAAAAGGTGGAAAAATTTCTTATTAATTGATTATTAATTTAATGTTTGGTTCAGTGGACCTATCTTTTTGAAACAGCAATTTCACAAATTTTTTGTTTCGTTTATCATTCTTATGATTTGTATATCATTTAAGCATTATTTTTTCATTGGTTGAACTAGAGTATATTATAAAATAGTACTTAATGCATAATAAAAAAATTTTTCCTAATATGAATTTCGTTTTTACTGATGGACCTATCATTTCGATACGCACTGTAACATAGAGAAATATTTTGAAAGTTATAATTTGATTTTGTTGTGCATTGCTTGTCTTTTTGAATGTCACCAGTCCTGGTTAAAAAAAAAAAAATAATTATGCTTTCAATGTTTAAAACAGATTGTAACAGAGAAATTTCTTGCCTTTTTATTAAATAAAAGAGAAAATAAAACTGTACAGTAACGTTTTCAAAAAATAACGCTCTATAATTTAATTTAATTATTTATTTCGGAATCATAAATTACAAAGCGGGCATAAAATACCACAGCATGGAACAAAAAATTTTAGAGCTTATAAATTCGTAGAAATTCATGAATTAGTTCGTATGTTTCTGTCTCTTTCTAAAAATAAATTTTTTTGTGGTTTAAAAACTGAATAAATATTTATGTTTTAAGAGATAAAACGGATAAATGTTCTATTTTGATTTTAAAAGTAAACAAAAAGTAGTTTTTCCGAAAGTCATTAATAGTAAACGATAAAATAAAAATTATTTCTGCTTTGAGTGATATATATATACAAAGATAAGTTGATTGCAATTGTTTTATTATTCAAGTAACTAAAGTATTTCTTCAACCAGAATATTTCTTCTTTAAAACAGCTTTAGTAAAGACTATTTATTTAGTACTCTAGTATAAGCACATTAAATTAACTGTTGCACATTAAAATAACTCTTAAACAAGATCGAATATTCCATAATACTAATGTTAAACGTAATGCTAAGCGTCTTTATACCGAACCGCTTACTCTTACTAATATTCCAAACGATTTTGCGTTTTTGCTTTTAATCAAGAAATATTGCAACATTTTTTTCGATTGCACATTAATCATTATTTTCAATTTAGTTCTTTTAAAAAGAAAACAGCGATTTGTAAACATTACTCTAGCGAAACATAAACACGCTACGAACGTTGATTAATGATCGAAACCGGCAACTGCACGTAAAATCTTATCTCAAAAGCAAAAATGAACAAAAGAATCAAAGAGAAGCAAACTTAACTGATCGCTAACTATAAGTATTAAGATATATATATACAGAGTGGCATATCTTGGCACTCTTTTGACAGTAAAGGGTGTGGGAAAGATAACAAACTCGCGCAGATGAGTGTTCGTTGAGCAATTAGTTGCGTGCTGGAATCTACTTTAACTCGGTGATAAAGAAGACATCATTTGTATAATTTTCTGTGGCTTGGAAATTCTTTTATTTTTGTACAAAAGTACGTTGATTTTAGTGGGAAAATGTATGTTATCCGTTATACATTTGCTATTATTTTATGATGTTTATCTAATTTTATCACACAAAAGATTATATTTCGCCTAAACTATAAAATTACGTTAAAAAAATTAAATAATCGATCAATTACTAAGCAAAAATTAATTTTTCTATGGAGTATGTTTTCTATATGTAAACAACATATATGTTTTTCATACATGCGGTTTCTTTTTCCTCCACAGCGCGCATTGTAGTTAATGCCGTTACATTATGTTTTACTAAAACTCATAAATCGCCGCAAAGGGATCATTCATAAATGATGTCACGCTTCGAGGGGGGAGGGAATTTGTGACAAAGTGTGACAAGGCGAGGGGGTAACAAGAAGTGTGACATTGTGCATTATGCAACACAGCGTGACATGTGAGAAAGGGGGAAGGGGGTTCCGCTGAAGTGTGACATATTGTGACAAAGGGGGAGGGGGTGAAATATATGGGAAAAAAGCGTGACATCATTTATGAGCGGCCCCTAAATGGTGTTTTCTAAGATGTCTTGCCCGGTTAAGAGATCCCTTAACTTAATCCGTTTTATTTATCTGTATTTTTTCATGTTATATTGCATTAGTCCGAGTCCTCTATCTATACTTATTAGCTCAGCTAATAATTCATACCAACGTTATAAATACTTGTACTCTGTTCTGTTCGGTTCTAAATATAAGTGCGTTATAAATAAAGTTACCCTCTTTACATCTACGTAGATCTTGTTCTAATGGTCCAATATAATCAAAACTTGATGCATAAGTTACGTAGAAAATGACAAACAGGAATCTGCAATATGAAAAGAATAGCTCAAATTTTACCGCAAGGTGACGGCTCCTATCTTCTCTATCAATTGCAGTGATCATCAGCAAGTTGCTGCAATTGAAAGACGCGATGATGTTAAACACGGTATAATCGTTTTGAACATGTAATTGTCTCAAATAGAAGGCACATTCAGCAAGCCCCCCCCCCCCCCCTCAGGTGATAGAATAAAAGTTTTATTTCAATTTAGCTGATCTGTTATTAAAAAAACTTGAACATTTTTTTTTATTTTTGCAAATTTCTTTTCTCCACGATCCATACAGCATATATGCCATGTTTCAATGACATACGTTTACAGTGTTCCCCCGCCACTTCGCGCTTCATGTTTCGCGGGTTTTTCCAAAATATTCATCAAGGAATAAAAATGAAAAAATACAAATATTTCGGCAGCCACATTGCGGAAAGAAGCGCTGTGTCATGTTGATGCGCGAGGGAGAATGCTCTCTGCATGTCAAACAAAGAGATGAGTTACTCAGAGTACATGCCACGGACTCTCAAAAGATCCCACCAATACAAGACTCTTCGCCTCTCTCAGAAATCAATGTTGATTAATGTTCATTACTGTACCATAACGTTTTGTAATTAACCTTATTTATTAGAACAGTAAGTAATTACGCATACTGTTGTAATTTTTGTCTTAAATGTGTGAAGTATAAATACTTTTTACATATTTAAAACATTCGTGTACCCGCATACACGAAAATTCTTAGGGGCAAATCTTACTTCGCTGTTTTTCAGTTTTCGCGGAAGGTTCTGGTCCCCATTAACCGCGAAAAACGAGGGATCACTGTATTTGAACAAGGGCTCTGCATAGGTTTAAATCGGGTAACTTTAATTATAACCCCTTTGCATTGCCGTTGTCTGTAAACCAAAGTATACTTCATTTTTTCGTTATAATAAATGTACAATATAAAATTCTAGCTCAACCTTCGTTGTAATAAACTATAATAAAAAATTTCACGTTAAGAAAGCACAAATCAGCATTAGCAATAAAATGCTCTTTTAGAGCTTGACTTTCTCCCTTTAGTCTAATCTCCCTTTAGAGCTTGATTTTTGGGAAGCTTATCATATTAATAGGAATAGTTCTAATTTAGTTAATGATTCTTCCTCAACTCCATATTTTTCACAGGTCTGGCAGAAGGTCCTTTGATTTTTTGTTCTTTCTTGGTTTCTTGTTGGTCGGTTGTTGGATTTGCTTTAATTTTGTGTCGATGTTTTCTCTTTTTGGTCCCCCTCCCCTCCCCCATCTTTACATGCACAGTTTGTTTTTTGCATTTTGTTTTGGTTCCTTTCTGTACTTATTTCTATTTCCATTTTAATTTTTTGTATTCTATTTTACTGATTTTGCATTTTTCATGTATTTTCGCATTTTTATACATGCTGTGGTCTTTTGTGCTTTGTTGTAATTGATATTCCTTTTTTTACTTTGCGTACTTTCAACTGAGTTCGTTTGGTGCTTTCTAATTCCTACCTTCCGTATTACTTCTACTTCACGCTGCCTTTATTCTCATTGGTTTGCAGGTAAATCTTAGGCTATATAAGCCGTGCTTTTGTCGTTTTGTCTGCTTCATTTGGATGTTTTTGCATCTAGAAGCTTCACTATCACATTGAAAAGGAATTCCAAGCAATACTGAAACATATGTCTGCAATTTAATGCAAATTTCTGCTTTCTGAACGGGAATATTTTTATTACAGTTTCCTTGCACAAAGTTAATTTATTATTTTAACCTTCGTTACTGGCTTTCTGGGAAATTGCTAAAAATGCAATGAGATTGCCTCCTCCTCCTCAAAACCTTGTATCTACGCCTGTTTTCCTCACTTCGATTCTAAGTCCCTTATTCTTAAAGTTACACAAACTTCCCGATATCAATATTTTCAAAAATTCGAGAATCAAATTTCTTCGTTGTACATACAAAATGTGTTGGCGAACGACTAGCTACTTTAAAGTAACATAACCGTTGCAATCATCATTAGCACTCCTCCAGAAGAGTCACAGAAGAAGCTTTGGCAAATATACACGTGGTTGCGTGAGGTGACGTCAGAAAACCCATTTTCTCCTCATTCTTTTGTTACGAAATAATTTTTACCTATTAGAAGGGACAGAAAATAACCCACACGTAAAGAAAACTCGGCAGTTAAAAGGGAACTAGGCACGAAATTGCGATATCAGTAGTCATTTTTCTTTTTTTCTTTTTCTTTTTTTATGTACCGTTTCGCTATATCGATTATAGAGGTGACCTTAGTAAAGAGGAACAAGAATTATACAATTTAGTATCCCCAAGACACGCAAAACAGCAGTTTAACTCTTGTGCATTCTATGAGCTGGTTTATATGAATTCCAAAGCTATAAACAGTTTTGGCGAAGTTTATTTCAGTATTTTGAGGATTATTATAGCCAGAGAGCCAGCATTCATATTTGTATCTCAATCAGTAGTACTAAAATAAAGAGCTTTTATTCAAAATTTAGCACGGTGTTTCTAAGTTATAAAAATTGCGAATGCCATAGGGGTGTGACCCAAGTGCAAAACTACAGAAAATTGTTGTGGGGAAATCTTAACTGAAAACTGTCACACACAGGAGCGCACCGAACGCAACCGGTCGGATATTCGGTACCTGACCGGTTTTTAAATATCCAGAATCTAATCCGTACTACCGAAAATCTAGACGCCTGGCATGTCAAATTTGGTTTTTTAAATTCAACTAATCAGCATGTTTTGAAAATATATGCAAGTTACAAACTTACTACACGCTTGGAAGATGGGGAATGTCTAAAAACATGGGATGGCTATCATCATTAAAAATTATTTTCACTCAAAAAGGCAGAAACGTGACTCAGCAAAAATATTCTTACAGACTCCAAGAGGAAAATCGAGAATGAACTGGGATTAGTCTGAATAATCAATGCTGTATTTACGGCAATAATGACATTTTGTCACATACATTTATATAATTTATTTAGCACGCCTCATGTTTTGAGACCCTCGTTGATTGGCTGAAATGTATTGCATCATTAAAGATTATTTTCTCCCAGGAAGGCATGGTTCGGCGATTGCGTTATGACGTAAAATGATACAGGAAAACTGCTATTGGTGTAAGTACAGCAAGAAGGATGACAACAATATATTTTGCAGCTGTTGCGGCTATTTTGAAATCAGCATATGATCCCATTGAAGTGCACTAAACGAAATTTCACCCAAAAAACAATGCTGCAGAAGATATCTGAACTGTATCTTTTTCACAGAAAATTCTTAACAAATGATTTGTTTATGGAGAATCTATAATTTGTTTAAGTCTAAATGCGAACAAATTACTCGAAGTAAAAACTAAAATTACTCGCAGTATAAAATTTACTAAGAAACCAATTTGAAATTTCTAAAACAACATTAAGAGTACCGTCCTTAGAAATAAGAGGAAACAAGTAATGAAAAATGTCAAGCTTTTATGGGAACTTTCTATTAGATGAGATGCCGTTCCAAGCATATGCTTATTAGTTAATGCGTCACGTCAAAAGTAAAAAAATACAATGTTTCATATTCAATTTCCTGTACAAAAGCGACGTTATCTAGTACAATGGGAGATAAAAACGTTCAGTAAAAGGAGGAGACATAAAAGAAAGAAGTGAGAATAGAAACAAAAAGCAAAGCCAATAAATCCTTAAAATTCTTCCCCATATTCTCGGTTTGCTTTCAACGTCACATAATGGCCCCAATTCGGGCTTAACTGTTGACCCGTGCTTGGTTACCATGGTGACTGAAGCCATTGCGGCGAGTAACAAAACATTGGACTTAGTTCTAGCCAAAGGTCAGTGTGTGACAACGCCGCTAGCTATGCTTGCTAAAAGAATTGGCGGAGGGGGGAGGTAAAAAAAGTATAAAATTGGGTTATGTAAGGGTCAAAACATTTAATGCAGTTAATTTCAAAGGCTAGATATGTCTCACTAGAATAAAAATGAGAAAACACGGTGAGGAGTTTTTTTTTTTATTTTTAGGAGGAATGAATGGATTGTTTTGTGAGATAAAAGAGGAGTGAAAAAAAACGCTTTGCTATAACAAGACCACAAATTTGACAGAGTAAACGAATATTTAATATTTGAAGCTCCAAAAAAATGTTTTTTTAATATGGTACACAACTAAATTTGTATACTAAAAACATGAAGTTTATATATTTTCAATTAGGAATTTGTTTATGTTCAAGCGGCTTCGCCCGGGGTTGCAAGGGCTGTCTAAAATATTGTTGATTCCCTGGAGGACTTTATTTGAAATGTTCTGCACTTCAAATTTTTTGGAAATATTAAATCAAATCACCTTTACCTTAACGATCAGTTAAAGAGATTTTTTTTTCCAATTTATTTACGCAGATTAATGAATAGCAAATACAGCGATGCATCAAAATTCTATAAACGATAGTTAGAATTTGATTTGTTAAAATGGCAACAGCACTGATTTGTTAAAACGGTAAATGTATTGTTGAAATGGGAACAATACAAGTAAAATAAAACGGCGCTTAGTTAATACTTCAGCTAATTGAAGTCGTACAGCGATGAGAATTGGAAAAATGGCTTTCTTGGAGAATTTCGAATATTTTTGATACCTCACACAATTCTTAACTCCCAACCGTTCGACAGCAGATAGCGCGACATAGATAGTTACATACATGCGTTTGTTTTCTTCCAAATCTTAATATATAAGATATTTTCTGAGATATAAATTTATTTTTGGGAATAAAAAATGTGAAAAAACAAGCAAAAATATGAAACGTATATAACAATGACTTCGCATAAAAATTAAAGTAAAGCAAATTGGTAATAATCATCTGGAAAGTCAAATTTAGCAAATTTGCTTCCATACTTCTGAAGAGTGATTTTTCTCAGTTCAGAAATAACACAAGAAGTTCCGAACTACATGAAGCATTTACCAACATTAAGTTTATAAATCGAGCTATTTCGCTGTCTCTCTCGATCCCCAGCTTAAGTTTCTAATAATTTCAAATATACCGTTTGAACGGTTGATCAGTCGAGAGATGAACTCGACTGCTGCTTATTGCAATCACACGATTCCCGATCATCCGTTGTTCAAATCTTTTAAGAATGCACCAGAGCGCCTTGAACTGGGGGAGGGAGCTGGCTAAATTCCTCACGCGCTTTTAAGGCTAATGCTGATGATTTGCGCATTGAATAGGGGAAAACTAGAAAAAGTCTTATTACGCAACGCGATGAAAGTTAGGCAACGTTTCACAATACCTACCCTATATCTTGGTTTCTCAAAGCAGCTGTGAAAATGTCGGAACTAGAACCTGGGACTTTCTGAAATCAAATGCCATACGTAATTCATGCTATAAAAAATATCTGTGATTGCAATGTCTTAAAACAAGAAAAATTTTATGGGCATTCAGTGAAACCTGTGTACGTTGACCACTTGCGGGGCAGCACTTTAGTGGTCAACTTACAGAGGGTGATGGGCTAATTGCGTTCCTGACAAAAGTGTGCAATTTATTCAAAAGGGCTTTAAGCTCTAAGGAAATAAACTGAAATGTAATGATATACTTCGTAATATTATTTTTTAAAGCATATGATATTTATTGTCCAAATATTATAAGCAGTAAATCAGTTCCACAGTGAAACTGATCTTTGGTTGAAATTCTTATCAGGAGGTAAAATTTATATTTGTTGAGGAATCCATTCACAAGTATAAAGAATCTCAAACTAAGAAGACTAAAACCAAATAAATAAAGGAGATCTTTAACACTGTTCAAATTTAAATGGAAGTAAAACTATCGGCTTCGTAACTTACATATGCTAATTAACACGAGCTTTCAATGTAGCTTTAAATGCAAAACAGCAAAGATTGTCGAATCAGTCTCAATTCGCGACTTATTTTCCATTTAACGTTCAGACTCGAAACGTATTGCCAGCTCACTCAATTTCATGGAACTGCGTTTACTAGGAGGTAATAAAATTAGGTAAACTGAGTTTCTCATTTATTTAAGCGAAAGTTCATGTCAAACATTTCAAGAGACCTTTTGAAAAGCTTCTAGGAGGCCCCCGAGGGAAGCAAATCGTTCAAAATATTGCTAGTTTGGGCTGTGAGCAAGGCAGAGCGTCAGATAAAAGAATCTTAAGAAATAGACGGTACGTAAAAGATAAATTTATTTTTACGCCATCTCCTTCTATACACATATATATATAAACTAGTAAACCCGGCGGTCATACGAAATGAGTGTTGTTCTTGATATTATAGATATACAATTCTCCCAGTAACCGGAAATGCACATCAAATTAAAGAGATATTTATCAGGTAGAACAGTAAAGTTTAATGAATAAATAATGAACATATAATAATTTCGGAAAAAAGTATTCTTACCGAAAAAAAAAAAAACATCTAAGTTATAATAATCTGTAAAATAGAAATACTATTTACTATATAATCAAAAATTGTTTGTGAAAAATATTTATTTATATCCATAATAAATAAATTAAAACAAAGAAAGAAGGATTAAATTAAATTCACGTTTACATTCATTTTTAACCGAGATTGCAAATCTGGCGATGGCTCAGTTCTCTTCCATAAAAAACGTTTTCATTATAGAAACAATTGTGTAGATGGCAGCACGATGCAGTTTTCTCGGGGTAAGAAATTCGGAATAAGCTATCGGCGACAAACAGACACTTAAGCGGCTTACATATAAGATTATGTTGGCACACTTTTGAGGGGAGGTACACCAAAAGTTTTGTACACCAAAAGATGAAGAGTTAGAGTTTTTCAAAAATACATACTGGAATCCATACTTACTTACTGGTGCTATTTCAACGCATTATAACTGAAAATTAATGTAGTTTACATTTAATGAAAGTTATACTAAACAAATGAAATAGAATTTCTTAATATTTTTGTTGGAGGGGGGGGGGGGCAGAGGGAGACACCGCAAATTACCGCCCCCGATGCCATTCATGCTAGGACCGCTCCTGTGATATACATACACACACACACATATATATATGTGTGTATGTGTGATGAAGCATATATATATATATATATATATATGTCTGTGTGTGTGTTAGAATAACTACAAACCAAGGAGGGCGCATTTCTGAACATTTCTTTTCACCAAAGTATCTTATATCAGGTTTTTAATATAGTTATAATTAGATTTAGCTAAATAAGAATACATTATGCAAATATTAATTGCTATGTTTGAAAAAAAATTAAAGGGCTGTGAAGAATACATTCGAAAAGGAAAAAAAAACCGCCATAACTCAATTACTCAAAAAGAAGTGGAAGTGGCGGGAATGTAGAGTTAAGTATGTTTCATTGAGTTCTTTATGTACTCTTGGCAAGTCTTAAAACACTCTTTAAATTTTTAAAGACAATTCAAATTATATATAAAACTGAAGAATCATTTTTCAAAACACTAGAGTGCTTGCAATACATCGGTTGCGAGGACGTGGTAGCCTAGCGGTTAGAGCGTCGGACTTCTACCTGGAAGGCCGCGCGTTTGATACCCACTGAAGACCCACCATGTGCACTTGGGGATACGTGCATATAAAATCAGTGGACCCCACTACCTCACCCCGTGCTCAAGCAATCCTAAGGCCTCGGCTAACAGGTAGGGGTATGGTGGAGAAAAGCACATCGATTGCTACACATGTATGCACCAAACTCCACAGCTGACAGAGTGAGATATATTCCACACACAGTGAAAGAAGTCCATAAGTCAAAAGATTAATAAGTGGAAGTAGCAGTGAATGTAAAATTAAGTATGTTTTACCGAGTTCTTAATGTGACCATGGCATGTCTTAAAACACTCTTTAAATTATTAGATGATTCAAATTATATCAAAAACTGAAGAATCTTTTTTCAAAACACTAGAGTGCTTGAAGTAGATCGATTGCTACACATGCGTCCGAACTCTACAGCTAAGAGAGTAAAACATATTTCATTTCACTTTAAAAGAAGGCCCTAACTCAAAAGATTTTTAAAAAATAACTAAATAAAAATGGCAGTAAATAAAAATCAGGTTTTTCTTGTACTGATGGCATATCTTTATTTGCATTGCTTTTTGAATTATTTGAGATAATACAGTTTTATGAACTGTAATCTGAGTTATGAGATAGCTGCATAATATATTCACGAAAACTGTGCATACGTCTAAAAAATAAATAAAAGTATTCCCACACCAAATAACAGTTTAAAACGTTATTTCACTTCTAAAAAATCTAAACTGAAATGAAAACGAAAATCTTAAGAACATGGTAAAAATTTTCACGCGTCTCTTTTGAGCAAGTAGTCCATTTTGAGTAGTGGCCCTCTTGCACTAGAAGTGCGAGATATCTTAACCTATGGATTGAAAAGTTTGATAAAAATAAATTCCAAACATGAAAACATCAAAGTTAATTCATTTTGTAATCAAATACTCATTCACATAGAGTAAATTGATTTTTCTTGATCAAAAATTTAATTGCATAAACTGTCAATGATCAAAGCTTATAAAACAATTAAAACTTTTATCATGAGGAAAATCCTGTTTATATTTGAAGGCAAAATAAAAATTCCGATTTTTAAAAAAAAGCGAAATTATAAAATAAAGAAATTTTATAGCAAAATGATCATATGGAAAATTAAATGCCTGTGGGCGGATTTTTTTTTTATCTACAATAAAAAATAAATTCACCAGCAGGAGATTTTATGTATTATTAAATGAAACTTCCGCAAAACACGAACAGAAACCCCGCCATTTAAATAACACCAACTGAAAAAAAAAAAAAAAAAATGTGATGCACTACAACTAAAAATCTTCATCTCTTTTCTCATAAATAGAATTTCAACCGAGAATGGGAGCAATTCATTCACCCACAGAGGATGGTTCCTTTTCGCGAACCAGCTCCATCTCTCTCTCTCTTGGAGAAGGGGGGGTTGAAATGGGGTCGAGCGAATATGGGAGAGCATCTTCTCTATCTTCTCTTCGCGGGAGTAACACGTTTCTGCACTCAACCGCCAACCATCATCACCCATTGGCGTCGGACCCTCGGGAATCGTTACGGCGATTACGGATACATTTTCGCCGCTAAAATCGCACTCTTTCTCGAGCCGAGGTCTTTACCTTCAGGATTTTTCCTTCCCTTTTTCCTTTTTCTTATTTTCCTTCACCGTCCAACAGACTGCCCCTGACTGGGTACTGAAAATGGCTGAAAGTATGTGCCGAAATTTTCGGAAGTAGTTAGGGGTTACTTCAAAAAAAAAATCACCATTGAAAGTCAACCGAACATTCTCCACAAAGGAACTATTGACTACGTGTCTGTAAATATTTTCCAATTTAAAAACACAGACATATTGAGTGCAAAACGACCATTCTCCACAAAGGAACTGTTGACTAACTGTCTGCAAATATTGTCCGTTATAAAAACGCAAAAACAGCCATCAGTTCATTGAGTGCTAAACGAACATTCTCCACAAAGGAACTGTTGACTAAGTCAACAATATTGTCTGGTGTAAAAACGCAAAAACACAGACATCAATTCACTGTCATCAAGTTCCTTTGGTTTTGGCTTAATTCGTTGTTTTTTCATTAACTTAGTGTTTTCAGTAACTTCCACAATGTCATAAGACATTATACATATATATATATATATGGGAATTTTCTAATTATATTACTCACGGAAGAGGAAACGATGAACGATGATGATGCTTGATGTGTGTTTTATTATATGTTTAATGTAATGTGTTGTCCGTGATTGTAATTTAATGTGGAGTTTGTGCAAGTGATGTCTTTGGTAATAATACCCCTAGACTAGATCCGAGACCGCATATATATATATACCTGTTTTTGTTGTTTTAAATCATTTAGTTCAAATCAGTTTCTGTTTTTTTTTTTTTTTTAAACTGAAGAAATAAACGTATTTAGGCTTTCAGCAGTATGTTGCAAAAATGCTTTTTTTAATTGACCAACAAAAAAGCGAAAAATTAACTCTTACCTTTAAACAGTAACACACAGAGCAATTTTTGCAGGGGACATTTTTTCCATTGAAGAACGTCAATTTCTAAATTCAATATTTTGTTTGCAAAATTCTGAAATGATAAAAATTCATTATTTATTTTCTTTAAAATTACAAAATTGCTATCTAAAAATCTGAATAAGTTTAAAATTATTTTTAAATTTTAAAATATCATGTTCGGCACACTTTGTGGGTTACTTTGAAATGACGAAAGGTTTAAAAGATATTAATGGAACAGCTTAAGGTTAAAAGATCTGTGTTTTGCTATAATAATTTAAAAACGAAATTAATCATAGCATAAACAACTGAAGAAATGCTTTACTTTTTAAAACTTATTTTGGATGATTTCAAATTCACATTGAAAGGAAAAATTGAAAAAAGAACATTAAAGTATTATGAAGATTACGAAATCATGTACTTGAAAGCATTTCATTACGCATAGGGCTATAAAGATTTCATAGCTAGTGTGGTTAAAAAATGAGTATTGCTTAATTTTTTGAAAAAAAAAAGTCTTCGCTTACACAAATCTTGTATGTAAAATCCTAAATATATTTTTAACATATATATTCTTTGAAAAATACAATTTTTAAAATTCGACGAAAATCTCTTATTCACTTTCAAATATTTATGGGGTTACAATATTAAAACTGATGTTAACACACAAAAAACGTTCACACAAAATTTTAGAACTGATTTTATTAAATTGCGCTGAATTTAAAATTTACATTACGAAAAAAATCAAAGATTGTACTTATTGATAAACAAACCTAAACATTAACTAGATTTTTTTACACCTTAAAAAGAAGGTGTTAAATGAGACTGTAATTAAATAAGACAAATAATAAGTAAGGTATTTAATAAGAAAAATCGGGATTGACACATTTTTGGTTTTTCCCTGTTCGTCAAGAACAGGCGACTAGTCTTCTTTTTTTTATTCGAAATGTCAAAGGCAAATTAAATTAAAAACAAAATTGTCTTCAGAAAGATGTTTTTATCAGTAAACTCCTGTTGCGTAAAAGAGTTCTTGTTGCCTCGAAACCAACGTACAATCTTTTGAAAATTTGTGCTTAATTTACGTTGTATTTAACCTTCATATTTGAAGTACAAAGGTGTTATTGTTTCTTAACATTGTTTATTTTAATTTTTGTAAGTTTAAAATTCTTAAAATCCCACTCTTTGATTTGTCAGTATAAAAGGCTAAGAGTACTGTTAACACATTATGAGCGGGCGACGTAGCACGCGCAACTATGTTGCGTAGCGGGCTAAGTTGACAAAGTTATAAAACGTTCTAAAAAAATACACAGATTTATACATTATCTGTAATAATTTTTTCTTCTCTGACATAAAAGTGGTGATTTTAGACTGGTACAAATACCAGATGCTCTGGTTTCCGCCTTTTAAACGGCAATGCACGAAACGGATATTTGTAACTGGTGCCCGCTCATAACACAAAAGTCAGTGAAACATCTTCGTATAAAAAGCTAAAATTAAGGCAACACAAAATATTTTAAAAGTTTTCCATTGCTTTTCATACAATAAAGTAATTGTTACCTGAAAGTAAAAGAAAATATTTTGTGTAGGGAAAACCAAAGATGGTGTTATAGCTAAATGAAGGCTTGGTTCCTATGCATTTCACATTTAATGAGTTCTAATATAACTTAATATACGTAATATAGAATCATGCAAACAGCAGAGAATGCAAATTGAGAAGAAATGAGAAATAAAAAAAGGGACATAAAAATGATGGAACAAAAATAGGAATATGAAAAGGAGTAAAATAAGGATAGGAAGAATAATGAGAAAACTTAAAAGAAAAGGAAAAGAGAAAGGATTAAGAAGGATAGGAAAAAGAAAGGGAACAGAAAAAAACGTCGTAATTACGAAACGAAAAAAAAAATGAAAGGAGGAAAAAAGCAATAAGGAAAATATAAAGCCAGTTCAAAATTGGGAAAAAAGGGAAAAGCGGAAACAAGAAAGGGGAAAAGAAAGCAAACAGTTTTAAAATTATTTAGAATAGTTAGGCAAACAAAAATAAAATGTGATAATAATTATGACTAACAGTTGCGTGGAAGAACACACAATAAAGTGTCAATCGAAAAAATAATAGGTTTATAACCTGCGCTTATATAACTTCTAATCACCACTTTTGTGATGCAGACAAAATTACAAGCAGCCTATGACGTAAGAATACAAACAAAGCTCTTAACGAATTTGTCTCTACAGTCTTAATGGAAGTCTTCTTAAGCCACTTCGAAGTTCCCTTCATTCTCAACAGGCTTCAGAATAAAGCGAGAAATTAACTTAATTAACTTTCCTCCTTAAAAGATCGAGTACTTGAAAATGAACTTCGTCAGAAGCTAAAATGACGAAGAGTCGGCATCCACGGAGTCATAAAGCAATTCACCTCATTGCTTCTCATTTTTGCTTTTGAAGTGTCCTCCTCGATTCGTTGCTGCTTAAGAGTTTTATTCGAGCAACAGTTTTCAAAAAGAAAATACGCATTTTTTTTTAATGAAATTGAGCAAAGAAGTTCCGTCTAGAACAGGGGTCGGCAACTTTTTAAGTCGGAGGAGTCAAAAATTACAATTTATAAAATTTCAAAGTTTTTAAAGAGAAACAAAATTTGTTCTTGCACAATAAATAGTACTTGCATAAAAAAAGTTTTTTGATAAAAAAACTAAACTATTGATTCATAAGAAAAAATATATATTTATTCATATATAAGTAGGGTTTTTCACAACAAATTAGATAATATATATCGCATTATTAGATAATTACTTATTATTTAAGTAAAAAATTAAACATTTACTTAAAATACTGACTGTACACCAATAACAAGCGATTGAGCAAACACATTCGATGGGGGCGATGGTTTTGCATGGTTATTCAAGTAGAAACGAATTCAGAACGATTTTTAAATGTCTTTTTTTGATAAAATAAATAATGTTTGCGTACGGAGCTAAAGAGCCGCAGGTTGCCGACCCCTGGTCTAGAAGTATACGAGCCTACTTTCCCGTATACACCCCTTTTCAAATTTATAATCTAGCTCCCTCTCTCTCTTTCTATTTCTCTCATTTAGCTTAAGTTCTTAAATAAGTAAAATCGTAAAATATATCTTTTTCAACAGTTCATATATCTTCATTCACTCATTCATTTATTCACTTCTTTCTTTATGCATTCGTTCATTTACTCATTGATGTACTTATTCACTCATTTATCATCAGTAAGCTCAGGATTTGTATAAGATTCAAATTTCCACATAGGCGATAATGTTAAATTTTTTTAACTGTTCAAAATTAAGCAAACATTGCTCAAATCAAAAAATATTTCAAATCGAGAGTACCTTCAAATAAGCTTCTTCAAATGAACTTGGAATTTAAGTCCAGGGTTTAATACCGCTCATGTTAAGATTTTTTGCACTGTTCAAAATTGAACGAAAAACTGTTCAAATAAAATATGGAAATGAGATATCCTCGCCGAGATCTTTCGAATGCAAAAAATCTTTCGAATCGGACAATTTCCTCAAAACTTACTGGAGGGTGGGGGGACAGACAAGACAGAACGACCGACAGACACATATATTCCTCATCTCAAAAGCCTACTTTCATTTTCTTTACTTTTAAATGTTCATTCAATTACTTCACTTATTTTGAATCTTCTTTATTTTTAACGATATTTTCAGGATACATTAAGCCTCCTTGCATACTTTATTCTATTTTATTTTTTTTCACTTTTACGGGAAAGTAGGCTAAAACGAATGCACTTTAAGCCCGCATATGCAACAGTCCATTTTAGTTTATCACATTATATTGCTGCACATACGATAAGGGTTCATTTTATCTTAATCATGATAGTGTATAATTCTCATTAATAATGTGTATAATTCTGTATTTCGGAGATTAATAATGTGTATAGTTCTGAAAGATTATTATTATTATGCGCAATATTGTCACGATGATGGAAATAACTACAACTAACATTAAGCAAACAATGAGATTTTTTACACTGGAAGCAACTCAACAGCAAAAGTCTAAGAACTGGCCCATGACTGATGGAACTCAGCTTTTATACACATACGGAATATTCTAGAAATATTTAATTTACATGTTAAGGAAATATCTAGAACTATCACGAACTTAGATAAACAATAAATAATATTTTAAATTACAAATTCCATTCTTTGGATAGAGCAGTCACGACGCGGAATCGAACCCGGGTCTGCTGTCCCTTTAGTAATCGAGCCATGGAGGTTTTAATCTTTTATGCGGCAATATATCATCGTAATAATGAACTTCACGTAGCCATATAATGAGCATTAACTTAACATTCTTCACTTAATTCTCAAAGAAAACATCGTATAGGTATTGTAACAAACATTGCTGAAATTTTGATTATGTTAAAAACAACAAAATGTATCCTTTTTTCCCTCAGTGACACCTCTCACCATTCATGTACAGCACATGTGACACCTGAAAATGACTACAAAAATAGTTAATTCGTAATTATTTTCCAGTAATCAATCAAAAGACTGGAACATTGTCTTTTGAACGTCCCTTGGTAAAATCAAATACACCTCATTGACATAGTGACAGACAAGAACAGACATTTCGGTGTGAGTTTTTCTCGTGGAAGACAGACTCTGTAGAATAAAAGAAAATTTATAAATAGAAAATACTGTTATTGTCTATTATTTCCCTGACTTAATGGCCATGCATTCGTCTTTACAAAACACTAAGTTATCATGACCGTCAAGTGAAGCTCGTAAAAAATTTGTTTTGAGCATTAAATGGTAGAAAATTTTTGTATCTTTTATTTTCTCACACAAGACAAACTTATATATATATGTACATAATTGTAACCAAAAAAAACCTAATTTTTAAAATACAAAAGAAAATAATCGGAATTAATACGGATATGACAATGTGTAATTTTAGAGAATAGGGAATAAGCCATACATAAACCACCGACATTCATGAAAAAAGGTATAAAACGGAATGAACCCGGATATCCTAGTCGAAGTGGAAGTTCACAAATCGCTAAAAGTCATAGAAATGACTACTATCTTTCCAATTAAACGGATTTAACTCGGATATCCTAGTTGAGGTGGACGTTCACAGCCGCTAAAAGTCATACAAATATGACTTTTATCAAAAAGTTCGCAGATTTATGGATAGATAAAGCGGTTGCTTACAACCCCGAAACACGTGAATGCAATGCAGTTGGGAAGTTTTTGCAATAAAATGTCGGTCTTTTACTCAATTTCTGCATAAAGACAAATATTTTAAACTAAAATTGTTTATGCTAATGGTTTATTAAGCATGAGAAATTTAAAAAAAAAATGAAGCGTAAAATGATTTTTTTATTTTTATTTATTTTTTATTGTCAAATACAAACAGATTTTGAGTCAAGTCTTTGTCTGCATCTTTAGATTGATACGTTAAAATTCCATTTATTTATTCATTTGTTTTATTTTCTTTTTTATTAATTACAAATCTGACTTGTTCAATCTTTATGAGATCATAAAAATTGAAGCAAAAGCACTTTAAATTAGTACCGCTTTTAGTTAAAAGACAGAACCTAGTGCTATTTCGACATCAAATACTAACTAAAGAAAATGTTTTACATAAAATTTTTCTTCACCAACTCGTATTCTTTTCTACGAGGCATTATCTAAAACAATATATTAATTAACTGCTTAATTTTAAAGTTCAAGTACTCAAAGAGAAACGTCACTTGAGAGAACTAAAAAGAACAACCAACACCGTCAAGTACGAAGTAGTTGATTCGAGTGGCTTTGACGATATTGGTTTTTGAAGTATTTTCCGCTCCCTGTAGTAAAATTACAGAGCCTAATTAATTATTTTCCGTTCTTACTCTTTGTCGAGTGTTAAAAGGGTTTGAGACATTAAAACGCTGATACTTTAAATTGTTTTCGGAAGGTGCCAGAAAAGGTTTTGAATAATATTTATAGTTGATTGTATAAATGTACACCGTTAAAAAATTCTGTAAGAAAATAGTAATATAACCATTTATTTGATTGTTATTTTGCCATATATAATTACAACAGTTGAATAACCGTTAAAAAGATGGTACTCAGACCACTGATTGAAAAAAAATGTTTATTCTCTGTTTCTCCTAAAGAACGTTTAACTAATCGTAACTTATAAGCGCTACTAGGTCTCGTAGTCAATAAGAATCGGGCGTCCATCTTGGTTGTGGAACCTTACCGCGGTACGTTGTTGTTAAAATATGAATAAAGATTTATCAGTTCAAATCCGCATGTGCATATAAACAAGAAGTTTCGTCTAGAACTATACGAGCCTACTTTCCCATATACACCAGCTTCAAATTTATATTCTATCTCTCTCTCTCTTTCTCGTTTAGCTTAAGTTCTTAATTGCTTCAGATATACCTTTTTCAACGGTTAATACATATTCATTCAATCATTCATTTATTAAGTCATTCATGTATTCAGAAATTCATGTATTTATTCACTCAGTTATTAATTCATTCTTTTGCTTTTCGATTTAATCATTCATTAATTCAAAAATAATCTTGAAAATCTCGATCAAAACATTTCATAGGAAAATAGGCTCGTTAGTTCTGGATGAACTTTCTATCTGTTCATGTTCTACGTCGTAAGAGCTTTCCGATAAAGTTTGTTCCAAGCAAATCGGTCCGTTAGATCAGAAATTATATAGGATTGAAATTTCCCCGCAGGCGGTATTTTTTTTTTTTTTTTTTGAACTGTTCAAAAATGAACAAAAATTGTTCAAATAAATATTTCACGCCAAGAACTTCTTCCAGTGAGCTTGTTCATTGGAACTTGGATCTTGTACCCAGAGTTTACATAATTTGCTACATTTTCGCCCATAGGCGCTAATGTTAAAAATTTTTGAACTGTTCAAAATTGAACAAAAACTTGTTCAAATCAAAAAGTAAAATATGGAAATGAGATGTCCTCGCCGAGATGTTTCGAATGCAAAAAGAATTTTTCGAATCGGACAATTCGTTCAAAAGTTATTAGGGGGGGGGGGGGACAGACCGACAGACACACACTTTTTCCCCATCTCAATACCCTACTTTCAAATTTTTTATTTTTCAATCTTTATTTAATTACTTAACTTATTTTTGACTTTTCTTGATTTCTAACGATATTTTCACGATACATTAAGCCTTCTTTCATGCTTCATTATTATTTTTTTCACTTTTACGGGAAAGTAGGCTAAAAAGAAGAAGAAAAGTGGCTTAAGCACTGGTTACTAAATAGAAACACATACACATGTAAATCAAAAATTGGAGACATTGGATTCCCGAACTGTTTGCAAATGAGCGAACCCATCATTTGAGCTGCTGAAACTTGTTTGTATTTTAATTTTTGCATCAAATAAAATGATTTTCGTCAATATACAGTAAATTTAGGCCAAAAATGACTTTGGATCCAATCAAAAATTGAAATCTGAATTTTAATGCAGTTTGCCTGTTGGAAAAGCAGATTTACTGATAAATAAAGGGCCGCTTTGAGTGGTGTAGATGGCCGAATGGTTAGAGCGCAAGGCTGGTACACCATACACCCGGGTTCGATTCCTGCTCGCTTCGTTTACGGTTTCTACGCCTCGAAATGGTTCGAAACGGTAAAAATTTTGTTTTTAACCATTTTTAAATGGTTATAAAATCGTAAACCTTTGTATTTACGGCTTTTAAATCAAGCTGATTGGAAATGGTTTAGATCCCGTAAAGATAGAAAAATGTTCCAAACCGTAAATTTAACGGTGAATTAGATGGACAGACTGCTGCCGGCTATTTGACCGGAGATTCATGATGACATTTCTAACAGTGCAGCGAGGTAGCCTAGTGTTAGAATGTCCTGGCTACCTACCAGAGGATTGGGTGCCCGACCCGCTGAAGGCCCACCATGTACACTTGCGGATACGTGCATGACAAATCCGTGGACCTTGAAGTCCCGAGGATACCGGAGGGTGGAGAATTTCCCTTCCCTTCACTCTTAGGTCAAAAAGAAAGGGGGCGTATTTATGGTGGCGCCATCTTGTGTCATCCAAATACATAGCGAGCCAAGTCGTACTTCCACCGTTGTGGCGCTCTTCTATAAAACGGAAGGCGCTCCTTTACTGCCTTAATTCCTGGTCGCTCTGCGAAGGGGACCTTGGATACTCAAGTGGCATTAGAAGCAGCAATGTAACCGAATGTAAGCAAAATAAAAAGTGTCAGATCTAACTTCAGTGCTGATACGATAAGACAGAGGCAAAGGAAAGGGGTTGTCCCCTCCCCCGTTTCTGGAAGAGGCTAAGGGGCACTCGGTGAAATTTTAAGTATGCTATATTATTCTGGGTGCGGGAATCCTTCCGTATATCTTGATGTTGATCACAGCTCGCAAGAAAACTTAATTTCTTACCATTCTCTCTATGTATTTGCTAATCAATCTGTGTTTATTGTATATAAATGAGGCATTAGAGTCGGCTAAGTACGTGAAAAATATGGAAACGAAAAAGCCTGGCTAAAGTAGACAAGACCTGCTATCAGTTGGATTTTTACAAATTTAGGAGTTCCTATGCGATCGTCAGCTGTCGGATACATTAATTACTATTTTCCCATTCCAATTCCAGTCTCGAGTTCTTATGCACTTTCTCTTCTTCTCTTCGGATTTGACATACTCTATCTTCACCTAATAGTATTTCCTGTTTACGAGACATTTAATCTACCACAAATATAAATAAATCTGTATGCACTGTCAGAAACATTTACTACCACTTTCTCTTGACATTTCCGGTCATGAATTTTCATGCGATTCTCGACTTTACTGACGCGTTCTATTTTGATTGGAAGTCAATGCCTCCACTTAGGAGACACGATGCATTAAATAATAATCTAATGAGCTTTCTGAAATTTTAGCTGCAACTGTACCACAATATTTGCAATCATCAGTTCTGAGTCGATTCTCAGTTCTCTTGACATGCTCTACCTAAACTTAAAGTTGGTATCTCTGTTTATGAGACAGCCTATGTTAGTAAACATAAAGTTCATGAACTCGGAAATACTTCCTTTCACTTTCTCTTGACATTTCCGGTCATGAGTTTTTATCCGATTCTCAATTTTCCTGACGCGTTCATTTTTGATTGGAAGTCAATACTTCTATTTAAGAAGCACGATGTATTAAATAAAAATCTGTTGAGCTTTCGGACATATTATATGCAACTTTCCTGTAATATTCTCAATTCTATTGACACACTCTACCTAACTCTCAATCTACCTCCAATCTACCTCCCGGTCGTTCTCTTGACATTTCCGGTTCTCAATTCTGTTAACAAGCTCTACCTACACTTAAAGTTAGCATCTCTAAAAGACAGCCTACATTATTAAACATAAATTTCATGAAGTGTCAGAAATACCACGTTCTCTTGACTTTTCCGGTCATGAATTTGTATGCGATTCTCAACTTTTTCGACGCGTTCTACTTTGATTGGAAGTCAATACCTCCATTTAGAAGACACGTTGTATTAAGTAAAAATCTCTTGCGCTTTCTTAACTATCAGATGCTTTCCCCCAATATTTCCGATCATCAGTTCTAAAACGATTCCCAATTTTGTTGACACGTTCTACCTGAACTTATAGTTGATATCTATAATTATAATTAGAGATACCAACTCATAATTATGAGACATACTATATTAGTAAACATAAATTTCATGAACTGTCAGAAATATATACTCTACATCTTTCTCATAAAGTTTCTGGTCATGAATTCTTACGCACTTTACTTCCACTTAAAGTTGGTTTGTCTATTTATTAGATATGTACTATTAGTAAATAGAGATAGTATTACGAGCTGCCTTAAACATTTTGACAATATATTTCAATTAGGTGTACGCTACAACACTTTTAATAGTAAACACTGCTCTTTGAAATTGCCGCACAAAGAATCTGAGAACCCAATGAATAACTTCAACCACGTCTGGAAGTTTTTCAATGGAGGAAACCCCTCCTGAATCTCGCAAAGCCGAGGAAGGAAAAAAAATCTAACAAAAGCAAGAAGAAAAAACAGCTTAAGTTCCAAACAGAAAAGGCATCCTTAAGAAACCAAAGTCAGACCAAAGCAATCAAGCTCTTCTTTTCTTGGAGGATAAAAAAGAATGTCGGGGAATAAAAGACGAGGAAGCCAGAGCATTTTAAGCACGGCGTTCACCAATTCCCCAAGTTGATCCGGATCAGGCCGGTTTTTTTTTTTATTTGTCCGTACAACCAATAGTGTTCCAGCCTTTTTTTTTTTTTACTTCAAAGACCATAATGGCATTCAGTTGTAAAAGACTGGAATATTTGTGAAGCTATTAGGCCTAAACAATGTGTGGTACCGTTGAGGATTAGTTTTTGAAAAGACGAATATCGTCCCAGATCTGTGGTATTATGTTCAGAATTGTAAGTGACGTGATTAAAGATGGTGAAAACATTTAAAAGAAAAAAATATGTTTATAACTTAAAAGGATGGAACACTTGAAAGATTTTCCCCATACATACTAATTTTAGAATGCTTAAAAGTTGGAGCAGAATTGTCTTTAGTGATGTGATCAATACGTTTTAATATTTCCATGGTATTGCGTGGATGATATTCATAAAATGAAGCATTTATAAAGAACGATAATTTTCTTTATGAAATATTTGCTTTTTATGGACTCTCATAAATTACTGGAAATATATTTCTTTCAAAACTAAAAAATTGAGCATTAAAAGAAGGAAGAAATACATAATTACTGAGAAAAAGTACTAACCAAAAATAAACTATTAAGCAGCTTCAAACCATCAACTTACAAATCGCAATGCCATGTTTTTAAACATAAATGAAATCTTAACCTTAAAGCCTCGATAGAAGGATACGTGGGTCGACTGATTGATTGTAGATTACTTCATGGACATAGAATTGGCTTTTAATGGTTTGCAGTTATTTTAGCTTCTAATTATTGCTTTATGTTTAAAGCTACACATTGATAATTATACAAAATTTCGGCTGTGTATAATTAGCAATGTGAAGTTGTCAGTTTTGCAGTAGTTTTGTGAGAACTCGTTTGAGTATGCTGTTCAGTTTTGGTCTACTTATCTAAAGCAGGATATTACCTCATTAGAAAGGGTTCAAAGGAGGGCTACTAAGTTGGTAAGTGCTCTCTCAGACTTAGATTATGAAGTTATTATTGAGGCGTAAAAGCCTCAATATGTATATTCTAGAACAAAAGACAGTTAGGGGAACATGATTCAGTTATTTAAGTTTATTAAAATGGAAAATGCTGATGATATTTATGCACAGAAGTTAAAACTAGAGGTCATTGTTTTAAGCTTTTCAAATCTCAGGTTAATCTTGAAATTAGAAAAAAAATAATAGTGTTATAGGCAGTTGGAATAGCTCACCGGAAGCGACTGTTAATTGCAGAGAGGTAAAAACTTTTAAGGGGAAGGCTCTTAATTTTCATTGGGGATTGTTAAATTGACTAGGATCAGCCCATCTGTGTCCTATACATGTTGCTGGTTGTCACTTTTGTATTTGTATATCTCAGTTGAGGTGAGGCCCACACGCAATGCTTTATTGGTTGTAGAGTTGGCTGCCTCTGATGAGTTTACCATGCATCCTACATTTATTTAGGTTTTTTTTCATCCTAAATTATGTATATACTTATATCTGTGACTTGTTTCTGAAGGGGCCTATGACAATGTTTTGAGTTACTAATAGCAAAATATTATGTTTGATTGGTTCTCTTGGTTCTAAAATGTTTCTGTTAGCTCTAAATTGGTTCTGTTAGCTCTAAATTGGTTCTGTTAGCTCTAAATTGGTTCTGTTAGCTCTAAATTGGTTCTGTTAGTTCTAAATTGGTTCTGTTAGTTCTAAATTCTTTCAGTTAGTTCTAAATTGCTTCTGTCAGTTCTAAATTGGTTCTGTTAGCTCAAATTTGGTTCTGTTAGTTCTTAATAACAACCAAGAAGCCCTATTTTCCAACTTTTTAAAATGTTTAATATCAATGGATTATCACAAATGACGATTTTGACTTTGGCCCTTTTAAAACCAAGCCGCATATGTCTATGATTGGACGGATATATATCTATGGTTGACGTGTAAAGTTATCTGCTGCGTTTTGAGTAAAACGAATCTAGGAATGCGACCAGTCTGCGAAAACCTTGATACAGAAAACTCCCAACAAATCATTGCTGGGATGGAAAGTTGTTGCGCAGCCCCTCTCCCACATGCAGAACTCCCCGTCTCGCTACCTGGGGCGATATCCCAGGAGGGACAGGTCAGCAGATAGAGCGATGCATGCATAAAGATTACATATTACCCGCCTTACAGCGCCAGCCGCATGGAAAATGGGATTCGTGAGTCAGGATGACGTCATGCCGGATAAATTAGATTAAAGATGACTCTATCGATCATTCTCGGTCCGCCGATACAGTAATGTATTTACTCTCTTTTTAAGCAGGACCCTCGTTACCTATTCAAAATGGATTTGCCGGATTTTTTGACTCGAAAAGTGGATTTGCAACCGGAGTTATGGAGAACGGCACCGGGTTTGGAGTTGGGATTTCGATGTTGTGGAATGAGAATGCAGAGTGCAGAATGCTGTGACCGTAACGTAAGGAATTCTGTTTTGTGGGAGCATTTTAAACTTTTGATGACTGTATCTCGGCTCATGCAAAAGAGAAACAATATGAAAGTTTGGACCTATTAAATATTTCTATTTTGACAGCTAAATATGGTTAAGACAATAAAAAAAGCTCTAAAATTCAACAATTACAGACTCTGAGTTAAATCTAATTTGCTATCACCAACATAAATAAGGGATCATTCATAAACGATGTCACGCTTCGAGGGGGGGAGGGGGGTTCGTGAAATTGTGACCAAGTGTGACAAGGGGAGGGGAGGGGGTAACAAGAAGTGTGACATCATGCATTATGCAACATAGCGTGACGCGTGACAAAGGGGGGAGGGGGTCCGCTGAAGTGTGATATATTGTGACAAAGGGGAGAGGGGGTCAAATGTGTGGGAAAAAAGCGTGACGTCATTTATGAACGGCCCCTAATATTATTTATGCTGGGGATAGCAAATCAAAAGTTACTTATCAACAATTGATTTTTTAGATGGAAAAAGAAAAAAAACTTTCGTAAGTTGTCGTTGGCCACTCACAACGAACTTTAATGCGAAAGAACGTCGTTTTTTCATTTTACATGAAATTCTAATTAAAAGAATAGGTAAGTTTCGACCTATTAAAGTATTCTATTTTGACAGCAAAATATGGTTAAGACAATTTAAAAAATCTCTAAAATTCAACAACGCCAGACTAAGAAAACCAATTATTGATATTTTAATAATGTTTAAATATCCCACGCGCAGAAAAACTGGGGGGGGGGGGGGGGGGAGCTCAGCGCTTACGCCCCTGACATCAAACTTTGTTTCACCGTAGACCTAACATCGCTCTTAACGTTTGTTTTTTTCTCATCATTAGTTTACTGTTACGTTGAAATTATTACTTCATTATCATTCATTCAATTACATCTTAACATTGAACTCCTTTAGGTCAATTTTATGTAATTTTAATATTTATTTTTCAATTATGAAGTAGTTTAACTGAGCTTATAAAGTTGTGACCTGATTTACTCCATCGTGGGGTAAAATGGGTCAGAGTGGGAAATAATGCTGAAAACAGTTATTTATTACTTTGAAATTGAAAAAAAAAAAAAAATGAAAGTAGCATATTTAGCAAGATTTTGAATTATGATTACAATGAAATGTTGAAATAATATTGTTGTAGATTGTTATATATTGGTTCACATCACACTTCAACAACATCACTTCTCTCTACCATATCAGCATGATCTTTTTTTAAAGAAAACGTGAAAAAAAACATTTTTTTTAGTTTAATTTCCAATAAAATAAACAACACACACTGTTTAAATTTAGGAACTTTCTGCAGTGAGGTGTAACAGAGTACATTTTAAAATAATAATCGAATAGAACTAGCTAAGCCTAACCCTGACCCATTTTACCCCATCCAAGAAAAATTGGTGCAAAAAATTCAATATTTAATTTTTTTTTTATATGCTTGGCTGGAATTGTTCTCTAAAGTATTTTAGTGAGGATATCCTTTAAATTTGGGCTGTTATTTGAAAAAATATAGAGATTTTCAGAAGTTGGTAAACCATATGGTTAGCACACTCTCCTCCAAAAATTACAAAAATATTTTTTGTGTTGTCATATTTAAGAACCTAACTTTTTTTTAGAATGAAAAATGTTGCCAACACATTGAAATATAACATAAAAAAAATTGGTTTAAAAATTTCAATTTCAAGTTCTATTATTTTGGGTTTTTTATCAAGTGACCCATTTTACCCCATGACCCATTTTACCCCATCCCCCCTATAGTTTTGTAAAAGGTCAATCCAGCAACGTGTCAAAAGGAACATCAATGATTTTCTTTCATTTCATCCAATTTTATACATCGAAATTTTTTTTACCCGTTGAAACTTGACCTACGAGTGCTCTTTGGCGGACGTCTCCGGGACTCAAAATTGCAGCCAAGTTCTTGTGTCACCGTCACCACAGAGAAGTGACGTTTTTCCTTAAAGTGTGACGCACAATTGTTTTTTCGTCTCTTGCTACGTTTGAACTTTAAAATACAATTATACGTTTGAAATTTAAAAATAAATAGTTATCGAAGAACAAAATTTTTCTAAAGATGTACGTTTATAGATGTCATTCCATCAAATAAAAATAGAACCAAAAAATTGAAAACTTTTTTTATTCGAGTAGAGCATGCTAAATGTCATGTTTGAAACTTCGATATTGAAATATTCAGAGTGATTACAAATGATTCATACGGTTTTGACGTCCTATAGCTTCAAATATTAATTGCCCATCGTCCATTTGTATTACTTGAACATACTTGTTTTGCTTCTGACATTTTAGGTACGGTTTTGACTAACCAGGCGGCAGAGTGATAACAGTTCGCAAAATGGCGACTAATCAACAGAATCCATTTTGTATGGGCTGAGCTTGACTAGAAGTCAATGTGTGTTGTGCAACACGAGGAGAACACATACAGCATTTTGTACGCAGTTCAACTGTTTGCAATAGTGTGCACAAATATGCAAAATTTCAGAGTAGTACACAAGTCATGCACATGTACTTATATGTATGCATGTACGAGTGTGTACAAACGTACACAGATGTACACATGTGCGCAGGAATATGCATATGCACTTTAGCTGTACGCAGTACAACTTTTCGCAATACGCATATTGTGCACTAATACACAAATTTAGAGTACTACACAAGTCTTGCACATGCACTTATATGTACGCTTGTGTACAAACGTACACAGAGGCACACATGTGCGCAGGAGTATGAATGTGCACTCAAAAATTTATTTTTTAATGTAGCTTTTTTTTAATAAATAGCTGAGGTAAGCACCATTCAGTTAATAAAAAAGGTTAAAAACGAAAAATTTAATTCTTTTACTTTTTGAATTCATAAGGCAAAATGAAATAATTTTTAATCATTAGCTATTTTAGCTTGCTTTTACTGCTAACTGTACACGAAATCATAGAAGTGCACGTTAATAACGTTGATATCTATAAAGAAGAACTGAAAGAGAACGAGAAACGAGGAAGATTATTTTCAAAACCGGCTAGAAAAACACAGAAAACATCGACATGTTTACCAATAACATCTAATTTCGTATCATCGCTACACGCTATTCCGTACACAAACGCAAAAAAAACATCATAAGAATTACCAACAAATCACCACCAATAAAACAGCTTGGTTTTCTGCAGCAAATCATCTCTACCACTTGAAGCAACCACAGCTCCACACAACGGGATTCTTAAAGCGGAGAGCCATCTATTAAGTATAGGGAATCCGATTTCAGCTCTTCGGGAATGGTAATAAAATAATCGAGGGATGGATGAGGGTGGGGAGGAGGAATGCAGCGTTCGATGTCGTGTTATCAGTCAACCGAATCATAGTTGGATCAGGATTTAAAGATAGAACGAAATAGCTATGAAATTAGATTTTTTTATTCAGGTATTTTTCAGTGAATTTTTGCATAAACCCTTTAGATCGATTTATTTGCAGCCGAAGATTTGTGAAAAGAGAGAAAAAAAGGAAAATTTACAAAAAGGTAATAGAGTTGTATGTGCAATGGAGGGTATTCATACAGCGTCATAGATCACGTGATAGCGTTGTAAGCGATAAAACAAAGGAAGCTGTAATATCGCTGTACTTCGAGTTCGACTAATCTAATTAAAACTAGGCCTAAATAAAATTCTACGTTATTAAAAACTAGGACTAAACAAAGTTCTACCTTATATAAAATTAACACTAGATAAAACACTATAACTATTGTAATAATTAATAAATTTCTTTTATAATTAGCAATGTAAAGTTGTTAGTTATGCAGCAGTTTTGTAAGACCTCGTTTGGAGTATGCTGTTTAGTTTTGGTCTACTTATCTAAAGCAGGATATTACCTTATTAGAAAGGGTAAGTTTGTTAAAATAGAAAATGCTGATGATATTTATGCACAAATTAAATGTAAATTACTTGGTTTATAATCAGAAAAAGCTATGAAAATAGTCTAATTTTAAGATAGCTAATTTTGCTTCGTGATCTCCACGTAGAACTCAATTAAAAATTTGGTAAACAAATCAGCGATCACCGTTATCACGTGACGCGATGAATCGCCTCCATTGCGAAAAGTATTCAAATTGGTCTCCTAATTTTGCTGCATTTGTAATGTTAAAGGTATTTTACCAAAAAATTCATTATAGTCGCAGACGGTACACCGGAAAAACTTTGCGTTTAGTTTTTCGTGTTACTGAACAAGATTTTTGGTGTAACGTCGAAAATTATTCATTTTTGATATACTTCAATTTTTTTCTATGAGTCTGTCTAAAAAATATAGACTGTGTAACCTTTCTTAACACATGAAATTCGTCAACTCCGTTACGTATCTAAATTGCATTAGGATTGCTCATTTCTATGAACATAGGATAAATGAGCAATCGTAAGGAATTTTAGACAGTATAACGTTTCTTAGCTCATGAAATGTGTTAACTCCGTTACGTATCTAAATTGCATTAGGACTGCTCATTTCTATGAACATAGGATAAATGAGCAATCGTAAGGAATTTTAGACAGTATAACGTTTCTTAGCTCATGAAATGTGTTAACTCCGTTACGTATCTATATTGCATTAGGATTGCTCATTTCTATGAACATAGGATAAATGAGCAATCGTAAGGAATTTTAGACAGTATAACGTTTCTTAGCTCATGAAATGTGTTAACTCCGTTACGTATCTAAATTGCATTAGGATTGCTCATTTCTATGAACATAGGATAAATGAGCAATCGTAAGGAATTTTAGACAGTATAACGTTTCTTAGCTCATGAAATGTGTTAACTCCGTTACGTATCTAAATTGCATTAGGATTGCTCATTTCTATGAACATAGGATACATGAGCAATCGTAAGGAATTTTTGATGCGTAGATGAGTTAACGGACATCATATGCAAAAAAAAAAAAAAACAAAAATTCTACTGTCTGTATTTTTTTTAGGCAGACACATAAAAAAAAATTTTATATATAAAGTTAAAAACTTGATTTTAATCACCGAAGAAAAGTTTTTTGATAATATTCCAAAACAAGTGGAATAACAGCAACACCTAAAATCTACTTATTTTGTCAATAATTCCACTTACAGAAAATTAATATGAACAAAGGTTTTGCCTAACCGGATCACAAATGGCATCATCTGTGAGTGAACCGTGCCGAAGTCTGTGGACACAATAGCGGTTGAACGCGGAGAGTGCATTTTGAATGTAATTGATTAGGATTAGCTAAGAGTTGACACGATGCGAATCAGAGACGAGATTTGACAGAGCCGCTAGATATAATTCACAATAACTATATGAATGGTTTAGTGTAAACCTGCGCAACCTATTGCTTTCATATATCAGGTCGAAGTGCTTAGGTTCGCTCGAACATGATTGAATTCATCCCAAGTGAGTGATTGAGAGACTATGACTGATTATGCAAGGAATCTGTTAGTAATTAGAAAAGATAAGGGCTCGTTTTGTTTATGTTTACATAATAATGCATTTAAACAACAGCAGTTAGCAACAACTTTATTTTGTCAACAAAACGTTTAGCTTACAAGTTAAACCGATTAATTTAGCGATAAGCTCATTTTATCGGGTAATACAATGTCTACTGCTATGAAAATCACTGCTAAATAAAGTCAACTGCTTATTGGAATCAAATTTAATGTAGCGGATTCAAATCAAGTCAACCTATTATAAAATCACCGCTTAATAAAATTAGTGGCGCCACTTTTAAAAATCAAAGTTTTGGATACTTCAATATGTTTAAAATGAAAGGAATCAAGTCCAAGAGGATATTTTCAGTGTATGAATTGCAATGCTTAATCTTTTCTTTTTCTTTCTATTCTTTTCATTTGCTTTCTATATAACGATAAACTAGTTTATTTATCTTTAAAAATGTATACAATAACATCTAATTTAAGTTTACTAGCTTATATACACCTACTATTTTTTCAGAGCTCTTAATCTCTTTAGTTCATTTTCATCTCTTGCTCTTTCTCCTATATTTAAAGGAAGAAATTCAACTATTGGAGATAACTAGTGGAAATAATGCGAGAAACACCCATTCTGTTCTGTGGCAACTCGGCAGCCTTAACAGGTGTCGCGCTGCAGCGTAATTTAGAAAAATATTTGTATTGAGGTTTCCATTGATAGCAACTTTGCAAGCGTTTTTTCACAAAACCTTTCTTTCGTCATTTAAATCTCTTTGCATTTCACTGCCATCATCCCCCCCGCCCCCCTTCATATTTTGCATCGCTTTCATTTATCTGCAACTAGTATATGCAGGGTTCATACTTAAATAGCCAAAAAAAAAAATTTCCATGACTTTTCCAGGTAGATCAAAGCAGAATTCCAGGTTAACGTTCTAAGTTTGCGCTCATTTTTGTCTCATTTTTTGCGGCAGCACAAACGAAAAGTATCAAAATCCGAATGGGGATCTTGCGTCGAACGCGTTTTTTGAACAATTTTTTATTATTTTTAGTAGTCTGACATCGCAACGAGCGTAGGTTCCCTGTGAGGGGTCCCTAGTAGGGGAATAAATCCCTGACTTTTTTATGACTTTTGCAAAAGGACATCAATTTCCAGGGCTTTTCCAGGTTTTCCATGATTTCCAGATTGAGTACGAACCCTGTATATGTTCATTTTTATATTTATATTATCATTTCGTTCAAAGCTTTACACTGCCAACTTCTTCTTTCAAAATTTACATTTAAAAATTCATTTTTATTTGATTTTTTCTTAGTAAAGCTTTGCTTTTTCCTTTATACTCTCCAACATAACCGAGACTGAACCCTACACGAGAAAACGAAATTCGAAATGCATGAGTGAAAAACCACTCAACGAGACAGAAGCTTGTGGGAAAATAACGAACAACGTGGAAAAATTATGAAACATAAATTCCAAGTTCCTCGGCGTTAAGCAAAAATTACGCAGAAATAGCGATACATAAACATTGTGTCTAGTAGTAAATAGCCAGAAAATTGTTTAAGCACATAGCCCCTTTAAAGCATAATAACATACTCTATCTTTCTGCCCGAATACATGGCATAACTCTCGTTGCTATGGCAACAAACAGGTCGGCCGTCTTATAAATCATTTCTCGCCGGGAGAAAAGCTACTCATTGAGGTTAGCTACGCGAATGCGCGACAGATGGCGCTTTCCCACGGCCACCCTCTGAAAGGACAGCGGAGGTGAGAGTGGTAACACCTGGCGACAAATCCGCGACATCTGCTCTTTCTCGGATAATTTTCATGCTCAATTTGGCTCTTTTCAACAGGTGGTTACGATTCAGAATTCCAAGAGTGACTATAAAAAGGAAGGCTCTGACTTTTTTCCGCCACTGTTTTTCTCAGAGTGGAGTTATTCCCGGAAAGTTAGATAGGGTAGAGGGAATATTTTAAATTGAAATGTGGAAATAGACATATGTGATCATTAAAACACATGGTTTGTTCTAAAAATACATTTATTCCCGAACGTATTTATTATTTCTTGTTCCAACATATGCTATGCTATGTTTTTTTGTTTTGTGTTCAATAGTTACAAACTACATACTTAATAGATAAAAAGGGTCTTGACGAACTCTATACTTCTTTCCCTACCTTTGCAATTACCGCGCAATTGCAAAGGTCTTAACAAACTATACTTCTCTCCCTTGCTCCCTACCTTTGCAACTACCGCGCAATTGCAAAGGTCTTAACGAACTATACTTCTCTCCCTCTCTCCCTGCCTATGCAACTACCGCGCAATTGCAAAGGTCTTAACGAACTATACTTCTCTCCCTCTCTCCCTGCCTATGCAACTACCGCGCAATTGCAAAGGTCTTAACGAACTATACTTCTCTCCCTCTCTCCCTGCCTATGCAACTACCGCGCAGTTGCAAAGGTCTTAACGAACTATACTTCTCTCCCTGCCTATGCAATTACCGCGCACTACCACGTGGAGTACATAAGATGATAGCAGTTAAACAACCGGATGGAATCGTGGCCTGGTTGTGGTCCTAACTACAGATACACAAGAGGTCAAAGGCTTATCTTTAACTTTAAAATGATTCAAGAAAAAAGGAAATTGCGTTTAATAGTTTTTCTTTTTTAAATTGCAAGAGCACTTGGTTGTACATCATTGGCTCCCATGCACCAAAGATGCATGAGATTGGATCTAAAACAAGACATAAATAGAACAGCTGAACAATACAATTATTGCAACAAAAATTATGTGCTTAATAGTAAAAAAAAATGTTTTTCTATTCTTTGCTTTCTTTCTTTATCTTTTCTTTAAAATATAATAACAAATTTTGCATTGCACTTTTTTTACTATCATGTTTTCGTTTCTTGAAAGACAAAACAGATAAACCTTGATAAGATTGTCTTTTTTTTAATAAAAAAACTGAATAAAAGTTGAGGGTTTTTTTTGAAAAAATAAACCAATTAATTTCCAAAAACTTATTTCCAAAAAAAAATTGAATGTAAAATTTTTGCTCAAACGAACCAAATTATATTTTCTTTGCTCAAATGAACCGAATTATATATTTTTGCACTTTAAAGAAGTTCTTTAAAAATAATATCGAGTTCATATATAAACAAAGAAAACCTTAACATCAGAAGTCATGATAAGTACCTAGCTAAATAAGCTACAAGATAATTTCCTGTAGAAAAAGTTAAGAAACCATCGAAAACGAAACCAACTGGAATAAAATATTCAAGATTATCACTGATGAACAGCAAAACGAGAAGAAATTATTTTTTTTTATGTTTAAGTTTTTACATCAACAGTGTTTCTAAAACTTGTGAAATGTTTGTGTCCCTTCCATGAATTTCGTAATAAAAGAAATTCTCGCCAAAAGAAAAAAAAAAGTTAAAAATTGGATTCTCTTAAAGTCATTAAATGGAGAAAAGACATTATGGTCTTTGGTTTAGTGGGGGTTAAACCGAGGCATATAAGTAGAATAAATCTAAAAATATAGGAAATTGTAAAGGTAACGCAGCTACGTATTCCTTCCAAACTCGTCCCGTATCCCAGGGGGTACACGTACTACACTTGGGGAAATACTAGTATTAAGAATGAAAGTATAAAATTAGAGGATTCAGAATCATTTAGGAATGGTTATGAAAAAGTACTTCAAACATAAGTTATGCAATTCCTGCCGTTTCCCAAACGTTGATCTGTTTTAATTTATCACTGAATATTGTTAGCATCAAAATATTTCAATAATATGATTTCATATAACCGCAAACACACAGAAGCCATTTGCGTCAGTTTGAGGTAGCTTAAAGGTAGCTCGTCCCTTGCTCAAAAGATATAACATCGCTCGAATCCAAATCCATCAAGGATTGAATCGCAATTTTACGCAAAAGCTTTGCATTTACTCGGAGACTTAACCCTTTTAATGCTTTCTACAAAAGCGACCGTCCGGTTTGAGACGAGGTGGATGAAGGGTTGCCTGAGGGCACAATGAGCCAGCGATAAATATTGCAAATTGGTTACAGGGCCGCCATCAAGCGCAATCACAAGAATAATTAATGAGGGCCTTCCATCCAGGAGGTGAAAGCAGTTCCTGTGAGCCATTCATTTCCAGCAGTGCTCTGTGATTTCTGAGGCTTAGGAGTCGGAAGGCAAATTATTTGCAGTTGATTTGGGGTGTTAGTTCGGTGGAATCTTAGGGACCATAGAATCAATTGAATGTTCCTGGCGAAAAGTGAGATAATGGAACACTACGACTTCTCTTTGAGGTGTGAGAGGAGAGGGAGGGGTAAATCCTGGAAATTTTAACACTGCTGGCGCCATCAAGGATTTTTGCATTCCATTGGTACAAAATTTTATTTCAGTGAGATTTAGCATACATTCGTTTTTGTTTCAAAGCTAACCTCTAAATGTTTTCACATTAGAGATCTTGACACAAGATTTTCCAGGCCGTTTTCAACCCCTTCTAAACTTTCGTTTTACACCTAGTTGCTACTAATTAAAATAAAACCTTTATTCACATTGACTTTTCCTACTTACTGTGTATTAGGAAAATCCAATGCAATTGAATGTTTCACTATAATTAGTAACAAATTTAAATTATGTTAAATAGAAGCTTCGAAACAGTCAAACTAGCTGGTCTGGGTAATCTGATGTTAAAGATACTATTTATATTACCGTGTATTAGGAAAAGCCAATGCAATTGAAAGTGCCACTATAATTAGTAACAAATTATGTTAAATAGAAGCTTCGAAACAGTCAAAACTGGCTGGTCTGGGTAATCTGATGTTAAAGATACTATTTCTATTACCGTGTAAGATACTATTTCTATTACCGTGTATTAGGAAAAGCCAATGCAATGGAAAGTGCCACTATAATTAGTAACAAATGATGCAAAATGGAAGCTTCGAAACAGTCAAAATGACTGGTCTGGGTAATCTGATGTTAAAGATACTATTTCTATTACCGTGTATTAGGAAAAGCCAATGCAATTGAAAGTGCCACTATAATTAGTAACAAATGATGCAAAATGGAAGCTTCGAAACAGTCAAAATGACTGGTCTGGGTAATCTGATGTTAAAGATACTATTTCTATTACCGTGTATTAGGAAAAGCCAATGCAATTGAAAGTGCCACTATAATTAGTAACAAATGATGCAAAATGGAAGCTTCGAAACAGTCAAAATGACTGGTCTGGGTAATCTGATGTTAAAGATACTATTTCTATTACCGTGTATTAGGAAAAGCCAATGCAATTGAAAGTGCCACTATAATTAGTAACAAATGATGCAAAATGGAAGCTTCGAAACAGTCAAAATGACTGGTCTGGGTAATCTGATGTTAAAGATACTATTTCTATTACCGTGTATTAGGAAAAGCCAATGCAATTGAAAGTGCCACTATAATTAGTAACAAATGATGCAAAATGGAAGCTTCGAAACAGTCAAACTGGCTGGTCTGGTAAATCTAGTGTTTAGCTCATTTCAAACCAATAGTGACAACCACGACAGTCTCTATAACTAAAGATATGTGTTTGCGCATTACGTTTAACACATTCTCTTCGCATGTAATAAGAAAGTATAGGCAGGACCTGAACAACCTAAAGCTGCCTAGCTTTAGGCCTGGTACTTTTCCAAAGGCCCGGTGTATTACTACTAAAGTGTGGTACTTTTTTCCTCCAGACCCCTATCTTTTAGCCGAGGCCTTAGGATTGGCGCAGGTGGCCATCGATCGTCTACGGTTGGCGTAATCGCGTCGAGATAGTAAGGCTGGGCTAGCGGCCAGCAAACCTACCTCTTGCTGTGTGAGCCTGGCCTTATTTGGTATGTCTATTCTTAAGGCATAGCAGTTGGAGGTCAGAACCTGATTCTAATAGCTTCCCTGTGCCAAAAACTGCAATATATGAAGATTTGCTGTACATATTATAATATAAGAAAACAAAATAAATGAAATAAGTAATTATATTTAACTTTGCAACAATGCTTGGGAGAAGAAATCAATTCCCTTGTAACGGTCTAAGTATCAAATTGCTTGAATATGTGAAAAATAAGTTGAGATTTTTTAAAATTTTTAATGAGCTTCGTATGTACTGGTTCTTAACTATGGCAGGCCTAGAGATTGGTACCAACTATTTCAGCGGCACCACAATGAGTGGGGTACCATTGAGAATTTTAACATCCAGTTTCTTCACCTGAAGCCACCACTCTGTTGATGCACAGCCCTCTAATGATACTCTTTAAGCATCTCTTCAGCAATAAAGAATCTCAAAAAACAACGTATCTTAACTCGACTTGAATGACAGTTCAGTCCGGTATATTATCCCATGACAATAACTAAATGTTTACCAATCTTCACAAGAGCATTTACGATCAACCATAGATTTTCCCCCACTGCTAGATAATGTCCGAAAGAACATGCGATTACTTAAGCAACGATAACTTCACGCTTATATCAACCTATGACATAACCACCTGTTTACTAATCATTCCCATCACTCTCAATATCGTGCACAATATTACACCCCTATTTACGAGTCCATAAAAGCGTTCCTAAAACATTATCCACGAAAAGAAGGAGTGAGGAAGAAAAAAAAAACATCTCACCTCTTCTGAAACCCGAAAAAGCAGACGATCCCTTAAGATGCATGAATATTAAATTAACTGCATTATTTATGACTTCAACGCATCAAGCAGAGTAGCGTGGGCGGTTGTCTTCTTTGAGATCTAACAAGGCATGACACTCTATGCAGGAAATGCCTTCTCAACCACCTTATCCCAGTTTTTTGCCCCACTGAAAAAATGGTGTAATGCAATCATGCAGATATTAAGCACGAGAAAAGATAGGTGCCTAGCTTTTATTTCGAAGCAAGTTTACAGCCTTCAAGGAATTCTATTTATTTTTGCATTTTGTTCCGGTTCTGTTTGCAATTAATCACGGGTTTTTTCTTTTTTCCCTCTCTTAACTTTTGCTTTCAAAGGCTTTTTAGAAAATAAATTAAAACTCCAGAAGGAATTGAAGACGTAAAGAAATGGAAGATATGAATTGATCATAAAGTAATGCATTATCGTGGAATTAAAATAACTTTTAATTATATTTAAAGGGGTTAAAATATAAAAATCTATTTACATTGAGGGGGACAAAATCTCGTTACATTAATCATTCAGTTATTTCAGTTATTTGCAAATGCTCCCACAATTGCTAAAAAAAAATAATCCATCATTCAGAATGTAAATTGCGCTAAAAATCGATTCCGACACAGAACCAGGGATGATTTTAAATCGATATCTATTTTAAATGGAAATCACCGACTTTAAACCCATGGATGTTAAAATCATTAAATTGGTCAAACTTTGTACGTTTCTGCATTCAAAAAGGTTATATTATTATTATTACTATTATTATAATTATTACTATTATTATTACTATTATTATTACTATTATTAACGAGGGTGTATCAAATGAAAACCTGAAAAGTGCTATATAAAGTTTCGAAAAATTGTAGGATTGATTTGGTAGATGACAGGGATGTTCCTTGAAGTTCACACAATGACCACCAGGTGTGGTAGTGACCTTGCTACACACACACTAGCAGTAACATCAGTTACAATATGGCTGCCTTACTATCATCATGCACCACGTTAGAACTACGAGTAGTGATTCGTTTCTTGACTAGTGAAGGTGTCAAACCAGAAATCCGTCCCAGGATGACAGTACAATATAGTGATTCGTGTTTGTCCCTGCATCAAGTGTATGGGAGGTTTGTTTAATTTCTGTATGAGGGGCAAGCATTTCCAAAGTGATGAAGAAGTAAAAACTGCGGTGCACGAGTGGCTGCAGGCGTGACCAAAAGAATTCTTCAAACGTGGTATTCATGCGTTTCCAAAGACTTGGAACACTTGCATAACACATCAAGGAGACTATGTCGAAAAATGATATCGCCAAGTTTTACTTAGTAGTCAAAATAAATCATTTATAACACTTTTAAGGTTTTCATTTGATATACCCTGTAATTATTACTATTATTACTATTACTATTTCTGCTGCTTAATAAACTCACATTTGTTCTGGGTTGAGTGATTTTTAAACCCTGCGAATATTGCTGAATCCATTTTTATTCGCAAGTACGTAGTAAATTACTCATTTAAAATAAGGTTTTAATGAATTATTAACTAATTGCGTCATGAATAATAGTTAACTTTAAATAATGAGAAGCAGCAAATATTGGTAGTACACTGCAGCCATGGAATTCATCGGTTTCGCTAAGGAGGTATGTAGAGTAAAAAACGCCCCAAAATAATATACACACCTACGTTTCTTTTACAAACTGCGAGTACAGTAGTTTCACAACGAGTACTCTTTCTGGTGTTGTAACTTGTCAAAAAATTAAAATCCCCCCCCCCCCCCCAACAATCCTTTGATTTTTCCAACTCTTCTACAGTCAGTTTTTGTCAGTCCGAAAATGAAACAAGAATATACTACAAAAAAAAAATCTGTTTACAATAACCACCTGTTAAAATCAAGTAGTTTTAATTTGCAGGCTGTAAAAATATAGACCATTAAATATAAATGTTACAGATGCCCTTCTATTTAAGAAACTAGTTTCCGTCTAACAAATGTCCGTAAAGGAGAGGCTTCAATGTTTATTTATTTATTTTTTTTAGTAGAATAAATAATTTGTCATCTGTATTGTTAGTATATAAAATCTAAAAAAGGTTTCCACAAAGAGCTTCCTCGCGCCTAAATTTTCTTTTTTCGTGTTGTAATAAGAACTAAAAAACGCCGCCCATAAACACTGTGTGTCAAAGACTTAAGACTAGGTTTATAAAATAAAATAAAAACTAGCAATAATATATTTCAGGTATTTGTATTCAAATTAAGCTCCTTGGGCTTCAATACATTTGTTAGACCGGTTTAGTTTTTATTTTATTTTATAAATCTAGTCTAAAAGTTCTTTGACACACTGTGTATATCCATCCACAACAGGTTACCAATTCACCAAAAGCTACCTTAGTTTAGTTAGAATTCAATTTTTATTATTCAACAAAGCCACCCACATAAACAACAAATTACAAATTTTCTGAAAGCTACTTTTAGATCAGTTAGAGTTTATTTTTTATTTTTAAACAAACAGGATAGAAACGAGTCGACGTCGGAAAATGGCAATTTTAAGATACACGTTTTTCCTCCCACCTCTTGAAAACTACTTTTTAACTACTCCTAAACTTGTGTGCCACGTTTACAAAACTTGATTAGATCTGCCACAACCACCACTGACGGATTCTGCTTCTAAACCACTTTACAGGTGAAGCGCGAGCAGAAAACATAATTATGGAACCTTAGAAGAAAGATAATGCCACACTTTGTACAAGCCCACGTCTTTGTTTTCTTTCAAAAGAACCGAGTTCACGCGACTGATGAGGACCAGCAGGAAGAGGACCCCCGCTCCCACCAGGGACTCAAGACAATAACACCGAATACCTGTCACAGGAAAAGCCAATTCACGATCTCCGAAAACCCAACGGAAATGAAGTGAAGAGCAAGAGAGGCATCGCACGCCCGCCTACACACAAACTGCGAAATCGCTTTAAAAGCTTCCATCCCCTCCGACAACTCAACATCCCCCAATTCTCACCCCCTCCATCATCCATTCTGTGAATGGATGTGTGTTCACGGCACGAGTCGGACTCAATTTAATTTCCAACTCCAGCCTTTGATTAGCCCTGACGAGGGATTGATCGCGCCCTCCCCTCTCCAGGCGACTCGATAAAATTTCAGGGAAATGGGGGTCACTTCGGGGGAGGTCTCCCCTTTAATTCCCCCAGGCGAATCATAGTTCTGACATATTTGGACACAATAGCTTTTAAAGTGCCGTTGAGGTAATATATGAGAGCGTTGCTTTCTTTTGCTTTTAATATTTCCCGTTAGTACAGACATGGAAGCTTTCAATAATTTTGTTAAGCAAAAGCATTATTGAAACCAATTAATTCTTCGTACCAATTTAGTTTTAGAACTGACTAATTTAAACCATATTCGAATAATGCAATTGAAGCGAAATATGAGAGAGTAGTTTCATTTTGCTTTTAATATTTCCTGTTAGTACAAACATGGAAGCTTTCAATTGTGCACAATTTGGGCAAAATACCTTTTAAAGTAAAGTTGAAGCAAAATATATGAGCGTACTTTCATTTTGATTTTAATCCTTCCTGTTAGTACAGACAAGGAATCTTTCAATAATTTTGTTAAGCAAAACCTTATTGAAACCAATTAATTTGTCGTGCCAAGTTAGTTTCAGAATTGACTAATTTAAACCAGATTTGAACAATGCAATTGAGGCAAAATACGAGACTGCAGTTTCATTTTGCTTTCAATCTTTATAAATAAGTTGAGTGAAAGGAAACGTCTTATTGAAACCGACTTACTTTCAGAATTTACTAATTTAAACCATATTCGAATAATGCAGTTGAGTAAAATATGAAAACGTAGCATCATTTAATTTTTCCTGCCTTTTTTTTTTACACAATATATTTTTCATTTTGCTTTTAATCTTTCCTGTTAGTACAGACATGGATCTTTCAATAAATGATTAAGTAAAAACAAAAGTATTATTGAAACCAATTAATTTGTCAAAATTGACTAATTTAAACCATATTCGAATAATGCAATTGAGCAAAAATCGGAGCACAGGTTCATTTAGCTTTTAATCTTTATAAATACGTTAAGATAAAAGAAAAGTATTATTGAAACGAAAGTAGAAAAAAATACTATTTCCAAAAAAAATCTATTGGTAAGACAAAATTTTTAATTTTTTTTAAAAAAGTGAGACAATCGGTTGACAAACAGGAAAAAATGGTACTTTATCTTTGCCTATTTATGTAAAATTAAAGTATTTGAGAATATTCGTCTACCAGAAAACAGGAATGTGAGATAAGTAGGAAAGAGTAATTAATAAAAACCTAATGCACTAATGTAACAATCACAACTGGATAAAAAGACGTACTAATTTTACCAGGTTTTGATATGTATGTATTATTTTAAACTCTATTGTGCAGTTTTTCATCAAAAAATTGCACACATTAAATGAAACAAATCATTTAGGATTAAACTAGAAGTAGACAAAATTCATGGCAATTAAAGTTAATTCAAACAAAAAATTTGATTGAACCATTATCCAATAAAGAATTGACCGTGGTAGCCTAATGGTTAGGATGTCGAGCTTAGGATCGGAGGATCTCGGGTTCCATACCCGATCCGCTGAAAACCCACCATGTACACTTAGGGATACGTGCATGTAAAATCCGTGGACGCAGAAGTCCCGAGGCAGTTCCGAGGGTACCGGTGGGTGGAGATTTTCCCTTCCCTTCACTCTTAGGTCAAAAAAGGAAGGGGGCGTATTTGTAGTGTCATCCAAATACATAATGAGCCAAGTCGTACTTCCACCGTTGTGGTGCTCATGTATAAACGGAAGGCGCTCCTTACTGCCTCAATTCCTAGTCGCTCTGTGAAGGGGAGCTTAGATATCCAAGTGGCATTAGAAACAACAACAACACCGATGAAGAATTGAAATAAGTAAATTTCGTAAGCACATTCTGAAAAAAACTACAATTTGTCAACTGAAATGTTGTTTTTTAATGTCTTTTAAGTGTAAATAATTTTGGCCATTAACTTTTTTTTTCGAACACGAAATCAATCAAGTTGCCAAGCTCCCATTGTTACAAAATTAGCAGAACAACTGTTGCCATGTTAAAAATTGAAATATAAATAACTATAAGTAAAAAATATATAATGCACCTGCGTTCAAACACAGATAATAAATGATAATTTGCCTTAGATTAAGTCGGATTGTAGCAACAAGCAATGGGTTTCGAGTTACATCCATTTGACAGTCGAATTATTAGATTAGTTTTTATTCCAGTTGTCTAAATCAAAATTTATACTGAAGTCAACGAACTATAATGCAAATTTGGTTCTAAATTGATTAATTGTCGTCTAAATTTTGACAATTAGATTAGACTAGAACTTTCGCTTCTTACTCAGAAAAGGACTATGGATCAGCTTAAATCAGTTGATTTCAATTAGTTGACATTTACTGCAACATAAAATTGAATTCAGCAAAACGCCTCTTAGCGGACACACACCCCTCTTAGGCAGGCGATTTTTAATTCCCCAGCAGCAAATGATTGAGCCTAAACATTCTTTTGCGGTCACCTGACTCAAAATTTTTGTCCCGTTGGTTTCCGCTTTAGAGGCGTTTTACTGTTATGTTACGGTGAATCTCCGAAATCGGAGAATGTCGATAAGCACCGGTGGATCTTGACATACACCAAATACAGAATGTCGACAATCACCGGTGGATGTCGACACACACCAAATACAGAATGTCGACAATCACCAGTGGATGTTTACATTCACCATCTATCAGACCGGTGATTGTCGACATTCTCCAATTTCGGACATACGCCGTAACATATATATTATTGGCGATGTATGAAGTCCGGCATTTTATACAAAAAATTACAAATTGGAAAAAGCTACTTTTAGTTTAATTATAATTAATTTTTATGTTTAAACAAACACTATGGAAACGAATCAACTTCAGAAAATGGCAAATTTTTAGACATTTTTATTTTGCGTTTTCCCCCCTCTTAAAAATTAATTTTTAACTAGTTCTAACCTTGCGTGCCATGTTTACAAAATTTTGATTAAATCTACCACAATCACCACCGACGTATTCTGCTTTTAATCTCTTCATTCCAAGTGTACCCAATTGGGTACATTTTAAAATACTGTTTATTAACTACTGTTTGTGCAATTTGAAAGCTAACACACCCAATTGTTTTTGAAATTAATCAACAGATAGTTTACTTCGTTTTAAACATGGAAAACATGGAAATGGGGCATTCATTATTATTTAAACTAATTATTAATTAAAATTAAAAAAAAATTATTTATTTCGTTTTGTAATCATTTTTTAAATCAGATAACCAAAAAATTGCGTCAAAATTGTTGGTGCTTAGTTCTGGGGTCTGAAGAGGTTAAAAGAGAAAAACCACTTTATAGGTGAAGCGCGGGAAAAAAACATAATTACCTCTTCAAACCCCAGAACTAAGCACAAACAACTTTGACGCAATTTTTTGGTTCTCTGATTTAAAAAATGATTACAAAACAAAATAAATATTTTTTTTTTAAATTTTAATTAATAATTAGTTTAAATAATAATGAATGCCCCATTTCCATGTTTAAAACGAAGTAAACTATCTGCTGATTAATTTCAAAAACAATTGGGTGTTTTAGCTTTCAAATTGCACAAACAGCAGTTAATAAACAGTTTCTTAAAATGTACCCAATTCGGTACACTTGGAATGAAGAGGGTATGGAACCTTAGGAGAAAGATAATATACCACACTTTGTAGAAGCCCACGTCTTTGTTTTCTTTTAAAAGAACCGAGTTCACGCTACTAATGAGGACCAGCCCATGAATTCCTTCTATATAATGCCTAGGTATTGTATAAATGATGGCGTCTTATAATAGGCATCCTGTAGAATGTCATTTACACGATGGCCTTTCATACTTTGCCAACAACATATATATGCTATAAGGAAAGCAGGAGAACGCTAAATATCCTAGAAAATTTTTACACTCATATATATGATAATACAAAAATATCACTATTAGGCTAATTTTCATGAGTCTCATGTCTGTCACACGTTTTGTTTTGCCTTCAGGCGCTAAATATTAAAATAATTAAACAAACTTCGATGTGCTCACACAATTGCTTGCCCGCTCAGAAATGGAGCTCTCCCTTTTGACGATTCTTCAATCATCTCCAAGAACTTTTTTACACTCATATATATGATTACACAAAAAAATCAGTATTAGGTCAATTTTCATGCGTCTCATGTCTGTCACACGTTTTGTTTTGCCTTCAGGCGCTAAATATTAAAATAATTAAATAAACTTCGTTGTGCTCACACAATTGCTTGCACTCTCGGAAATTGAGCTCTCACTTTTGACGATTCTTCAATCATCGTCAAGAAAACTTCGTCATTTACAACGATCGTCTCTACATCTGAAGGAAATCCAAATATAAAAGCAACACTCATATTTGTGGAGCAAACAGGTATCTAGGTTATCTCTCAGTAGTGATCTAATACGATTTGGTATTTTAACATTTATTTCTTAGAAAAAAAAAAAATGTATTTTTAAAGGGAAATAAAATGTGACAAACCGCGCACGTTTCGTCGGGTTAAAAGTATTATAAGACAATCGAAAAATATGGGACGAAAACCTCTAAACGCTGTCCAATTACACTATATTTTATTATTTTCCCAAATTATTAAATAGTTATTTTCAACATTTTATGTTGAAAATCATGGTGGAAAACACATGATTAGAAAGGGATTATTTCTAATCATGTGTTTTCATACCTGTTTGGGGGACAGGTCATGAAAAAAAAGGAAATTCGCGATGAATTCGATAGCATTTACAATACAATGAAAAAAAAAAGAAGAAGCTTGATAATTATAAAACACGCCATTCACAACAAGGAATAAAAGGAAACAGAGGTGCTGTTATTTATTTCCGATACTCTTTTGTTGATCAAAATAATTCATTTTTACTGAGCTCATAATAATTTTCAAAGAAAAAAAAGAAGAAAGGAAGAAAAACTCGTGGTAAAACATGGCTGCCATACGAACTCGGTATTTTAATTACCATCCTTTATTCACGCTTCTTCACTTTTGTACTTCCGATTTGCGACACCAGGGGTCGTCCCACTATCAATGCCGCAACTTAAAGAGGTAATCCAGTTAATGCTTCTTTAATTACTACGGCTACAAACATTGAGTTGGATTACTTGATTAAAATTGAGAAACTCATATCCAATTCTTCTTTCTTTTTTTTTTTTCGTCGTTCATTTTCACTCCAAGAGCAATTCTAAGACAATCTCCTATTGGCTGTTCCAGTAGACGAGGCAATGAGAATTGGACAGAAATGATCCAATTACAATAAGCTTTTCTCCTAGGTTCGTTGTCAAAGTTGTTTGTACTGGAGTTTTTGATCTTTCCTTCCCAGCTTTGCTTCTCAAGCGGTTAATTCTAATTAATTTCTCTTTCATCAAAGGAGACATCAAGCGTTAAAAATACGCCTCACAAAACTAGATTTGATTAGATTTAGCGTAATCTTGCATGTTCTATGAAAAAGTGATGTTTTTATAAGTGCTTTATTACATCTCAAAAACTCCATCATTCATAATTTTCTGAAAGCCGGAATTTCGATTTATCAAAATAATTTCCTAAGTCTTCTTTTTTTCTTATGCAAGCTTCCGTTTGTCTTACTGTTATTTCTGAAGTGCCAAAAAATACAAGAGTTATAGACGATTATGAGCAAAAAAGAAAAGGCTCGCTTAGAAAAGCAAAAGAAGAAAGCTTTAAAAAATAATTAAGAAAAATGAACAATAATATTTTGGTTTTTGAGAGTAAATATTGTCCCTACAAAACGGGGAGGAATTCTCAGAAAAGAAAAAAAAACTATGAAAGCATTAGAGAATATTTTTAAAAAATCCTTAAAAAAGCGTTTTTTTTTTCTCTTTTTCTTTTTTTGAGTGAAGTACAGAAACCCCAAGAGAAAAACAAAGGGGGGAAAAATAAATCCACATTTTTTCGCTCTTTAAATTTTTAAACCTATGAAAGGCGTGCTCTTATCGTATTGTAAAAACTACTAATTTTTCTTTAAAAAGACTAAAGTCTTGTCCTCAACGGATTTTGAAAATTTCAAATTATTTTTAACTTAAAATGATCTTGTAAAAGTTAAAAAGAAAACATAAGCAACAGCAATTTTAAGATGCTAGGAGAATGAAAACACTTTTTAAAAAATCCATTCATAGTGCAAGGAAAATTATATAACAGAATTACTGTATTCGTTGTGCAACGAAGTGGTAGCAAAAATGAGAATATACAGTAAAACCTGTGCAAGTTGACCACTTGCGATGCAGCACTTAAAGTGGCCAACTGAAACAGGTGGTTAACTTATAGAGGGTGGAGATTTTTTTTCTTTTTGCCAGTTCTTACACTATGAATTTATTCATTTATGACTGCGTTTTCGCAACGCTAGTGAAAACTTCAGTGAAAACTTTTTTTCCTATGTATATTTTTAGGGAACTTTTTTTTGGGTGGTATTTTCTCCCTATACTCATTGAAATGTTATGTAACACCCCTATTGGAAAAAACTCAAAATACCGGTATCAAAATCCTACCGGAACCAGTAAAAATAATACCAGAACCAGTAACAACATACCGGAAATTTTAAAGCCAGTAGGAAATTATACTGGAAATTTTGAAGCCGGTAGGAAATTATACTGGAAATTTTTTAGCCGGTATAAAGCTAAACTGGAAATTTTGAAACCGGTATGATACCATACTAGAAATCTTGAAACCAGTTTGAAGTCATTCTGGGAAATGTTAAGCCGGTATCAGGCCATTCTGGAAATTTGGAAGCTAGTATGAAAACATACTGGACATTTTAAAGATGGTATCATACCATATTAGAAAATTTTAAACGGTATGTAACCATTCTAGAAATTTTTAAGCTGGTACGGAAGTTTTGAAACCATAGTGAGGCGTATCGTTGCGAAAACGCTGCGTTTTCGAGTCAGTCATTAATGGGTTAAAATATAGCTTTATGTAACGACGTTATTTGAAAACGTTGCGTTTTCGAGTCAGTCATTAATGGGTTAAAATATAGCTTTATGTAATGACGTTATTTTAAAATAGGGATTAGTTTTCTCTCTCCCAATTATCTAGAATATCATTAGAGAAATTTAACCCGAATGACTTACAATGTATCCTATACAACTTCAAAAGTGAAGTACTTAGTTAGAATTAAGATAAAGATCATATTAATTATATCAGTTAGTTATATGATGCTAAAGATTTCCTAAAAATATTTTTTTTCAAAATGGTTACATCAGATCAGAGAAAAAAGAAGAAACTTATTTGAAGAATAAAGGAGTGCTCGTAGTAGTTTTCCCATTTGAGGCGGTGAGAAGCAAAGGGATGTAAGTGACTAAGGTATCATTTTGAGTAAAACTCGTTTAAAGTTTAATTTCTATACTAAATTCTAGAGGTTCTTCGTGTAAATATTTTTTTTTTATTTTCGAGTCCTATATGTATGTGTTAGTTTAAGATGAAGTTTGAAGTGTTTCTGATGATTAGATTTGGCGTAGGATTTTTTTAAAAAATAGCTTATTTTCACTTACACCCCTTTGCTTCCAACTAGTTAACTTACACCCCTTTGCCACTCAATGAAAAACGTGTCTTGTTCATTTTGCTAACTTATACAGTAATAAAGATCGTTTGTTAGTGATATAAACTCCATTAAAAACTGCATAATATAAATTTAGAATAATTATATTTATCAACAAACTAAAAATCATTGCAATTGCCAACTGCCGAAAACAAAACATGACAAAAATAAAATCTGCAGACGATTTAACCCTTGTTTTTATAATTATTATTCAACAATTCGGAATTCTTTTCCTATTTTTAGCCTACTTTCCCGTAAAAGTAAAAAAAATAATAATAATAAAGCATGAAAGAAGGCTTAATGTATCGTGAAAATATCGTTAAAAATCAAGAAAAGTCAAAAATAAGTGAAGTAATTAAATAAAGATTGAAAAATAAAAAATTTGAAAGTAGGGTATTGAGATGGGGAAAAAGTGTGTCTGTCGGTCTGTCTGTCTGTCGGTCTGTCCCCCCCCCCCTAATAACTTTTGAACGAATCGTCCGATTCAAAAAATTCTTTTTGCATTCGAAAGATCTCGGCGAGGACATCTCATTTCTATATTTTACTTTTTGATTTGAACAATTTTTTGTTCAAATTTGAACAGTTCAAAAAATTTTAACATTAGCGCCTATGGACAAAATTGAAGCAAATTCTGTAAACTCTGGGCACAAGAGCCAAGTTCCTATTGCAAGCTTATTGAAAGGAGTTCTGGGCGTGAAATATTGATTTGAACAGTTTTTGTTCATTTTTGAACAGTTCAAAAAATTAACACAGAGCTTACGGGGAAATTTCAACCCTATATAAATCCTGATCTAACGGACCGACTTGCTTGGAACAAACTTTATCGGAAAGCTCTTATAACGTAGAACAGGTAGAAATAGAAAGTTTATCCAGAACTTACGAGCCTATTTTGCTATGAAATTTTTTGATCGGGATTTTCAAGGATATTTCTCAGTGACTCAATGAGTGAAATAATGAATGAATGAATAAATGAAAGAGTGAAAGAATAAATCAATGAATAAATGAATGAGGAAAAGAATGAATAAATGAGGGAATAAATATATGAATGAGTAAATAAATGATTAAAGACATGAATGAGTAAACGAATGAATGAATGGCTGAATAAAGGAAAGAATGAATGAGTGAATGAATATGTATTATCCGTTGAAAAAGGTATATTTGAAATGATTAAGAACTAAAGCTAAAGGAGAAAGAGATAGCTAGATTATAAATTTGAATTTGGTGTATACGGGAAAGTAGGCTCGTATAGTTCTAGACGGAACTTCTTGTTTTTCTTTTTCTCCGCTTTAAGTTTCGTAAATAGATCGTCTGCATCGCGTATTTAAACTAACTGAAAAATCAAATAATTTTATTTAGAGGCAAACGGATGTCAGTGCACTTGCATCCCTTTGCCACCAAACAAAATGCAGCTTTTATTTAGTAATTTTTTTAAACCGCACTTTTTTGCAGTATTTGGCAAAGCTACCACTAAAATCTCTTTCCCACAAAACAGAAGGGTGTTTAATTTATCATTTGCACTAGCTATCTCAAAATTTTCATTTTGGTCACTTGCACCCCTTTGCTTCTAAGTGCCTGATTTGGTTAACTTACAGAGAGGTTCAGGCAAACTTTACATTGATGTTTCATCCATCCAAAGAAATACTGGTCTAACATTATAGCACAAAAATATTCTGGAGAAGCTATTTTAGTTTTTTTTTATCTTTCCAAAAATAGAATTTCCGAAAAAATAAATATAGTAATAATTAGGCGGTCAACTTGCAAAGGGTTTTTTATAATACTCCCACCCAAATTTCGCGTACATAAGTGGTCAACATAAACAGGTGGTCAACTTAAGTGGTCAGGTTACAAAGGTTTCCCTGTATTATATAATATAGGGCTCATTCCGTTCCTGACAAAAGTGGTCAACTTAGACAGTTGGTCAGCTTACAAAGGTGGTCAACTTTACAGGTTTTACTGTATTCTTCAACAGATTGACAGTATTTAATGAACCGTCCAATGCCCATCAGCACTTAGAAGTTGTGGGATGCTTAAAAATATGCACATTAGTTACAGGTTTCCAACATGACAATCGGATATCCGGTACTCAATGCTAACTGCAGCCATACCGTATATAGCATCGATGGCCTTCCCGGACTACCCCCCAGTAGAAGGGGGTGCGACTGCAGCGCTGTCCTCCTCGATCTTCCCACAAACTCTCTAGACACTTAACAACCAGTACCGGGCATATCCGGTATGGATCTGTCAGGCAAAATACACCAGATGTCCGATGTCCGGCAAAAAACAATATCCGATGTACCCCTTAATTCTGACCTTGACTCGGAACAGAAAAATGTTTGAAAATTTGGTATTAAGTGAAAAAATATCTATTGAGTTGCTCATTAAAACGATTATTGCCGTCTAAGTTTGAAATCCATTCACCAGAGAATAGTTTTCACAACATAAAGCATGTAAAAAATTTTTTAAGACTTTTTTAAAGACAATTTTTAAGATTTTTGTCTTAAAAATTGGTTTGAGCAAACACAATAAAAATTTTTCTTTTTTTCATGCTCCATGCTCCTGTAATTTTAATAAACAGATCCACAATGTGGGCCGTACGCTACAGACCTTCATTTCCATGTTTAAACATGATTCATATTTATGATGCAAAAATATTACTTATATTCAAGAGAGTCGAAAAAACTCCTTATTTAAAAATTAAGAGATGGGCAACGAAACCGTATGACTTTTCATTTGTGCTTTTGCTAAATTTTATTTATGTGTCAATTGAATTCAGCATTCCTAAGAAACAAGAAATTTCATTCCTTCCATATGCAATTTTTTCCTATAAATAATATGTTATATAGAAATATAATTTCACGTTAATTTAAAGCACAAATGAGCATTAAAACGCAGACATATGTTTCGGGTTTGCTTGGAATACCTTTTTCAATGCGACAGGGAGCTTCTAGATGCAAAACATCCAAATGAAGCAGACAAAACAACAAAAACAAAGCTTATATAGCCTAAGAATTAACTGTAAACCAATGAGAATAAAGGCAGTGTGAAGTGGAAGTAGAAGTAGAAGGGAAGGCACCAATAAGAGAGCAACAAACGAATGCAGTTGAAAGTACAGGAAATAAAAAGGAATATCAATAAAAACAAAGCAAAAAAGACAACAGCATGCATAAGAATGAAAATACATGAAAATTGCGAAATAATAAAATAAAATACAAAGAATAAAATGGAAATAAAATAAGTACAGAAAATACCAAAAACAAAAAGCAAAACGAAGTACACGTGTAAAGGAGGGGGAGGGGGGGGGGTAGAAAAAAAATAGACACAAAAAAGGAAAACTAACAAGAAAACCAAGAAAGAGCAACAAATTAAAGGAACTTATGCCATACCTGTGAAAAATAAGGAGTTGAGGAAGAATCATTAACCAAATTAGAACTATTCCTGTTAATATGATAAGCTTCCCAAAAGTCAAGCTGAAGCTCCCTGTCGCACTGAAAAAGGGATTCCAAGCAATCCCGAAACATATGTCTGCATTTTAACGCTCATTTGTGCTTTAAATTAACGTGAAATTATATTTCTATTACTGTTTACTTGCACAAAGTTAATTTATTATTAATATGTTATATGTTTATTTCAAAATATAGTGATGCCAGTGATATTACATAACATCTATTAGAGAATAATATTAAATGTCCAAAAATTGCTTAAAGTTACACGGTTTTATTTAAAAGAAAACTAAAATGCAGTAACAGCGGTCGAAAACCGCGTAACAAACTTCCGTGACATATCAAGTTAAAAAATATGACCGAATCCAAACAAAGCTATCGTTGCCATTCGACAAATAATAATTCTGATAATTCCCTCAATGCCAAAATTATTTTTTTCGTAATTAACGTTATAATAAATTATAAAATGGATGGAATATTGTATTGTCATCGAAGATAAACGTGTGTGAAAATTTTGAAGATTTAATTTAGGTTAGGTCATTAAATTAGGTTTTCCTTGACATAATTAACCTTTATTTCATAACAAAAGCTTTCCTTATTAAAAAAATCGGAACATCAATTTATTTCAAATTTTTTTTAAATACGAAATAGAGGTTTGCGTAGGAGATATACTGGTTTAGTTATTTTTTTTCAGTATTATACTGGTAGTGAATTAAAATATATTTGTTACCAAGGAAGAGGTTTTTAAATTTCAACTAATTATTTTTTTTTATTAATTCAAAAAGTCGTTGTTCTTAATTTTGTATTATTGTGTATCTAACGTAATTGTGTGAATAATATTGCAAGCAATTGTTAACTTCATTCTTTATTCATTTATTATTATTTTTATCATTATAATTGTTCGTTAATTCCTAAATACTTGAGTAATTATAGAAAAGATCTCCCCGTCAGCTAGATCTACTAGTACACTCCTTACCCCATTAGGACAGAGATATGCGCGAAAAATTAATTCTAAAATAAATGAGCTCGGGAACGGTAAAAATATAACCTAAGTTGTTCAAACAGATTTTTTAAATGACAATTTATGTTAAAAACGTAAGTTTATTGGAGAGGAAGTAAAAAGAAAACATAATTAACAGCAAATTCCTAAAAGAAACAATAAATAATTAAAATGCATAATTAAAACAATCTATATTATTTATTTATTCAAATATAAATCAATTTCGTCTATATTTTGCGTACTAAATTGCATGGCTGTGTTATATCCTAGTTTGTAAAATTGATAAGTGAAATTTTTAAGTATATATAAGTGGTGAATATTTTCAAATAATATATAAAATTTTACTGCCTCTAGATTATTTAAGACATATTTTTCAGTTTACAAAAACCCGTAAGCTGTTATGTATTTTTGCACAATTTTCAAAATGAAAAATAAATTATTTAAAGGAAGTTAATCCTTTAAATAATGTTTTTACACATACAGCTACTAGATGGCAGTACTGCCTACCTTTACAGAAAACCATGTATTTATGAAAAATAGTGCTGCCATCTGTACGGGAAATATAAAGGCATTCAAAAATATCCTCATTTGCTATTGTTATTTACGTTATTTCATTATTTTGTTTTTTTAGCTGCGAGGGGAAAAAAAAAAGCTTTTCAATGATATTTCTTTTATTTCACACTAGCTGACATGCCCGGCTTTGCGCGGGTTAATATTGCATCATTCGCAGGCTAAGTGACGCATGTCCAAAATTCTCTTGTAAATATGTAAGGAAAAATTTTCTTAAAAAACTCAAGTAGGAGATGGGCAACAGGCCTTAAAAACCTTAAACAGTAAAAGTCATTGAAAGCACGATTGCATTAAAACGAACAGCCTAGAAAAAATTCTTTTAGACCAAAAATAACAGTCAATAAAAATCCACATTAAAAATGCCAGCAACAGTTCATAAAAATTGCCATTATAGTAATTGCAACAGTAACTAAAAGTCGCACATGCAGCGAGATAATTGTGGCAAAATGATATCAAGAGTCGATAAAAATCGACATTTAAGTTGATAGAAAGAAATAACTAAATTCTGTCCAAATAGTGACAAATAGACAGTAAAAAAATTAAGTAAATGCTTTATAAAATAAATCACTTGAGTAAAATATGGAAAGAAAAATCAACCTCAAGATAAAGTAATTGAAAATCGTCTGCAGTTTATAATCCACAAAATATGCATAAAAATGAAATGAATTTTTAGAATTTGTTTCGTTGATAAAACGGACACTCTACCATGAGAAATAATATGTTTCATGAAATTGTTGAACTGGTACCATAATACTAATTCGCCAAAAAACAACGAAGAATAAACCTCAAGAAGTAATTAAAAATCGTCTGCAGTATGCTAAAAAATGAAATGAATTTTTGGAATTTGTTTCGCTCATAAAACGGCATGAATAAAGATAAAATAGCATTTTTTCAATCTTACGTTAACAGAAATCATCTAGTTGGCGACAAAAGTACTCTTTACTTTGGCGAAAAGACGCAAATTGAGCAGATAAATTCAGAGGTATGCCTCGTTTTAAAATTCGAAATCTATTTCAAATGAATATTGCGCGTGTTCTATTTGTTCTACGAACTTCAGAAAAAAATCATCTTGTGCAGTTTTTTACGGGCATTAATACGCTGCAAAAACATAAAACGTGGGACGTTTCTTCGATGAGATAAACCCAAAATCAACAGTTTTCCTTAAAATTGGAATAAAAAAAGAACAAATTCGAATTTTAGGAAAAACGCTTCAAGGTGCACGAGGACAGGATCCAAGGTACCTGTAACCAAAATTTCGTGCTTCTGGCCCGTTCCATCTCGCCAGGACGCGATCGACAGACAGACAGACACACACACACTTTCGGTTTTATTTATATAGATTGAAGAAAATATTCTTATCAGATGTAGAGCAAATTATAATAAATTAACTTTGAGCTAAGTAAACTGTAATTTAAAAAAATATTTCACGTTAAGAAAGCACAGATTAGCATTAAAATGTATTTTAATGCTAATGTGTGCTTTTTTTAACGTGAAATAACTTTTTATTACAGTAGCGCATATTGTTTAAAATAAATTTATCAAAATCTAAGCATTGATGGATGTAAAACATTTTGCAAAGCGTACCATGAAGAGTTTCAGTGTGCAATGGAAATGTGTGCCAATTTCACTTTTGATTTAAAAAATTATATTTTTGCACATCGTTCCTCAATGAAATTAATCCCCCCCCCCCTTTGTTTATATTTTTCTTAAATGAAATGAAAATGTAATAAAAGATTAAGATTATCTCTCCTCGACGGGGCTTTAATATTTTAATTAACGATCGCATACTTTTCAATGAAACACCAAGAAAAGCGACTATTTGTTATCCAAAAAGATTTCTTTCAAAAATGTAACTAAAAGAATAAAATAAATAAATGTACCTAATTACATTGGGAACGAGAGAGAATAAGGGATTAATTTTGCATATTTGTTAATGCGTCATTCTACTAACCTGGTATTTTTCAAAATGCTCCAAAAAATCAAACATTGTCAACGATAAGAGTTCATTTATTTCAATTTTCTGTGCTACACATTTTTTTTATTTACGCATGGAATATTTTTTTGTGATCTGCCCAAAAACTGTAATGTAGTTTATGTTTTCTCGTATTTACGTAATTTGAATTATTCGCTTTCATTGTCAGTTCAATCAAAGAAAAAGATTTATCCTTATAAATTCTTTTTTATTTGCATTTCCTTTTCTTTACATAATAATATTTACACTATATTAATTACTATTACTTTTAGATAATTCGCTTCATGTTTTTCATTCATAAAGTTTGAATAAAGATGGCAATAGTACTCAGTGGCGTAGCTCCGTTATGGCCGGATGACACTCAGGGCCCGCCCCGCGTGTCATCCGGCCACAACGGAGAAGAAATCAAACATCTGAAAGCTCCGTAGAATAATAACCTCAAATTGGATTGTTTTTAATGTCATTTTCTTTTCTATTTCGGTCTGAGCAAAGTGTTTTTCCGTTAAAAAATATATTCGCAGTGTTTTTTACCGCTAGTCATAACCGTTGCGTCAACAAATACTTTAAATATTATGCGGCCCATTATATGAATGGCGTTTTTCTTTTTCAAAGCTGCGAATTTTATTGGTGGGGGAGGGGGAGTCTTTCTCATGGGGGTGACACTATCACTGCCCGCCCCAAGTGCCACCCATGCTAGCTACGAAACTGATAGTACTATCAATGATGCTGCTACTTTTAATTTCCTTCTGTCTCTCTCTTTTGTAGAACACGGGTTTCAAACATATTTATAAGTATGGGTTCCGACTGAAAATAATGCATACATTAAAAGTAAAACGTTAAAACTACAAAGCACACTGTTTTATAAAGAGTACGTTACCGCGACACACACAAATATGCAATCAAGCGGAAAAATTAAAGCAGGGCAACCAGTGTAAATCACGGATGCGAACGAATTCAACACCAACCTATTCAAAGGTATTGCCGCAATTTAGCATTTTATTCGACCGGCCAGGTGAATACATTTTCTTTTCCTTCCGAAAAAGCAGCAGGAGTTTAGTTGTGGCGTGACAGCTGGTCAGATGATTCTTTTGGAAAAGTTCCATCTGCGCAAGAGGGAGCGTTTCAAGTATTTGCGCAGATGTGGTGTTTTGTTAAAATGTGCATACAGTTAAATGAGTTCAGTATTCAACATAATTACACAGCGGCAATCACAAGTAATGAACCGTGAAAGAATAACGGATTACAGAAAATTCACGTTTAACGCATGCACCAGGAATTTTAACGATCGAAAAAAACTAAAAACTCACAAAAGATACGAATAATTTTTAAGCTATGTAATACACCGAACATACCGAAATTATGTAAAAAATTCAGCGACTTTTTTATATTATTCATTTATTTATTTCTATATTATAATTAATCACCTTCATTAAACAAAAATAGTTAGAAATTATGAGCAATATAGATTTTTATGCTTAATGATGACAAAACCGCAAAGAACAACCAGTCTTTTTTTTTTTTTTCAGAATAAAAATATAATTTTATGCACATTTTAAGAACATAAGTTTTATGAATTAACATTTCCTACAAAATCATACTTTTAAAAACATTCGTTTAATGCTTAATAACATTTATAACTTTTAAAAATAAAATGCCTAAAAGTCTTTCGCAATTCTTTCTTTTGCAATTGAAGGTGCACTTCTAGAGCCGTAAAATAAGTTACAAAGATTAAAAAAAGTACAATTGATAACGTTCAATAATCTTTTAATGCGCAAAAGAATTTTAAAAAATTTTGTTTCATAAAATTAAATTTTAATGCTTTCTAAAATGTTAAAATATGCAAAAAAAAAAAAAAAATGCAATCCTGCTAGGACGATTCCATACGTGAAGGAATGACATTTTTGATGAAAAACAAAAGTTTAAATGATTACAAGGAATTTATTTGGACTAAATTACTCTTTTTCTTTGCATTTCATTGTTAACAATTAAATTACATAAACAAAACTGAAAAAATCATTTAAATCATTTTGTTTATTTATTTGTTTTTTATGCTATTTTTAAGTTTGTGACGGAATGACATTTTGTCAACAAAGCTTTTGATTTTTTCAGTACAAAAAGAGATTTCTGTGCACTATGCTTACCTTCACTCGTATGACTGCTGAGTACTTTTAAGTTACATAAGTAACAATAAGAAAATGTTGGTTTTAACATTTTATTTTTCGCATTGGAGTGAAATAACTTTAGTTTATGTGTTGTGACGGAATGACAAGATTTTTTTAATGTTCGTTTATTGCAACAAAAGAGCTCATACTTTAACAATTTCAGAAATATTTTATTCAGCTAGCTGATTTAACGTTATTCAGTGAAATGTATTGAATTGAAAATGAATATTGCTCACGAATGACAGCTTTTCAGAAACAATAATTTCGAAAAAGTTGTCAGTTTCATGGAATGGCTTGCTACTGATTTGTAATAAAGAGCAACTTTAGCCGTAAGACTTAAGGAATTTTCAATGCTGGTTAAAATAATAATAATAAGCACCAAAAATAAGATACTATATACAAACAAAAATATAATTTTCGTTTTTACAGCACTTTTCGATACTATTTCTGTTATTGCCTCTTGGAAACTAAGTTTCTATTTTTGACACGGTATAAATATAACTAAACATGCCTTTAGGTAAAACTATCAAAATTACCCGGTGTTGCGAGCTCCAATAATAATATTGTGAAATATATCAACCTATACATGTTGAACAGCATGAAAGCTGATCACAGAAAATTGGAAATAAAATTTAAATTAATCTTTATGGGGCCTCTTTTTTACAACAATGGAATTGTTTTTCCCCCTTTTCAAACTCTACATTTGACGACAAAGCTTAAAGCATAATAAATGCTAGATCAAATAACATTTCGGGGAAATAACTCACATTCTATTAGATTTTTCGAGCAAATTCTGTCGGACGCAATTTATCAGCAACTACATAATGATACAAAACTTTAGCAAATGCGATGGTTACTTTCAATTTTTGTTATTGTCGAATATATCTTGAAATTTAAATTAAAACAAAACACACGCACACACACACGAGCACACTACTTTTAGTTTTTGAGGGAGCTCCGTGTACGTACATTTCTCACCAATTGAATTAGGTGACTAATTTCATTCAGGTCGGTCGATTGGTGTAACTTTGTATAGTGCAGAAACAAACATATACATAAACGAACACAACGTGTTTTATAATATATAACGCGTATATTGTGTAAGCCTACTTTTTTCTGGATGTAAGTTCGATTTGAAAATGAGGTTACGGACTTCCAAACGGGTCAAAAAATTTCGAAGTTGGATCCGCGAAAAAAAGATCTATCGTATTAGGTTTTTGTATTTAAATGGCAAAAGATTGTATAATCTTTACACATAATATTCTTCGCAAACATTATTCAAATGCCAGTATAATTCGTCAAGTGCATATGAACTACATTTTCAAAGAAAGGGGGTGGGCTTATACGCGAGACAAAACTTTTCGAAGTTTGATCCGCGAAAAACACAAAAAGCCCTAACATATTAGGTTTCTATATTTGAAACGCAAAAGATTGCGAAGAATATTATGTGCAAGAAATAGACAAACATTATTCCATTGTTCTAGTATAATTCGTCAAGTGCATATGAACTACATTTTGAATGTAAGGGGGTGGGCTTATACGCGGGTCAAAAAATTTCGAAGTTTTGATCCGAGAAAAAATGATATAACATATTAGGTTTTTATATTAAAAACGCAAAAGATTGCGAAGAATATTATTATGTGCAAAGAATATACAAACATTATTTAAGCATTATTCATCAAGTGCATATAAACTATATTTTAAAAGTAAGGGGGTGGGCTTGTACACGGATCAATCATTTGTGAAGAATTTTTTTGTAGGAAAACTGGTGGGTGGGTTTATACACGCGTATATAAACGGCAGGTATAGAGCTCTATGCCCTTATAAGTTCTATGACGGCGGGCGATATAAACTCAACGCTTAGAAACGAAAATCGTTACTGTCTAATAAACTAATAGAAACAACATTCACTCAAAGTTCAGAAACTTTAACCATCGCCCCTAAAAAGTAAAATTCTCCCCGCCCCTATTTTCCCATTGCGAGTAAAATGCATAATAGCCGTAAACAAAAATCAGTTTTAATAGAATTTTCCTCTTTTTCACCTTTTCACTTAACTTTCTGCGATTGTTTTTAGCGAAAATCCGCAAACCTGTTCCTCCTCACGTACGCCACGAGCGGTTAACCTTGAAGCATCAGAAAGAAAAAGCTAAATAGTATATTTCACAAGCATGAATCTTTTATCGTTTTAGCTGAATATTTTCGCCATTTTATGTTTGATCATAATTTGGACGACAAACGTATGTTGCCGTTGTACTCGATGTGAAATCAGCATTAATAAGCAATTCTACCGAGTTTTAAGTGATATTCTGAAAGTATCAACAATTATAAATGAAAAAAATTAATGATTGTTCAAAATTACTTGATTGATAAGATTACAATAAACTTGTAGTATCAGAAAAACTGGCTAATATATATATAGCGAATTAAAAGCTTGAGTTGTAGAAATGCCTTCTCCCTTTTATACAAAAAGGCATAAATCTAAATATATATATCAATAAAAATATAACACAGTGGAATTCAATCTTTTGTTTCCTCACCCCCCCCCCCCCAAAAAAAGGGGGAGAAAAATCCTAATTCACGTTTTAACTTTAATTGGCCTGCAGAAATATTTTTACCCTGAAACCTTTATTCATGTTTTTAATTTAAGAACATCTTTACAAACTGAAAATTAAAAATTTAGAATAAATGCATCGATAAGAATGTTATTGATAAATAATTCAGTCCTCTCTTGAAAATAAATAAATAAATAAAAATATCCTATTTACCGTTTGAATTCATTTGCATACAAAAATATTTTTCGCTTGACAAAGTATCTTTTTCATGTGTTTAACTTTAGGGCATCTTTTAATGTATCAGTAAAATATTCAATACGAGGATTTCTTTTGAAAACAACGGAAACATTGATTTTTTTTTGTCAGACGAAAAGCAGTTTAAATTCAAAATCGGTAAAATGTCGGGATGAGATGAGTTGTTTATAGCCTGAGTTATCGTTTGCCTTAAGATATGATCTCGCATTTCAATACCAAAGAAAAAGGAAGTCAATATATCTAAAACTTGGTAATGAGAAAGGTTGTTAATTTATTTACCATATTAACGGCTTTTATTCCTGAAAAAATATTTTTATTTTAACACTTAAAAAGAGCCAAAGGAATAATGCATTAAAAAGGTGTGGGAGAAATTAAGTAGCTAAAATTCGGATTATTATCTGAATACGTCAATTTTATTTCCTTTGGAATTCCATTTCCTGCTGAACATTTCCACAAAATTAATGTAAGATACAATAATATCACAAGATTAATTTTTATTTCTTCCACTCTTTCGATAAAAAAATCCCCCAAAATTTGGTGCAAGGAAGCCATTTTTTTAAGTTAAAGTTTAGTTTTTTAAACAAGAGGTTAACAGCCAAGATCATAAGAGCGTTCTATATGACATTATCATCATTTCTTTACATCATGCTCACACAAAAGTCCTTTCACATAGTTTGGATTTAATTATTTAAATAATTTTTAAACTCATTTAGACCCATCATACTATCTATAATATAGATTGAATCATAAAAGTAATGTTGCAAAAAGTAATAAATAATTGTTATGAGTCGCAAAAAGGACAAACTTCTTACGGTGAGATTTGGGGTCCCCAATGATAGAAACACGTGAATTGAGAGCTATCCCAAATGACCTGTCAACGATGGAAAGGCTATAAAATCTTTAATTAGTAGCCTAATTGTTTATTTACCGCTATTGTAAACATAGTATAAGCGAAAGTCTAAACTAAGCTCTAATTAAACGATACATTCACACTTTATTAGTTTCTTTAATGTCCTTATTAAAATTAATTGAGCCCCTTTCCCAGGGTATGCTGGTGCTATCCACTGTAGTTCAAGGATAGGTCTGAAGATATAAGGGCAAGAAAGGTGTGGTGTACCTAAATGAAAATTTGTAAGAGCAATTCCTTTTGTAGTTCATAATACGAATTGATTAAAACTGATATGTTACGTGCTTAACCATTTACAAGGGTTTTATTGACTGAGTGATCCCTTTATTTATTAAGCAACTTTATTCCTACACTGCAATTTTAGTTGCGTCTTGTTTTTAGCGTGAGATGCATGCCCGAAGGGTACCATATATTTTTATTTTTATGGTGACCAGAGAACCAGTTATGAACTTTGAAGGTTTTTTTTTAAATACTTTCACATTATTTGAAAGCCAATTATACGATATTGTTGTCACTTGAGGGACCCTCCATAAAAAAAAAAATGTTTTGACCAAGCTGAATGTATACGTTTCCTGTGGCGATATAGTAAGTGATTTTGAAGAAAGTTAAAAGTAGTGAAAAGAAACGTTGAGAAGAATGGGTATAAACAAATTTTCAAATGGGATTAAGGTGCGCCAGAGCCCAAAACTGTCGAAGAAACCGAATTTTTCTTTTATTGGTTTAAGTAGTAAAATAAATCTTCAAAGATGATCCCTGAAAGTTTCAGAAAAATTGAAGCAATATTTATTGGTTTCTCATTTATTTTATTACGGTGTTATTTGCCACCTTTTCATTCCGAAACTGATACTGTGCTGAATATAAGCCACATATTTAATTTTTAAAATAAAATAGGTGAGAAGAAGTCGTTTCGCCGTGACTGTAACTGAAGAAAAAAAGTTCCTTTCTTGAAATGTTGATAAAGATATTGCAAGATTTAAACTGAAATTGCTGCTTTCTTTCGCTTTGTTTTTGGCGCATTTCATTTCAATTAAAATGCAAAGGCTTTTCTAAATTTGTATCTATAATGTGGATTTGTTTCCCACATGTTCCTGAAACTATACAAAACAAATTCATCCATTACTTTTATGATAACTTAAGTATTTTTTTGTTAAAAAAAATATCTTTTCGTAGGCTTTTTCAATTTTTCGTTGTTTTTTCTGCGTACTTCCGTTTATGTTTTTTTTTTTTTTTCAAAAAGTATTTGACTTATAAAAAGTTCAAAGCATGAAAGTATTGTTTTATGAGTAATGAATCAATAAAAACAATTTGAGTCTTCACGCCAATTTTTGAAAAAGAAGGTGCATTTTTAAAAATTGCTAAATATCGTTTTTAAAATTAAAATTTTCAAATTATATTTAAGAAATGCAGTTCTTTTTAAATATGAAATTTCTTATGAAGTGATATAACATGACGAGACAAAAATCGTAAATAAAAACACCATAGAGAAAAAAAATAGTCTCATGGTCTCTCAGCTCTCTCTTCTTAAGTTATTTAAAAGGGGTTGAGTTCCTGAGCTCTGTCTCCAGTGCCTGCCTGCGCGCATTGAAGAGGCGATGGGTTCGATTCCTTTCCTGCGCCCTGGGTGTGCTCATGTAATTTCCCTCTTTGCGTTGTAACATACTATCGTATTGCTTTGTACTATCTGTCATATTGTACGAGAGTTTGAGGCATGTCCACTGAGAAAAGCAAATAAAATCTGAAAATCTATGTGACCTGAAATGGTCGTAAATAAATAAATAAATAATAATGAACTTATTTGGAAATTTTGATTGGTTGAAGACCTTTTGATTGACAAATATTGATTTTCCGAGTATTGCTCTTCACTTAACGACATTATTTCACTTCAATCATTCATTAGATTTACCTAATATGAGCACAGTAGAGTCTCGGTTATCCAAGCCCCAACAAACCGAGGTACATTTGACCTTGAAAAAAAAAATTTTTTTTTTTTTTTAGCGGCCGATGGCGGCGTCACCAACTACGACAATTGCGTAAAACGGCAACAAAGAAGCGAGCGAGTTCCGTTAAACAGAAAACAATATGTATGTATAAACTTCTTCAAGAAACAACTTTAACTGGAACATGTACTCCACTGATGTGTACATGTTAAATTAGATATTTGTATGTATATAACATCATTTTTTCATTTCATAATATGTCCGGTAAATGTCTTTTTTTACATCTTTGACGACATTTTCATTCATTTCAACCCATGTTTCCCTCCCGATTTGGACAGAGTCCGTGTTATCCGAGTTTTCGATTATCCGAGGTACCCCCGGTCCATATTACCTCGGATAATCGAGGCTCTACTTGACCTTCAATTAGTTTCACATTCAATCATTTATTAGTTTTACCAATCATTCTTTAGTTTTACTTAACATGCCATTGTTCAAGAAGAGAGGATATAATTTTAGTTTTGATGACCGAATTTTGGGAAATCATCTGCCAACTGCATTGTGATAAATTACTAAAAACAATTACTTCATAAGACTAACCCCACAGAAATACAAAGCAAACACATTTTCACTTCCTTAAACATTCCACCTTCCAGAAGCAAATGAATCCGAGTTAGATGCCTCTACTTTAATCCTTAAAGGCTTCCTTTATCAATCGAGACTTTTATCTGAATGGAAGCTGCCTCCGGGGCATGTCTAAAGGCTAGCTGCAAATGGACAGATCGGCTCTTATCTTCTCTTTCATGCAGCCCCCACCGGTTAATGTTACGATAACTCGGAAAGATGGTAAGACGGGATGAATAGTGGCGTTCAGGAACAACGCCGAAATCAATATTCCGCTGGATCTGATACAGATTGATATCTTCACTTGCAGCCAGAGAAAATCGACGTTTTAGAGAAAGGGAAAGCAATCTGATGTCGATTTTTTTTCTTCTTTTCTTTATATAGCGTGGCAATCGAAGCCATTCCCTTCAGTGATGATGCACTTTTTTTCAGGTTTTTGTTTTGTTTTTTCTGGCTTATTCCGAGATTTCTGATTTTAGGCCTTCTTCTAAAAATAAACAATATCAGCAAGAAAAATCAGGGATCTGCAGAAACCACTTTTTTGAGTTGTTCTGCTCCGACTTTTAAATATTTGCTCCAGTTTCGTTCCATGCTCCGATTAATTTTAATAGATTACATTATCTGTCTCTAATTTTAGTAATTTTTCAGTTAAAAAAAAAACTAAAAAAGAAAAAAAAATGGAGCAACATTTTTTCCTCCGGCCCAGCTCCAGTTTGGAGCAAAATCTCGTTGCTACACTACTCTTGCTCCACGCTCCGCTCTAGATCCCGGAGAAAAATGTTTAAACAGTAGTCACATAATATTAAAAATTGAAATTAGATTATATAACCTAATTTCATATTAGTGGCATTTCTAGCATGGGTGTCACCCTGGGCGATGGTTTATGATGTCACCCCCCCCCCCCTCCCGGCTCACGCACCAAAAAAAAAATCTTTGTATAAAATTGTAGTTTTGTAGTTTACATTCTTTTTAGTTGCGCAAAAAAAAGAAAAACATTTTATTTATTTGCAGTAACTTTCAGTAAACAAGATTTGTTTAGTCTTATCGTACGTTGAAATTGCACCTGTAAAATTGTATAATTCAAGTATATATAGCTTGCTGTCTTTCAAAGACTCTCAACTTATTTTGGGTGTCCAAGAATCATAAGAGCCAAGATCATAAGAGCGTTCTATATGACATTATCATCATTTCTTTACATCATGCTCACACAAAAATCCTTTCACATAGTTTGGATTTAATTATTTAAATAATTTTTAAACTCATTTAGACCCATCATACTATCTATAATATAGATTGAATCATAAAAGTAATGTTGCAAAAAGTAATAAATAATTGTTATGAGTCGCAAAAAGGACAAACTTCTTACGGTGAGATTTGGGGTCCCCAATGATAGAAACACGTGAATTGAGAGCTATCCCAAATGACCTGTCAACGATGGAAAGGCTATAAAATCTTTAATTAGTAGCCTAATTGTTTATTTACCGCAATTGTAAACATAGTATAAGCGAAAGTCTAAACTAAGTTCTAATTAAACGATACATTCACATTTTATTAGTTTCTTTAATGTCCTTATTAAAATTAATTGAGCCCCTTTCCCAGGGTATGCTGGTGCTATCCACTGTAGTTCAAGGATAGGTCTGAAGATATAAGGGCAAGAAAGGTGTGGTGTACCTAAATGAAAATTTGTAAGAGCAATTCCTTTTGTAATTCATAATACGAATTGATTAAAACTGATATGTTACGTGTTTAACCATTTACAAGGGTTTTATTGACTGAGTGATCCCTTTATTTATTAAGGTATACATACACACTTGAAATCGCGAAAATCGACCAAAATATCGCTATTTTTTTTAATGCTTCAAAAGATTCTCCATATTTTCAGCTTTCCAATAATACTAAGATATTGTCAATATTCGGAATATTTCCGGAGTTACAAAGATTTTTCTTGAGATACTGCCACAGAAAATTCATGTTTCGATATCTAAGCCTAATGCAAACAAACTAAACTTTCTAGATTTTTATTTTAAAATTATAATTTTGGCAAAGAAGTAATTATTTTAAAATATTTTTTTTAATTTGGGCTGTTTGGCAACGGTATGTAACTGTTAAAATAACTGATTTGAGCTTCGTTTGTTTACTTTTTAACCGGCGTGTTCTATTTTCTGTTCTTCCCATCTGTGTATCTTCGCTTTGCATTTATAAATTATTTTGATTGAAAATGGGTTCTTCGAGTCGCTCTAGTCGATCAAAAAAAAAGAAGTTCCTTGGAAATCAGCATAAAAAGGTAAAACCTGAATGTATTACTAAAAGTAATGATGAACAATCGTCTGCATCGAAGACAAAATTGGGCAATGTTAACGATTCTGAAACGGACAATGACGTGTTAGGAGAGCGTTTTTTTATTGAACTGGATTGTCTCAATGAATTGTTCAGTGTAATAAACTGCCCAAATTGCTCAGCAAATAATCTGTATGTACAAAGCAATGTCAACATAAATATGGGATGCTGTATTAAGTTGAACCTGGCATGCCACAACTGTGACTATCTTAGTGCTCCTTGTGAAAGCTCTAAAAAAATTGGTCAGTTCTACGAAGTGAATAGACGGCTAGTTTACGCCATGAGGCAGTTAGGATGTGGCCACAGAGAAGCGACTCAGTTCATGAGTGTTATGAACATGCCTCCGCCACCAAATCCGACTCCATACAATCAACACATGAAAGCGCTACTTCGTGTCGTGAAGCCACTTGCTGAAGAAACCATGCGTATGGCTGCACATCGAGTTGCTGAAATTAAAGGATCTGCTGAATGTGGAGTTTCTATGGACGGAAGCTGGCATAAGCGAGGCTACTCATCATTAAATGGAGTAGTTACAGCGCTTTCTGTCGACACAGGGGAAGTCCTCGACGTAGAAGTGCTCTCAAAGGACTGCATTGGGTGCCGCAAATGGAGTGGAGAAGACAAGTCCTCTTCAAAATATGAAAGCTGGAAGGCAAATCACGTTTGCGCCATAAATTACCATGGCTCTTCTGCGAACATGGAGGCTATCGGTGCTGGGAGAATTTTTCAGCGTTCCGTTGATACAAGAGGCCTGGAGTATGTTGACTTTTATGGCGATGGTGATAGCAAGAGCTATTCTGCTGTCTGTGAACTAGACCCATATGACGGGAAGGAGATTAAAAAAAAAGAGTGTATTGGGCATTACCAAAAAAGGCTTGGGACTGCGTTGAGAAAATTGAAGAAAACAGTGAAAGGAATTGGCGGCAAAGGAAAGTTATCTGACGCCAAAATAAACAAAATGCAAAACTATTTTGGCCTTGCATTAAGAAACAACACTGGGTCAGTTTCAGAAATGTCCAAAGCAATTTGGAGTACATTTTACCATTTGAGTGCGAAGGATGATCATCCTCTCCACACCAAATGCCCAAAGGGAAATGACAGTTGGTGTTCGTATCAACGTGCCGCAGCTCGGGGAAAGCAGATAACTTACAAGCATAAAGGAGGACTTCCATTACCTCTGTTAAAACATATTAAACCAATTTATGAAAGGTTGACCAACCCCGAAATGCTGAAAAAATGCCTCCACGGAAAAACTCAGAATGTTAATGAGTGCCTCCACTCCCTAATTTGGAAACGATGCCCGAAAATCAAGTTTGCCGGAATTGAAACAGTAAAACTATCAGTGTTTGATGCTGTTCTCCACTTTAACAGTGGATTCAAACCTGAACTTGAAGTTATGAGAAGAATGAATATCAGTCCTGGACATTACATGGTACTCGGAGTGGAAAATAGGAACAAACTTAGACTCGACGAAAGTTTGCGACAAGCAACCCCTATTCAAAAACAGAGGAGGAAGCAGTTACGAGGAATCAAAAAGAAAAAAGAAGATAAAAAAATTGAAAAAGAAGGACCTACTTATGTTCCAGGAGGGTTTTAGTGTTGTAAGTACTACCCATTTTATCACTTTTGTTCACATGAAGTTATGAAAACATGTTTCCAAACTTTAAACTCAATTTCTGAAGAATCCTGTTTTTGCGATATATTGCATTGTTCCAAACATGATAACTCAGCAATGAATTAACCTATCATAATTATTTTAGTATCATTATGTGCTGTATAGTACAGCAGATGTTGTCTGCCTCAATCTAGGTTATTATTCTAAAAATAAATTTTTAGTGAATTTTTAAACGGCAAAATTTCATGAAAAATTTTGATTTTTCGTCTATCCGTAGTGAAAAAAATTATTAAAAAAAAACTATAATCTCTAATATCTTTATTGAGGCACAAAACATGAAGAATAGTTTTAGGAATAATTTTCAATTGAAATTGTGTGTCTAGACAAATTAGATTTTGAGATATCGCGTTTTAAAAAACATGCTAATTAGCTCACATTACCCTAATTAATTAATTACCAATTATCTCATTAGAGTTTTTTTATGGTGAAATGGTTTTACACATACACCAGTTACTTACTGTTAAATTATAGGATATTTAAAGTGAAAATTAAAAAAAAAAAGTCCTAGTGTGTACGTACGCCTTAAGCAACTTTATTCCTACACTGCAATTTTAGTTGCGTCTTGTTTTTAGCGTGAGATGCATGCCCGAAGGGTACCATATATTTTTATTTTTATGGTGACCAGAGAATCAGTTATGAACTTTGAGGTTTTTTTTTAATACTTTCACATTATTTGAAAGCCAATCATACGATATTGTTGTCACTTGAGGGACCCTCCATAAAAAAAAAAAATGTTTTGACCAAGCTGAATGTATACGTTTCCTGTGGCGATATAGTAAGTGATTTTGCAGAAAGTTAAAAGTAGTGAAAAGAAACGTTGAGAAGAATGGGTATAAACAAATTTTCAAATGGGATTAAGGTGAGCCAGAGCCCAAAAGTGTCGAAGAAAGCGAATTTTTCTTTTATTGGTTTAAGTAGTAAAATAAATCTTCAAAGATGTTCCCTGAAAGTATCAGAAAAATTGAAGCAATATTTATTGGTTTCTCATTTATTTTATTACGGTGTTATTTGCCACCTTTTCATTCCGAAACTGATACTGTGCTGAATATAAGCCACATATTTAATTTTTAAAATAAAATAGGTGAGAAGAAGTCGTTTCGCCGTGACTGTAACTGAAGAAAAAAAGTTCCTTTCTTGAAATGTTGATAAAGATATTGCAAGATTTAAACTGAAATTGCTGCTTTCTTTCGCTTTGTTTTTGGCGGATTTCATTTCAATTAAAATGCAAAGGCTTTTCTAAATTTGTATCTATAATGTGGATTTGTTTCCCACATGTTCCTGAAACTATTCAAAACAAATTCATCCATTACTTTTATGATAACTTAAGTATTTTTTTGTTAAAAAAAATATCTTTTCGTAGGCTTTTTCAATTTTTCGTTGTTTTTTCTGCGTACTTCCGTTTATGTTTTTTTTTTTTTTTCAAAAAGTATTTGACTTATAAAAAATTCAAAGCATAAAAGTATTGTTTTATGAGTAATGAATCAATAAAAACAATTTGAGACTTTACGCCAATTTTTGAAAAAGAAGATGCATTTTTAAAAATTGCTAAATTTCGTTTTTAAAATTAAAATTTTCAAATTATATTTAAGAAATGCAGTTCTTTTTAAATATGAAATTTCTTATGAAGTGATATAACATGACGAGACAAAAATTGTAAATAAAAACACCATAGAGAAAAAAAAATAGTCTCATGGTCTCTCAGCTCTCTCTTCTTAAGTTATTTAAAAGGGGTAGAGTTCCTGAGCTCTGTCTCCAGTGCCTGCCTGTGCGCATTGAAGAGGCGATGGGTTCGATTCCTTTCCTGCGCCCTGGGTGTGCTCATGTAATTTCCCTCTTTGCGTTGTAACATACTATCGTATTGCTTTGTACTATCTGTCATATTGTACGAGAGTTTGAGGCATGTCCACTGAGAAAAGCAAATAAAATCTGAAAATCTATGTGACCTGAAATGGTCGTAAATAAATAAATAAATAATAATGAACTTATTTGGAAATTTTGATTGGTTGAAGACCTTTTGATTGACAAATATTGATTTTCCGAGTATTGCTCTTCACTTAACGACATTATTTCACTTCAATCATTCATTAGGTTTACCTAATATGAGCACAGTAGAGTCTCGGTTATCCGAGCCCCAACAAACCGAGGTACATTTGACCTTGAAAAAAATTATTTTTTTATTTTTTTTTTTTTTTGCGGCCGATGGCGGCGTCACCAACTACGACAATTGCGTAAAACGGCAACAAAGAAGCGAGCGAGTTCCGTTAAACAGAAAACAATATGTATGTATAAACTTCTTCAAGAAAGACTTTAAATGGAACATGTACTCCACTGATGTGTACATGTTAAATTAGATATTTGTATGTATATAACATCATTTTTTCATTTCATAATATGTCCGGTAAATGTCTTTTTTTACATCTTTGACGACATTTTCATTCATTTCAACCCATGTTTCCCTCCCGATTTGGACAGAGTCCGTGTTATCCGAGTTTTCGATTATCCGAGGAACCCCCGGTCCATATTACCTCGGATAATCGAGGCTCTACTTGACCTTCAATTAGTTTCACATTCAATAATTTATTAGTTTTACCAATCATTCTTTAGTTTTACTTAACATGCCATTGTTCAAGAAGAGAGGATATAATTTTAGTTTTGATGACCGAATTTCGGGAAATCATCTGCCAACTGCATTGTGATAAATTACTAAAAACAATTACTTCATAAGACTAACCCCACAGAAATACAAAGCAAACACATTTTCACTTCCTTACACATTCCACCTTCCAGAAGCAAATGAATCCGAGTTAGATGCCTCTACTTTTAATCCTTAAAGGCTTCCTTTATCAATCGAGACTTTTATCTGAATGGAAGCTGCCTCCGGGGCATGTCTAAAGGCTAGCTGCAAATGGACAGATCGGCTCTTATCTTCTCTTTCATGCAACCCCCACCGGTTAATGTTACGATAACTCGGAAAGATGGTAAGACGGGATGAATAGTGGCGTTCAGGAACAACGCCGAAATCAATATTCCGCTGGATCTGATACAGATTGATATCTTCACTTGCAGCCAGAGAAAATCGACGTTTTAGAGAAAGGGAAAGCAATCTGACGTCGATTTTTTTTCTTCTTTTCTTTATATAGCATGCGAAGCCATTCCCTTCAGTGATGATGCGCTTTTTTTCAGGTTTTTGTTTTGTTTTTTCTGGCTTATTCCGAGATTTCTGATTTTAGGCCTTCTTCTAAAAATAAACAATATCAGCAAGAAAAATCAGGGATCTGCAGAAACCACTTTTTTGAGTTGTTCTGCTCCGACTTCTAAATATTTGCTCCAGTTTCGTTCCATGCTCCGATTAATTTTAATAGATTACATTATCTGTCTCTAATTTTAGTAATTTTTCACTTAAAAAAAAAACTAAAAAAGAAAAAAAAAAATGGAGCAACATTTTTTCCTTCGGCCCAGCTCCAGTTTGGAGCAAAATCTCGTTGCTACACTACTCCTGCTCCACGCTCCGCTCTAGATCCCGGAGAAAAATGTTTAAACAGTAGTCACATAATATTAAAAATTGAAATTAGATTATATAACCTAATTTCATAACTTATCAGTGGCATTCCTAGCATGGGTGTCACCCGGGGCGATGGTTTATGATGTCAACCCCCCCCCCCTCCCGGCTCACGCACCAAAAAAAAAATCTTTGTATAAAATTGTAGTTTTGTAGTTTACATTCTTTTTAGTTGCGCAAAAAAAAGAAAAACATTTTATTTATTTGCAGTAACTTTCAGTAAACAAGATTTGTTTAGTCTTATCGTACGTTGAAATTGCACCTGTAAAATTGTATAATTCAAGTATATATAGCTTGCTGTCTTTCAAAGACTCTCAACTTATTTTGGGTGTCCCCCAGCACCCCCAAAAAGGGTGTCAGTCTGGACGGACCGCCCCAACCGACCCCGTATCGACGCTACTGTGTATATATATATATATATATATATATATACAACTAACATATGAAACTAACCTACAGTTATTTTTACCCTTGCATACTTTTTTTTTCTCCCGAATATTTCTGAATAAAATTCAACAACCAACTCAAGGTTATGAAATTTTTAATTTCCGACCTAAGCCCTTTCTCTCCGACATCGACGTTTTAATTGGTTAAATTCTTTGTTGGTTGACGGTTTTCACAATGTGGTTGTCGTTGGAAAAGTACACAATTAACTTTAGATTGTAAGCTTCCGCCTTTGCAAAAAGGTTTAGGAAAACAATGCCTAGCAATATGTAATAAAGTCAAATCGCAGTCTAAGTTGCGTTTTGCGCTATAAATCAAATAAGTGGGGCTATAAAATATTACAAACATATTTTAAAACATGGGCTAGCGTCACAATGTTTTTGATACACACAGAAACAAGATCATTATCAAAATAAATCCCTCAAATGTAAAATCTCTGTCCTTATCAAAATAAAACGCGAAACAAAATACGGAAATCCAATCATTTTATCTTCCCACAAAACTAAAGCCAGTTTCACACCATCAACAGATTCTTTTATCTCTGCGCCATTTTCAACAACAAAATTCCACGCCATTCGAATACCCAACGGCATACACCATATAAGAGTTGTCTTTATCTTTTCCACTCTTACACATCTATCTTTTAATGTAATGGCGATAGAGTTCTCAAAATACCAGACTCAACAGCAGCGTCGACTTTTGCCGATGCCCCTGCCAGAATCAATACTCGGTTGATTTTGATACAAATGGAAGGTTTCTGCAGTTGAAGCTTCGGGCTATGATATTTATATTTCATCCGGTAGTGGAAAGAAATGCACTCGATATCTTCACTGGATATACATCAGAGAGACCGAGCATTGAGACATTTACTCGGGGATGGAAAAAAATATGGTCCCATGGGACTCGAGGTCCGATGTGCTATGTCTATTTATGCAGTTTCCTGTTTTTTGATAGAAATAAATGTAAGAGGTAACGCGTTTACCTTTGTACGGAAACAATAAGTGAAAAAAGTCAATAAATTTACAGCACAATATTGCTAAAATATTGCACAGCATGTTTCAGTTTTTGTAAGGAGCATTTTTTTTCAATGCATTCAGACATTTACTTGGAAATGGAAAAATGGTCCAGGGACTCGAGGCCCGATGTGCTATGTCTATTTATGCAATTTCTGCCAGTTTTTGTTTTTTGATAGAAATAAATGTAAGAGGAAACGCGTTTACCTTTGTATGAAAAGAATAAGTGAAAAAAGTCAATAAATTTACAGCAGAATATTGCTAAAATATTGCACAGCATGTTTCAGTTTTTGTAAGGAACAGTTTTTTTTCAATGCATTTAGACATTTACTTGGAAATGGAAAAGTGGTCCAGGGACTTAAGGTCGATGTGATATGTCTATTTATGCAATTTCTGCCAGTTTCTTGCTCTTTAGTAGAAATAAATGTAAGTGGTAATGCGATTACCTTTGTATGGAAACAATAAGTGAAAAAAATCAATAATTTTACAGCACTATTTTGCTAAAATACTGCACAGCGTCCATCAGTTTTCGTAAGGAACAGTTTTTTCAATGCATTGAGGCATTTACTCGGAAATGGAGAAATGGTCCAGGGACTCAAGGTCGATGTGCTATGTCTATTTATGCAATTTCTGTAAGGAGTTTCTTTCTTATTAAATAGGAATAAATGTAAGAGGTAACGCGTTTACATTTGTACGAGAACTATAAGTGAGAATAGTCAATATTTTTTGAGTAATACACAATATAGCGTGTTTCAGCGTGTGTCCACAGTGGGAAGAAATGCACTCCGATATACTCATTGGATATAAACAGTGTGTCACATTTTTAAGACTAGGTTTATAAAGTACAGTAGCGCCTCGGTTATCCGAGCCCCGACTAACCGAGTTCGGATTAACCGAGGAACATTTGCCCTTGAAAAAAAAAAATTTTTCGATGCCGATGGCGGCGTCATTGACTGACGTCAGTTATCCAATTATTTTCTGGCGATTTAAGACCTAGAACAACCGTTAAACAGAAAGCAAAATATATATAGACTTCTTCAAGAGACAACTTTCACTGGAACATGTAATTTACTGATGTGTACATAATTACAAAAATTACATATTTGTATGTGTGTAACGTCATTTTTTCACTTCAGAATATGTACAGTAAATGCCTTTTCTTTACATCTTTGACGACATTTTCATTCATTTCAACCCTTGTTTCCCTCTCGATTTGGACAGAGTCCGTGTTATCCGAGTTTTCGATGATCCGAGGTACCCTCCGTCCACATTACCTCGGATAATCGAGGCTCCCTACTGTAAAATAAAAACTAATAATTAAATATTTTTTAAGTGTTTTTATTCAAAATAAGCTCTTTTGGCTTCAATGAATTTGTGACAGCGGTTTAACAACGATTCGAATGCCAGCTCCAGCTCATATTGTGGAACTGCCTCCAAAGCTCGCCTCGAAACCGTTTGTGTAGTGTCAATGTCATCAAAGTAAAAAAAAGATCAAAACAAATGATCTGGGGTTTTGGCAGTGGATCAGCCGATAGTTAAGGAGTTTCCCGAATGCTCGGTAACACAGATAGCGCCACTGTAAGCTTAGTTTCAGCTGTAGTCTTAAAAATTCTTTGACACACTGTGTACACAGGATTGAGCATTGAGGCATTTACTCGGGGATGGAAAAATGAGGTTCCACGGGACTCAAGGTCCGATGTGCTACGTCAATTTATGTAATTTCAGCCCGTTCCTTGCTTTTTAACCCCTTAGCAATCGGGTAATTTTCAAGAAAACTGTCATAAAAGTGCCTATATTTTTTATCCCCGAGAGTCATATAAAAATATGTGTATGAACAATATATATATATTCATTTTTAATTTTCGATTTGTTTTTAGCTTGAAATTTTAAACACTCCAGCCCGGAAATATCACGGGAGCGAAAAATAGAAAGCGAAACCTCAGCCCGTCATTTTGACGGGAGTGAGAGGGAAGGGGTGAAAAAAATAAATGCAAGACGTAAGCGTTTAGCTTTGTACGAAAACAATAAGTGAAAAAAAAAGCAATATTTTTATAGTATAACATTGCTAAAATATTGCATAGCGTTTTTCAGGTTTTGTAAGGAACCTTTTTTTCCAATGCATGGAAGCATTTAGTCGGAAATGGAAAAACGATCCCACGGGACTGAAGGTCCGATGTGCCATGTCGATTTACGCAATTTCTGCCAAGAGTTTTCTTGCTTTTTTAATAGAAATAAATGTAAGAAATAAAGCATTTACCTTTGTACGAAAACAATAAGTGAAAAAAAAAATCAATATTTATATAGTACAATATTGCACAGCGTGTTTAGGGTTATGTAAGGAACCTGTAGGTTCCTTACATAACCCAAAACTATAAAACCAATAATAACCCAAAACAATAAAACCAATTGATAAAATATTAGGTTTAGGATGGCGTTTCTATATAAAGTCCCTAATGTGACTTTGAATAGAAATGCAATAAGTATATTTTATTAATTGGTTTTATAGCTTAAACAGAGAAGAAGTTCTTTAGAAGTTTGGAACTAACCTCATTATTATTATTTTTCTTTTTTTACCATCACCATTGAAAGAGGAAACCACATGCATATATGGTCGCTGAAAGCACTAGTTACTCTTCAACTCCATTACTCTTGCGATTAAATACGTCAACTGGTGGAATAAACTGCAAATCCCCATTCAATGCACACACTCTTCAAACTGTCAGCCCTTCCCCGTCAGCAGGGAAATACATTCCACGTTGCTAAGAAATAAGGGACCGTTCATAAATGATGTTACGCTTTTTTCACACATATTTGATTCCCCTCCCCCCTTGTCACAAAATGTCACACTTCAACGGACACCCATTCCCCTTTTGTCACATGTCACGCTATGTTGCATAAGCAGGGATGTCACACTTCACCCCCTCCCCTCCCCTTGTCACACTTTGTCACACTTTCAAGAACCCCCTCCTCAAAGCGTGACATCATTTATGAATGACCCCTAATCTGATGGAAGCTTTTTTTAACTGCTTTTTGTTCTCCAAGTCGCGAACTACCTAAAGTTTTTCACAAAAAACTTCACTTAAGATTTTTTTTTCTTAAGTACATGTCGCAGCATTGAAAGGAGAAATGTATTTAAAAAATATTTTCATTTTTTTTTTTCAATTAAACCTTCTATTTTTATTAAATTACATCATGTATTTTTACGAAGGGGAAAATAAAGGGAAAAAGAAACTTACCTGTATTAAGACACAGATATAGATTTCACTTCAGTGATATGTACATGTTGGCTCGTACAGGAACCTAAAAAGAAAAAAGAAAGTTATAAATATAGTGCATAAAATGGGCGTGTAAATGGAATAAGACCCATACAGTACACGGGCCACGTTAGAGGAACTTCAGGTCCGTTTTCGGAGCCTTCCCAAAATTTCAGTCAATCAAAACGAAACATTCCAGAAAATTCCAGTCAATCAAAACGGAACACTCAGAAAATTCCAGTCAATCAAAACGGAACATTCAGAAAATTCCAGTCAATCAAAACGGAACATTCAGAAAATTCCAGTCAATCAAAACGGAACCTTCAGAAAATTCCAGTCAATCAAAACGGAACATTCAGAAAATTCCAGTCAATCAAAACGGAACATTCAGAAAATTCCAGTCAATCAAAACGGAACATTCAGAAAATTCCAGTCAATCAAAACGGAACATTCAGAAAATTCCAGTCAATCAAAACGGAACATTCTGAAAATTCCAGTCAATCAAAACGGAACATTCAGAAAATTCCGAGCTATATTACATTTGACAGGTTTCTTGTTAAATAAGTGGCAAAAAAGAATGAAATTTTTAAATTTATATGTGTATTTAAATTTTGAATTTTCACAAAATTCTTTTTGAAATTCACAAAAAAAAAAACGGATTCTGCTGAAAATGCTGGATCAACCCCCGAGTTTAGATTTTTGACTTCAGAGAAAAAACTAACAAGAGTATGGATGAAAATTGCATTTCATAAACATAAAAAAAAGTTCAATTGAAATATCAATATTACGGTTGAAGATACGTGCAGTTAAAAAATATATAAGTTATTTCAAAGACACAATCTTAACTTCAATCGTAAAAGTTCAAAAGCCATAAACCAAACTATGCCTAAGAAGTAGAAGAATACCACACAGACATCCGTAAATGCATAAATGTTATGCAAAATATGTAGCGTTATAAAAATTCATATTTTTATTATATTAAAACATTAAGGAATTAAAAATGTTATTAGATAAAGATACTCAAATGAAGCCTTTTTTTCAAAAGCAACTGCTATTTTTATTTAAAGAAAGAAACGCTTCAGTGATGAGAAACGCTCAGTATTTTTTGCTTATTGATAAATTAAGAATTAATATATTATTTGATAAATTATTATTTGAGACAACGGCACAGAATAAAAGTTAGCAGAAGGCCATTTCTTTTTATTCTTCTGCCACTAGATGGCAATACTAGCGCGTTAACAGAAGTTGGTAACTTGTCAATCAATACCACCACCTGCACAGCTGATCATTGTAGAGCCACGCAATGTGACTAACTCACGCGGCTTTTGAGATTCTTCATCGGTCTCTCACATGTAGAGAATACTCGGAGGAGGGGGCTTTTTATAAAAATAAAGTCTCTTGTCTCTCTAAAAAACATCATATTAAAAACATTATGAACTATTGCATGATATATAATTTATGAAGTTTTCGTCATTCAAAATATTCTTGCACATTTCACCACATAAAAAGGGTGACCGTTCATAAATGATGTCACGCTTTTTTCCCATATATTTGACCACTCTCCCACCCCCCCCTTTGTCACAAAATGTCACACTTCAACATACCTCCCACCCCCTTTGTCACATGTCACGCTATGTTGCATAAGCGTGATGGCACACCTCTTGTTACCCCCTCCCCTCCCCTTGTCACAATTTCAAAAACCCCCCTCTCGAAGCGTAACATCATTTATGAATGATCCCTAAGCAAAATTGTTTCATTCATTTTTAGATCACTCAAAGGTTGCTTGTTGTTTTAGGTTGACCGAGGTGGATGTGATATTTATAATATAATTTAGAACGTAATCTATGTTATTTTATTGCTCCACCCCTCTTGCAGCGAATGACGACAAAATTTAATCAGCACCACTCCCTATCTGGATGTATATGTGTACCGAATTTCGTTTAATTCGATGCATTACGTCTTAAACTACAGCGCCCCCCCCCCCCAAAAAAAAAAATAAAAATTTCGGTTGCTCCACCCTCCCCTCACCAGAGCGAATGGCGCCAAAATGCTATCAGCACCTGTACCTATAGAGGTTTCATTTTCCCCAAAATTTGTTCGAATTCTTCTATTACTTCTTGAGATATAGCACTCGCGCTAATCGAGAAAAACGTTCAATCGCTCCGCCCCCTTTGAATCGATTCGTGGCAAAAGCTAATTACATCAGGGTCCATGAGTGCACCACACTTTGTTTAGTTCATGCACTTTTTTTTGGGCCACTGTAGCTCAAAAAGACCACATACAGACATTTTTCAAAGATGGGCAAAATTAGTTCAGCTTACCTCAAACCTTTAACCACTTAACGCATCTGCCCGTGTCTGACACGGGCGAAAGTTAAAGCCAAATTTGCACATTGCCCGTGTCTCACACGGGCGATCTTGTAGCTCGCGTTATTTTATTTATAATGCCCCTCTGAGATCCGTTTGCACTTTGTTTCTATAATAATTTTTTATATAACTTTTACCACATCCCTTGGTCTTTAGTCACCCCCTACAACTGAAATTTCCAATAACAGTATATACTATATCTATATATTCATTTTCTGTCAAAAAAAACTCGAACATTTTTTGCCAGTTTTTCTGGAAAAACTCGTGCTTTAAGGGGTTAAATACATCAAAATTCGAAATTTTTTACGAAGTCATTTTCTCCTTCTATACATTGGATATGAGTAAAACACGGAAAGAAAAGAAAACAAAATCTGATAGTATGACAGAGAAAAAGTAGAAAAAATGTTTTAATTGAAAAAAATCAATAAAGTTTTATGAGCTCACACCAAGATTCAGTTCTTTCGTGAGAAAATCATTAAAAGAAAAATAAACTCATGCACTGCGAAAAATAAAGCGAATAAAAAGAAAAGGAAAGAGAGAGAGAGAACCGCAGACGATGGTAAAACAAATGTTGCATCATTCTGAAATCTCGAAACAAGATTCCTACTGCGGTTAAAATAATGAGAGCTGCCTTCACAACATGAAAAGCCGGTAGGAGAAAGATTGGAACTTTCCGTTTTGCAGCAGACATTGTGGCAACATAAATAACTGTGACGTCACATGAAGGAGAAAAGGCCTTGAGGGAACATTATCTGGCTCAACTAGTTGTATACTTATTACATTTATACCTCCGTCGCGTCGGCCGAATTTCTGAAGCAGATGAATCAAATAAGATTTACTTAGTTTCACTTTTCCTTTTTTTTTTCTTTTCAGTTCATTTTAAGATTTTTTTATTTTTTTAGGAGAGGCAGCAAAACTTTTATTTGGTGAAAGGGACAGTATTTTGAAAATCAGTATAACAAAGTACTTATTCAATATTAATAAAATAACGACGATAAATGGATTAAAAAAAAAAAAAAATGTTAGGGAGCGGTTATGTAGAAAAAAATCAAATGTAGCATTTGACTATTTGAGGTTTGAGAAAGAATACAAATTTGTAAAGCCGACGATATCCAAAGTGGCGCGAAGTCTACAAAATCCTACTGCTATCCAAACTTTCAAAGGGGATGGGGAAAAAAACAAATTGAGAAAATTCCAACAGATAACAGGTGTTCATAAAACATAATACTTTTGAATGGTTGCAAATAATGAGAAGGAAGGAAAGAAAAAAAAAAAAAAAAAACAATTCGAATGATCAAAAAATTTCGAGTTTCGGGAAAAAGAAAAACTTCGAGTTAAAGAAATAAAATTACATAAAAAAGTAATAATGCTGTAAGGACAGGCCGTCACTTAGAGGGGTCAGGAGGGGGCAATTGTCCTTCTTCCTGGCTTTGAGAATATAAAGTATTTTCATAACTGTGTCTGTATTGATATATTTTTAGATGTGATACATAAGGAGAATATACGCTTCGTTCCTCCTAGAAAAATTTGAAAATGTTACAGAAATTGTTTTTTCTTTCAGATATCGAAAAATCCCAGTCTTCTAAGTTCCAATGATCGAAAGTTGACTTTATTTTAAAGTTAAATTATACACACAAGACAAAAATTGCGATGTAATAGTGAATCTCCAATTTAAGAAAAAAAGTGAATTACACCAAAATCAGAAAACATAGAAAAACTTACGTGCAGTAATTATCTTGAAAAATAGCTGCACATTTTCCGACACGCAGAAGGAAAACAAAAATGAAACATAAATAAAAAAAATAACCATAAAAAAAATGACGTAATATGAAAAAAAAAAAACTAAAACTTACCATATACATAGAAAAAAAGCGGGAGTCATTAGAATAAACTTTTCTTCCGCCATAAAAGAAATGAAAAGAATGAACGGCTTGCTGTATCTGTCAAACACAATTGCACACTAAATAACAAAAGTTTCTTTAATTGTGCGAAAACTAGTTAGACAAGGCAAACAAAACGACCTCGAAATTTCCGCCATTTTTCAAATGAGTAGGAAATTTGCCCGGGTAATGCCGCCGGTTTAATGATACGTAATCCGAAATTTCTTATGCAATTGGGTGCAAAGGCAGAAGCAAATGTCGGGAGCCATTCCGGCAAGCTGCCACTGTTAAATCAGAGAGAAAGTTTTCCGGGCGGCCAGTTCGAATAGAACGTTATCCGCAAACGAAACCATAAATCACACTCCAATTCAGTTGAAATGTGCGAGAGGCGGGAAGTTGCTTGTCGAATGGACGTTTGATAAGATTGTGGAGGAATGAGGGACTTGATATCTGGAGGATGGATTTTGGTTTGTCTTTAACAAGTTGCGACACATGATTAATAGTTTAGAAGTATAATGATAGGCAGGCCTATCGTTTAGAGATGGTGGGGGGGATGCAAAAGCAACTGTCCCCTCGGCTGCGGTAAAAAAATACATATAAACTTGACCAGTGGCGTAGCTAGACCTGGATTTGGGGGGGGGGGGGGTCTTCGGGAGAAGTGAGCTAATTTCATTGTTTTACAGGAAAAATTGGCCAAATTCTAGACAACGTTCACTATTTCATAGGGTTATCTTCGGAAGAAGTGAGCTAATATTATTGTTTTACAAGAAAAATTCGTCAAATTCTAGACAATGTTCACTATTTCATAGGGGTTTCTTCGGAAGAAGTGAGCTAATTTTATTGTTTTACTGGGAAATTGGTCAAATTCTAAACAATCTTCACCATTTCAGGGTTATTATCCCCCCTATCTACGCCAGTGAACGTGACACAGTTCGACCACGTTATTTTGACATTTGGACAACTCTGCACAAGGCAGAAAAGAACGAATCTATTCGAGTTGTAGGGAAGTTCGGTTTGCAGGTGCGTTTATTTAGTACGCGAATCAGAATGTGTGCTTCTCTGCTTGTTGAAAACAACTAAATTTATAAACTGGTATATATCATGAGTTCGGAAGGAATACTCATCAGTATCTTATTGCAACCTTTCTAAACCTTTTCTTTCTCACGAAACCCTTTTGGTTAATTCTATAATTCCGTATTATAACGCGTCTATATTCCGTTTTCGGACTGATCTACGATCACGCCCTCTGGTGATCCTAACGGTAACTACGCCAGTCACTGCCATGCGTCCGTGTAGGTCGGATGAACCGTTTCATCCCTTCCAAAACTGATCGCAATTCTTGTTTGTGTAATCCTTTTACGTCGCGTTGTGAGTATACGTGTTGTATGATACCCAGAGTTAGGCTAAAAGGGTTACATTCCGAAAAGCCAATAAAAGGAAACTTTTATATATATATATTCCATGTAAGCAACTAGATTTTATTAAACATATAAAAGTATGTGTAACACGTGGAAGAAAAAATATTATTTTCATTTATTGTAACCTGGCCAACTTTTTCCCTGATCACTCACTGTTCGTTATTTTCAAACAGACCGGGGCTTTATTTTCCGTTGAACGACACCACTTTTAACTTTCGAATCTTTTCCATCATCCAGTTTTCTCGCATTTATCTTCTTGTTAAACAAAACCCAAAAATTTTGGTTTATTTGCCGATTCTTACAAGGTCATTGTAGATTTAAAGGAGATTAATTAAGAGAGAACTTTACAGCTCCTAACTTTTCGGTGTCTTTCAGTGGAAAGGTCTGCATTTAAGAAAAATGTTTCAAGATTTTCAGCTAATTAGGACTTTTTCAAAACTTTTAGTCTTATATTATTAACACGTAGACTGCCAACCTACGAGATAACTCGTGGTAGGCGAACTTGTTGAGAGACCAAATTACAAGTTGTCTCGTTGTTGCCGACTGTGTTTCATTTTTCAATACATTTGTAGAAAGTTAGTCATTTTTTACTTAATAAAATGTTTTGTACACTATGTTGTAATTAAATTAAACTATCGTCTGGAGATCCGTAAACTAGAAACAACTCTGGCAGTCAGAGTGTCGGCAGTCAACGTGTTAACTTCACTATCTTCCTCAGATTCAAATATTATGTTGACATTCGATTTTGAACTTGAAAATACTTGAGTAATAATAAATGCATTTTTTTTTAAGTTATGGAACTCGCAATTTTTTAGCACCTAAAATTAACAAATAGGTGTTTAAGATATGTTTCTGAAGGAATAATTAATGGTAAAGAAATCATGTTCATTTTCATTGTTTTAAAAATGAAATTTTTTACTTATTTATTCAAAATTTCCTTTAAGAATACTTCCTTACCTTGCTCTGCATTTCGCGCAATCTCTTAAACTAAACCGAACACGAATAGAAGACCAAAAGTTTTTTATAAAATTTAATTTTACTCATACAATTTTAAAATAAATCAGTAATGAAAACCACGAATAAATAATTCGGAAAATAGAATCAAATTCAATTCTCGAGAAATTCCGATATTTTTCATGCAGCTTAGCTGTTACGTGAAACGCAAATGGCCAGAGCCATTTCCCGCCAAAAACTGCCACAGATAAATCAAACTCAAAAGTAAAATTTTCCAGTTGGTCAGTCTCCATAGATATCATCCCCAAACCAATTCATAAATCACAGTCCAATTCGAGGAAAATATGTGAGAGAAAAGAAACTCGGACTCGAGAATAGAAGGTTTGATAAAAATGGCAGAGAAATGGCGAGTTTATACGAGTGGAATGAATTGAGTGGATAGTTCAGATGAAACTTTGACATGTGATTAATAAATAAAACGCACAGATAAGTCATTGTTTCACGTACAAATATATACAATGGACTTTTTTTTCTCGAAAGGTGACATTAGCTCTCCATATGAATACATTAACACTTTCATTTCGAAGAGCGAGATAGCTCGTCTTCTAATAACATTCGCTGTGCGCTAATAACGAGATAACTCGTCCTCTATGCAAGGTTTTTTAAATATTATTACAGCGTGTCCATCAACATATTTACCAACAATAGAAGAAACTTAACTTTATTGCTATAATATTGCAAAGGGCGAGATAACTCGTCTTTCATTAATATTCGATGTGTGCTAAGGACGAGATAACTCGTCCTCTATGCAATTGCTTTCGATATTATTACAGCATGTCCAGCAACATATTTACCAACTATTGAAGAAACAACTTTTTCAGAGTAAGATTTTTTTTTTTCTTACTTTTCCCACGAAATACCAATTAACTAAGTCATGCAAAGAGTATAGTTATGTGTCAATATCACGTGATGATGGAATGATTGGTACCTATATATGTTTGCTTATTTAGTTTTGTCTAATACTTATATCAATAATTACATAATGACTGCACCTTTCTCAACGATGGTACATTAGAAAGTATTCAAGGAGCATGCAAAAGTTTGAATGTATACTTATTGATCAAACTGTCAACACACTTACCAAATAAGTTAGATAATTACTTTCAACGCGTGTTTCTTGGACATGCCTTCTATACCCAATCGCATCTCTTGTTAATCGGTATAGACAATCTTTGTCTTTCTTTTTTTCTTCTAACGATATATCAGGTTAATCTTTCACCAGGGGCATTTTAGCGCATGTCTGTCCACAAGATTTTGTCTTTACAGCATTTCTACAAGATCTCGTTAGCAGCACAATTTTCATAGCTTCTGTGAAGTTTTCACAACGTTGGAGTTTGATTTGCACTCTTATTACGTTTCTCGTACTTTACACATACTTGTGATGCTTTTTGAGAGAAAAATAAGTGAACGAGGTTCCTTGCGTTGCAAATTTTTTACTTTAGCAAGATACTAACTTATGCGGTATATAAGATGCAGTAAAACCCCGTAATACCGCTCTTCAGCAACCCGCGAAATTCGATATAACACGGTTACTATCTTCTCCTCGACGTTTAAAACACCCTTTGTCCTTACAAATCACCCTTTGTATTACAGATTCTTTGACATTTTTGAAAAGTAAAAATATTTCCTAGTCCGAGTGAGTGCATAAAGGCTTAAAACTTTGTTTCTTTGAAAAGTGCGTTCCTCCCCTTCCACACAAATCTGCTTTTTTCTTAGAATCTCTCTCCGTTCATAATCATATGACGATAACTTAACAATATTTTTAAGCCCACATTTTCGCAGAACATAATTGTTTTTGTTGTGGTTGATATGGTTTTAGCTGAGGAGCCTCGAAGAGCAGAAAAATTTAATCTAAGTGATAAGTTACAACTTATCACTCGATAGACTAAACGCTCAGTTGAGAAGTGTGCTTCTTGCACAGCAATTAGAGCAAATAAAATGGCAGCAAACAAGAAAAGAGAAACAATTATACAATAGAAGGAAAGTTACGAGTAATTGATAAAGTTAAAAGTGGCTTAGCAGGAGCGAGTATATATGGTTCCGCGGTTGTTTCCTTATATCGCGGGTGCCAAACATGTCCCCCAACATCCGCGTTTTAAAGGGGTTTTACTGTATTTAATTCATTATTATCATTACTTTTATTTTAATACTATTATTTTTATGACCGTACAGACAAATAAATTGTCACATTGATTAAGATTGGATATCATTTTGTAAAGTAAACTGAATAAGTTTTAAAGGAATTTGCATTGTTTCGATTTTAGCTTTGTAGGGGAACTCTTAGCGCAGAGGGTGGAACAAAGGCGCGCAATTGCCGAGATGAAAGTGTTAATGTAATTTTAAATGTTTGTACAGTTCGACCACGAAATCCTGGCCCTTGGACGCTTCTGCGCATGGCAGAAAAAGACGAATCCATTCGAGATTAGGGAAGTTCGTTTTGCAGGTTCGTTTATTAGCACGTGGATTAGAAGTTTGCCTTTCTGTTTGTTGAAAGCGACCAAATTTTTAAACTGCTATATAGCATCAGCTCGAAAGAAATAATCGATTATGCTAAACGAGCTAAAATTAAAACAGAATACGGAACATGCCTTGTACCAGCAGTTTCTGCCTCGAACCTGAATGTATTCTCGAGGCACTCTGCTAGTCAGACTATACGATTTAATATATTAACCTAAATTGGTAAATATAAATATGTAAATAAATAATTTCAATCCAAAGTCGTATCATTTACATTAGGTTGCCATATAGAAACAAATAACTTACCAACTTCAAAAGTCCCTTACTCAACCCCTCCCTTGCAGCACGCAGTATACCAGTAGTACTGTTCCTTGCCATAAATGCACCGCCAAGTTGTCCAGCGACTGACTTTTCAGCTAACAATATACCTTATTAGACACACGTTTTCAATCGACCTCTCCTCCCAAAACAGGAATCAGAATTCCAATAATAAAATTTTAAGTTTATAATATATTCCATTATGTTTACCATGAGAAGATACTTATCAAATCTTCCTAATTACCCTGTAGTTTATGTTTTCGCCGTTGCCTAACTACAAGGTGCCAACTAGCCCATAAATCAGAATTTATAATGAAACACTATCAAATTTTCTCTCTCCTCATTAAACACGCTCCTTTAAAAGGGTGCCCAACCCATCAATCCCATCAGTATGCCCTTGAACCCATCTCGTCTGGTTAAAAATGCTGTGTCCTGGGCGTTGCACCCAAAGGTGGGGACTTTTATCCTCACCACTTCAAGCTCAGTTCACAGCAATTAGAGAAGGCGGAAAGAACCAGTTTCGGTGTCCGGTGATTTCATTCTGTCCATTTGCATTATTGATGATGCAGATCAGTGCCTGATAGGAGCCGCGTGAAGATCGGATAACGCCAATTAAAAAGCATAATCCAAGATTTTTTTCCCTCCAATAATATGCATATCAGCACATTCGGAAGTTGCCCCTGGTGAAAGATTAAGCTGATATATCGTCAGAAGAAAAAAAAAATTAAAGAAAAAATTGTCACGTACCGATTAACACAAGAGATGGGACTTGATATAAAAGTTAATTCCAAGAAACTCGCTTTGAAAGTAATTATCTAACTTATTTGTAAGTGTGTTGACAGTTTGATAAATAAGTATACATTCAGATGTTACCAGCTTTTGCACGTTCCGTGAATAATTTCAAATGTACCATCGTAGAAAAACGTGTAGGCATTACATTACTCGCAATTATCGATCTAGGTATTAGACAAAAATAAATAAACAAACACCACATCGGTACCAATTATTCCATCATCACCTGATATTGACACAACAAAAGTATGTAATTAGCTTACCAGTTTTGCATGGCTTAGTCAATTGGTCTTTGAAAGCTATCGCGGGAAAAGTAAGGAAAAAAAAATCTTACACTGAAAAACAGGGTTCGTTGATTTAAATCAGCTTCATTTAAATCATGATTTAAATCACGATTTAAATCAAGTGAGATTTTTCAAAAACATCATTGATTTTACAATGTTGGAAAGTGTTGTAAAAATGAAATATTTTGCAATTACAACCACTGTTTCAGACAAAACTTTCTAGGTCCATCTGTCTGTGTTCATAACATATTTCATAAGTTTAGAACTAATTACTATTTTTTAAATTTTACAATATTACTCTTATTCTTCAAGCATCTTAACAGCAAAGCATAATTCATTCAATCATTCAAACTAGAACTCATAATAATCATGAACCATTCTGTGTTTTTTATATTAAATATAGTACTTTAGATCGATTTAATAAATGCCACACAATAAATAATTCAGAATGATAGTGCTTAAAACAACAAATGTTAGAATTTAGAATATATATCCAAGTTTCATCCATATCTCCTAATAGCTTAAGGTTTTTCTCCTTCTAAAATATTTTTTTTTTATCATAGAAGTTTTCAATAAAGATATTTGATTAAAACAAAAAGTTTCAGTTTTTAGTGATGGTGTGAGCATATGATTTTACTAAATGGGTAAAAATATTACAGGCTTTTTCATTTATAAAATAGAAAAATGATTAAAGTACACTCAATGTAAAAAATAAGTACACACAATTGTTGTTTTTTGTCCAGCTTTCAACAGCAAAATAATCAGATTAAATTTGTTCCTTTTCTCTGTACTCATGAGTGCACTATTATTCCTGGTACGGTTAAGCTTCATTTGATTAATGGATTTGTATTGAAATTTGTTTATCATTATTATAAAAAATATTTATTGCTGTAAAAATAGCTTAAAGTGTGTTTTTGCATATTGATTAACATGCCGTATTGTTTATATGAATGTAAAATAATGAATATCCAAAATATTTAAGGTCTCTTTTAAAAAAAAAATCCGATTTAAATAAAAAATCTAATTAAGCAAAAAATCCGATTTTATTGATTTTTTTTAAATAAAAAAAATCCCGAATCCTGCTGAAAAATAGTTCAGCTACTTTAATAGTTCTAAACACAACTTTAAAAAAATTCAGTTACTTCAATAACAGAACTTTCAGGAAAGTATACGCTATACGAGTTCGTGGATCAAAGGTTATGTTAATTCGCCCTATTTGTTAATGTTTGTGACCAATAGAGTTAGTATAAGTTATATTTGAAATCTACCATGGGAAAAATAAGAAAAAAAAGTCTTACACTAAAAAATAGCTCAGTAACTTCAATAGTTTTAAATAAAAGTTTCAGGAAAGTATGCGCTATACGAATTCGTGGATGAAAGGTTATGTTAAGTTTGTTAATGTTTGTGACTGAGAGAGACAGATTTTAATCGCCAACAATAGAACTTGTAAACATAGGAACTGAGGGAAAACAAATATATTTTTGGGGGGAAAACACACACACTAAATGTCTAGTAACAGGTACCAAGGAATGAGGAACATTAAAAGTTCTTGCTCAGATAATGTCCTTAATCCGTACTAATGTTTAAGTAGCTGAAACTGCTTTAAAGTTTACTTGAGCCATTTGTTTTCAGTAAGAGAGGGAAATCACAAAATGCAAATGAAGCTGGTCTTAACCAGTTAAGTTCATCCATAGCTTATTTCTTTATACGAAAATACTAGAGACTTTTTTTTTTATTTTTAAATTGTTCTATAAATATTATACAAAAGAAACTACTTTCTTGTAGGCTTTCTTCTTTTCTATTTATGTTGTTCTTCTCACAACATAAATAGAAAAGAAGAAATTTAAAGAAAGTTACGGGTTCCACTGCTTCAAAAAGCACCAATAAAGTGCCAAGAACAACAATGAGGAACCAATCAGAATCATTTCCAGCAAGCCTGAGATTGGTGGCTTATCCAATAAGGTTTAAGCACATGTGTAGCTTCATATATAAGAACCGGACCTCTGCCTTGACTTCATTTTCACTCTGAAGAAGCCTGAAACATGTCAGGCGAAACGTCACCCTAGAAACATCTTAAATGGACCACCGCCTATAAGCCCGGAAAATATTATGTTTGATAAAGAAGCAATGTGTTTAATAATGAATGAGTAAAAGCAACGTGAAAGGGCGCAAATAAAAGGTTAAAAAGGGCAGACCGGTTTTAAGGGCAATCAGCACCCTTCGTCAGCACCGAGAGTAGAAAAGAAAGTGTTTCATTTCTACTTTGCTTTTACTCCTTTTGATGAAACGCGCGAAGTGAATGTCTCTTTTTAATAACGCGTTTCATAACGAATAAATTTGCGGCTAGCCATTCATGTTTCTTCAGATTTTTCTCTGAAAATCGAACGCATTTTTTGCCCGAACTGAGTAGTCATACAAAACCCAAAAAAAAAAAAGGGAAAAAATGAGCTACTGGTCCTTTTCTTCGTGAATGAAGCAACATGTTTAATCAAAATGAGTAAAAGCAACGTGATAGGGATCAAATAAAAGGTTAAAAAGGGCACACCGGTTTCAAGGGCAATCAGCACCCTTCCTCAGTACCGAGAGTAGAAATGAAAGTGTTTCATTTCTACTTTGCTTTTACTCATTTTGAAGAAACGAAGTGAATGTCTCTCTTTTAATAACGCGTTTCATAACGAATGAATTTGCTGCTAGCCATTCATGTGCAGCATATGCTCGGCCTTCATATTTTTCTCTGAAAATCGAATACATTTTTTGCCCGAACTGAGTAGCGAGTAGTCATGCAAAACCCAAAAGCAATAAAAGGAAAAAAAAAATCAGCTACTCGTCCTTTGCTTCACTTTTATAAATATCCGCTAATTAAATGTTTATCTTTTGTGATATTTCAATAAGAGAAGGAGGAGGGTGGGGGGGGTGAATACAGAGAAACACATTGAAACTTTCATCATCAAATAATCCATTAAAAGTCTGCAGCTTTCAATAAAAGATAACTAACGAAGGAAAAAATGCTATCGGTAATGCCTCCACGACAGATAACTAGTACTTTTAGAATTTTCCTTTCTTCGGAGGAAAAAAAAAAGAGAAGAAAACTCGAAGAAAAAAGCTAATGGACTTTTCAAACACAACAAAGCAGAAAGAAAAATCAAAAATGAATTCTGTCAGCTCGTTAGAATCCAAAAAAGCATTGCAATAAAGTGTGAGAATGTATTATTGTCCCGTTCAATCGAAAAATTTCGAATTTTTTCTTTCGGTGCAGCTAACATAAGGGCGCGTAAGTCCTTGCATTAGCATTGACGTGATTAATGAATTGCCATCTGTGTATTAAATTTTCTTCTAAGAATGAAAAGAAAGCTGGCAGTGAGAAAAGTTTTTCAAAACGGAACACGATTTCTTCCGTTATGCTCAGATTTTAATGATGTAAGAATGAATGGAGACCCAACTGTACAGGTGCTGATTGAAACTTTTCGATTATTTTAATTCTGCATTACCCGAGTTATTTTGCACAAATACAATCACAACAAGAAGTTCCGTCTAGAACTATACGAGCCTACTTCCCGTATACACCAGCTTCAAATTTATAATCTAACTATCTATTTTTCTCGTTTAGCTTTAGTTCTTAATTGCTTCAAATATACCTTTTGCAACAGTTCACACATATTCATTCAATCATTTATTCATTCAGTCATTCATGTATTCATTCACTCATTTATTCATTCATTCTTTTGTTTATTCATTTAATCATTCATTAATTCAAAATATTCTTGAAAATCCCGATCAAAATATTTCATAGGAAAACAGGCTCGTTAGTTCTGGATGAACTTTCTATCTGTACATGTTCTACGTCATAAGAGCTTTCCGATAAAGTTTGTTCCAAGTAAATCGGTCCGTTAGACCAGGATTTATATAGGATTGAAATTTCTCCGTAGGCGCTATGTTAATTTTTTTTTAACTGTTCAAAAATGAACAAAAATTGTTCAAATCAATACTTCACGCCAAGAACTTCTTCCCGTGAGCCTGTTCATTGGAACTTGCATCTTGCACCCAGAGTTTACATAATTTGCTTCATTTTCGCCCATAGGCGCTAATGTTAAATTTTTTTGAGCTGTTCAAAATTGAACAAAAACTTGCTCAAATCAAAAAATAAAATATGGAAATGAGATGTCCTCGCCGAGATCTTTCGAATACAAAAAGAATTTTTCGAATCGGACAATTCGTTCAAAAGTTATTACGGGGGGAGAGACCGACAGACACACTTTTTCCCCATCTCAAAACCCTACTTTCAAATTTTTTATTTTTCAATCTTTATTTAATTACTTAATTTATTTTTGACTTTTCTTGATTTCTAACGATATTTTCACGATACATTAAGCCTTCTTTCATGCTTTATTATTATTTTTTTACTTTTACAGGAAAGTAGGCTAAAAATGAGACACGCAACAAGCTCTGGACTTGGCTAGGGTAAGCATTGCCAATTTATCAATCCACAATGAATATTTAGATCTGCTAAAACTATTTATTCCCTTAACCCCTTAAAGAACGAGTTTTTTTTCCTGAAAAATTATTACCGTAGAGCCTCGATTATCCGAGGTAATGTGGGTCTAGGGTGCCTCGGATAATCGAAAACTCGTATAATACGGACTCTGTCCAAATCGAGAGGGAAACATGGGTAATGAATGAAAAAAGGCGTCGAAGATGTAAGAAACCGGCATTTACTGTACATATTATGAAATGAAAAAATGACGTTACATACATACAAATACCTGCATGTATATATGTATATTACATGTATACATCAGTAGAGAACATGTTCCAGTTAATGCTATTTCTTGAAGTAGTCCATATATATATAATTGTTTTCTGTTTAACGGAACTCGCTCGCTTCTTTGCTGCCCTTTTACGCAATGGTTGTAGCCGTAAAAGGATCTGTTGAAGTTGTCTCTGACTTGTTCTAGGTCTTTATATCACCAGAAAATAAAATGAAGATGAAACTTACGCAACTGGCTGACTGACGCCAGTCAGTAACGCTGCCATAGGCGCTAAAATAAAATGTCGCGTTTTTCAAGGATTAATGTACCTCGGTTAACCCGGAACTCGGTTAGTCGGGGCTCGGATAACCGAGGCTCTACTGTATATTGTAAGTTATTCAATTTCAGGTTGTGGGGGTGACTAGGGAGCACTGATGGAGTAAAAGCTACATACAAAAAAATATATAAAAATAAAGTGTAAATGGATCTAGACGGGCATTGGCAATAAAATAACGCATGGGCAAACTTTCCGGTAACTTCGCCCGTGTCTGACACGGGAAATGCGTTAAGTGGTTAAGCAAAAATGTTTACCTTTTTGTGCGACAAATAAAACTAATGTAAAAAGCAGCGAATTTAAGCATAAAATAACAATAGAAAAACCAGACGTGTTTCGGAATTACATGAGTTCCGTTTTCAATGCAGGGAAAGCAAAGACCCTACAAGAGTCCCGCTAAAAGAGGAAGAAACCCGCCAAAGACGAAGTCAAACTAGTGGCGCCATCTACCGGTAGATGGCCCTTTTACATGCATCGTCGATAGATCGCTCCAACGGCTAATCTGTGCAATGCTTCACAAACTTAACACAAGACAATTCAGAACTGACTTATTGTCAAAAAATAAGTATCATACGGATAACTCGTAACACTCAGATACGAATTGAAGGTCATTTGCAAAACCGAAAGAAGAAATGTAGCTCCGAAAACATCACTTCTTTTACCAGTATATGATTTGCAATTGCCAAATCTTAATAGAGAAGAAAGAAAAACCCAATGCAAGTAGTTAAACTACTATTCTTTTAAGCACAAAAAAATTGAACACGTTGCCAAAAGTGCCAATGAAACTCTTAACTAAATTGATTTATAATAATAGATGTAAACATTCAGTTACTGAAAACAATGCCAAGGAACAAACCAAAAACGATTTACTACAGCACGTGATAGCACTAAATATTAATTTATGAAATTCGGAGAAAGTGAGGGTCCACCCACCGAAATATCGGCTCAAACCTGATATAGGTCACGTGGTCATGAGAAGCAAGGATTAGTTGCACGGCTATTGTTCTGGAACAATGGAACATTGAAGTTCGTGAAATGATTCTGGGAGATAAAGGACATGCATGGATGGTAGAAGCTACTGAAACTACTGCAGTAGTCGTTCAGTTTGGAGGATGTTCTTACCAAAAGAAACAAAAAGCTCACACAGCTGAAATATATATATATAAAAAGAAAAAGTATTTTTTTTTGGGGGGGGAAAGCTTTTTCGCCTCAAACTGTTGAATCTGAGATTAGTCTTGCATTTACTGAAACTGCGATGTACGAGTGAAACATTGCAATTAATGCATATAAAGTTTACTTTTTCTGTACCAAGGGCCTTCCCTATTGTAGTAGTGACTCTTGCTTGCGTAAGGACTATGCGATGCTTACCGGTAGTGGGCCATTTCACAGTATTTTGTCCAAACGTCCACAACATGACATTTTTTTCATTAACCCTACTTAATTTACAGCAGGGTTCGTTGATTTAAATCAGCTTGGTTTAAATCATGATTTAAAACAAGTGATTTACAAAAAAAAAATCATTGATTTCACAATGTTAGAAAGTGTTGTAAAAATGAAACATGTTGCAATTACAACCACTGCTTCAAACAAAACTTCCTAGGTCCATCTGTCTGTGTGCATAACATATTTCATAAGTTTAGAACTAATAACTATTTTTTAAATTTTACAATATTACTCTTATTCTTCAAGCATCTTAACAGCAAAGCATTATTCATTCAATCATTCAAATTAGCATTCATAGTAATCATGGATCATTCTGAGATTTTTTTTTAGCCTACTTTCACGTAAAAGTAAAAATAATAACAATAAAGCATGAAAGAAGGCCTATCGTGAAAACATCGTTAAAAATAAAGAAAAGTCAAGAAAAAGTGAAGTAATTAAATAAAGATTGAAAAATAAAAAATTTGAAAGTAGGGTTTTGAGATGGGGGAAAATGTGTGTCGCTCGGTTTGTCGGTCTGTCTGTCTGTCGGTCGGTCTGTCTGTCTGTCGGTCTGTCTGTCAGTGTGTCGGTCTGTCCCCCCCTAATAACTTCTGAACGAATTGTCCGATTCGAAAAATTCTTTTTTCATTCGAAATATCTCGGCGAGGACATCTCATTTTCATATTTTACTTTTGATTCGAACAATTTTTCGTTCAATTTTGAGCGGTTCAAAAAAAATTAACATTACGCCTATGGGCGAAAATGAAGCAAATGATGTAAACTCTGGGTGCAAGATCCACGTTAAAATAAACAAGCTTACTGAAGGAAGCTCTTGGCGTGAAACATTAATTTGAACAGTTTTAGTTCATTTTTGAACAGTTCAAAAAATTAACATAGCGCTTATGGGGAACTTTCAATACTATATAAATCCTCATCTAACGGACAGATTTGCTTGGAACAAACTTTATCGGAAAGCTCTTATAACGTAGAACATGAACAAATAGAAAGTTCATCCAGAACTAACGAGCCTATTTTCCTATGAAATGTTTTTATCGGGATTTTTAAGGATATTTCTCAATGAATAAAGGAAGGAGTGAAAGAATGAAAAAATGACAGAGTGAAAGAATGAATCAATGAATAAATGAATGAGGAAAAGAATTAATAAATGAGTGAATAAATAAAAAAAATAAATAAATGGGTGAATAAATACATGAATGAGTAAATCATAGAATAAACACATGAATGAGTAAACGAATGAATGAATAAATGAATGGCTGAATAAATGAAAGAATGAATGACTGAGTGAATGAATATGTATTATCCGTCGAAAAAGATATATTTGAAAAAATTAAGAACTAAAGCTAAAGGAGAAAGAGAGAGAGAAAGAGGTAGCTAAATTATAAATTTGAATTTGGTGTATACGGGAAAGTAGGCTCGTATAGTTCTAGACGGAACTTCTTGTTTAAATAGTATATTAGATCCATTTAATAAATGCCATACAATAAATAATTCAGAATGATAGTGGCTAAAACAACAATTGTTAGAATTTAAAATATGTATCCTTAAAGTTTCATCCATGTCCCCTAATAGCTTACGGTTGTTTTCCTTCTAAAATATTTTTTTATCATAGAAGTTTTCAATAAAGATACTTGATTAAAACAGAACGCTTCAGCTTTTAGTAATGATGTGAGCATATGATTTTACTAAAGGGGTAAAAATATTTCGGGATTTTCGTTTATAACATAGAAAAATTATTAAAGTTCACTCAATGTAAAAATTAAATACACACTATTGTTACTTTTTACAGATTTCAACAGCAAAATAATTCAGATTGAATTTGTTCATTTTCTTCGTACTTATGAGTGTACTATTATTCCTGGTAGGGTTAAGTTTCATTTGAATCATGCATTTGTATTAAAATTTGTTTATCTTTATTATTATTAAAAAATATTTATTGTTGTGAAAATGCCATATTGTTTCTATGAATGTAACAAAATAAATATCCAAAATATTTAAAGTCATTTTTAAAAAATCAAAAAAATCTGATTTAAATTTTTAAAACTCCGATTTAAATTTAAAAAATCAGATTTTTTTTATTTAAAAAAAATTTAAAAAAAACGAACCCTGATTTACAGTTGGATTATCACTTAATTTTATTTTCAAATAATGTATTGGTAGGACTTTCACACTGTCAAAAAAGAATGCATTTTCCTATCATAATGTAATAAATATTCAGGTTCAAATTTCGTAAAATGTAGAGTCCGCCGCATTCAAATACCCTGAAATGGCCCTAGTATCAACGGTACTTTCATTTTTCAAACCTTAGAGTCCTTAAAGCGTGAATCCAAGGTCGAGGAAATGGGAGCATAGGGGTCATGACCCCTTTCACCTAACTAAAGATTTCCTAAGCCAAAAGCTGAATCTGCCCTTCTATGGAGGACAGGCGGACTCGTTTAAAGTAAAGCTTACTTGAGCTTCAGTCCTTTTAGAAGTATTTAAAAAATGTTATTATAGTTGTTTTCTCTTATGCCGTAAAGTATACGATAACAAGTTGAGGAGAAGACCATTCTGGTCAAATTGGGCAGAAAAATGCAGAAAAATTACACTTTCTAATGCAATAATAATTTATAGAAAAATGTTTCGTTTGAAGAACAACGACAATTTTATTTCTCGCTTAATTTAAATCCGTATTAATGAAGAGTTTTATTCTCAAAGACTAAAAGTCACACATCAACCAAGAAGCACATCAGAATCACAGGTATTAGTTTTTTTCGACGTTGTTTTTTTAGATACTTAGTGGTTCTACGCAGTTTTAAGAACTTCTATTAGATCGTATACCCGCTATAGGCGCTATTGTTAAAAATTTTTGAACTGTTCAAAATTGAAGGAAAAATTGTTCAAATCAAAAAGTAAAATTTCTAAATGAGATTTCCTTGCCGAGATCTTTCGAATGCAAAATTTTTTTTTCGAATCGGACAATTCGTTCAAAAGTTACTAGGGGGGGGGACGGGACAGATAGACCGACCGACATAAATCCCCCCCCCCCCATCTCAAAACTCTACTTTCAATTTTTTTATTTTTCAATCTTTATTTAATAACTTAACTTACTTTTGACTTTTCTTGATTTCTAACGATATTTTCACGATACATTAAGCCTTCTTTCATGCTTTATTATTATTATTTTTAACTTTTACGGGAAAGTAGGCTAAAAATGCATTTTTATTTAAACGTTTTCGTTTGGATTGAATTGCTATTAGTGTCCCTTATGTGTGATCAACCACATAGCGCAAATATAAAGTGTTCGAACGGATTGACTCTAAGGGCCCGTTAATAAATGATGTCACACTTTTTTTTCAATATATTTGACCGCCTCCCCCCTTCGTCACTAAGTATCACACTTCAACATACCTCCTACCCCCCTTTGTCACATGTCACGCAGTATTACATTAGAATAAAATACGTTTAATTTGCAAATTTGAATGTTTTTCTAGAAATCTAAATGTGCGATGTCACACTTCTTGTTACCCCCTACCCTCTCCTTGTCACAAACTGTCACACTTTATCAAACCCCCCTCCCCCTCTCGAAGCGTGACATTCTTTATGAATGACCCCTAATTTCGCACATTACATCACAGAACGTGAAATTGAAGCTGGAAATAAAGTGTTTACACTTCACAGTAACATCCACGAAATTATATAATACAGTCGACGCTCGATATAACGACCATCTGCGTCCCACAGAAAAATGTCTTTATATCGAGTGGTCGCTATAAGAGGTAGAATTTTCTAAAAAAAAATTTACATCCATCATGCATGTTCAGTAGTTCCATTAAAATTGGTAACTTCTTTCAAAGATTCCAACTAAGCGCTTAAATTATTTTTCATCATTGGAATTATATATAAAATTATCAGGTCAAAATATTAAAACAGACTTTAAAGTAGAAAATATAGGGGAAAAAATTACATCCACATTTCTAGAAGCAGAACTTCTGAGGTGACATGACACCTGGCACAACAGCATGACTCCTCTTATTTCGGAGAGTCGACCGTTGGAGAACCACGCGATTCAAACGACCAACTAAATACATCTGTCAACCTTTTTTCCTAAGAAATCCGGAAAATCCCCGTTTCCTCCCCCTCTATTAATTCTTTCCGTACTGTGATGAGAGATAATCCCCCCCACCCCCATTAAACACATATTACCCCACCCCTGTCATAGTTGGACTGAACACTGAAGACTCCATGCAGACTGTCCGTAAAAAACAAGGTCATTTAAAATTAAAAATTTAGAAACATGCTCTATTTGGAAATATACCGGAAAAAAGAGTGTCCACTAAATGCGCTCGCTGTATTGGATTAGACATTACAAAACGGTCGTTATACAGAAAGCAAATTAACATAGAGTTTATAAGGATAAAGTTGGGACTTCTCCCACTGGTCGTTCTAATGGAATGGTCTTTATAATGTGTGGTCGTTATAGCGAGCGTCGACTGTATTGAAGTTAAAACACGTTGCGCGTAACTGGCTACATTTTTATTATCATGTGTAACTATAATCATCCAAGTAAATGAAGTAAAAACGGAAACAGAATGCCGACACTTTTATTTAAATAACGGCATTATGCACTCGAACATATAATTATCCAAAGAAAACGTAAAAACTCATCGTTAAAAATAGCAACTTTTTCACGAGAGCTGGAAACTAATCTAAATAACGAGCTTCAGGAAGCTGAAACTATCTTCAAACTTTAATGATGCAGAAAGAATTTCTGCCCGAGAATGAATGCAATAAAAGTTATGAAAAAATGATGCCTCATTTTTAATAGCAGTTTGCTTTTAATTATTTTCTGCGAGAATAATGTTCCGTTTAGGTTTCCCAAGGTACGTGACGCCTATTTCCTTAAATAGCTTTTTTTTTTTTTTGAGGTCGTATGCATTTCGTAAGTGGTTGAGTTGCTTTCAATAATTCAAAGTGTAAAACGCATTATATTATGTGAATATGTGTTGACGCATTATTCAACAAGAACCAGAACTACAGTATATACAGTGAAAACTGTGCAAGTTAACCACTTGCGGTGCAGCACTTTAGTGGTCAACTTAGACAGGTGGTCAACTTACAGAGGGTGGAGATTTTTTTTTTGTCATTTCTTACACTATGCATTTATTCATTTGTAACTAATTAAAATATAGCTTCATGTAATGACGTTACTTTAAAATAGTGATTAGCCTTTTTTTTCACAATTATCTAAAATACCATTCAAGAAATTTAACCCAATTGACTTACAATGCATCCTTCCCAACTTCAAAAGTAAATTAGTTAGTTAAAATTCAGATAAATATCATATTAATTATGTCAGTTCCTTGCATGATGCTAAAGATTTTCTATATATATATGTTTCCAAATGGCTATATGAGATCAAAGAAAAAAAGAAGAAACTTATTTAAAGAATAAATGTACTCATAGTAGTTGTATCATTTGGTTAACTTAAGAAAGAGGTTTAGGCAAACTTTATATTGATGTTTCATCCATCGAAACAAATACTGGTCTAACATTATAACATAAAAAATATCCTGGAGAAGCTATTTTAGTTTTTTTTAATCTCTCCAAAAATTGATAAACAAATAAATATAGTAATAATTAGGCGGTCAACTTACAAAGGATTTTTATAATAATCCCATCCAAATTTGGCATACATAAGTGGTCAACATAAACAGGTGGTCAACTTAAGTGGTCAAGTTACAAAGGTTTCTGTATATTATATAATGTAGGGCTCATTCCACTCCTGCCAAAAGGGGTCAACTTAGGCAGGTGGTCAGCTTACAAAGGTGGTCAACTTTACAGGTTTTACTGTACTTGTAGTTAGAAATTTACTTTACGGTAACGCTTGGCGCTTTTTCCAAAAAAAGTCGCCAAATCCAAGAGTCAAAACGCTGTCTTAAGGGGAGCCAGTACCCAAAAATGTTGAAAAACACCAACAAATTTTTTATTGGCTTAAATAGTAAAATAAATCTTTAAAAATGTTCTCTGAAAGTTTCAGAAATATTGAAGGAATATGTATTGATTTAATCATTGATTTTATTAGAGTGTGAGGTGCCACCTTTTCATTCCGAAACCGTAACTGTGCTAAATATAAGCCATATATTTATTTTTTTTTAAATAAAATAAGCAAGAAGAAGCACGTTCATCGTGGCTAATAACTGAAAAAAAAAAGTTACTTGAAATGTTGATAAAGCAAGGATTTAAGTTTTTGCAATCCGAAAACTTAAAATGTTATTTTCTCTAACTTTGTTTTCTGTGCATTTCATATGAATCAAAATGCAAAGGCTTTTTTAAATTTGTATCTATAATGTTGATTTGTTTTCATGTGTTCCTGAAACTATATATAACAAATTTATGCTCTATTTTTATGATTACTTAAGTACTTCTTTTCTAAATTCTTTTCGAATATTTTTTGAATTATCCACATTTATTCATTTATTCATTCATTAATTCTCTCACTCATTTATTCATTCATTCTGAAATGTCCTTACAATCCAGCTCAAAAAGTTAAAGGACGTGGGAGAATAGGCTAGTTTAATTCTGGATGAATTTAGTATCTGTACATTTCCACGTCTCATAACATCTTTCTGATAAAATTTGTTCCATGCAAATCCGTCTGTTAGAACAGGATTGAAATTTCACTAAAAGCGCTAATGTTGCTTTTTTTTTTTTTTTTTTTGAACTGTTCAAAATTGAGCAAAAATTGTTCAAATCAAAAAATACTTCACGTCAAAAAGCCGGAGCAAATTCATCAGAGATCTGGAGCAGTCACTTTTTTTAGTTTGCTCCGCTCCTCTTCCAACCCTCCAAAAAAAAAAAGTATGTTTCATCCTTCATTTTGAGAGATTTAATAACAAACTTCATTTTTCCCACTGCTATATAGCAACTTTTAACCCATTCGGCATAATACTCTAGACACGAATTAGAACGCAATCTAAAAAAAGGACCGACAGTGTAAACACCCCTTTCCATCCATTGAAATAGGAGGGCGTTTCCCGCAATTTGTCCAGCGTTTTCCTCGTCTGACCTATTGAGCATATTCCGCTTTCATTAACTTTTGACAGCTGCATTCCACGAAATGCGAAGAGTTAAGAATCGTCTGCAATGCAAACAGAGGCTTTCCGCTACGACATCAAAGGCGAATTTCCAAATGGCGGGAAAAGTAAAAAAAAAGGGGGGGGGGGGATTTACGGACGATAGAAGAGTCGCTTCAGTTATTTAAAAAAATCATCATACGTTGGAACATGTATTCGACGTTTTCTCGAGAGAACTGGAGTAACGTTGAGTTGTTCCGTTTAGAATTCTAAATACTTGCTCTACCTTCGCTCCGTGCAACGAATAGCTTTAAAAGGAATTATTATTTAATTTAATAATTACATTTATGTTCCGGCTAACAAAATAAAAGACTATTTATGGAAAATTTATTCTGTACAAAAAAAAAAAAATTTAGTTCGTTTATCGTTATCCATTCAAAACTAATTTTGATACGAAAAAGGGTAGTTAAAAAAATTTTGGGGTAAACTATAATTTAAAAAAATGGAGCACACCAAATCTTTGAGCTACATCTGCGTTTGTTATAGGGGGTTTACAACACAAAAGATAATTAGTATAGAGTAGTAAAACATAGTAATTGCTCAAATTCTGAAAAAATGACATACGCAATTTTATCTTAACAGTGTAAATGCTTAAGAAAATTTCCTTTTAAACTTTTAACAAGAAGTAATTTTGAACCTTAATCAGCGTCGGTGTTTACAATACAAAATGATCAATGGGATTTTAAAATCAAATTATGAAAATAAAAAAAAACTTTAAAAATATATTTAATTTAATATTTGATTTTAAATGTTTTTATATAAACCCAAAATATATAATGTCACACTTCTTGTGACCCGCGCCCCTCCCCTTGTCAAAATCTGTCACAATTTCTCGAACCCCCCTCCCCTCCTGTAAGAGTGAAGTCATTTAAGAATGATCCATTAACATTTAATACGCATTCAACTGGGAAAAAAAAAAACACATAAGGTAAATGACCCGGTAGTGGACACTTAGATTTTAAGCTCCTAGAATAAGCGAATGTAACATTAAACTTGAATAAAAATATCAGAACCTATGACGAACGATTCCTAGTGCTGGTTAATAGAACTAAAGTAATCGTTGAGCACCTATGCAAGTACATGGATCATTATATTTAATAGATGCCTCCACAACGGTCACATTTGCTGCTCTTTGCTAAAGCCGATCAATAAGAAGGTTAGGGATTTGGGGAAAATATATGGGGGAAAAGCGTGACATCATTTATGAATGGTCCCTTAGTCGTTTTTAAAATAATTTCTCCAAGTTAACAGCGTAAAATAGATGACATTAATTTCTGTCCACTACTAATGCAAATACTTGTCTTATAAATGTCCACTAGAGATATGAGGCGTGTTCACAAAGTAACAGAAGCCGTTTCGTCACAGAAAAAAATATACTCATAAGAAACAAATTTTTTTGTCATATTTAGTTAGGTACAAACTTACTTTACTTCCCTACCTAATCGCCGTTCACTTCTAAGCATTTTTCGTACCACTGCAACAGCTTCTTTAACCCCTCTGCATAGAAGCTTGCCGCCTGAGAGTTGAACCAATTGACAACGACGTCTTTGAGTCCCTCTTAGGTTTCAAAACGTTGTCCACCGAGCCGCTGTTTAAAATGCAAGAAGAGGAAGTACTCGTAGTCGCTAGGTGCAAGATCGGGACTGTACGATGGGTGGTCAAAAAGTTCCCAACGAAAATCTTGAATTTGCTCCTTGGTTTCGGCAGCAGTGTGAGGACGCGCGCTATCGTGGAGGAAGGAGGATTATGCCAGATGACAGTTTCCCGCGGCGTTTGTTTTGGATCGCACGTCTCATTTTGTTGAACGCTCTTCACAGTTGGCGGGATCAACGATTTTCACGGCCATTGTTCTTTGCATTCACGGACAACAATACGACTTCACAGAATCAAAACAAATGACGCTGTAGCTTCGCAATGAGTCAGTAGATGGCGCTGCAGTAGCAAAACTGTGCTCCGTAGCGTCATTATTTAAATATCAGTAAACGGCCCTTGCTTTATGAACGCGCCTCGTACAAATGATGCGTTTAGTAAATTTGAGGTAAAAATCCTAATTTTTCATCAAATGACAGTTTATAGGTAATTATTTTTTAGAGAAATAGTTGGCGATTAAGCTAAATATGCAAATATTGATGTAAGTCCCTTGAAAAAAAATTTCCACGTAAAAGAGTACGAAAAATTTTTAAACTGTGCCCACTACCGGGTCATTTACCTTATATATAGACCTTATTTCTTGCGAATGATGAAATGAGCATGAATTATGAAAAGCAAAAAAACCTTTAAAATACATTTAATTTGCTAATTTTAAATGTTTTTACAGAAACCAAGATGAGTTCTGTCACACTTCTTGTTACCCCCTCCCTTTGTCACAAACTGTCACAATTTTCCAATCCCCCCCCCCCCTCGAAGCGTAACATCATTTATGAATGACTCCTTAGCATTTATTACTCATTCAACTGCAAGAAAAAAAAATAATGCGACCTTATTTCTCGAGAATGAATTCCCCTTTATGCATTTATTTCATTTTAAACGTCCCAATTATCTGCTGCGGAGAAAATCCAACTTTCAGCTTTCCTTTTAATTGCGCCGAAACATAAATAACGACTGAAATCTGCCGACAAAATTTAAATTACCGGGCATTTACTCAAATGTCATTCTTCCATTGTGGAGCCATGCGTCTGCTTATTAAGCCGGGTAAAAAGATACCGAATTCGAATTTCATTCCCCGAATGTGCCTTCTCGGTCGCAGTGAGTGGGGATCAATCTTGTTATACGTAATTTATGCTCAAACTAGAATTTCCGGTCTCGAATTGCTGAAAAGTTAAAGCTTCGCGCATAATTTTTGGCTAATGTTGAATTAAATGTGGACTTCTTTGCTGTCGGGGTATTAGTAACAGCTGTCAGGTCATTTTTCTTGTTTTATTGTAATTTGAATGCGTGCTTTGAGTAATTGCATGTGTTGGCGTATGTGAATTCATTCCACACTTATGTAAATTAAATTAGAATATGATGCGCGTGCGTTATTTTTAACCTTCATACTTTAATTTTTGGAGGCAGGCGCAAAAAAGAGGGGACAGTCAAATCTAGTGATTCGTTAGGGATCATTCATAAATGATGTCACGCTTCAAGGGGTGAGGGGGGTCGTGAAATTGTGACAAAGTGTGACAAGGGGAGGAGAGAGGGTAACAAGAAGTGTGACATCCCTGCTTATGCAAGATAGCGTGACATGTGACAAAGGGGGAGAAGGTCCGTTTAAGTGTGACATTTTGTGACAAAGGAGAGGGGGTTGTCAAATATGTGGGAAAAAAGCGTGACATCATTTATGAATGGTCCCTTACCAGTGTGACAGGAGATGAACAGAACTGTATCTCCGAACTCATGTAGTAGATTTGAAAGATGAGAATCAGTGGCGTGATCACGGGGTTTACCATCGGTACACTGGTTGTTTTATTTATTTTGTTTTTTATTTAATTACTTTTCTATTTATTTAATTTATTTTACGGTACACTGTAAAAATTTTTGGCGTTGCTGAGCAGTGTGCTCAGTCGGCGTAAAGTAGCAAATTGTTCATTTTTTGATGTATTTTAAATTCTAAGTGTGTCTTAAAAATACAGACAGCAGAATGTTTTTTAGCATATGATGTTCGTTAACTCATCTACGCATCAAGCATTCCTTACGATTGCTCATTAACTCCTTCCCTCTCGCTCCCGTGAAAATGACGGGCTGAGGTTTCTGCCTTCTATTACTCGCTCCCGTGAAAATGACGGGCTGAGGCTTCTGCCTTCTATTTCTCGCTCCCGTGAAAATGACGGGCTGAGGTTTCTGCCTTCTATTTCTCACTCCCGTGAAAAAGACGGGCAGGAGTGTTTAAAATTTCTAAATAAAAATAAATCAAAAATTAAAAATAAATATATATATATTGCTCATAGACATATTTTTATATAATTTTCAGGGATAAAAAAATAGGCACTTTTATGACCGTTTTCTTGAAAATTACCGGACCGTTAAGGGGTTAATCTTATTTTCATAGAAATAAGCAATCGCAATGAAATTTTGATATGTAACGGAGTTAAATTTCAAAGTGATAACAAGAAGTTCCGTCTAGAACTATACGAGCCTACTTTCCCGAATACACCAGTTTCAAATTTATAATCTAGCCATCTCTCTCTCTCCTTCTCGGTTAGCTTAAGTTCTTAATTGCTTCAGATATACCTTTTTCAACGGTTAATACATGTTCATTCAATCATTCATTTATTCAGTCATTCATGTATTTATTCACTCAGTTATTAATTCATTCTTTTGCTTATTGATTTAGTCATTCATTAATTCAAAAATATTCTTAAAAATCTCGATCAAAAAATTTCATAGGAAAATAGGCGCCTTAGCTCTTGGTGAAATTTCTATCTGTACATGTTCTACGTCATAAGAGCTTTCCGATAAAGTTTGTTCCAAGCAAATCGGTCCGTTACATCAGGATTTATACAGGATTCAAATTTCCCCGTAGGCGCAATGTTAATTTTTTTGAACTGTTCAAAAATGAAAAAAAAAATTGTTCAAATCAATATTTCATGCCAAGAACTTCTTTCAGTGAGCTTGTTCATTGGAACTTGGATCTTGTACTCAGAGTTTACATAATTTGTTTCATTTTCGCCTATAGGCGCTATTGTTAAAAATTTTTGAACTGTTCAAAATTGAACAAAAAATTGTTCAAATCAAAAAGTAAAATATGAAAATGAGATGTACTTGCCGAGATCTTTCGAATGCAAAAAGAATTTTTCGAATCGGATAATTCGTTCAAAAGTTATTAGGGGGGGGGGGGACAGACAGACCGACCGACAGACAGACAGACACACTTTTCCCCATCTCAATACCCTACTTTCAAATTTTTTATTTTTCAATCTTTATTTAATTACTTCACTTATTTTTGACTTTTCTTGATTTCTAACGATGTTTTCACGATACATTAAGCCTTCTTTCATGCTTTATTATTTTTTTTATTTTTACGGGAAAGTAGGCTAAAAAACGTTATACTGTGTATATTACTTCAGACAGTATAATCACATAAAAAATTTAAAGTGCATCAAAACTGAATAATTTTTGATTTTTCGCCAACACCAAAAATCGTGTTCCGTAACACCAAAAATGGCGCCAACTAGCCGCAGCAGTTTTACAGTGTATATGTGTATGTAAATGTTTTTTTTTCTTTTAATATCAGCAATATTAAGGCATAAAGCAAAAAAAACAGTTTAAAAAAAGAGTCACAGAGCACAAACATTTTTTTTTTTTTTTTTTACTGCAGTTCCTCTCAAGTTTGAAGCAAAATCTCAGTGCTACACTGCTTCAAGCTCCACTCCAGATCCCTGATCAAAACTACTGTCTGATTTTCTTCGCCTCGGCTTTGCGCATGCGTCAGGTCCACTTCTATTCAATGAGGGGCGAGAGGATGAATAAAAGTTAGGAAATGTTTAGTTTTTATAAAGAATTATAAACTCTCTGCGCTTGTTTTTTTTTCTTTTCCATTAACTGGAAGCAGAACAGATCACCAAAGCAAAAAATGGCAGCGTACAATATAATTTCGAAAAGTGCCCATCTCAGCGTATCACCACCCCCATTGCCGAATAGAATCTTCCCGGCTTTCCCAAACGAACAGTAGCTTTCATAAATTCTTAATTTCTCAATTTTTCTCCTCGCTGTAAATCATAAGATTAATTTTTATGTACAGAAATGAGTATAAAACTCTTAGTAACACTGTTCGCAAAACAATAATGAAATAAAAATAAGATAATTTTTCGATTACGCATGCCAGACGGTATTCACGCTATAATGTAACACATGAATCATACTATCTACACCTGAATAAAACTAGCAGAGCAAGTTCTTAATTATATGTACCACTAATGTTCTTTTCTTTGTACACTACTTCGCTCAGCGCTCTATATTTTCTCTTTACCTCAAAGCGCCGTGATTCACCGTTACGGCTAATTAAAACAGGCAGAAACCTATAAACGCCCTGAGACTACCAGTTTTTTACACTTGCGCCTTATAATTCGTATTTTTTTCTTTTTTTTTTTGAGAGAGATTTAAAGCTCTGCCTTTGCTCGTGTTGTGGCCGCGAACGGCTTCCGATTTTTAATCTAATACAAAAGTAATAAAAATACAAACATGTATGTTTCGCTTCAATATTACTTCGCGGTGAAAATTGAAAATGGCAGTAAATACAAATTTATTTTTAATAATAGAATTTTTTTTCTTCATGGCAGACACATTTAATTGACAAAAGTTACAATTTATTTATTTCAAGTCATTTCCAGGGCAGTAAATTGAAAAAGCAAGTTGCTCAGATGAAACTTTCTTTTTTTTCGGAAGAAGTATGTATACTATATATATAGATATATTCGCATAACAAAATGTAAAGTGCATAAGCGGTTAAATGGAACTTTTTTAACGGAAAGAGAATATACACATGCTTTATAACATAACAAATTATAAATAAAGTGAAAAAACAATTAAAAAAAAGCAATTACTGCAAAACTAAACATGTTTGCTTGTCACCTTTTTTAGCTTAATTTTCATCTTAGGTATGTGTTTAACAAATCATTTGGTCACTGCCCACTGATGAGACTCAAAACTAACTTGTTTGGTTCTACTGTAAACACTTCTCTTTTTTAATCATTTGTACACTTTATGTTTAGTTATGCTTTTAAAGTAAGAACAAATAATTTAAATATTTCTCGTGCTGTACTTCTATTTTCGCGTATATTACCTTGACTATGTATTATTGCTTTACCTTCTGTATGTTTTCTTTCGTAATATGTAAACATTATATATATATATATATATATATATATTACTAATAAGCCCGGCGGTCATACGAAATGACCGCTGTTCCAGATATTATAAATATACAATTATCCCAGTAACCGGAAATGCACATCAAATCAAAGAGATATTTATCAGGTAGAACAGTAAAGTTTAATGAATAAAAAAAAAAAACATATAATCATTTCGGAAAGCAATATTCTTACCGAAAAAAAATCTAAATTATAATATGTAAATATACCAATACTATTTACTATATAATCAAATTGTTTGTGAAAAATATTTATTTATATCCAACATAATCATCGTCAAAACAATAGTTTTAACGAAACTGGAAAAAAGACCGCTGCCACTTTAATTAATCTATATAAAAAGCGCAGACGATAAATAAATTATAACAAAGAAAGATGGATAAAATTAAATTCGCGTTTACATTAATTTTAACGGAGATTGCAAATGTAGCCATGCCTCACTCAAAATGCTAGAGAAATGTTTTGATTTATATTTGACATGTGTTACAACAATGGCAACTGCATTACAGTTACGCAAGCAACCAATAAGCTATCGGCGACAGACACTTGTGCCGCTTATATATAAGATATATATATATATATATATATATATATATTTTTTTTTCAGGGGTCGCGGCAGAGGAAATTCAGATCCGTTTTCAGACCCTTCACAAAATGACAATTCATCAAAGCGGAACTTTCACAAAATTCAAATCAATCAAAACGGACCCTTCACAAAATTCCACTTAATCGAAACGGACCCTTCACAAAACTCAAATCAATCAAAACGGACCCTTCATAAAATTCAAATCAATCAAAACGGACCCTTCTTAAAATTCAAATCAATCAATACGGACCCTTCTTAAAATTCAAATCAATCAAAACGGACACCTTCACAAAATTCAAATCAATCAAAACGGACCCTTCCCAAAATTCAAATAAATCAAAACGGACTCCTCACAAAATTCAAATCAATCAAAATGCACATCACAAGATTTCAAGCATCCAAATCGTATTTTTTATACCATTATTTATGACAAAAGCTGCAAATACTAATAAAAGTTTTCATCACTATACGTTTTAATTTTCGATTTCCACAACAAATATTTGATGTTTCACGAAAATCTCTTCAAAATTCACAAAAAACGGACCCTGGAAATGCTGGATCGACCTCTGACATATATCCGCACTTATTAATATAAAACCGCAATTAACAGCCCTGATGCCTGTATATGTTACATATATCGCCTTACATAGTCCAAATCCTTATTTCAATTTTACACTACGAATGCAGTGACTATAGGCAAAAATAATACATACATTACAACTTATTTATTTTTCGTATAATTTAGTAACGCATCAAAAGTATGGCTGGCTTGACATATTTTCATGACTTGACAGATTTATGTAAAGTAAAAACGTTCGAGTATATTGTAATTAATGATTGCTTCAAATACGAAAAAATATTTACTCTACCCGTTTAATTATAACTTCAAGAGGCTATGACTAAGAGTGAAAAAGAAACTTTCGAAAAAGTGATTGAGTGCTCTTCAGCATTTAACCTTCCTATCTCCTGCAAGTATCAAATTTCAGCCAATACCAACTTTTCCCGCCAATCATTGTCAGCCCATCTTTTTTTTTTTTTTCTGTCTGACGAACGCATAACATCCCTTAATTTTTTCTATGCGGGAAAAGGAAAAAACTTTCTCTGAATAGCTTCGACGCGTTCGGTGCACCCTTAGGATTAACTCCGGAGACAATCTCCATCCAACTTTATCTTCTGAAGTGGACCACGTGGTCTTTGTTCTCAAAGTTCTTCCACTCTGCCCCCTTGTGTATTGTAAAAGTGTCCACGGAGGACGAGCGTCTGCCTTTTTTCGTTCTATCCGAGCTGTAAGCACTCTCGATAACGGGATTTCTTTTTTTGTTCCCGCGCTTTTTTATGTTCTGTCTCCTTCCTTAGCTCTCCCAACCTTCATTCTTCGACCGCCAACATTCATCCCATAATCTAAAAAATATTTTTCTAATTTTCTTTGTTATCCAGTTAAGCTTGCAACATAGCAAGTCCCCTCTTTCCGGGATTCTAAGTTGCGGTGGAAAAAAAAAATTAGCTACAATACCTTGTAAAGAAAATTATTATTGCCATTTTTTGCCCGATAAAAAAAAAACATTCATGTGACTTTAGAATTTATTCATGTATAACGTTCTTTACTTCATATGATTTTGTACACTGACATTATTAGAATAGTTTGACCACGAAGTTTTGACACTTGAGCGCTTCTGCGCATGACTGATAAGAACGAATCCATTCGAGATTTAGGGAAGTTTGGTATGCAGGTGTGCTTATTAGCACGCGAATCAAAACGTTTGCTTTTCTGTTTGTTAATAACAACCAAACTTATAAATGACATATAACTTCAACTCGGAAAAAATAGAGTACGAGAAAACTAAAACGAGGACAGAATACGGCACATTCCCAGTTTCTCCCTTGAGCATGAATGGATTCTTCTTGGAACTCTGCCAAGCAGATTCTTCGTTTGCTGGTAGGACTGTGCAAATAAAGTTTTAAATGGAGGCAATTCACTGCTAGAGGGACTCATGAACGATCACCGTTGTCACGTGATATCCGCTCTTTGTTTACTAAGATTTCAATTGAGTTCTACGTGGAGTTCACTAGACAAAATTAGTTATCTTAAAATTAATTAGACTATTTGCACAGCTTTTTCTGATTAAAACCCAGTATTTACATTTAATTTAATCATTATTCAAGAAATTTATTTAATATTAGAATAGTTATAGTGTTTTATTTAGTGTAAATTTTATGTAATGTAGAAGAACTTTACTTTGGCCTAGTTTTTAATTAGATTTGTCGAACTCGATGTAAAGCGGTGCTACGGCTTCCTTTGTTTATATTGCTTTCATCTCTGCCACGTGACCAATGACGTTGCTTGAACTGCCTCCATTGTAGAAAAACACAGTCGCGCTTGTTTACAGCGAAGCCATATACCGTGAATGTGCGGTAATAAGGTAATAATTTAAATTCCCCCTTTGTTTTACCGCATGCTATTCGGTAATTTTTATAACGAAATCAAGGTAATAACGAAGTTTTCAATAGGTCCCTTCGATTTCGCTATAAACCTGGCGACTGCACTTCAATGTCCTCGACTGTACTTCAATTTCGTGATAGTTGCTCAAACATAACGCGATAGTTTTTGATTATTTATAGACAATCTTTCTCGCAGCAGTATTTCAGTTTGGAATCTTTTCTTGCAATTAACTCCGAATCTTCACCCAAGCAATTAACAGTTCTGTTCCAAATTCTTTGCAACACAACATATCAGCCCTCACCCACTTGTTAAAGCATTGACCAGATCAGATAGCCACTTTGGGGTGGCAAGAAAGCAAATCAGTGAAGCGTCCATTTAACGCACTTGGGTCAACGGCCCAGACTCCGCGAATACGATGTGCTTGATGTGATCCGCTAATTCGTCAGGTCGCTTACGTGAAAAGTTACCAGATGCGTTGGATTAGCATTTTTACGCGCCTGAATCTGCAAAATAGCAAGGTTGTGATACGCTTGTTTCACGCAGAGACTGTGTAATGGGTTTAAAAGCGTCAGCCAATTATAAGGTCATCTGCATGCATAAGGCAGTGCGCACGTTGGACTTCCAAATAGTTATGTTATGCTTGGAATCCTGAAATGCGTGGGTTCCAAGGAATAGTGTGTCAGGGGTTCATCCAGCGTTTTTAACAAGGTCCGTTTTTTGAGAATTTTGAAGAGATTTTCGTGAAAAATCAAATAATTTTGTGAAAATTGGAAATTTGATCATTATAGCGATGAAAAGTTTCATATTTGCCTCATTTTTAATGAATAATGGCGTAAAAAGTAAGATTTAGAAGCTTGGAATTTTGTGAAAGGTCCTTTTAGATTGACTTGAAGTTTCTGAAGGGTCCGTTTTGATTGATTTGAATTTTGTGAAGGGTCCATTTTGATTGATTTGAATTTTGTGAAGGGTCCATTTTGATTGATTTGAATTTTCCGAAGGGTCCGTTTTGATTGATTTGAATTTTGTGAAGGGTCCGTTTTGATTGATTTGAATTTTGTGAAGGGTCCATTTTGATTGATTTGAATTTTGTGAAGGGTCCGTTTTGATTGACTTGAAGTTTGTAAAGGGTTCGTTCTGATTGACTTGAAGTTTGTGAAGGGTCCGTTCTGATTGACTTGAAGTTTGTGAACGGTCCGTTTTGATTAATTGGAATTTTGAGAAGGGTCCGAAAACGAACCAGAATTTAACCTGGCGCGACCCCTGATTGCACTCGTGTTCGGTGTTGGTTATGGAATTGTTGGCTTGCTTAGTGAAAAAAAGCATTAAGCATGGTTATTAACTGTTTTTGCTGTGTTTAAAATACCAAAATCAGTGGACACCAAAAGTCAATCGTGAGCAACGGCAGACCACGGAGAACTTTTCGGTAGATCCCGATAGCGCTCAGGTAGTTAGTCGACACATCATAATACTGTTAGTTGATTTTCCATACTTCGCCAGTATTAGCACTGCATTGCGCGAATCAGAAAGTAGTAAAAAATATTTTGTTGGCATAAATTTGAATTTTTTTCTTTCTTCTTCTTTTTAATGTGGCTGCGTATGGTCACCAACCTATGCAAACAAAGTGCATTCCCCGGAAACGGCTTCCATTCTTTCAAGTAGCAACACTATCGGCGGATGCCATTACCTCTTTGTAGTTTTGACGCTCAGTTCCCCTCTAGAGGGCGGCACCTGAGCTCTCAATGATGCGAAACTGCACTAGCAATTTAATTTACCCGATAGTATCCAAGTCAAACAGATACTTAAGGGATCTTTAACATGCCACATAACCATACCACATGACTGCTGACTGTTTTCTGCATGATGAAAATCCACCGACTTGGGCCAGGTAGGATCCTGTGAACTTGGGAGTAAGAGGCCAGTGCCTTACCACTACGCCACCCAGCCGGCATAAATTTGAAGTAATGAAAAGGAAACAAACCTGCCATTCAACCTTAAAGCTGATTTATAAACCTTTGAAGTTGCGATTCAATTGAAATTTCAGAGAAGGGAACGAAAAACTGATTTCAGCAGCAATTTGACTCTGTGCTAGTTAATCAACTTCAAGCATTAATATATTATGTTTCCCGTAACTCCTCATGATTCTGAAATGTGTAACTCATTATTTAATAAATTGAGCTTGAATAATACTCACTTGATTACGATATTTTCCATGAATAAATGTGCCAGTTCAAGAGGAAACTAATTCATTTACATACACTAATCAAAATACTCATTTATTTCCTTCAACGTCAAATGAATGAGCTACGAATTTCGATTCTACAACTATTCGAAAAATCTGACGAGCAATTCAAAATAGATATGTTTTTTTTTTAATATGAGGAAATCGGCATGATTTTTAAAGGGGACTTGGCACCTTTCAAATGGAGAAAATCGATGAAAATACCGATTTTTCCATTTTTTGCTTAAAATGTGGTTTGATTCTCCCAGTATATCTGAGCGAAATTTTGAAGCGATACAACCAGTATAAATGTAGTTAAGAAGTAAGAAAATTCAAATATTTCTGATGTTTTAGTAGGGTTTTGAATTCTTTAAACAGCGTTTTCTCGGTTTGTGTTTTTTCGCAATATTGTAGTTCTTAAAATGCTAAAATTTCTACATAGATTCATGTTGCAACTTGAAATTTTTGGTGTGTGTTCAATATGATGTGCTTGATAAAATTAAGGATAGATTTTGCTATATATTTGTAAAAAAAAATTTTTAAATGAAAATGTAACAAAAGTCGCTTTTTTTTCTGCATTCTACCGTTGATGTAACTTAAAAAAAAAAATTTCTCAAAAACTAATTAATTAATAGCAAAACCCATCCCTAAAATTGTAAACCATACTATAATAAGTGCTTTATAAAAATTTGGTTTAAAAAAATCAAGATGAAGAAGAAGAAGGAAATTTAAAATCGTTAAATTATTTTAAACAAATTAAATTGTAAAATTTTCTGCTAGTTGAATTTGGATTTTCACGTGAAAATCATTTTGTTGAACAATAGCACTTCATAATATACAAATGAAAAAGGTAAAAGTTATTAAATAAAAAAAAAATGTCAAAAGGTGCCAAGTCCCCTTAATGAATTCCGAATATGTATTCATTACCAGATTGTTTTCTGAGTAAACGATTTGATTGATACCAACTTAGAAAAGATAATTTAAGTTCTAGTTTGAGGAATATTTATTTGATTTCGACAAGGTTGTAAGAACGAATTTATGTATGTGTGGCTATCTGTTTAACCTTGGGCTGAAACTTCAATTGCTTTTCTTTTATCCTAAAGCATGAGTTTTATCACATTTATTTCTAGACAGGTTTTTTTTTTTTTTTGAGCGATTTTTTGCTATGTTTTCGTCGGGTTGCGGTGCTAAAAAGTTTTCAACTGAGAAAATATAATGTACTAATCTGATGTGAAAATTGATACAAGGAAGAGGAAGTTTCGACAAATCTTTAGTTCAGATTTTGACCTCTAGATAATGTTAAGCATAAAATGTAAAACTCTTAAAACTTGCTTAAAACTGGAAATTAAACATCAAAATTTCATTACGAGCTCGTATGTGTGTCTTCTTGTTTAGTTGTAGATCAACTGACACCACACCAATTAACGGATTGGAATGACATGTGACACAAAATGCAACATCTGTTGAGAAATGTAATGTGAGAAGACCCACTGGAAAATTCAAATTACTATTTTATGTCCAATTTCAAAAAATTGTTTTGATAAATTTTTTTATATCCATTAGGTAGTTAATAAAAAACTACGTCAAATATAATTTGTTCGAACTCTTTAGAAAAAATAGAACGTGACTTATTGACCAGAATATTATTTTTTGTAAGGATGATTAAGCAACGCCTTTTTGTCAAATGAAGATTTTGGACAGAATGAATTCCAATAATTCATTTTTTTAATGCTCATGAGTTTAAATTTAAACTTTACTATTTTCTGTCCAATTTCAAAATTTTTTTTTTATAAATATACATTTTTATATATATATTGTTTTGATAAATTTTTTTATATCATTCGGTAGTTAATAAAAAACTACGTCAAATAGAATTTGTTCGAACTCACTAGTATGAATAGAACGTGACTCATTGACCAGAATATTATTAAGGATGTTTAAGCAACGCCTTTTTGTCAAATGAAGATTTTGGACAGAATGAATTCCAATAGTTCATTTTTTAATGCCCATGAGTTTAAATTTAAACTTATTTGTTAATTTTCTGCCACCAGGTTTCACGTTGTTCCGCATGTATGGAAGTGATATATTTTTTAATATTACAGCATGTAACGTCGAGTAATTTTGCTAGTTAAATAACAAAACCAATTAATTCACATTTAACTTTATTGTCTGAAATTTCAACTGCTTAATGGCTATTTCTCTAATAAATTGATGATGCTATTTTGCATAAACCGAGATGAAATACAGCGGGAAGTTCAAGAGGAAAGTAATTAATTTGCATCCACTAATCATATCGTTTCCGGATATATCAAATGAATGAAGTGACAAATTAAGTGTTGAATTTATTTGAAAGGTGCTCAGATTATAAATGAGAAGTAAGGCCTTCTGAAGAGTAGATGGTATTTGTTACGATGGATTATTGTTGAAGAAATGAAATGGTGGTTCTATTTAAACTATTAAAAATGATGTGCTTAAAATTGTTAGGTTTGATATTTTTTATTTGGCAACTAGCAGTATGCAAATAATTTACAGTATTATATCATTTTGATATTTCAGTATTGGCAACAGTCTTTGTTAAAATGTCCATGTGCTATTATTTCTTGCCTTTCGCCCGATGTGTGTTAAACATTTTTCCATGTATGTGTTCGTATTGTGTCTTAAATTTACGTTAGTTAATTTTGTTACTTTTTTTGCCATGTTCAATTCTAAGCCAGAATAAATTTCATTTTATTTGAGAAAACTGCCTATCTCTGCTAAATACAAAAAACAAAAATGAGAAAATACACCTGCTCATTTTTTCAAAAGTAACTTTGACTAAAAATGAGAAAGCGTTGTTTTTTTTAGTTTTAAGTACCGATACTTACTTAGAAGTTACAGTTACAGAAAGGACAAATATAATTTTAATTTTACTGCTAGGAATTAAAAACTGTTAGAGAAAATTTACGCGTTCATATGTAATGCATAATTTTTAACGATTATCTATCTCTACAGCGCAATAGTTTTTGTATAAAAAGTAAGAAAACCGCGTGAGACGTCAGAACGATTCAAGAATTTGATTAGTCTGGTCGTCTCTTCAGAGCAGAAATACCAGTTGATTAATTCATCAGATTCAGACCGCACGAACCAAAACAAGTAAATAGAATGGACATTTTGATTTCTAACACTCTTCTGCATGGGGGTATGAAGAAATTACTCAAGCAACCACAGCTGGTACGATCGGAAGCTATCGACTCCTACTTTCCCGCTGACTCCTGGATGTCCTTCTGGAGTAGTGGAAGAGCATTCACATACCGCCTGGAAGATCCGAGTTCGATTCCCCAACGTACACAGTGGTGTACATAAGAAAAATACATACACATAGCATAAATATATTTCTAAAGCCAGGGGGCGGGACTCCTAATTAAATGACGGGATTAGAATCACCTCTCCCAGGTGGAGTCTCTGGATCCGCCACTGATCCTGACGGTATTTCTACTTTTCGGGGGCTATATATTGATTTAATAGTGCATATCATTTTAAATAGATTCTCATTCTAAGAAAAAAATACTAGTTTACGGAAACAGCTAACATTTTGTTTGTACGATCGCGAGAACATGTATTCAATACTTTGAGTCAATGTTGACTAACACGGTACACAAGAATTCACAAAATGAGCTGGGCGATTGTACCCTTAGCAGGAACCAAATTATCGATGGAATAGACGGTCGCATTCCACTCTGAGTTGCACAACGCAAAAAAAGAAAGAAAGGAAGAAACGCGGAGAGAGCTTTTTAAATTAAACTGGCAACAGTGAAAAAGCGTCGACAGGGTGGCGTAGTGGTAGGGCGCAGGTCTCGTAAGCCCAAGATCGCAGGTTCAAACCTGGCCCAAGTCGGTGGATTTTCAAGATGCAGAAAATCGTCTGCGTCCATGTTGTGTGATTATGCGGCATGTTAAAGATCCATTGAGTATCTGTTTGGCATGGATACTCTCGGCTAAATTAAATTCCTAGTGCAGATTGCATCAACGAGAGCTCAGATGCTCCATCTAGAGGAAACTAAGCGTCAAAAAAAAAAGCATCAATGGTACCACACTCATTGTGGTGCAGCTGACAGAGTTGGTACCAATCTCTGGGGACGCACTAGGTCTGCAATGGTTGAGGACCAATACGGCAACCCCATTAGAAAGAAAAAAAAAAACAGTGAAAAAGCAGCTAAATTACGAAATCGCAAGTTGAACCGATGCCTATTAACATAATAAAAATATTTACGGTAGATGCTCAAACATGCTGTCAAACGTGCCTGCTCGCAATTCATAGCGATAGATGAAGGATTGACGTGCTGGGAAGCAGGATGCAAAAGAAGTACAGAAGATTCTCTCTGGCCAATACATTCTGTAACAGACACAAAAGTTAAAGCTTTTTCAAATGAGTACAAGGAAGAAAGAACGTAAATTAAAAGCACAAATTGTCAAAAACAATGGAACCTCTTCATCAGTGCAGGAAGGAATACAGCCGGTGTTTATACCGAATGGGTCGGATTAGATATTCACCAATAGGAAGAAAGACAAGGAATGAAGAAGACCAATCAACAGCCAGGAACATAAAAAGGAAAGATAGGGGGGAAAAAGAAAAATTTCAAAAACATTTCCAAAAATCGGGAAGAAATGGAGTACTGGAAAAATCATTCACTAAAGAATGATAATTTTTCCAAATGTAATAAGCTTCTAAAAATCAAGGTCATAGACCGAAGAGCATTTACTGATAATTCTAACACAAGAAAATTGAAAACAATGACAAATTCAAAAATTTTCAAGTATTGAAAAACATGGCGGCGAATATGATTGCATGCAGTGCGCTTGCGCATAATTGCGCAAAGATAATTTTTGTTGTCATCACGGCAGGGGTAAAGCCAGCGTTTCAGCAATTGATATCAACGCTGCAACATAGAGCTGATTTTTTGAACTCGAGAAAGAAACGCGAGAGAAAAATTTTAAACCTATTCTCTCCTATGCACCAAGGCCTTAAAATGTAAAATGACAGAAAATATCATTATGCTCGTATAAAATGCGTTTTCACTTTTCACTCATGGAATTACTCTAATTAGATTGCGTGACTTAAGAATATTAGTCCTTTTCTTGAGAGACTTGGTTTTCTTTTATTTTTTATAAAGACTGAACCCACAAATAATTTTATAGCTTCAAAAGAAATATGATCGAGTCCAAAGTAGTTAGATGAAAGCAAGCAACGAAAGAGAATTTCAAAAAGAGGAAGCGTTTCGTTTTTACTTTTGCTGTCAGGAAGCTCAAACTAAACTAGAATGAAAAGCGAAATACAAACAGCCGTCAAATACCTCAACCTAGTCTATAATCTGCAACAACCTCTTCAAGCAACTTCGCAAAAAACTAACGTAGTAACTACAGCTTTGCTAAGATTCATTCTTTCCAGGTTCAAATGGAAGGAAAGCAGTTTAATGAAGGAGTTGAACGATACGTAGAATAGGTATAATTTCCATTTTTATGTATTTCTTTGAAGCAAAGAATTGAAGACAGCGACCGTCATGTAATTGAAACTATACAATGGGAAAGTTTTCGAATTTTTTTGTTTAATTTTTTATTTGATGGAATACCGGCTATAAACATCTCTGGAAAATATTTTGTAGTGCGATGAGTATTTATTTTTAAAATAATTTTTAAAGTTCGAGAGCACGAAGCGACGCAACAAATTTCTGCGTACGTACGTCACACTTCAGGGAAAAACGTCACCACTCTGTTTTGACACAAGAACTTGACTATATTAGGAGCGACAACCCCGAGGTTTGAGTACCGGGGATGTCCGCCAATGAAGAATCTTAGAACAAGTTTCAACTGCATCAGGTTTGCCTTTAAAATGTTCTCAATAAAACAGCGATAAAAGTCGCCATCTAAAAGATTTCGCTGCATAAAGGATAAAATGAAATTACATCATTAATGTCAATTTGGGCACGCCGCTTGATTGACCTTTACAAATCAAGACTGCATAATGAAGTAGTAATTTCAATGTAACAATAAAATAATGATGAGAGAAAAGCAAACTAGTAAAGAACAACGTAAAGGCTACCGTAAAACAAAGTGTGACGTCAGGGGGTGAGGTTTTTTTCGCGTGGGATATTTAAAAAAAAATAAAATTCAATGATTGGATTTCTAAGTCTGGCGTTGTTTAATTTTAGAGTTTTTTATTGTCTTAACCATATTTAGCTGTCAAAATGGAAGTATTTAACAGGTCTAAACTTCCCTATTGCTTTGAAGATGAATAGAACCGTTGTGTTGAGCTAAGGTTTCGAAGTAGGAGGATGGTTAGATCCAAAACTAAAGAGTAAAGCTTCTTTCAAATGTTGCGTCAAAAGTGAAATTAAGTAAAACGTTTGCGTTTTCTACTCCTTTCAGAGGATTTGCGATTGTCGTGACAGTCCTTAAAATTGGAAAACAATCATGTAAAGTATGGTAATTTTTGCTTAAAAATCTTAGAATTACGATATTGCTTAAAGAAAACGTTTTAATGTAGCATATTTTCAGTAAATTATGAAGAATAGGGGAAAAATGTAGCTAGGATCCTTTTTGTATTATTGAGAAAAAAAAAACTAAAAATAAATTGGGATACTAAATCAGTAATCTGAACTTATTGTGTTCAGTTACCACTTAAAAATGTAACCGTAACCGTGTGTCTCCAAGAAGACGTATCTATCTGTCCAAGGGACAAAGATTGACATTTCGATTTAAGAATTTTCGGTAAAACACAAGAAAATAAGTTTTGATTTACCAGGCCGTTTTCAACCATTTTTAAACTTACATTTTACACCAAGTCGATACTCATCATAATAAAACTTTCAGTCACATTAACTTCTACTTACCGTGTATTCGGAAAAGCCAATGCAATTGAAAGTTGCACTATAATTAGTAACAAATTATGCAAAATCAAAGCTTCCAAACAGTCAAAATGGCTACTCTGATAAATCTAGTGTTAAACTGTGGGTCCTATTTTCTAATGTGCATGGGATACAAGCCTTCTTCTTTTATTTTTCATTAATTAATTTATTTATTATTACACTTTTTTTCAAAATTATTGTATTAGATTTCTTCTGAAATAATAAAAAAATCTTTTATTTCAAGTCCAAGTTTGATCAGTGAGTGAGTTAGGAGAAAAAAATTTGTATCAGATTTATTCTCGCATTAAAGAATAAAAATTCTAAGAAAATAATTAGACATTTTTTTCTCTGCGTAAATATAGCAAAGTGAATAAACTCCTCATAAAAAATACAGTAAATCATGTTAAACTTGATCGCATTTGACTTAACCGCCAACGCGTGAATGCTAATTGAAAAGAACAGAGGCTATTTAATCAATAGTGCGTAGCACATTAAGTTCGGTGGAAAGCGGAATATTTCACTGAAACACCTGTTTTATCTAATTCTTCTTGTCTGTATGGGAGCGATTGTTTAATCAGTATTTATTGCTGGGTAGATAAGCCTATGCGATATCAAAGAGAATGTTTATTATTACTACCGGCTTCATTAGCGTTAATTTAACTAAGCTTCCTCGGTACCAATAAAATAACGGCTGAAAAGATACAAATATCGGCTGTCTGAAAATGTTTCTTTTACCTTAGACTGATTTTTATTTTGTGTTTATTCTAAAAATATCGTCTGCATGGAATTTTATATTAGTGATATACTTGAACGATAAAAAAAAAAAAACGTCTGCCTGAAAATATTATGTTTTTTTAAAACTTAGATTGGTTTTTGTTTTGTTTTCATTATAAAATATCGTCTGCATAGAATTCTATATTAGTAGTTTACTTCAACGATAGAAAATACCGTCTGCATGTAAATGTTTCTATTTTACTTTAGGTTTTATTCTTAATTGTTAATATTTTCCAACATGAAGTAACTCTAAAAACACATACCGGCACAAAAATTTCATTCCTAAGGTTTTTTTTTTATTTAGTTATTATTATTATTATTTTAAGTTACAATAACTATAAAGCAGATCGGTATAGTGAAATAATTTAGTTGACAAAGATTTTATGAGACCAAATAAGCTCATTTTTAAGAATTAAAGTTTACAGTTTACGTTTTGTTTCACATAATTTACATTTCTGCTATAAAATTGCAGTGTACACCACATATGAGGAGCAAGCAGTCAAACCGTGTTTTCTCCAAAAAAAAAAAAAAAAAGAATAAATAAAATTTAAGTTACTGGTTTTTCTTTGAACTTCTCATTAACTGGTACAAAAGTATGTTGTTATTTGCACTAGTTAATGAGGAGTTCAAAGAAAAACCAGTAACTATAATTTAATTTTTTTTGGAGAAAACACGGTTTGACTGTTTGCTTCTCATATGAATTGTAGCTTTACTTCAGAAGAATTGAAGCTTTATCACAATAAACAATTATTGAAGTTATATATTTAAATGTTTGTGATAACAAAATGACCGAAATTTAGGAGATGATACAATCATTTATAGTGATTAATCTTCATTTTGGACAGTTTTATGAGAGAAGTAAAATAATTAAATTCCAAGAATCAACAAATAAAGTTTTGTCTCCATTACTTTTAGAAAATGGCACAATTTCGTTCTCTACTAATCACCTTTGAATCTTTCCCAACATAGAAATTTATTCATCAGACTAAAATACCCTGCCATTAGCGTAAATTAAACAAAGCTAAACAAAGATCTTATAGCTGCTTGACACAGAGCCGATGAAATGAGCTAAACCACTCGTGCTGGCGTGATCCCGGGGAGCACGAGAACACGGAACTATGTTCCGAAAATACCTCACAATGTTAGGAACTGCGATCGTAAATTCAATTACTGAAACCAGCGGCCATAACTCAGGGAAGAATTATCGGGCCGCTGAACGGAACTCCGGAAAGCATCATTAACGAATCGGACACGAGGCTGAAGATCGTAACAGGCCAAATTAAACAATGTTTTTCACCGAACCCAGAGGAACTATTGGTGTGAGTCACCAGACTAAGCTCAGACATTACTCAACCTGGAGGAATCGAAGTTGGAGGTATTTGTTCTCATGAGAAAGAACGGCTTCCACGATGCAATAGATCTTCGTGGATTAGCAGGGTCTTCTTCAATGGCTTACCTTGTGACGCTTAAAGAACTGCTAAGTAATACATGGGCATGCATGTGGTCTGGTGGGAATCGGCAATCATTTGAAAACGAGACAGGAAGGATGGGTTTTATATCGGTTTAAGAACAGCATACTAACATTACTGGTGATGAGTTGACAGCTATTGGGTTAACAAAATAATTAATTCGCTTGCAGATTAAGGGAAAACTTACAGCAGCTATAATGTGGATGGTTAGATCATTATTAAATACCTCTTCAACACATGATGGACTGACCTACATCTGTTAAAAAGTTTTCGTTCTGTTCTGTTCTTTTATATAAATAACATTACACACACATATATATATACAGTAAAGCCTGTAAAGTAGACCACCTTTGTAAGCTGACCACCTGTCTAAGTTGACCACTTTTGTAAGGAACGGAATTAACCCTATATTATATAATGGAGGGAAACCTTTGAACTTGACCACCTCACCTGTTTCTATTGACCACCTATGTACCCCAAATTTTAAGTGCGAGTATTAAGAAATGATGATTTTTGTTTATCTATTTTTTCCAAAGATTTAAAAAAGAAACTTCTCCAGGGTATATTTTCTATGCTATAAGGTTAGACCAGTATCTGTCTGGATGGATAAAACATCAATATACAATTTGCCTAAACCTTTTTGTAAGTAAACCATTTGGAAAAACTACTATGAGCACTCTTTTATTCTTCAAATAAGTTTCTTTTTTCCTCTATTTGATGTTTTTAAAAAGTATGCATTTTTAGGAATTTTTCACCATAATACAAGTAACTTACATAATTAATAAGATATTCATATTTATTTTAACTAAGTACTTTACTTTTAAAGTTGTACAGGACAGGATACACTGTAAGACATTCAGGTGAAATTTGTCCGATGTTATTTTCGATAATCGTGAAAAAACAGCTAATTGCTATTTTAAAGTAACGTAATTCATGAAGCTATATTTTAAATAGTTACAAATGTGTAAATGCATAGTATAAGAAATGACAAAAAAAAAAACAACTCAACCCTCTATAAGTTGACCACTATAGTGCTGCACCGCAAGTGGTCAACCTACACAGGTTTCACTGTATACCTACAGATAATATATATTTGGCAAAAAGAAAACTTAATATGAGATTGCATGAAGTGTTCTTACACTTGCCATACAGTTAACCGAATATTTCGTGCAGTTGTCGAATCGGATTATGGATGTTTAAAAACGTGTTGGATATCCGGTGCCTTCTGGAAGGGACACGTCCAGTTAGACGGAAAACTTCCGTAACGAATTTCGTAATTTTCGTTACTTTCGTGACCAATGTAAAAATTCGTGAGTTTTCCGGGGCCTGCAGATACGGAATATCTGTGTAGCTGATATTCCGTGAATATCAGCTAAATAGATATTCAGGGAAACAGATAATATCCTGAATATCTATTTAACTTAATATTTGAGGGGGAAAAAGTTGAACAACCAAAATTTTTACTGCGAAAGCTAAACAACGAAATATTTCAGCTAAACAAAGACGTCCCCCGTCTACTTCCTAAAAAAAAAAGGTTCTCTTAGCACTCTATTTACCAGACCAGTCATTTTGACTGTTTTGAAGCTTTCATTTTGCATAGTTTGCTTCTAATTATAGAGAAACTTTCAATTGCATTGGCTTTTCCTAATGCACGGTAAGAAGGAGCATGGCAGCCATGGTAGGACAAGTGAATGTGACTGAAAGTTTTATTACGATGAGTAGCAACTTGGTGTAAAACGAGAGTTCAGAAATGGTTGGAAACGGCCTGGTAAATCTACTGTTAAAAACCAAAATCAGCTTGACCAAAATTCAGCTGATTATTAATCTAATCAGCTGAATTAGGTTAATCAAACCTCGACAATAACCAGGTCCATGTTTGTAAAAAAAAAGGAGAGAACAATTGTCGTATCAATAGAGAAATTAAACAATTACAAAAAAATATTATAATCATCAAACCAATTTATTAATAGTGATACTATTATCGCGTAGTAAAAAAATATTTAAGCCTCTAAAATTCATAATTCATTTTTCAAAATATTGCTCAAGCAAAATCTTTCACCTTTGGGTTAAGAAAAAATAAATAAATAAATGAAGTATGAAAGTATCTTTGCTTCGATCTGATAGTTTAATCTCTTAAGTGTCAAGTGATAGCTCCTTTCTAACACTTTATCCCGAAAACACAGGGAACTGCAGATAAGGTAGGCAAACATTTGCACATTTCCCCCTCCCCATAAAACACAAAAAAACATTCCTATTTTTTTGCCACACAACCATATAAGGATATTAAGCGTTTGCGCTGGTTTTATCTGGATTCGTGCAAGCAGGAAAAAACCAACGTGATATACAAAATAATTCTACCACACATGGAGTTTTTGAAGCAATTTTATGCTTCTGGTTAGTAGGAGTTTCACACTGGTGATAGCATTCGCGGCAAAAACCGGCTGAGCGGGAAAGGCACGTGGTTCAAAGTTCAGATCTGTCAAACAACTCAAATATTGCCCGCTGGCAGAACTGAGAGATGGTCACGATTGTCAGGTAGATCAGGATATATAGAGCTGTGTGTTTTTAAGAAATACAGGTCTGTCCAGGGCCCGATTTACATTTTGAATCACTATAGGCATAATTCATGTTTGGGGGCCCCTCACGCAACAAAATTTTTTTAAACATAACATTCAGCATGTGTTTGTAAAACTTGCCAGTCACACCAAAATTTGGGGGCAACCAAAGCACAAAAACTAATTTGTTTTTCAAATGTCAAAGAGTCAGACTAACGTTTGGGAGCCCCCAATGTGCAAAATGATTTTGATTTTAAATTACAAAATGTTTGAATAAAATCTGTGGCCCCCAAAGTGCAAAATCGATTTTGTTTCTCAAATTTCAAATTATCAGACCAAGATTTGGGGGCCCCCAAAGTGAAAATTCCTTGTGGTTTTAAAATAATTTAATAATACAAATTTTCTGTGAAGCAACAGAACACTAACCGTTTGTTTTTGAAAAATGCTATTTTTAAATATTTTTCTAAAAAATTTTAAATTACGACAAAAAAATAATAACCAAAATTAGGGGCCCCCTCAAAGTGGGGGCCCTAGGCCCGGGCCTTACGGGCCTATTGGTAAATAAGGCCCTGGGTCTGTCATTTCGAATTTTTCCAGGGGGAGGCCAAGGGTAGGCTCGTCATTACAAAATTCTCCAGTGGGGAGGGGACGGTTTTAAGGTTTTATTTATAAAAAGAAACAGTATGCAGTATATAGTAATCGAAAACCGCGTAACAAACTTCCGTGACGAATCAAATTGCATGAGATTGGTTGGATGAGACCGGGAACTGGTTTAGAACTCCGGTACCACAATCCAACGCTATAACCACCGCGCCACAGACTCAGCGACAAATCAAGTCAAACAACATCCAAACAAAGCCATCGTTCTATTCGACAAATAATAATTCTGATAATTTCCTCAGAGTCAACATTATATTTGTTTCCTAATTAACGTTATAACAAATTATAAAATGGATGGAATATTGTAATGTCATCGAAGATCAGCTTGTGTGCAAAGTTTGGAAATAATTTATGCAGTAATAGTGGTCGAAAAACGCGTAATAAACTTCGGCGACAAATCAAGTTACATAAAACCGTGTAAAAACTACAAAATACATGCACATTCATAAAAATTACATTACGCTCTCAAAGTCAGAGGAGGGCATTAGCCCCCTCTTCATCCCCCCCCCCCCACAAATGAAGGGACTGAAAAAATACGTAGTTTTTTTTCTCGTTCATACTACAAGAACTAGTTACTGCATTTGTGTTTCGTTTCAACTAAATAAGCTTTGACATCATCCGTGGATTAAAGCTACACAATTTTAGTTGATATTATTTTTCAAAAGCCCAAATTTTGTCCACTAGAATTTCAGGCAGAGATCTGGACAAGCGAATTTTTTAGCTGGTCTACTGCAACTTCCAAGTACTTACTACTCTGCTCCGTACTTCGAATTGTTTTAATTAGAATAATGTAATTTGTATCGCTTTTAATTAGTCAATTTATTGTTGGGAATTTTCAATCTTTCTTGTATATGGTAAAAATTTTAAAATAGATTATTTATTTATCAATACAAAATGTTACACACCTAAATTGCTTATCGAAAAAAAAACACCTTTTTTTTTTGTTTTGAATGTTATAAAGAAAAAAAAATCAGAGCAATTCATCACAACACGTTTCTTTTTGTTCCCGCTTCGAGATTATTAGATCTAAATTGCAAAGGATTTTATTAGATTTAAATAGTATTTGGACCACATTTCTAAGACCTTCGACAATGTAGGGCGTATAACCGATAAGCTCCCTTTTTTTTTGAAATACATTTTTAATTTCATTTTTAGTTAAAAAAAATAAATATCGATTACTTGCGAGGAAATGTACTCAAGACAAGTAATCTTGCTGAAAATCATTTAGATTTTTGAAAACCTTTTTAAAAATATTTCAACGAAACTAAATGCAGTAGGATATTTGATAATTTAACTGCAGCTGTAATTTGAATTACCTGGAATACCTTAAAAAGTAACTCAAATAAAGATATGCCACAATACACGAAGAATTCAGTAAATAAACTTAATTCTGCATTTACTACAACTTTCACTTTTGTTTCTTTGGAATCATGGGACTATTGAATTAAAGATGTGATGTCCCAGAAAATAGAAGTAAATTCATTTATAATTTTAGAAAACGTACACTCATAATGATCAAATAGGGAGAAAATTTTTTTCTTCCACACGTTATGCTTAATCCCATCTGCACAAACTCATAAATAATCTTCAATCATACTCCCGACATTTACGGCTGGCCCACAATGCACCTTTCCCCTTTAAGTCTATATTTCCGGTTCTGGGAATAGCAAATTGCCAGATCCATAAATGAATTCAGCAAACGATTCTTTATTTCTTTTCCATGGGTGAAAAAAAAGACACAAATTGGCCTCCGATTAACCAGCAGATGTTCATTATGAACTTAACAATGAACGAAAACGTTATATCCATTAGGGATTTCACTTTTCTTTTTTGCCTTTCCTCCCCGCCCAAGTCATTTCCGGATGGAAATAGAAATTAATCGCTTTGTGTCTAGGCTGGCTTTATTTGCCTTACGCCAGCCTTATTGTTGCATAAGGCAAATAATACTGCACTAACCCGTTGAATGAACCTAGCGGTGACTTTATCTGTTTTCGTTTTCAGTTATCATTTATTAGAACAGGCGTGTATGATGGAATTTGATCATAAAAAAGAAGGCACAGATGGACAATTGCAGCCCCCTCCACCGCCTCCGGATGTCCATCAATATCATGCGTGAAACAAACAAGCTGTACTAAGCAGAACTGTACTACTCAGTGTATTAACCACTGTACTAAACAGAACTACGCACTGTACTAAACAGAACTGCGCACTGTACTAAACAGAACTGCGCACTGTACTAAGAACTTCACTACGCAGTGTACTCAGCAATGTACGAAGCAGAACTATACTACGCATTGTATTAATCACTATACTAAACAGAACTGTACTACGCAGTATACTAAGCAGAACTGTACTACACAGTGTATTAATCACTATACTAAACAGAACTGCACTACACAAAGTACTAATTAGTGCTCGAAGCAGAACTCTACTACGCACTATACTAAACAGAACTGCACTACACAGTGTACTAATCAATGTACGAAACAGAGCTCTACTACGCAGTATACTAAACAGAACTGTACTATGCAGTGTACTAAGCAGAACGGTACTATGCAGTGTACTAAGCAGAACGGTACTATGCAGTGTACTAAGCAGAACTGCACTACGCAGTGTACTAAACAGAACTGTACTACGCAGTGTACTAAGCCGAACTGTACTACACAGTGTACTAAACAAAACTTCACTACGCAGTGTACTAAGCAGAACTTCACTACGCAGTGTACTAAGCAGAACTTCACTACGCAGTGTACTAAGCAGCGCCCGATGAGCTGTTGTGAGCATAGATCTTTAAGATATAGATCAGGAGTCCTTTCAGACTTTGGAGAACCCTTTGAGCCACCGTTTCCTTTAAAACAACCTTCTGATCAAAAAGAAGAAAAAATAGGATACCAAAGCTTACTACTTAAATTTATATCCTACTTTAAGTTATAAAATTATCGCATCTTTATTTTATCAAAATATTTACTTTTCATAAAATAACGTTTTTTTTCTTCTTTTTTCTAAAATTGTTTTCTAAAATTTATTCTACGAATAATAAACATAAGCAACAATATTTCAACTATTAACAAATTAATAAAAGAAATTCTTTTATTCATAAAATAACTACTTATATTTATTTTTACAAGAAAAAAATGCCTTTAAAATTTTGATCTTTTATAAAAAAATAAATTTTACTAAAATTTTGGCAAATTAAACAGATAATGATCATTTCTGGAACTCCTGCCAAAATTCCAAGACACCCAGGTCTCAGACATTTAGTATAGACGAAACTACCTCGACTTCGCCTTCCTCTCGCATGTCTGTCCACCTTAGAAATCCTTAAATTAAAAGACTACAAAGGAGAACACTTCGAAAATAATTTAAATAATTTTTTAAGTTGAGAAACTCAACAGTCTTTGCGAAATATTGAAAAAGTATACTCAAGTTGTGAAATACTTGTAATGACTGAAATATTCTTAATTCTAATGTTAATATTTAATTCAAAGTCGACATCAAGGAAAAGTAATGTTTTTTAATCGTCTGCAGCAACTGAATAGCTCTGTCTGAAAAGAAGTGAAGACATAAATTTTGGAATAGGCAGGAAAATTAATAAATAATTTATGCTGCCCGAATTCAAAGATTAAAATGTCATTAACAGCGGGGGAAAAAAAAGAGATTTAAGAAATCCGAGATTACTTCAGGGAAAAAAAATTCAAGAAACAGGAAGTTAATTGAAAGAAGAAGCATTTAAGCTTCGTTCGTGTTAAAGTACGTGAATGGTTTAAAATGCATTTTTATCAAAGAAATATACCTAGGCTTTTTTTCTCACATTTGCATTAAATAAAAGATTTAAAGTAACTAATTATTTAAACATAAAGCATTTCTTTTTCGTACCATAGAAACAATAGATAGAGAGCTTCACATAGTAATAAAGAAGTATTACTTGTATTAGTCTTTTTAAACATAGAGCTAAACTTGTTTTGAATAGCTTTCAATTTTTTAAAAAAATTGTTCTATTATTTTCTTTGGAATATGGTTAGAGAAACTGGATAATGTTTTAATTTTTATGTTATTTTTGTTTTTATTTATTTTTTTAACAACTACTTCTGTCAACAACTACTAAAAAAACAAAAAACAATTTACTTGTTAGAAATAATATACGATGAAAATAACGAAGTTAATGATTTTTTTATCGCATTTTAAACTAAAAAATAACGACAGCGTAACTTTTTATTGTCGTTTGATTAATTTAACAAAGAAATGTCAAGATTTAAGAAAATCTTGACAATGAAGTTTAATGCGGTGAACCACCTTATTTAATTTCAAAGATTATGCTTTTCTTAAGCTATTGATATTTCAGATTATGTTATTCGTATTAATAATTATGATGATCTTTTATCATATACTTTTTTTTTCTTGCATCATTCTATTTGTTTATAAAGAAAAAAAACACCTTTTTAAGTATTTGGTTCATTACAGGAACTTCTTCACCTTAATATTTACGGTGTTGTTACTATAACTACATAATACAGTAACCCCTCGTTATATCGCACCTTGTTATATCGCTCATTCGGATACATCGCGCTTTTTGTATGTGTCTCAAAATTTTAAATTTGAGGTCTCGAAAGGAAAAATATTGCATTTGGAAAAAACTTACACTAAATACGAACGAATAGTTTAACCACGTAACTATAATGCAGTTAGTCCATTTTCGATCATTAATATTAAGTGTAAACGAAAAAAATAACGGCAAATGATCTCGGACTCTTATTTCACCAAAAAGCAATAGAAATACATTCTGAATTTATATTGTAAGAACTGTGCATAAAAATAGCAATTGGTAAGTTTAGTTTTATTTGCTATTTTTATTAAGAATGTTGTCATTATGTAAGATTAAATTAAATCTTTTACGTTGACACTCAATTTACTTGTACTTTTTGGGTTATTTCCGACAGTATCGGTTATATCGCGCATTCGGATACATCGCGCATTTTTGCAGTCCCCCAACAAGCGCGTATAACGAGGGGCTACTGCACTATATTACTATAAGTACATAACTTTGTTTTCATAAAGGGGTAGCTACCGTACTTGAAGAAACAAACGGAAATACTTCCATTTATTGCATTATTTAAGGACGATGAATTCTTTTCTTTACCATCTATCGCTCTGCCTTTATTACACCAATAAAAGGGCTGCTTTTCATTTATTGCGGCGCTTGTGATGAATATTTTACTTCAACCTATCTTACGTAGTCTCCTTTAGCATTTGAAACCCGCGGAATGAGGTATTTACAAAAGTGTATTTCTAAAAATGTATACTTAGAAAATGGATGAAAGTATTAAAATGAGGCACTAAGATGCAAAGGGGTGTAAGTGACAAAATTGAAAATTTGAGATAACCAGTGCAAATGATTGGGAAAGCACTATTTGAACTATATTGTAGCAATATATCGCTTATAGAAATGAACAGTGTCATATCTGCAAAACGGTCATTTTTCAAGAGACGGGTTTGAACGTTTTACAATTTGATTTATTTAACTACCTTATTTGTTTCAAAGTATTTCACCAAAAGAAAAAGTTGGTCTCTATCCTTAATTTGTGAACATTTACATACAGCAGTATTCCCAATATAAAGAGCGCTAAAATCTGAAAATTTAAATATAAAAACCAAAAAAAAAACCGATTTTTTGCAGATATGACTGTTTATTTCTATAAGCCCCGATATGTTAGTGATATCTCTAACAGGTGCTCCACAACAACCTGATTTAGAAAAAAATTCACATTCAAGAGGTCCCCATAAAATCCAAACTTTGTTTTTCTCGGAATCGTTTTTCACTCCCCAAAAATGACAATTTTTACATGCATATAGGGGCCGTTCATAAATGATGCCGCGCTTTTTTCCCATATATTTGACCTTCTCCCCCCTTTGTCAAAATATGTCACACTTCAGTGGACCCCCCCTCCCACCTTTGTCACATGTCACGCTATGTTGTATAATGCATGATGTCACACTTCTTGTTACCCTCTCTCCGCCCCCTTGTCACAATTTCGCGAATACCCCTCCCCCTCGAAGCGTGACATCATTTATGAATGATCCCTGACAAACTAAATTAGTTAACCCTTATTATCATAAAGTAGCATACATGCTAATTTATGAGAACAAGATCTAGCAAATAACAATGCAACATTCGCGCTGACGTCACTTAAATAGAAAGTATTGGAAAACCCAAGGTAGCATATATGCTGCATATAATAAATAAGGAATCCATCCTTATTTATTTTATTCTTCAATATAATCCCCACATTTGCTATTAGAAGCTGCCATCCTTCTTTTATTTCAAATGAATCATTTAAAATTTACGCATTAGCTCATTTTTTGAGCACTAAACATGTTGCGGGTGTGTTAATATAAAACCAAAAGTAAATCGCAATGGTTTACGGTCCGTAAGCAGCTCTAATGCTCTCTTCAATAAACCGAACCCGAAGCCCACGCGCCGAAAGGCAAAACCGAGTATTTGATATCTGTCATAGGAAGTACTTTCGCATGAGAACTAATGGAGCAGAACTCCACCTAAAATGGATAAAAATATTACCCTTGGGTTTTTCCGGACTCACGTCGATGACAGAGAAATAAACACGAGCCAAAAAAAAGAGAGATCGATACGAAAAAAATGGAAAAAGAGATATGTGCAGATGGATAGATATCCATCAGGAATATTGCTTCAAGAGGAATGATTTCGTGGGAAAGTGAAAATTGCAGTTTCTAATCCTCGTTACCTTGGCATTGGTCACTTTGGTTGTTACGTCATTGTATTTGATATTTCAATCGCTTACGGAAATAGAGATTTCCATTTAGTACCGTGTTTATTATACAAAGGTCAATCCAGCAGTTTTAACAGGATCCGTTTTTTGCGAATTTTAAAAGTATTCTTGTAAAAATTCAAAAATTAAACATACAGTGATAAAAAATTTATTATTTTTTTCCGCTTATTTAATAAATAATTCTGTTGCGGGGAGTCGGCGCCATGATACACTTCGTTTCTCTATGGTGTTTTTATTTACAATTTTTATCTCATGTCATGTTATAGCAATTCATGAAAAATTTAATATTGAAAAAAAAAAACTGGATTTCTTAAACATAATTTGAAAATTTTATTTTTTAAAACGAAATTTAGCAATTTTTAAAAATGCATCTTCCTTTTAAAAAAAATTCCGTAAAGTCTCCATTTTTTATTGATTTATCACTCCTAAAGCATAACTTTTATGCCTTGAATTTTTTATAAGTCAAATACATTTTGAAAACCGGAAAAAAAACGGGAAGTAACGCAGAAAAAACAACGAAATATTCAAAAATCCACAAATAGATATTTTTAAAAATGTAATTAAGTTATCATAAAAATAAAGCATAAATTTGTTATGCATAGTTTCAGGAACATGTGGGACAAAAATCCACTTTATAGATACGAATTTAAAACAGCCTTTGCATTTTAAATGAGATGAAATGCGCAAAAAACAAAGCGATAGAAAACAGCATTTTAAGTTTTCGGCTTGCAATATCTTTATCACAATTTCAAGTAAGGAACTTTTTTTTTTCAGTTACAGTCAAGATGAAGTTGCTTCTTCTTGCTTATTTTATTTAAAAAAAATAAGTATGGGGCTTTTTTCGGAACAGTTATGGTTTCGGAATGAAAAGGTGGTAAATCACACCTTAATAAAAACAATGATAAATCAATAAATATTGCCTGAATTTTTCTGAAACTTTCAGGGAACATTTTTAAAGATCTATTTTATTACTAAAGCCAATTGAAAAGTTCACGATTTGTTTCGACATTTTTGGGTGCCTTAAGGGGGGAAATACGCGTAAAGGTCTCAAAAATTTTTTTCTTCATAAATCGATTCTACAACTATTTAATAATATACCCTAAAAATTTCAAAGCAAAATTCCAAGTCGTTTCAAAGTTATAAGCATTTGAGTGAGCGCCCCTTTTGGAGCAGTTGAGCAGGTAGTCCATCATGAATGACCTGAAGGGTATTTTAGAGAACGTTAGCAGATGTCCTTTTATTTCTTTTAACAATTGAGACCTCGGATAGAAATTTCTATAAGTATTAGTATCTATAACTATAAAAAAATCGATTCATTACTGCCTTAAATTTACCTTCAATACCACTCTTTTTTTCAAACGCGTTTTTCTCGAAACTACTTTTTCGAATTTGCGTACACTCTAGTTCACAGAGTTTTTGATCAATCCTTATCAAATTTAGCCCACATTTTCTTTATATATACACGCTTTATTTGAGCAAGAATCATAAACATATCTTTATTTTTACTCTTTGTATTGTAAAAAAATAACAAAAAAACGGGTAAAAATCGCACTTAATTTTCCCATTCTAAAAAAAAAAAATATAGAAATTTTCAATTTTTTGTGATGATTTTAGTTCAACTAGAAGAGATACTTATAAAAAGTAGATTTAAAACAAAATTAATTTCAGATAAAAATTGTGACCTCCAGGATGTACGCAACCTGCCGACCCGGATGGCGACTTACAGTGTGCAGCAGTCAATATCTCCGGGAGTTTTCAAGAAAAATGTTTGAAATTTTCAGCAAATGTTCTTCATTATATCTATAAAATAACCTCAAAATCTCAATAAAATATATTTATTCTTTGTGTGTTATAAAAATCATGAAAAATTGCTCTTTATACGCCGTTTTACACGTATTTCCCCCCCTTAAGAGAAAGTTACTTTTTAAGCAGAAGAGAGCATGCAGTCAACTTTAATCAGACTTTAATAAACTTAAATCAGCATCGGTTCGATACAAAATGAAATCAGATACTTTAAAATCAAATTGCGAAATTCAATTTTCTGATTTTAAATTTTTATAGAAATTAAAATGTATGATGTCACAAACTCACAATTTCTCGAACCCCCTCCCCCCTCGAAGCGTAACATTATTTATGAATGACTCCTAAACTGTTTAGTACACAGTGAAACCTGTGTAGGTTGACCACTTGCCGAGCAGCACTTAATGAGAGGTTGAAGGTGAAGGGTTAACTCCGTTCCTGGCCAAAGTGGTCAACTTAGACAAGTTGTCAACTTTACAGGTTATAATATATTTCACTAATTAAAAAAGGCTTACTGAGTAGTGTTTTCTATAGAAATTCTGTACAGTACGGTCACAGTTAACTTGGATCATGAGCGTGTTGGAAAGCTATATCGATAGCATGAACCACAAACAAAAGTTTATACCATTATATTATTGCAAAAAACATTGGAACTGGATTACAGCACTCACGTAAATCCAATTAATAAACTTCCGTAGAACAAATATTTGTTTCATTAAACGGAAAAATAAATTTCTATCAGAACCGTTCCAACGAATCTTACGACGTTTACCATCTGGTCAATTACTGCACTAACGCAGACGTACAGCAATAACGCGTTAGATAAATTCTGTGTGTACAGTCGGAAGTACTCCAAAGCAGCACGCACATCCCTTCCAAAAGTATGATTTAAACGATCACGAGTTTAGAGAGTCGTGCCTGAAAGGGAGGAACAACTGGAATGGCGAACTGGTTTAATTGTCCAATATATATGTAAATCAACTTCGAGTGTCAACACAGATGAAGCTTTTGTTAGCTCGGATAATACCACTGAATCTCAAGTCAGGAGATTCATTTGCATGAATTCCTCAGGTTAAGGTGGAAGATCTGATAGAAGAAAAAGGCAATTTGGGCAAATCAGTCTGCTATGAACGATTAAGTTCAAATGCAATGTCTGGTATTTTAATTGAAGTGAAAGAGCGCTTTGTCGTTTTATGAAAGGATTGCATAATGCAGTCGTAATATCACTTGCAAGGCAATATTTAGGTGATTAAATTTTGTCCAACAGTAATTAGTACATCAAATTTCAAGGATTTTTTTTTAATGACAGGAAGATATAACGAAAAATCGTTTACGTAACATGAAATTCAAAAAGAAAAAAGAAACATTAAAGCAATAGTCTTAAACAAAAAAATAAATTAATTAAAAGTTTCAAAACAATTTATAAACTTTTTTTTTAAAATAAAAACCGCTTTTTTTTTAAAATTATTTTCAAAATAAAAAAAATAAATAAAAGAAAAAATATTAATAAAATAAATAAATAAGTAAGTATATACAAAGCTTGAAAAAAAATCCCAAAGGAAGCATAATAGGCATAATAAGTACAGAGGAAATAATGTATGCAAATTTGTTCTAAAACAAATCGTACGTTTCACAAGAAAAAAAAAATGGCGCGAGTTAATATTTTCTGACAATGCAACAAATCGAAATCGTTTAGCTTTGAAAAAGGCTTCGATTAAGTATTCGTTCTTCCTATAAAATGATTTTTTTGAAATGATACAATATACCTAACTCTCCGGTTCACGACAAATTCGAAATTACAAACAGGAAAACATGAACTGCATCTTAAATACCAACAGTATTATGTGACCTGTTTACATATTCAAGAGACAAACAAAAATAAATCATGGCTGTTTCAAATTCGATCACCACAACTACGTTTAAAGCCTTTATACGCCTTTTTGTAACGTGACAAAGAATTTGACATCTCTCACATGTGCGTCGCAGACAGATACGGCGCATCTGTCATCGGACACATTTATTCGCGGCTGAAGTAGATTTATGACAGTTCTGAATGAAACTGTCTGTTCTGAGCATCTGTTTGCTTGGTTAACGAAGCGGGAAACTTCCTACTATTGTGACACGGCTACAGTAGCGAGGTGCAACTTCTTAAGCTACTTGTTTTTGATGAACGAGGACTGTCTTAGAGACCATTCATAAATGATGTCACGCTTTTCCCCCATATATTTGTTCCCCCCTTTGTCACAAAATGTCACACTTTAACATACCCCCTACCCACATGTCACATGTAACGCGAAATTACGTAAGCATATTACGCACTTACAGTTTAGAAACTGTTCAGTAAAAAAATGCGTACGTTAGTGCCATTGCTTAAAGTAAATGTGTTCTATTTGCAATAGTTAACGCAATATGTTTTAAGGGACGGTCCATGAATGATGTCACGCTATTTTCCCATGTATTTAACCCCCTATCTCCCTTTGACACATGCCATATTACATAAGCATATTATGTTACAGTTTAGAAACTGTTTAGTAAAAAAATGCGTAAGTTAGTGCCCTTGCTTTAAGTAAATGTGTTCTATTTGTAATAATTAATGCAATACGATGTAAGGGACGGCCCATAAATGATGTCACGCTATTTTCCCATGTATTTAACCCCCTATCTCCCTTTGACACATGCCATATTACATAAGCATATTATGTTACAGTTTAGAAACTGTTTAGTAAAAAATAGCGTAAGTTAGTGCCCTTGCTTTAAGTAAATGTGTTCTATTTGTAATAGTTAATGCAATACGTTGTAAGGGACGGTCCATAAATGATGTCACGCTTTTTCCCCATATATTTGACTTCACTGCAAACTAGGGATGTAACGAATATTCGGCCACTGTTCGGTATTCGGCCTATTCGGCCAGGCTGAATAGTCATTTCATCACCCAGCCGAATATTCGGCCAGGCCAAATACTTGGTAAGATCAAATTCGGCCTGGCCGAATACTAGGTAAGATCAAATTCGGGCTGGCCGAATACTAGGTAAGATCAAATTCGGCCTGGCCGAATATTGACGGACTATTCGGCCGAATAGTTCTGCTGAAGTAGAAATGTAAACAAATAAAGAAATAAGTAGATTTTAAACATTTAAAATTGTATTATAATTATTGCGAAAAAATACATTACTATATAGTTTTATTAAATAAAAATAATTAGAAAAAAACTCCTTTTTTTTAATGATGTCAGGCTTTTCCCATATATTTGATCCCCCTAACCCCCTTTGTCACATGCCATGGTACGTTGCATAAGCCTGATGTCACACTGCTTGTTGTCCCCTTCCTTCCTCACAGTTTGTCACAATTTAAAGAACCCCCCTCCCCCCTCGAAGCGTGATATCATTTATGAATGATCCCTTAGTTGAAAAGGAATATTTCCTAAAATTGAAATTGGTAAAATGTAGTTATACGAGGCAATTTGTAATAAAGGCTTCTATAATTAAGAAAAAATATTTTTGTTTTTAAAAACCAACTATTTTCTATTAGTTTTACTTTTTAGAGTTGCTTTTGCTTCAGGTAAAAGAACAGATAAATAGTGTGTCAAAGAATTTTTAAGACAGTTTATTAAATAAAACAATTATATATTTTAAAAATATTTTTATTCAAAATAAGCTCATTAGGCTTCAATACATTTGTTGCAGCGGTTTAACAACGATTCAAATGCCTGTTCCAGCTCACATTGTGGGACTGCCGCCAAAGCTCGCGTCGAAGCTGTTTGTACACAGTGTGTCAAAGAATTTTTAAGACTACAGCTGGAACTAAGCTTACAGTGGCGCTATCTGTGTTATCGAGCATTCGTGAAAGTCTTCAACTATCAGCTGATCCACTGCCAAAACCTCAGTTCATTTGTTTAGTTTTTATTACTTTGGTGACTTTGACACTATACAAGCAGCTTCGACGCGAGCTTTGGAGGCAGTCCCACAATGTGAGATGGAACAGACATTCGAATCGTTGTTAAACCGCTGCAACAAATGTATTGAACCCGCAGGAGCTCCTTTTGAATAAAAATATTTTGAAAAATATACTTACTAGATTTTATTTTATTTTATAAACTTGGTATTAAACGTTCTTTGACACACTGGGTATATTAAATTGTTGAAAATAACAATTTTCATTAATTTTATAACAATTTAAATAGCTGGTCCAAAGTTTATACAATTATCCATGTAGTCAGAGTTGCACGCCCCCCTCAGAGTGATGGCGCATCTCCCTAAAATGCAAAGGAAACCCCAAATCGAACAGTCGGCTAAGCCCCCCAAACCCCCAGAAAGTAACCTCCCTAAAAATTTCAACGGCTCAGTCTTCGCCATGAGCTTTCCCCTGGCAGAAATCCCTGATCGAGCTTATAATACTTAGTTGTCAATTTATGGAATTATTTTTTTTTTACCGAAATCCAACACTGCTTTTAGATAGTTTAAAACTGAAACTTTAATATGTAGCTTCATTTCAGAACTTCTAGATCTCAGTTTAAAAGATTTTGATGGAAAATTAAATCAAGAAAAATGAATGCCTTAAAATTAAAACAAGATTAAAGTCTCATATCCGACGAAAAAAAGGTCTTTCAGATATAACTTAAAACTGGACTACAATATTAGTTAATAATTTACCACTATTTACTATCTCCTTAGTTAATGCGAAAGTTAAATTTAAGCTAAAAATGATGACTAGAAAATATTAAAAAATTTATCTATGTACTGCTTTTATTAAAAAAAGATGTTTTTCAAAACCTGATTGCCTTTTTTCTGTTCGAACGTTTTCTTGTGTCATTTTGACAGTGAAAAATGACTTTAATAACAATTCTGATTTAATTTTGATCTCAACAACTTTGTTTTCGTCAGAACGGGAAAGACATCGCTATGATGTAGCAGTTTTTTTTTTTTTTTTTAATTATCGAATTTTTTGTTCATTGAACTGGCGCGTCTCCGAAAATGCTTTACTGCAAAAAATTATTTAAAAATGACCTTCAGATAAATTGATAATAATGCGAAAAACAGATACTAGCATTAAAATCTGAAAAAAACTAACACTCCCACACGCTTACATACATACACACACACACACACACACATATATATATATATATATATATATATATATATATATATCAGGGCTGTAGAGTGGAGCAGGAGCTCAGATCAAGGAGATTTACTGTGCTCCACTACTCCGTTTTTTCCTTTGATTTACACTCAAAGTTGATAAGTGGGGGCATTTTCATTTTCTTTTCAGTGCGCAATTTTTTACATTATTTATTTATCAGTAATGCTATAGTTTACTTATTTATCAATAAAGATATACTTATGTAACGCATATACTTTCAGTTCGACTACGAAGTTCTAACACTTGGGCGCTTCTGCGCATGTCAGAAAAGGACGAATCCATTCGAGTTTTAGGGAAGTTCGTATTGCAGGTGTGTTTATTAGCATGCTAATCAGAATGTTTGTTTCTTTTTTTTTTTTTGTTAAAAGTGACCAAATTTTTAAACTCACAAATAACATCAGTTCGGAAGAAATTAAGTATGCTAAACGAATTAAAACGAGGATAGAATGCGGCACATTCCTTATACCAGCAGTTCCTCCTTGAACATCAACAGATTCTTCCTGGCATGTCTTTTTGTCCGGTAGAACATGTCCGGTAGAACTGTATTTAATAAATAAATAATCTATAATTAACTATTTAAAATTTTTATTAGATAAAAAAATTAAAGTATAAAAAAGAGAAATGATATATCCCTTTAAAACTACTTGGAGCATGCAGCTGAGTTTTAGCAAGGAAATTTACTGTCTTACACTACTCCCTTTTCTTTAAAATTACATTCATAAACCTAAAAATAAATAAATCAGAGGTTTTTTTCAGTACATAATTTTACATTATTTTTTTATCAGCAATACTATAGTTCACTTATTTATGAATAAATATATAATTATATAAAACATTATATATTTATTGATAAATAAATAATCTATAAGTATCTTTTTAAAACTTTTATCACGTAAAAAATACCTATAAAAAAGAGATAAATAATATAATTGCTCTTAAAACTATTCGGAGCATGGAGCAGAACCGGAACAAAGAAATATACTTGCTACACTACTCCGATTTTTTTTTTGGAATCACTCATAAATTTAAAAATAGAAAAATAAATGAGTATTCTTTTTTTTCCATAGCGTAACTCTCTCTATTATTTATTTATCAGCAATACTAGTTTACTTATTTATCAATAAATGTATAATTATACAAAATTATTATACTTTGCGTTATTTTTATTTTTTTTTATTTGAAATTACACTCAAACCTAAAAATAAATAAATTGGGGTCGGAGGGCATTTTCTTCAGTACGCTTTTTTTTACATTATTTATTTATCAGTAATGCTATAGTTTACTTATTTATCAATAAATATATAATACACTAGCTGACATGCCCGGCGTTGCGCGGGATAAAATTGCATCATTCGCAGGCCAAATGACGCTTGTCCAAAATTCTACTGTAAATGTATAGGGAAAAAATTTCTTAAAAAATCCAAGTAGGAGAGGGGCAACTGTCCATAAAAATCCTATTTAGACAGTAAAATTCATTGAAAACCCCGATTGCATTAAAACGAACAGCCTTGAAAAATTCCTTTTAGACCAAAAATTAGTCCATATTGCCAACAAAAGTTCATAAAAATTGAAATTAGAGTAAGGGAAACAGTAACTCAAATGCACATATGCAGAAAGATAATTGTGCCAAAATGATATCAAGAGCCCGAAAAAATCACAATTAAAATATCGACCAAAATACATCTAAAATTTCCCATCAGAAAAAGAGCAGTATTCTCTGTAAAAATGTCCATCACATCAAAAACAACTCTCACTGTATATTTCTGCTACAATAAAGAAAACATTCTTTAAAGCCCCCCATTTCAATAAAGACAACTAAGTCCATTCCTAAACATCCCTAATAGAATAAGGACATTAGTTACAAGAAATATCCATTAGAATAAAGACATCAGTGACTGAAAGTATAATACTGACCTTCAAGAGCTACTGTTCCTAAAATTACCCAGCAGTTCATCTTAAATTCCCCATCAAAATAAGGACACCCGTTCCTAAAAATTCCACTTGCAAACTCGTCAAAACATTTTCTGAAAATTCAATTGAATAGCACTTTCATAAAATTCGGATAAAAACGAAAGAAAGGAAAGCATTATTTCAAAAGGCAAATGCTCATTTAAATTACGTTTAAATGTTTAGTACTGAACAAATTCTGACGTGTGAAATTTAAGTTGATAGAAAGACATAACTAAATACTTCCCAAATGGCGCCAAATAGACAGTACAAAAACTAAATAAGTGTCAGAAAATAAATCACTTGTGTAAAATATGGAATCATAATCGCTACGTAAAAAAGTTAAAATGAAGCAGAAGATCGCCAAATTGTACTAAAGTATTATGGAAGCATTCGGCAAATACGCCATGATCCTACAGTGTAAATCACGTATTGAATTAAGTAAGAACAATATTATTGATAAGGATTATTGGGCGCAGTTTGGAAAAGTAACGAAGCGCAAAATAATATATTGAGAATAATTAACAGGATGGAGGGCGAGTAAAATGTTATCACCACTTGGCGAAATTTTAAATTTCATCAAAAATAAGCGATATCGAAGACCTTCCAACCTAGTTTTTATCGAATAAATGAATATTAAATCGTCAAAAAAGAAAGAAGAATCAACATTTAAAATCGCATGCAGTTAATAATCCACAAAATATCCATAAATATGAAAAGAATTTTTAGAATTTGTTTCGCTGATAAAGCGGACACTCTACCATAAAATTTCATGCAATTGTTCAACTGCTACTATACTATTAAATCGCCAAAAGAGGAAGGAGAGTCAACCTCAAGGTATAGTAATTAAGACTCGTCTGTAGTTCTACAAAATATGTATAAAAATGAAATGAATTTTTAGAATTTGTTCCGCTCATAAAACGGCATGAATAAAGATAAAATAGCATTTTTTCAAGCTTACGTTAACAGAAATCATCCAGTTGGCGACAAAAGTAGTATTTATTTTGGCGAAAACACGCAAATTGAGCAGATAAATTCAGAGGTAAGCCTTGCTTTAAAGTTCGAAAACTATTTTAAATGAATATTGCGCGTGTTCTATTTGTTCTACGAACTTCAGAAGGAGACCATCTTGTGCAGTTTTTTACGGGCATCAATATGCTGCAAAAATCTAAAACGTGGGACGTTTCTTCGATGAGATATTCTTAAAATAAACAGTTTTGCTTAAAATTGGAATAAAAAAAGAACAAATTCGAATTTTAGGAAAAACGCTTCGAGGTGCACGAGGACCTGACCCAAGGTACCTGTAACCAAAATTTCGTACTTCAGGACCGCTCCATCACGCCAGGAGGCGATCGACAGACAGACACACACACACACACACACACACACACACACACACACACAAACTTTTGGTTTTATTTATATAGATTATATATTTATTGATTAATAAATGATTCGTAAGTAACTTCTTAAAACAATTACCACGAAAAAACCACCTTTAAAAAAGAGATAAATAATATAATTCTTCCTAAAACTATTAGGAGCATGGAGCGGAGTCGAAGCAAGGAAATTTACTGTGCTCCACTACTCCGATTTTTTAAAATTACACTCAATCTTAAAAAGAAATAAATGAGGGCTTTGTTCTCAGTGCATATTTTTTAAAATTATTTATTAGTAATACTATAATTTACTTATTTTTCCATACATTTATAATTAGTAAACATATTTATTGATAAATAAATAATCTATAGTGACATTAAAAAAAATATCACACAAAAAATTTACTGTAAAAAAAGAAATGATATAATTCCTCGTAAAACTATTCGGAGCATAGAGCATAGCTAGAGGAAAGAAATTAATGTTGCTCTATTACTAAGATTTTTTTTAAATTACATACATAAACTTTAAAAAAAAAGAAGAGATAAATTATATAATTCCTCTTAAAGCTATTCGGAGCATGAAGCGGAGGCGGAGCAAAGAAATTTACTGTGCTCCACTACACCGATTTATTTTCTCAGTGTGTAATTTTTTGCACTATTTATTTATCAGTAATACTATAGCTTACTGATTTATCAATACATATATAATTATATAAAACATTATGTATTTTGTTGATAAAGAGAAATATGTACTCTATAAGCAGGGCTCCCATCGCCTTAACACAATTTGTAGCAGCTTTCGGAGCAGGTAAAATGTCATTTTTGTATCAGTTTGGAGCAGAAGAATTTAACTTTTGTATCAGTTTGGAGCAAAAGAAATAGACTTTTGTATCAGTTTAGGAGCCGAAAATATCAAATTTGTACCATTTTTGGAGGTTTTTTTTTATCTTTATTTTTTAAATATTGAATGGCTGTTTTAAAGCAATGTCATTTTCATACATCAAGGGTAAGAACAGTTTTAAGTCTTCAAAATGATAGGAAATGTAAATGTCAGTCATCCTTCAAAAACTGAATTAGATTATTTCAAAAACTGGATTATTTTTATATTTCTTATAAGAAATTATTCATAACCTATTCAAAAAGTAAGACTAATTAAGCCTATAACCCTTGTAAAGGTGTTTTTGAATACTTTTCTCAAGAAACAGATTATATAAACAAATGTTCTGTTGTTTTTTTTCTTCTTCTTCTTCTAATGATTAAGAATAGCTGGAAGAAAGCTTAAAATTTTCTTCTTTTCAAAAATTATTACATTCTCTCTTTTTTGTTTAATAGCTAAAACACTATACTTACAAGAAAATAAGCAAAAACTAACTAATACGAAAGGTTAAACTATTTAAAACTAATTATCATTAATTAAAATTTGTTTTTTAAATGGCACTTATTTAGGTATAACCATTGTGGTTATAGTAACAGTAAAATTTGAATCAATTAAATTTAATTTCATATTTTATCAAAAAATATATTTGAACTCGATCCTATTTTCTATCTGCAGTAATATTTATTATTTTTCTGATTAAGAAATATTCCTTTAAATTTCAATCCTAAATGCTCACTTAGATGCGTTGGAAGTAATTAATGGCACCAAAAGTAAATTTCTGGGTTTCATAATTTTGCAGCAAGAAAATTCAAGAACCAAATTATATTTTAGAAGGGCAACATGTATTTCTTATTATAGGGGTTGATAACTTAATGTCTAATGATTTATTTATTTTTTCCAACAATTTATCTTTACATCTTTCAAAAATTGTGTAATAGTTACAATTAAATTTTAAGAGTCCTAGGGTTACAGCAATTGGATGCTGAAAGAAAAAGATCATCAATTCATTAAGATATACATGTTATTTTTTTTATGATTTTCTAACTTGACTAATTTTTTTACTTATTTTGTTCTTTATATTTATCTTTTTTAATTGCTTGTGGTTATATGATATAGATTATAGAGCTTAAAGAGTAATGAGAAAAGAAAAAAAGCTGCAATTCAATGTTTAATTTTACAGCGTTTGAAAGTCTATCTCTAAACACTTTCGGGAACAAATGTATATTTTCAAACAATGTTTTATCTTAAAATAAAAATACATTTTATTCATTTACTTTGAGAAGAAACATTATAAATAGTTGAAATGAAAAAAATCCGATTTTTGTAGCGGATGCAAAAAGATCGTAGAACGTATGCACTCCTTTGCTTGCATGTGGAAAGTAGGCTTAAGGAATTTTTACGAATTGTTATAATGGAGTAATAATCTTTTTAACATCTGTTCTGTTATTGATTTTTCACATTGATTAGTATTTCCTAAACATTAAAATAGAAAACACAAAGTGCACTGAGGAAAAACGCTAAGTTTATTTTTTCCACGTTCATGAAATTTTAAACTTTTTTATCTATTTCAATAAAAATTTACTAAATAAAATGTTCAACATAAATAGTGATAAGAGGAATTATTTTTCTCTCCGTAATACTACAAAATATGAGAAATCGTCTTACTGTTTCTTCTACAAGCGTGGGATACATCACTCATTCTGCTCAATTTTCTCATCCATATTTGATGTTCTTAAGAGAGGGTAGAGCTAATATTCATTAATAAACTACTTCAAAGGTAAAAAATTAGTTGACTAAAGGAAAAATGTAATGAATGATGCCGATTTTAAGGTAAAAAATATATAATATCTAAAATTTTTTTGATTTGTTCCCAAAAATCGCGATTTGGCGCAAATTTTCTAAAAAAATGCATTTTGTAGCAGCATGTATCAGAAAAATCGTTTTGGCGCAGTTTTGCGCAATTGGCGCAGCCGTGGGAGCCCTGTATAAGTAATTTTGTTTAATTTTTATCACATAAAAAAATAGCAATAAAAAAGAGATGATATAATTCCTCTTAAAACTATTCGGAGAATGGAGCGGGGCGCAGCAAAAAATGCAAAACCTGATATAAACCAGCACACTGATATATACATCATTGCTGAATTGTAGCAAACATCTGAATTCTGACCAAAATAAAACCAATGGAAAGCCTCACTGGTGCTCCATTACCTACCCAATTCATTGACATAACGTTCAATCGAGTTTTAAAATGATTTGCAACTTACGCGATTTACTTGCAGTGAACTCATTTTCATTCATTAAATCATTGAACCGAATTACACTACTCCTAAATCTTGACACTCCCACGAGGAGCTCAAAACCTTTACGACATAGAAAGCTGAAGACAAATTGTGGAAGTTGCACTGTGACACCAAGAATAATCAATTTACATTTCACCCCTTTTTTCTCCTCTCTTTTAAAACTGGCAACAAAGCATGATGGAGAGACCATGACGTATGTAGGTCAGACCAACGGACGTACATTAATTTAATGTTTCATTTAAAACTAAGGAATTCAATGTAGTGGGTCACTCTTTTGTTAAGTAGTTAGTATTCTTAGTTATTTTAATGTACTACTACAATGTATCATACATATTAGTGAGCTAACTCTTGATTTTCGTAGAATTAATTCTTCACATTACAGTAATGTTGAAAATTTAGTTATGAGCAAGATATAATTTGCTTAGTATTTGTATTCTTAGTTCTCATTTTAATGAATAATTACAATGTATCATAAATATTAGTGCGCAAACTCTTGATTTTCGTTAAATCAATTCTTAAAACGACACTAATGTTGAAAATTTAGTTATGAACAAAATATAATTTGCTTGGTAGTTAGTATTATTAGTTATCATTATAATGAATAGTTACAATGTATCAAAAATATTAGTGCGCAAATTCTCGATTTTCGTAAATTTAATTCTTAAAACGACACTAATTTTGAAAATTTAGTTATGAACCATATATAATTTGCTTACTAGTTATAATTCGTTGTTATCATTTTAATGAATAACTACAATGTATCATAAATATTCGTGCGCAAACTCTTGATTTTCGGTAAATCAATTTTTCAAATTAGTAATGTTGAAAATTCAGTTATGAACAAGATATAATTGCTTAGTAGTTAGTATTCTTAGTTCTCATTTTAATGAACAATTACAATTTAGTTCTCATTTTAATGAATAATTAAAATGTATCATAAATATCCGTGCGCAAACTCTTGATTTTCGGTAAATCAATTTCTCAAATTAGTAATGTTGAAAATTCAGTTATGAACACGATATAATTGCTTAGTAGTTAGTATTCTTAGTTCTCATTTTAATGAACAATTACAATTTAGTTCTCATTTTAATGAATAATTAAAATGTATCATAAATATTCGTGCGCAAACTCTTGATTTTCGGTAAATCAATTTCTCAAATTAGTAATGTTGAAAATTCAGTTATGAACAAGATATAATTGCTTAGTAGTTAGTATGCTTAGTTCTCATTTTAATGAACAATTACAATTTAGTTCTCATTTTAATGAATAATTAAAATGTATCATAAATATTCGTGCGCAAACTCTTGATTTTCGGTAAATCAATTTCTCAAATTAGTAATGTTGAAAATTCAGTTATGAACAAGATATAATTGCTTAGTAGTTAGTATTCTTAGTTCTCATTTTAATGAACAATTACAATTTAGTTCTCATTTTAATGAATAATTAAAATGTATCATAAATATTCGTGCGCAAACTCTTTATTTTCGTTAAATCAATTCTTCAAATTACAGCAATGTGTAAAATTTAGTTATGAACAAGATATAAATTTTCTTACCAGTTAGTATTGTTAGTTATCCTTTTAATAAATAATTACAATGTGTCACAAATATTAGTACGCTAACTCTTGATTTTCAACCCCTAAACTGAGAGTAATGTTGGAAGTTTAGCTATGAATAAGATATAATTTGTTTAGTAGTTAGTAATTTTAGGTATGATTGAAAAGACTAATTGCAATGCATTTAATACTCGTAATGCGCATAATTGTTATTTGTGTGTCCGTATTATTAATCAATATACTAATATTTTTACATAAATTAATCTTACACTATAAATTATTTGATAAGAAGTTAGTAATATTAATTATTCTTAAAACAACATTGTATAATTGAGAAAAATTAAATTTTATGTAAGCAAACCACAAACTAATGTGATTAAATTGCACACAAGATTTTATTTGTTGAGTAGTTAGTATTCTCAGATATTTAAAAATAATTGCAATGCATTTCATTGATATTAGTGTGAACAGTTCTTTTTTATAAGCCTAATGCATAAAATAACGTAAATGCTGATGAATAAACTAATAATACATAAAATACCATTCATGTTTATAATAAATAAGGTAATAGTATATAAACACCTTAGCTATACACAATCTCTCCATTTTTTTAAAATGTAAAAGCATAGTTTTTTAATTATGTCCCCGCAAAAAATTAATTTTTTCTTTCACCCATCCACACACATACACAGAGAAATATTTTCTAAGAAGGTGCGTGCTTTAAAACCTATAAACCTATTAAAATTCGAAAATGGACGAAAATCAAAAATCTAATTTTTTCCATATACCTTGAGATAAATGTTTAAACTGTGTAAAAATATAATTAGCTTAATTAACTTCAAAATTTATACAGTAAATTTAATAACTAATACTATTTACTCGAACAAGATACTGCACAACAACAACTAATATATACAATTTTTTAAAAGCACCAATTAGTAATCAAACAAACTTTGGAAATTAAGCTTTATACTTCTTGCAAAGACAGGAAATATTAAGTTATTATTTCACTGTAAATGTATGTAATTATTTAATTCTTCGTAATACTTTCCCGAATATGTTTAAACTTTGCTGTTTTCTTTTCTTAGAAACTCTTTATAGCTTTTTTAGTATAGGGGTAATAATCTAGTATATATCAAATAAGCACTGATTTTAATCTCCATCATGTAAACCGAGGCATTCTAAAAACATTTTTATTAAAGTTAAGATTATAATTACTTATTCTCAACTTAGTCAAAACAACTAAATTTTTAATTAAAATGTTTCGCAATTTTTAGAAGTTTACCCATGAAATGAAAACATAACACTTTTTACTTGATTATAACCAAAATAACTAAACATTTAAACAAAGCAGGACTAAGGAGGATGAATAAAAAGTCTAAGATAATTATGTCTTTAGCAGCAAGTATGAGATTTTTAATGATACGAAGGTTTCTGCAGAGATAAGTGAGCGAGATTTTATTATGAGCATGTGTAGAAGGAAAATTAAAATATAAATTGCTAATGGTATTTAATATTTAACAGAAAACAAAATATAAGTTACCATAAGTAAAATTTATTGCTTAAGCAAAATAATAATCTTGGATAATGGTAACTAATATTTAATAGAAAACAAAATATTAGTTACCATAAGTAAAATTTATTACTTCAGAAAAGTAATAAACTTTGCTAATGGTAACTAATAATTAACAGAAAACAAAATATTAGTTACCATAAATAAACTTTATTACTTCAGCAAAGTAATAAACTTTGCCAATGGTAACTAATAATTAGCATAAAACAAAATATTAGTTACCATAAGTAAAGTTTATTACTTCAGAAAAGTAATAAACTTTGTTAATGGTAACTAATAATTAACAGAAAACAAAATATTAGTTACCGTAAGTAAAGTTTATTACTTCAGAAAAGTAATAAACTTTTCTTATGCCAACTAATAAGTTACAGAAAATATTTAATAAATACAGTAACCAAAAAATAAATGCAAGTTGATAGGTTCTGCAAACAACTAAACTTTAAAGGAAACCGCATTCGTAAATTTAAAAACTTAAAGAAGAAAAATAACATGAAATCATTGAACTGAGAACTTAAATAGTAAAAAAATATATGTACTTCTTAAACAAATAACACAACTTGAAAATAAAATACCAGTAAACGCGAACGATCAAGTAAAACAAATACAATAGCTAGATAGCTAGAAAAGCCTAACACAGAGCATAAATTACTTATAAAATTACGTGTGAAATGATTTGAAAACTCTTGTAAACAAAGCGAAAATAAAACAATGTAGAAAAAAAGGGGAAAGAAAAAGAGTTAGTGAAGCATGTAAAGTAAAATAAACTAAATAGGACACATTAGCAAGAATAAGTACATTAACATAAATAAAATAAACCAATGCACTTAAAAATAATGGCTATAAGAAGAACTAATAACGCGCAATTATATTTGGAAACAACTATTGAATAGTCTTGTTTTACAAGTGAAGAAAGTAAAACTAAACAAACGAAGTAAAACAATGCATTACTGATCTTTAAATGGAAGCAGTACCATCAATAAGTAAAATAATAGAAAATAGTTTTAAACTGAAAGTGATGTAATTTGAAAATGATGCAACAGTAGTGATAAACAGTTTGTAAGGGAAAAAAAAAAAGATCATCAGTGAGTGACACTTTGACTAAAATAATAATAATTATTATTATGAAAATAGAAAGTGAAAAAAAAAAAAAAGAGTATGATGCATTTTTTTTTTTTTTTGCGAAAGCAAACAATTTGTTTCAATAGTTCAAAAGATCCATTGTCAACGATGGAATGTTGGAAAACTATTTTTATCAATTTGGGTTCCTTAAAATTAATATTTGAATTTAAAAATAACTCAGTTATTCTCTTAAAAATAATGATTCAATTACTATTTTCGCCTATTCAGCTGAATATATTATAAATGTTTGGATCAATAAATAAAACAATCGGTATAGCTAAAACAACCTCCTTGAAATTGGTATTATTATGACAGTTACATCTATTTCAGGAGGGCTTACCAAGCAGCAGGGAAGGGCGAAGACACCATTGAAAATATTAGGAGTGCTTGTTTTCAGGGGGTTTTGTCCGATTATTTGGCCGATTTGGGGGAGGGTGTCCATAACTTTTTTATTGTTGGGAGGGGGGGAGTGTGCCATCGAAAGATTATTGTTTCCATTGCATTTTATATACCCCTCCCCCCCCCCTTTCGTGGTTAGGCTTAAGATGGCCTTCGAAGGGCATGAGGGGAGTGTGTCAACCTCAAGTGATTGACATTTCAACGACCAATGAAATATACGATAGCTCTTGGAAGAAGGGTCTACTGTCCCCCATAATTGACCTGTCACTTCAGGCCGAGACCCCCTGCAGTTAGTGTAGTCGCTAGCGGCAAGCACGTGTTTTCTACTACTTACACAACGTTACTCCTTTTCCGGTTCCAAAATTAATTCTCTGTGGCTGAGAATTGAAACGAAAAGAAAACATATTGTTACCCTTCTTTCATTCTCCCGAATTGTTTGTAAATTGCATATTTAGTGCTGTAAAAATAAAAATGTAAACGATACTTTTAAAACAAAGGTTTGTCTTTCTGAGAACTTGCTTCTAGACCTAATTTAGTACAAATTGATCAATCAAAATTTGCGATAAATTGCTTGATATTCAAAAAAAAAAAAAAAAAAATTATTTAGCGAAAACTTGCTGAATGCTGTTCTCAGTTATTGTTACATAAAGAGCGCTAATTCGTCTCTTGTATAAAGCTTAATTTAAGAGCAGAAATTTTTGCGCTAGTATGATTAAAATTAAATGAATAAATAAGAAAAGAGGTAACCTAAGCAACGAGTTTTGCTCGAAACAGGAGTAGCAAATGAAGATTTGTTAAGCTCCACTACTCTATTTTTCTTTTCTGAAACTAAATGTGAATGTTTGCGTTTCTTTCTTTATTTTATATAATTTATTTAGTTATTTTGCATTTTATTTTATTTATATACACTTCTTCAATTATGTTTTGCTAATTATTGCATATTGAATACTTGATCAATATGGTGAGACCATCACATTCATTTTATTTCTTTCCTTTATATTTCTGTCATTTAAAATAAAATTCCCGAATCATTTTTCGAATAAAACATCCTGGTTTTCTTTTTCTCTGACAAAAGAACGTTTTCAATGGTTCTTTACTTTCTGTGTAGTTCCGCTTCATTGGCACTTCAATATGTAGTCAAGTAATATGTGTTTGTATAAGCGTGCGCAGAGCTTTAGCAAGGGGGGGGGGGACGCTACTGTGCTAAAGGGGGTACCAAAATACACCCATAAGCAGGGCCGGCCCGACGGTATTCGGCGCTCTTGGACTTTATAAAAATAGTCGCCCCTAGCCCTCTTTCATCATACAAACTAAAATAATATAAATTCAAATTGTGTATAATTTTATTGCGTTTTCAATTACTTTAAAAATTTTAATAATTACATACATGAAACAAATAATGTATTTTTTTATTTCTAATGGGCTGCTGTTGGCTTCTCGTAATTGAAGACCTAGTGTGGTTCACAGGGATTGGTACCATCTAATCATCTCTATCAAGCACCACTGTAGGTATAGTACCATCGCTACAAGTGAATTTTGACGTTAAGTTCTTTCACTTGAAAGATGGAGTATCTGATAGGAGTCACTATCATTGGGTCTGCTTACGTGAAGACAACTAGAATTTTGTTGAACTAATTTTATGAAACACGGATTATTGTTTTTTTTTTTTTTTTTTTGCTCTTACGCTGAGGCGCCCCAAGATGATGGCGCCTTTGTACTTTGCACACTGATAAGAAGATTTGGGTCCCAGATGCATCTCCAGGGAAACTTGTGACAAATTAAACGCAAAGAAGCATATCTATTGAATACAAACGCGAAAGAAGTTGCCAGTTTTGTAATTAGCTTTCATTTTTATTTGCTAATGGGGGTACAATGGTATCTCTAAGCCCCGCACGCACAGCTATGAGTATCTACGTATGTATGTTGTAAAATATATATTGCTCAGCAAAATTAAATCACGAACTTGAAACTGGGGATGTGCATAACATACTTTCGCTGTTGCAAAAGTATGCGGCAATTACAAATTCACCAAAAAAAAAGAAGAAAAAGAAGGCGGGGAAGAAAGGAAAAAAATAACTTAAAAAAAAAGAAAGAAAATAAGCAAATGGTTGGCAATGACTGTTTTGAAACAGTGGCCTTTTTTCCGAGTGCATTTATTTATTACTTTTTTCCTTCATTATGTACGAAACATTAAATATTTATTGAAATATTAGGGTTTAAACGACTTTTAAAAATTTTCCGTAATACACTGTATAAACGAAAGCGATAAATATTGTATTTGCCATTAAAAGCTATTCAGAGCAGTGAATGGAGCTGGAGCGGACTTGAAACTATAACATAAGATTCGGAGGGGAGCTGTAGCATAGCAACTCAAAAAAAAAATAAATTAACATAAATAATAATAATAATAATGATAATAATAACTCTGCTCCAGTTCCCTGTGCAAAAGGTATTCAAAACTTTCAAAATGGCAGCCTGACTACTGGGGCGGCATATTCCTCGGAACCAGAAGTCCCAATTTCTTATCCTGGCAACAAACGTTGCTTTGATAAGCGAGCGGAGGTGGTTGCTGTGATAATTTCTATTTAATACTTATCGAGAAGTAAGTTGAGAGTTTTCCTGGTTTTCTCTTATGATTGAATGCACAAAAACACCATTAGAAGACCTCGCAGGGCGACAGCTTTTTACCAAGACTTGTTGAATCGAGATAAAGTTTGTATGGTTGCAGGTTGAGGTGAGGGCTGCCAATTTTAAAACTGCAAATACGGAACAGACGGGGCACATCGACAAGGGGGGGGGGGGGGGGAGGGGCTTGAGACGCGCATTTGCATCATTTCTTCTGTGCCGATTCTTCATGTGCGAGCTTGCCTGTTTTTATTATCCAGTAAATAAAAACGGAGGAGCGAGGAAGATCGCACTTCAAACTGAAGCAGCATAGAACAGAAATGAATATAACCAATAAAGATTCAATATGCGATGCGACTCAAAATGACAACGGTTTTCCCGAAGGATATAATTTACGCAAAAGGAGATAAGTACATCTGGTTAAAATAATAAGGAGTAAATAAAGGAAGTCCATTTACAGCGCATTTAAAAACAGTTTCCGCAGTATATACTTCAAAAAATGTTTCAATATATCTTTTGAAACTTGAAGACGGAAGTACATGATTAACAGTGAATAATCTGAAAATAATCTACATGCACAAAAAAATGACAAGAAGATTTAGTGACAAATTCAGTTATTCAAATGCAAAACCTGTAATGTATGGAATTATCTTCTGAAATGAATTCTACATAGTTCTTTTCCTTGTCATGTTTGTTTGTTTTGTGTTTTCTGGGATGTGCGAAATAAAAAGATTCGTTGAGATAAATTTCATTACAAAATGCAAATTTGCAGGAATGTAACATGCAGTTAAAAAATGAGACAATAACTTTTAAATTCTGAAATTTTTCATGCATCACGAACGGATTTCTCTCCTTTTCGTAAAAAAAAATTAACAACAACAAAAATAATAATAATGAAAAAATAAATGTCATATGGTGACTCAAAGTCTAAAATCAATGTTAAATTTAATGCATATTGAGATCCCGTCATATTAAACTTCAAAATTCAAGAAAAAATTTACCATTTGAAAGAAAAGGCATCCATATTGTAGTGATTAGTAATCTGACAGAGAAAATGAACAATTCGGGTTCACATGCCCATCAGAAAATGTAATTATTATTATTATTTTGGAGAGTTTTTTTCTCCGGTGAAAAGAGCAAAAAATGACAGATGAAATCAAAACAATTTTCAAATTAATTAATTCCCATGCTAACTAGGGAATTTTTAAGCTCAAACCCAGTCATTGGAAATGGTTGATATTTTTTTTTTCAGGGGAAAAATTTCAAATCGCGAATATAATATTGCAATAGCTGGATTTTTAATTGCTAACGCAAAACAAAAAACAAAATTAAAAATTTTCATACATATTAGAACGGAGATTAAAAATGATTTTTTTTTTGTATAAAATTGTTTTCTGTGTGGCATAGGAACTATACGCATAAAATTTGAAATGCACTTATTTCTGCATTGCGTAAATTTGAAAATTTGGATCGTGAAGTGGTTTATTGATCAAAAGGTATTAATTGATCTATATTAATTTTAGAGGTATGTTTCTACTACCATTTCTCACTTTTTCCACGCTAGTGCGAAGGAAGATATTTTAATTTCAAATTTTGTACTCGCATTTTAATAATACATTATTCCAACTTTCCTGCTCTATCTCAATGAAAATTTGAAAACATGTAAATTTCCCAATATTTCTGTAAATTTCCATAACTGTTGCGAATTTTGTATATTTCAACGTGGGAATGGAACCCTAAGATATTTATTGATTGATTCTAATTTTTTTTTACTTATATTTCTGGTGTCATTCCGCTATTCCATAACTTTTTCCCAGTATCGAGGAAATAATTACTAAAAACAGAGCTTTTGCAAATTCGTATGTTTACTGCTACTATTAATTATACAAAAAGAACAAATAATAAAAATAAGTAATTAATTTTTAAAATGCTTGTATTACTAATATTATTATTATTATTGTAGCTATATGTTAGTTTTTATTTCCATTTAGATATTTTAAGAATTGTGTTTCATTGCTTGTTATGAACTGTTGTGAAGCTTGAAAAATGAATGTGCAAGCAAATTTTATTGTTTTCCTACCCGTTTACTAAGGACTACCAAAGGGATTCGCCAATTTCTTTCCGAGTTTTAGAAGGGCTTCGCTAGGAAAAAAAAAGTTGGGAACCCCTGACTTAAATCGTATGCAGAAATTTTGCATAAGAAACATAGTTCTTTTTCTTTAATGACGCGAGTTCGCATGCATAAATTTAATGTAGAGAAATAATTATTCCTCATTTGAGCTGCGAAACTAAAGAATAAAACGTCAACATAATCAAAAATTGCGGACACGTGTTTCAGAGTTACAAGGAGCCCGTGTTGCAATGCAAAGAAGTAAGCTTATGGATGAGAAACAACCAAACCGTTTTTATTCTTTAGCTAATAAGATATATATATATAATATTTCGTAGTGCCACACAGCAAACATTGCATAACCAGGAATGGGCAGCCTTTGGAAAGCTGCGGGCTAAACTCAAAAGGTTAAAAAAGTCGCGGGCCGTAGAGATAAGCAGGTGTCAAGTTACCGAGATTCCGTAACTTCAATCGCTGATATTGGTCTGTATTGTTATTTACTTGCCATTCAAGTCATAAGAGTGAATTCCAGTGTACGAAATTATTCTCGTTTATTATTTATCTATTATTATTTTGAAAAGTTAATACATTACAAATAAATAAATATATAAACATTAAATCAAAATACCTAATGAGAAAAAAATCCATAATTTTTGTTTGCTTTTCCCTCTGAAGAGAAAACAAATTCCCGAACACTATTAGGCTTGCTAATTTGCAATTAACTTTTTTCTCGTGTTTGTAGAAAGGTACAAGGGGAATAAGGAAATTTTGTAGGAACACTTTCAAGAAAAGAATTCATTTCAGGAAAAAGTTAATAAGAATACAAAATGGAGGTCGACTTACAGGGGTTTCTGAAAATTGTGTGTCAAGTTAGAGAGTTTTTCGCCCATTGAAATTAGCATTGGGCCAACCATTGGGGGAGGGATATGTCGACTTACCAAGGGTTAGTCGACTTATCTGCGCGTCGAGCTACCGAGGTTCCACTGTATTTAGTTTAGTCATGTGAACTGTGAAGAAAATAATTTTTGCAATTCAGGAAAAGAAACATGTGGTTTGTTTTCTAAACAATGTCCCATGCTTTTCGCCATTCCCCGAGGAAGTGTACTGTACAGTGGAACCTCGCTATTCGCACACAATTCATTACAGGAGGCAGCTCGAATGGCAACTTGTACGAATAGCGAATTATTTTTTCACATAAAATACAGTGTAAATTGGATTAATCCGGTCCAGACACACAGATGGCTGCTTATTTAAACCTATGAAAAACAAATGTACAGTACTGTACATGAAATTATAGATAAATTAAAATTTAACTGCACTTTGCTTGTACTGAGGTGAGCTGATGGCATATGTGGAATGTTGAGATGAGGAAATGAAAGGGCTGGAAGAGGAAGAGGAGGCCCCTTCTATAAAAACATCAGGTAATATCCCTTCAAGTGTTTTCTCCCTTTCTGTTGTCCTTTCTTTTTGCACTAGAAGAATCTTGCGCTTCTTTCCCTAAAAACCTGTCCAATGTTGTCTGGCTTTGACGATTGTTCAGAATTTTTCTAAAATGGCCAATAACATTGTCGTTGAACAAAGCATCCCAACATTGCTGTTGACCACAGCAGTGTTGGGATGCTGTTTTCCCATCACTCTCTGCGTTTTCTTGCAGGAATAACACAGCTCTTTAATTTCAGCAAAGTAAATGCTTTTCTTACTACTTTCCTCCTCTGAAGAAGAAAGTTCTTCAACCACTTCCTCTAGATGCCCCCTTAGAAAGCTAAAATTGTCAGTAAAATCTCAAAAAGTATTAAAATTTAAAGAAAATCCAAAACGCGAAACAAATTACTTCTAGACGAGTTCAAAACGAGCATAATTTCTCGATTTTTTTTCTTGAAAAACGCTAAACTGGCGACCCAGCTGACCCCTGGCGCCGTACGAATTGAGGGACAAGTACGAATGGCGGATTTCCACTGTATATGTTCTACGTCATAACATCTTTCCGATAAAGTTTTTTTTAAGTTAATCGGTTGGTTAGCTCAGGATTTGTATACGACTGAAATTTTCCCGTAGGCACTGACGGTTTTTTTTTTCTGAACTACGAAATTCGGAGTGGATAAAAAAATATTTCACGCCGAGAGCTCCTTCCAATACGCTTGTCCAAAGGAACTTGGATCTTCTGCCCAAAATTTGCATACTTTGCTTCGGGAAAAAGTCGCTAATGTTCAGAATTTTTGAACTGTTCAAAATTGAACGAAAAATTGTTCAAATCAAAAGGTAAAATATGAAAATGAGATGTCCTCGCCAAGATCTTTCGAATGCAGGGAAAAAAAATCTCTCGAATCGGACAATTCCTTCAAAAGTTATTGGGGGGGGGGGGGGAGACATGCGCACCCAGAACCCCCCCGCACCTGCCATTGTCTGGCGCATCGGATTTTTAGATGCCCCCGAGGGCTTGCCCTCGGGGACAAATGGGGCCCTACCGGGGGGGGGGGGAGACAGACCGACAGACACAATAACCCCATCTCAAACCCCTACTTTCAATTTTTTTTTAATTTTTCAATGTGTATTTATTTACTTCACTTGTTTATGACTTTTTCCTATTTTTAACGATATTCTTGTGATCTGATACATTAGCCTTCTTTCGTTGTTTTTTTTTTTTTTTTTACTTTTACGGAAAAGTAGGATAAGAAGAAGTAAAAGATATCGAAAGATGGAAAAATCTTATGAAAGGAAAAGCTAATAAATGTTACGATTGGCATAAAAAAAATCATTAAAAAAAAAGGAAATAAAAGAAAGAAAGGAGGTTGTTAGTATTCCCCCCAGCTGTCGACTTTTATATGTAATTTTGTTTTTCAAAATTCCAGCTCCACCGGAAGATGTTGGTTTATTTAATCAAAATTTAATTTTTTTTTTTTCGGTTTCTAAAACACAAATTATTGAAACATTGCATTCAGAAAGAGGCCAATATAAAACTTTGAAATTACATTCATTTTCTCAAAAATATCTTTTTAATTTACGAAAACATTTAAAGTTTATCATTCTTTATTCCTTCAGTAAAAAACAAAAAAACTCTATCTCGCTCAATTTAGTTATATCTGTGGCATACACAGTTGTCTTTAAGAGGGCGGAGGGGGGGGGGGAGTAAAGGCAACGCTTTTCTCTTCAGAAAGTTTTTGAAGAAAAGAAGAATGGATTGTGTAGAAGAAAATTAAATCAATAACCTACAAATGAATAAATACTTACATTAAATAATTTCTCATTTGATTTACTAATTAAAGAGCAGTAATTTTTTCAAGCTTACGTTTTTAAAAAAATGTTTTTTTCCCCCAATTGTACAAACATTTAATTCGTGAAAAATATTTTTATAATACCGTGGGAACAGGAATTTGCCCATATAAAGGATTACATATAAGTCATAGCTTCTCCAAATTTCTTCCAAAAAGCTCTCAATTTTCTTCCCTTTCGAAAAAACATGTGGTCTGGCTTCTGTATCTGGCCGGTTTGAGGGTCTGAAGAGGGGACTACACATTCCCCATTGTCCGAATCCGAAGCAGCAATGCTTCCCGGAGTGAGAGTCATTAGGCTAATCGACCTCGTAAATCATGCCCCCTTGCATGGGAAGCGGTGGGAGGCGTGGCTTATAGGAATTTCGAGCTTTTTTTGGAAATATTTTCAAACTTTGGACGGATTTTTTTTGTCTTTAAAAATGTTTGCATTATTTCAAACAAAAGTTCAAAAGAAAGCTGGAAATGTTTTGCTGGTCTTGTTGTTTTTAAAATTTCGGTAACATGCTTTGAAAATATTTTATAGAGCGAAACGTCTAACAGTACCACGTTTTTTCCAAAATTCATTTTTTAACGATTTTTTAAAAATACGGTAAGTGATATTTTAAAAAAGTAAAAACTAAAAGACCGAGATATAGGCTTGAAAAATACTCAAAAAAATTCCGGACTCGAAAACTTCAAAGGAACTTTCTAAAACTTAGTCCAACTTTTCCCGTAGGTTAACATTGGTTTCGAAGATTTGAAACTCTGACTGAAGAGCAGCCTTTTTAGTAAAACTGATTATGCACTTAGATTGAACTTTTTTTTCTAATGAAACTTTGTATTTCAACACTTGAATACGAGGCAATGAGAAGCAAAATGAAGTAAGTAACCAAAAAACAATTCGGAGAAAAACGTGTTCAAAGTTTGGATCTTAGGGGACCTTTAATGTTAATTTTTTTCTGAACCACGTTGGGGCGGAGAACCTGTTTGAGCTATTCCTAACATCTCTTGCCACGATATAAAAGGGTGCTTTCTCTATTGTTTGCACTATTTATCCCCAAATTTTCAATTTTGTCACTTGCATCCCTTTGCTTCTAAGTGCAATATATTACACTTATTAATTCAATAACCGCGTTACTTTTAATATTTCCGCTGCTACGCGCTAAACATTAATTAAGAAATAAAGGTCCATCACACTTGAGAACTTACACTAACCCTTCATTCCTCATAAATTCAGATTTATTTTTTGGGTTCGACATAACAAAAAATGAATGAATGAATACATGAATAAATTGAAATAAAACAAAAACATTTAAGGTTTTGATTATTTAAACATAATTTTAAAAATATTACAAAACCAGCGTTCGAAAGCTTTTTCGCCAACATTCTACACTAAGCTACAGAGGGTTAATAACAAATAACTGTTAATGAGTAATTTTAAAGCATGGGAAAAACTTTCTTAAATATTACTTAACGATAAAAACAGCGGACTGTAGTTTTTGTCTGTCTGAAACGGAAAATAAAAAAAAATTGCTCATTCTATAGAACAATGCTTTGAAAAAAAAGAAGAAAAGAACGATACAAGTGTGATAGAAGAGGGTAAGGAAGAACAAGTATACGTCCCAAAGACACCGAAGAAATAATGTTCTGAATGTGGCGCATTTTTCAGCGAAAAAAGATATAAAATTGAAATGAAAGACCGTTCTACAGACATTAACGAGCGGTTCTGTCGCTGCACGATACTGACCTTAAACCAAGGGGATTTCTTAAAAACAGCACCAGAGGGCACTTTTAGACATCCGTTCGAAGGTAAAAGGAATGCAATGGCAGATTTATCCTGTCTTAAAATATGGAAAAGTGGTTTTTTGTCTTTTCTTCGGAAAAGATTTCCATTGACTGGATTAACGTGAACAACATGAATGCGTCGAATGAATTACGAATCATTTTCTTGAACACTATTTTTGTAATTTTACCAATATGTGTATTACTTGTAGTAATAAAGGAACTAACTTGTTGCATCTAGAAGCTCCACTATTGCATTGAAAAAGGGATTCCAAGCAATTCCGAAACATATGTCTGCATTTTAATGCGCATTTGTGCTCAAACAAGCGTACAATTTTTTTACATGTGTATTTCTTGATTTTGTAACGAGATAAAAAAACAAAATGCAACGTAAAATAGGCAAATTTTGCAAAACATAGAAGACAGGTGTTTCAAGGCTGCAAAGAACACTTGTTCATGTGAGCTTCTAGGTCAGGGGTAATAACTAATGATTAGTGGCAGGTCTTTTCAGTAATAGATAACTTTTACTTAAAATAAGTTAAAAGCAATCAATTTTGAAATATCTAACTGATAAATGTACTGAAAAACATTTTTCATAGTTTTATTTTATAACTAATAAACTTATCTTAAAGATTCTTCTAGTGATTGGCCCTTTTGCAGCTTTTCTGCAGCAATGCATTACACTATGTTATACATACCACCGGCCTAAACGAAATCTAATATCCTGTCGTTACTAAAAACAGAACAATGCCTCTTTCCCAACAAATTTATAATGAATCGTGGATTCGCTTATGTATACAATTTTAATATTTAATAGGCAGGAAAAAAGGGTATATGACGCAGGGTATTAGGATAATAATGCTTCTCATTAGGCACATTTTAGTCAAAAATAACATGAGCTCAAGTTCCTTAAATAACCGGACTATGGAAATATAATGATGAAGCTTTCCTGATTGAATGATCGTAAACTATGCCAACATACACTATTAAAAATAATTTGGATTTTTCTATGTAAAACCTTTTCTCTAGTATTTTAACTTTTCATTATTAATTATTGTTTGATGAAAATAACTGAAAACGCACACTTCATGTTTGCGCGAAATATTTTTACACGCTGCTAAACGACGTCAATTTATATGTTGTTGAAATGACATGTTTAAGATGTTCTTGTGAAAAGGTTTTTTGAAATGCTTTTGAAGGTAAATTACACGGCACAGTATTATAAATACACTATATAAAATTTGCTTGAAGATAGAATATGCCAGCTTTGGCAAGATTTTGCTGTAGGTGGAAATCTTGTTTTGATCTTCAATAGCAGCACTATATTGCTTAATTATTGCAGATTGCCATTTAAATACTTTTTTCGCATGTTTTTTTTTAATTAAAGACTAGTGTTATAATCTTTAATTAGCTTAGAAAAATTAAGTTTATAAGATTTAAGAAATACAACTTCAACAGAAATTTCCCATCTAGAAAAATATCTGAAAACAAAAGGGGTACTTAACACTTTACCGACCGGCCGTCGATTAATCGACGTTTTGTTCTCAGCGCATACCGACCGGCCGTCGATTATTCGACGTTTGCTCCCCAGCGCTTACCGACGTTCGTCGATAAATCGACGTTTTGCTCTCAGCGCTTACCGACCGGCCGTCGATTATTCGACTTTTGCTCCCCAGCGCTTACCGACCGGTCGTCGATTAATCGACTTTTGATCTTTCTGTTAGATTTGGTTAGGACGATCTGCGGCTGAGCGGGAGGTGAAAGGGCATGGTATGTTCGAACCGCTACACATTGAAACAAAATGAGCATGTAGAACAAAGGAAAACAAAATGAAAAATAACAAAAAGAGCAAACGTATCGATAATGTTGTCAAGAACTATCCACAGTTCCTGGGGTGACTTTTATTAAATGGTTGCTTTAACTATAATATTTATTAATTAACAAAATAAAGGTATGCAAAAATAAATACGCCAGACTTAAGTATAGAAACCTTAATGACAATTATTTAAGGACAATGAGTATTTTTGCAACACCTTCCTGGCAAAAAAACCTTTCTGCCGGCAAAAATAGTGACACTGGTTTATGCATTATTTCTTTCCTTGTTATTATTTTGCCTTTAGTGAGTTAATTTCAGTATTCATTTAGTGTAGGATAAAAAAAACAATACTCAGACTCATAATTACGAATAAAAGGAAGTAATGAATTCTTCATTTAATCAAAGCAAGCCCAAAATCAAAACTTTAACTGTTTTGTGACAACTTTTTATGTTTAAGGGGACTTGGCACCTTTCAAATGTAGAAAATGGCTGAAAATAACGATTTTTCAATTTTTTGCTTAAAATGTGGTTTGACTCTCCTAGTATATCTGAGCGAAGTTTTGAAGCAAAATACAACTAATATAAATGTAGTTAAGAAGTAAGAGAACTCAAATATTTCTGCTATTTTAATAGGATTTTTTATCCTTTAAACTGCGTTTTCTCGGTTTGTGTGTTTTCGCCATATTGTAGTACTTAAAATGCTAAAACTTCTACATATATTCATGTAGCAACTTGAAATTTTTTGTGTGTGTTCGATATGATGTGCTTGATAAAATTAGAGATGGAATTTGCTATATATTTTCAAAAAAAAAATTTAAAAATGAAAATGTAATAAAAGTCGCTTTTTTTCTGTGTTCTACCATCGATGTAACTTTAAAAACTTTTTTCTCAAAAACTAATTAAGTAATAGCAAAACCCATCCATAAAGTTGTAAACCATACTATTATAAGTACTTAAAAAAAATTTGGTTAAAAAAAAAAATCAAGAAATTAAAAAGAAGAAGGAAATTTAAAATTGTTAAATAATTTTTAAAAAATTAAATTTTAAAATTTTCTGTTAGTTGAATTTTAATTTTTCATGTGAAAATCATTTTGTTGAACAATAGCACATCATAACATACAAATGAAATAGGTAAAAGTTCTTAAATTTTAAAAAAATGTCAAAAGGTGCCAAGTCCCCTTAAGGATTTTTATCAAGTTCAACAAAGATAATAAAATTGTGTTTCTATGTTAATGTGTCGTAATGTTAATGTTTCAACTTAATATTTACTAGTTACTTTACGTATCGCCATCCGTGCCCGGGGGAGGGCAGCCCTAAGGCTACGTGCTAACAGGGTAGGGGGGGGGGGTGTAGTAGAAAAATTACTTTACGTACTACACTGCAAGTTAATAGTCAGTGAGACCATTATTTTGTTCCATCTCAGCAATTTCTAAGAAATATTTACTCCCACGAAGGCTTCGATGACAACAAATTCCACTCGTATAACAATAAAGTTAACTTTAATTATCTAAGATATATTTCAGCGTGAATAAAGCTCTTCGTAAAGCGAGATATCTCAATTTGAATATTTCACCATCACCACGGAAAATATGTTCAACCATGTACGATTAAATAACTACGTTCCTCTCTGATTTACTTTAAAGCAGCTAAGTTTCTTCAATTTCTTTAATTAGCTCCTTGTTTAGAAAGACGAGAATTTGTAATATTATGTTCTGCTTGTTTGAGGTCACGAAATCATGCTAGGATTCTTAATTGCGATTAGCATTTTGGGAACGGGGAGATTAATTATCCGCAGAACACAAATTAAGCTAATCCAACGGAAACCTAACACGGATTTCTCCAAACGAAAATTAATTTTTAAAGACATCTTTGTGGCTAGAAAACATGAAATGTGCTCTGTGTTTCAAAGAAAAATAGTTGAAACCATACTGGGGGGGAGGGAGGATAAACGGAGTTGTACACAAGATAAAATTTACAAACGTATCTTTAACCTCCCGAGACCTGGCATCCAATAAAATGGATGTTTTGCTTTTTCTCCCTGTTGTGACAGATTTTGTTTTAACAAGCAAGACCTGGACTGGAATTATAAAGGAGGAATAGGAAGTCACTTTTAAACTTTGAGAATTCAACAACGGTAGTTTATTTGTTTACAATATGGTAAAGAGCACGAGTCAAGTTGGAATTCGGAGCTCTCGCGATTTTCACATTATTTTTTTATTTTTAATATTGTTCTAGGATTTTTATACAAGTTTGACCTCTTTTCATATATTTTAAGTAATGAATAAAATTTTTTGTTTATCTATTTTTGCGTAAGTATCGCATAGTTCTACTGTAGTTATGACCGCAACCTACATTTAAATGGATGTGCCCCCAGAAAAATTTTAAAATTCAAATTTATTAATTTTTTTGAAAAACATCGCTTTTAATGCCCAATTGCTCAGAAAAACTAATAGTTGAGAGAATATGTGTATTTTATTTTGCCCGGGTCTCAGGAGGATAAGATGAACCGAGAGTTTGATGCTGTGAAGTGAAATTTGTTAAAATATAACGAAAAAAATGCAATTTACAATCTCAGAATTTGAGCGTGGAAGATCACTAACATACACAGCAGTTCATAAAATTGGGGACAGAGAAAACTGAAATCTTCTCAAGAAAATTTGGTCTTGAGAAAATTTCAGTTATTTCATGGGTATGACGACTTGGAAAAGTTTGTGAGCCTCCGTCTAATACCAATGATTTCCAAGTTGCAAATACTCGTAATTTTTTTATTTTTGTTCTTTGAAAGGATTAAAACGTGATTACACTTTCAATCAAATCAAGCTAATTAATAAAAAAAAATCAAGCTCTTGTAAAAGGTAGTTATTCTATTTTTTAGTCGCTTTTGTTTTCACCTATTAAATTTTAAAACTTTAATTTACCCATGAGGGATTTTTCTATTTAATTTACAGCAAGTTTATTTATGTTTATGCACTCACATCAATACATTGCGATTGTACTTAAGTTTTTTTTTTATTATTAAAGCAATATTCTTAGAATATACTAACACATAGTCCTTAAAAAAAAACTTTCTTTCTTTCTTCCTTTTTTTTATAATTTTAAATTTACACAAAAATTAAGATTTTTTTTTTCCATCAACGAAACGTGTTATGCTTCAGAGTAGTTGTTTTGACCAATGATAAGGGATAAGAAATAAAGTCAAACTGAGGTCATGTAATATCTGACGTTAAAAAATAATCTTTGTATAAGAAAAGTTAGGCTCGTTTAGCTCTTCAGAAATTACCCACACGTTATATTTCTCTGCTTAATCCAAAATTGTTCAAAAATTACTTTAAAATTTCTACAATAACATTTGCTCTTGAATAAGAACATCATTTAGCCATGTGTCCCCATTACAAAATCTAAATTAAGACTGCAAAATATGGAGTGTCTATTATTGTTGTTGTTGTTGTCGTCGTCGTCGTGTCCTCGCGCGTGGCGAGGAAGAATGGGTACGCTGCTCCTGAGTCTAAAGCGGTCCTTATAAGCAAGAGTCCGATTTCCGCCCCTTTGAAAAGTCTCTTAATTTTTTGAACCAGCTCCCAGATGAGAGACCGTCACCTGGGATTGGTACCCCCAGAGGTATCGTTTCACTTGGAGGACATTGGAGCCACGACCTATTTAACGCGCACCAGCTCCCTTTAGCGTACACGGCCCTACAGGAACCAGCCGCGAGAGGTTGTCACCCTCCCAAACACTGACCTAAGTCGATGTTGCTTCACTTTCGGTGTTCTGCGGGAACCGAGCTTCTACCGACTGGTCCATTGCGGGACATGGAGTGTCTATTAATAATAGTATTAGAATGTATTTAATGAATGGCGTTTGAAAAGTCCCGCAGTGAGTTGGTAGAAGCTCGGTCGACGCAGAAAACCGACAGTGAAGCAACATTGACTGAAATCAGTGGTTTAAGAGGGTAACAACTTTTCTAAGCTGGTTGTGTTGGGACCGTGTACGCGAAAGGGAGCTGGTGCCCCTTAAATCCGCCGTGGCTGTCTTACAAGTGAAACGATACCAACCCTAGGTGACTGTCTCTCATCTGGGAGTAGGTTCAAAAATCAAGACCTCTCAAAAGGGGCGGACTCCTGCCTATAAGGGCCCCGTTAGACTCAGGAGTAGCGCCTTGCTTCGGAGAGGACTCGACAACAACAACAATGAAACGACAGCAACAATTTGAAAATAATAAAATGGTAACTTCATTTAAACAAAATATAGTCCTTAATAAAAGCAGATAAACTTTCGTACTAAGCATACAAAGAGAGAGAAATTTTCTGCAGCGCCAATTCCCCACGAGTACGAATTTCTCCTTAAATTGTTTTACGATGATTGTTTTACATATTTCATTATTTCTTTCCAACGTCAAGTAACAAGCTAAATTCTATAATCATCTCGTTAAGAAGAGAACAACGAGCTAAGTGAAGAACAATAATTCTATTCTCTTCACGAACAAATTAGCTCCAATTATTTGCAGAAGATTTCGACAGGGAGAGAACGGGAGCCTTTTCTCTGGGTTCTTCTTATTAACAGAAAATTTTAATTCCAAAAGAACGGTGTGATAATTACCCAGCACGTTCCAGAATTTTCCTCGGAAAACATGCTCAGCCACGCTTTAGGAATGCTGGTATCTTACGCGCACAGGATCGTCTCCTTTCTACGCCGGAAAGGTTTCCCGCGTCTCCTAATTAGTGGAAGGCGCAGCGGGAGCCGAGATTTTGCGACGAAAATTTTCGTATTTTTGAAAAGTATTGCGTTGCTGGAAGTTCGTCACTGATTAGCAATTTCGTAGGTCATGACAGGAATAATAATTTGTAGTGTCTGTAGATGAGAGCAACGAAAGACGACAAACTTCCGTCAGAGAACCCACTAACAGCGAATGAGTGAACCTCTTTCTTTTTCTCTCCCCCCCCCCCCCTCTCTCTCTCTCTCACATACACACACACACAGGGGTCGATCTGGCATTTTTTAACAAGGTCTGTTTTTTGTGAATTTTAACAAATTTTTGTAAAAATCAAATAATTTTGTCAAAATTGAAAATTTAAACATAAGGGGTCATTCATAAATGATGTCACGCTTCAAGGGGGGGAAGGGGTTTAAGAAAGTGTGACAGTTTGTTACGAGGAGAGGGGTAACAAGAAGTGCGCCGTCGTACATTTTGATTTCTATAAAAACATTTAAAGTCAGCAAATTAAACTTATTTTATGCTAATGTAATATAGGGTGACATGTGACGAAGGGGGGAGAGGGTATTTTGAAGTGTGAACACTTAGGCACCGTTCATAAATTACGTCAAGCTTTTTTCCCATATATTTGGCCCCCCCTCCCCCCTTTGTCACAATATGTCACACTTCAGCGGACCCCCTCCCCCTTTTGTCACGCGTCACGCTATGCTGCATAATGCATGATGTCACACTTCTTGTTACCCCTCCCCTCCCTTCCCCTTGTCACACTTTGTCACAATTCCACGAGCCCCCCTCCCCCCTCGAAGTGTGACATCATTTATGAATGATCCCTCGGTGATAGGGGGAAGGGGTGAAATACATTGAAAAAAGTGTAACATCATTTATGAACGGTCCCTAAGATAAAATAACATAAAGCTGACACCCAAAAAACGGTTCCTAAAGCTGACACCCTCAAATAAAAAAGCATTTAAATTATTACCAATTTAAAGAGATTTAAGAAGTGAAGGGATTTAAGAAGGGAAGGGAAGAAGTGATACCATTAGAAAAGAAAGAAAATCTTATTTTAAATTATTTTAGAGAATTGGTAATACTTTAAATGTATTTTTATTTAATATAGAACTTTATATATTTTTTATCAACGTAAAGGAAATATTAATACCAGTCATTTAAGGGGATCAGGTAGGGAAAATTTCCTCTGCCCAAATTGAATTCTTTTTCTAAATACGCTTAAAATTTGACAAATAAATGAGTTTAAATGATATGCTATGAAAGGGATGAATTTCTGATATGGATATTTGATGTCTTCTTACCATTAAATGTAATTCAATGCTTCTTTTTAAAGCAATTCCTAAACTCTGCGTCACTATCTTATTCTTCAATTGCACTATCATTTAACTCACCAAAAGAACCACTCGTTATTACAGATCTATTTATATGATGCCCTTAATGAGAATTACCCAACTCAAAATGTTCTGGAGTACGTCGTGAAAAGAGATATACGGCTAAATTCCACGAACTTAATCACACCAACTGAACAAAGCGTATTTAAAACTATTCCACAAGCTCTTATCTCCTCATTACACCAAGACAACATTTCAACCGCCATTTTTTCTCTTGCCACTTTTTTCCCTCCTTTTGAAGTCTTCGTAGGGTGGATTTCATAACCAACCACTCTCTGTAGCCTCTTTAATAACAGTTGGCGTTCGTAACTCAAAAGATGAAACAGGATACCCCCCATCGAAGTCACCCCACCTCCCACGAAGAAGGACATTCACAATGCAGGAGATGAATGGAAGGAATCTGATGACAGTAGAAGATGCTCGAATTAGAGCACCAACATTCGATAGGCTTACCGTCACAGTCACAGACATTTTTATTGCTGCGTTATTAAGTAGGAAGATAGTATTAAGTAGGGCGAAAACACTTTATGACTTGCGCAATATTTCTGATTTTGCGCTTAGTCTAATTAAAACTTAATTTACAAGACTAACTCTGGTCAAAGATATTGCCAACCTTGTCTTTAACTGTTACTCATTTATTACGTTGTGAGTTATATATGACTTTTTATGTTGCAAGTTCCGGTTGTGGAACTTAATTTATGTACACCATGTTTCAGAAAAGAAGAAATACTATTTATTTTTTAACTTTTACAAACATTAACTCATCTCTAAAGCATGAATAATTTCTCATTAATATTATTAATACTTTTAACTTATTATAATAATAAGTTAAACTATTACTAAGGGGCCGTTCATAAGTGATGTCACGCATTTTCCCCATATATTTGACCCCCTCCCCTCCCCTTGTCACACTTCGTCACAATTTCACGAACCCTATGATAAAAAATATGTAGCTTATACATGAAAACATTTATTCATTTTAACCATTGAATGACAACAAAATAATGGATTTTGTACATTTTGCGACAAGTGACTTGTTCTGGTTGGGAAAAAACACGTTAAACATTTTATTTTCTCCCTTATGTGTGATAATTTTCCAACCTATTATGCTTTACAGGCAGCTATTAAAATCCTTCTGCGTCATAAATCCGTAAAAATAACCATTTAAATAGCTCGACGCAATGCATTTAATTGATCGGAAGCGACTCAACGGCAGATATTTCATTATCCTCCACTATCTGCTAATGAAGGGGAAAAAACCTTCTGATGCGTGTTTTTTTCCTCGCAACCGTAACTGCTTTTATCTTTCCTTAGTTACCATTGCCAAAGTGAGTAGGATAAAAACCCAAACAAAATCTTCGCGCATAAGCACATACGTGTTATTGGTCATACTCTTTTGCAAATTTGATAAATGGCTGTTACGGAATACGTTACAGAGGGGAAAAAATGTTAACTGACTTTTTAAAATAAATTACGGCAACACATTTTTGCTATTGTGGGAATTTTTTCTTCATTCTTAAATTTCATTTTTAGAACTGCCGAAGTTTCAGAATTTCGAAGTTGTCACTATACATAATTTCAAACTTAACATTAGGTTTTCAATTTTTCAAAAATGTTCGTGAAAGATTGCAAATACAGTGTTCCCTCGCCACTTCGCGCTTCATGTTTCGCGGCTTCAGTGCTTCACGGGTTTTTCCAAAATATTCATCAAAAAATAAAAATGAAAAAATACAACCATGTCGGCAGCCACATTGCGGAAAGAAGCGTTGTTTCATGTTGATGCGCGAGAGAGAAGGATCTCTGCATGTCAAACAACTTAAATGAGTTGAATCAGAGTACACAATACGGGCTCTCAAAAGCTCCCACCAACACAAGACTCTTCGCCTATCTCAGAAATCGATGTTGATTAATGTTTATTACTGTACTATAATGTTTTGTAATTAACCTTATTAATTAGGACCGTTTAAGTAATTACGTATACTGTTGTAATTTTTGTCTAACATGTGCGACCCGCATACACGAAAATTCTTCTTCCTACTTCGCGGTTTTTCAGTTTTCGCGGAAGGTTCTGGTCCCCAGTAACCGCGAAAAACGAGGGATCACTGTAATTCTTTTAAAAAGAAAATTAGTAGTTTAAATTTAGTTTGATCTGTCAATCCTGATACCTAACTCAGCCACTACTTTTATAAATGTATACTATACTAAGATTGCAAGATAAAATAACAAAAAAATGTAAAAAGCATTAAGCTAAAAAATATATTATTGTAATTCAAGAAGAAAAAATACTAATATAACGTTCTAATAACATTTTTACCATTACTCACAACTGTTACGCATAATATCTAAGATGTACAATAACATATTTTGCAGTTAAGTGGAAGAAAATGTTTCAAACGTTCGTTTTAAAGCGTTACTTATATTTAAATACTTATTTTTTTTATTTAAACCTATCTAAGAAAAGGGGCGGCAAAGGACAAAAACTACGATTTTTAACATTTTTGTTTCAGTATTTATTTTCAACAACAATAAAAATTAAAAAAAAAAAAAAAACTTGAACATGACAAGAAAAAGGTGACGCTTTTTTACTTATTTACGTATTTTTAAAACGTCTTTAAATATATTCAGTGGTCGGTCCAGAATTTTTAACAGGGGCCGTTTTTTGTGAATTTAAAAACATTTTTGCGAAAAACCAAATATTATTTTGAAATTTCAAAAATTAAACATACAGTGATAAAAAATTACTACCTTTTGACGCCTATTTAATAATTAATTCTGCAAGAAGCATCGTTTAGTAGCTCGAAATTTTGTAAACGATCCGTTTTGATTGATTGGAAATTGGAACTTTGTAAAGGATCCGTTTAGTTTAATTGCGATTTTGTAAAGGACCGTTCTGATTAATTTCCTCTGACGTGATCCCTTATATTTTAAAACATGTTTTCACAGATTCTCTAAAAATATAAGAACCAGGCAAAAAACTTTGCCAGTTTTTGTTTTACGTAATTACTGGGCGACATATCATTGTTATTTCATCACTTTTTCTAAATTCCAAACAAAATTTGAAGGTAATTTTTTTTAAGCTGACAAATTGAAAGGGAAACTAAGAAATTAAAACATTTTTCCAAACAATAATTGAATCGTTTATTTCGAAAAGGTAACAACTCTTTGAAACAACATTTTTTTCGGGAGATAGAAAAAAATGGCTTATGAAAAGTTGGGAACTTTACGGGTCTGATCTTTTACAATTTTTTTTAGTGGGTAATGGCAATGCAATATTGGTAAATTAAAACGATTTTTGATTAATTACGCCATAAAAAATAATAAATTAATACTGAGAGTTCTTTCTGTTTCAAAACGGAGAGGTTACCATTTCGAAATGAACGATTCAATTAGTTTATTACTCCTAAAAATAGCGCGCTCAATCATTGCGGTTACTTCTACAAAATATTCTTCAAGATTTTTCATTTTTTTTTATTTTAACTATTTTTTTAAAATAAATGTAAATGTTGATCATGCATATTCTTGTTTAGCAAATACTTGTTCAATCTTTTAGCCCTAAGCCTTGAAAATGCAGCCATGACAACCTGGCTCCTGGAAGGCGTCAAGTTTTGTCTTAAAAATTAGTTTTTAAACTATTTCTTCGTTTTATAAGAAACATTATCAAAAATGCTTTAAACTAAAATATGAGTACAATAAAAAACAACGTAAATAAAACACAAATTGTCAAAATAATAAAGCAAATAGCTATTTCGAGGCTACAATGGTATCTCTTCATCAGTGCAGGAAAGAAAAGTGCTCAACATACAAGAAAATTGTGAGTGAACGGCAACCGTTCAATCACAACTGACCCCCCATTGTTTGCGAGCCCGTTCATTCACAACTTTCTTGTTCTGTACTGAGCACTCTTCTTTCCTGCACTGAAAAAGAGGATCCCTTGTAGCCTCGAAATAGCTGCAGTGGAACCCCGCCATTCGTCCGCCTCTCTACTCGCACGACTCGTTATTCGTCTAACTTGTCAAAACGATAAAGCAAATAGCTATTTCGAGGCTACAGTGGTATCTCTTCAGCAGTGCAGGAAAAGAAGTGCTCAACACAGAAACACAGAAGAACAGAAGAAAGTTGTGAGTGAACGGCAACCGTTCAGTCACAGCTGACCCCGATTGTTTGCGAGCCCGTTCATTCCCAACTTTCTTGTTGTGTACTAAGCACTCTTTTTTCCTGCATTGATAAAGAGGATCCATTGTAGCCTCGAAATAGCTGTAGTGGAACCCCGCCATTCGTCCGCCTCTCTACTCGCACAACTCGTTATTCGTCCAACTTGTCAAAACAATAAAGCAAATAGCTATTTCGAGGCTACAGTGGTATCTCTTCATCAGTGCAGGAAAAATAGTGCTCAACACAGAAGAACAGAAGAAAGTTGTGAGTGAATGGCAACCGTTCATTCACAACTGACCCCGATTGTTTGCGAGCCCGTTCATTCACAACTTTCTTGTTGTGTACTGCGCACTCTGCTTTCCTGCATTGATAAAGAGGATCCATTGTAGCCTCGAAATAGCTGCAGTGGAATCCCGCCATTCGTCCGTCTCTCTACTCGCACAACTCGTTATTCGGCCAACTTGTTCAAGTAAAAGTCATTCGTACGCTTGCCCCCCCCCCCGAGATTCGAACGGCGCCAGGGGCAGGGTTGCCAGTTTTGCTTTTTTAAAGAAAAAAATAAAGAAATTTTGCTTATTTTGAACTCTTCTGGAAATAATTTGCTTGGCGTTTTGGATTTTTTAAAGATTTTGATACTTTTTGAGATTTTACTGACAATTTTAACTTTCTAAGGGGAGCAGCGAGATGAAGTGGTCGAAGAATTTTTTTCAGAGGAGGAAAGTAGTAAGGAAAGCACTTCCTTTGCAGAAATTAAAGAGCTGTGCTACCAATGGGAGAAAACACAGAGAGTGGTGTTAAATGGCATCCTAACACTGCTGTGGTTAACAAAAGCCGAGTCCGACAAAATCTTAGGAGCCAGGGAAAATTTTGAGGAGCCAGCTATAATATTTTCATTTGCGAACTAGTCGCCACTTGAAAAACTAGTCGACAAGTCATTTTTTAGTCGCCCTGGATTTGTCCGACCCTGAACAAAAGCATCAACTTGTTTAAACGACAATGTTATTGACCATTTTGGAAAAAAATCCGAAAAATCGTCAAAATCAGACAACATTGGACAGGTTTTTAGAGAAAGAAACCAAAGATTCTTCTAGTGCAGAAAGACAGAAAAAAGAAAGAATAGCATAAAGGGAGAAAACACATGAAGGGATGTTACCTGATGTTTTTATGGAAGGGGACTCCTCTTCCAAACGGTAACATCAACATTTCTCTTCCTCCCCCCAACTTTCTACTTTTGCCATCAGCTCACATCAGTACCAATAAAGTGCAGGTACATTTTTATTTATGTATAATTTCATGTACAGTACTGTACATTTGATTTTCAACTATGTTGTTCATGTACAGTACTGTACATTTGTTTAAATAAACATATGTGGGTCTGGAACGGATTAATCCAATTTACACTATCTTATGTGAAAAAATAATTCGCCATTCGTACAAATCGCCATTCGAACTGCCTCCTGGAAGGAATTGTGTACGAATAGCGAGGTTCTACTGTATTTGCTTTATTGTTATGACAATTTTTTCTTTATTTGCGTTGTTTTCCCTTGTCTTCATATTTCTTCAACAGATTTTATTTCCAAAAACAACTCATGCTTTTGTACAGAGTGCATTTCGTTGCAAGAAGAGTTTTGCCCCATTTAGAGAATTTTCATTAGCAATATCTATGAGATTCTGATCTATGTGGTTTATCAAACAGTCTCATTAACACCTGCAGTCTCTATACTTGCTTTTATAATAACGTGCTAAAATTGCCGAATTCTTTCGTTCGGCGGCGATGTGCGTTTTATCGATCCCATCTGTTTGATCGCTGTAGTTGGCAGAAACCTTTATTATCTCCTATCAGTTAATGAGAAAATCCCCAACTCCGTAACTGTTATCGCTCCCCTTCCTATTGCCCAAGTGACTGGGATGGCAAAAAAGAAAATAAAACGGTTACGGTTAAAGTCTCTATTACTGATCCTTATCTGGACGTTCGAACTGACAAACGAAAAGCAAGGGTAGGTTATAAAAGTTTAGTTTATTTCCATCGACAATTATGCTTCCGCAATTGATTTTGCTCAAACAGTTAACATAAAATTCAGAGTAAAAAGGATAGCTGTATTAGTAAAAATTTATGTAATTAGAATCGCAGGAAATCAAAACAGCAAAATGTTATTTGCTTTTATTTCCTTGCTTTGTTTTTAATCTATATAAATAAAACCGAAAGTTTGTGTGTGTGTGTCTGTCTGTCGATCGCCTCCTGGTGAGTTGGAACGGTCTAGGAGTACGAAATTTTGGTTACAGGTACCTTGGGTCAGATCCTCGTGCACCTCGAAGCGTTTTTCGGAAAATTCGAATTTGTTCTTCTTTTATTCCAATTTAAGCAAAACTGTTAATTTTAGAAATATCTCATCGAAGAAACGTCACACCTTTTAGATTTTTGCAGCATATTGATTCCCGTAAAAAACTGCACAAAATGATCTCTTTCTGAAGTTCGTAGAACAAATAGAACACGCGCAATATTCATTTAAAGTAGTTTTCGAACTTTAAAGCAAGGCTTACCTCTGACTTTATCTGCTCAATCTGTGTGTTTTCGCCAAAATAAATATTACTTTTGTCGCCAACTAGATGATTTCTGAAAACGTAAGATTGAAAAAATGCTATTTTATCTTTATTCATGCCGTTTTATGAGCGAAACATATTCTAAAAATTCATTTTATTGTTATACATATTTTGTGGTACTGCAGACGAATTTTAATTACTTTACCTTCAGGTTGATTCTCCTTCCCTTTTTGGCGATTTAATAGTATTAGCAGTTCAACAATTGCATGAAACATTATTTCTTATGGTAGAGTGTCCGTTTTATCAACCAAACAAATTCTAAAAATTCATTTCACTCTTCTGGATATTTTGTGGATTATTAACTGCATGCGATTTTTAATTTTGATTTTTCTTTCTTTTTTGACGATTTAATATACCTTTCTTTGATAAGAAATAGGTTGGAAGGTCTTCGATATCGCTTATTTTTGATGAAATTTAAAATTTCGCCAGGTGGTGATAACTTTTTACCCTCCCATCTTCCAGTTAATTGTTCTCAATATATTATTTTGCGCTTCGTAACTTTTCCAAACCGCGTCCAATAATCCTTATCAGTACTATTGTTCTCATTTAATTCAATACATGATTTACACCATAGGATCATGGCGTATTTGCGAAATGCTGCCATTATTTTAGTGCGATTTGGCGATTATTGATTCCATATTCTACACAAGTGATTTATTTTCTAACATTTATTTAATTTTTGTATTGTCTATTTGGCGCCATTTGGGCAGAATTTAGTTATTTTTTCTATCAACTTAAGTTTCACACGTCAGAATTGGTTTAGCATTGAACATTTTCTAATTTAAATGTGCATTTGCCTTTGGAAATAATGCGTTCTTTTCTTTCGTTTTTATCCGAATTTTATGAAAGTGCTATTCAATTGAATTTTCAGGAAATGTTTTCACGAATTTGCAAGCGGGATTTTTAGGAATTTTGATGGGGAATTTAAAATGGACTGCTGGGTAATTTTAGGAACAGTAGCTCTTGAAGGTCAGTATTCTATTTTTAGTCACTGACGTCTCCATTGTAATGGATATTTTTTGATACTAATGTTATTATTCTATTAGGGATGTTTAGGAATAGTTGTCTTTATTGAAATGGAGGGCTTTAAATAATGCTTTCTTTATTGTGGCAGAAATATTCAGGGAGAGTTGTTCTTGATCTGATGAACATTTTAAAAGAGAGTTCTGCTCTTTTTCTGATGTGAAATTTTAGATGTATTGTGGTCAATATTTTAATTGAGATTTTTACGGGCTCTTGATATCATTTTGGCACAATTATCCCGCTGCATAGTTACTGTTTCTCTTACTCTAATTACAATTTCTATGAACTTTTGTTGGTATTTTACTGTGGATTTTTATGGACTTATTTTTGGTCTAAAAGGAATTTTTCTAGGCTGTTCGTTTTAATGCAATCGTGGTTTTTAGTGAATTTTACTGTATAAATAGGATTTTTATGGACTATTGCCCATCTCCTACTTGGATTTTTTCAGAAAACTTTTCCCTATACATTTACTACAGAATTTTGGACATGCGTCACTTGGACTGCGAATGATGCAATTTTATCCCGCGCATCGCCGGGCATGTCAGCTAGTAACCAATATGTTATACAGGAATCTAGCGCCCTATAAAGTCCAATTCAAAATTTTGTTTTTCTTTGTAGTGCTCTTTAAGGGAAAACCTGAAATAGTGAAAGTCTTCAAAGTGGGGTTGGTAAGTCGCGTCTGTATTTTTCAAAGTAAATCTAACACTATAAGTTTTCAAAATAAAATTAACACTGTAGGTTTCCCAAATAAAATTAAAAAAACTAACACTATATTTTTAAAAATAAAACTATATTTTTTGAAAGTAAAACTAATACTGTATTTTTTTCAAAATAAAACTAACACTGTATTTTTGCAAAACAAAACTAACACTATATTTTTCCAAAACAAAACTAACTATATTTTTTCAAAACAAAACTATATTTTTCCAAAACAAAACTATATTTTTCCAAAACAAAACTAACTATATTTTTTCAAAACAAAACTATATTTTTCTAAAACAAAACAAACAAAATTTTTTCAAAACAAGACTAACACTGTATTTTTTTTAAACAAAACTAACACTATATTTTTTTCAAAATAAAACTAACACTACATTTTTTCAAAATAGAACTAACAACCACTTTCACTACAAAATGCCCAACACATTAACTTATAAGAGTCTCATTCACTACCATAAAACAATAATACCAACAGTCCCACGTTTCGCCTCAAACTGTGACGTTCATGAATTATTCAAAAACTACACTTAAACAAGAAATAAGAAGTGCAAAATCGGGGAAATCATCGTTACCTTTAATTGCAGCACACCGAGCGGCGCAGCCCAACAAATGGAAGTTAAACTCAATTCCAAACCAAATGGAATGCTTAATGCAAAGGGATGGGGCTTTAAATCTTTCCCAACGACGAGCAGTCTCACTCGGAGCGTTTCCGAGACCGCTTTGCAGAACGTAAAATTTGGTTATTTCTGTAGCAGGCGTGGCAGATTAATTGTAAACAAGCAGAAACTCAGTTGGATAATAGGTTTTAGAAAGCGCTTGGCGGAACTTGATTAGTCTATTACGCTTTTGAGCTGAGGCGACGGAATTTGTGGACAGACAAGATGAAGGAAGAACTTAGCAGACAAGTTCAGTATTATGCATTTCGGATGAGCAAACCGAATATTAGTTAAATGTTCAGGGTCGAACCAGAAGGGGTTCGGTTTTTGCGAATTTTAAAATGATTTTTAAGAAAAAATGAACGGTTTTGTGAAAATTCAAAATTTACACATTCAGTCATGAAATTTTTATTATTTTTTGCCCCTTATTTAAAAGGAATTATTTGGAATTTTGTGAAGGGTTCGTTTTGATTGAATGGCATTTTGTGAATGGACCCTTTGGATTGAATGGAATTTTGTGAAGGGTCCGTTTTGACTAATTATAATTTTATAAAAGATCCAAAAACGGACTTGACTTTCCTCTGGCGCGACCCCTGATGTTATATTGAAACAGCAGTGAAAATAATAAAAAAGGGAATGTTCGATGAAATGAGAATTTAATAGTTATGTTCATTAAAATAACTAAAACTTAACGGAGAAAGTACAGGCTTTATAGATTTTCAAAAGTAAAATTTCGTGACTTTTTCGGGACATTTTAGGGACCGTTTGGTGATGCACCGGATATTGCTTCTGGATACTGGATATCTGGTGTCTACTGTATGAAGTATACATACCAGATATCTGGCTTTGATGTTTGAAACTTTGGAATGTTTAAAAATATGTATAGAATTCACAAGTTTCAAAACACGTAGAAAGTTTGTAGAGTAAGTAAGTTCAAAGAAAATAGAGGTTTTAGATTTTTCAAAAATAAAATTTCGTGACTTTCTCGGAACGGTTTGGTGATGCATCGGATATGGATTCTGTTAGATACCGGATATCTCGTGTTTACTGCATGAAGTATACGTACCGGATATCTGGCTTTGATGTTTGAAACTTGTGAATTCTACGTATATTTTTAAACATTCCACTGCTTCAAAACACGTATTAAGTTTGTAGAGTGAGTAAGTTCGAAGAAATTAGAGGGTCTACAGATTCTCAAAAGTAAAATTTCGTCACTTTTCGGGACATTTTAGAGACCGTTCGGTGAAACATTGATCTGCCGGATACCATTTATTTGGTGTGTACTGTATAAAGTATACGTACCGGATATCCGGCTTTGAATTCTTTGCCTATTTTAAACATCCTACTGTTTCCAAATTTGTTTTTCACCTATATTTACAAAACATTTTAATTAAATTTAAAAAATAAAATTTTACATGCCGGATAACTGGATATTTCTTGCCGTGTCCGTATCGTATTCCGGAAAATTAAACCTGTCAGATACTGGATATCCGATGTCTTCTGAAGGGGACAAATTCGTTAGAAGGAAGTTTTTCCTGACATATTCGTAATTTGTGATTTAAAACACTAAATACTTTTGACCGATCTGACAAACAGAAATGATCAAAACAAAATATCTAATGTATGTATGTTCAACATCGACATTTCTAATTAAAATCTACCAAAAAATCCTTCTTGAATGAGGATTTATAAAAAATAAAAATTTGGGCGTTGAGCCTAACTATATTTTTTTCAAACTGTTCAAACCTGAACAAATGTTTGTTCAAATCTGTTTCAAATAAATGTATAAGATAAAGTTGAGGTTTTCCGGCAAATAAGGGGAAAACTACAGAGGATTTGTTAGATTTGGATATTATCTCAACAGTCAGTAGGGGAGTCCCCCTCCTATATATCCATAGACAAACCGACAGACAAACATTTCTTCATTTCACACACCTACTTTACAACGCTTCATTAATATATATATATATATATATTACCGATGAAATTTAGTTCCTTAAAATTAATTTCGATTTTAGTCTTACGTGTACGACAGCTAAAGTTTGTCACGTTTTTATGTACTTGAATTAATGCATTTCTATTTTTAATTTTTATTTTGTTTCTTCTTTTTTTTTCCTTTTTTAACCAGTGAGATGTTTAAAGTGTTTTACAGAAAAGATTCGGGGTTTAACTTAATCGGAAAAATCTCAAAAATAACATAAACAAAAAACCAATTAAAACTTACAAGCATTCTGGGAACAGAAAACGAGGATAGTCTAGATTTGAAATACGATAACAGCGAAATAACATAGACAAAGCATTAATTTAATGTTGAAAAATAAAACTGAATTTGTCATCAGAGCAAAAGTAACGTCAAAGAAAAATCACTTCAATCAAAGCAAACAGAAACCTTTGAAATGAAACATAACAAAGTTGTTACTAAGGATTCCACGCAATTATGTGACAGTCGGAGAAAGACATTTTTTTTTATTTAGTTCTTTTTACCGGCTGTAACTACACCTTCGCCTGACAGAAACCTGTAAAGGGCAGAGAACGATCGATACATATTCAGATTCTACTGTGTTTGGGACAAGGAATGACGATGAATTAATTATGATAGCTGGACAACTTCCAAAAAAGAACTGGGTTTTCTAGAACTGTTGTGTCACCAGATAAAAGGCAGAAAGGAGGGATAATCTACATCAAACATTCGGTTCTTTCTAAGCCACTGTTCCATGCCCGCCTTCTTTAGACACGCAATCTTTTCCCCTTCGTTTCGGGCTAAGCTTTTTTCAGGGAAAGTTTCTTGTGGACAGATGAAATCTTTTGATAACAAAAGTATGACAGTTTTTTTTCCCGGTTGATTTTTTCCCCCACTGGATGGATAGTCTGTCTGACTTATGAAACAGATCAGAGAATTAGAAAAGATATGATGTTTCAGACAAAGATGCTTTTGATGAAAATCATCTTGAAGATTAAATCTCTGTGTAAAAGCAAGGTAAAAGTGCGCGCGCAAATAAATGGTGAAAAATGGCACACTGATTTCAAGGGCAATTAGCCCCCTTCGTCAGTACCGAGCGTTTTTTTTTTCTTTCCCCTACTCTCGGTACTAACAAAGGGAACTGGCTGATTGCGTTTAAAATTCTTCAGACAAGCAATCTTCTCCCCTTCGTTTCGGGCAAAGCTTTTTCAGAGAAAGTTTCTTGTGGACAGATGAAATCCTTTGGTAACAAAAGTATGACAGTTTTTTTCCCTCCACTATATGGATAGTCTGTCCGAATTATGAAAGAGAGATTAGAGAATTAGGAAAGATATGATGTTTCAGACAAACATGCTTTTGATGAAAAATCAGGTGGAAGATTAAATCTCTGAGTAAAAGCAAAGTTACAGGGAGCAATAAAACGTTAAAAATGGCACATTGATTTAAAGGCAATCAGCCCCCTTTGTCAGTACCGAGCGTTTTTTTCTTTCTTCTCTCGGTATTGACGAAGAGAACAGTCTAATTGCGTTTAAAATATCGGAGTAAGCTTTTTCAAGGAAAGTTTCTTGTGGACAGATGAAATCCGTTTGGTAACAAAAAATATGATTTTTTTTACGATAGATTCCGCCCGCCCCCCACTGGATCTATTGGCTCTCCTAAATATAACGAAGATCAGAGAATTAGGAAAGCTATGATGTATTCGACACAGACGTTTTTGAGGAAAAATAATTCTGAAGGTAATTAAAAAAAACAAAAAACCCTTAAATGGCACAAAAAAGGGTTATAAAGGGCGGACCGGTTTTTAGGGCAATCAGTTCCCTTCGTCAGTACCGATATTTTTTTTTTCTACTCTCGGTACTGAGGAAGGGGGCAGATTTATTACAAATGAGCAGTGCTTCTTAGAGTAAAATCTTTTTACCAATATAGTACACAGGTAATTATTAAAAACACAAAGAAGGTCGAGGGACCTTTTCATTATGGAACCTGAAAAGACTTTTTAATAGCCATTGTATTAATATAAACTTAAGAGGAATTTATACATTAAGTAGAACTCTTTCTTAATATAATTAAAATACACATGGAAGCAGTTATAATTTCATTTATAGCGTCTCAAAAATCTACGAATGGCGAAAAAATTAAAATAATCGCATTAGAACATATATTAGGGATTTTTTCACAATAGTAAAATAATCAGAATTCTTACCTACGATGGACAATTCCAAGAATATATTAGATACCTGTAAAGAAAAAATAATATATTAATATACATAATGACATGAGAAGCCAAATACTATGATTTATTTTTTGTGGTAAGAATAACTTATGAAGACTTAATTATACAAGGCAAGTATGCAAAATCATGAAGACTAATATATATAAATAGAAATTCTTTGCGAAGTGTTGCTAAGCGAAAATAATTTGCATTTTTCACTGAAAAAAGTTTAAATGATTAATTAATTAATATATTTCGTTATTAAAAAAAGGTTTGCTAAAGAAGACAACCGCCTTCTTTTTCATTTATTCTTTTATAATGCAGAACGGATAATTAAGGTTAATGTGACCAAGCGTTCAAATATTGGAAGATTAAGCTTTTCAGACCCCAAAACTAAGCACAAACAATTTTGACGCACCTTTTTGGTTCTCTGATTTAAAAAATGATTACAAAACAAAATAACTGAAAAATATATATATTAATTTTAATAATTAATTAGTTTAAAAAATAATTAATACCCCATTTCCATGTTTTCCATGTTTAAAACGAAGTAAACTATTTGTTGATTCATTTCAAAAACAATTGGGTGTTTTGGCTTTCAAATTGCACAAACAGTAGTTAATAAACAGTATTTTAAAATGTACACGATTGGGTACACTTGGAATGAAGGGGTTAAATGTTCATTTCATTCGTGAAAAAACAGTACAACAGAGATGCAATTTCCAAATTCCAAGCTTGGGTGCAATATCAAGATGATGAAGAAGTAGATTTTAATTAAGACGTGCAAGAAAATGCTACGGACGTTTCAGATTATGCGTCAATAGCAAATGCAGACTTCTACAACCTACGGTGACCACTACCAACTTCCCTCAGATCCATAGTAAAGGGGTCATTCATAAATGATGTCACGCTTCGAGGCTCCCCACGAAGCGGGGTTCGTGAAATTGTGACAAAGTGTGACAAGGGGAGGGGAGGGGGTAACAAGAAGTGTGACGTCCAGCATTATGCAACATAGCATGACGCGTGACAAAGGGGGGAGGGGGTATATGGGGTAAAAAACGTGACGTCATTTATGAACGGCCCCAAAAAAGTTTTCCAAAGTAAGAGATGTGAAACACTTTCACAAGACGCTAGGAATGAAAAAGTTTCTAAATTAAAGCGCTCTGGCTGATTCATTCTAGACAGCTGGTGATAAATTCGGTACATTGCAAAAATTAATGTTTAGTCTTAAACAGCGGAAATTTATCGTGACATACAAGTCTACCATAACAAGAAGTTAAATCTAGACTATACGAGCCTCCTTTCCCGTATACACTAACTTCAAATTTATAATCTAGCTATCTATCTCTTTCTCATTTAGCTTAATTGCTTCAAATATACTTTTTTCAACGGTTAATACACATGCATTCATTCATCAATTTATTCAGTCATTCATTCAATCATGTATTTATTCACTCATTTACTCAGTTTTTCATGCATTCGCTTATTTATTCACTCATTTATTTTTTTATCATTTATTCACTCATATCAAATACTCCTGAAAATCACGATAAAAAATTTCATAGGAAAATAGGCTCGTTAGCTCTGGATGAACTTTCTTTCTGTACATGTTCTACGTTATAAGAACTTTCCGATAAAGTTTGTTCCAAGCAAATCGGTCCGTTAGTTTAGGATTTATATAGGATTGAAATTTACCCGTAGGCGCTATGTTAATTTTTTTTGAACTGTTCAAAAATGAACAAAAAATGTTCAAATCAAAAAATATTCACGCCGAGAGCTTCTTTCAATAAACTTGTTCATAAGAACTCGAATATTATGACCAGAGTTTACATAATTTGCTCCTTTTTTACCCATAGGCACTAATGCTGAAATTTTTTGAACTGTTCAAAATTGAACGAAAAATTGTTCAAATCAAATATGAAAATGAAATGTCCTCACCGAGTTCTTTCGAATGCAGAAAGAATTTTTCGAATCGGACAATTCGTTCAAAAGTTATTAGGGGGGGACGACAGACCGACAAACACTTTCCCCCCCCCCATCTCAAAACCCAACTGTCAATTTTTTTATTTTTCAATCTTTATTTAATTACTTTACTTATTTTTGACTTTTCACGATACTTTTTTCATGCGTTATTATTATTTTTTTACTTTTACGGAAAAGGAAGCTAAAAAAGAGCGCTGACTGGCGGAGTGGCAGGAAAAACAATTCATGTTCAACAGAGGACCTGCTGGTATAAGGAAAGTGCCGTTTATGTTCCAGTTTTAGTCCGTTTAGCATACTTTATTTCTTCCGAAAGGATGCTATTTGCCAGTTTATAGATTTGGTTGCTTTCGACAAACAGAGAAACAAACATTCGGATTCGCATGCAAATAAGCGCACCTGCAAAACTAACTTCCCTAAGACTCGAATGGATTCGTCCTTTTCTGACATGCGCAGAAGCGTCCAAGGGCCAGAACTTCGTGGTCGAATTATACTATACATGTAACTTTTAAAACTAGCTCACACTAATTACTTGGAAAAGTTCTTTCTCTCTCTCTATGAGCACAGAATTCAGGAGTTAAAAAGAATAGTACCAATGCGTAAATTTCTAAACAAACATAGGACATTCGATGGCAGAAAATGGTAAATTCATATAATGCAAATTGACCCTGAGGAATATTTAAAGCCTTAGTTCATTGTTAAATAATAACAAATAAAATGACAAAAGATTATGCTGGTAGACTAACAACGCATTTGTTCATTTCTCTGGAAGAGCAGGTGGTGAGTTTGTTTTAGCCTTGTTTCACTTACAAAACAGCTGAATGTAGATCGGAAAGAAATGGATTGTTTAACCTTCATATTTAAACAATCGTACTTATTCTCAAAAGAATATTTTTTCTGTTGACCCATACACCCTTTAAAACAAATCGTTAATATTGAAGTAGTAATGAATAAAATTATTTCCATAATGGTACCATTTAAAAACATACTTTTAGTTCCACAATTTTACATTAAAAAATTATAGTTCAACCTTTTACCTAAAAATGGAAAACAATCTGGAAATTTTGCTTCAATCCACATTTGGTACAAAAGTTGAGCCATTATAATGGTTTCTAGTTTCACATTCACGATGAAACTACATCACTATAATGGTTCCAATTTAGTTGCAAATGTTGGTGCAGCTAAGGGATCATTCATAAATGATGTCACGCTTCAAGGGGGGAGAGGGGTTCGTGAAATTGTGACAAAGTGTGACAAGGGGCGGGGGTAACAAGAAGTGTGATATCCTGCATTATGCAACATAGCGTGACATGTGACAAGGGGGGAGGGGGGTCCGCTGAAGTGTGACAGATTGTGACGAAGGGGGGAGGGGTGTCAAATATATGGGGAAAGAGCATGACATCATTTATGAACGGTCCCTAAATGTCATCATTTTTTTTGGTGAAAGGTTCAACTAGAATTTTTTACAGTGTGCATCAAGAAGTCCAGGTTTTATGGTTTTGGCTTAATTCGTTGTTTTTCACTAAATGCAAAGCTAATAACTTGCACAGGGTCATAAGAAATATACGAGAATATATACAATACTATAAATGACGGTATATTTTAAAGCAACAGTACGTTTTCTTAATGTTAAAGGTCGCGCACTATATGCTTTGGTGTATATGATTTTAAAAAAAAATCAAAAATTATCCCTATTCAGAGAAGCCTTTGGTTTACTTTATTTTTCAAGTTGTGAATAAGTAATAATGTATTCAAATGTCGTAGAACAGTGTACAAATTCAAAAAAGTTTACGAACCACTGATTTCTTTTTGCTGACCACTGATTTAAGAAACATTGCTTTACATGAAATGTCAAATCAAATATTTCCACAGCATCAAATTATGTGAGACATAGCGCAATTATCTCCCATTTCATTTTTCATGTAGACCTTATTGTATTTTGCTTATATACTGCTTACATATGAAATGTAAAATTACAAAGCATCAAGTGACGTAGTGAGACACATAACGCATTTATCTCTTAGTGCAATCTTCCTGTACATTGCATTTTATTTTTGTGCGCGTACTCTTTACATTATACGTTAAATCATATAACTACACAACAAATTGAATGAGACATTATCCAATAATCTCTTATTGCATTTTTTCTGTACTCTGCATGGCATTTTGATAAATCTACTCAGCGGTCGGTTCAACGTTTTCAACAGGGTCCATTTCTCGTGAATTAAAGAAAAAAGTGAAAACTCAAGTTTGTGAAATTTCAAAATTGAAACATATAGTGATATTTTTCTAAAATTACTTTTTGCCATTTATTTAAAAAGTAATTCTGTAAACCGTACGATTGGGTAGCTCAAAATTTTTGAAGGGTCCATGTTGATTGATTGTAGTTTTGTGAAGGGGTCCGTTTTGATTGATTGCAATTTTGTGAAGGGTCCGTTTTGAGTGATTGTAATTTTGTGGAGGGGAAATTTTGATTGATTGTAATTTTGTGAAAGGTTGGTTTTGATTGATTGTAATTTTGTGAAGGGTCCGTTTTGATTAATTTTAATTTTGTGAAGGGTCCGTTTTGATTAATTGTTATTTTGTGAAGGGTCCGTTTTGATTGATTGCAATTTTGTGAAGGGTCCGTTTTGAGTGATTGTAATTTTGTGGAGGGGAAATTTTGATTAATTGTAATTTTGTGAAAGGTTGGTTTTGATTGATTGTAATTTTGTGAAGGGTCCGTTTTGATAAATCATATTATTGTGAAGGGTCCATTTTGATTGATTGTAGTTTTGTGAAAAGTCTGTTTTGATTGACTGTAATTTTGTGAAGGGTCCGTTTTGATTGATTGTAATTTTTGGAATGGTTGATTTTAATTGATTGTGATTTTGTGAAAAGTTGGTTTTGATTGATTGTAATTTTATAAAGGGTCCGCTTGGATTAATCGTAATTTTGTGAAGGGTTCGTTTTGATTAATCGTAATTTTGTGAAGATTCCGGAAACGGACCTGAATTTCCTCAAGCGCGACCACTGCTACTACTTAAAATATTTTAATTTTGTAATAAAGACCTTGGGTGCTTTCACGCCAAAGGCGAAAAAGACAATGGTCCTGTCTTTTGTCACCAGCGCAACCGCAAAAATTTTGGCCAAAACGTGTCCCGTGCTTGCGTAGATGAGAAAAGACAAGTTTTTTGTCGTTTTCTCTTTTGGTGTGAAGTCACCCTGAGAAAATAAGTATAAGAAATTTCACCGCTCACCAAGTTCCACTATTTTACCACATTTCAGAAAATATTTTGATTTCACGCGACTTGTTGCGAAATTCGACTCTCAATCTAAAGTAAAGAAATTCTTTTCTGTGGAATTTCTTATTCCATTGACTACGCGCCAAAAATAGATCTCGTCGAGGGGTGGAATCTTAAAGGACAATAACTCTGTCCCTTGTTGACCTGCTGAGACTCAGCATACCACCTGTTATTGAAGCTCAATAAGATTGAGTTACCACTCTCAGCTGACAGCGGTAGCTTGTTGACAGACTAATAAAGATTACTTGTTGGAATTTGTTTTCGACGAGGCATTCTATACAGTAACGCCCGATTATTTGATATTGGATTATTTATTAGTACCTGGCGTTTTCTTACAAATATTATTAAAGAATGTTGTTTTCTCTCATTTTTTTTTTTTTGCCTCGATCCTGTTGTATTTCATCCAAATTCTTTTATTTTAACCTCTTCAGGCCCCAGAACTAAGCACAAACAATTTTGACGCAATTGTTTGGTTCTATGAGTTAAAAAATGATTACAAAACAAAAGGACTAAAATATATTTTTTTAATTTTAATTAATAATTAGTTTAAATCAAAATTAATGCCCAATTTCCATGTTTTAAAACGAAGTAAACTATCTGTGGATTCATTTAAAAAAACATTGGGTGTTTTAGCTTTCAAATTGCCCAAACAGTAGTTAATAAACAGTATTTTAAAATGTACCCAATTGGGTACACTTGGAATGAAGCGGTTAACTCTTCTTTTTTTTGTGCGTATCTGTGCGTGTGTGATGTTTTATTTATTCATGGTAAATTCTTAAATATATTGTTAATAATTTAATCGCAAGGTGCAGTTTTTTTAGTCAGTTAAAAAGTTAAGCTAGAAACTACGTGGGACTGAACATATAATGCACAAACGTGAGTTAAGAGATAAAACGCGAAAAGTAGGCTTAAAAAAAAAAGTGTAGGATACTGGTCGGATCCTGTCTGAGTTACACATCAAATAATATTATCGAGTTAAATTTTTGTTTAATTGCTGTACTAAAGAGAGCATATCAGGGAATCAAGCTTTGGTCCTGACCCTGTGGCGTTCGGGACAGAAACAAACGAACGGGTAGCGAAAATAAGACTTTTATTTTCTTGATTAAAATAATTTAAAAATAAGAAATTTGTATTTACAGAGGTTTACAATAAAAAAATCAAACTCCTGGTTTGTGAGAGAGATGAGGGGAAAACTTCGCCCGATCTTGAGAATACGAGGCATATGAGCCTCTCCAAAAAAGAAACACCAGTCTGCAGAGTAACTCCCCCGTACGCCTCCACGCATCTCTTTTTATCGGCCCGGGCTCTCGCTTCCAGCAGCTTCGCGAGTTTTCTCCCAAAAACGAGAACCCTCTGGATGAAAGGGGGAGGAGAAGATCCCCGACGCCTTCGCCAGCGGGCTTCGGTAGTGGAGCTGACGCTATGTCCGAGTAGGCTTTCGTCACATACTTCGTATGGTTACATGTCTGAATAATGGAGCATGAATGATGGGAAAACGCTACAATGATCCTCCTTTTCGTAATGAGTAGCTAACGACTTAATTTTCAAGCATAATATTTTAAAACAGCGAACTTCAGCAATCACATTTTGAGCTACTTTACCCCATACTCCGAATAGTTTTAATTGAAATTGTATTAATAATTTTAATTGCAATTTAAATTTAATATTTAAATTTTTGTTGGGAGATGCCAAATTAAGAGCTCAAACGGACAAATTCAAGATATGATTTAGCAGCCCTACTTCTCTTTGAATCTTTTTGTGTTTTGTAGAGGAAAGCCAGTGATCTGGACCGGAGCGTCGAGCAAAAGCAAGGAGCAGTGGAACGAGATTTTTCCCGAAACTGGAGCGGAGCCGGGGCAACAAGAAATGTATTGTTCTTCATTGCTCCGATGTTTAGCCTGCTTTTCCGTAAAAATAAAAAGAAAAGAATGAAAGTAGGCGTAATATATCGTAAAAATAGGAAAAAGTCAAAAAAGAGTTATATAATTAAATAAATATTGGAAAACAAAAAACAAAATAAATTAAACTAGGGGTTTGATATGGGGGAAAACGGGAGTGTCTGTCTATCTATCCCCCTCTTAAATAACTTTTGAAAAAATTGTCTGGTTCTAAAGATATTATATATATATATTTATACATATTGCATTCGAAAGATCTCGGTGAGAACTTCTCATTTCCATGTTTTACCCTTTAATTTGAACAATTTTTCGTTTAATTTTACACAGTTCAAAAAATCTTAATATTTGCACCTATCGGCAAAAATAAAGAAAATTATGTAAAATCTGGGCATAAGATCCATTTTTTTGATCTGGATTTTTAAGGATATTTTCGAATGAGTGAATGAATGTATAAATAAATGAATGTGCATAAACCGTTAAAAAAGGTATATTTGAATAAATTAAGAACTAAAACTAGATGAAAACGAGAGAGAGATAGCTAGATTACAAATTTGGCATTGATGTATACGAGAAAGTAGGATCGTATAGTTCTAACGGAACTTCGTTTTATTAATTTTATAGCATGTAAAAGATAAACTAAACAAAAAGAGATAATTAAAGTTATTTGGAGCTTGAAGTGAGCCGCAGTGGAGCTGGAGAAAGTTTTTAGTCAGAGCGCCGCTACTGAAATAAGACATCATTCATAAATGATGTCACGCCTCAAGGGGTTGAGGGGAGCTCGTTAAATTGTGACAAAGGGAGGGGTAACAAGTGTGACATCCCTGCTTATGCAACATAGCATGACATGTGACAAAGGAGGCAGGGAGGGAGGTCTGTTGAAGTGTGACATTTTGTGACAAAGGGGGAGGGGGGTCAAATATGTGGGAAAAAAGCGTGACATTTTTGAAATACCCTTAAGTGGCTGCAACACAAAAACTGGGATGTGCCAATGTCTGACACGAGCGAAAGTTATCGGAAAATTTGCCCATAACCCGTGCGTTATTTTATTTCTAATGCCCGGCTGAGATCCGTTCACACTTTGCATGATATGTTTTCTCTATGTAACTTTTACCCCACAACCTGAAATAACTTACATTATACTAGTTTTTCAGAAGAAAAAAACTCGTGCTTTACATGGTTAATGGGGTATAGCCTCTCTGAATCAGGAATAATGAAATCGAGCACTTATTGTGTTGCACTTGATATACATCTCGGGGAATCTTACTCTAGAACACCCCCTCAAAACACGTATTTAAAACACCGTAAATCACTTCCTCCGCAGCATCCAGAGCTATACGATCTTCAGCCAATCCAAGCTTCAGACTAGACAAACGCACAAGCGCGAAGCAATCTGGAGATGCAAATTACCAGCTGCTGCTGCAAATTAAATGCGAAGAAAAAGGAGGCCGATCATCTATCCGGCATCGCTGCCAAGGTTGCAACCCATTTCAAGCTTCCCAGACATTGAAATCCGGCATTCCAGGATCCTGATGACATGATTAACGCGGGCCGCGTAAATTATGCACAAGTCCATTTTCTCGGAACATCATGAAATTAGCAGTTGTTGGGAGGGATGTGTTCTCTCTCTCAAAGGGCTATCTTAATAACGCAGCGTGCGGTGAATAATTAGGCCAACTCATGATGATAGCCACTAGAGACTCATGTTCTGAAGTTCTTCTTTCGGTGTGTGTGAGCTTCGTTTTTGAGCTGCGGGTTGTTTTTAATTTAAAAATGCCTGAAATGTATCCTTTTAATTTCTGGAAATGAACAGAGCATCATCTTGTTAAACGTTTCTTCATAATGATACTTTTGTTAACAAAACCTCTTACTGCGCGCTTTAATAATGTATGTTTAGTGTAAATGGGTCATGTTGAATGAGGAAGAGTGATTACAGCTTTATTACCACAGCTATGTTTTTAAATAGTTATTTTGATGAACGGGAGAGCAGATTTTTTCTTTTCTTATTATGGGGCTGCTTAATTGGCTTCTGCCAATTTTAAACCTAGTGGGTTCCCCACAGATTGGTACCAACTTTTTCAGGTCGTAACATCGCCGGATGAAAATTTCGATGTTCAATGTCTTAGGCCGAATACCGAATATTCGGCGGCAAAATTTAAAATTTCTAGAAAATCGCTGTAATAGAAAGTATTTGTCAAATTTAAAATCATACACAAAGTCAAACAACGATTCCACACAATCGATGTATGATTTAATTATGTTTATTATTTAAAAATCTTAAACTATTTAAAATTAATGTATTTTCTCTATCGTTTTAAATGTAATAAAACTAAGAATTTTACACACAGTTGGAATAAAAATGACAGGTTTTATTGTAGTAAGAATTAGCATTATTTTACTAATAATTTCATTCAAATTAAAAAAAAACTACTATTGCTTAGTGAACCTTGCTCAAAAGGGCTTTATGAAGATATTTTTATAGTTATAAAAGTTAATACTTTTATTTTATGGGTTTTTTTACATACCTATTTTAGAAGATCTATCAAAATTTAACCAACTTAACTGGAATATATTTTTATTTTAAAAAACCCCAATAACTTATGATATCTTAATATTCATGATATAGTCTAGGCTTTTCAGATTGTTCTCTTACCCAATATTCACAATAAATCAGTCTACCCAAACAAAGTCTGACTTCCACTTTGTTAATAATAACAAAATAAATGTCTCATATTCTCCATCATAATTAACTATTGCCAGCTTTTGGGAGCAAACGCTAAGTAAAATACAATATTACATCTTCAAAATCTGTTTTTGTTCAGTCAAGCCTAAAACAAGGTTAAATTTTTTTTTCTAAATTATTTTTATTTAATAAAACTATATAATAATGTATTCTTTTGCAATTATTATATTAAAAACTTAAATGCTAAGAATCTACAAGTTTCTTTCCTTTTTTTTTTTACATTTCTAATGCAGCAGAACTATTTGGCCGAATACTCCATCAATATTCGGCGAGGCCGAATTTCATCTTACCCAGTAATATTCGGCTAGGTCATGAAATGAGTATTCGGCCAGGCCGAATACTCGCAGAAAGGGCAGAATACCGAATAGTGGTCGAATATTCGTTACATCCCTAATTGTAATTGTTTTACGTTCACCATTTTTTTCTTGCTTTATAAATTGATTTTATTCAAAAATGTATAAAGCTGTGTACATTTTATTTAGTTTCCTCATAAATAATATTTTTAACCCATATATTTATTATTATTTCCTCTCATACCATACAATGGCAAATCAACACCATTGGATAGATCGGTTTCTCAGCTTTCCAACGAAACAAAACACGTTATGCCGTCTATTGACAAATAGGAAGAAACACCAAAAAGAAACTACACGCTGCTCTGCCATTTCTCACAGCCGGCAACGGACTTAAGGTGGGTTCCTAGGGGTCATATATGACCCCAACGCGATTGCTGTTTCATATATCTTGTTACACAGACTGACGCAGACAGATTTTAATGAAATACTTTTCAATTGTCTCTACCAGGTGAAGTTCTTGGGAGAAAACCGGACGCAATGGAGTCCTCTAAATAGGGTGGTACCGGTCTCGAACCCCACACACCGAGAGACCGGATGAGATGGATACAGTAATAAAGTTACTAACACGGACGGATTTTAATGTAATACTTTTCAATTTTCTCCACCAGGTGAAGTTCTTGGGATGAAACCGTACGCAATGGAGTCCTCAGAGTAGTCTAAATAGGGTGGTACTGGTCTTGAACCCCATACACCAAGAGACCGGAGGAGATGGATACAGTAAAAAAGTTACTGACGCGGATGGATTTTAATGCAATACTTTTCAATTGTCTCCACCAGGTAAAGCTTTTGGGATTAGACCCGGCACAATGGCTTCCCCAGGATAGTCCAAATACGAAGGTACCTGTCTGAAACCCCACACACTGAGAGTCCGGAAGATATGATTTAGGTAAAAGGTTACAAATGGATGATGAAGGAGAAAATTACTTCAAATTCTTAAAAGGACTTCAAAATTGTATGAATTACATACGCCGAATCAACCAAATGTTAGTTAACATTTAAAGCTCAATAATTTGCACGTAGAACAGTTAAATGAATTTTAATTAAATAAAGATACATGTAAAACATACTGAAACATGTTCTGATACATTTTTTAAAAATGCGAAGGAAGTTATTTTTGTTATGGGATGTATTTTAATAGTAGCTATTGCTTGTTATTTGTTTTTCCTCAATGTTTGGTTTATTAAAACTCACGTCGTTTTAAGTGTATGTGTCAATTTTCACCTCTATGATATTGTATGAATTACTAAAAATCAAATATTAACCTATTTTTTCATCAACCTATACACTAAGATATTAAATTGTAAAATCCTTTACAATTCAAGCCAAATAATGTACTTTTGTGTGTCAAAGCAGCAGAACCAAAATGAGCAACCTGTTTGGAAACTTCATAGTCATTGAAAAGCTGCGTTAGAACGCTTTGATTAAAGAGAACCGCATCAATTATGCAGCTCCATTTTCCGCGAAGAACATGGAATTAGCAGTTGTCGGGCGAATCTATTCTCGTGAGCGATCCTAATAATGCTGCGTACTCATGGTAATTAGGTCAGTGGGTTAATCAACAGGGAATATCTACCAGTGCTTCATTTTCCAATGCTCTTTTGAGCGATTTTCTAAAAAAAGTTTATTCTGAGTATTTTCAGTTCTAGTAGAGATTAATTTATGTTAAACTTTTTTTTTCTTGGTAACATCTTTATGATAAGTTTCGCTTTTTGGAAAGAAAGTGTGATAGCAGTGCTCGAAAAATCTTTAAAATTTTATATGTCCTCCCGGGCATGTTTATAAAAATACATGCCCAAAACAAATTTTTACATACCCAGAAGTTGTTTTATTGCATATTAATAAAACATTTCAATAAAAACATTGACATGTCGTATAGCATTACTCAGACAAAAAATTAAACTAACAGCCCTATTTCTGAATCAATAATTAGTTTAACGTTGAACTAAATCATTAATAAATTACATTACAAATAAATATTACATAATAAGTCGTCGAAATAATAAAGTTTTGGAAATAAATATTTTATTAAAAAAGTACATGCCCTACTGGACATGCAAGGATAGAAGTTTGCCGGATCGGAATTTTTACATGCCCGGGCATGTCGGGCAATATGATTATCGAGCCCTGGTAAGCACACTAAAATTTATTTAGTTATTTTAATATTTAGTACCCGAAACAAAACAAAAAAGGCGTGACAGACGAAATCTTATATATAAGCAGCTTAAGTGACTGTTTGTCGTCGACTACGAGAAAACTGCATCGAACTTCCAATAAAAACACAATTGTTTTTATCATGAACACGACTAATTATCAAAACATTTATCTAGCATTTTGAGTGAGGCATTGCTTGATTTTATCGTCTGCGCTTTTTATATACAAGTTCGTATATTAAATTGGCAGCGCACTTTGTTCCAGTTTCGTTAAAACTATTGTTTTGACGATGATTATGTTGGATATAAATAAATATTTTTCACAAACAACTTGATTATATAGTAAATTATATTTTTATTTTACAGATTATTATAACTTTTTTTCTGTAAGAATATTTTTTTCCGAAATTTTATGTTTATTATTTATTCACTAAACTTTACCGTTCTATCTGCTAAATATCTCTTTGATTTGACGTGCATTTCCGGTTATTGGGAGAATTGTATATTTATAATATTTAGAACAGTGGTCATTTCGTATGACCGCCGGGCTTAGTAGTAAAAGATGTATCGAATTAAGCTATAGTTAAAAGGTTATTGTTAAAAACGAACTTTTTTTATAATAATGCCCTAGTTACGAAATACTCTTCATTTTGAATTACGTGACGTGGCAAATTCAATTACAGACGCCATTAATATCTCTCGTAGGAAACTTAACTTCCATTCAGCCATATGAGTATGTCGATAGAAACGTCATAAAAGGATCAATAATGATAGATTCGGTGGGTAAAATTCTCCTCAACTCCATCCACTGGACAAGAATGTTATTGTCTGACTGGAAAGCAAGGCAACAAATCATGGATTAATCAATAAAAACTCGTCCAGAATAGCAATACCCCGCGTAGTTGTTTCAATTCAATCCAGTCGAGATTCTTTATTCGGTTTGGTATTGCTTCTGAAGCTATACATAGTTTATAAAAAATAATTTCAATAAAAAACTTTTGATGAAAAAATATTTCAACGTGGAAATGGGAGGAAAAAATCTATAGTGATCACATAGGTTTAATTCCGTAAGTCTTTTTGCCAACCGGTCACACTTTTGTTGTTTCGTTCAAGGTAAAAAATATTAAAATAGCTAAATAAATGTTATTTTGCTTAAAGAGCATTTTACTGTATTTGGGATACTATGGGAACATATACATAGTTTAAAAAATAATTTCAATAAAGCTTGGACGTTCAAAGTGGAAATGGGAGGAAAAAAACTATAGTGATCATATAAGTTTAATTCAGTAAGTCTTTTGCCAACAAGTCACTTTTGTTGTTTTGTGCAAGGTACTAAATATTAAAATAACTAAATGTTAATTTGCTTACGGAGCATTTCACTATATTTCGGACATTATACAAGCCTTGTAATCTTGGATTGTAAAAAAACCGGGGAGGGATAAATCCTAATGATCTTTTGATTACGTTTGAACGTGAATACTTAAGGCATTCTTTTTTGATTGACTTTTAGGATACGTCCCTTTAAATAAAACCTATTAGGTTTGCATTTGCATACAGGGCAAGACAGAAGAAAACAGTTTGGAATGCTGAAAAGCACATATTATACCTCTGTAGCAAAGGATAAAAAGCGGGATTCACATCGTACTTTTAAAAGTTTTACTTTTGAAGTAAAACGGAATCACTTTTTGCCTCTAAAATTTTAGATGCATGATGTGTCTCTGAAATTAAGAGGCAAAAATATTTCATTTTTGCCTCTGAAAATTCAAAGGTAAAATGTACCTCTTAAAATCATAGGCACAATGTGCCTCTTTCTTAAGTGGTACAGTTTTTAGAGTGTACGTAGTCTGTCACATGTATAGATGCAGGGGTCGATAAAACATTTTTAACATGGTCCGTTTTTCGTGAATTTTAAATGTTTTCTGGTAAAGAACCAAATAATTTTGTGAAAATTCAAAATTTAAATATACCGTGCTAAGAATTTTTATCACTTTTTGCCGTTTACTTAATAAATAATTCTGTAAAAAGTACGATTTGGTAGCTCGGATTTTTATAAGTCTCTTTTGATTGACTTGAATTTTGTGAAGGCTCCGTTTTGATTGAGCTTAATTTTGTGAAGGAACGTTTTGATTGAGCTTAATTTTGTGAAGGGATGTTTTGATTGAGCTTAATTTTGTGAAGGGACGTTTTGATTGAACTCAATTTTGTGAAGGGACGTTTTGATTGAGCTTAATTTTGTGAAGGGACGTTTTGATTGAGCTTAATTTTGTGATATTCAGATTGACTGGAATTTTGTGAAGATTCCGGTTTGATTGATTAGTATTTTGTGAAGGGTCCGTTTTGATTAATTAGAATTTTGTGCTGGGTTCAAAAAGAGACCTGATTTTCCTCTTAGCGCGACATCTGATATGCGCTTCTATTTTTAATGAATTTTGGACAAAAAATATAACATGCCTTAACATCATAAACTATTTAGATTTGCTGAAATTGCTTGTTGATTATGCTATTCTCTTCAGAATAACTATCTTTTTCAGGAGAAGACATGATTCGCGGCAAGCTAGGTAGTTACACATGCATAACTTCTATCCTTTAAGCAATGAGTTTCAAGGTTCAAAATTTGTTCAATCTGAAGAATTTTATCAGTAAAATATCTAGGAAAACGTCACACAAGTTCAACGTCTGAAAATCACCCTTTGTTGCCCAATAATTTTCTTTTAAATAATTATTGTCAATATAAATAAATATAAACTGAATTACATTTTAAAAATTGCAAAAAAAAAAAAAAAAAAAAAGAAAATACCGCTCTGTGTGTCAGTATAAAATTTGTGACTAATTAAAAAATATGAAAAAGAATGATTTAATTTAGAACAAATCTTTGATTTGTATGATTGTAAAATAAAGGGGGAAAAGGAAGGTACATTTAAAGTTAAACTCAGGGACGCTGTTGAGAGGTTTTGGAGTACAGAAGCCTTGGTTTTAAGTCATATTGTCAATCCTAGTATGGTAACATATATGCAGTTATGAACCAATAGGTGCCTAATCTTTAACCAATACAATAACTATTAAAATAAATGTCACCAATATAAGCCATGCCACTATTAAATTTTAAATACGTCGCAATGTGTATCAATAGCATTATGTATTCTTGTTGAACAACAAACACATTAAGCGATCTACCTTTTGTATCGAGAATTCGAATTGCATTCAGAGAACTAACACATCAAACTTGGAAGCCATATTCGTTGCAAGACGATAAAAGGTACATCAAAATATCTGCGAAAGCATCAAGAAGAAATCAATAATGATGTACAACGCCAGTGGCATGTCTGGCCATAACGAACTGAAATGCGATTGTCTTCCAAACGCCGGGCAACAAATCAAAGATTAATCAATAAAAGCCTCCCCTGTTGGATCCGTGTTTGGACCCTGTTATTCATCGCGGCTCCCATTCAATATGCAACTCTTTGCTCCTGTCGCTAAGCTTCTTTATTTGGTACCCATGTTATTATTATGTGTTCCCCCTAATGCAGTTCGTTATGTATTCCATCGGAAATGCATGGGGTCTGTTTGCTTCGGGATGGAAGCGCATATTCGATGTTTGTAACAGTGTAATTAATGATTGATCACCGAGCTCGGGACATCGAATGCCCTTAAACGTGTTATGGTATGGATCTGAAACCCGTTAATTTTCTTGTCCTCCGTGAAATGTAAATTGTTAATGTAACGCATTCTTTCCAGTTCGTAATATTATTTATTAATTTGCTGAGGATTATTGTAGATGATGGGTAAGTAGGTAATATACGTTCCCTTCATGACAGTTTTAATTACTCTATATTAAAGGATGTTGGTAAATATTGGTTTTCTACCTACATGAAACTTATTTCCACCAATGAAATAAACCTATTAGACACGGGCAGGTTTTGGTTAGTCCTATTCCATATAATTGGAAATGGATTATTTTATCGGAATGGAGAAACATAAACTCAATTTTCCGCCAAGTTCTGAAAATTATTGGATGCATCAGCTGCTCAATTGCAAATTTTCAGAAACATCTGACGGGCAGAAAAGTTATAATATCAGTGTGGTTGTTCCTAATATCCATTTGGCGTATTCCACGTGTGTATCATATTTTTCTACGGAAATGGAATACACACCATTTTACATGTTACAATCACAGAACAAGATGCCGTCCTGGAAGACTCCAGTTTCCGAGTGCCCACATCCGCCTCTACAGTCGGTAAATTCAGCAAAATATCTACAACACGGCACTAGACTCAGACTGCAATCAATCAGACTGGTTTCAATTTCAAGTCGTTTTTGCATCTTCTCTTCTTTTAAAGATCCTGTTGATCAACTAAACACTTAGGGCATTTACAAAATTATTTGCTGTTGCGGCCTGTCTTGCATTGGATTGACTATACGTGCTCTGAAAATTGAAAATTCGGTTAAATGAGCACAACGCTTATGTGCAAAAGCAAGAGTTAAATAAAACTAGTATTGCTCAGCATTGTTAGAATGCCAACCACTCTTTTGGTTTCAATTGTGGGAAAATTATTCAAAAATGTTCTTCCCCTTTAGAGCTTGACTTTTGGGAAGCTTATCATATTAACAGGAATAGAGAGACAGAGGGGGAGGGATCATTCATAAATGATGTCACGCTTCGAGGGGGGAGGGGGGCTCGGGAAGTTGTGACTAAGTGTGACAAGGGGAGGGGAGGGGGTAACAAGAAGTGTGACATCATGCATTATGCAACATAGCGTGATGCGTGAAAAAGGGGGGAGGGGGGTCCGCTGAAGTGCGACATATTGTGACAAAGGGGGGGGGGGGCAGATATATGGGGAAAAAGCGTGACTTCATTTATGAACGGCCCCATAGTTCTAATTTGGTCAATGATTCTTCCCCAACTCCATACTTTTCAGAGGTCTGGCAGAAGTTCCTTTAATTTGTTGTTCTTGCTGACTTTTTTTGGGATGCTTATCATATTAACAGCTAATTTGGTTAATGAATCTTTCCCAATATATACAGTGGCGTGCAAAAGTTTCGGGCCATCCTATTTTTCATACATATTGCATATAAATACGATGGTGAAAGAAATATAAACGATCGATTATGGCAGATATTCACTTATATTTGAAAATGAGTTATATACATTGATATTACTTTCAAATAATTATTTGTTCAACATTTCTTTATTAATGACTGTGCAAAAGGATCGGGACACATACTACTTTTAAGAAAAATCAAAAAGAATAAAGGAGAATTGGGGTTAAATGTCTTGTACTCCTTCACTCGACTTAATACTTTGTTGCCATGCCCTTAACAGTAATGGCTGCAGCACACCGACGAGGCATTGAGTCGATTAACAGCGAGATTCGTTTTTTTGGCAATTTCTCCCACTCTTGTCGAAATGGTTCCACAATTCCGGCTTGTTCGAGTGATTTTTCGTTCCAACACGAAGCTTTAGGTCTTGCCACAAGTGCTCAATGGGAATTAAGTCCGGTGACTGCGATGGCCAGGCTAGGAGGCGGGCTTTTCGGCTCTGAAGAAATTTTTTCACAAGACGCGACGTTTGTTTCGAATGGTTATTTTGTTAAAAAATCCAACCACGAGCTAAATTTTTCGTTGCAAATGGAAGCATATGGTCTAGCAGAATGTTCTTGTGCATTGCAGCGTCCATATTGCCGTGAATTTCCACCAGCGGACCGACGCCATGAGCAAAAAATGCTCCCCAAACTTTGATGTTCCCACCACAGTGTTTAACAGTAGGAGTTGGATACCTTACTTTATATCTAGTACTTGTTGGATGGCTTACGTATTTCCCACCCATCACTTCCAAACAATTGACATTTCAATTCATCAGAAAATAGCACTTTCCGCCAATCCGATGCTGTCCAGTGCTCATATTTTTTCGTAAAGTCCAACCTAGCCTTCTAATTCTTTCTGCCAATTAATGGTTTCTTGACGCCAATCCGTACAATCATCCCTCCAGCATTCAGACATCCAGACACTGTACTCTGGCTAACATCGGGTAGATTTTCACTTCGTAATTCTCGTGAAATATCGGCTGCGCTTTTTCGAGGATCGACAACACACTTTCTTCTTAGAATTTTGTCGACACGAGTCAATGTTTTTCGCGGCCTACCGCTCCTTACTTTATCACACGGTTAGTTAGTTGTTTTATACTTAGAAATAATACGATTAACAGTACTTTTACCGACAAATAAAGCCCTTGCAATGAAACGTTAACTTTTTACTTCTGAAGAAAGTTTCTCCACGATTTCTCGGACCTGAATATTCGTGTGTTTCTGCATCGTCGCCACAAGAAGACTAATTTTCCTTTGTGTAGCATGTTTTGAAACCAGCGAGCCTAAAATGTAAACAAACCGGGAGTATGGAGCCGCGGCGAGTAGTGGCCCGATATTTTTGCTCACCGACGAAAGTCATTTACGCAGCACACGTAGAATATGCTATGAACCAATGTAATATTTGATGTTTCTTTGTATATTCTAACCTTCTCATATATTTCGGACAATGAACGAGTGGAGGAATAAAAAAATTTATCAACTCGATGGAAAAATCAGGGTGGCCCGAAACTTTTGCACGCTACTGTATTTCAGAGTTCTGGCAGAAGTTCCTGTAATTTGCTGTTCTATCTTGGTTTCTTTCTTATATTGAAATGTCCTGGGTTTTTTCCCACCTTATTTATGACTCTATTTACACTTTTATATTTGACACATCTGGTATCAAAGCAAAGTTTATTGTTGTTCATGTCCTTGAACTTTATTCTGATACCACTAATTCACTCATCGAGGAAGAAATCACTTCTTCCAACAACTTCCTCTTCCACACTGCCTTTATTCTCATTAGTTAGCAGGTAAATCTCAGCCGTGTTTTTGTTGGTTTGTTTGCTTCATTTTTATGTTTTTGCATTCAGAAGCTCCGCTATTGCATTGAAAAAGGTATTCCAAGAAATCCCGAAACATATGTTTGTATTTTAGTGCTCATTTGTGCTTTAATTACATACAATTATTTTTTAGTTTACTTCTGCACAAAGTTCCTTTACAACATTTAAACTTTATCTCATTTTAATTCCTAAAATTAATTTTTCTCTCTCACGTTCACAAGCCTGGAAGCCTTCTGTAACTTTTTTACTCTTCTCTTAACATGTGTTAATAAAACAAGTTCTCATCTCACTGCCTCAAGGAACTAAAGAAATTAATTTCAGATTTATGACAACTTCCTTCATTTTTTAGCTGTCTTTTTAATCTTAACCACATTTTTTTGACATTACACTTTCTTAAATAGAAAGCCTTTTTAAAAACTTTCAGTTTAAAAACATCTTCTCACTTCTGCATGTTTTTTTACATTAATTATTTTCCCGATAGTATTGATTTTTAGTTTGTCTGAAATTGTGTTTTAATTACCAAAGTTTTTTTCCTGTCTACAGCTGGTGCTAATTTTCTTTGGGAAGTGACAGGGCAGTAGTTTATATCACATTTTCTTATTTTGAGTGTATCAGTGGGGCTGATATTGAAGAGGGTGTCACCATGTTTTTTGGAACGGAGGTTTTTTTCGTTCTTTTTTTGGAAAACGGACATAACGCCTGACACGCCTGAACACGTGTTCACATATTTTAAAAATTATTTTAACTTGCTAAATGGAGAAACATCAAGCTTCAGTTTTAAAGCCAAATGCCATAGTTCTAAATATGAGAAAAACTGGTAATATAATAACAATTTTTTGTATTGAGCTTCTCATTTGCACTTTTTTGAGTTGCTCCGCCCCGGCTGTGCTCCGTTTTAGCCTAGTGGTTAGGTTGTCGTTCTTCGAACCGAAAGGTTTGGCGTTCTAAACCCAACCCTCTGAAGACCCACCACGAACACTTGAGGATAAGTGCATGTAAAATCCGTAGACCCTTAAGTCCCGAGGCTGGTGAAAATTTCCGTCCCCTTCAGTCTCAGGTCTAAAAAGGGAGATGGCGTAGATGTGGTGGTGTTATTATGGGGTCATTCGACTGCAGCATGGTAAGGTTAATGCTCATCACCTGTCAGGCGACTCTTCAGAAATGACCAGCGATTCACGTGGTTTTGAAAAGGGCGAATGCCGGAAAGGCAAGTGCCACCACGTTGTGGGGAAAAATATGATTTAAAAAATCCCTAAGTTGTTTATATGCATTGAGTTTCATGGAAACTTATGCAAAAAAATAGTTATTGGTTTATTCTCAAGTTTTGGAACGGAGTTAAAAAACAGAAAATTAAAACAGGGAAGCAAAGGACATTTCTTTGCTCCGTTTCAGTTTTAAACAAAATTTCGGAGCCGGAGTGAAGTTGGAGCAAGTATTTAGAGACAAAAATGGAGCAATTCAAAACTGATGTCTCTAATTCCCTGAAAGTTAATACAATTTCTTCATTTTTTCTTACATCACAAGTCAAATTAACTGTTTGCATCTTTAGTTAGCAATTTCCTTTTTACACGGTTTTATTTAACTGGATTTGTCACGGAAATTTGTTAGGCGGTTTTCTACCCCTATTACTGCAGAAATTTTCTTCAAACTTTGCACACAAGCTTATCTTCGATGACAATACAATATTCCCATCCATTTTATAATTTATTACAACGTTAATTAGGAACAAATTTAATAATGTTGGCTCTGAGGAAGTTGTTAGAATTATTAGTCGAATGGCAACAATAGCTTTGTTTGGATAATGCAACGACGTTATTTAACTTGATTTGTCACAGAAGTTTGTTACGCGGCTTTCGACCACCATTACTGCATTTTAGTTTTCTTTTTCAACCATGTAACTTAAAACATTTTTTGGAGATTTAATATTTATTAACAAAATGACTTCTGGTCATGCATTACAAAATGGAAAATCACTGGACTTAAACGCCAATAAAAGCCTTCCTTTCAACTACAAAGAGTCGCAACCCAACAACTCAAATATGTTCAAGAATGTACGAGAGAACACAATTACCGACGATGAGAAAGTGTTAAAGCGAACTTCAGTAATCTATTCTGAATCGATTGGCTAGGTTTTAGAACAACTAAACTTAACACGAATGTTTCGAACATGATTGAGGCGGGATAGCAGCCAAACTCATTACATAAAACGGATTCATTACTTCCCTCCGTTGTTCAGAAGACGTCGAAGAAATATTCGAACACGCAAACGGTAGTAACTTTGTTCTTTGCTATAGTTTTCATTAGCCTCTTCATGGAGGCTGTGTGATCCGGAAACATCCCTGTTTCCGATTTCGATGAATACTGCGTGTAAGAATATCGATGAAAATATCTACGTCGAGAAATAACATTTTGGATCATAATGGAAGTCAATTTTATCATGTCGCAACAATTTCTGTTACGACATGCTGAACTAAGAATTGATTTGTAAGATTAATATTCATTTTGTTAATGGAATTTCATAACATCGCAAAAAGTATGGTAACAATTTATTGCTTACATAATTTGAAATGTTTAGTATCAAAGATCTTAGGCAACATTTTGCCCGTTTTGAGCTGAAAGCAAAAAAACATTTTGACACTTTTTAGCCTACTTTCCCGTAAAAGTAAAAAGTAAAAGTAAAATAATAAAGCATGAAAGAAGGCTTAATGTATCGTGAAAATATCGTTAAAAATCAAGAAAAGTCAAAAATAAGTGAAGTAATTAAACAAAGATTGAAAAATAAAAAATTTGAAAGTAGGGTATTGAGATGGGGAAAAAGTCTGTCGTGTCTGTCTGTCGTTCTGTCTGTCTGTCGTTCTGTCTGTCGTTCTGTCTGTCTGTCGTTCTGTCTGTCTGTCGTTCTGTCTGTCGTTCTGTCTGTGTCGGTCTGTCGGTCTGTCTGTCTGTCGGTCTGTCCCCCCCTAATAACTTTTGAACGAATTGTCCGATTGGAAAAATTCTTTTTGCATTCGAAAGATCTCGGCGAGGACATCTCATTTCTATATTTTACTTTTTGATTTGAACAATTTTTTGTTCAATTTTGAACAGTTCAAAAAATTTTAACATTAGCGCCTATGGACAAAATTGAAGCAAATTCTGTAAACTCTGGGCACAAGAGCCAAGTTCCTATTGCAAGCCCATTGAAAGGAGTTCTCGGCGTGAAATATTGATTTGAACAGTTTTTGTTCATTTTTGAACAGTTCAAAAAATTAACACAGAGCTTACGGGGAAATTTCAACCCTATATAAATCCTGATCTAACGGACCGATTTGCTTGGAACAAACTTTATCGGAAAGCTCTTATAACGTAGAACATGTAGAAATAGAAAGTTTATCCAGAACTTACGAGCCTATTTTGCTATGAAATTTTTTGATCGGGATTTTCAAGGATATTTCTCAGTGACTCAATGAGTGAAATAATGAATGAATGAATAAATGAAAGAGTGAAAGAATAAATCAATGAATAAATGAATGAGGAAAAGAATGAATGAATAAATTATTGAATAAATTAAAATATAAATAAATGAGTGAATAAATACATGAATGCGTAAATGAATGAATAAGCACTTGAATGAGGTAAGGAATGAATGAATAAATGCATGGCTGAATAAATGAAAGAATGAATGAGTGAGTGAATGAATATGTATTATCCGTTGAAAAAGGTATATTTTCAATAATTAGAACTAAAGATAAATAAGAAATAGAGAGAAAGAGATAGCTAGATTATAAATTTGAATTTGGTGTATACGGGAAAGTAGGCTCGTATAGTTCTAGACGGAACTTCGTGTTTTTTTGTCTATATTTCAACCTTTGACGGGACCTTTCATAAATGATGTCACACTTTTTTGAAATATATTTGACTCCCTCCCCCCTTGTCAATAAGTGTCACACTTCAACATACACCCTTTGTCACACGTCACAATATATTACATTAGCATAAAATAAGTTTAATTTGCTGATTTTAGATGTTTTTATAGAAATCAAAATGTACGAAGTCACACGTCTTGTTACTCATTTTCTTCCTTTTGTCACAAACTGTCACACTTTCTTGAACTCCCCTCCCCCTCGAAGCGTGACATCATTTATGAATTACCCCAATTAATTTTTTCTTCATTTACTTTTATTGTGTAATTGAAAAAACAATATAACTTACTTTTAAATTCTTGTTTATTTCATACTAACAATTTATTACACGTAGTTATGAGCAGTAAGTCGAAAATGTGTGCGATTTTTTTATTTATACAATAATTTTTTTTTTCTATTATACTTTCTTTTTTTTTCCCTTGTTGTTCCAAAATTTATTATTTCATTCCTTGCAACAGAACAATTGTTCTCTTGGAGTTCGGCGACGTAGAGTCAATACTTTTTGCGTACTCTCAAATGCATCATGGTGGAATCTTTACTTTTTTTCGCGATGAAGTTACTCTTAAATTTCGTTTTCCTTCAACCAATTCCGAAGACACATCCGGTTTGTAATTGCGTTCTCGCTATTTTAAATTTATATTAATATTTTTTTCTGCTTGAGGGATAAACGCCAATTGAATTGTATGATGCGAAAATGTTCCGAAAGTTTCAACATGCTTTTCTGAAGGGGGTTTTATTACGGAAAAAAATCAATATCATAACAAAATGCGACCTTTTAAGATATGAGTCTGTTGAAGCTATGCTTCACTCATAAACCATGCAATGATTAAACCCCCAAACTGATTTGAAAAACATAAACAAATTATTCTGCATTGCAACATGCATAATGCTATGTTGCAATATAGTAATAAATATTTAATATATTTATTAAATTATTATTTTATTAATACTAATTTAATTATTATTAATAAAAAATAATAATCATGATAATAGTGATGATGATAATAATAATTATTATTTATTATTATTATTATTTATAATAGTAGTAATTTAATTAAAAACGTAATTCATACATGAATCACGTTTTTACTCTGAAAACGAAAATAACTAAATTAAAAATGTAGAGAAATTAATACAGATATATGTATTGGAAATAATTGTGTAAAAACATTTTAATTTTAACAATGGTCAGCCGATCTATGAGTAGTGCATCATTCTTTCTGCAACTGAATGATTTTTATTAATATACTCTTATTAATTCTAAACCAAAAATAAATTACTGTACAAAAACATATTACTAATAAATACAAAACGCAATGGAATATGATTGTTTCTCCCGCGAGCAACAATGACAGAGTAATTATATTAAAATTACTTTCGTGTTTTAATATATATAAATATAATGATGGCCTCGTAGAAACCAATGAAATCATAATAGCTAATAAAGCAGCCAACCAAAAGCCAGATCGCATTAGCAGTGCTTCCTTTTATTGTTTAAATTAATTTTGCTGTTGTTTTGAGTGCCGACATGAGTGTAATACTTTATTTTATTAACCGACTTCACAAAGGAGGAGGTTATACATTCATACTGTATGTATGTAGTTTCTTTTTTTCTTGTTTGCTTGTCTCCCCCATAACTTCTCACCGGGTGAACCGATTTCCATGATTTTTTTTAATCGATCTAGAGTGGTTTCCCATAGGACCCATATATTTGTTTGACCATATTCGATGATTAGAAACAATGTTATGGTCAGAAATGTAGTCATTAATTTTATTTTTCCATCCATAACTTTTGACTAAATGAACAGATTTTGATGATTTTTTTAAAATCGATAGAGGGTCGTCTAACTCAAATACCGCACATCAATTTGACTACATTTGTATTTTTTTTTAAAGAAAAACGTTATGGGGGAAAAATAAGTATTTTTTATTTCAATTGGAAAGACTTGGCTTGATTTTTCTTTGTTGGAAAACTCATTGTTAAAAAAGAGTTTGTTGCCAATTAGCTGTAATATTAAAAGCAATTATAACAGGAGTTAGACTGAAGGTTTCTCTGAAGCAAAAATTAAATCCAATCAGTTTGTTTGCTCTAGTAACCTTTTAAAATCGACTTCAAGACTGAATGACACTAAAAACTAATCAAATGGAATTTATCATACCAATGATTAGTTTTTAGTGCCATTCACTCAAAGAAGGTTTGCCCTTTGTTATGATTTTTTTAAAAATTGAGTATTTATATACAAAATGTATTTACACTAAAAATAATAAAATAAAATATTTTTTTGAAAAAATAGAACCAACTTTAAATTATAAATTGCGTTAAAAAGTGGCAAATTAATTTACACATCCAAATGAAGCTTCATTTGGATGTTTTGCATCTAGAAGCTCCCTGTCGCATTGGGGAAAGCAAAGGGATTCCAAGCAATCCCGAAACATATGTCTGCATTTTAATGTTTATTTGCGCTTTCTTAACATGAAATTATTTTTAATTACTTTCGTATAAATATTTAATTAAACATATAGTAACAATTTCTTAGCAAATTCAAAAAGCGTGCTCCAAAATGTTTCTCACGATAACGACAAAAGAAATAATGGTATCTTGAAAAATGAACGACTCGACATGTGCGTGACGTTAAATTAGTAGCAGATCTCGAGAAAAATGTGTCGTAGATTCGATTTCTTGTAAAACTTCTCGTACGACACTTAATCTGAGATTGTAACAACTGTTTGAATTTTCTTTTTCCTTATTACACTGCAATTTAATCGGGAAAGAAAGGAAAGAGGAGTCTTAAGAAAAAGAATTGTGACGAATCGGGAAACATAAAAGCGAAGGAATTTCTAGATGACATTTTGCATTATGTGTACCTCAGTATCTGAGTGCACGAAAGCTTCAGTTGTCTTCGCTTATTTAAAACTAGCTGACGTGCCAGGTCTTGCACGGGCTATCTTAAATGCTGCCTCAATTACTGACGGAGAAAATAAGAGCTTTGAATAATGACCCTAATAATCCCTCTAGAAATCCCCCTTTTGTACAGATCTGGAGAACCCCATTATTATATCATGAATGCTCTAAAAGTTAAAGGAAAATAGGGATTTCATATAGCAGAAATAAATATTAAATCGCAAAAAAAATAAAAAAAAATAAATTAGACTCAAACTCAAGATAAAGTAATTGAAAATGGTTTGGCAGTTAATAATATACAAAATATGTGTAAAAACGAATTGAATTTTTAGAATTTTTTTCTCTAATAAAAAGGCATGAATAAAGATAAAATAGTGTTTTTTTTTTTTTTCATTCGTCTGAGTTGCTCTAAAACAGTTGTAACTTCTACCCTAATAAACTTAGAATCATGGAACAAAATTCATAAAAGGTAGAAAATTTTGCTCTTTCCAATGACATAGTTTTTGAACATGTGAAAGTATTTGCTCCCCTTAAAATCAGTTACTTTATCTATTTGCTTTAAATTGGAATTAAAAAAAGAAAAAAAATCAAAATTTAGGAAACACTTTTTGAGGGACCATTAGGACCTAACCCAAGGTACCTGTAACTACAATGTCCTACTTCTGAACCGTTTCATTTCAGCAGGAGGCAATCGGCAGACACACACACGCACAAACTTTGTTTTATTTTATATACGAGATATATAGATGTATTTAACGGGACCAAGACGAAAGCAAACAACTTACTAAATATCGAATTTAAGACTCCTTGTTCTACCCCCCATACATCTTTAAATATTATCAGTAAAACTGGCATTTCGTGCTGTGCTCAATAGTGACATTTTTATCATTAGCTTTTAAGCCAAAAAACATGTTTTACAAATACTTAGTTAAAAATGAATTTGGGATTTGGGAGCGTAGAACCGCATTGGGAACCTTTCTAAAAAGAATTATTTCATTATATTGCTTATGAGCTGCAATAGCGGCACAACTCAAAAAATCATGTTTTGAGATAAGTGAGTTTAAAGTTTTCATTGTTACGGGAAATGCACAAGAAATGCTTTAGTTTGCTCCCATCTTACGGCCTAATATTGAATTATGAGTTGTGCTAATACTGCTGCTGAAAAGAATGCATATTTTCATATTTACATGTGTTCTTGGTCCAAAATACTAGTTTTTTTAACTGTGCCACTATTGCAGCCCATGAGCGATGTGTTTCCGAATTTTCTGTGCTTCGAGAAGGAACCGTGGTGATTTTATGAAGAGATATTAGTATATGTTATTATTTAAAGAAAAAACTTCGTAATTAAAAAAAAAGGTAGATCTGCTGATTTTTTTCTCTTTTCCCGTTTTTTTAGGCATAAAGTAGCTTTTTAAACTTTGGGATCATTAAAAAGGAAAAAAAATCACTATTTGCTTTTTTGTCGTTGTTGTAGAAGCACAAAAAAAAAAAAAAAAAAAAAATGGTAGCTTGTTTTGCAACAGTTCGTTTTTAAATGGTACCTAGCCCTTCTTCATCACCCTTCTAAAACACATATCCGTTTACAGCTGAGAATTTTGGAAAAAAAACTACTGGGCTAAAATTTTTTGTACTTCTATAGACTGTTTAAAATATCACTATTAGCCCCAACAAATTTCAAACGTGCGGGTAATTTTTAAAGAATTATATCAACAAACAGCCTTTAATGCGATATTTTTCGTCGTTTTAATGTTATAATGTTTGGTGGTGAAAAAGGAAAATTTGATTATATACATACCGTTTCGTTTTAGAAATGATATTTACATACATAGCATTACTACCTATGACGCCTAGGAAGTAATTTTATTCAGTTGAGAAGTTTTGTATAACATACTTCATTCTTATAAATATACGAAGTAGTGAAAGTTTGTTGCATGAATTGCTGATAAAATTGATTTATGGGTGTAAGGATTAATTACTTTCACTTTGAATGTTTTTTTTTAAAGGAATCAGACTAAATTGGACGTGTAATGCTGGAATTATATTACTTTAATCGCCTTGGAAAACATATTCTAAAACTTCGTTATCGCTCTTTATTTATTTAGTAATTAAAATGTTTCTTTTTCCCCGTTAAAAACAAAAATTAAACAACTGTTTTTCTGTTTACATAACATGCTTTATTACTTTTACCACAGAAGAAAAAATTATTTTAGCCGATTTCCCATTTGTGCTACCATGCTACAGGTCCGGGGCTCGAATCTCGAACTCAGCCTTTCATCCCTGCAGTGGGGTCTATAAAATAAGGACCAAGCCTGCTTGGGAAATAATCACTGGGAGTTCCGCGTCAGGCCGACCACTTGACCGGAACTTCTGCTTCTGCACCCCAGGGCCCTCGGTCTCGAAAACTGGGATGGGCACAGTAGGCCATGGCCCCCAAAAGAGCTGAAGCGCCACTGAGTTTAGCTTTGTAGATTTCCCATTTAATAAAGTACGAAACGTAAAAAAAAAAAAAAAGGCTACGGAAAACATACTTAAAATAATTACAGTCGTCGCTCATAATCCGATTAGTATTTCTTGGAATCAAACATCCAAGGAGTAGACATGATTTCGTTTAATTGCAGATGCTGTGCTTTGCGTCTCCCCTTATCTCGATGCCCACATTGCAACAGTTAAGCTGTAACTAATTATAGCAGTCAAAGATGGCCTTTTATCATTCTTGTCTTCCATTTATAAAACGATTTTAAGATGCTCAAAACACACCGTGGACAACGTCATTATTAGTGTGCAAAAAACTGTTGACACTTGTATCCCATGAATGTTTTCCAACGGCCTTGACCACTGACCTTTTCACTCAAATGATTCAGAATACCAAAGATAGGATTTCAAACTTCCTTCTCTGCTTGGAACGGGCTCCTTTATGTATGGGTCAAGCCTTTTCAGAACGGTAGAGTTTCATTACCAATGTCAAAAGAAAAAAAAAAGGAAAGAAAAGAGATCACAGCCAACGCCTTGAGAGCAGAGCTGTTTTGCTTTCTCCTCGATGGCATCTGCGGGATAACATTTTGAGAACATATATTTTTTTAAAAGTCGAGTTTTAGAAGACATTAAAAAAATAAGGGGAAATAAATTATACGAATTTAACACTTCCGTCTTATTGAAATAAAAAAGAAACTAGTGCGAAAAAACTACATGCTTCTTTGAAAATAAAAGTAGGTTACTTAAATCAAGCATTTACTTACACATATCTTTACGGTAATATCTCCCCCCGTTTCTAAATGTTAGAGGCTCCAAGGTCAGAGGTCGATCCAAGATTTTTCACAGGTTGCTATTTTTGTGAACATTTTTTGATTTTTGAATAGGAGCAGAAATTTGGAAGAAGTGTATTATTCGTGTTAGATTTGCTTTTGTCGTTTATTTAGTAAACTGGTAAGCCCGGCGGTCATACGCAATGACCGCTGTTCTAGATATTATAAATAAACAATTATCCCAGTAACCGGAAATGCACATCAAATCAAAGAGATATTTATCAGGTAGAACAGTAAGGTTTAATGAATAAATAATAAACATATAATAATTTCGTAAAAATATATTCTTACCAAAAAAAAACATGTTATAACAATCTGTAAAATAAAAATTTTATTTACTATATAATCAAATTGTTTGTGAAAAATATGTATTTATATTCAACATAGTCATCGTCAAAACAATAGTTTTAACAAAACTGGAAAAAAGAGCGCTGCCACTTTAATATATATTAAAAGAGCAGATGATAAATAAATAAAAACAAAGAAAGAAGAATTAAATTAAATTCGCGTTTACACTAATTTTCAACGGAGATTGCAAATCTAGCGATGCCTCACTCAAAATGCTAGAGCAATGCTTCGATTATTAGTCGTTTTCATTATAGAAACAATTGTGTAGATGGCAGCTCGGTGCAGTTTTCTCGGAGTAAGAAATTCGGAACAAGCTATCGGCGACAAACAGACACTTAAGCGGCTTATATATAAGGTTATTTTGTGAAGGGTCCGTTTTGATTGGATTTTTGTGAAGGGTCCGTGTTGATTGATTTGAATTTTGTGAAAGTTCCGTAAACGGACCCAAATTTCCTCTGGAGCGACCTTTGAAGATGCAAATAAAGGAAGGATTCCTTTAAATAACCTCTAAGACAGGGATTGGAAGTCTTTTCCACGGTACGGGCTAGTTTTGATTTTTTCAAGGTTTTACGGTCCATTCAGTTGTGTAGATGCGGTAAGCTAAAGATAAAGGCCTACAATATTTATTATAAATTATTAATAAATACGGAATATGTACTTACCTACCTAACCCTAACAAAAACTTACTTCTAAAACTGTTACTTCTTCTGAAGCTAAACGAAGATAGTAATATAATAATAATAGCCACACATCTAATAATTTCAAATAACGCATTTACTATCAAATAATCTAAAATACATTAAAAAATAAATAATTTTTATATAAAGCTAGATGTTTTTGTTATTGCAGGCTGCATTATTTAAAAATTGGGCTACTAACTTTTTTCCCAGGCTATTTTGTTGTAATTTCTGCTAGTTTGAAAGTTTCGTTTAGTATTCAAGTTGCGCGTCATAGGTATTAGTAAAGCAGGTCATCCGAAAATGCCGATCGCGATCGACTTGATGCCCACGTTCTAAGGGATAATCACTTTAAAGAGGGAAATAGGTGTAAAAGTATCAAAACATTAAAAAAAAAAAAAAAATCATAAATCTATTCTAAAACTATTTAATAATAAAAGTACCCTGAGAATTTAAAAGCAAAATTCTTAATTCGTTTGAAAGTTATAAGCATTTGAGCGAGCGTCCTTTCGGAGCGATCTAGCAGGTATTCATTCATAAATGACCTGAAGGGTATCAGAGAGACAGAAGAACGTTAGCAGGTGTCCTTTTGTTTCTTTTACCAATCGAGTCCTCGGATAGAAATTTATGTAAGTATCAGTGACCCTGTGATGACGTTCACATTTTAAAATCAGTGTTAAATTGATTCAATATTGCCTCAAATTTACCTTCACAACCACTCTCTTTTTCAAACACGTTTTTCTCGAAACTACTTTTTTCGAATTTACGTGCACTCTAGCTCGCAGAGTTTTTGATCAATCCTTATCAAACCTAGCACACATTTTCTGAATATATATACGCTCTATTTGAACTTCAATAATAAACAATATCTTTATGTTTACTTTTTTTACTACAAAAAAAAACGGTCAAAAATTGTACTTCATTTCCAAATCCTTAAAAAAAAAAAAAAAAAAAAAAAAAAAGAAAATTTTGATTTTTTGTGATAATTGCAGTTAAAATAGAAGATACACTTACAAAAAAAAAGTAATTTTTTTAAAAATTAATTTCAGATCGCTTACTTATATATTTTTTTAAAGCGAAGAAAAAAATCGTGTTGGTTCTGTAAGCTGTTTATTATGTGCATATATTAAATTATTGCAATTCAATATATTGTTTTTATTTAATATGAAATCTTTAAGCGTTATTTAATTTATGATAAAATAATTCTCATTAAGCACGAATTCGTTATTGTCAAAAAGAAGGAATTTAAAAGAAAAAGCTTAAGTTAAAAGATAACACAAAGTAGCAAAATTAAAATATCTAAATGTTAAAACACGTTTTTTTTGTGTGTGAGTCAGAAACAAAAGCTTATAGCTTAAAAATATTTTAAATTATTTTCGATCTTTCATAAGAAAAATCTTTGTATATAAGCTCATTAGTTCATTAAATCCACCTCATGTTCCTTTTTTGTTTTGCAATTTAATTACTTCCAATTTAGTAATTGCATTTAAGTAGAAATCTTTTAGATACAAAACCTATTAACGCATTAACTAATGTTTACAAGGTCCTACTAGAGAAATCTTTCTTTTGATTGCATTTGTTTTTCTTTTCTATGGAATAATCTCTACAAGAAAGATAAAAAGTAGCAATAATAATACATCAATAAATTTTCTGGTAAAAATACGATTAGTGCTTTTCTTCTCATTTAAAGCAGAACAAAATGTTTATAAATGTTTTTGATAATAAAATAACGGTCAGTTTCATTTATAAATTGAGCCCTGTCGAAGGTAAGCAACGCAAGTGACAAAAATGGAAATATGGAGATAAATAGTGCGAATGATTCGAGAAAAACCAATCTGTTTTGTGGTAACATTTGTTAGTGGAAGTCGTGACACGTACTGCTGCACTTAAGCAGAAAAACTACATTAAGCTTCTATATGATTCAGAAAAAAAAAATTAACTAAAGCTTTCGCATTTCTTTGGTGTTTTTTTATATTAAAAACCTTTCTTTTGTCACTTATAGTTCTACACCATCAACCAGAGCCTGGCAAAGTGCCAAGAAGAATCCATTCGTGTTCAAGGGAGGAACTGCTGGTATACGAAATGCGCCGTTTTTTTCTCTCGTTCTAGTTCGTTTAGAATACTTGATTTCTTCCGAACGGGTGCTATATTCCAATTTATATTATTATAATTTATATATTTTTTAGTTGGTTTCAATAAACAGTAAAGCAAACAGTCTGATTCGCGTACTTAATAAGCGCGGCGAATCAAACTTCCCTAAAACTCGAATGAATTCGTTCTTTTCTGCCATGCGCAGAAGCGTCCAACTGCCAAAACTCCGTGTTCGAACTGCACTAACCTTTGCTTCTTACTACATCAAGAAATGATTTTCAACATTAATTCAACTCACCAATGTTTACTTTAAGGAAATTACTTTAACATGGTGCTCATCATTTAGAGCAGGGGGACCCTAAATAGGGTCGCGAGGCACTTCTCATGGGGTCAACACATAACTTCTAATTTTAAATAAAAAAAAACTGTATTACATAGACAAAATGACCTTTTCTAACATTAAATATCATTTTCAATTTTACGCTAAACTTAAGGGCATAAATTACAAATAAATTGTTCAGTGACGTCATATCCGACCAAAATAAAATCCATCAAAAATCTTTAAAAGTAAGAAATGTACGAACAATATTCAAATAGTATAAAGAAGTGTGCAAATTATATATATAACTTGAATGAATTCCAGTAATTAGCAAAAATATTCAAAGGAAAGCAGTTTCATTATATCGCCGTTCCGGAAGAACAGTGACGTAAATGCAAAAACTTCAATTTTACAGGAGAGTAAAAAAAAACGATTTGCAGTTGTATAAAACGAAAAATTGAAAAGGGTGTAAGTGACAGAAAATAATGGTATATGGAGAGTAACTGTGTAGGATATATACTTTACTTTCATTTACCAGGGATCAGGATTTAATCACCTTAATTTAAACACCTAACTGCAGTCACGTCATTGTTTCTCTAAAAATTGTTCGATGTTTTAGAAGACAGAAAATGTCGTTCTACAGTTACGTCCATGTTTCTCTGTGTAAGGTTGGTTTGATATCGATTCTTTGTGGTATTGTCTATGGAATTATTTGCATTTGACACATTTCTGCAGTTCCGTCATTGTTCTTCCGGAACGGCGATATGGTAACAGTCAAGCTTTGTTTGAATGTGAGCAGTACCGCCTAACGAGAAAAAGTTCAATTGAGCCATCCCTTTAAATCAGCAGTATTTTCCATTTGGGTCTATGCGTTCCAAATTACGTTCCATTATATTTCCATACATCCAAGCATTACATTTTCAGTTAACCACGCAATTTTTTCAGTCCAACTCTACTAAATTTACTTATTTTACAGCGTCTTTTGGCAGTATAAAAAGAATGAGTGGGGTGAAAAGTGGACTGGATTCAGAAACAGCTTGAAATCTAACGTATAATTTGTGTCAAAGTACTTGTGTTAAAGTGCGAGTACCTATATAGCTATTAGAAATGAAGAGTGTCATATCTGCACGAAAAAAAAAAAAAAAAACGTTTTTTTTTTTTTTTTTGGTTTTTACATCAAAATTTACGGATTTTTGCGCTCTTTATATTGCGAATACTGCCGTAAGTAAATGTTCAAAAATAAAAGCTAGGGGCCAACTGTATGCTTTTGGTGCAATACTGTGATAACTACATTTTATAGTTATTTCTAATTTTTTTGACATTATTAACATCCATCAGGTGATAGAAAACTAGAACAACAACTATTTTCCGATTATAATAATCATTGAAACAGATAAAGTAATTAAATAAAACAAATTGTAAAAAGCTCAAACGACTCTCCTGAAAAATGTCCATTTTGGAAATATGAAACTGTTCACTACTATAAGCGATATGTGATCGTGGATTGCATATTTTTTTAAAAATGGGGTCTCGATTTGAAAAATATTGGAAACCTTTGATTTAGAGAACACGCATTAAAAATGACACTTAACTACTTACGACTATGAATAGTTCTTTTTTTTTTTTATAACAAATACGATTTTCTATGCGTCTATGGAACATAGAGAAGCACGATAACAGAAGAATCACATTCTGTTTCGGGGTTGTAACGTATAAATTCGGCTATCAGACAACAGAATTAATGAATTTTCGTTGAATATTTCACCAGAAAAGAGAATAAAAACTGCTAATATAGAAATTGCTAAATATATATATATATATATTTAATTTCTATTTTGTGTTTTCTCCCCACATATTTAAACTGATGCAAAACTTCGGAATATTAGGGAATTTCGCTTTTTTATTGCCAATTCTTAAAGCCTTAACTTAAAAAATACAGTAGCCCCTCGTTACATCGCGCTTGTCGGGAATAGCAAAAAAGCGCTATATAACTGATGCCGTTAGAAATAACTCAAAAAGTACAAGTAACTTGAGGGGACCTGAGCATGGTGAGAAAACGATGTCAAAGATAAAGGTAACCATTTTTTCCCCTCGTTGTGTTGTATAATTTCGATTTTTCAGCCAAGTGCCTTTCTGTACTAAAATGTAACTAGGAATGGGTGTAGAATCATTCTGCACACTCTCAGAAACGCATGCTCAAATCTCACGAAACTTTCGTCGCATTTGACGAAATGGCTTAGTGAAAAATGCTCCCAGTAAACCTTTCGCCAAATTGGCGAAATTTGTGCAGTAATTTTTTTAAGTCACGTGATCGCGAGGGGAAAGAATCGTTATAAATGAAGAAATTTTCTTGGCGATTGAAGAATCATCGAAAATGAGGATTCTAACTTTGAGAGTGGAGGCACGTAAGTTGGGGGGTGGGAGGAGAATTGCCGCAGCTTTTCACTGCAACAAATTCAGAAGAAAGGAAAACATTTCTGTGCGATGGTTTGAATCAGAAATGCAATATTTTTACTTTTGAGAGCTCAAACTCAAAATTTTCGGAGACAAAGAAAAAGCGCAGTATATCCGAATGAGCAATACAACGAAACGCGGTATAACGAGGGGTTACTGTAATTCTGTTCGAATGTTACCTAACCAGTAATACCGCCCAGGCGACAGCGTTTTGAAATTTTTTGGTTCGTGAAATTGTGACAGTGTGACAAGGGGAGGGGTAACAAAATGTGTGACAGAGGGAAGGGGGTCAAATATGAGTGGAAAAAGCGTGACATCATTTATGAACGGTCCCTATAGTCCTATATAGCGGTAAAACAAACACACAGGCATTTTATATATAAATTTAATTTATCATTCAATAACTCCATAAAATTATCTTTTTATAAATATACTTTTATGATTATAATAATAATTTAACTTTGTGCAAGTAAACTGCAAAAAAAATAATTTCACGCTAAGAAATCAAATAAGTATTAAAATGCAGCCATATGCTTCGGGGTTGCTTGGAATCCTTTTTCCAATGCGGCAGGGAGCTTCTAGATGCAAAACATTCAAATATTACATATTTTTATGCTTTCAAGTAAAAAACAAACATTTTATTTTGCAAATTATACAACTATAACTATTAATTATATACATATATTTTAGTTTTATTCATTGAACACTTATTTGTTTCTTGCTTTAGCGCACAATTTAATAAAGATCATTTTGTGAAATTTACTGAAAAGGGACCTAATGGCATAAGTTAGGGGATGCGTATTTCACCGAAACATTTACATTCTTCAGAAATTAAAGTTATGCTTCGTATGATTTTTTTAACATTCATTTAGTCCAGTCAAAAACTACTTTGAAGTCATATTTAGAATTGTATTCCTTATAGCTGAAACTTTTCGTTAATCTATTCTTAAAAGATAAAAATTTTCCAAAGCTGCTTTTGGATTATTCCTCTTTCCCAAAACCCATTTTAGCTTTGAGGTAATAAAGTCGTCTTATATCTCAATGTATTTGTTTTTTAAATCCATTAAGCTTATTATAAAAACTTAATTCTTTAAAAAAATAATATGCTCCATTATTCAATTTAGACAAGATCTTCTGTAGAAAAAAAATTCAATCTGATGTAAAATAAAAATAGCTCATTTGTGGTGAAAAACCTTTTGTTGGATGCTGCAAAGCCGAATTCGCCCTTTTTTTCTCTTCTTTTTTCTAGAGGTAAGCTGTAAAAACAGAATTCAGAATCTTATCTCGAAAAGTGCTCAAAAATGGAGGGAAGGTGAACTTTTAAATCTGATAATGCTGCTTAGTTTTGGAGAGATAAAAAGTACGTTTAAATCATGTGAACAAGTTTGCTGTGTTTTCAAGAGTTTTATGAGGCATGCTTTTTAGCCGCGTTGTTCACTAGAACACGACACATTTTCAAGTCAGTTCCTGTCAATAAAAACATACGATTATTCAGAATTTAAATTTTATCATTACGTCAAACGCAAATAAATTTATTTGCTCATGAATCCCCGTATTTCCAAATAGATGATTTTTTAGGTTTCAAATTTAGTCACACGGTGGAATTTCACTAAATTATTTCTGAATCAATTCCTCTAAGTTCAAAGAGAAACTTCTTCAGATATTAAATTTAATCATTAGGTGCAATTTCATTAAATTATTTGGATATTTAAATCATATCTTTGAGTTTTATTTAAACCTCCTCTTAGAATGGAGTACTTTATCAAGTTAATGAATTGAATTACTCAATGAAAGAAAGGTTTAACTTTGGTAATTTATAATAAATTGCTTGGATAGTAGTCATTTCATTTACTACAAAATTTATAATTTGTAAATGATAATTTAGAATTTATTATTTTTTAGATAATTATAAATTTTAGATTACAAAAATTATTACCTAATCCATAATTATTAATATATTATCTAAAATACATTAATATGCAGAAGCTCGTAAAGAAAAATGTTCACGCTCTCTTATACAATTTCCGGCCAAAAAAAAAAAGTTTTGCCAAGACGCTTTCTAAAACTGTAAAAAAAAAAAAAACCCTGAGTAAAATGGAAAAAATTCTTAATATACTTAAATAATGAGCAGTAAGGTCTATAGCAGAGGTCGGCAAGCTAAATTGACTGAAGATCTACTTTTCAAGTGTTCGGGCGAACACCAAGATCGACTCGGAGGGCGGCGGGGGGGGGGGGGGGCATACACTATTAATAGGTCATTGTTGAGATTGCGCCTGTGTTCAAATTGTAGGTTTTTTCTTGTCAAAATAAGTTTTGATGCTTATAAAATACCTTCCAAAATAATGTTGTGTTAACACAGTTAACTCGCATCTCTCATTCAATATTTCAGATACTAATATATTATATCCTTTAAATTTAATAAAATAACTGTTAGGTTTGCTTTTGGTTAGTGTTTTAAATAAAATACACATGTGAAATGCCGCTACATTCTTTAATTAACTCTCATCGAGAGCATAGTTTAAGTGACGACTGACATTTCATAATATTGGCAAGTTTGTTTAGGTCCAGTGAATGGTCTGACGAATTAAGAGGCATTTTCTGAAGGGGGGGGGGGATAAATTCACCTTCTAATTAAAAAGTCGTTTGATTTTTTTTTTTTAACTATAAACTGTTCAAAATGCTGTCGCGATCGACGGGTTGCCGACCACTGCTGTATAGTTTAATAAGCACCTAAATATTTAAATTAGCTTTACGGTATTCTTGAATACCTTTATTTTTATTTTGCGTATTAATAAATGCCATAATCAAAACAGCTCTTTAATGAAAGTTTAGGTTACAAATTCAGAATGTATCGAAAATTATACAAAGAAAAAACGCATACGTTTTAAAGGCAACTTGATTAATTTTTCTACCTTTTAACTTTTGGAAAAAGAACAAATAGTTACTTTCATTTTTCTGTACTTATAGTATTCAAATCCTAAAACTAACCAATTATATTGTCAAATGCCTACATCATGACAAATATTAAAGTACAATGACAAAACCCAACCTCAAGTATTGCGCCCCATTTTGAAATTGTTCAGTAAAAGGCGGAAAGCAACAGAATAAAAACAGTTAATTTAATTTTATATTTAATTACTGACTTTAGAGTTTGTATATAGTTTTTCATTTTAAATTTTGTCATACAATTGCTTATTTTTTTAATAATATGAATATTTCTAATACAATAATGTATAAATTATACTCATTTAACTTGGTGGTCAAATTAAATATGAACAACATTGATTTGAAACTGAAATGGCTTTCAGGGACAGTTCATAAATGTCACGCTTTTTTACCGTATACTAGCCCCCTTCCCCCTTTGTCACAAAATGTCATACCTCAAGGGACCCCCTATCCCCCTTTGTCACATGTCCCGCTATGTTGCATAAGCATGATGTCACACTTCTTGTTACCCCCCCTCGCATTGTCACAATTTCTCTAACCCCCTTCGAAGCGTGACATCATTTATGAATGATCCCTTATATGATGCTTTAGTTTACTTTTCCCCTAAAAAATAAATAAATAAACGGACACAGTGAACTTTATTTTAACAACGGTTTTATTTAACTTTATTTGTTACGCGGAGATTTCGACCACTATTACTGCACAAATTACCTTCAAACATTGCACACAAGCTTATCTTCGATTACCAATACAACATTCCATCCACTTTACAATTTATCATTGAATGAAAAAAAAATTAATAATTTTAGCCCTGAGGAAAATATCAGAATTATTATTTGTCGAATGGCAACAATAGCTTTGTTTGGAATGTTTAGATAATGCAACTATGTTTAGAATTTTAAATCAAATCGTGTAACTTAAAAGATTATTTATATCTTTATCTCCACTTTGGGACCGTTCATAGATGATGTCACGCTTTGTTCCGATACATTTGGTACCCCTGCCTCCTTTGTCACAAAATGTCATACTTCAACGGACCGCTCCCCCCGTCGTCACATGTCACGCTATGTTGTATAAGCCTGATGTCACACTTCTTAAAACCCCTCCCCTTGTCACTTTGTCACAATTTCACGAAGCCCCCCTCCCCCTAGAAGCGTGACATCATTTATGAATGATCCCTTTGGTGTTTGGTGGTAAAAACCCATTTTTTCACATTGTTTTTTATCCCGGTGGCAAAAACTAGCCAACCCTGATTTAAACTAGAGTTTTTTTCCCTTTTCTCTTCTCTTATTTAAGAGATGAAGGAAGCATCTGCAACACACTCTCTTGCTCAGAAAAGTGAAAAATCAACTTCTCTAAACAGAAGAATTAACTTGTTTCACGATTCTCACAAAACATGCGGACACAATTTCCGGGATTATATCTTCAAAAAGTGAAAGATGGCAGCTCCGCGCAATAATCTGCCATAATTCCCCGATTTCAGTGCTCGCTACATTAAGTTTCGATTGGACTTGCACCACTCTCGCCCGGGGATCGGCCGATCGCTTTGTTTTTGTACCGTCATCCTAACTGCAGATTAATGACGACATTGTGTACTCGCTGCCCTTGCAGAAATTTGCACGTGGCGGAAGAACTGCAGATGGCGCTGGCTTAATGACGAATACCAGACGAAAATAAACCTCTTGAGCTCCGGAAAGCCCGAGTGCTTTTATGAAAAGCTAAATAAATATTTGCACTTTGGGATAAATTTGCATAATTGTATATTGAACTGGGGGTGTGACGGCCGGCGGCGAGCATGTCCCACGAAACCGTCACGGAGTAATTGATTTAATTTGTATTTTATGTTGAAAATACAGCATAATCAGGGTGTTGATGATCCAGCCTTTTCAACTGGATTCGTCTTTGCGAAATTTAAAAACAGTGTTGTGAAAAATCCAATATTTTTGACACAATTCACCATTAGAAGGAACACTGATAAAACTTTTTTTTTGAATTTTTTAAAATAAATAACTGTGTAAAAATTACGATTTGACATCTCGAAAGGTCCGTTTTGATTCACTGGAGTTTTGTGAAGTGCCTATTTTGATTAACTGAAATTTTATGAAGTGTCCAAAAACGGATTTGAATTTACTCTGGCCTTAAAAATGGTAAATTAACATTTTACCGACCGGCCGTCGATTAATCGACGTTTTGTTCTCAGCGCATACCGACCGGCCGTCGATTATTCGACGTTTGCTCCCCAGCACTTATCGACCGGTCGTCGATTAATCGACTTTTGATCTTTCTGTTAGATTTGGTTAGGACGATCTGCGGCTGAGCGGATGGTGAAAGGGCATAGTATGTTCGAACCGCTACCGGTCGGTAAAGTGTTAATGTAAAGATCAGAAACAAATATTAGGATCAACGATAATTAATAGGATTTTTTCTTTAATGTGATGGCCATGCTCTAGAACAGGGTTTCTCAACGTTGGCCATATGGCCCCCCAGGGGGCCACAGATAAATCTACGGGGGCCACAGAAAGAAAATGAAATTTAGGGGAGCCACAGACATCCTGAAGTGGGCCACGACATGTTTCCTAACTAGCATTATAAATACAGCACTGAAAATTTCTCGAATAATTATACTTGGTGGTACTACTAAGATTAAAATACGACAAATGTTACAAATAAAATTCCATTGATACCACATAAGTTTCCTTCACGCTCTTTACGAAACGTAAATCACTCAAATAGCGCCATATAGTCTCCAGACACGTGCTTGTTTGAGCTGGAGACCTTGATGTATGCGAGACATTCTGTTTACATTGTATTACAATACATGTTTAGTTTCAGGAGTTGAAAAATAGATGGGGTGAAAGGTTATTATAGTATCTGCGCCAAGGCAAGTGACGAGTCTTATGGTCGTCGTTATGAGAAGCCCATAGTGTGGTTGAGTAAAAATAATAATAATAAATTATATAACACACACAAAAAAAAAAAGAAAAATTAAAGGACGAACTCTATTTGCGATATTGAAAAAAAAGCAATAGCATTTCTAATTTTGGATGAAAGGTAAGCAAAATTCATAGCTCCTTTATGAAGTTGCATTTCAAAATTGGTTTTTGTTCTTCCATTTTTTCAATTACTTCTTTATTTTTCTTTTAGAATTATTATCGAACTTACTTTAAAGTTCTAAAAATTATGTACTTCCTGTAGTAACTTTTGACAGTATAAATTTTAAAAAGCTAAAAAGACTCGTTTATTAAAGGAAATAAACGAGTCTTTTTTAGATGAGTTAAAAGAAAAGGTAATAGAAGCGAAATGTGACATATTTTATTTGGCAAATATGTTTGAAAAAATAAATCTGCTAAATAAAGATTTGCAAGGGAATAATTGAAACCTGATTCGCTGCAAAGAAGTGATAACTGCGTTTCTTAAAAAGCTAGAATTGTACAAGAATAATATTTCGCGTCGCAATTTGATTCACTTTTCATCCCTGAGTTTGATATCTACCGAACTAGAAGATAGTGACATTTTTGTATACACAGAGCACTGCAAACAATTATATGACGATATGAAGTTAAGATTCTCTGATATACTATATATGAAGATTCCTCAATGGGTAATTAACCCCTTTCAAACAGATATTGATGATGTTGATCTCATTTTTCAAGAATCTATCATAGAATTACAAAGTGATGTAAGTGCACAAATAAGATTTAAATGCGGTCTTGTTAATTTTTGGCTACATAATGAAATTAGAGAGAAGTACTCCCAGCTTTGGGAAAAGGCTGAATTATATTTTATTGCTTTTCCCACTTCTTACCTTGTTAAATCAGCCTTCAGCCGACTTCTTCATGCGAAAACTAAGGAGCGAAATCGTTTGGATATTGTTAAAAGAGGGGATTTACGATTAGCTTCAACCAGTTTTACACCTGATATTGAAAACTTAGTAATACTGCATCAAGCGCAAAGTTCGCATTGAACATTATGTACATACTTGTAAATAAGTTAAAAATAAAATATGTTGCTATGGTATAATTTATAAATAAGAAATTAATCCTTGTGTGTATCTTACAATTACACTTACAATCAGAGAAACATATATATATATATAGTGGGTGGGGAGCCACAGGAAAATTTTATTTAGTAAAGGGGGATATCAGTCAAAAAAGGTTGAGAAACCCTGCTCTAGATAATAATAAAATAATTATTTAAAAAAATTATACAAAAAACAACGTTTTTATTGCGCACTGCAGTTAAATTTTTGTAATTTTTTTGTCCCAGAATTTTCTTCCACGATTTTTTGACAATCATAGCGCCTTTACTGAATTTTGGTGGCAATTTTAGGAACTAATCGCCGTCTTTTATTTAATGTTATTGGAAATTCAGAAACGCATCAAATAATGATAAAAGTGGTAGAATATTGCATTGTAATCTGGTTCTGAGCTATATGTAAGTTTTCAAAACAATAGCTTATCAGGAAATCGTCGAAAATTCGCATGCAAAATTCCGCGGACAGACAAGAAAGCAAAAGAAAAACGTTGTAAAAACATTAACGCAATTTAAAGTTAATTTGTTAAGTTATACTGCTGGTATACTTCACAAAACTCCGGATTGTTACGATATTGTTGATGAACCAATATACGAATTTTCTGGTTTAAGTTTTATGCATGCAGTCTGAAATCGTTTTTTCCTCGATTTTTTTATCGTTCCGGAATTTTCCTGTTCCACCATCAACAAAAGTTAAAAAAAAAAAAAAAAAAAAAAACATAAAATAAGCACTAATATGTTACATTTACAGTACTTTCCCCACGGTATTCAAAACCACATTTAATGATAAATGCATGTTTTTTTCTTTTTTAGTTTCTTAAATAATAAACCTTATATTGCAATCATTAAAAATATATTTGTACAAAGGCCGTGCACAATATTAAAACACGGAACATAATTACAAGAAATCAGATTTAATAGGCGATTGAACAGGCCTGTTAAACGCGCAGGAGAGAAACTGGATTTAAATGCACTGAAGAGTAATAATTAACAGTAAAACGTGATAAGTAATAGCTGTATTACTACATAGTATAAGCTTAAAGAATTAAAATTGCTTAAATATTACTAAAATAAAGCCCGACTCCACATTTTTTTTTCTTTTGTACCTAAATAAAAATAACTCCAGTGAAATATTTAAAATTACTCACTTTTTCTATTAAGATGATAAAATTACAATAAATGCACATAAAAAGCAAAAGGATGCAAGTGACGAAGATGAAACTTTGGAGATAACTAATGCAAATGATATGAGAAAAACCAATCTAATTTGTGGCAGTAAGATGTTTATGCCAGCTCTGACAGTCTTTGCTATCCATCGTGGCTGTTAAAAAAGATAACTAAAGGGAAAATGCTATGCAGTATAGTCAGGGTAGCCGCGATTATCTCTTTTTGACTGGGTCTGGAACAAGGACGAAGTGAAAATCACTATAAGATAATTCGTGGCGAGGGCCATCGCGATTATCTCTTTCTTTGACTGGTTCGGGGTGAGGACGCCGCGATTATCTCTCTCTGTGACTGGTGTAACGATCCTCCTAAAATGAAGCAGAAAAAAAAGCATTCTCGACTACAGAGATCAACAGCGGTTTTAGGGACCACGGAAGGGGGACGGTGATTGGCCATCGGGAGAGAAGGATGGATGCTTTTGCCATCAACGGCTGCGAAAAATTCCTCTGGATATCTCCACGGCGCGGTTTTCGAATACATATAGAAACAGTATAAAAGCTGTAAAGTTGACCACCTTTGTAAGCTGACCACCTGTCTAAGTTGACCACTTTTGTCGGGAATGCAACTAGCCCTATATTATATAATGTAGTGAAACTTTTGTAACTTGACCACCTAAGTTGACCACCTGTCCATATTGACCACTTATATACGCCAAACTTGGGTGGGAGTATTATAAAAAAACCCTTTGTGTGTTGACCACATAATTATTAAATTTATTAGTTTACCTATTTTTGCAAGGACAAAGAAAAACTAAAATAACTTCTAAAGGATATTTTTTATTCTATAATGTGAGACCAGTATTTGTCTGGATGAAAGAACCATCAATATAAAGTTTGCCTGAACTTCTTTGTAAGGTAATCATATGGGAAAACTACTATGAACATTATTTTATTCCTTAAATAAATACCTTCTATCTGATGTAGCCATTTTGAAAAGAAAAAAAAAATGTATTTGTAGGAAGTCTTTACTATCATTTCAGTAACTTACATAATTAATAAGATATATCTTTAACTTAACTCAGTACTTTACAATATAAGTCATTCAAGGTTAAATTTCTCTAACGGTATTTTAAATAATTGCGAAACAAAAACTAATCACTATTTTAAAGTAACGTTAATACATAAAGTTATATCTTAATTAGTTACCAAATGAATAACTACATAGTATAAGAAATGACAAAAAAAAAAAAAAAAAATCTCCACCCTCTGTAAGTCGTCCACCTGTTTAAGTTGACCACTTAAGTGCTGCGCCGCAAGTAGTCAGCTTACACAGGTTCCACTGTGCTTGTAAGTTAAAATAGTCTTGTAGTTGTGTCTGCATTGTGGTTGTCGATTAAATGTGTCAAAAGAGCCTCACAAGCTGCGTATTAACCCAGCAGTGCCACCACAGGATGCCGAACTTGTGCGGGAAGAGGCCGCCGCGATTATCTCTCTCTTGGACTGGAGCAAGGTAGATGCGAACATCAGTGAGATGATCGGGGCGGCTCCAACCCAAGCTATAGCTTAGTGAATTTCGCTCATCCCTTGTTCCAGGCCTAGAGAGATAATCGCGGTGGCCCCGGAAGAGTTCCGCTATTCGGAACTAATTAGGACCGAACATTGTTCGGTTTAGTGGGAATTCGGAATAGGCGGGTTTCATGATCAATGTCAGCTTATTGACTCGTTAAGGCATAAAATTAGTAAGGGGACATTTGCTGAGTCTGAAAAAAAAAAAATGCTGACTTTACTTGTGTTTAGCAGTGATTAAAAATGATTCTACAGAATTGTATATATGATGCCAATATATACTGTAAGCAAGCAGCTTCCCCTTCAATTTGGTTTCAAGCGTGGTTAGGGCTTAGGTGTCTACGTATGTCTCTAACTTTGTATTAAAATATATGTACGCGTTTTCACGAACATTCTTTTTATTTTCTCCTGTTTTTAAGTTTAAAAAAAAATCGCTTTTTTTCTGAAATCTGTTCGGAATATCGGGATAGCCAGGTTCGCAATAGCGGGACTCCACTGTAACTGGAAACTAATTTTTTTTTACTCACTCCGTAATGTATTTCTGATTGAGGGTATTCCCGTCAAATATTAAAGCAAAATGCAAAATAAGTGGGCGATTGGTCACCTAGTGGTTAGGATGTCGAGCTTCGGATCGGAGGATCGATACCAGAGCCACTGAAGACCCACCATGTGCACTTGGGGATACGTGCATGTAAAATCCGTGGACCCCGAGGGAATTCCAAGGGTGGAGATTTTCCCTTCCCTTTACTCTTAGGTTAAAAAAGGAAGCTGCGTATTTGTGGTGGCGCCATCTGCTGTCATCCAAATACATAATGAGCCAAGTCGTACTTCAACGGTTGTGGTGCTCATCTATAAACGGAAGGTGCTCTTTTCTGCCTTAATTCCTAGTCGCGCTGCGAAAGGGAGTTTGGATATCCAAGTGGCAATAGAAAAAACAACAACAAAGTTCGTGCATACTATGTAAGGTCATTATTTTCATTATCATTAAACTAAATTAGTCATTTAATTCCTTTAAAAAAATCCAAAAGCTCTTCTATTTTAGATCAAATTCCCCGTTAAAAATTCTCATCTTAGAAATCGGAAATCTATTCCAGTAAAATGTATCTAATGCTCAAACATTTCTATTCAAATCAAATGCGCCGTTTAAAAAAAAATAAAAAAATCACCAAGTCTAAGAACCCATAAACTCCAAATTCAAATTCTGCAAGAAAGAAGGATGATCTTTAATAAGCATAATATCCAAAAAAGACTTTGTGCGAGCACTCCTACCACTTTCACAGAGAAAACTTATTTTCAATAAAACGAGGAATACGGTCTTCCGAAACTCTGCAGCTAAATGGAAATTGGATGCCAGAAGCTTAAAGGCTATTTTCGAAATATTTCAATGAACAGACGATATTAAAAGCAGGTTATTAGGGATCTTGACTGGAAGCTAGGAATGCTGGGAGAGAGGATGCTGATGGATAAACAGTTGCCAATACATATTGAAAACTACGCTTGTTCACGAACGTTATTAATGGACACTGAATTTATTATTGAAGAAGAATGCCGAAATATGGTTCTATTAAACATGTTTCGAAATGTAAGATTTTAATTAGTGTATGATAGAAACTGTAATGTAACTAACTGGAGAGGGTGGAGGATTTTTGGAGTGACTTCCCCAGAAGCTATGATTTTAAGTAATATTTTTATATACAGTAAAAGCTCTTAAGTAGACTTTTGTAACTTGACTGCTAAAGTGTTGCACCGCAAGTGGTCAACTTACACAGGTTTCACTGTACTATCTTTGCCAATACAGTCAATTCCGGTTAATTGGACCATATGGCGAAACTACCATTTTGGTCCTATTAACCGGCTGGTCCGAATGCGACCGCAAGTGGTCAACTTACATAGGTTTCACTGTACTATCTTTGCCAATATAGTCAATTCCGGTTAATTGGACCATATGGGGAAACTATCATTTCGGTCCTATTAACCGGCTGGTCCGAATGCGCGGATATGGAACAACACACTCAAAAATAGAATCCTCATTTTCGACGACTCTTCAATCGTCAAGAAAATTTCGTCATTTATAACGATTCTTTCCTCGCGTGATCACGTGACTTAAAACAGTTACCGCACAAATTTCGCCAATTTGACGAAAGGTTTACTCGGAGCATTTCTCACGAAGCCATTTCGCCAAATACGACGAAAGTTTCGTGAGATTTGAGCATGCGTTTCTGAGCGTGAAGAGAGGACGTTTCGTCGACCCGTTTTCAATCCGTTCTACGCGGGCAACTTATGGCTCCTGTTTTATATTTGCTTTTATTTTTCTGGCCCGATTAACCCTTTATCTACCGACGGTACTTATAAGTACCATTCTCTATAAATTCCATCCCAGCAACCATTTTTACCAATACTCTGATGGTACTTTGCCGGGACGGTTTTTAAATTCCCCCTTTTCAGGATACATATCAGCAAGGGTTCTATAAAGAGTATTTTAGCGAGGAAAGGGACATAGATAGTTTTGAAACCGATGCTGTGTTTTGAACTTCCATTTTGTTTAAATTGCTTCCTTAGAGTTTCGCTCCAGAAAAGCAGTAAAATTCAAGAATCAAGTCACTGATTTTTCTAATATGTTAGTTAAGAACTAATAAAACTATTTGACGAAATATTTTGATTAAAAAGTATGTAATTAATTTCACAGGGTAAATACTCTGTTCGACTTATTAGCTGTAAAGAAATAAATACTTATAGAATGAGCATTTTATTTATGTAAATCCCTTAATTTTCAGTGTAAATACCTAGACAAACTATTTCTGTAAAAAAAAATTATTGCAGATCATAATGCAGTAGATAAAGGGTTAAACGGATTTTTTGTCCTAATAAGCGAAAAATATTAGGCTTATGTAAGAGGAAATGCTTTGGTTTTTTATAATTTGGTCCGAATAATCGCCTTGTCCGATTATCCTGTGGCCCAATTAAACGGATCCACTATACAATAAATATTATTCGAGAAAATCTCTTTTAATGAAAATAAAATATAGCCAATTCTTTTATAACAGTGGTCGCCAAATTAACGATCGCGAGCTACTAGTAGCAAAGATCCAAATAAGTTGGATGTTTTTCATCTAGAAGCTAGAAAAAGGGATTCCTTGTAACCTCGAAACACGCGTGTGAAATTTTTACAAATTTTGTGTTTAATTTTACTTTGAATTTAAATTTTTACTTTGTAGCACAAAGATTTACATTTTATTTCAGAATAGAATTAGATTAAAATGAATTTAAGTTTTTTAGCGCTACCGAGAAAACAAAATAAAAAATATAAAAAAACGAATTTTTAAAACTTATTGCTGTTTATAATTTACATAAAAATTCCGCAAGAAAAAAAACAAACACAAGTGATTCAAAAATAAACAAATACATGAATTTTAAAAATCGAATGTGGAAAACCAAATATCACCACAAAACATATGCTTCATTTTCATCCAACAAATGAACAAAATATTCGAAGTTTTTTTTTTTTTCGAAATTATTACTGAATAGCTCCAGGGAATAGAAACAAAAGTTAAAGAGAATATCAATCATTCCATCATTCCCTCTATCGAATTGCAATTTACGTAGAAAATATTCGTTTTAGAAAGGAAGAAAAAAAACAGCGCATGCTTATCAGATTTCGATTATTTTTGTCGAAAGCTCACTTGAAATAAAGCTTTGTTGTTGGCAACGAACAGTTTGAAAATTCAATTTCGGTAAACGAATATTTGAAATGAGAAAACTACCGATCGTAGTCGAATATTTTGCTAAATACCGATAATACATGTAGCATTTTAAATGCACTGGTAAGTAAAAATTAGGTAAACAAAATTGATCAACGTAAATTGAGTCCAGAAAATTATTTGGTAAGTGAATTTTCAGAAGAAATATACTGTCGGCGTTCTGGTAAAATCACGAGAACTACAACTGCTATTTTGAGATACTGCTAAAAAACACAAGTTGGATTTGAGTAAAAAATAACAAAAAGTATTTTTCGGATTTTTACTGATTACATGATTGGTTAGGGCAAATGACGTGTAAAGGGTCCTTTAGTTGTAGATTTCATGAGATTTAACGCCCTAAAACGCATTCAGGGGTCACAGTTAGTCATAAGGTTTAGAGCAGCTTTCTGAGCAGGGAAAATTAAGTTTTGGAGCGCGAAAAAAACACTTTTGGAGCAATCAAAATAAAGTTTTGCAGCAGAAAAGGCAGTTTCGTAGCACGGGAAATCAAGTTTTGCAGCAGGAAAAAACTTTTGTAGCATATAAGGATAACTTTTATAGTGGAAATATTTCGTCTTGTGGCAAAATTTCGCTGCTTAGAAAGAGAAACTTCGAGCTATAATTGCTTGAGGAAGAACTGTCTGATAAATTTACCCTGTATTTAGTATACCGATGTCAAAAGATAATCATAAGCAGAATTTTACACTTCTATAGGAATTATCGTCTGAAACTTTTTTTTATATATTTTAAAAATATCTAAGTATATATTACTGTATCATATTCTGACGAGATTGCACAAAATAAAAATTGCGGTTTGGGAGAAAATTATGTCAAAATGTATAAATTAGGTCCTAGTAGGTTGAGTTAAGCTTTAAACTCAAAGAACCAAAAAATTAGCTTAATATCGCGTTCATTTTCCTGCCGAACTGTTGCAGATTTCTGATCCAACGCTTGGACGCTCACAAGCATGACAAACACTCGACTAGTCACTTAAAGCGCTCGAAATAGAACTACTTGAGAGGTTCTTGAATATAGCTGCCCCGAGCTGAAAATTATTCTATGAAAGGCAAGAGAAAAAACTCCACTAAGAAGTCACAACAAAAATATTATGCTCCTTTAATCTTATTACATGTAATTGTAGCGCTGAAAGTAATTAAAGCCTGGAAAATGTTCATTATAATATTAAGTGATTTAAAAGGGTTCTCAAGGACCAACTTACTTATGCCTAAACAAAGTTCATACTATGTCAAAGCATGGGAAAGTTATTTTTCGTATGCCTCAATTGGTATATGCGTGAAATACTTTTTCCACAATAGGGAAGTTTCGTATTGAATATTCCTATTTTGATAGATAAATAAATTTCAGTACTTTTCCCTTATCCAGACGCAGGCGATAAAGTCGCCAATAATGACGCAACCACCACCAAACGGAATATCGCCGCTGGTAACCTATTGCGTGAGCTGTCGCCAAAAAGTCTGCTTGGCGAGATTTGCGTCGGGAGAATGGAAAAAAATTTAAAGTTCAACAACGCCAGTCTCAGAAAATCAAATATTGATTTTTAATTAATTTTAAAACATCCCACGCGCAAAAACGGTGCTTAATGCGTCAGTCCCCTAACGTCACCATATTTTTCATTGCAGACTTTACGTTGCTCTTAATTATTTGCTTTCTTCTCATCGCTATTTCCTTGCTACATTGAAACTATTACTTTCTTATGGAGTCGAGATTTCTAAAAGGTCAATCAGGCTTACTATTACTGCTTTAACTCAATGAATCTTATATTTATCATTAATTTACTCAATAAAGAAATATCAAGCTAAAGCATTCCTAATGAAAAGAAAAATACTTATTTTTCATCACTCTCATTCCAAAGAATAAATCTAGTCAATTTGATGTACGATAGTTAAGTTGGACGACCCTCTGGCGATTAAAAAGAAACAATTATCGATTCATTTAGTCAAAAGCTATGGATGAAAAAACAAAAACAAAATTAAATTATAAATCTCCACCCATAACTTTTTTTCTAACTATCGAATATGGTCAAAGAAAGTTACGGGTACTATGGGAAACCACCCTCAATTAAGAAAATAATCATCAAACTTAGTTCATACGGTGAGACGTTACCGATGTTCGAACAAACTAACGAAAAAACATATACAGTGATACCTCGAGATACGAGATTATTTCGTTCCGTAACCTTGCTCGTATGTCAATTTGCTCGTACCTCAAAGCTATTTACTGCGCAGACAACTGCTCGACAGAGCTCGTATCTCAAATCACTCGTATGTCAGGGCACTCGTATCTCGAGGAACCACTGTACGGTATGAATTGTAAATCGTCCTCCTTTGAGCAGTGGGTTAAAAAACGTAAAACTGATAAATAATAGTTTTTTTTACTGCAAATAACTCTAAACTCAGGTGTAAAAACGCAACATCTTAATATTCCAGTCCCCACAATGTAGACCCGTAAAAATTTCTATGTCCAGAGATTTTCTCTTTAGAATCGGGATCTGTAGAGGTTCTAATACGAAACTATCTTGGGTAGACATGTTGTTTTCTGGGCGAAATAATTTTACAAGCCATCAAATATGGCTGCCATTTTGGTTCCTTTTCTCATTTATCAACCAATCAACATATAAACTAAATTTTGGTTTTAAACCTTGGTTTTTGGGGTCTAAGAATTCAAATAACATATTATTTAAGTCATTAAAACCATCTTACTATCTTTTCCAGCATTTTGCGTGGAAAGGTATCCAATAACTGTTGTTTAATATTCTGGTTGCAAAAAATGAAACTAGAATAAAATAATTTTGCATAATATTAAATTTCAACTCGTGTTTATTAGAATTATACGTTCCTTTTATTGACAGAATTTTATAATAAAAGCAAAATGTAAAATAAAGCAATAAAAAATGAATGAATAAAAGCATGATATTTGATTTTGCATTCGTTGTTGGTACATTTGACAAAATAGTGCACTTTACAACAGCACTTTGCAAGAACATCTTTTGGAGGCAAAAAAATAACATTTGCTCACACACAGGAGTTCCAGTAGCAGGAAATTCAAGAACGTTTTGGGTTTCAACACCCCGTTATTTTTTCCCAACAAAAATAACATGAATCATTTATTAATTGTTTATTTTCAATAAGACGAATATACCGTCTTGTATGCTAAAAAGCTCTTAGGATGCGCCTTTTAACTGAAAGTGATGTCGGTGGAAGTCCACTCAGTGGAACCGACATCTTGTATTCATTAAATCGTAGATCATCAAATGCTTCAAGTGTTGAATGAGCTTTCCGGACTCGTCCTAGGTATTTCTCCACGTTTTCATAACCGTACTCGTCCTCTGTATCTGCAAAATCTGACAAATATGAAATAGGATTTGAATTTACAGCTGAAATTTTTGTCCCAATTTTTCTAATTTCGTTATTACCTTTAAGAATATGAGTTTTCGAGTTTACTTTGGCTTGCAATTGATTTTGTTTTCTGATAAGAATATTTGTTGGGAATAAAACGGCCTATTTTCTCCTATTTCGAAAAGCATCCAGAACTCAGATATTCCTTGGCACATCCATGTTGATGCAAATCGAATTAACAATACTACACGTCTGTATCATTCGAGGGCACAACCACTCATTTTGCACCATGTTAAACAGCCCAGTGTATGTGTGGAGCAAACTGCTCCACACATACTTGTTCGTAAACTGCCTCCTCTAACGGTGTTATTAAGCTCTTTAATGTCCTGTCTTACTTCTGCAAAGTGCTTAATTGCAGGTTGCAACATATTATTAACTAATAAACGACTAGAAACTAATGAAAATATAACACGTTATACATAACTTTCGAACACAGCATGAAGTTCCTGCAAAGACCATACCGACATCGATCCGTGCAGAACATTGTTGAAGACTTCCCCAAAAATTTTTCACTTTCTTTAACTTTATCATTCGAACTTGTGTTATGAAATCAACAACAAGGGCAAGTACAAAGATAAAACAACGTAAAAAAGCACAAATTCAGATTAAAATTAACGCAAATAGCTATTTCGAAGCTACAAATGGAGCCTCTTCATCAGTGCATAAAAAGAAGAAGAAACGCTCAACACACAAGCAAGAAAGCTGTGAGTGTTCTTTTTATGCACTGATGAAGAGGCTCCATTTGTAGCTTCGAAATAGCTATTGCGTTAATTTTAATCTGAATTTGTGCTTTTTTACGTTGTTTTATCTTTGTACTTACATTTTTGCACAAAGTATTTTGATCATTTGTCTTATAACAACAAGGGCAGTTTTCGATCAGGATATTTTGCTGAAAAATAAAAATTTTTGGACAACAGATATTTCTCCAGCTATCAACAGCGTTGACCGGGTTTTTTGGCCCAAAAAAAAAAAAAAAAAACGGCCCTTGGTATACTTGTTTTATAAACAAGTTTCCCTGAAAAAGCTTCTAGAGGAACTGAACACTTTAATTTTATTGTAATTTTTTAAAAATTACTTCTACTTTAAATTATTTCCTTCCATGAAATATTTCATGTATAATATGTCATGTGATATTATAGCATAGAATTTATTCTTTGAATAGGAATGCTCATTTTACTTATTTTAGATAAGTTCAGTATTTTAAATTTTTAATTTCGAGTTAACTGAAAATTGTAAACAAAAAGGATAAAATGATATTTAGTCCGGGCCGGTTTTTTCCGGGGCGAAAAAACCCGGCCAACCCTGTTGTTGGCTAAAGAAATATCTGTTGTCCAGAAATTTTGTATTCAGCAAAATAACTTCATTGAAAACTGTCCTTGTTGTTAACTTCATGACACAAGATCGAATGATAAAGTTAAAGAAAGTGAACAATTTTCGAGAATTAGTCAACAATGTTCTGCAAGGATCGATGTCGGTCTGCTCTTTGCAGGAACTTCATGTTGTGTTTGAAAGTTGTGTATAGCATGCTATATTTTCCTTTATTTCTAGTCGATTGTTAGCTATTAATGAGTTGCTATCTGCACTTATATTCTTCCCAAAAATAAGGCAGGACATAAAAGAGCTTAACAACACGTTAGAGGAGGCAGTTTATGAACAAGTATGTGTGGAGCAGTTTGCTCCACACATACACTGAGCTGTTTAACATGGTGCAAAATGAATGGTGGTGCTTTCGAATTATTAAGACGTGTAGCATTGTTAATTCAATTTGCATCAACATGAATGTGCCAAGAAATATCTGAGTACTTTATACTTTTCAAAATAGGAGAAAATAGACGTTTCATTCTAAACAAACATTCTTATCAGAAAATTAAATCAATTGATAGCCAACGTACACTTGAAAGCACACATTCTGAAAGGTAATGACAAAATTAACAAAATTGGGCAAAAATTTCAGCTATAAATTCAAATCCTATTTCATATTTGTAAAATTTTGCAGAGGCAGTGGATGAGTGTGATTATGAAAACGTCTAGAAATACCTAGAGCGAGTCTGGAAAGCTGATTCAACACGTGAAACATTTGATGATCTACGATTTAATGAATACAAGAAGTCAGTGCCACTGAGTGGACTTCAACCGACATCACTTTCAGTTAAAAGGCACATACTAAGAGCTTTTTAGCATACAAGACGGCATATTCGTCTTCTTGAAACAAAACAATTAATAAATGATTCATGTTATTTTTGTTGGGAAAAATTAACGGCGTGTTGAAACCCAAAAAAATCTTGAATTTCCTGTGTGTGAGCAAATGTTAGGTTTTTGCCCCTAAAAGATGTGCTTGCAAAGTGCTGTTGTAAAGTGCACTATTTTGTTAAATGTACCAACAACGAATGCAAAATCAAATATCATGCTTTTATTCATTCATTTTTTATTGCTTTATTTTACATTTTGCTTTTATTATATAATTCTGCCAATAAAAGGAACGTATAATTCTAATAAACACGAGTTGAAATTTAATATTATGAAAAATTATTTTATTCTAGTTTCAATTTTTGCAACCAGAATATTAAACAGCAGTTATCGGATACATTTCCAAGCAAACTACTGAAAAAGATAGTAAGACGGTTTTAATGACTTAAATAATATGTTATTTGAATTCTTAGAACCGCAAAAAACAAAGTTTAAAACCAAAATGTAGTTTATATGTTGATTGGTTGCTGAATGCCAAGTGAGTAAAGGAATCAAAATGGCCGCCCTATTTGACGGCCTGTAAAAGTATTTCGCCCAGGAATCAACATGTCTACCCAAGATAGTTTCGTATTAGAACCTCTATAGATCCCGATTCTAAAGATAAATTCTCTGGACATAAAAATTTTTACGGGACTATATGGTGGGACCAGGACTATAACGACTTTGACCCTCAAATGTGAATCCTGCTTTTTTTCCCTAGTCTTTTAAAAAAAGCCCTTCCAACAATTGTACATCTGAGGAATTCCTTTATATAAGAGTTAAAAGTACTCATACCTATACGAAGACATTTCATCCCAGACTCTTAAGCATGCTGTAAGCAATCTCAAGTTTCAAACATGATTGTGTAAACTCACAGCAAATCCTGCCAGTTAATCGATAAAGTGGTCTGGTTTATAATGCATGAGATAACTAATTGTTTTCGACATTTAATCAGCAGAATGGCTGTTAGAGAAACCTAGAACGTTCATTTCTCCCCATTAGTAGTTGGTGAGTTAATAGAAATAGATGTTGATGCGTGCAATACTAATATATATATATATATATATATATATATATATAGAGAGAGAGAGAGAGAGAGAGAGAGAAAGAGCTATAGAATGTGTAATTTAAAAATTTGGACGTTTAAAGTTTTTCTAATTCCAATGATGGCTTTAAAAATTATAGAATGAAAAACAAAACGTTTAAACCCTTTATCACTCAACAAGGCATTGCACGAGTACTATAAGACAAATGATCAAAATGCTTTGTGCTAAAATGTAAGTACAAAGATAAAACAACGTAAAAAAGCACAAATTCAGAATTAAAAAAAATCTTTTTGTTCTGAATTTGAGCATTTTTACGTTGTTTTATCTTTGTACTTATAAGATATTGTATTCTCGAAAGATTGCACACGAAAAAAAGAATAATAAAATCATAATTTAAAAAAACAAAACGAAAAAATACGCTTTTGTAGCAACATGAGTTCAAAATGATCTTTAAATATAAAGATATATTATGGGATCCACCACAACTAATTGTTCAAATGAGCTTAAAATAATCAGAATAAAGTTATTGACTAAAGAATTAGTCTAATATTAAAAAAAAGTGTGGGGTGCTTCTCTTTGGTAATGATTCTACATAAACGAATACAATACGAAATTTCAAAACAACTGGTTATCAAGCACCACTCCCCCCTTCACACACTTAGTTGAGTTGCACTAAAAAGTAAAAAATACATTCATTCTTTAAATAACAGCGGTACAACTTTTAAATCCAGTTTTAGGAGTGTGCAAAATTATGATACATACAATCTTTTGTAATTATGAATCAATTACAAACATAAATGGCAGAGCGTGAAACAGTTCCATATGAAGTAATACTTGCTGTATGGTAATTGGATTGTCACAATTTTGAGCTGACTTCTAAAACTATGTTTAAAAGTTCTATCAACGTTGTTTAAGGAATGCTTTTTCTTTTTACTACTCAGTGGAATTTTTAATTTGAAGTCGGTTCTATTTTCCCCTATTGTTTTCTCTCTTGCTATTTTAGCGGATACTGGATATTGTAGTCCTGTACACAATGAAGTTGTAGATACCATTCATTTTTTTAATTAAAGCTTTATTTTTTCTATCTATTCATGTATATTGTATATAAAATCGAAGCATGAATATTTGAAAATAAAACAATTTAAAAGATCAACTTACGTGCAGTTGAATTTTATGAAATAGTTGAGATGCAAAAACAAATGATGTATTAAAAATAGGAATATTTAGGAGTAAAGGAACCTGAAAATAGACTGGTCTTTGTTCATTTGAGTTCGATAAAATAATTATTACCGCATAAAAAAAATTTCTAAACAAGAGCTCTTAAGAATAAAGGAACTTATTACGAAATTGTTCGATTTTATTTAACTCAATTCTATGTAATATTTTTTTTTAAGAAGAGATATTTTCTAAACATATTTAAGAAAGGAGAAACTGAAATGGACTTTTTTTTTTTTTGTCGCACGTATCAATCAGCATTGAATTGAATTCCATGAAATAAGTGGTTACTCCGATATGCCTTGAAATCTGGAATAGGTCAATCTTCATTCAATTGAGTTCAAATGGAGGCTCAGTGGAAAGAAACCTTGTTTGCAAAAACAGGAATATTCACAAATGAAAGAGTTTATAAATAAATTAACTTCTACTCAGCAAAGTTGTATGAAATAATTGTAGGTGTTTGTTGAAGAAATATCTTTAAAATGGCATCGTGTTTTCAAAATAACAATACTTAAGATTCGAGTTATTTACAGGGATATGGAGAGGAGCATGGAGCAGAATCATAAAGAGTAGAGTAAGTTGCAAGGCTATAGAGGGAAGCAGGGAGCAGGATTATAAATAATGAAGTAATTTACGAGGATATGGAGGAGCGTAAAGCAGGATAATAAAGAATAGGGTAATTTATAAGGATATGGAGAGGAGCGTGGAGCACGATTATAAATAATAGAGTAAGTTACAATATGGAGGGGAGCGTGGAGCAGGATAATGAAGAATAGAGTAATTTAGAAATATATGGAGAGGAGCATGGAGGAGGATTATAAAGAATAGAGTAAGTTACAAGGATATGGAAAGGAGCTTGGAGCAGGATAATAAAGAATAGAGTAATTTAGAAGGATATGAAGAGGAAGGAGCATGGAGCAGGATTATAGAAAATAATTTAAAAGTGATGTTTCAATCTAAAGCAAATTGAACTCTAAATAGTAATTCTTAACCCAAAAAAGGTAATCGAGCATTCAAAAACGATTGTTTAAATATTAATTTATTTATAGGTAGTTATTCATACACTAAAAATTTTTGCTGTTGAACTGCCATCACTTTTGATGTTCAGCAACACCAAAGTTGCTCTGAATAGTAATTCGTGATCTAAAGCTATTAATAGGGGGGTAAGGAAAGTTTGCGGTTGAGTTGCCACCACTTTTGGTGTTCAGCAACACCAAAGTTGCTCTGAATAGTAATTCGTGGCCCAAACGAGGAAAGTGGGCATTAAAAAATTAATATATATAAAGAATAAATCATTTATAAGCAGTTAATTATAAATTGCAAAAAAAAAAATGCTGCTACTGAGTTGCCACCACTTTTGATGTTCAGCAACACCAACGTTGAAAAGGATAAAAGGGAAACCGTAATGGACTTTTGATACGTCAATGAGTTAAAGAACTCAATATGCTAAAAATATGATAATACCTGCATTTTTTATACAAACACATAAATAAATTTAAAATGTAAGGAAAATGAATAATTTTCAATTTTGGAGTAACTGAACACCAAAAATGGAGGCAACTAAAAGCCAAAACTTGGTACAAGCAAATACGAACAATCTCAAATGCATATTTTTCCTTTTGTGCTTTATTCCTTAACCATAATTTGCATCAAAAAGATATTTTACAACAGAGAAAGACAGTTACAAAATAAAATAAGTTCTACAACTACCTTTTTTTATCGCACTCAACACCATTTTTACAAAATGCTGTCAAAATATCGGTATTCAAGAAAATCATCCGCATAATATCAAAAAGCAATTTCCCTTACACGCTTTAAGGGAAGACTGGAAAAGAAACGTAAAACTTCAAAACTCTTTCCGCGGAAAAACAAAAACTTGAAGCGTAAGGCTTCAAAATTGTCTGTGCACTTCCTCCAACAACCTTTGGCAGATAATCGATTAGAAAGACTGGCATATAATAAATGCGGCAACTAATTATTTTCAGTATTTAATCATCACAATATCTCGGCAAGCAATCTGGTATGTTGTCGTCTTGCCAGTCCAGACTCAGTTAGCATTCTTGACAAGCGTTCTCTGTTGCAGTTGTTGACAAGCGCATGGAAATCAAGTTGTCAAAATAGGAATGTTTGGCGGACAGAAGGCATTATTCTCGATAGCTGTTGGTGGCATTTAATCGCCTAGAGAAACATTTAGCATTAGGATATGTGAAAATTTGCAAAAACAAGAACTTGTGATAAGTCCTCGGGATAGATTTTGATGCTTCACATTTTAACTCTTTCACTCTTTCGTAACCAGGAAATGTGGTTATTTCATTTGATATTTGGATTTAACAAAGCCCAATGGAAGCAATTCAAGCAACGTCATTGGTCACGTTTCCCCGATAAAAGTAATGTAAACAAAGGAAGACGTAGCTTCGCTTTACATCGAGTTCGACAAATCTAATTAAAAACTAGGCCTAAATAAAGTTCTTCTACATTACGTAAAATTAACTCTAAATACAACACTATAACTATTGTAATAATTAATAAATTTCTTTTATAATGATTAAATTAAATGTACTGGGTTATAATCAGAAAAAGCTGTGAAAATAGTCTAATTAATTTTAAGATAAATAATTTTTCTTGGTGAACTCCACGTAGAACTCAATTGAAAATCTTAGTAAACAAAGAGCGGATATAACGTGACAACGATGATCGCTCAAGAGTCCCACTAGCGGTGAAGTGCCTCCATTCTGCAACAAAAAAATTATTTCACACTAGATTTACCAGGCCGTTTTCAACCATTTCTAAACTTTCGTTTTACATTAAGTTGATTATTAATTTAAATAAAACTTTCAGTCACATTAACTTGTCCTACTTACCATGTATTGGGAAAAGTCAATGCAATTGAAAGTTGCACTACAATTAGTAACAAATGATGCAACATGGAAGCTTCGAAACACTCAAAATGACTGGTCTGGTAAATCTAGTGTTAGATAAGTTCTGAGACTACGTCATTTTTACCGTCCTTTGAATTTCGTTACGGTTGTCGTCTAAAAAATGAAGTTGTGAATTTTATCTCTACTTTTAAAGTCACCAAAATTTTCAAAAAATGAAAAATTTCTATGCATGTTTTTCCAGAAAATGGATAAAGTGATCTTAAAATATTAAGACACAAATCTGTAGTGTTTCTTAACTTACGTCTTTGCATATTCATAGGTATTAAGTTGTATTAACCCCTTCGCTCTCGCTCCCGTGAAAATGACGGGGTGAGGTTTCGCTCTTTATTTCTCGCTCCCGTGATATTTCCGGGCTGGAGAGTTTAAAATGTCAAAATAAAAACAAATCAAAAATTAAAAATGAATACACGAGTATATATTGTTTACACACATATTTTTCAGGGTTAAAAAATAGGCAATTTTTTGACCGTTTTCTTGAAAATTAACCGATCGTTCAGGGGTTAAAATGCAAATAGGTTTCATGACAGCTCAAAAATCAAGTAAACAATCAAATAAGAAGAAAGAAAAAAGTGATTGATTTTTTCCTCAAAAAATCTCAAATATATAGAATGATTGAAATCTCACAGATGTGGTGAAGTTGTATGCCGGGGGGGTGAAGGAAAGAAATACCAGGAGGCCAAATAAAGCTTAATTAAGCCAAAGACAATAGTGGAGTGTACATTGGAAGTGGCCGGAAATCAAAAACCAACTCCAACAAACAACTTTAACCACATACGCGACATGTAGAAATGGGTCTGCAGATGGGAGGTATGCCCAGAGAGAAAAAGCTCTAAACTGTATCAGCAATGCTTTGGGATTTACTTTATAAAAATATGTAATCTTAAATTCGATATTTTACTCTTTGAAGCATGTCTTTGTAAACGCTGGAATATAAAACAGGATAAAATGTTAAAACAAAAGAAAGAAAGAAATTAAAATAAATTAAACACTTAAAGAAAAAATAAAAGTAAGTGTTGATAGAAGTAACATTTTGATGCAAACAAATAAACCATTACAGACGCAATTGGTATAGCCCTCAATAGTTTTTTTAAAATTGTTTTGATATAAAACCCATTTAAGTTGGTAAAATATGACAAAAATAACTATTTTTTTCCACGCAAACTCTTTGCTTTTAATTTAGATTTCATTAGTTTTTGGAACACAAGTTTCAATTTACTGCTTGGTTGATTATTTTCCAAATTGGAATTCAAACTGAAAAGCTTTTGGAATGATTTACTGCGTGTATAAAATATAACGATTACTGAAATAAAACGAATGAATGTTCTTAAAATAGAAGAATACACACGTAATTGTTCCGACTAATTAAACGATACACATAAATAATATCCCTTATAAATTATACCGGCATTTATCTCTATATTTGATACAGAAACTAATTTATTACTGTGTTGTAGCATAGCAAAATCTGCATTATATCAAATGCTTGACTATAAATACATTATAATGGGTATTTGATTTTCGAAAACATTTTTTTTTTGAAGGGCAATGCCAAAAGTTTTTTTGCCGAATTTACAGTCTCCTCAAGGTTACGCAAATTCACGTGTGTTTGCAGGAAGATTTTTCATTTTTCAGAGAAAAATTTTCTTATTTGGCGCTCTTGGCTTCATTTTATAAAAATGCTCAGATGAATTTTCCGTAAGTACCGAATAGTAATGAATTTAAACAAACAAAAAAAAATCACCATAATATATTTTTTTTAAGTCTATTGAAATGAAATGGAAAAAAAAAACTATTTTTTCCCCCTTTAACATTTTTATTCCAAGTGTACCCAATTGGGTACATTTTAAAATACTGTTTATTAACTACTGTCTGTTCAATTCGAAAGCTTTAACACTTAATTGTTTTTGAAAATAATCAACAGATAGTTTGCTTCGTTTTAAACATGGAAACGGGGCATTAATTATTATTTAAACTCATTAATAATTGAATTTAGAAAATGTTTTGTTATTTTGTTTTGTAATCATTTTTTAAATCAGAGAACCAAAAAATTGCGTCAAAATTGTTTGTGCTTAGTTCCGGGATCTGAAGAGGTTAAGTGAAGTGAAAATCTAAAGAATCTTATTCCGTCTTCTACACTGCAAATTAACATCTAAGACGTAAGCAATGATTTGAAAAAAATACAAAATATATATTACAAGAGCGGTATCGTTTTGCACATTTGAAAATGAAGCGTAAAGAAATTTTTAGCAACAACAATTTTTAAAGTAAAATTTAATCCAAACCTTTCAGTCGTCTTTAAGGAAAAAAAAAGCTCTCGAATTTCAGGCTTACTTTATTTTCTTGGTTCTTTTGTTCAAAAAATTTGAAGAGTATTGCAGAGATTGCGCAATATTTATTGGGACAAATTTCAATTGAAGGGAAAAGAAGGTAATCAGCTAATGACTTTCGATGGGAACATTAAAAAGTTACTTAAGGAAAAATGTTTAAACATAAGCATTTTTTCACAACTATTTCCGAACGTAATGCTAATATTAAAAATAATGAATAAAGGTTTAATGCTAAAAAAATGCAAAATAAAAGTTTTCAGACATAATAAAGTGTCAATTTTTCGTCAGTGTTGATTTCAAAACTCGTGTGCTTAATTTCTTTAGAAAATTAGACATTTTACAGCGTTAAAAATTGTTAAAAAAAGCTACTGGTCCTTCGGACCAGTGAACATGAACATCTACTGGTCCAGAGACAATATCACTGGTTCACACAAAATTAGCCAAAATATATAGTACTTCAGTTTAAAATATCATTTTTACAATTAATGATGATTTGTAAATTTGTTTATAATGAAACGTAATTAACTATAGCTAATTAATTCAATAGTTGATTAAAATACTTGTGCTAAATGGAAGTGGAAATAAAGTTTAAGAAAATTTTAACGGCTAGGGGGGGGGGGGGGGTTCTCTTAGCGCCGGCATGCTGGCAGTCTGCCAAATGAGGAAAAAGGAAGAATACAAACTTCGCCGTTCAGTCTGCGCTGATATCACCGGGAGAAACAGAATGAGTATGTCGGCTTTCTACAAAGGTCTATTAACGGTGAGCAAGGTTGATGGTACTGCGGAACACCGATAATTTTTTTCTTGGTGGTCCAAGGGGGATTTTAGTGGTTTCGGACCAGTTGACCACCAGTAATTTCGAACGTTATTTTATGGTTAAAAATACGGTTGTTTTTTTACGTCAAAAATAGGGATATAACGAATAGTGATTTGGCCGAATAGCCGAATACCGAATATTCGGCCAATTCTCCCAGGCCGAAGCCGAATATTCGGCCATATCTTCTAGCCCGAATAGGCCGAAGCCGAATATTCGGCCAATGTCTTAGGCCGAATACCGAATATTCGGCGGCCGAATATTAAAATTTCAAGAAAATCGTTGTAATAGGAAGTATTTGACAAATTTAAAATTATTGACAAAGTCAAACACCAATTACACGCAATCTGTCAAATTATTTAATTCTGCTTGTTAAGAATTTAAAACTATTTAAAATTAATCTATTTTCTCTATTGTCTTAAATGCATTGAAACGAAGAATTTCACCCACAGGTGCAATAGAAAAGACAGGTTTTATGGTAGTAAGCTTTAGCATTATTTTTCTAATTATTTGATTCAAATAAAGCAACTACTATTGCTTAGTGAACTTTTACCTTTCTTAAAGCTGTTTTATGAAGATATTTTAGAAGTTATAAAAGTTAATATTTTTATTTTATGTGATTTTTTTACATACCTATCTTTAAACAATCTATTAAAATTTAATACACTTAACTGGAATATATTTTTATTTTCAAAAACCCCAATTACTTATGCTATCTAAATATGTATGATATATTCTAGGTTTTTCACATTTCTTTCTTACCCAATATTCACAATAAATCTGTCTACCCAAACAAAGTCTGACTTCCACTTTGTTAATATAATTTTTCATATTCACAATTAATTTTTCACAATTAATTTTTCATATATCATAATTAACTCTTGCCAGCTTTGGGAGCAAATGCTAAATATAAAATACAATATTACAGGTTTAAAATCTGCTTTTACTCAGTCAAGCCTAAAACTAGGTTTAAAAAAAGTAGTTTTTTTCTAAATTATTTTTATTTTTTAAAATTATAAACTAATGTATTATTTTGCAATAATTATAATACAATTTTAAATGTTTAAAATCTACTAATTTCTTTATTTTTTTACATTTCTACTGCAGCAGAACTATTCTGTCGAATAGTCCATCAATATTCGGCGCCAGACCGAATATTGGCCTTACTCAGCATTCGGCGCGGCCGAATATTCGGCTTGGTGATAAAATGATTATTCGGCCAGCCTAATATTCGGCCAAAGGCCGAATAGGCTGAATACCGCAGGAAAAACAAAGAGGAAAAAAAAATGTAGCAGACATAACGAAAGTCACATGGAATCAACCATATAAAAACCGGTCAATTTCTTCAACGAATTCAAAGCAAACAAAAGCAATTAAAAAAGCTATCGCAATTAAAAAACAATAAACAGGCCGTTAAAATCGGAACAAATATTTATAAGTTGAAATTTCAAAACCTCCCACTGATTGAAGTTCAACTCAAGGCAAAGCAAATGAATCCACATTTTTCAAAAAGTTGTTAGCGAATTCCTTAAGCTATCGCTCTGGATTTTAATTTCAGAAAACAAAATTACTCTCGTTTCACGATCGAAAATTGTTGAAGGAGAAATTAAATTCCTATCTACAAATTGCTTTAAATCATAGTTAATTAGATTTTGAAAAAGAGCGAGGTAGAAATGACAATCACTGTGTTCAATATAAAAGATAATGAAAGGGAAAATAACATATAAAGGAAGACAAAGTGAATTTAATTACGAGCAGTAAATTAAAATTAGCGTTGTCATTTCAATGTGGGTGGAAATTTTGTGAAGGAATTTATACAGGAACATATAGTTTGAGTTCCCATATGTGCTTAAAATTACTGGAAAATGCAATCATTATATTTACGCGTGTGTTTAGAATATTATAGACAATAGATGGCATAGTTCGATCACGGAGTTTTGACACTTAAGACGCTTTTGAAAAACTTTTTTCCGAAAAGGACGAATCCATTTGTGTTGTAGGGAAGTTCGTTTTGCAGGTATCATGTGAATCAGAATGTTACTTTATTGTTTACGTTAACCCTACACTTCGCAAATTTTTTTTCTTTATAAAATATTTTTTTTTGTGTTTGTTTGTGCTAGTTATAAGTGGGAAAAATACTAAAAAAAACTTATTTAATTCGGAAAAGTAGAATTCGAGAAAAATTGACATGTTGTTTAAAAACAACACTGCGCATTTAGGGGTAACAATAGTAACTTTTTTATATAATCATTTTAACAAATGAAACCAAATCTATAATAAATAGGCCTGAATTATAATCATAAAATAGCACTAAAATATGAAATTTACTAAAGTAATTTATTTTATTATTATTTATAAATTTATAAAATTTATTGAAGCAAAAATTTGCAAATGTAACTAATAATTATAACTTATATTATAGTTACATGTGCAAATTTTTACTTTTAGTGAAATTATTATTAAACTTTATTGGTAATCAAAGATTTTAACCAAGAAACCTATCATCTGTAGGGGGTCTATGCGATAATGTTCGTTTCTTCTTTGGTTGAGCGTGAATTGATTTTAAACAAAATTCCTAAATAATAATTTAATCGACCACTTTAAGCTAATTTGAAATATTTAACAATAATCTTCTAAAATATACTAAATAAAGTGAAATAAAACAATCTGTGACACCTGTTCTTGTTTATACTGCGAATAATGCAGGAGCATAAAAGTTGCCCCTGAATGCGCGGTGTTGTTTTAAAACAACACGTAAAAAAGGCGCCTTAATATATATTTTTCCCGAGATTTTTCGGCCAACTTATATTTATTTTATTTTTAAACTATGTAAGCAGTTAGAGACTGTTTTTTAAAATAAAATTGTTGCTTAAAATTTGTAGAAAAAAAAAATTAAGAAGTTACTGTTTTTTACGAAATCAACATGTCTTACGATTTTGTGAAAAAAGATGTTCCTTGAGTTCAGTTTACAAGATCTAGGGGAAACTATATTAACTAATAGTTTGATCACACAGACAAAATGAAACGAAAGAATGCGCCACATGTTAAAAATATTACAAAATAAAAGCTTAGTGAACGAAAAATGGTGGCGTTGTTTAAAAACAACACGGTGCAGTGTAGGGTTAACAAGATGTTTATCATGCACATAGTACGATTGCAGTTTTAAGCTCTACCCTAGCGACAACTTTTAAGATGTTTATATTACATATATAGTATATGTATATAGGGTCAGTTGGGGTAATTGTAAACATGGAGTAATTGTAAACAAGCTTCATAACTAAACTTGTGGTGATTTTGAAAACTTAATTGCGGGTGAGTGGTGAACTGCCAACATGGGGAAGACGTTGAAAAAGTTTCGTATGTTTTGAAACAGCTGTAGAAGCGTTACCATTGTTTGAAAATGACATGGTGAAAAAAGTTGTTTAACAAAATTTAGTGATCTTACATTTTCCTCTCCAGCTCATCTACAAAAGCGATGTAAGCGGTTTCAACAATTTTTATTTATCAAACGGAATGGTGCTAACAACATTTAGGTATGAATTTAATAATCCCTGTTATTTTTCATGTACAAGTTAGGTGTTTACAATTACCCCAGAAATTTCGGACTCTGGGGTAATTGTAAACACTTAAATTTATCCTATTTCCAATATTTTGGGGGGACAATAAGCTCTATATTTTGATGTAAACTATACTTTTGTGTCTATTTTATATAACTGTTGTTGTTGTTGCTAATGCCACTTGGAAATCCAAGCCCCCCTTGCAGGGCAACCATGGATTAAGGAAGCTCCTACTGATTATTATGTAGCTCCGCTAGAATTAAGTACACTTGGCTTAGAGGGGCTTAATGATTTTGAACCAGCTCCCAGACGAGAGATCGTCGCCTAGGTTGGTCCTTCATAGGAAATTATTTCTAAATTGGTGGACTATGTGAAGCGAGGATGTATTTTACAGGTACAGTTCCCTTTAGCTAAACCCACTGATCCACTGCGGGACAAATTTTACATAAGTTTGTCGCATTACTTGATTTTTTGCAAGATATTTCTCGTTAAATGATCTCAGCCCACTCATAACATAACTCAGCGGACCACATACGGCCTGTTGGCCGCAGATTGAGAACCATTGTTGTCGAACTTCTTAAGCCTTCAAGCAGACTGTGTATAAAACAATTTTCCATTTGCATCAATCTTATTTGAAAATAAATCGCTGTTTACAATTACCCCAGATCTCTGGGGTAATTGTAAACACACTGGGGTAATTGTAAACACGAGTTCATTCGCTAACAAATAGTCATAAAGTCAAAATTTTTGTACACATTTACTCACAAGAAGTACAGTAGTGGCTACAATGCTCACAATTTTATCTCTGAATTCATTCAAGAGGTAGGGAAGGATCAAAAGTTAAAACATTGAAAAAGCGTTTACAATTACCCCAACTGACCCTAAATCAAAACTTTATACTCTACCACGCATCTACATCAAGTTTTATCTCTTTTCGTCTATTACAAAACATACTAATAGGCGTCAGAGCACTTAACTTTATGTTATGCTCATCCTGCAAGAGAAGTTAAACGGAAGATGGGCCTCAAAAGTTCGCTTCAAACCAGGAGCAACAGCAGTAATCGTTCTGCCTCTTACGTTCTGTGGTTATGCAATGCGTATGCTTTCAATACGTCATGCTTTATGCAGAGTACATAGCGCAAAATCTGAGAGACGTGCTTTTTGTTGCGAGTGTGAATATAGCAATATAATACTCGAATTAGATTGATAACCTAGAGGTAGACCGTACGGAAAAAAGCGTTCGAATTCAATTTAATTTAGCTCTTCATCACTTGCGTCTCTGTCGAATGATCTTTACTTTTATCATTTTTTTTAAAAGTTATAATGCAGTTACAGCTTACTTTAATTTATTCCAAATAAACAAATAAAGACAAATCAGAAATACATGAAAAACATATATATATGTGTGTGTGTTTGTGTGTGAGGTTTATAATAAATTAAATACATTTTTTTCTTTTCTTTGTCTTAGTAAAATCAAACTCCGTTGGGACCTTTTAACGTAACTTTTTGTAAACCTGAACTAAAACCTATTGGATCCTTTTTACTAGTCTACTCTCAAACGTGAACCAAAACTTATACCCTGAATTCTGATTGGCCAAGAGGTCCCAAGAAAGGCCCTCAAAATTGAAACTAATCGTCACTTGCATAGCTTATGCATGAAGTATAGCACGAAAGAAGTTGTGCTCCTGCGAGATGTTCCCTATGGGGATCATATTTGTAAATATTCTCTACATTTGTATATAGTCATCTGTATTCATCTCGTTTATCAGTGTACATAGTAGCCTTGTAAATACATCATGAGTCAAAAATAAAAATAGAAAAAAAAATGAATACTGTTGCGTACATTCATGAACTTTGCCCGACTGCTGATACACGGGACGTAATATATATATATATATATATATATATTATGAGTAAGGTTTATGTATAACTGGTACATAACAGTTAAAAAATACATAAAAAAGAGCTACACTTACATTTTTAAAGCATTTCGTTTTTGATTTGGCGGATAAATGAGAATGGAATTTGTACGACTCTAATCTAACAGGAAATCAAAATAAACAAATTTTACAATATGGATATGAAGTGAGGTTACGACGCGATGAATCGATTTCTTGAGAAAATCGTTACCATCAACAGACAATGTAACGATCTGTACTTGATGATATTGTAACCTCTACAACTGGTATAACGTCTTTGTTTTTTTGCAACTTATTGTAGATTGCGAATGGCAACAAAAAGAAAAAAAAAATGGTTTAAAAAAATCAGAACGTAACGGGTATTTAAAAAATAAATAATTATCCGTAAAATATAATTATCAAAATTGATTTAAATCTGAAGATAATCATGGGTCCCGCCAGAGGAAATTCAGGTCCTTCATTAAATTCGAATTAATCAAAACGGACCGCTTACGAAATTCCAACCAATCAAAACGTACCCTTCACGAAATTCTGAACAACCAAGTACTTTTTACAGTATTATTTAATAAATCAGCAGAAAAAATTATAGTTAAAAAAATATCAATGTTTAAATTTTGAATTACAAAAATAGTTGATTTTTCACAAAACCGTTTTTAAAATTCACGAAAAACGGACCATGTTAAAAATGCTGAATCGACCCCTAATAATGTTTAAGTAGCAGTAACCGCTACAATATAATTAACAATATCAGTCAAAACATAAAGACAGCGAAATCATCTAACTTCTTTGCGTTAAAAGAAAGCATTTCCTGCCTGGTTCACAGCAATAAGAATTTATTTGTGCCTTATTTTCCATACGTTCACAGTCCACACTTATTCATTCATTCCCCTTTCACTTCACTTAGCAGTCAATATAAAAAACATACTTTCTTTTAAATGCTATAACTACCCATCCATTTATTCTCAGGAGAGATGAAATAGCCATTAGCGTGATGGCTTCATTTCATGGAAGTGCATTGAGGAGATATTTAAAAACTTTTCTGGGAAAATATTGCAAAGAAAATAACGGAATCTCATTTAAGGCGATTTATTTTCAACTCATTCAGTATTTAAAAAATACGGAACGGCAAAAAAAAAAAAAAAAAAAGGAAAAAAGTTTAGGACTTTTTAATAAATTGCTCCTCGATAATTGCGAAAAATGTGAATAAATGCATTACCGAACGGAAGTGTTTGAAACGACATAAAGGATATTTGTTTTGTTAATCAGCTATTTTATTGAGTGAAACTGAATTAAAGGCAAAAGTAAAACTAAGAAAAATGAGAGCAATTAATGCTTGAGCTGTGGTTATCCGTTTTGTGCATTTATTCATTTGACGTGTTTATCTACGTTTCTTATCGTCAGGGATCCTGAGTTAAGCGTGGAAGAAGAGCGCGAAGCAACGAGATATTGCCGCAAAAAAAAAAAAATAAATAAATAAAAAATCATTGTGATCCACTTCTCCAATTTTGTTGACACATTTTTATTCTTTTAACATATAAAAACAAATTAACTAAAGAAAGAGCAATAATAAAATTATCCGGAGCACGAAAGCGGAGCTGGAAAAAGCATTCAGATGTCGGAGTGAAGCTGGAATAAGTATTCAGAAGTGAAGCTGGAAAAAGCATTCAGAAGTCGCAGCGAAGCTGAAATAAGTATTCAGTGGTCAGAGCGAAGCTGGAACAAGTATTCAGAAGTTGGAGAGAAGCTGGAACAAGTATTCAGAATTCGGAGCTTAGCTGGAACATGTATTCAGAAGTCGGAGCGAAGCGGGAAAAAGTATTCAGAAGACGGAGCGAAGCTAGAACAAGTATTCAGAAGTCGGAGCGAAGCTGGAACAAGTATTCAGAATTCGGAGCTTAGCTGGAACAAGTATTCAGAAGTCGGAGCGAAGCTGGAAAAAGTATTCAGAAGTCGGAGCGAAGCTAGAACAAGTATTCAGAAGTCGGAGCGAAGCTGGAACAAGTATTCAGAAGTCGGAGCGAAGCGGGAGAAAGTATTCATAAGCTGGAGCGAAGCTGGAACAAGTATTCAGAAGTCGGAACGAAGCGGAAAAAAGTATTCAGAAGTCGGAGCGAAGCTGGAACGGAGCAGCCCAAAAATATAGCTGTGTTAAATCTCTGATAATTATTATCAACACAGTTCCAAGTAAATACGTAAAAAAATTTAAAATGAATAACTACAATGAATTTATCGATTATGTAATATATTTTCATTAAAAAGTTTGAAGAGTAAGCAGCCAGTAGGCAAAGTCCAAACAGTTAAGAATTATTTTCTCCTCTGTTTTTCTACCTATTTTCTTACTTTTTTTTTGTTTAGTAGTTATTGAGGAGTTTAAGTGATATTATTAAAAAAAAATTTGGAAACAGTTTATTATTAGTTAATTATTTCATCTTTTCTTTTATCAGGCAAGCCTCATTTATAATTGTACATTTTATATTGTTATAGATAGCAGATGGCAAAATGCCTCAGTTGAGTAAATTATTAGGTAATAGATATAAAACTTATTATTGTTTACAAAGAGTTTGTTCCCGTTAAGCAGTAATATTAAAAGCAATTATAATAAGAGTCTGAGTGAAGGCTTCTCTGGAACAATGGCATGGAAAATGAGAACAGTGTACTGAAGCAAACATTTCAGTCTTTACAAAAACGAATTATTCTACCAAGATGTCTACAAATTTTCAAAAGTTAAATTGCGGGACTTTTTCGTGACCGTTCGGTGATACATTGGATGTATATCTGGCGCATATCGGGTATCCGGGGTCATCTTTATAAAGTATAAATACCGGATATCCGGTTCTAATGTTTGAAACACGTAGTAAGCTTCCAAACACGTACGATAGGCCAGAAAATGGCAGGTGCGGGGGGTTTCTGGGCGCACTTGTAGTAAGTTTATAATTCACATGCTGAATAGTTAATTTTAAAAATAAATTTTGACTTGCCGGATAGTAGGAAATTTCGTACATTCGCCGTTTCGGATTCCGGATAGATAAAAACCTGTTGGATACTGACCATCCGGTGAATTTTGGAAAGGGCCAGTATTATATATTTTATAAGCAAGTGTTTTCGGAGTTCGTTCCAAAACCCTCCGTGGTTGTTGCCCCTCGTCCTCACATCTTCCCTTTTTTTTCTGTTTCGTTGTTTTAACTTTTTAAATTTTATCATAGGTTAGTGTTCAGCGGGAGAGGGGAGTTTGACCCTAAATATCACACTGGGTTGTTCCCCTTGTCCTCACATCATCCTGTTTTTTCTATTTTGTTTTTTTAACTTTTTTAATTTTATCATAGGCAAGTGTTCAGTGGGAGAGGGGAGTTTGACCCCAAACATCACACCGGGTTGTGTCTCTCGTCCTCAGATCTCAAAAAAATTTTTTCTTGATATTTTGTGAAAACATTTTTCATTTTATCATAACCAAATGTTCGGTGGGAAAAGGGAGTTGGACCCTAAACATCCCCCCTGGTTGAGCCCCTCGTCCTCACATCATCATTTTTCTCTAGAAACACGCTTAAACTATTGCAATCAAAATTTATTAATTAAAAATAATAACCAAACAAAATTAAAAGTATCTTCACTTTGCTAAGGTTGGTTTGAAAAATGCCATGTTAATTAAGTATGCAAGAAAAGGTTATCGATTCGCGCCACTCTGTGTAAGCGAAAATCCATTTCCATCTATCGTAAGTCATTACGAAAACTAATTAGGCAATATTAATGAGAACCTTGATGTATTTTTTATTAAAAGCTTCACGAGGTAAGAAACTGCCGCCACAAAACGTTTCGTCATTTACGGAGAGGAAAGAAATTATCAAAAGAGATGGGAAAAAGGCGAATTCTTTTTCCTCCACGACGCGGTAAATGTCATCTATTTCCTTTCAAAAAATTGGCAGGTTCAGAATGGCGTATCGCCCGCCAAAAGACGCCAATGTAGCTCGCTGTCAAAACTTTCTTAAATTAGAAGGTTGACGGAAAATTGAAGTCTGAAACATTCTATCGAAGCCCGAGAGAATTTTCAATTAGGCTTAGAAAAGAGCAGGTTCGCTTTTGTGTTGGCAAATAAACTCATAGACAAAAAGTGGTGACAACCAATATTCAATACTTCGAGGTGAATATAAAGTAAGGGGGAAAAGGCCGTTATCTATTAAATAATCTAGTTAGTCACCGATGAATCGCCAAACTATCTAATTAGTCACCAATTAATTCTACTTAAAATGTTTCCAAGACATAGTTGAATGGATTTACTATTCTCAAATATTTATACTTTGTTAAAAATGGATTTCTTATTCAAATATTAGCAAACTATTGTTTGATGATAATTGAATGGCTTGATAGCTTAAGTACGAGGTCAGTAGTCTGAAAAAGTTTCAGAACTCTCGCGAAATGTTTTTTCTTTTTTTGATAAAGTACTATGTACTGAGAGTCGACAGGGTGGCGTAGTGGTAAGACGCAGGTCTCGTATGCCCAAGATCGCTGGTTCAAACCTGGCAGAAGTCGGTGGATTTTCAAGATGCAGAAAATCGTCTGCGTCCATGTCGTAGGATTATGTGCCATGTTAAAGACCCTTTGAGTATCCGTTTGGCATGGATACTCTCGGATAAATTAAATTCCTAGTGCATATTGCATCAACGAGAGCTTAGGTGCACCATCTGGGGGAAACTAAGCGTCAAAAAACAATTGCGGCAATGGTACCACACTCATTGTGGTGCCGCTGAAAGAGTTGGTACCAATCTCTGCGGACGCACTAGCTCTGCAATGGTTGAGGACCAACACTGCAGCCCCATTAGAAAAAAAAGCTATGTATTGAGAATATTGGAGTACTGTAAAACAAAAGGGGTTCAAAGTCCAGCAATTTGCATTCTTTATGCGTTGCTTTTTGCAGCAAACCCTTCAGTTTTCAAGTGTTCTTAATGCTTGAATTGCATTGCAACGTTCAGAGGGTAATGTTAAAATACTCAACATTGATTCCGAGTCTACTATATAACAAAGATTTATCCTATTTTAAGATATGATTTTGTTGAACTTACAATACATAGTCCATTTGGGCGATCAGGTAGTGGGGGTTAATTGCCCCTCCCTCATTTTTAGAAATACTTTTTAGATGTAGTTATATATTTCATTGTTTACCTATAATATGTATTGAATATACACGATTTGCCGCCACCTTCTCCCCCCCCCCCGGAATTTTTTGAAAAGACCAGCCTGATAAAAAACTGCACTATTTCCTTTTAAACTTTACACTAGAAGTAAATTTAGACTTTAATCAGCATCGGTATTATCGATACAAAATGAAATCAAATACTTTAAAATCAAATTGTGAAAATAAAAAAAAAAACTTAAATTTAATTTGCTGATTTTAAATATTTTTATACAAACTAAAACGGATGATGTCACAAATCTTGTTACCCCCTTCCCTCCCCTTGCCACAAAGTGTCACACTTTCTGGATCCCCCCCCCCCCCCGAAGTGGGACATCATCTATGAATAGTGTTCGGCAACTACTCATCAAAAAGTAGAAACTATCAACTACTAACTAGTCTAAACAAAAGATTATATTCTATCAAAATTGTGTTGAAGGCTTGCATGGTATTAGAGTAGAGGTAAAGCTTCCTCATAACGAAGATTTGGTCTTTAAATGAAACTTCATCGTGCATGTGGTGGTGCAGATGCCATTTATCGACTACATTAGAAAGATTTTGCTACTTTACATAAATACTGCAATAATTATTATGATTTTTTATGAGTACTTTTACATCATATAACATAATATAAAAACTACATTTGTGTGAATAATATTCATAAGTTAAAAATTCAATTTTTTTCAAAAAAAAAAAAAGAACCTTTTTAAAAAACAAAAAAATTAAAAGTAGTTGGAATTTTGATAGTAGTTGCAACTAGTAGTTATAAAAAAGTAATTTAACTAACAGTTAACTAGTTCAAAACAGAAGTAGTTACAACTAGTAGTTAACTTCTAGTTAACTAGTAGTTGCTACTAGTAGTTAACAACTTTTAGTTAACTACTGCCGAACAATATCTATGACACTACTAATTCAGAAAGCATCAGAACTTTAAGGTTAAAAACCTTTCCGCTGTCAGCTCTAGCAGGAGTCGAAATTGTGAGTACCAATACCAAATGAGGCATATCGGTCAAGCGATCAATTTGGATAGATCCGTAAGATAACGCACGCATTTCTTTTCTTGGACGGTTGCCAGCGCCCGGAAGCATGCATCATCATTTTGATACCCACAGTCAGTGTCCTTCAGTACGGAGGAGTATCGTGTAACCTTACACGTAAACACAGTTACGATTTCACTCACGTATTAAATATATTTTTGACGTTAATTTGTTTTATTTACTAGGGCAATTATTAAGCCTGCTTTATTGAAGTGTGGGTTCTTCCATGCGTTTCTACGTCTCTTAATGCAACAGAAACTGAACAGATTCACAAATGATGCTTGTAATCTTAGTTTTGTTTTTGTTTTTTAATTTTATTTCCTTGATGTTAGGTCTACTTCTTTAGTAAAAGATACTTTTAAAGTAATAAATATATAAGTAAATGAAACATTTTAAATAAAATAAATTTTGTTGCTTTGCGTTTTTGTTTACCTACTTTTTCAAAACTACAAACAAAATAATCATTATCAAAAAATTTAAAGAATAAAAACAAAAGATTTGCAGTTGTTTAAGACAAAAATATATTAATTTTTTTAGTTATGAAAACTTTAAGTGCACAGATTTTCCAAATGAAATCTAAAATTTTGCTCATCAATCATAAGTGGGTAGGATTTTTTTCCCTTTTTTTTTTGACAATTTCAAAATACAAAAAATGAAGAGCACAATCAATTTCTGCTGCTTTCTACTTTTGGAGAAAAAACTTACTTCTAGCCTAATCGGTTTGTGCATTAAAAAAACTCTACTACATTGGACGGGCAAGAACAAACATTAAAACGTAAATAACATAAATAAATGACTAAAAACCACGCATTAGTTGTTTAAACAATAACCTTAATAATAAAGTTACGTACATGTTTTTATATGTATCACAAATGTTATGCGACGAATTTCCGTGTTGAACGAATAAAACATACCTGCTTAATCCAGAAATGCAAAAGATTTATGCTCCCCGTATAAATTAAACTTTTTTTTTTTTTGTACTTGGAAAACCTGAATAAAAAATTAATATTAAATAAGTAAAGAAGAAAAGCAAAACACGCGATTGCTCCAAACGTTTTTTCACAAAAATATTTTATTCCTTCCAGATTCTTCACCTTAAGGCTATTAGGAAGAAAAGGTCGGCAGACAGGTATACACACATTTTCTTAATTCAAAACCTTACTTTCAAAATATTACATTCTATTTAATGCAATAGTTTTTTCTTTCTGTTTAAGAGCATTTTAAGTGAAATGTCGTCTAAATTCACGGCTGTCTTTATTCTCCCTTTTAAGAGAGAAAGAAAGTTAACAGTGGCCATATTGTGGGGCACAATTTACACAGGCCCACAATCCCCTTTGACCTCCTAGCATATAAGGCACGGCCCCGAACCCACACGGGCATTTAGAGTAGGGATGTACCGAGTATTCAGCCCTCGACAAAATTCTAGCCGAGTACTCGGCCATTACAGAGTAGCTGTAAAATTTTCGTAATTTTTTTAAAGACTACTAATAGTGTAAAATACAAGTTTCTCTACATTTCCTGCAGACAAGAGCTGTATTTTTTTTTATTATAAATGCCTTTTAAAAATCTTTTTTTTGCTCACAACTACTCGGCGGGGGGGGGGGGGGATATTCGGGATTCGGTATTTGGCAGAGTAGTAAATTGCCGTGTACTCGGCTACTCGGCCAAAGTGCTACTCGGTACATCCCTAATTTAGAGTCCCGGACACACATTCAGAGATCCAGACGGATAGAGAACATTTTTTCCCCGGAGATTTTTAGCAGAGAACGCGTCGGATATGCGTACACCTCCACAGGCTAGGATCCCTTTATTTCGAATCTTTTGTGATTTCCCAACTATTGGAAGAGTATGTATTAAAATAGACTGTCACAAAAGTAGTAACTGTCACAAAAAGTCAATATTTCGTGACAGTGTAGTCTTAGTTTTCAGAAGCAGAATTTTTGTGACAGTCTAGTCTGAACTCAAACCCGTTTTTCAGTACGCACTGAACAACGGGCATTAGCACAGTTATAGCCAGGAAATTATAAGAAAATCGGATACACGGTATCCGACCAAATTTTTAAACAGCATTAATCTTATCCGGGAACTACACTAAAGATTAAGTCAAAATATTTTGTGTTGCAAATTTTAACTTATACAAATTAAGTACATATGTAACTGTTATTATTATGCTCACAAATGTCATTAAAACTTTAAAAGTAAAATAATTAGAAACGTGATTTAGAACGCAGTAGTTTGGTTCTGAATTGCAAGTGCACACGCTAATGTAATATAGCGTGACATGTGACAAAGGGAGAAAGGAGTCAAATATAATGAAAAAAAGTGTGACATTATTTATGAACGGTCCCATATCCCCATTTAACCTTTCCTCTTCTCCTAAATCCTAAAGAAATATTTAATTTATAACTTTAATTCTAGAATCGTAACTTTATAATTTTGTATGACGACGTTTTTAAAGTTTAAATAAATGTTGTTCATTTTGTTAAAGTGTCTCTAATCTCTTTATTTATTTTGAATATATTTAATTTAATATCTTTATTTAGAATATATGCAAAGACAACGTAGTTATTACAATTATGTAGGGCTACGGCCCAACTAAGTGTACACTCCCTTCTCTCTATATTATAATACTCTCATAAAAGTTACCTTATATGCCGCTTAAGTGTCTATTTGTCGCCGATAGCTCATTCCGAATTTCTTACTCCGAGACAACTGCGTCGTGTTGCCATCTACACAACTGTTTCTATAATCAAAAAGGACTAATAATCAAAACATTTCTCTAGCATTTTGAGTGAGGTATCGCTAGATTTGAAATCTCCGTTAAAAATTAATGTAAACGCGAATTTAATTTAATCCTATTTATTTATCGTCTGTGCTTTTTACAAATATTAAAGTGGCAGCGCTCTTTTTTTCAGTTTTGTTAAAACTATTGTTTTGACGATGATTATGTTGGATATAAATTAATATTTTTCACAAATAATTTGATTACATAGTAAATAATATTTGTATATTTACATATTATTATAACTTAGATTTTTTTTTCGCCAAGAATATTTTTTTCCGAAATTATTATATGTTTATTATTTATTCATTAAACTTTACAATTCTACCTGATAAATATATCTTTGATTTGATGTGCATTTCCGGTTACTGGGAGAGTTGTATATTTATAATATCAAGAGCAGAGGTCATTTCGTATGACCGCCGGGCTTACTCGTTTACAATAATCCAACAACAAGGCTGAAAAATGCAAAATAACGAAAAGGATAAAAATTACAAAAAAAAAAAAAAAACATTCATCTATCTAACGTGCCCCATTATAATTTACACACAAAAAAGGCATTAACACAATTATAGCCTGCTAAACACTTTCGACAATTCTCAAGAAAAGTGGACAAACAAACAGCATTACCCTGGAAACACTTACTGCAAAACTGAAAAACATTTCAAGTGCCTTCAAAATGAGCATTAATTTCAATTCAATTAGAAGAATGCACTTGCGAGGAGATATAACTATTTCAAACATTTAAAAAGCATCCGCATAAAGCTTTAAAGCTCGTTTGGCGCAAAATTGGAGCTTAGCGAAGGCTCGAAATTAATGTTTTATTTTCGTCCTCGAGAGCAATTTACGGCGACTACAAAGATGCTAAAAATGAAGAAATCCTCATTACACAGAGAACGGCTAATTATATTTCTAAAAGCATTAGGACAGCAATATGCATTAAAGAATGCTGCTAAAATCAGAGACAATGTCGACGCATAATAATGGAAAATGAAATTTAGATTTCGTAAATTTATCTGCGGCAATTAAATTGATTATGTTATTATTTAAATTTGAGATAATAAATGTGAAATTTCGGAAGGCAGGATGTGATTTCTTTCTTCGTACGGTGGTGTACTTTAGATTAACTGAAAAAGTAACTTCAATGAATCCAAAGAATTATTTTGTGACTGTCACAAAAAGTAATAGACTGTCACAAAAGTAGTTGCCACAAAAAGTATTATTTTGTGAGTCTAGTCTTAATTTTCAGAAACAGAATTTTTGCGGCAGTCTAGTCCAAGTTTTCAGAAACAGGATTTTTGTGACAGTTCTAGTCTTGATTTTCAGGAACAGATTTTTTGGGACAGTCTAGTCTTGATTTTCAGGAACAGATTTTTTGGGACAGTCTAGTCTTAATTTTCAGAAACATAATTTTTCTGACAGTCTAGTGTTAATTTTAAGAAACAAAACTTTTGTGACCGTTTAGTCTTAATTTTAAGAAACAGAACTTTTGCGACAGTCTAGTCTTCATTTTAAAAAACCGAATTTTCTTTTTTTTAAGCAATTTTATAATACATGTACGTACTGAAAAACAGCATTAGCATAATTATAGCCAGGAAATTATAAAATACGGGATATCCGGTATCTGCCCGGATTTTTAAATAGCCTTAATCTATTCCGAGCACTACACTAAGATTAGGTTATCCAGTTTGATAAGATGAATATCCGGAAAGATATTGGAAACGGAGACGCTTGACTTTTAAAAGTTCCCTCTCGTACCAGAATTTGACTTTAAATTTTAATTAACCAGCATGTTTTGAAAATAAATATAGCTTGATTTCACGATACTCGGTTTAACATTTTTCTCCAATTAGCGATTAATTTTAAAGTCCCGTTTGAATTCTATGAGGTGAATAGTTAGTTCCCTGTTTTAACTATATCCTGGATGTAACGATAGCATTTAACAGTCTATGAAAAATCCTTAATAAGTAAATTAAAAACTAGAACGGGTTAGAAAGCTTTGGGATGCTTATAAATACGTACAGAATTTAGTTGTCAGAGATTAGAGCCGCATATCCGGTATAGACATGTTAGACGGGGACATCGGATATACGATATTTATCCGAATAAATATCCGATGCATTCCTAATCCTAGTTAAAATTAGGCTCCAAAACGATCCATTTTATTTATTTATTTTGTTTGAGACAATATCTTTAATTTATATGGCTTCAGAAGACTAAAAAACCCTTATAATAATATTCAGTTGCAGCATCATTTTTTTTAACGAATATAGTAAAATAATAATAAGCATGATAAAGAAATAAAAAAATACAACCCCTGAAAATCACGCAATTTTATGATCTCTTGAATTCCCGACAATTATTATCACATGCAGCCGGCATTTACATTTTCGTAAGTATCGCGATTTCCACAATTTTGGGGTCCACCCCTCAAACTCACCTACACCATGTTGTATAAATTACAAAATGCTAAAAACACGATGAATCATCAAACTGAAAGATTAAAATTTTGAATTACTATATTTTGTGTACCCAAGAAATTCTCATTAAAAAAAAACAATTTAAATAAATTTTTTGAGTAAATTAAAAAGCTAGCAAAGCAATTCATTGATAAATTTCGCAGCAATAAGCATAATGCAATCATGATTGAGTTAACAATCATTCACTGCGTCTTCTAATTAAAGCTATCATTATGGAGGTTAATGAACGATATAACTGATGCAGATATCGCATATCAAACAAGAGTTTTTGGAAAAAATAACGCTGGAAAGCACTAATTTTGATAGCGTCTGCAAGAGGGAATTGTCAACATTTATTTTACATTTCGGGTCAGAAAAATTGAGGTAATTTTATTTTTTTAATGCCTTTTGCTTAATTAAGATGAAAGTAATCAACTGCAATTAATGTAATTAAATCGTCTAGATAAACATTCTCGAATGAAAGTTCTCCACGATATACTGTAGCATTTCCTTCTCAGATCAGAAAAATAACTTTTTAAAAATTTTGAAAGATTTCATCGGAGGGGGGGGGGGGGGGAACGCAAGATTTTGTAATTTCTTCCGATAACTAATGCTAGAGGTAAAAAACTCAAAAACAAAATTAGTTTGAAGTAAGTTATTTTTACAAAACATGATTTGAAACAATTTTTGATTTGTAGAAATCAAATATTGTGCAGCTATTTAAAAAGCTTCTTCTACAGAAAATATTTAAAGTGAGTAATTTTAGTGAACATTTGGAAAACTAGAAGTACATACCACAAAAAATATATACCAAGTTTACAACAAAAGAAACAAAGTTTAACTCGGGTAAATCTTGACACACGCAGCTTCTAAACTAAGCATTGTAATAGTCCTCTCCGGATGGAATATCTGTTTTATGGTTGTATCTGCGTGATTTTAGCTTTCATTTTAACGAATCATTCCATCAAAATAGCACAAATATTTTAAAAGGTTATAATTTAAAAAACGTATTCGAAGCGTAAGAATATGGAACAGTAATGCTTAAAAAAACACTAAGAACAATTAGTTATGCGACACGATAAAGTACACATATATGATATTTGAAAATTACGTGTCATCGGATTTCAAACTCCAAATACTCACGAAATTAGGAACAATTTATCCGTTTCGAAGAATATTCCAATGAAATTGCGATTCGTTTTACGAACTATTTCGTCTCCCACCTGCCCCAAGTTCGTAAAATCAAGCATGAACTTAATTTTAGTAAGGACATTTAGCCTCTCCAATATGAAATAATTTAATCTCACTACCAGTCCAAACTTTTATATAAATTGCTAATTTTCTCCGCACGGTCTTTCAGTGAAACGGATTTACTGCTATTATAAGGAATAGTACATATTTTCTTTTAGGTTAGGCAACAGAAAACGAAATAAAGAGAAGGGAAAAATCGTTTGTAAAAAAAATTTGGGTCATTCCACGGCAACGGACGTTACATTTATACAGCATTTTTCAACTTCAACGAGCATTCTAACAAACTTGTTGCGTATTTTTTTAGGTTTTTTTAATTTTGGCTAGTAAAAGTACATGTGTTCTAAGTATGCAAAAAAAAAAAATTGAAGATATATATGTATTTGCTGTATGATAAAAAATTTTTTTGAAATTTCGTTACCCGATGAGTAACACACGTAACGAAATTTCAGCATTTATTTTAACAGACAGCAAATACATATATATCTTCAAAACATTTTTTGCATACTTAGAACACATGTACTTTTACTAGCCAAAATTAAAAAACCTAAAAAATACCCAAGAAAGAAAGCTCATTGAAGTTGAAAAATGCTGTATAAATGTAACGTCCGTTGCCGTGGAATGACCCTTTGCTTTGTCCAAGAAAAATTTATGCGTTTTATTTTGGGTAGGTAATTATACTATTTGCTTACTGATATAGATAAACCGGGGCTTAGTGTTGTTTTGTAATTTTAAATTACAAAACAACCCTAAACGTTTTAGTTATATCAGTAAGCAAGTAGTATAAGTATTTGCAAGTACAACTATTACCGAAGGATAAATTCATTTCCATAGCCGAATCAACAAATCAATACCCAAACAATTACTCCACCACCCATCGCTAATAACCTTAAGCGATAATACAGGAGTAAAACAAGCTCTCAAGAAAAATATCTTCGCAGGAGTGTTCACTCTGAGAAAATGGTAACACGTCCAAATGACAGCACTGCCAGCTGCGAGCAAGCGCAAAGATGACTGATTGCCACACACCAGTCTTATTGCTCTGTATGACTGAACGTTTAATCTGTGGGAGAGAGAAGGAGGGAGGTTTCTCTTGAAATTTTCAAACTGCGAGACAAGGTTTGGAACACTACTGCTTACTTTGTTTCGCATAGTGAAATATCTTGTTGAAGGTGATGGAATATTAGTGACAAAAGTCTGAAGACATAGGAAGATGGATTGTGTTTTCGTTAACCTTTGTACTTTTCGGCAGTTAAATGGTAAGTTTTAACATTGTGTCGTTAAGTTCTTTTTAATACTCAGGGTTATTAAATGAGACATTCTATTTGCGCAGAAATTGAAAATAAGTAAAAGTAACGTTAAAGGGCGCAAATAAAAGGTTAAAAAAGGCAGACCGGTTTTAAGGTCACTCAGCCCCATTCGTCAGTTTGAAGAGAAGAACAATGATTTTTTTTTTCTCTCTTGGGTTATTATTCAAATATTCAACTCATACAGTTAATATTCAAATTTTAAAATTTTTAAACGTAGAAACTTAAATAGATTTCCTAAAAAACTAATAAATAAAATAAATGAATAATTCTCAATCCTCAATATGGCACCATTTTTTGAGACTTTTTGTTCCGCAAACACAAAGTCTCTACATGGATTTTTGTTATTTTATTGTTTAAACTGTTAGAGACTTATCTAAAGCACCTAGACACCTGTTTCCTGGAAACCCAATTAAATGACCACAGAGCTAACCCGTAAAAAATACCGAATATTTTGACCACGAAAGACAGACCCAACTGTGAAGATTTAACACTGCAATGCGTGTAGCTCGTGGTGAATCTGTTTGGATGTTCTACCTGTTCACACGAGGGAGACCCCCCCACCCCCAATGCGTTGAAGATCTCTCTTTGTCACCTTGTTATCATTAAGCAAGGAGCCAACACTTCACCAAATCCTTCTGCATCGCAAAGTGGGGTTCAACCAAATAAATATTTTGTAGGATAGTAATAAATTTAGCTAATAGTAATTACTAGGAAAGAAAAAAACAAGAAGTTCCGTCTAGAACTATACGAGCCTACTTTCCCGTATACACCGAATTCAAATTTATAATCTAGCTATCTCTCTCTCTCTGTCTTTCTCGTTTAGCTTTAGTTCTTAATTGCTTCAAATATACCTTTTTCAACGGTTAATACATATTCATTCAATCATTATTTATTAAGTCATTCATGTATTTATTAACTCATTTATTCATTCATTCTTTTGCTTATTCATTTAATCATTCAATAATTAAAAAATATTCTTGAAAATCCCGATCAAAAAATTTCATAGGAAAATAGGCTCGTTAGTTCTTTATGAACTTTCTATTTTTACATGTTCTACGTCATAAGAGCTTTCCGATAAAGTTTGTTCCAAGCAAATCGGTCCGTTAGATCAGAAATTATATAGGATTGAAATTTCAACGTAGGCGGTATGTTAATTTTTTTTGAACTGTTCAAAAATGAACAAAAATTGTTCAAATCAATATTTCACGCCAAGACCTTCTTCCAGTGAGCTTGTTCATGGGAACTTATATCTTGTACCCAGAGTTTACATAATTTGCTTCATTTTCACCCATAGACGCTAATGTTAAAATTTTTTTTACTGTTCAAAATTGAACAAAAATTTGTTCAAATCAAAAAGTAAAATATGGAAATGAGATGTCCTCGCCGAGATCTTTCCAATGCAAAAAGAATTTTTCCAATCGGACAATTCGTTCAAAAGTTATTAGGGGGGGACAGACCGACAGACAGGCCGACCGACACACTTTTTCCCCATCTCAAAACCCTACTTTCAAATTTTTTATTTTTCAATCTTTATTTAATTACTTAACTTATTTTTGACTTTTCTTGATTTATAACGATATTTTCACGATACATTAAGCCTTCTTTCATGCTTTATTTATTTTATTTTTTTTTTTACTTTTACGGGAAAGTAGGCTAAAAAAGAAAAAAAATCATCACCTGCCGTTAAATGACAGTAATTTTATTTTATCCGCATAAAATGTATCGATAATTATTTTATGTCACCGATGAAATTCCAACACTGAGAAGGAATTTTAATAGAAAGCAGAATTTTGTATTCTGACGTCCGAAATGATGGTAAGGATATCTATTGACAGTTAACATCTGCTTTAAATACAGGATGCAGACCTTTTTATATTTCACATTAGGTGCTGTAATTAAATTTATGATGAACAATGTTTTACTACAGATGATTAACTGTCTTATTCACCAGCCGATTCGAATCTCTGATGAAATGCAGATCTTAAACCTTCTTTAACCAATCAGAAGACTTAGATCGGCTCAGAATTACAGGAAGGAGGTAAAGAGAGGGAGAAAAGACAATGCTTTGAACTTGAAGAACAACTAAAGACAGAAGCACAAATAGGCTCCAAAAAAAGGAAAAACCCACACACATATGTTTATTTGAATCAAATTTGTACTAGGTTTATTTTAAGACAAAGGGTTCTCAGTTATAGAGTTAAATCATGTTTATATTTCAAAACACCCATGACCACACATACAGGTACATCGAAATATTACTATTACTAAACTCTTAAATCACAATAATTACATTTGCTTTTAATTTCAATTTGTCTTAATGCCACTATTTTCACTTCCACTAGTTCATATTAGTTTACTACTTCGCTGTCATTCCATGTAAATAAAGCGATGTTTTACCTCATATTGTGTTTTAATTCGACAATTATACTTTTTTTCATTACTGCACGCCACTAAGCGTACATTAAAAAAAAAGTCTTTTACACGTTCAATAATTAAATTTATTTTCTGTAGGTAAAACACTAAAGAACATAACAAAATCCCAAAGTTAAAAGAATTTAAATTAATATCAGGGTTCGAGATTTTTTTGATTTTTTAAAAAAAATAAAAAAAAAATCGGATTTTTTTTTATTTAAATCAGATTTTTTTTATTTAAATCTGATTTTTTTGATTTTTTTAAAAAATACCTAAAATATTTCGGATATTTATTATGTTGCATTCATAGAAACAATATGGCATGTTAATCAATAAGCAAAAACACACTTTAAGCTATTTGCATAGCAATAAATATGTTTTAATAATAATAAACAAATTTTAATGCAAAGACTCAGATGAAACTTAACCCTACCACGAATAATAGTACACTCATAAGTACAGAGAAAATGAACACATTTAATCTGAATTATTTTGCTGTTGAAAGCTGAAAAAAAAGTAGCAATTGTGTGTATTTAATTTTTACAGTCATAGAGTGTACATTAATCATTTTTCTATTTTATAAATGAAAAAGCCTGAAATATTTTTACCCATCAGGTAAAATCATATGCTCACACCATTACTAAAAACTGAAACAGTTTGTTTTAATCAAACATCTTCATTGAAAACTTCTATGATAAAAAAATATTTTAGAAGGAAAAAAACCTTAAGCTCTAACAATTGTTTCAAATGCTATCATTCTGAATTATTTATTGTGTGGCATTTATTAAATTGATCTAAAATACTATTTTTAAAGTAAAAAAACAGAGAATGGTTCATGATTATTATGAATTCAAATTTGAATGATTGGATGAATTATGCTTTGCTGTTAAGATGCTTGAAGAATAAGAGTAATATTGTAAAATTAAAACAATAGTAATGAGTTCTAAACCTTATGAAATATGTTATGCACACAGACAGATGGACCTAGAAAGTTTTGTGTGAAACAGTGGTTGTAATTGCAACATATTTCATTTTTACAACATTTTCTAACATTGTAAAAACAATGATTTTTTCGAAAAAAAAATCACTCGATTTAAATCAATGATTTTTTTTAAAATTTAAATTGTGATTTAAATCAAGCTGATTTAAATCAACGAACCCTGATTAATATTGTTTCTTAAATTACAGTGAATAGGGTCTTCAAAACATAAATACACTGTATGAAGCTGGAAGGAAAAAGACATTACACTGATAAAATTTATTAAAAGTTAAAAACTTTTAATGTATGTATGTTTGAAGAAAATAATTTTCGTGCAAAAAAAAAGGATCATTACCCTAATAGATTTATACAGAAAAAGCAATGAAATTATTTTTTCTTATAACCTATTTATCAAAGAAAACGTTAGAAGGTAAACAGACGATTTTTTTCTCCGCAGGGTCTTTTCAGCCAAATGGATTTACTGCCACTATAAGGAATGGAAACTATTTTCTTTTAAGATTGGCAACAGAAAATAAAATAACGAAATAAATAAAGAGAAGAAAAAAAAATCGTTTGGAAAATAGTTTTGCTTTGTCCAAGAGCGATTTATACATTTTATTTTGGGTAGCTTGAAATATACTGCTTCAGCAGATGCTGTATTTTTTTTTTTTTTATTTATTTACTTTTATTTTGAAAAGCTTTTAGTCTACGAAAGGTTTTTGATAAACGGATTTAAATATACGCAATTGGAAATACATTTTTATTTAAATTTAATATTGATTATAAATACGGGAACAAGTTTTGTTCTAGATTTCTCTTTGTTTGCAGCAATAGTTACACGAAGGAATGGAGAATAAATGTTGTTACATTTTCCTTTTGAGGTCTGTATCCCCCTCCTCCTAGAAAGAATGCAATATAAATCTCAAGGAGCTGTAGACGTCATTGAAAGAGAATCAGACATTTACAAAAAGTACCAGGGAGTGACTATAGGGAGCTGGGAGCTCGATTTTAAATATTTTGTTTGAAGAAAACCAGAGCCGAATTTCATAATAGGAATATTTTACGTTTTACATTTTTGCGCACCTTGAAAACAAAATATCCGTAAATATTTATTTTCGATAGTGACACGACGTTTTACTTTTTATTAGATAATATTATCACCCATCTCATGAAAATGATATACATTTTTTGAGCAAATTTTCTGTACAAATCCATGTTGTTATAGCAATGGGATCATTCATAAAATATGTCACGCTTCGAGGGGGGTTCGTGAAATTGTGACAAGGGGAGGGGGTAATGAGAATTATGACATCCCTGCTTATGCAACATAGCGTGACGCGTGACAAAGGGGGCAGGGGATTCAAATATGTGGGGAAAAAGCGTGACATCATTTATGATGTCATGGGAGGGGTCCCCCCAATGGTGAGATTCTATCGAATATCCTGCTAAAATTAATATATTTTCGAAAAACTGGGAGGTGTAAGCATTTAAAACAAGGGTCGATAAAGCATTTTTAACAGAGTCCATTTTTTGTGAATTTCAAAGAAATTTTTGTGAAAAATCAAATAATATTGTGAAAATTGAAAATTTAAACATATACTGATGAAACATTTTATTATCATTTGCCACTTTTATAATAAATAATGGTGTAAAAAGAACGATTTTGAAGCTTCGAATTTTCTGAAGGCTCCGTTTTGATTGATTGGAGTTTTGTGAAGGGTCAGAAAACGGACCCCAATTTCCCCAAAATTATAAACTTAAGAAGCCTACTTGAACTTCACTACTTGCACTCATTTATCTTAGTTATTAACCCTTTAATCCACAACTCCGCCTCAAGGCGGACAAGGATAACAAAACTTGGGTATTAGAGGGTAAAGTCAAATTTAAATAATTTAAAGGAAATGATTGAACAAAAATAACACAAAAAATTTCTACCAAACTATTAACCACAATGTAAGACGATGAAAGAAATGTTTAATTTACCCTCTAATTCCCAACTCCGCCTCAAGGCGGACGACGTTAACAAAACTTGGGCATTAGAGGGTTAAAATATGCATATTATTTAGTATGCATACAATGACGTCATGTATTGGTCACATCAGTTACATTTTTGGTAGTTCTAAGGTATTATTAACAAACATTTATAACATTACGCATTAGCTTTTCACAAAATTCAAGCCATTTTTATTAAGTAGATGATTATCATTTTTTACACTATTGTTGCCGTTTTTCAAAATTATTTTATGTATTTATTTGCATACGATCCTGAAAAACTATCTAAAATGCTAAAAAGATAATAGTATAAGGAAATGAACTTCTTAGAATCCATTATTTTTAAAACTATCGTAGAAAAAAAACTATCAAAAACAAAAAACATATAAACAGCAAAAGTGCATGATGATATTATTAGGTTGCAGATAAAATGCATGTAAAATGCGCTATTTTATTCATTACAAGCCATTAGGGCGTAAAGCGTTTTCCAAGAACTCTTGCAGCCGAAAGCAAAATGAAAAAACTCTTGCAGTTTTAATACTCCATGAATTTCAGTTTATTGCTTTATAAAAGTGTGCGTACGGAACTGAGTAATGAAGGGAAATGAAAACACTTTTAAGAAGAGATTGCTTGATAAACAAAATAAAATTCCTACTTATATATAAGCACATTGAGATCGTTTTGAAGATTCCTCCGGATTTTTAATAACGGAAGATAGAAAAAAGTGATTTACATTTTTAAAGGTTTACATGGTGTGCCGAAAGTTTAATTAAATCGTTCTTGATTATTTTCCCACGTTTGCACCATTTTTATTTTCTAGAGCAGACGATCTAGGAAAATATTTACAATGAAAAAAATGGAAGATGAGGGAAAAAAAAATATTTGAAATCAACTTACTAAGGAAAACAAAATTTTGAAGTAAGAAAAACCATGTTCTTAAATAAAAAAACGAATAACTTACTGTTAAATGATGAATAAAAAAACCTCAATAGAGTATACAGATATAACAGTCATTAGAAGAAAAATCCTTAAAAATCAAGTGTACCAAAAGTGTACTTTATTAATGAGCCTTTTGGCTTTGACTAAAAACTTAATACATCGTGTGAAACACTATGTTACATTAAAGTTAAACTCATTTTTAACTCTGAGAAGTAGAACTTACTAAAAATCAACTATTCGTTTTATTTCTCTCTCTCTCTCTCTATAACATATTTAGTTAACCTCTCGACGACCAGGTGGAAATTTGAAACATGAAAGGCCACGTGGGGTCATTCAATGACCCCATCGTTAAAAAACACGTATTTGTTTACTATATCAAATAAAACATCAAATTTATCTTTTGAAAGCATTTAATAATATTTGTTAGAGTTACAGTCATAGAAAAAATAAAAAATGTAGCATAGATGTAGCAAAAATACTTCAAAAATAAAATAATGATTAAGTCACATCAAGATTAGGAATTCGAATACAAAATTATCAATCTAACTTAAAATTATCAATCTAACTTAAAATAATTCATTTTAATTACTTGCATTTATGACATATTGTTCTTATATTGACTTGATTTTTTCAAACAAATCGATTGCACTTACTACATTTCTTGGTGGTTTAGTGACCCCAAATCGAAATGTAATTTTTTACGTATTTATCTTTTTCATGGGGAAAGCGATAGCTTCATAATTCGTAATAAAATAGTACAAAACTCAGCTATAAAAATACTGAAAGCGCTACAATATTTTAAAAATAAAATATACGACAAAAAACTGACATTGGGGTCATTTAATGACCCCACTTGGTCATCCGAAGGACATATTCAACAAAATCTCTGTGCTGTACTTCACAAGTTTTACAAATGCTAAATAACGTCCAACGTAATGTACCAACATACTTTCTCTTTACTAAATATGCGCTTAAATAATAATTCCTGTTTCGACCAAATGCCGAATGAATTCTGATGGTATTTAAGCCAAAAATGCGGCCATAAATCAAAATTGTAAACTTTAGAGATAAATGTTGGCCTTAGTCTCAAAATAGGTAAAAATACATGACATCCTACAGAGGTGTTTGCTTTTCATTGAGACTACAAAGATAAATTTACCAGCTGCCAGAACTCAGCACTCTTGGTTTTCTATAGCTGGCCTTGTTTTGCGGCATTCAAGTTTTCCGGCAGTTTCATTGTATTTTTTTAGCTTTAGAAGTGATTTTGGTGGAATAATTTTTTAGAGATGTGCTTGAGCAAGGTTTGTATCCTAGTATTTAACACTTTCAATTAATTTCAATTTGATACAATTGATGTTAATGCCGTCCCTAAAATTTCAAATAGTTATATCATTTTTTTCGTATTTTCTTTTTTTTTTAATAAGGGGATTTTTTAAAAGTTTTGTACTCATATGCACTACTTAGAAATTATACCCTATAATACCTCAGAAAGTCAATTTTGTTAATCTTATGCAAAAGTTTTCCGAGTTTTCACAAAAAAGTATTAAAACCATAAATAAAACAGTTAATTTTTCATTTCTTTCCATTTTTTAGGTGATTTTCAGGTTTGCATGCTTCAAGCAGTTAAATTTATATGTGGAATGCGTTTTAGTCACCACAAATGGGAGTATACATATAATTATTACGCGTTTATTGTTGGTAATAGCTTTTAAGTGAAAAACTAGCACATTAATGAGTAACGTCAATAGTTCCGATTTATGGCCAGCTCTGTGCGTCCTAAGAAAATTTCGTAACTTTCAATCGGTTAGAGATTATATTATATATATATATATATATTCAAGATAAGTTATTAACTTATGTATTTGGCTCAATGCGTTATGCTAGGCTTTTCTTTTCAAATCTTCTAAGCATTAAATTACCTCTAGTGTAACGTAATAACACAATTACGTTAACTTTACTTTGTGAGTGAATTTCGTAAAACAATTTACTTTTTAGGGCTAGTACTAAAATATGAGTTAACGTGTTTGTTTACATCCGTCAAAGCAAACTTTGTGCAATGATAGGTTGTTTTCCTCAGTGTATACTTGAGGGTATTAAAAATGCACAGTTCACTCAACCATTTAATCTATCACACATTTAGAAATTTCTTCTGATGTGTAATTTTTTGCCACTCTTAATTCGTTTTTTAAAACCGATTTTTGTAGAACGAAAAAAAAAAAATTGTAAAAGCTAGTACAAATATATTTATTAAGGCACAAGTTTTCAATGGATGCAATTCACCGCTAGAGGGACTCATGAGCGATCATCGTTGTCACGTGATATCCGTTCATTGCTTACTACGATGTTCAATTGAGTTCTACGTGGAGTTCACTTGGCAAATTAGACTATTTTCACGGCTTTTTCCTATTATAACCCAGTATTTACACTTAATTTAATCATTATAACAGAAATTATTTTTTTTTACAATACTTATAGTGTTTTATCTAGTGTTAATTTTAAGTAATGAAGAATAACTTTATTTAGGCCTAGTTTTTAATTAGATTTGTCGAACTCGAAGTAAATCGATGCTACGGCGTCCTTTGTTTACATTGCTTTCATCGGTGCCACATGACCAATGACGTTGCTTGAATTGCCTTCATTGTCATTACAAGTTATGTGCCGTAATACGTTATTTTATCTCCGCTTTACACTCAGGGTTAGGAAAAATGAAGACTGAGGTAAGATAAATTTAGCATTTTACAGAATAAATTTCTGTCATAGATTTTTAGAAAAATGTAAATGGCACTTTTCCGTTTTGGAGGTTCTCGCGAATGTTAATTTCTTTTTTTTCGCTAAATCAAACACGTCAAATCAAGTTTTTTTATATGTGGAGTCTGTTTTTGGCAAAAATATTAAAACATCGCCAACGGCAACCCAAAATGGTACAGTTCTACTATCAACCAAAGCAATCTGCCTCGTTCTAGTTCTTTTAGAATATTTTATTTCTTTCGAACTGATGCTATATGCCAGTTTATAAATTTAGTTGCTTTCAACAAATAGTGAAGCAAACATTCCGAGACGCGTGCTAAACAAAAGCCTCAAAACAAACTTCCCTAAAACTCGAATGGATTCGTTTTCTTCTGCCACGCGCAGAAACTTCCAAATGTCAAAAGTTCGTGCTCGAACTGTATAGTAGTTTGATCTGGCGAAAAAAAAAATTAACCATCGCCAGCTCCTCCCTCCTCCCCGAAACAGAAAAGTACCCGAAATTGAAACTAGTTGATAGCAAAGGCAATTTTTTAGCAACAGCTAAAGATGGAAAGATCTTCCAGACATTAAATAAGTAATTATTCAACAAAATGACTCATAATCCCGAGCTATAATCTCCCCCATATCTAATTACCCGTTCTTATCCTTAGCGAAAATGTTAAGTACCCATTCAAATCGTCCAACACCAGATACGCAGCGGGAGATTTATTCACACCAATGTTGCCAGTACGATATAGTTTTTAAGACCTTTCTCGCAGACGATCATGAATAATTCAGAGGACAAACACAGGGAGATAAAGGTATGTGAACCAGAAATAAACTTCATGATAACAATTCTTTTCCCACATTTTTCACGAACGTCTATAAAAAGGTACGAAAAAATGAAATAAGTTAAGCTGAGACGTACGATAACGTTAGGTTACAGTTACAGCACAAGCAAAGCGCAACATTTTTTCATTAAAAGCGATTAGAACGTGAAGAATTTCCCCAAAACTCTTGTGCCCTACTTAAAAAAAGGAAACTTTTATGGTTTAATGTCCCATGAATTTAATTTCATTGCTTTATAAAAGTGTGTGCCTGATGCTAGTTTTATTAGGCATTATTAAGGAAAAGAAAAGGAAAGCACTTTTAAGAGAAAGTGGTTAGCGAAGGAAAATAAACAGTTCCCTTTACTTATATACGAGCACATTAAGGTAGTTTTGGAGATTCTTTAAAGATTATTAATGATCTCAGGAGAGAAAAAAAAACTATTTTCATTTTGTAGGTGTAGGCACCATCGAAAGTTTAATTAAATAGTTCTTAATTGTCTTATCATTTATGTATTATTAATTAACAACGGAGGTGATCTATCAAAATAAAATTCAAAATAGCTAAAAAAAAGTTTTTAATTAGCTTCCAGGTTAAATAGTAGATATATTGATTTTTAAAATTAAAACATTTCGAAAAAAGAAAAGAATTTTCAGCTGCTGTACGAAAGTGTTTAATAAATTATAATCCGAAGCATTTTGAAATATAAATAAAAATGAAGTTAAAATTTTAAAAGTGTATAATATCTTACTTACGAGGCATTAAAATATGTGTTTATACCATATAATGTTGTTGTATTTAGTGTTTCATTAAAGATTTCAAAATGACAATCATTACAAACAATTGAAATGTCCCGAGTTTTGCTCAGTAATGAAAGTTATCTACAGAAAACCACTAATTTGGGTCTAAAATTTCGAGCATGTGTGGAATTGCCTTCTTTTTTAGGTTGATTTACAAAAACTTATTAAACTTCTATCGCCAGTTCTAATTCCATTGATGAAAATTAACGCCCCACTGAATCAGCCAATCTTAACACATTATGAAACGGGGCGGTAGGTAGTAGTAAACGTTTCGTTCATTGCCGTTTAAAAGCGAGGCTGGTATTTGTACCTGTTTAAAATCACCACTTTTAAGTCTCACAAGGGAAAATAATGTTTCATATAATGTACGAATTGGTGTATTTTTTTAGAACATTTTATAACTTAGTCAACTTAGTCCACTATGCAACATAGTTGCGCGTGCTACGTCGCCCGCTCATAATAATCTATATAAATAAACCCGAAAGTTTGTGTGTGTGTCTGTCTGTCGATCGCTTCCTGGCGAGATGGAACGGGCCAGAAGTACGAAATTTTGGTTACAGGTACCTTGGGTCAGGTCCTCGTGCACCTCGAAGCGTTTTTCCTAAAATTCGAATTTGTTCTTTTTTTATTCCAATTTTAAGCAAAACAGTTGATTTTGGGTTTAATTCATCATAGAAACGTCCCACGTTTTAGATTTTTGCAGCATATGAATTCCCGTAAAAAACTGCACAAGATGATTTTTTTTTGCAGTTTGTAGGACAAAGAGAACATGCGCAATATTCATTTAAAGTAGTTTTCGAATTTTAAAACGAGGCTTACCTCTGAATTTATCTTCTCAATTTCCGTGTTTTCGCCAAAATAAATAGTACTTTTGTCGCCAACCAGATGATTTCTGTTAACGTAAGATTGAAAAAATGCTATTTTATCTTTATTCAGGCCGTTTTATGAGCGAAACAATTTCTAAAAATTCATTTCATTTTTATACATATTTTGTGCTTTTTAACCGACTTCACAAAGGAAGGAGGTTATACATTCATATTGCATGTATGTCGTTTTTTTTTTGTTTGTTTGTCCACTCATAACGTCTCACCGGATGAACCGATTTTCATGATTCTTTTTTTAATCGATCGAGTGTGGTTTCCCATAGGTCCCATACCTTCGTTTAACCATATTCGATAATTAGAACAAAAGTTATGGGCAGAAATGTAGTTTTTTTTTTTGTTTTTTTCATCCATAACTTTTGACTCAATGAACCGATTTTGATGATTTTTTCTTTAATCGATAGAGGGTCGTCTTACTCAAATATTTCAAATCAATTTGACTACATTTGTTTTTTAGAAAAAACGTTACGGGAGAAAAAATAAGTATTTTTTATTTTAATTGGAAAGGCTTGGCTTGATTTTTCTTTGTTGGGAAATCTATTAATAAATATAAAAGTCATTGTTAAAAACATGTTTGTTGTCATGGGCTATTAAAAGAAATTACAGCAGGAGTTTGACTGAAGGCTTCTCTGTGGCAAAAATTAATCCAGTCAATTTGTTTGCCAAAATCGACTTCAAAAGGGAATTTATTATACAATAATGATTAGTTTTTAGTGCCATTAATTCAAAGAAGTTTTGTTCTTTAATATGGATTTTTTAAAAAATAGAATATTTATATACAAAATGTATTTACACTAAAAAGAAAAAAATAAAATAATTTTTGTAAAAAAACAGAACCGACTTCAGGTTACAAATTGCGCTAAAAAGTGGAAAATAAATTCACTCTTTAAACAACATCGACGTGACTTTTAAACATAGTTTTAGAAGTCGGTGCAAAATAATGAGTCTAATTACCATTACACCATTTGCTACTTCATATTGGAACTGTTGATAATTCTGGGGGAAAATATATATTTGTAATTGATTCATGATTACAAAAGATTTTATCTATCCTAATTTTGCACCGACTTCTAAAACTATGTTTAAAAGTCACATCGATGTTGTTTAAAGAGTGAATTTATTTTTCACTTTTTAGCGCAATTTGTAATCTGAAGTCGGTTCTGTTTCTTTACAAAAATTATTTTATTAATTTCTTTATTTTGACGTTGATTCTTCTTTCAATTTTGGCGATTTAATATTATGGTGCCAGTTCAACAATTTCATGAAACATCGTATTTCTTATGGTAGAATGTCCGTTTTATCAACGAAACAAATTCTAAAAATTTATTTCAATTTTATGCATATTTTGTATACTATAGGATAATGCCTTATTTGCGTTTACTTCCATTACTATAGTGCAATTTCGCGATCTTCGGCTTCATTTTAACTTTAGTAGCGGTTTTAATTGATTCCATATTTTACTCAAGTGATTGATTTTCTAACGTATATTTAATTTTTTAGATGTCTGTTTGGCGCCATTTGGACAGAATTTAGTTATTTCTTTCTATCAACGTATATTTGATATGTCAGAATTGCTTCAGTGCTGAACATTTTCTCACTTAAGTGTGCATTGGCTTTTGGAAACAAAACTCTTATTTTTCCCGTTTTTATCCGAATTTGATAAAAGTGCTATTTAATTGAGTTTTCAGGAAATATTTTGACGATTTCGCAAGCGGGATTTTTATGAACTGGTGTCTTCTATTTGAGGAGGAATTTAAGATATATTGTTGTGGCCATTCTAGGAACAGCAGCTCTTACTGTAGTCTAATACGTGTTTTTAGTCACTGACGTCTTTATTCTGATCTAGATTTTTTGGGTCTAATTTCTTTACTATATTAGGTATGTTTCGGAATAGATGTAATTATTAAAATGTGGATCTTTAAGTAATATTTCTTTATTGTAGCAGAAATATTCAGGAACCGTTGTCCTTCATCTGATGGGCATTTTTAAAGAGAATACTGCTCTTATTCTGATGGGAATTTTTAGATGTGGTGTGGTCTATATTGTTATTGCGATTTTTACGGACTCTTGATATCGTTTTGGAACAATTATCCTAATGCATATGTGCATTTTAGTTACAGTTGCTTTTAGTCTAATGGCCATTTTTATGAACTGTTGTTGGCATTTTGATGTGGATTTTTATGGACTTATTTTTGGTCTAAAAGAAATTTGTCGATGCTGCTATTTTTAATGCAATCGTGATTTTTAATGAGTTTTACTGTTTAAATGGGATTTTGAAGGACTGTTGCCCCTCTTCTACTTGGATTTTTTTAAAAAAATTCCTTATATATTTACAACCGAATTTTGGAAATGTGTTACTTGGCCTGCGTATGATGCAATATCATCCCGCGCAAAGCCAGGCATTTCAGCTAGTGTGTTAATAAGTCGTGGTCTAATACTTTGTCGAGTTACACAGTTCAATTGCGTTTAACTTGCATGAATTTTTGAACAACTTTCAGTCTAATACATGTCAACATTTATCACAAAAATTTAATTTTATTATAAATATGAAATCATGGAATTGATACATTTTCTACTCGTAAATAATTTTGCCTGAATCCAAGTTTTGCATAACCTTCACATCAATAGAAAAGCTAAGCATTTGAAAGAACACACGGCATAAAGTGTTTTCAATATTATTGGAAGCGGGGAAAAAAAGTAGAAACTCGGTTTTAAAGACTACGTTGCATTAACACTCACTCATAAGGTGAAGTGTAAGGAAAAATTGAACTGTTTTGAGAAAATTCAAGAGTTTTTTTTTAATATGCCGGAATTAAATCTACATAGATTAGAGCATACGTAATGTATCATAGAAGTAGGTATATGAACATATTGTTGGTGCTCATATGAACTACCTTCAGCAATCTACGAACTATCATATAAGCAAATATGACGCTTTGGAAAACTTGACATTTAAATTTTTAACGCCATCAAAGTAGCTAAATATGATACGTGCAAAATAACTTGGTTTTATAGGGTACATACACATTGAGCCGTAGTTAAAGGAGTAATAAAGCAGCAGTACATAAAGGATTTCACATTTTCTCTGTACATGTCATTTCAAAATTTTCCAGGGGGGTGGCAAAGGGTGTATTTTCAATGCACATTATAGGTTAAAAACAACAAAATACCATAAAGAAGTTCAAAATGTTTCTGAAAGTGGGGTTATTGGCACCCCCTTATCGCCAAATGACAGGCCTGGTACATATTATTGGAAACCAAACCCAGGGATGCGTGTATAAGAATGAATTGCAAAATCGAACGCAAATACTTAACGAAAATACAGTAAAACACCTCTCATCGGACATCCCTCTTAGCCGGAGTTTTTAACTCCCCGGCAGGAAATAATTGAACCCCCCCCCCCCCAAAAAAAAAAAAAACAGACAGTTGCGGACAACCCTCTGTTACCCTACTACATTATACCCTCAAATATTTTTGACCCGCTGGTATCCGCCACAGAGAACTTTTACTGTTTTATTAACAGAGAGACCTCGTAATATCTAACGAATCACGTTTCATTTGGAACAGGAATCGAAAAAAGTTTATTATATTCCACCATAAAAGCTTCATTTAAAAACTTGTCCAGATAACATTATCTAGTTTTTTATTACATCTATAGAATTAGCCGATTCGATAATGCTTTATGTAAACAGTATATAAGATAAGAATAGTTATTTGACGAAATGTAGTTTCAGTGTTTATCCACATGACTGTTAGGGTCACACTTCATGTAAACTTTGAGCCGTTGCTAAATAATCGTAACTTTGACATACTTATTTCTGTTTCTTAGAGACTTAAGAAACTAAGTCAAGAGCTCGCTGGCAAGAATTGTTTTTTTTTTTTTTTTTTTGTAACAGCAATAGTGAAAACACTAAAAAACCGCGATCCTTCGTTCCCGCATCAACCGTTTTTCCCCATGTTCTAATCTTTTTTTATGGTTTAACGGTATCATCTTTGTGTGGTAACCCGCATTCGTCGATTTCCCGTATATATTTTCTAAACAAATGGTCCCGGGAAGAACGATCGATCGAGGTTCTATTTTATTTTACTTATTATTTCAACTACCTCACGTGATGGTATTTCTACCTGCGATAATAGATTAATTATTAATTCTGTTGACTTTAGCAAGGTAAATTAAGTCTAGGTTCATTATTTATTCTTGTTACCATATTTGTTCTAATTAGTTTTATTTGTTTTATTTTTAAGATAAAGTAGGCCAAACTAAACCATAAATGACAAAAAAACGAAAAAAATCGCGACAGTAATTGTACCGAAAACAATTGTTAGTTAGAAATTTTATGTCGTTAGAAGAATATTGGGCTACGTTGCGTGAGACCCAGTATCAAAAAGCATCTAAATTGGATAAAATTGCATCAGTTACACTTTAAAAAACATTTATAGTTCTTGTTTTTAGGCAAGGAAAATATGTTTCATTTTAATGGTTCATTTTTGGAAAATATGTTTCATTTTAAATGATTTTCAAGATATAGTAGTAACCGTTGTATATAGGTACGAGAAAGCTTAAGAGAGGAGTTTAATTGTATAACGTACAACGACTTTTCGAGTGGCCATAGGAAACTTCACAAAGAAAAGAAAGGACAGTGGGTCCCTTCAAAAAAAAAAGATAATTTCTGAAATTCTCTAAAACCAAGTTAAGAAAAGAAACCTAAAAAATTTAGTTTTAATTACTTTCTTAAATACAAACTGACCTGTTGAATTTTCAAAGCTTTTTTGTTAATTATGCATTATATGGTAACTTTTAAAGACAAACTTGAGGCAACATGAAACAATAAATTAATAGAGAAATTATTGCGTTTAATTTTTTATCACATAGTAAACTGTCCTAGTTTTTAGAATAAGAATAAATACAAATTCCGGTTTTTTACTGAAGATTATTAACAGCATCAAAATGCTTTGAGAAATAATAAAGTTAACAAATGCTTAAAAATACCAACTTGATTATGCAGTATCATGAGTTGAATGCTTTTTTTTTTTTTTTTGAAAACGGTTTATTTTCTAATACGATGATGTTTAACCACTTAACACATTTACCCGTGTCTGACACGAAAGTTACCGGCACATTTGCATTTACCCGTGTCTGACACGAAAGTTACCGGCACATTTGCATTTGCCCGTGTCTGACACGAAAGTTACCGGCACACTTGCATTTGCCCGTGTCTGACACGAAAGTTACCGGCACATTTGCATTTTTCCCGTGTCTGACAGGAAAGTTACCGGCACATTTGCACATGCCCGTGTGTCACACGAAAGTTACCGGCACATTTGCATTTACCCGAGTCTGACACGAAAGTTACCGGCACATTTGCACATGCCCTGTCTCACACGGGCGACCTTGTATATCGCGTTATTTTATTTCTAATGCTCCTCTGAGATTTTTATACAAAGTATAATACTAGATATTTTGTATGCAATACTATATACTTTGTATTATACAATGTTTAATACTATACATTAACTTTTACCCCATCCCCGCTCTCTAGTATCCCCCCACAACTGAAGCTTTCAAAAACAATTTATACTATTCCTATATATTCATATACTGTCAAAAAAAAGTCGGTAATTTTTTTCCAGTTTTCTAAAAAAAAACCTCGTGCTTCAAGGGGTTAAAGTTTCCACCGTATTACGAATACCATACAAAAACAAACTTATATCTTCATTTTTTTTCTGTTCGGATCTGTCATGTAAACGACATAGTTGTGACAGAAAAAAAAATATGGTAAACAGCGAGAGTGTTGAAAACCCCTGCTAGGCAATCTACATAACTGAGTTTTCTTCAATTACACGGATTTCTTTTGAGTGAACATAATGTTGTTGTGGCTTAGAAAGGATGAAAAATGGCATGACCTATATAGAATAAAAGAAAACCTCGACAAAGTTAATGCATCTGCGAATATTCTCCATCTTGAGGAAATTCTTTCCATTTATCTTTCAAGAACACTGGTTTGCTTGATGTCATGTTTTTGAGTCAAAACTCAGAAGAATATGGCGAGTTTGAACATTGATGATAAGAAACTTATTGGTTAGGAATATGGCATTAAAATACATAATACTTACACAAAATTAGGGATCATTCATAAATGATGTCACGCTATCAGGGGGAAGGGAGGTTCGTGAAATTGTAACATGGAGAGGGGGTAACAAGTGTGATATCATGCTTTTGCAACATAGCCTGACATGTGACGAAGGGGGGTAGGGGGTCCGTTGAGGTGTGATTTTGTGACAAAATAATGAGGGGGTCAAATATATGGGAAAAATCGTGACATCATTTATGGACGGTCCCTAAAATATTATTTTAATGATCATGAAGTTTTGGAATAATTCACAAATGATGTCAAGCTTCGAGGGGGGATTGGGGTTCCTGAAATTGTGACAAGGGAGTGGAGGGGGTAACAAGTAGGGTGACATCATGCTTATGCAAAAGGGGAGGTGGAGTATGTTGAAGTGTGACATTTTGTGACAAAGGGGAGGGGTCAAATATATGGGAAAAAGCGTGACATCAATTATGAACGGCCCCTATACTGCGAGGAAAAAAGTAGAAATGTAAATGCTAATAAGAAATGGCCTGATGGAGGAGGTCGAATAATTGGTTTCGCAGTATATTGTATTATTTTTTAGTGGTCCAAATGAGTTTTTGTAGTCATGAACTAGCGTACCTCTAATGATTTCCCGCGTTGCTTTTGATCTAATGATTCAAAATACATTTCATATTTTTTGCAAGAATTTATATGAAATATCTTTTAGTTTTACAGGAAATACCACTTTACTTTTAAAAAAGAAACTTAAATACCACAACGAATCGTGTAAAAAGGGGGGGGGGAGCTAAACTGTACACTATTTCGATTGCTATCCTATGTTTAGCGATAATACAGAATCGTCAAAATAACACTAATATAATTCCTGTTACCAGAAGTCGCAATTTCCAAATTTAAAGAGAAAAAAACGTAACTAGATTCTAACGAGGCACTTACGTATATTCAACTTACATTCAAAAAGTTTCCCTTTGTTTAAGTATTTCAAGAATGTCATTTATTTTCAGTTTCATAAGTAGACTTGGTGTTCCTCATTTTAAGGCTTGTTAATGAGAACTTGAATATTTGCTTCTCTTTATAACAAGGATCTTTTACACTGCTCTAATTCTCTAAAGCAACGTTTCTTTATTTCTTTGATGCGCGGACACTTTTTTTAAGGTCGATTTTTCATGCATGGTATTAACCACTTAACGCATTTGCCCGTGTCTTACACGGGCGAGAGGTATCGGAAAGTCTACCCCCCCCCCCCCCCCCACGCTGCCTAGTCACCCCCACAACCTGAAATTGTAAAGAATAACTTACGCTATACTAGTTTTCCAGAAAAAAAAACTCGTTCTTTAATTGGTTAATAGAACGTTATGAAAATACATAGTTTGCAATGAAATGAAAATTGCTTAAAATATATTAATTGGCTTTGAAACGGTTAAACAATTAGCAGTTAAAACAAGATTTTAAAAGGTTGAAGTATAATAAGGTGAGTGGTCCTGATTTTTCTGACTGCACATTACTTAATTTTAGACTTCATGGATGAAAGTAGAACTCTTATGCCAGAGTAAGCATTACGCCCGTTGCAGAAGTTGTTTTCTGTTGGCACACAAGGGGGGGGGGGGGGGCTGAAGACACAGTTTCACAAGCATATGTAGTTTTCAAATCATTAAACGTGTAATCGTAGCCTTTCGCGACAATTCGAGAAAATATCCATTCAAACTACACCAAAATTCCATTAGACAAATTATAGTCTTTCATGCAAGCAAAAGCACATAATTCCAAAATTTCAAAAGGGTACTGAATAACATTAATATTTTGAAAAGCAAGTTTCCCAAGGCGGTCATTGTCCCCCTTAAAATTTCCAAGGTGTCAAGTGCCCCTTTGCCCCAATAAGCCAGTACGGTTCCTATGATTGCAAAGACAAATTACACGTCATTTCAATAAAACGTTCATATTATTCTACTGACATAGCCAGCCAATAGACATATATTGATAATAAATGAGTTTTTAACTCTGAATACAATTTGATATATGATAAGTCGACAGGGGGGCGTAGTAGTAAGGCGCAGGTCTCGTACGCCAAAACCTGGCCCAAGTCGGTGGATTTTCAAGATGCAGAAAATCGTCTGCGCCCATGTTGTATGATGATGCGGCATGTAAAAGATCCCTTGAGTATAGACATTTGGCTTGAATATTCTCGGCTAAATTAAACTCCTGTACCGCCAACTAGGGGAAATTGAGGGTCCAAATTCAGTAATACTGGAATCTGCTGACAGTGATGCTCCGTGAAAGAACGGATGCCGATTTCCGGGGAATGCACTAGGTCTGCAAAGGTTAGAGACCATACGTAGCCCGATTAGAGAGAAAAAAACATCTTGATCTTTACTTTCATCTTCATTTATTGCTTTTTCAATGACTTTCTTAAATGTTGAAAGAAAATAATGCAAGTTACATGGAACCCTCAAGTGATCTTTGCAGAACCCCGTGAACCTAAATTAAGAAACGCTGCTTTAAGGGATCCTATGCCTTAACACAGCTTTAAATTTCTACAGAACCATTATTTTAGACAAACAGATAATTAGATCATTTCGCGTTTACCTTCCCGTCAGAAAATACATTTAAAAAAAATAGTTTGTGCTCTATCTTCGAAGTAAACGAACAAGTATCTTTGACAACATCACATTCCATAAACTAAAGAAAAAATCACAAAAACTAAATAAAAAAACAAAGGATTACGACTTATAATAACAAATAATCGCAGCTATTATGCAAGTCTTTAAGCTCTACCCAAGACAGCGTGTCTGGAACAGCAACCATTTTACTTTTCTATGCAATTCGTTGAAGAGACGTTCGATGACAACTGAGGACAATGAGCGCAGAAGCAATAGCTGCCTCAACATGGAAAAATGGCAGGTGAGGAAACACAAGTTTTCAAGGTCGAAAAGGTGACACGGATCTTTGGAACACGTATTAATATAACGTACGGATTTCCGAAGATGAGAGTTTATAGGGGTTTCATAGATTTTAGTGTTTGGGCAATTGCGAGATGTCGTTTAAACAACAAGTTTAGAATTTCCTGACAATTAAGAAGCAAGAGTAATGCTTCTACTTACTACTACTAAAAATAGTGGTAACTCTTATTTTAGTGCATTTTTAAAAGATTTCGAAATGCGTGTTAGCTTTTTATAAATCTAAGTTGGATAACAACCAATTAGCTTGTTGTACCGTCTAACAGTTGAAGTAACTATGTAGATTTGGGTTTCAAAGCCCAGTTTTAGTTTTAAAAGTGGTTAAATGACCACGATAAAAGTGATGGTACTGAATAAACTCAAGAAATAAAAGGTTAGTATTAATTTTTTTAGTGTATGAGTTTAAGAGTTAATCAATAAATTTATCTTCCATTTCTTAAAATTTAAGTCCTAATTTCGGACTCGAGCTATACTATCTGAACTTGAGAGCCATGGTATCTTAAGTCCATTTTTGGAGTTTTATCGAGTTTGCACTTAATGGACATACAGACGACCGACGACAAAGCCATAGCTACATGAGGGTTCGAAATATTAAAGCTCCCATCGGACAACCTTATTCTAAGGTTCGAATGAGAAAGTCCAGTCTTATGGTATTTTTTTGTTAACTTCATTGCAAAACTCGAAAAATGGACTTAAGATAATATGGCCCTCAGGTACAGATATATTCTCTCCAAGATTAAATTTCATTTATGGTCATTAAAATTTCAACCTGGAAAATAGCAATGGACGGACGTGATACTGAAGCTAAATAATGACGTTATTTGACAACATATTTTACTTGAACTAAATCTAGACTTATAGCGTTATTTTGTGTAACGCTAGGTACCTACGTTTTCAAGCCGTTTGCTTGGCATCCCTGCAAAAGATTCGTACTGAAAATTTCTGAGAGGCAACAATGACGTCACTTTTGAAGCGGACTCCTACCAATAACACAACAGCAGCATTAAACTTTTAACACATTCTCTAGGTTTTCGATTCGGTGTGGCGCATATCCAGAAATGCGTCAACCAAATGTTTAGTAAAACGAAGTTTGCCATTTTTTTTAATAATAAAACTGGAGCAAAAGTCACGTATAGACTAACATAAAGACAACGAAATATATAATAATATATCGAGAAAATGTGAATATTATTGAAAAATAATAAAAGCAACCGTTGAAATGTCAACGCTTCAATGCGGGAGAGTAAACAGAGTGATTAACGGACACAATTTATCTTTAATTATCATAATATCGAAAAATTAAAAGAAAACAGAAGAGGGAGTGATCTTTACGGATTCTCCCTAATAACTACAGGCTAGCAACCAATAATAATTTCACCTCTAATAATACTTTATCTGATTTTCACGCATGCGCTGAAGCAATCACATTGCTGCACAAATCAGCGTACATCAAAACTGCAGTACATATGAAACTAAAAAAAGAAAGAAAAAAAGAAAGCATCGTGGATTGTATTCATTTTCCCATTCAGCGAAGTCGAGCGTGATTAGAAATAATGAGCCGGCGAGTTGATTGGTATTCATCGCATCAATCTATTAATTTAGTCGAGTATCCGCTAGCAATATCAGTCGCACGTGAAGGGGTAGGAATAGAAAGCAGCCGGAAGAAGACTATGGAGTAAATTACTACTTTCAAGCTAACGATCGGATTTAAGTAGTTTTGTGGAAGGTCAAGGATAGCAGCCTGACACAAAGACATGATTTTTTTATTTTAAGAAAATCGTGACAAAACTGAACGAACTTGATGCAGACAACAATTGAACTATATCGAAGATAATGGCAATCGCGAAAATATGTTCAGTATTTCCAGCATAATCAATGCTTCAGGATGTCAATTTGGAATTATACGCACATACTGTCGATGGTATGTCCGTACAATTCCAAAAAGTATTTATGGCCCTTAAAGAATGAATCATTTAAATATTAAATATTCTTCTCATGTTTCATTTAAGCTTCATTAAAAAAAAAATGGTACAATAGTCCTCTTCTTTCCCACCTTGCTCAATGGAATCAATCTGCGTGCATTAATTTATCGGTAAAATCAGATGGAGTTGGGGGAGGGGGTTTGTGGGAGCAAAAATCCGTTAAAGTAACGGAACTAGAATACTAAATGGTGAAGCAATTGCGATAGTCATTGCTTTCATTTTGTGTTTCCGGTACTTTTTGCGCTATTACTTCCAGTTTAATACAAATCTTTAGTCTTATATATATATATATATATATATAAGTCTGTTTTAAAAGAGACATTTTAAAGGAAATGCGAAATTTGTTTGGCAGATATTTCATTTTGTATATCCTATTTGTAGAGCTATCTAATAAGATAACATAGCTACTTATGTACTTTGTATTACTTCCAGTTTCCTGCCAATATTGAAATCTTCAATCTTATACAAATAATAAAGTATTATACTTTAAAAGGTCGTGGTTACAGTTTAGATGCAGTTCAAAATTTAAATGGCAGCTATTTTATTACACGGTTTTATTTAACTTGATTCGTCATGGAAGTTTGCTACGCGGTTTTCGACCACTATGACTGCATAAATTATCTTCAAACTTTGTAAACAAGCTTATCTTCGATGACAACACAAAATAAATTATAAAATGGACGAAATATTAACGTTAATTAGGAAAAAAAATACTAATTTTGGCTCTGAGGAAATAATCAGAATTATTACAGTAGAACTTGGATAATTCGAACTTCTTTAATTCGAATTTTCCTTTAATTCGAAGATTTTGCTTGGTCCCTTGAACTTTGTATTGAAATCAATGTTAAAATTTTTGGATAATTCGAAGTTCAACTTCTTTAACTCGAAGGATTTCTCATCCGAAATCGACAAAAGTCGGTTGAAATAATTCTTTTGTCTGCTAAATTTTTATCCTACTTGCTTGTTTGCAGCAAATGGTAGATTAGTGGAATTTCTGTCTTGCTTTCTATTGTAAGAGATTCTATCCTTTCATCCACCTGTTGGGAATGTGACAACTTTTGTAAAAGTAATACTCTAGTTATATGTTCCTGTTTTCGTATGTGTATGCTATAGTTTTATTCTTTTTTTTTTGTACAAAATAAATTTTACTTTGTTGACAAATATAATGTTTAATTATTTTATGTGCATGCCTGGACATTTCTCAGAAAAGATTATTGACGTTATTTTTGACGGAATAAACATTATCGGCATTCGTGTGCCTTAAATTAGGCTGCAAAAGTTAGTCTTGTGTACTTCGAAGTTTTGGATAATTCGAAGTTTAACTGTGGTCCCTTCAGCTTCGAATTATCCAAGTTCTACGTATTTGTCGAATGGCAACGATAGCCTTGTTTGGAGTGTTTGGATAATCCAACGATGTTTTGAATATTAATTTTAAATAAAACGGTGGAACTTAAAACATTTTTTATATTTTTCAACAATCTGCATTCATTTGCGTGGTGGGTGACTTTCAAGTCAGAAATGTCAGTGAGGCTGCGGAGTTGAAGTCGGGCTGATTTTAGGGTAAAGGAATCGGATTCGCTTAAAAACGACTTTTTTTTTTTCTCACTGACACCTCTTACAAAATCTGTGTTTGCATTTTACATTACAATTTTATATATCGTATTTGTAGAGCTATTTACTAAGTGATCCCAACTACTTTTTATGTACTTTGTCTTGATTCCAGTTTAATACAAAAGAGAAATCTCCAGTCTTATATATAAAAGAAAGTATTATACTTTAAAAGGTACAGTTTAAAGGAAATTAAAATTTGTTTATCAGCTATCTCACTTTACATATCGTATTTGTAGAGCCTTGGTAGAGCTATTTAACAAGAGAAACCAACTATTTTTTATGTACTCTTCTTTATTAATGTATTTAAAAGCTTCCTTTTAAACAAAAACACTTTAATTTTATTTGGAGGCATCACTAAATATTTCGACAAGTTCACCATGAGGTTCATATGAAGCAATATATCCAATAATGAAATTTTTGAATGTTTTTTTTTTTTTTGCAACTCGAAAATATTTTTATTATTTAAAAAATTTCGCCAATGCTTTGCCTGGCACTTCTGAAATATTTGAACCCTCATTCGGTAACACAAATGTACCTCAACTGAAAACTAATCCTCTGGTAAAGCAAAGAAGGAAGGTAATTCGCAAGGCAAAACTAGCGATCATATTTTGTCGATTATTCGCTGAGCAACTGCTTAAAGATACAGCACGCAATAAAGTGATTATTGGTTTTTCGGAGAAAAACTCCGTAAGCTTTGACAGAAAAATAAATATTTCGAAAAAAAGAAGTTTTTTTTGTAGATAAAACAAACTGAAATTAAATTCACTAATTTAAACTAACGAAAAATGTCCAAATACAAGGGGTCGCGTCAGAAATTCGGGTCCGTTTCGGACCCTGCACAAACTCAAATCAATCAAAACGGACTCTTCACAACATTCAAATCAATCAAAACGGACTCTGCACAACATTCAAATCAATGAAAACGGACCCCTCACAAAATTCAAATCAATGAAAACGGACCCATCACAAAATTCAAATCAATCAAAACGGCCGCTTCACAATATTCAAATCAATCAAAACGGAAAATACGTAAAATTCCAAGCTTCCAAAGCGTACTTTTCACACCATTATTTATTATAGAAGCGGCAAATGATAATAAAAAAAATTCATCACTATATATTTGAATTTTCAATTTTCACACAATTATTAGATGTTTCACAAAAATCTCAAAATTCACAAAAAAACGGACCCTGTTAAAAAATGCTGGATCAACACCAGAATACTTTTTTAACTCATAACGTAATGTAACGACATATTCCTTACCAATACAATTTATGAAAAAATTCAAAAGCTGTTTCTTTGTTACTAAAACCAGACTCGTCCTGAAATGTTATTACCAACAAGTCACAAATTCGGATATTTAAAACAGTATCGTATACGGTTTTAAGTATTACATTTTCGTTCGTTTTTCCTCTGCTTAACTCATGGAAATATCTAAATCTAGGTCGCAATAACCGAAAACTAACTTTTCTTTTGTAATACACCAGAAAAAGATCACAAAGGGAGCATTTATGATATATTTGTTTGAAGCAATCAAAAACTTTTTGAAAAAATAAAATATAATAAAATGAACATTAAAAAACTTCCTCCGTTTGTTAATGACTAGACCAGTGGTTCCAAAAGTTAACTGGGGGCTCCGACGCATCTAACAAATATTTCCAATCTTGGGACCCTCCTCTTAGCTCTCTTAGGGAAAAGAGGACATAAATGTTGTTAATGCTCAGATCCCTAGTGGCGAGTTGTGGAACTACTTCACGCTGTCTTATTTGTTTTAATTGAAGTTTTTTTTTTTTTTAAATTTTAACAATATGAATAAAAGACTTGAAATAAGGGACACAACTTAAATATTTCTTTTATTACTTAAATACTGACACCTGCAAGGTTTTTCAAAGTTATTTCAATATGAAGAATGCATTTGTTTCTTATTTCTCTTCATTAAAGTTTTAGCATCAACTTCAACTGTAGTTACTTTTATTCGCAGACTTCCTATTTTTGAAAATTCATGTGTGCAGTGGCGAGGGCCCACTCAATACTTGCTCGAGACCCACCAGTGGGTCGGGACCCATAGTGACAGGCTTCCCGCCGAATTTCGGTAAGGTTTCCGGTAAGAGCATCCAGAAAAGTTTTTTTTTTTTTTCTTCTATAGGAACACTCCAACTATGGAGTTGTGACACTTTGGGCACTTCTGCCGCATGGCAGAAAAAGACAAATCCTTCAAGTTTTAGCGAAATCCGTTTTGCAGGTCCGTTAAATAGCAAGCGAATCATTATGTTAGCTTCTCTGTTTGTTAAAGCAACCAAATTTTAAACTGGTTAATAGTATCAGCTCTGTAGAAATCAAGAATGAATTAAACCGAGAACAGAATACGGCACATTCTCTTATACCAGAAGTTCGTCCCTTGAACATGAATGTATTCTTCCTGGCACTCTGCCAGGCATAGGTCTCCGTTTGCCAGCGCGACTGTACACCCTAAAAAAAAAAAGATTTTCCTCTTTCCGAAAGCCATTGCAGATTGGTTCTTCATAAGAAGTGTTAAATGAATTCAGTGAATATCAAATAACTAATTGTTTCTTTATCGCATCACATTAATTTTAATTAATTCTTATGTTGTGGCTCATGTGAAGCAGTGGTCTTGTGGCTAACACGGTCGATAGGTTTCTGGATAGCATTGATGTGGCCCCAGAAATAACGATAATAGTAATTAATACTAGAAGGTCGACTACGACTGGCAGTCTGATTGAAATTTGATACGTAAAAAAATAAAATCGACTTGACAATAGTCGCTGGTGTCCGTAGCATATGTGCCACGGGCGGTTGTTTGTGGCGGCACCCTGCCCCCCTAAAAAAAAGAAAATCCATTTTATTTATTTGGTCTAACTTTCAAGTAACTACATTTTTTCAGTTATAGGTGGGAATAGCATCCCTAAATGGCATCCTGTATAATTCAAGTACAGTAAAACCTGCAAAGTTGACCACCTCTGTAAGTTGTTCACCTGTCTAAGCTGACCACTTTTGTCAAGAACGGAATTAGCCCTTTACCCTCTACCCCACCCTCTATAAGTTGACCACCTGACTAAGTTGACCACTGACGTGCTGCACCGCAAGTGGTCCTTTTACACAGGTTTCACTGCATATGCATTTTCAGAAAACTATCTGATTTATGGTGTCACCGCCAAACACTCTTCAAAAGAGTGCCACCGGGGGCGAGCCGCCCCCTCCGCCTCCGTTAGTAACGCAACTCTTTAGATGGAAAAAGGTCATGCTGATAAATCACGTCCCTATCTCAAGATGAAAGCAATTGTGGGGCTTCTCTTCTAAAAAGAGAGAATTTCTCTTTGAAAATGAATAATGTTGTATGTTTTCCGTCCTTCAACAAAGAAACATTTCCTTACACATGTGGGTATTTTTTCTGCAACGAATTCATGTTTGCGAAACCCTAAATGTATGACAAATAGCTTCAATGTCAAATCATTGGGAAAATTGTTTTGGAAAAAAATTGATTTCTGGTGAGCAAATAATGCCTTAAATTAAAACTCAAAGATTTTCTTCGGACTTCTTTTTTTTTTTTTTTGCAAATAATTAAAAAAATATACGTCTAGTTCGACCACCAGACTGACACATAGACACTTCTGCGCATGGCAGAAAAAGACGAAGCCATTTGAGTTTCAGGGAAGTTCATTTTACAGATGCGTTTATTAGCACGAGAATCGGAATGTTTACTTTTTTGTTTGTTGAAAGCAACCAAATTTGTGAATTGACAGATAACATCAGTTCCGAAGAAATCAAGTAAGCTAAACGAACTAAAACGGGAACATAATACAGTACATTCCTTACACCAGCAGTTTCTCCATTGAACATGAATAGATTCGTCTTGGCACTCAGAGCAGAGGCGTAGCTAGGGTTTTCAGCGCCCGGGGACAACCGAAGATTTTGCGCCCCCTCCTGTGCCCCTGGAGGCCTAGGGGCGCCCCTAAAGGGAATTAAAAAAACTTTTATGCTTCCTAAATGATAAATAGCTCCAAAAAGCAGCCCATGTAACTTTTATTTTTATTAGAGACCCTTCTAAGGGAAAAATGGGACAATGGCTTCGCAAAATTATGACTCTCACGCACTCTTGTTCTACATTGGTCATTGCCAATATGGTTTGCGGTGCTCCTACTTTTTCGTCGAACAAATTCGCACCTCTTCAGTTCAAATAATTTTCTTTTCGCATTTAAAAATAAAATAAATTCACATTCATTTGGCGCCCCTTGACGTTGCGCCCGGGGACAGCTGACCCTTCTTGCCCCCACCTAGCTACGCCTCTGACTCAGAGAGGTCTTTTTTTGCGGTAGAACTGCAATGCCATATGAACAAGAAGTTCCGTCTAGAACTATACGAGCCTACTTTCCCGTGTACACCAGCTCCAAATTTATAATCTAGCTATCTCTCTCTTTCTCGTTTAGCTTTAGTTCTTAATTGCTTCAAATATGCCTTTTTCAACGGTTAATACAGATTCGTTCAATCATTCATTTATTCAGTCATTCATGTATTTATTCACTCATTTATTCATTCATTCATTATTTTGCTTATTCATTTAATCTTTCACTAATTCAAAAATATTCTTGAAAATCCCGATCAAAAAATTTCATAAGAAAACAGGCTCGTTAGTTCTGGATGAACTTTTTATCTGTACATGTTCTACGTCATAAGAGCTTTCCGATAAAGTTTGTTCCAAGCAAATCGGCCCGTTAGATCAGGATTTATATAGGATTGAAATTTCCCCGTAGGCACTATGTTAATTTTTTTTTGAACTGTTCAAAAATGAACAAAAATTGTTCAAATCAATATTTCACGCCAAGAACTTCTTCCAGTGAGCTTGTTCATTGGAATTTGGATCTTGTACCCAGAGTTTACATTATTTGCTTCATTTTCGCCCATAGGTGCTAATGTTAAAATTTTTTGAACTGTTCAAAATTGAACAAAAAATTGTTCAAATCAAAAAATAAAATATGAAAATTAGATGTCCTCACCGAGATCTTTCGAATGCAAAAAGAATTTTTCGAATCGGACAATTCGTTCAAAAGTTATTAGGGGGGGACAGACCGACAGACACTTTTTCCCCACCTCAAAACCCTACTTTCAAATTTTTTATTTTTCAATCTTTATTTAATTACTTAATTTATTTTTGACTTTTCTTGATTTCTTAACGATATTTTCACGATACAGTAAGCCTTCTTTCATGCTTTATTATTTTTTTTTTTTACTTTTACGGGAAAGTAGGCTAAAAATGATCAAAAACGTTTTGCCCTAAATATAAGTACTGCAGAGACTCAGTTATAAGAGGTAATGTGGACCGCGTGTACCTCGGACAACACGGACTCGGTCCAAATCGAGTGGGAAACGTGGGTAAACACGGGTGAAACGAATGAAAACGTAGTCAAAGATGTGAAAAAAGGCATTTTCTGTACATATAATGAAATGATGATTCTCTCACACCTAAATCTGAAGCCACTTTTTAAATTGTATCTCCTTTATCGAGTCTGCTGATGGCTTGTAATTTAGTCTCCAAAGACACAACAGATCGTACGCGTTAACATTCATTACGCAACCAATACAACAAAACAGTATACACAAAATACAAACAAAATAAACAAACCCTAAAGGAACACGAGCAAAATGAAAAAGCATTTGACGTCACTCAGTGACAGCGCCATTAGCCCAACCAACGCTTTTTTCAAGGACTAATGTACCTCGGTTAAGAAGGAATTCGGTAAGTCGGGGCTCGGATAACCGCGACTCTACTGTAAAAGGAAAAAATCAACGTAAATAATTGATGCAAAATGGCCAAAACAAGACCAACATGTTTTTGACCAATTCGTGCCTTATTTCCCCCCTACTCAAAAATGTAATATGGTTGCCTTGTATTTTATATTTCACATTTTATGTCTTAGCCTGAATAATCTCTGCTCTTTCACTATACCTCAAATATACTAACTTCATTTAAGTAAACGTAAACAGTGTACTACTAAAAGAGACATTGTAATTAAAATCTCATATATTTTACTTTTCATTTTAATTATGTTGTTTCATTATGCGTCTATAATTTTTCAGTTTTTAATTGTTTTCACATATACGTACTACATTTCTTGTCTTTTAGTAAAAGGGTGACTTTTACTTTTAGTCTTTTACAAAAACACTAGCTGATCTCCCGCAGAACATCTGCGGAGTCAACAATTAAAATAATAATAATATTAATAATAATAAAAATAATAATAATAAAAATAATAAAATAAAAAAAATAATAAAATGATAATAATAATAATAAAAATAATAATAATAATAATAGCGCTTTAAAATTCGAAAAGCTTAAGAAAAGATCGCTAAGATATAAACGTGCGGATTCCCTCGATATAAACAAACTAAGGTGTTGCCACTGAAAAGAAAATTAAATACAAAATTGAGTTATGAATGGAAATACTTTTAAAGAAACATAAATAAATTTGCTAAAGTTCGTAAGTTATGATAATAAATACAAATATAATGTTACTTGTTCTATGCTAATCAATAAACAAATTTTTAAATATAGTTTTACCATTGTTTGTTTTTTGCATGCTGTTAGTATCTTATCGTTTAGCAAAATTTAATCGTAACTGATCCACGCCAAGTGATATATATATATGGATTATTTAATCAATAACACTTTCACTTATTCATGACAAAATACATTTAGCTTCGATTATCGCTTTCCCCGCTTATGCAGGTAAAACCTAAACTGATGTTTGACCGAGTTTCTACATATTTAAAATTTTTCCTTATGATTCAGAAAATGTTACGCTTCACTGAAGAAACATTGTGCCTAATATCGTTAACATTCATTTGAAACATTAGGTTGAGGTGAATATTATCATTTCGTTCTTTTATTGAATAGCCAAAACAGCTTGTGCTAAATTTTGTAAAACATGAAGTCCAGCCAATTTATCTAATAGAAGTAAAAATCCATTTATTTAGATAAAGCAGACGTTGAACGAAGACATTACACTTTTTGCTTGGACATTTTTTCTCCTTTCTGATTTGTTTTCGTGATAAACTCTAAACATTGTAAAAAGTATTAATTTTAGAAAAAAAAAAAAAAAAGAACTAAAATTTACTCTTTTTGAGAATAAATACTGATAAATCAAATACCTTGCAAAATTTTCACGAACGCAGAAAAAACAGCTTTTTACGTGAATTCAGAAAACAAAACACTACTTTTTACTTGAAAAAACATTTCTTTAATCATATAGTATTTAAATAAACTTTTTTATGCTCTTACGAGGCATTGAAAGACCATTTGTGTGGAATTTGTATGACTTTAAGCCATTGACTTCAAAACCTTAAAAAAATGTGAAGTACACACTAAGCACATAGTATTCTGCTCCTTCCTTTTCTGCTTCTTAATCCCATCATACATTTTATTTATTTTAAATAATAAGCAACTTAAAGAACTTAAAGTTCCGTTTTTAATTCTAAACTTTGGTGCCCGTGACGTGGTCTCTTTTTCGCCTACTTTTCCGTAAAATAAAAAAAAAAAATCAGGAAGGGCTTAATGTACCGAAAAAATAAAGATAGGTTAAAAATAAGTGAAGTAATTAAATAGAAAGTTGGGTTTTGAGATGGGAAAAATATTTGCTAGAACAAGTTCAAAATCAGATTCATGAAAATTTTCCTGATAAATACGGGTGCATGAAACTACAGGTAAACTGCATAAAACTGCAAGTATGCTGCATGAAGCTGCAGATAAGTTGCATGAAACTGCAGACAAATTACTTCAGATAAATTGCATGAAACTGCAGACGAGTAGCATGAAACTACAGATGAGTAGCATGAAACTACAGATGAGTAGCATGAAACTACAGATGAGTAGCATGAAACTACAGATGAGTAGCATGAAACTACAGATGAGTAGCATGAAACTACAGATGAGTAGCATGAAACTACAGATGAGTAGCATGAAACTACAGATGAGTAGCATGAAACTAAGATGAGTTGCATGAAACTGCAGATGAGTTGCATGAAACTGCAGATGAGTTGCATGAAACTGAAGATGAGTTGCATGAAACTGCAGATGAGTTGCATGAAACTGAAGATGAGTTGCATGAAACTGAAGATGAGTTGCATGAAACTGCCGATGAGTTGCATGAAACTGCCGATGAGTTGCATGAAACTGCAGGTAAGCTGCCCACTTTTAAATTTTGCATCTTCAAGTATACGAAGATTATAAATTCGCAATGAAATTTGAATGCACTTGTTTTATTAATACATTCTTAAACCTCTTGCAATATAAATCGCATACACGTTATTTTAGGTACAGGAATCACCTATAATTTTCACACAAGTAATCAATTTCAAGCCAAAAATTCTATTTTCTTATTGCCAGTATATTTTCTACAACCAAATTTCCAGTCGGACAACTTTTACTTGGAGAAATCAATTAGTATCAATTTACAAGAACTGAAAAATGATTTTTCAAATGGCATTGTGTTGAACCTTGAAAATATGCCAATGAATTTAGGATTTCTACGCGTTACTTATTACTGATAATAAATCATGAGATACTTGCTTATAAGGGATATATCTATTATTTCGCTAACTTACCAACTGTAGCTTAAACAAGTATAAAAACCGAAATAAATCACTTCCTATGATTTATTGGTATTTGGCAACCCGTATTCCTCCTGTTTCGCAACTTGTAAATACTGAACATTTCATAGCATTTGTTTCACGGATTTAGATTAGCAATGAGAAATAAATTGTTTAAATATGAACTTTGAAACATGAGTTAAAAAAAATATTGCCTACAAAATTTAAACTTTACATGACAAATTTGTTTCAACAGACAAAATTATACAATTTTTCATTTTGCTGTTTTAAGCGTACTATATAAAACTCGATTTTCTAATTCGACATACTCGCACGCGTAGTAATATATTTAGTCATCTCTTTCCTGATGCCAATATAGACATTATTTTTTTATTTTTTTTTCAAATCAAGTTGATTCAATAATTTGACGAACTTTTGAACTACGTTTGAAAGTTCGGATACTTTCTGTCCGAGTTTACAGAACTTTGCGTAAGTTAAAACCATCACACTAAATATGACGGAACGAAAAGTTCAAAAATTCATAAAATCTGGAACCATTTGACTGTTCAAATTTCGTGCACGCTTAGTGAAATCATTGCATCCTTTTAATTTTTCCTTTGTATTGCATTTGGCTTACCACAATTGGTCTTTTTAAATTAGTTTCACAAACAAACTTAATCGTTAGTGGTTACTAAAGCTGATGTCTAGCGTGACAAATTTGCCCTTATTTTGTTGAACCTGCTCATATCTCAATTTAAAAAACAACAGATATTTTCTCCTAATATTTTTAAACACTGAACCATGAGCTATAATAACGTCTTGTAAAATCATACATGTCAGAAACAACGCGGTTCTTTAATCAAAATTAGAAAAGCGTTAAGTTAAAGACCTTTATTTAAACGACCGATATGTAATCGTGCAAGAAAAAAAGGACGAAGCCTTCTTTAGTTGTGGTCTTTCATGATTTAATTTATACACTGTAACAGTTCGCGTAACTTCCAGTAACATAAAAAAATGGATAGTTTATCCTAATATTTTTAAACTCTGAAACAAGAGCATCTATTAACGTGTTGTAAAATCACAGAAAACACTGTACTCTAATCAAAAGCCAAAAAGCGTTAAGTGAAAGACCATCTTTTTAAAACAACCAATAAGTATTCGTACAAAAGAAGGAGAGACGGAGCCTTCTTCAATTGTGGTCTGCCATGGTTAAATTGGTACACTAAAAAATTGTATAACTTTGAGTAGCATAGACCTTTTTTTTAAAACAACCGATATGTATTCGTGCAACAGAAGGAGGGACGGAGCCTTCATCATTTGTGGTCCTTAATGGTTTAACTTATACACTAAAAATTCGCGTAACGGCTAGTAACATAATCACAAACTATCAACACGTGTTTGCAGGTATTTAAAATTAATTTTAACGCGTATTTTTCATAACGTACGCATTTGTACAACAAATAATTTACAAAACTTAACCTATTAAAAGCACTATCTTAATGTGGTAAAATAAATTTCAGTACATAATTTATCTAGTATATCATAACGGAAAACAAATTATTCCCAACAACCAAATTTCCGCATAATATACACATAATTACCAAATACATTGATGGTTAGATTCATTAATTACCTTCATTTAATGAGGGAGAAATACGTATTTAAATATGAACGGAATTAAATATGCGGAAAAAAATTCGGCGTAACTTCGAAACATGTGATCCTTTACAAAAAATTTAAACCCGTTTAATTTGTTTAAAATTAATTTCTAATTTCTGTTGAAACTCCAAGAGTATAAGTAGCGTTTTCCAGACTGTTTACGACCCAGACGCATTTAACTCTCATGCAAAAAAAAAAGTTATATTTCAGAAAGAACACAAAACATCTTAAATCTAGCATTATCAGAGCTAAGCCCTGAATCCTCAGCTAAAGTTTCGAAATGTATTTGTAGAAGACTCTTTCACATAAACGGCGAAAGCACGACTACCTTGCGGTAGAAAGCAACTCGACGAGCCGACCGAAGTCCGCTCGCGGTACGGGAACACAAACATAAAGCTTGCGGCAAACAAAAAACTAACTCTCCAGCAAATAAAAAACAATTTATATTTACTACTACTTACCTCGGTGCCATCTTGAGTTTAATCCAAATAATAATCCGGGTGGTCCGGTAGAGGAATTTCCTCTGGAAATTCGCTAGAACACTCCGGGTTCTGTGTTTATTCTAAATCACGAGCACTAAGTACAAACAACACACGACCGCTCAGAACTCGCTCGTTTGAGGTCGAAACCGAAATATGAGGGTTTCTCGTGAGCGACCACTGTTTGGGCCGTTGCGCGAGTTTCGGAATCTGATAACTAGTGGTGCCATCTGTCAGGAGAAAAGAAAGCCGCTCGATTGCTGAGAGATTTCGAGGGCTACGGTGTGTGATGCGGGGGATAAGTGGAAGAAACAGAATTTAGTTTTCTAAGGAGGAGGAGGAATCATTTCGCAATCTTAGTTGGCTTTTAGGATCGATTTTGAGTTGTGAAATCAGAGAAGCCATAATTTACGTTTGAAAATGTTAAAGGGAAATCAGTACCGGTGTGAAGTTTTTGAATTTGCCAAAGTTAACAACAGTAAAGCCTGTGTAAGTTGACCACTTGCACTTGCGGTGCATCATTCTTGTGGTACACTTAGACAGGTGGTCAACTTATAAAGGGTTCGGATGATTTTTTTTTATTTTGTCATTTTTAGCCTTCTTTCCCGTAAAAGTAAAAATAATAATAATAAATCATGAAATAATGCTTAATGTATGGTGAAAATATCGTTAAAAATCAAGAATAGTAAAAAAAAAAAAAAAAAAAGTGAAGTAATTAAATAAATATTGAAAAATAAAAAATTTGAAAGTAGGGTTTTGAGATTTAAAAAAGTGTCTGTCAGTCTGTCCACCCCCCCCCCCCCCTAATAACTTTTGAACGGAATTGTCCGATTCAATTTTTTTTTTTGCATTCAAAAGATCTCGGCAAGTACATCTCAATACTATATTTTACTTTTTGACTTGAACAATTTTTCGCTCAATTTTGAACAGTTCAAAAAATTTCAACATTACCTCCTATGAGCAGAAATGAAGCAAATTATATAAACTTTGGGGCACACGATGCAAGTCTTATGAGCAAGCTGAATAGGAGAAGCCTCGGCGTGAAATATTGATTTGAACAAAATTGTTCATTTTTGAACAGTTCAAAAGAGGTAACATAGCGCCTACGGGGAAATTTCAATCCTATATAAATCCTGGTCTAACGGAACGATTTGCTTGGAACAATCTTTATTGAAAAGCACTTATAACTAAGAGCATGTACAGATAGAAAGTTCAGCCAGAACTAACGAGTTTATTTTTCTGTGAAATTTTTTGATTGGGATTTTTAAGAATATTTTTGAATTAATGAATGATTAAACGAATAAGTGAAAGAATGAATGATCAAATTATTGAATAAATGAGCGAATGAATGAAAAATAACTAAATGAGTGAGTAAATACATGAATGAGTGGATGAATGACTGAATAAATGAATGAATGAGTGAATGAATATGTAACCGTTGAAAAAGGTATATTTGAAGCAATTAAGAACTAAAGGTAAACGAGAAAGAAAGAGAGAGAGAGAGATAGCTAGATTATAAATTTGAAGTTGGTGCATACGGGAAAGTAGCCTCGTATAATTCTAGACGGAACTTCTTGTTGCACTATGCATTCATTTATTTTTAACTAATTAAATAAGTGGCTAACTTACAAAGGTTACAGGTTTTGCTGTATCTTTAACTACCATTTGCGCTAGAAGTTCGTAATAAAATTTTTAAAAAATGGAAATTGTAGTATGAATTTAATTATTTATGCGACTTAATCTACTAAGTCGATATGGCAGATGAATAATAAGTCATATTATGGTATTAAGTGTTGTTATTAAGTCTATAATTACTGCATAAAAATCCTGAACGCATTTTATGCATAGAGAAACGTACGCTCTCATGCGGGCAATGGGGGGAGAGAATATGCCATTTCTGAAAGAGAAACTGGTCATTTTTCAATGAGGGTCTTTTTTTTCTTTTTCTTTTCTCTACGACCAATTATTGCAGTACTTCGAATTTGCAGAAAGGAGAATTGCCCACCCTTTTGGTTATTATACTGATTTTTATATGAATAGGCCGTTATATCGAGTGTGAACAGTCGCGCACTCATAATTTTGGTTTGGAAAGGGAGGGGGCTGCAAGGTATTACGGATAAACCGGACACTGATATCCCAGACTCCGGATGTCCGGTGTTTTTCGTATGACCGACCGAATTCCGACTATGGGGCTTGAACTCTGCAAATTCTGTACTAAAAATCAAATTTCATATGCAGATAACCGGATTTTCGTGTAGTGACCGGATCGGGCTCCGGACATTTAAAAAAATCAGTCTGTTGCTGGATATGCGATGCCTTCTGGGGGCACCGTTCCGGTGAGTCCCCCTTCCCCCGGTACCTCGGTGCGTCCTAAAGTCGAAATAACAGTCTTAGACAAAAGGCAGTCGGTTCTCCTTCAAAGGTCGTTATAACGTATTGGGTCGTTGTTTGTTAAAACGCGAGGGAAGGTTTTTTTTCTTTATCCTCTTGAGACCCCGAGCAATAAAATACACATATTCTCACAACTATTAGTTTTTCTGAACAATTGGGCATTAAAAAGCGATGTTTTTCAAGAAATTAATGAACTTGAATTTTTAAATTTTTCTAGGGGGCACATCCATTTGAATGTATGTTGAGGTCATAACTACAGTCGAACTATGCGATACTTACACAAAAATAGATAAAAAAAATTTATTCATTACAAAAACATAAGAAAAAATATCAAATAGAAAAATCCTACAGCAAAATTGAAAAATAATGTGGAAATCAAAACAACCGCGAGAGCGCCGAATTCCAACTTGACTCGTGTTCTTTGCCATATTGTAAACAAATAAACTAACCGTTTCTGAATTCTCTAAGTTAAAAAGGGATTTCCTATTCCTGCTTTATAATTCCAGTCCAGGTCTTGCTTGCTAAAATAAAATCTGTCACAACAGGGAGAATAAGCAAAACATCCATTTTATTGGATGCCAGGTCTCAGGAGGATATAATACAGTAGAACCTCTGTTAACCGACTTAATTGGTTCTTTTAATTCGAATAATAAAAAATGAGGTACTCACCAGATATGCTTGATAGGGATATGTAAACTATCATCACCCTAAAAAAAAAAGGAAATATATAAGTACATGAGTGATTAAATTAGAAAAGTAAACTATTATTCATTTAAATATGCAAAATTGTCTCTTGTAATTTAACTGCAATTCATTGGAACAACTTATCACAAAATTATTAATTTGAATTGCAAAATACGCATAATTTAATTTTTGGTAATAAAATTGTGTTATTTTTTGCAAAATAAAATTGTTTTTTTTTTGCAAAATAAAATTGTATTATTTTTTGCAAAATAAAATTGTGTTATTTTTTGGAAAATAAAATTGTGTTATTTTTTGCAAAAAAAAAAATAAATAAATAAAAATAGTGTTATTTTTTGCAAAATAAAATTGTGTTATTTTTTGCAAAATAAAATTGTGTTATTTTTTGCAAAATAAAATTGTGTTATTTTTTGCAAAATAAAATTGTGTTATTTTTTGCAAAATAAAATTGTGTTATTTTTTGCAAAATAAAATTGTGTTATTTTTTGCAAAATAAAATTATCTATACATAGCAAATAAAACTCCAGTACTTCTTGCTAAGCCTGCTGCCTCATATTTTACACTATTTTGTAGCAACATTTTTCCAAAATTATATTTAAAATGCATTACAATCCATGATTAGCCGCAAAAGCGTTAAAATAAATCTGTTTACTCTCAAATAAAACATGAAAAATAAGCTTAGCCGTGCTTATTAAATATTAAAACAAGAGCGTATTCCCTATTTCTATTAATTAAACAAGTTTTGCAACTCTCATGTAATGATGCAGGATTTAAAACCACCAAATTTATTCGCTTCACTGCAGTTTAAAGATTTCTTTACTTTTTAATGAAAGTAAATCCTTTCAGCTTCTTTTCATGCAGCTAAAAGTCTAATTAAGTAAAAGGAGTGAAAGAAAAAGAAGAAAAAAAAGAAAAAAACTTTTTCAATGCTATCATTAAAAATCTTCTGCATCATTGTTTCTTTTGCCACAGAAGCTCCAAAGTGAAATTCGCAACAAAGATTAACGAGTTTGTTCATTTTGAAAAATGAAATTATTTGATTAAATATTATTTAGGAGTTTAATAGAATTTTAGGGGTTTAAATAATTAAATAAGGTGGAAGCATTTAAAATTCTTGTGCCATGGCAGGAAAGTTATGAAAACAAGAAAAATAAAGTGATGAAAGTAAATATTTTTGCAAAATTTACCTTTCGTAGTTCTGTGTGAAAATTTAAAATTTAAATAAATACATATATGTCAATCAGAAAGATTTTTTTAGCATTTCTATACTGAATATTGGATTTAGTAAAATTTAGTGCTTTTACAACAAAGCGTTATTCGCCCTCCTTTTGGGTTTTTGGTTTTGACTGAACAGAGCAGGGAAATATGATAGGGAACACAATGTGGGCAATTATGCTCTTTTAAGAGTCTAGTATTATTGAAGATGGTATGAATAACGCACTAAAACTTTTTTATTTTTCTGTTTTTTCTGATAAATTTTCCGTCAGATAGGCAAAATCACAAAGTCCCTTTTTCAGTGAAATCCTGAACCCGTGCCTCATGTTAGACCCTGTGTAGGACAGATTGAATCTACAAAGAAACATTACAAATACATGTGAGCTCCATTTGGTAGTTTGAAGATATTTTCATGGTTGAACCTTGCTAAAGTTAATGTCTGCATCGGAATTGATGGTTATATTACAAGAACAGAAATCTAATTTTAGAGGTCATATGCAAATTACTTCTGACAGAGAAGCAGTGACTAAATTTTTCAGAATTTGAAGGTTTCTCTTTCAGTGGGAATATGAAGCAGCAACCAACTGCCTGCCGCAAGCAAACAAGCAAGCTGAAAGGTTTAATAAATTCATGATCTTAAAATTACCTTTTAATGAATTATGCAACTGGTATATTCATGATCTTAACACATTATGAGCGGGCGACGTAGCACGCACAACAATGTTGCGTAGCGAGCTAAGTTGACTAAGTTAAAAAATGTTCTAAAAAAATGCACCGATTCATACATTATATGAAGCGTTATTTTTTCCCTTGTGTGACTTAAAAGTGGTGATTTTAAACGGGTACAAATACCAGCCCAGCTTTTAAACGGCAATGCACGAAACGAGCCTCCCGCTCATAATATGTTAAAATTACCTTTTAATGGATCATGCAACTGGTACGGTACATTTATGATCTTAAAAAGAATCATGAAACTAATATATCCATGATCTTAAAAAGAATCATGCAACTAATATATTCATTCTAATAGAGAGCCGCAATTTATTAATTCATCAAGCTATTGATATTACCCTTTCTTACCTTTTCAATACACAAATGTTCATGAAAATTCAGAATTTAATTTCAGAGCTACCGGAGGATTTTTAAAGTTACCATAAAAAAAAGAAGTAAAGAAAAAAAATACGGAATGAATATCATAAATAAATATTTTGAGCAAAACTGCACAAAACTTACAAATGCGTCAAACATTTACGAATTTAATTGCTTAGTAACTTTATTATATATATGTTGTAGGAAAATATAATCAAATTTGAAATTAAAACTTGAATTTTTAGAATCATATTAAGGATCCACCTGGATGTATTTTAAATTTTGAATTAGAGGTAATAACGATGATTAAAAAGTAATAAGAAAATAAAATTTATATATTTAAGATTTTGTGGCTTGTTTACAAAGAAAATTTCAAAAACAGCTATCGAACATGTAGCCTACAGTCTGCACATGATACAGTGGATTAAACTAACTGTGCGCATGTATAATGTTCCCTCGAGTATGGATCGTGTGGGCATGTATGAATTGAGATACATGGAAGATAATACTGAAAGGCTTGTCCATGGTTTGTGTTATAGCTCTTGCCAATAAATGTAATGATTTATTATATATACAAACAGGTATTTTCTGCATTTTGGAGACATTTAAAACTGCTTTCTTTGCATTCAATATTTCTTTTCAGATCGACTGGGTGGCGTAGTGGTAAGGCGCAGGTCTCGTACGCCCAGGATAGCAGGTTCAAACCTGGTCCAAGTCGGTGGATTTTCAAGATGCAGAAAATCGTCTGCGCCATGTCGTATAATTATGTCGAATAAATATGCGGCATGTTAAAGATCCCTTGAGTATCCGTTTGGCAAGGATAATCTTGGCTTAATTAAACTCCAAGTGCTGTTTGAACCAGCGAGAGCACAGGTGCCTCCATCTGGGGGGAACTGAGCGTCAAAAAATTGCGGAAATGGTACCACACTCATTGTGATGCCGCTGAAGGAGTTGGTACCAATTTTAGGGACGCACTAGGTCTGCAATGGTTGAGGACCAATACTTCAGCCCCATTAGAAAGAAAGAAAAATATTTCTTTTCAGTTACAACTTGTTGGATTTTAGGTAGAGCTTTATAAGCACGTGAAGTATTAGGTAGTCGAAAAAAAAAAGATCCTGCTCAGAGCTAGTAAAAGTTCCAATGAAATGTCTGAAAGGAAAACCTAGCTTCAAGGCAGGGGAAAAAAAAAACACATCCAACAATGAAAAGAAACTGCGAACACCACAGAGATAAGGCAGCAGCTGGAATTCCGCAGCTTTCTTCAAAATCCTTCCCAATACTATTAGAGTCCGGAATGTTATGTCGGTATCGACCACCTGTTTGGCTTGGAGTAAAGGGTGTTCCCGAAAAATGTCAGATTTGTGGTTTAGTGTAGAACAGTTAAGCAAAATATCAACATTTAAATGGTTTTTCTGCAATTATTTAGCATGCGCGTTAAATTTCAGACTTCCTACTCCAATTTATTTTTTCCCCACATTGACTAACTCTTAATTTCTGCCGAATTTTGGGATTAAATATTTGAATTAACTATTCGATGTGTCTCGCTTAAATGAAGTTAGTTCCCGGAATCAAAATTTGCACTTTAATTGCAGTGCTGTGTTTTACATGCTATTTTAAAGACATTAGTATTTTTCAATTCCGCTAAGAAAGTTACTTTCTAGCCTACTTTCCTGTAAAAGTAAAAAAATAAATAATAAAGCATGAAATAAGGGATCATTCATAAATGATGTCACGCTTCGAGGGGGGAGGGGGGGTTCGTGAAACTGTGACAAAGTGTGACAAGGGGAGGGGAGGGGGTAACAAGAAGTGTGACATCCCTGCTTATGGAACATAGCATGACATGTGACAAAGGGGGAGGGGGTCCGTTGAAGTGTGACATTTTGTGACAGAGGGGGGAGGGGATCAAATATATGGGAAAAAGCGTGATATCATTTATGAACGGTCCCTAAAGCTTTATGTATCGTAAAAAAAGTTAAAAAACCCGTTAAAACTAATTACCGAATAAATGAATGAGTGGAAGAATGAATAGTAAATGATAAAATAAATAAGTGAGTGAATAAATACATCAGTGAGTAAATGAATAAATACATGAATGAGTAAATGTATGAGTGAATAAATGAAGGCCTGAATAAATGAAAGAATGAATGAGTGAGTGAATGAGTATGTAATTATGCGGTTGAAAAAGGTATATTTGAAGTAATTAAGAGCTAAAGCTAAATGAGAAAGAGAGAGAAAGAGGTAGCTAGATTATAAATTTGAATTCGGTGTATACGGAGAGGTGTAAATGAGTAAGAGAGAGAAAGAGGTAGCTAGATTATAAATTTGAATTCGGTGTATACGGGAAAGTAGGCTTGTTTAGTTCTAGACGGAACTCCTTGTTATTTATAGTATTCATACTTTCGAAATAAAATGAACGTTTTTTCAAATTATGTCTAGGATGTGCAGTTAGGATCAGTTGGTTAATCAAAATTTATTTGTATTGTTTAGTGCAATTTGTTAGTGGTGATCCGAAATTACTTGCTATAAAAAAAAATCAATAATTGTTCTAGTTCTGTAACTACTGCGATGCTTCCTTTTTCAAATACGGGTATGCTTTCAAATTTCCAGTAACTATTGTAGAATCGTAGCATGTTTTTTGGAAAAGGATTAGATAAAGGTAACTGAATCTGTGAGCAGTTCTGTAAATTGATTGTACTTGATAAGAACTTGCCCCGTAATGGAGCATGTTGGCCCAGCTTTTCCTATTTCCGCAATTTATCAACATCGTCTCTTTCGGGCCATTTTGTTATTGTCATTATGTGATGGAGGGTTATCCTATCACTTTATTATGATGATTCAATAAAAAGTTAAATAGCATACATTTTTTAATTTCTAGTGCGTTCCTAGTGCGTATGGACCTATAGTCTGTGTAATTAGAATAGGCGCGTCAAGGTCGTGTTTCCTGCTTTTTTGCCATGGAAACTCTGAAAAAGATAACCGCGCCAGAGTTTTGTTTTTGCACTGCAGTTAAAGCAATTGCATGACTACACCTCCGATTAAAAATATTAGAACAATTGAGAAAAAGTAATAAGAAAGAATTTATTTTCCATTCATTCATTTTTGATACTAAGTAAATGCAATTAAATGTCTCATAAATTAAATCTAGAATGTTTAGATAAGATTTTAACGATTTCAAAATATAAAAAACAATAAATTAGCTATACAATAACTTTCTGAAACACATCAAAATAATAGAATAAGATTTATATTGGTTCAAAATATTAGAATACTTTATCTGGCGCAATCTATTTTTGCCATTGAGAAATAAATCCTATTATTATTCGAACTAAAACAACAAACTTGCTTATCATGTTCTCCAAACCTACGTGGGGAAAAAGTTTCTGGCACGGAAACCATGACGACCAGAAGAGGAAAAGGTTGAGTTGTGTGACCTGGACGCGCCTATTCTAATTACACAAACTATAATGCGTTCCCCAGAGATTGATGCCTTCTCTTTCAGCAGCACCACAATGAGTGTGGTACCATCGCCGCATCAGAATTTTCACGTCCGGTTTCTCCACCTCAAACGGCGAGCACCCGGATTCTGTTGATGCGAAATTGCACTGCGAATTTAATTTAACCGATAGCACTCAAGCTCTATGTCTACTCAAGAGATCTTTCACACGCCGCGTAATCATACGACATGGGCGCAGACGGTTTTCTGCATAGTGAAAATCCACCGACACAGCCAGGCTTGAGCCTCTGACCTGAGCGTACGAGTCCCGCGCCTAACCACGACGTTACTGTGCCGGCAAATAGCATACTTATGGCTACGAAAAATGTCGATGATAAAATATATTTTATTAAACTATTACCTCAGTTTATCAATGTGCATTAAATTTGAGTTGTTGCTTTTGTTACGTAAGTTAAGCGGCCAGCAACCAAAAATGTTGAAAAACACCAAAATTTTTTTATTGACTTAAGTAGTAAAATAAATCTTTAAAAATGTTCCCTGAGAGTTTCAGAAAAATTTGAATTTTTATTATTATATAAATAATAATAAAAAATCAATATTTGTTGATTTATCATTGATTTTATTACGGTGTGTGGTGCCACCTTTTCATTCCGAAACAATAACTGTGCTGAATATAAGCCACATATTTATTTTTTAAAACAAAATAAGCAAGAAGAAGCACTTTCATCGTGACTGTAACTGAAAAAAAAAAGTTCCTTACTTGAAATTTTGATAGAGGAAGGATTTAAGTTTTTGAAAGCCGAAAACTTTAAATGCTGTTTTCTCTCACTTTATTTTTTGCGCATTTCATCTCAATTAAAATGCAAAGGCTTTTTTAAATTTGGATCTATAATGTGGATTTTTTCCCACCTGTTTCTGGAACCACACATAACAAACTTATGCTACCTTAAAATGCCACCTGCAAATTTATTACTTTTATGATAACTTAAGTACTTTTTCTTTAAAAAATTCTTTTTTTAGGTTTTTAGAATTTTTTGTTGTTTTTTCTGCGTTACTTCGGTTTTTATTTATTTTTTTAAAAGTATTTGACTTATAAAAGACTCAAAGCATAAAAGTTTTGCTTTACGGGTAAATAAATCAATAAAAAATTTTTTGGGACATTACGCCAAATTTTGAAAAAGAAGATGCATTTTTAAAAATTGCTTAATTTCGTTTTAAAAATTAAAATTTTTTAATTATATTTAAGAAATCCAGTTTTTTTTTAATATTATTTTTTTTATAACATGACATGAGACAAAAATTGTAAATAAAAACAACATAGAGAAAAAAAATGGTCTCGGGGTACCCACTCCCTATAATACATCAAATTTAGGCTGTGATAGCCTAGTGGTTAAGATGTCGGACTTCCAACGGATCCCGGACAACGGAACTTCCCGGTATGGGTTTTCGATACTCGACCCACTGAAGACCCACCGTGTACACTACGGGATACGTGCATGTAAAATCCGTGGACCCTGAAGTCTTGGGGCAGTTCCGAGGGTACCGGAGGGTGTAGAATTTCCCTTCCCTTCAGTCTTAGGGCAAATAGGAAGGTGGCGTATTTGTGGTGGTGCCATCTGGTGTCATCTAAATACATAATAGCCGAAGTTGTGTTTCCACCGTTGTGGTGCTCGCCTATAAACGGAACGCGCTCCTTGCTGCTGTAAATCCTGGTCGTTCTGCGAAGGGGAGCTCGGATACCCGAGTGGCATTAGAAACTACAACAACAATTTCGGAACATCTTTGCTCTAATTATACGATTATTTCCATTCAAGATATGCTAATTACATTTAAAATGTACAAAACATCCTTTTCGAGTTATTTTTTAAAATATTCCCCAAGTTTTCATGTAAGAAATTTCATAATATTTTCAAAAATATTTACATATTTCATAATCACAGCTATCCAAACATGCGATACTAGAAATTTTGAAACATGCTTCAATAAACATCACTATCTCTAAGGAATAAAACATGCTAAATATTAAAGACATAAATTAAAATACGCCTCTTAAAAATCTTTAAGTATATTAAAAACCATGCGCTTCGCGATAAATTTGTCCGACAGGCGAAGAAACAAATTTCACTCTGTAGCTGAAAACATTTCCCACTTCTGGCCATGCATAACGGCAGTTCTTGAACTAGAATATATGAGCGATAAGACTCTTTGAGGGGAGAAAATACGGCATAAATATTCGATGTTCATACTTAGTTTGCGTCTTTGCCGTTTTCGAAGACATTTTTCTTTCATATCTGCTTTTAATATGTATTCTGCAACGTTTTAAAATAAAAATGTAAGCAAAAGAGCTGCATTTTGTATTTAGGGTGGCGAAATGCATTAACATCTTTTTTTTTTTTTTTTTTGGAGAGATGCTTTTAAATTTTTTAGGCAGCAAAATTTTGCGCAAGAGGGCGTTTTGGGAGGATGAACAGCAGTCTGTTGTTAATGTCCGTTGTATGTATGTATCTACAGTGCTTCTGCGCTATTGCGACTTCAATTGTAACTAATTTTTATTATTACATGGTTTTATTTAACTTGACTTGTGGCGGAATTTTGTAAGGCGGTTTTCGACAACTATTACTGCATAAATTATCTTCAAATTTTGCACACAAGCTTATCTTCGACGACAATACAATAATCCATCCATTTTATAGTTTATTATCAAGTTAATTAGGAAAAAAAATAATAATTTTGGCTCTGAGGAAATTATCAACATTATCATTTGTCGTTTGGCAACAATAGTTTTGTTTGGATAATGCAACTATGTTTTGTTTGTTTGAATTTTAACATGGTTTCATTTAACTTGACTTGTCACGGAATTTTGTAAGGCGGTTTTCGACCAACTATTACTGCATAAATTATCTTCAAATTTTGCACACAAGCTTATCTTCGATGACAATACAATAATCCATCCATTTTATAATTTATTATAACGTTAATTAGGAAAAAAAATAATAATTTTGGCTCTGAAGAAATTATCAACATTATCATTTGTCGTTTGGCAACAATAGTTTTGTTTGGATAATGCAACGATGTTTTGTTTGTTTGAATTTTAACATGGTTTCATTTAACTTGACTTGTCACGGAATTTTGTAAGGCGGTTTTCGACAACTATTACTGCATAAATTATCTTCAAATTTTGCACACAAGCTTATCTACGATGACAATACAATAATCCATCCATTTTATAATTTATTATAACGTTCATTAGGAAAAAAAAAATAATAATTTTGGCTCTGATGAAATTATCAGCATTATCATTTGTCGTTTGGCAACAATAGTTTTGTTTGGATAATGCAACGATGTTTTGAATTTAAATAAAACCATGTAACTTAAAACATTTTTGGCGATTTAAGAATTTGGCGATTAGAAATTATCTTTAACCACGCATTTTGCAATGCTTATTATTGTTATTATTTTCTCTTTTTTTCTTGATTAAGTTTCAATTCCAGGCAATTTGTTTTGTTGTCTAAATGTTTTCTTTGATCTAACTTTTACTTCTGAGTTACTATTTTTCCATATCTATCTGCTCCTCATTTTCCGGTAGTATTTTAATGTATATGCACAAGCAAATTTACCCGCGCTTGGCTACATAGCAATATTGAGAAAAAAAATTGTCCAATTTACGTTTTTCTACCAAATAAGAAATGCATGAAACCTTATCTCAGAAAATTATCATGTAGGTTTAAATTAAAATTTGTGGATCTATTTTAAAATCAAGATTGTAACCATAAACTGTTGGAATTCATTCCTTTTAAAATCTTCATTTAAACCTAAAGTTTATTTCTCCGTTAATGAAATTAGTTTCTGAACAGTAACTCACAGTCTACTTATGCTAAAACTTTCGATGAATTCCATCTGACGCAGTTCTTTATCAGCTTCAGAATGATATAAAACTTTAAAAACTGATAGAATTTTTTCTATTTTTTATTACCGGAAGAATCTTCTGAATTGGATTTAAATTATAAATAAATGTGCAAAAGCAAGGATTAAAATATACATCTGTATTCGATAAATATTTCAAATGCTTACCAGTTGTTACAATTCACTATTTAACTTTTCTTAAAATTGGAAACAGCCTGTCCAGATTGATAATTTATGACGAAAATCTTGATTATAAAAGAAACATTTATTACGACACATTTGCACATATTACAAAACTATTTCAAGAGCACCCCACTTCTTAACATTATATTTCTTTTCGCTATTAATTCAAATCTGGTTTGCTCAAGGTCTCGTGTTCGCGACATACCGTTTCAATCACAACATAAAAATACAAATGAAGGACATTTATGCCCGACTAAAGGCTCATATTCATTACCAGTCTAAATTAATTTCAATAAAGCAAAATTTCTTCATCAAAACAAATACAATTATTAATCAAAACACTAGTACAGTCCGATAAAATTAAATTAAAATTCCTTCGAAAATATCACATTCATCAAAAAATAGGCAGTGAAAAATCAAAAGTATTGACTAGAACGTTCGAATCTTTGCTACCTGCTAAGTTTATATTTTCCAAGCATCCTAAAATTACAATCCACCGCACTACATAATGCTACGAATTTTTGGGGTACCGATGTTGTTTCTCGCCAAGTTTGGCGCCATCTCGGTTTACGTGATAGATAATTCTAGTCTTTGGTGGAAATTTCTGGAATATTCTGTCATGTGATCCGCGATGCTTATAAATAGCTGCGGCGAGAAGTTTGGAGCTTAGGTGGAGTTAAGAGAGTTCAGTTACGCGTTAGACTTTGGCCGAGTGCCTGATAAAAGTCTGAGCCGTTGTGCTGCAAGCTTCGTGCTTGGTTCTTTTCGTATTTTGGTTAAGAAATACGGGATTACCGTTGGTCTTACGGTAACGTGTGAACTCCGAGAGGTATGATTATGTGAAATTTGTAAATAGTGTAAACAGTTTGTGAAATAAATTGCTCTGTGGGATTTTGCACAAGGACTCGGTCATTGAAGTTTGAAGTAAAACGTAGAACCCGTAACAATATGTTGTCAGTTGCTCCAGGTACTTTAAATTTTTCTTCTGAGAAAGATGCATTTGAGTATAAGTAGGTTCTTCCCATGCGTTTTAAACGTATATGTTGTAGAATCACCAGCAACTTAATCCACAACCTATCGTTTCTCTTGAACCAAACTTGAACTTAGTCTCACTGAGAATCTATTCTAATCACTAATCTATGGCAGGTGGCAGTCACTCACTTATCAGACCTTCTTCACATCATGCCCTCATACATATAGCGTTCCACCTCATCCAAAAAAAAAATACCCGCAGCATAAGATTTTAAACACCTTCAAAGTTATAGTCGAAGTAGTTGTTCCTGTAACACTTCGAGTTACAAAATGAATAAATGAAACAAATAAGGAAAAGAAAGAATGAAATATACAGTAAAACCACGTTAAAACGCGGTGTCGGGGGACATGCTGGGCATCAGCGTTATAACATAACCGCGGTATACTGAAACTATACCGCGAAACCCTATTCACGAAATAATACTCTCTTTTGTTGCACCATTTTTAACTTTATCAATTACTCGTAACTTTTCTTCTGTAGTATAAATATTTTATTTTCTTCTGTGCTGCTATTTTACTCACTGTAATTGCTGTGCAAGAAGCAAACACCTCAACTGCGCAAACAATTTCATAGGTTATAAATCAACTGTGTTCCGAGAAAAAGGGATCCTGAAGGTATTTTTATGTTATCAATATGGGATTGTAAAGGGGGAGAGGTTCTAAAAAAAAATATAAGATTTTGAAGAGGAGGAACGCACTTCTCAAAGAAACAATGCTTCAAGCTTGTGCATACACTTTTCTCCACCACACCCCTACCTGTTAGCCGAGGCCTTAGGATTGCTTACGCACGGGGAGCGGTAGTGGGGTCTACGGATTTTACATGCACATATCCCCAAGTATACATGGTGGTCTTCAGTGGGCATCGAACGCACGACCTTCCAGGTGGAAGTCCGACGTGCTAACCACTGGTAAATAAGTTTACTTGCACCCGATTTTGAAATCAAGCTATATAGTGTCCTAGGTTGAAAGACAGAAACAGCGTGAAACAGGTGTACACCGGACCTATTATAATAGGGCTTTCTCTGTTATGTGTGCGTGGTGGGGTGGGGGGGGGGAGCTCTTTGGCTGGAATATTTATTTGCTCGGAAAAGACTGCTGGCTGGCTTTATTTATAATGGTTAATATGGAATCACCTTTAAATGGCAAGAGTAAAGTGTGGTATAAACATCGGGGGACATGATAGTCATCGCGGTATATCCGATTCCGCGGTATACTGAGGCGCGGTATAACGTGGTCTTACTGTATTTTTTCAAAAAATAGAACAGAGTTCAATTTAAAAATTGCGCTAAAAAGTGAAAAATAAATTAATTCTTTAAACAACATCGATATGACTTTTAAACATAATTTTAGAAGTCGGTGTAAAATTAGGATAGATAAAATCTTTTGTAACCATGACTAAATGGTCCAAAATTAGCATCAGTTCCAATGTGAAGTAGCACATGGTGCAATGGTAATTAGAGTCCTAATTTTGCACCGACTATTAAAATTATGTTTAAAAGTCACATCGATGTTGTTTGAAGAATTAATTTATTTTTCCCTTTTTAGCGCAATTAATGAACTGAACTCGGTTCTATTAAAAAAAAAATATTTAATTCTTTTTAGTGTAAATATATTTTTATATAAAAACTTTATTTCAAAAAAATCCAAATCACAGGGCAAACCTTCTTTGAATGAATGGCACTAAAAACTAATCATTTGTATGATAAATTCCGTTTTGAAGTCAATTTTAGTAAACAAACTGATTGGATTTAATTTTTGCCTCAGGGAAGCCTTCAGTAAAACTCTTGCAATAATTGCTTTTAATATTTCAGCGTTATGGTCCTAAAAACTCTTCTTTAACAATGACTTTCATACTCATTAATAGTTTTCCCAACAAAGAAAAATCAAGTCAAGCCTTTGCAATTTAAAAAAAGTACTTATTTTTCATCCGTAACATTTTTTTTAAAAAACAAATGTTGCCAAAATAATGTGCGATATTTGAGATAGACACCATCTATCGATTCAAGAAAAAATCATCAAAGTCGATTCATTTAGTCAAAAGTTATGGATATAAAACAAAACAAAACAAAACGAAAAAAGACTATCTTTCTGCTCATAACTTTTTTTCTAATTATCGCATAGTGTCAAACGAAGATACGGGACTTATGGGAAACCACCTACCGATCGATTAAAAAAAATAATAAAAATTGGTTAATCCGGTGAGAAGTTATGAGTGGACAAAAAAAAAAAAAAAAAACCGACATACATACAGTACGAATGTATAACCTGCTTTGTGAAGTCGGTTAAAAAGTGGATGAATGGGACGGGACTTCTTGCGTCATTTTCCAGGCATTGATTGAATTTTGCGCCAAATTTCATTTCAATACATCAGCTGGCGTGGCCTCGTATTTGAGTGCAGAATGAAAAAAAATGTAACATTATTTTCAGAAACTATTTCTAGCACATGCAGCGGTTCAGGTAATATGTGAGGAGACACAATATCCACCAATCTTAAAGCGATCTAACCAACATTTTTGAGGAACGTTTTGTATAATAGAAGACCGTTATTTATCAGCAGAGTATTACATGAAAATCTTTAAAGTTATTACTGCTCTTAGAAAAGAGAAAACTAAAATTTCACCAAAATTTCACTTTCTAAGACCCAGCAAAAATACGCAGACTTCTTTCAACATTCAACGCTAGAATAAACAACAACAAAATCTTAACACCCAAGAGACCGCAGGCCACAGCTGGCGAAACTGCGGATTGTTGTAATTCGCCCGGCTACACTTCTGGACTGAAACAGTAAAAATTGTATCGCAACCACACACCTGTTTATCTAGAATAAAAAAAATAGAAAGAAAAAAGACTTCGGCATTCAAAAAGAAATTCATCATCCTGCCAAACAGTTCGGTTATGAATAATTTGAAATTCCTATCTTTTGAATAGATAAGTGCCCGATGTGCATAATTTTGCTCTTCACAGTTCTTATCTTGGATAACACATTTCCCAGAAGTAAGAATGTTTCGTTTTAGAAGTAAAAGCAAAATAAAATTAAGAAGTAGGTGTCCCAACCAAACGAAAAATTTTCTCTCAAACGGAGTTGGGAGAAGTTCTAAAAGTTCCAGATTAATTATCAGTTTGTATAACAAATTTGAAAGAATTGCAAATATTTTTTCTCCAAGAAAACATCATGCTTCTGTTTGTGAATTCTTAACTATAAACCTGGGAGGCGTTCATAAAGGATGTCACGCTTTTTCCCATATATTTGACCCCCCTCCCCCCTTTGTCACAATATGTCACACTTCAGCGGCCCCCTCCCCCCTTTGTCACATGTCATGCTATATTGCATAATGCATGATGTCACACTTTTTGTTACCCCCTCCCCTCCCCTTGTCACACTTCCCGAACCCCCTCCCCCCTCGAAGCGTGACATTTATGAATGATCCACTAGGTATCTAATCAAGTTAGGGATCGTTCATAAATGACGTCACGCTTCGAGGGGGGAGGAGAGTTTGAGAAATTGTGAGTTTGTGACAAGGGGAGGGGACGGGGCAACAGGAAGTGTGATATTACGCATTTTGGTTTCTATAAAAACATTTAAAATCAGGAAAGTAATCTTATTTTTAAAGTTTTTTTTTTTCGATTTTCCGAATTTGATTTGAAAGTTTCATTGATCATTTTGTATCGTTTACACGGATGATGAATAAGATTTAACACGTTGACCGCCACATCACCTGTCTTCGGGTGACAGTACATTTTCTGATCGGGCCGCGTCACCAGTATTGGGGTGACGCTAATTTGACTACCTGCGCAGAACACTCGTATGTGTTTAAAAAGATATTTCGCAGAGGAATTAAGAAAACTGTTGAATATTAATTAACATAAACTATATTTATTGATATAACTTAAATGTATAGTAGAGTACTCATTAGTATACATTATTGTTAAAATGGTAATACGAAAATGGTTTATTAAGAAAATTATGTAGAATGCAACACTTTACAAACATTCTATGCGTGGCGTGGAGGAGGTTTCACTGTAAACGCAAGCGGCAATCAACGTGTTAAAGTATTTCTCGTTAAAAGTTTAAAAAAGAAATTTTCTTTGGCTTTTACACTTTTAAGATAAAATTGCTTGGGTCATTTTCGAGAAAATTCAAACAATTAATATATTTTACTGTTTGTATATTAATTTGTTTTTGTGTTATAAGCCTTAACTTCATTTTATACAAATGAAGCACTCACTGAATCATCATCATTATTATTATGATCACAAACGTCATTATCGTGACATGTGACAAAGGAGGGCAGGGGTGACATTTTGTGAGAAAGGGGGGAGGGGGTCAAATACATTGAATAAAACTGTGACATCATTTATGAAGGGTACCTTAAACACAAAACTCTCAATTGAATTAACTATACTCAATTTTATATTTTTTAAAAATTCGTTTAGTTAGGTAGAACTCCCTACTTGTTTAATAGCTTCCTATTTTACATTTTTTTATTCCAAAATCTTGGTACTAATATATTTCAATATTTGAACAAAACATTTCACATAGATCTAAAATAAAAACGGCATATAGCAATTTATTAATTTGCAGATATTTAGATGAATATTAACATTCATAAATATTATAGTTAAACTGATAAATTAACTGCTGCTTATTTTAGAACTGCTTTATTTAAACGATTACTAACATCTTCAAAGTTAAAGATCAAATGCAGCATTTAATTGATGAAATAAAATGATATTTTACTCAGACTTTTAAACTCACAGCAGATTTTTTTTAACGAATTTGCGTAATTATGCATGAAGAACATCCTCAGCTATCCAACTAAAGTAGAACATTTAAAGATTCTACGCTGTATTCTTATCCGAGTAATTGGAAAATTCATAAGAACTAAAGGATGCTTAATTAGTCCTGAAGGTCCATTTTGTGGAACGTTATCAAATGCATTCCATTGAAAACTTGATGGGTTCATTGAATGATACATTTAAAAATTTTTTTTTTAATTGCACTTATAAACTTCTAAGTTAAATAAGTAAATCAGATGATTTCAAATACTATGCCTACTTAAGCACACATATATGTTCAAAATGAAAAAAAGTGACGTTAAAGGGAGTAAATAAAAGGTTAAAAGGCAAATTAAGGCCCCCTTTAACTTGGTTTTTCTCATTTAAAACATATATGTGCATATATTTTACTCTGACAGTAATAGCATCCATTGCAATTTATTTGGCAATAATATATATGAAATTAATAATATGACATGTGCCGACATTAAAAGAACGCTAACTTGATAGAATATGATCGTTTCATCTAACTTGAATTACCAATTACTCAGGCGTAAATTGATTGAATTATCAATTTACGCCTGAGTAATTGGTAATTCATACTTCTTGCTCAGTATGATTAATAAAAACTCAGTATACATTCTTTAACCCTCTCATGCATGCATTTATTTATTTGTGTTATAAACAAAAATTTCATACGCCGCAAACTAATTTTGCATCTCAGGATTGTTGTGTAATAATTTATTTTTTGAAATTTTGTCCTATATAGTCAAAAATTCGTGTCCTTGTATGAAGACGTTTTCCGCTTTTTTGCCATATTTATTCAATATAATAATAAACATGGCAAAATTGAATATTCAGACTTCATTTATAAGGAATAAGAAGCTGTAAAATAGTAACAAACTTCCCAGTAATGTAAAACACGCTTTAAAATAACTAAGCAGACTTTGATTCGAAACTAAGATTTTCTCTTCTTTCTTGAATCCTCTATGGACTCCCAAAGATATCTTAATCTTTTTACAATCTTGAATACCCTATGAAACATTTTGTGGTTTCCAAGAACTGTTTGGAGTGTCTAGATGAGGACGACACGCAAATTGCATCACAAAAACAAATCTGTATAAAAATTTGAAGCAAAAATATATGTCACCTCATATGAGGCTTTTATGTATGAGGGGGTTAAAATAACTATTTATGCAAGTTTTTTTGAAAAATTTATTCTACTCTGAAAAAAAACTATACGAAGAATCTTTAACATTAGATACATCGTTAATTAAAACAAAAGTAAGTGCAAACGAATATATTTATTATACGACTCGATGTGTACTTGTGTAGTATTGTACAGAATTAGGAAACAAAAGTAAATACAAACAGAAATTTGTTCATTGTAAGGCTTTTGAAATTAGCATTCTAAAAGGTTTTTTCCCCCCACGATGCACATAAGTAATCTTTTATTTTTCTTTCATACGTAAAATTACACTCCACGCTTCTGCGCACGGCAAAAAAGAGCGCATACATGCGAGTTTTAGGAGAGTCCATTTCGAAGATGCGTTTACTAATTAGAACGTCAATAAGAATATTTGCTTTTCTGTTATAAGCAAGCCGTGGCGTCTTTCTGAAGCCGATGTAAATTTGAGCTAATGAGGATTTAACAGAATGTACTTCAAATGAGAAATGTTTACAAACGAAGCATAAATTAATTTACCTCCATATTGGTTTTGATGGTTTTATTCCACATACTCAGGTAAAACATTAGTCACATAATGAATTCGTAGAAAGCACAAACCAAAATGTCACATTACCGATAAACGTAGAACACTTTTTTTTATTTTTTGCTTTTTAAAGATAGCAGACGATCGCAATGATCGAAAAAACGATCGAAAAAATGTCGGTAACCGAAGCGAATATTCTCCTAGGCATTACTTTTGGAAGTTGCGTCATATGACAGTCTCAACCAATCATATTGTTGCCTATCCTCTCAGATGATCAGCACTGCAGTTCGACGCAAATTTTATTCTATTTTTTTTAACTTTCTCCATTTTTTCTTTTTTTTTTTTTTGGAATAAAAGCATTTTTTGCACATTCTTTTCATTTTACTTTTTCTTTTTGCAAGTCAAGATATTTTAATCAAAGGTGCCGCCCCCTAGAATGATGGCACAATCTGTAAGAAGGTAAGGAGCCTCCAAAAATTGGCCAAACCCCCGTAACTCCCAACAGTTATTAATTAACCACAGCCCTGGAAAGGCTATGGAGTCCCACAAAGACGATAACATCATCAAAATTACCCACCCCCAGCCCATTGTTTTTCCTCTCCACCACCTTAAAAATCTACAAAACCGGCTAATTTTCGGAGGTGTTATTGTTTTTCTCGTGACGTCACTATTCCAATCCGCTTCTCGATTCAGCTAACACCAAACTTCCCCCGAAATAAAAATAATTAATGATGATAATATAAATGAAATTGTAACACCATCTATAGCCGCAAAATTATGCTTGGAAAAATAAAAATATCTGCTGCAAAAAGTGGGTATCTAAAGTTCAACAAACCGATAATAACCAATATAAAAGTCAAGAGTCCAGATATACCCCTCTCTTTTTTTTTTTTTTTGATAAATTCCTTTCTGTGATAGTGTTGAGAATACAGAAATTATTTCTGTATCAAAATCTTTTTTTTTCTAATTTTCATTTTCAACCACAAGACAGTACATGCTTATTTTCCAAAATAGAGCAACACCTTTTTTTGCAGCAAACCCTTCTATTATACTATTCAAAACAAAACGAAACGAGAAATAAATGTGGCACATTCTTAGACCAAAAATTCTCCCTTGAACCTGAATGGATTTTTCTTGGCACTCTGCCAGACAGATGTCTCAAATTTCGTGGTCAGGACTGTGGCAACTTCCTAAAATTTAAGATTCTTTCATTTGGTCCATTCATTTATTGTGAAAATGTCTTTTATTCAATGCGAAACTTTCTTTCATTTAATGATCATTTTATGGCTTAAAAACTCGTCGTAGTCTTAAAATGCGTTTCAAATATTTTCCAGTGTACGTCAAAAGGAACAGCCTTAAATAATGTCACGCTTTTTTCCATATATTTGGCCCCCTCCCCCTTTGTCACAAAATATAACACTTCATCATACCCCACTTGTTAACCACTCCCCTCCCCTTGTCACAATTTCAGGAACCCCCCCCCCCCCGAAACTTGACATCATTTGTAAATGATCCCAGAACTTCATGAGCAATAAAATAATATATTAGGGACCGTTCATAAATGATGTCACGCTTTTTTCCCATATCTTTGACCCCCTCCCTACCTTGTCACAAAATGTCACACCTCAAAGGACCCCCTACCCCCTTTGTCACATGTCACGCTATGTTGCATAAGCATGATGTCACACTTCTTGCTACCCCCTCCACTCCCCTTGTCACAATTTTAGAAACCCTCCCTCACCCCTTGAAGCGTGACATCATTTGTGAATGATCCCATAACTTCATGAACATTAATATAATGTTTTAGGACCGTTTATAAATGTCACGCTTTCTTCCCATATATTTGACCGCCCTCCCCCTTTGTCACAAAATGTCACATCTCAACGGACCCCCCTACCCCCCTTTGTCACATGTCACGCTATGTTGCATAAGCATATCACACTTCTTCTTACCTGCTCCCCACCCCTTGTTACAGTTTCAGGAATCCCCTCCGCTTAACTTCATGAGCATTAAAATAATATTTTAGGGAACGTTCATAAATGATGTCGCGCTTTTTCCCATATATTTGACCCCCCTACCGCCTTTGTAACATGTCACGATATGTTGCATAAGCACGATGTCACATTTCTTGTTACCCCCTCCCCTTCCCTTGTCAATCTTTGTCACAATTTCACGAACCCCTAGTCTTCCTCGAAGCTTGACATCATTTATGAATGATCCCAGAACTTCATGAGCAATAAAATATTTTAGGACCGTTCATAAATGATGTCACGATTTTTCCCTTATATTTCAGCCCCTCCCCTCTTTGTCACAAATTGTCACACCTCAACGGACCCCCTACCCCCTTTGAAACATGTCACGCTAAGTTGCAAAAGCATGATGTCACACTTTCACGAACCCCCCCCCCCCTCCCAATCAAAGCATGACATCATTTATGAATGATTCCCAAAAGAATTTATACCGAGTGGTTATTAAACATATTAAGCAAGATATTAAATTTTAAGTATTGACGCAACCACTCAATAACATAACAAATTACTGCCCCGTCAAGGGTTCAGTTCAGTGAACCGTGGTCGAAACATTTTGGCACGTATTGATTTTTCTAAAATATGCTTATTCCTAAATATATCGGAAATTTAACGGAGGGAATCTGTTTTGTGTCAACTGCAGAAGCAACACATTTTATTCAGTTCTGCAAAATATTTTCTTTAGCTTGAGAAGCTGATGCCAGAATATTTGGAAAGGCAAAATATGAGACAGATATGACATTTTAAGAAGACCATTTTCGAACGCAAAAAAGGAAGAAAAAAAAAATCGCTTGGTGTTGACAGTAAAGAGTTCTATCATCTTTCGTTCTCAGAACTCGTTTTTGAGAGTTCTTTTTTGATTTTATTATTCAGAATTTTTGCCAGAAAATTGAAGTTTTACCAAACATTTATTTTTTCATAGACAATTTAAAATGTGTATTTTAATAATACTGGTTATCGACAGTTGAAACAACTTTATGTAAAGTTGGGATGACCGGTACCAAATTGACCATGATTAAGGCAGCTGCTGGAAGATATGAGAAAAACGTTTTTGATTAATAAATTACGACTAGGAAACAGTTGTTACGAGACGATTTTTTTTCTGAAGAATTGTTCAAAAAATATGCTGATGATATGACAGTAAAACCTGTAAAGTTGACCCTTTGTAAGTTGACCACCTGTCTAACTTGACCGCTTTTGTCTGGAACGGAATTAGCCCTATATTATGTAATGTAGGGAAACCTCTGTAACTTGACCACATATCTTAACTACCATGTCTATGTTGACTACTTATACAGACCAAGTTTGGGTGGAAGTATTAGCCCTATATTATGTAATGTAGGGAAACCTCTGTAACTTGACCACATATCTTAACTACCATGTCTATGTTGACTACTTATACAGACCAAGTTTGGGTGGAAGTATTAGCCCTATATTATGTAATGTAGGGAAACCTCTGTAACTTGACCACATATCTTAACTACCATGTCTATGTTGACTACTTATACAGACCAAGTTTGGGTGGAAGTACTAGCCCTATATTATGTAATGTAGGGAAACCTCTGTAACTTGACCACATATCTTAACTACCATGTCTATGTTGACTACTTATACAGACCAAGTTTGGGTGGAAGTATTAGCCCTATATTATGTAATGTAGGGAAACCTCTGTAACTTGACCACATATCTTAACTACCATGTCTATGTTGACTACTTATACAGACCAAGTTTGGGTGGAAGTATTAGCCCTATATTATGTAATGTAGGGAAACCTCCGTAACTTGACCACATATCTTAACTACCATGTCTATGTTGACTACTTATACAGACCAAGTTTGGGTGGAAGTATTAGCCCTATATTATGTAATGTAGGGAAACCTCCGTAACTTGACCACATATCTTAACTACCATGTCTATATTGACTACTTATACAGACCAAGTTTGGGTGGAAGTATTAGCCCTATATTATGTAATGTAGGGAAACCTCCGTAACTTGACCACATATCTTAACTACCATGTCTATGTTGACTACTTATACAGACCAAGTTTGGGTGGAAGTATTAGCCCTATATTATGTAATGTAGGGAAACCTCCGTAACTTGACCACATATCTTAACTACCATGTCTATGTTTACTACTTATACAGACCAAGTTTGGGTGGAAGTATTAGCCCTATATTATGTAATGTAGGGAAACCTCCGTAACTTGACCACATATCTTAACTACCATGTCTATGTTGACTACTTATACAGACCAAGTTTGGGTGGAAGTATTAGCCCTATATTATGTAATGTAGGGAAACCTCCGTAACTTGACCACATATCTTAACTACCATGTCTATGTTGACTACTTATACAGACCAAGTTTGGGTGGAAGTATTAGCCCTATATTATGTAATGTAGGGAAACCTCCGTAACTTGACCACATATCTTAACTACCATGTCTATGTTGACTACTTATACAGACCAAGTTTGGGTGGAAGTATTAGCCCTATATTATGTAATGTAGGGAAACCTCCGTAACTTGACCACATATCTTAACTACCATGTCTATGTTGACTACTTATACAGACCAAGTTTGGGTGGAAGTGTTAGCCCTATATTATGTAATGTAGGGAAACCTCCGTAACTTGACCACATATCTTAACTACCATGTCTATGTTGACTACTTATACAGACCAAGTTTGGGTGGAAGTATTAGCCCTATATTATGTAATGTAGGGAAGCCTCCGTAACTTGACCACACATCTTAACTACCATGTCTATGTTGACTACTTATACAGACCAAGTTTGGGTGGAAGTGTTAGCCCTATATTATGTAATGTAGGGAAACCTCCGTAACTTGACCACATATCTTAACTACCATGTCTATGTTGACTACTTATACAGACCAAGTTTGGGTGGAAGTATTAGCCCTATATTATGTAATGTAGGGAAACCTCCGTAACTTGACCACATATCTTAACTACCATGTCTATGTTGACTACTTATACAGACCAAGTTTGGGTGGAAGTATTAGCCCTATATTATGTAATGTAGGGAAACCTCCGTAACTTGACCACATATCTTAACTACCATGTCTATGTTGACTACTTATACAGACCAAGTTTGGGTGGAAGTATTAGCCCTACATTATGTAATGTAGGGAAACCTCCGTAAATTGACCACATATCTTAACTACCATGTCTATGTTGACTACTTATACAGACGAAGTTTGGGTGGAAGTATTAGCCCTATATTATGTAATGTAGGGAAACCTCCGTAACTTGACCACATATCTTAACTACCATGTCTATGTTGACTACTTATACAGACCAAGTTTGGGTGGAAGTATTAGCCCTATATTATGTAGTGTAGGGAAACCTCCGTAACTTGACCACATATCTTAACTACCATGTCTATGTTGACTACTTATACAGACCAAGTTTGGGTGGAAGTATTAGCCCTATATTATGAAAGTGTAGGGAAACCTCCGTAACTTGACCACATATCTTAACTACCATGTCTATGTTGACTACTTATACAGACCAAGTTTGGGTGGAAGTATTAGCCCTATATTATGTAATGTAGGGAAACCTCCGTAACTTGACCACATATCTTAACTACCATGTCTATGTTGACTACTTATACAGACCAAGTTTGGGTGGAAGTATTAGCCCTATATTATGTAATGTAGGGAAACCTCCGTAACTTGACCACATATCTTAACTACCATGTCTATGTTGACTACTTATACAGACCAAGTTTGGGTGGAAGTATTAGCCCTATATTATGTAATGTAGGGAAACCTCCGTAACTTGACCACATATCTTAACTACCATGTCTATGTTGACTACTTATACAGACCAAGTTTGGGTGGAAGTATTAGCCCTATATTATGTAATGTAGGGAAACCTCCGTAACTTGACCACATATCTTAACTACCATGTCTATGTTGACTACTTATACAGACCAAGTTTGGGTGGAAGTATTAGCCCTATATTATGTAATGTAGGGAAACCTCCGTAACTTGACCACATATCTTAACTACCATGTCTATGTTGACTACTTATACAGACCAAGTTTGGGTGGAAGTATTAGCCCTATATTATGTAATGTAGGGAAACCTCCGTAACTTGACCACATATCTTAACTACCATGTCTATGTTGACTACTTATACAGACCAAGTTTGGGTGGAAGTATTAGCCCTATATTATGTAATGTAGGGAAACCTCCGTAACTTGACCACATATCTTAACTACCATGTCTATGTTGACTACCTTATACAGACCAAGTTTGGGTGGAAGTATTAGCCCTATATTATGTAATGTAGGGAAACCTCCGTAACTTGACCACATATCTTAACTACCATGTCTATGTTGACTACTTATACAGACCAAGTTTGGGTGGAAGTATTAGCCCTATATTATGTAATGTAGGGAAACCTCCGTAACTTGACCACATATCTTAACTACCATGTCTATGTTGACTACTTATACAGACCAAGTTTGGGTGGAAGTATTAGCCCTATATTATGTAATGTAGGGAAACCTCCGTAACTTGACCACATATCTTAACTACCATGTCTATGTTGACTACTTATACAGACCAAGTTTGGGTGGAAGTATTTTAACCTCTTCAGACCCCAGAACTAAGCTCAAGCAATTTAGACGCTATTTTTTGTTTTTCTGATTTAAAAAATGATTACAAAACAAAATAACTAAAAATATTTTTTTAAATTTTAATTAATAATTAGTTTAAATAATAATTAATCCCCAATTTCCATGTTTTTCATGTTTAAAACGAAGTAAACTATCTGTTGATTTATTTCAAAAACAATTGGGTGTTTTAGCTTTCAAATTGCACAAACAGTAGTTAATAAACAGTATTTTAAAATATACCCAATTGGGTATAGAAAGTCGCAAGAGGATAAAAACCGTTTGTCAGTTGACCGCCTAATATTTACTTCAATATTTATTTATGTAATACCAAAAATTATTTTTCCAGGATATTTTTTTATGCTATACACCAGTATGCTTCTGAACCGCATATATTCAAGTAAATAGTAAGTAATTATAAAGCTTGTCTAAACCTCTTTCTAACTTAACCAATGAGAAAACTGAACAATCTTTTATTATTTAAATAAATTTCTTCTTTTTTGTTCTACCTGAGATAGACATTTTGACCAATTATGTAATTTTAGGAAACCTTTACCATCAAATAAACAACTTACATAGTTAAAATAAAGATAAATATCTTATGAATTAAGTTTTTTAATTTTTAAAAATTGTATGTTACATTGGGGTTTAATTTGTCTAATGATATTTTTGTGAAATAAAATAGCTAAGTACTGTTTTAAATAAGGTTAATAGAGGAAGCTCAAATGTATTTTAATTAGCTAAAAAGAAATGACCGCATAGAGTAAGAACGACAAAAGAAAAAAAAAATCATCCTCACCTTTTGTAAGTTAACCACCTAAGTGCTGCACCGCAAGTGGCAACTTACAGAGGTTTCATCGTATGGCATTTCTTTTGACTAAAATATTTGTTACGAAAAATCCTGCTGGTGTAGGAAGCAACGTCTTTACGCTACTTCTTACAGTATGCTTCCTGAATTCTAATTAACTGTCATCAATACATTTGGAATGCAACACATTTCTAACTTGCATTTTTAACTTCGCAAAACGTATGAATTGGAATATAATATAACAATTTATAGTTCTGAGTCCTACCAGATGATGTTCGAGAAAATTTAGCAAGGGACCATTCATAAATGATGTAACGCTTTAAGGGGGGGGAGGGGGGTTCGTGAAAGTGTGACAAGAGGAGGGGGATCTGCTGAAGTCTGACATATTGTGACAAAGGGTTAAATATGTGGGGAAAAAGCGTTACATCATTTATGAACGGCCTCCAAGTTATACCTATTAGAGTTAGCTCAATTTTACGGTTGTCCTTTAACATCATGGATTATTTGGACACAATTTAGTAATTTATTAGTTACTTGCTAATACGCAAAAGTGCATGTTAATGATAGACAAGCGCAGAGGGCGCTGCTTGCGCTCACAGACGGAACTCAAAAAGATTCTAGATTCGAACTTTGAAACTCGGACCGCTCGGTTATTAAATATTGTGTGTGAATCGCACTGTATGCAGTGAAGTAGCTAGGGAGGGGGGGGAGGGACAACTGCCCGCGGGGGCAGCGTCAAGGGGCGCCAAAATACTGCTAATACATTTTATTTTTAACTGCAAAAAGGAAATTATTTTATCTGAAGAGGTGTGAATGTGTTCGACAAAAAAGTGGGAGCACCACAAATCATATCGGGAATGACCAATGTAGCACAGGACTGCATGGGAAATCACACAAAGAACTTTGCGAGGCCAAAGTGTCACATTTTTCCCTTAAAAGTGAATGGTCGCTAATGAAAATGAAAGTTAAAAGGGCTGCTTTTTAGAGCCATTTAAAAAGCATAACTGTTTTTAAAAATTTCCTTTAGGGGTGCCCTTTGGCCCCCAGGGTCATGGGGGGGGGACCCAAAATCTTCAGTTATCCCGCCCGCTGACAACCCTGGCTACGCCTCTGACTGTATGTCGAAAACTCATAATGTGTTTTAACCTTTAATATAATAAATCTCAAGACAAGGATACATGTAGTAGTAATTGTGTTCGTTGTCCATCCCTTCTTGTTTTCAGAGGAATTGTGAGCTGCCTTCTTTTAATTTGGAATTCGAAAGCAGTCGCCATGATTTATAAACATATAAACGATATTCGTTATTCTAAATTCTTAATATTTGACTGTGTATTTGAAATCCGTATACATTATTCCTAACAGTTCTACACATGTACATAAAGAATCAGCTTCAGAATAGTTTATATGCTACGCCCCAACCTGAAATTGCAAAGAATAACCTACTAGTTTTTCAGAAAAAAACTCGTGCTTTAAAACAGATTACGATTAACAGAGAAAAAAATCGTTCGTGAAAAATACACGTTTTACGCATAAGAATTGTGAACAATTCGCTCATGCTATGTTTCAAGCAAATCCAAACTTGCCTATCAGATTACTGAAAAAAAAAAACTTCTTAAAAATGTATAACATCACACTTTACAGTTTTTTTTTTTTTTAAATCTTATGTCTTATTTCAGGCAATGTGCAACGTGTTAAGGTTGAATGATAATGCACAAAATTAAGTCATCCAAAATATGCATTGTGAAAAAAATTTATCAATTTATTGTAAACCAATAAGTATTTTCATTGTTTAGAACCCTGGAAGTGGAACTATATTTCCTCATGAATATTCATACGCAGATGTGTGACACAACTGATACGAAATCCCATAATGCAAATTAGTGTAGTATTCCCCATTGCAGGTGGAGTATTACTGCGGTGATTACAGTCTAATTTCACTTGTCCCCTGTGGCGGGTACTAGCTATTAAATGCGCAGGAAGCTTAATGTCCAACGACATCAGGTGTTGATAATGTGCTAAATTATGTGATGAAATATTTGGTGAGTACCATCGAATTAATTTTGTCTGTAGGGCTTGTCAGTGGAAAGGATTCGTTACTGTTTGTAACCTAGGTTATTAGGGAGATTTAGTGCATTCATTGTATTTTAGCATTTTTAAAAGCAATAGGTACTTTTAAAAAATCATTTCCAAAAATGGAGCTACATCTTTTTGCAGCAAACCCTTTCATTATACTATTCCAAACAAAACAAAACTAGAACTAAATGTGGCTTCTTATATATAAGCCGCTTAAGTGTCTGTTTTGTTAAGTGTTTGTTTGTCGCTGATAGCTTATTCCGAATTTCTTACTCCGAGAAAACTGCATCGGGCTGCCATCTACACAATTGTTTATAAAATGAAAACGTTTTTTATGAAAGAGAACTTACGGAGAACTTCTACACAATAGAAGTTTGCTAAAAGCTTAGCGAATTTACAGCAGTCTAATCGAATTTAATTTAATCCTTCTTTCTTTGTTTTAATTTATTTATCGTATGCGCTTTTTATATATCTTAAATTGGCAGCGCTCTTTTTCCCAGGTTTCGTTAAAACTATTGTTTCAACGATGATTATGTTGGATATAAATAAATATTTTCACAAACGATTTGATTATATAGTAAATAATATTTTTATTTTACTGATTATTATAACTTAGATGTTGTTTTTAGGTAAGAATATTTTTTTCCGAAATTATTATATGTTTATTATTTATTCATAAACTTTACTGTTCTAACTGATAAATATCTCTTTGATTTGATGTGCATTTCCGGTTACTGGGAGAATTGTATATTTATAATATCTAGAGCAGCGGTCATTTCGTATGACCGCCGGTCTTACTAGTACTCGTATTCTTCATACCAATTTCTTTCTTGAATATGAATGGGTTTTTCTTGGCACTCTGCCAAACACATGTCTCAAATTCTTGGTCCGGACTGCAGAAACTACTTAAAATTTTAGATTATTTTATTTGGTCCATGCATTTATTGTTCAACCGTCTTTTATTTAATGCGCACCTCTCAGTTAACGATCCATATAATGTCGTTTTTAAAGAAATTTATCTGAACTTTTTTTTTTGTTTAATATAAACTTTGCGAATTACTAGGGCATGAGGCTTCTATTCTACGATTTAGAATGAGACTATAAAAATTACTACATAGTAAATTCAACTTGAAAATGTTTGCTTAGAATTTAAAAGAGAAAAAACTAAACTTTAAAAAGTTTTCAAAATGTTTGAACGTACATATTACAACTTTTTTTTCAGTAAGAAAATCGGGGAGCGCATAAGGTTTTGTTTTGGTAAAAAAGTTCCCTGCAAGCCCTAACACATATATGCATTTTTTTTTCTGTCACATTTCCGATGCTATACTTTATTCAATGGGAATTCGAATCAAAAAGCTCAATATGCAATATTCTTATTAAACTGTAGTTTAAAATTTTCTCCTTTTATTTATTTATTTATTAATTGTTTAACATAATAAGAAGAGATCAAACTAAAGCTGCAAAATGATTAAGATTTGATACTTGAAGGGAGGAGAAAAGCCACACACACAATAATACAAAGCACGAAAAAAAAAATGACAAAAGCACAGACAAAAAAAAAAAAAAAAAAGGTTCACCTTTTCAAATTGTTAAAAATATACTGTTCTTTACAATTTTATAACCTTCAAAACTTGCTTTAAACTGCTTTAATTTTTCATTTACTGAATATACATTTCACTTTGAATTGAATTTTTTTATGAGATAGTCTAAAACATTTTTGTATCATTAATTTTATTCCAATGTTGTGAAAGATGACAAGTATTTCTAAAAATAACTAGATTTATTGAAGACAAGATAAAGAAATAATGTTTAATCATCCATATGTGCTAAACACTCAAAGGGAAAATTTCATTATTTGATCTCGTGAAGTTAAAGTGCTCAAACAGAATTCCTGAAAGGAGACATTAAAAAGTTGTTGATTGTGACCTTTTTAGTCAATTTGTACAGAAAAGGTCCGAAACAGTTAATAAAGTAAACGCAACATTGCAGATAAGAACTTGATCATTGAGTCAACATTAGACAAAAATCAATTGTAAGAAACCTTTTGCTGTTGAGCATAAAAGGTACTCATAATAGAGAAAACTCACGAATTCGACAAAATCTATTCAGAAAAACAGTGTAAGCAAATCAGTTTTCAGTTGATTCAAATTGGAAGATGCGTATGACATAAGTGTCTTTCATAAATGGATTTATAAATGATGAATGGAGGCAATTCAAGCAACGTCATTGGTCACGTGGCACCGATGAAAGCAATGTGAACAAAGGACGCCATCGCTTTACATCGAGTTCGACAAATCTAATTAAAATCTAGGCCTAAATAAAGTTCTCCTACATTACATAAAATTAACACTAAATACAACACTATAACTATTATAATTATTAATAAATGTATTTTATAATAATTAAATTAAATGTAAATACTGGGTTATAATCAGAAAAAGCCTTGAAAATAGTCTAATTAATTCTAAGATAACTCATTTTGCCTAGTGAACTCCATGTAGAACTCAATTGAAAATCTTAGTAAACAAAGAGCGGATATCACGTGACAACGATGATCGCTCACGAGTCCCTCTAGCGGTGAATTGCCTCCAATAGTTAAGTATGTGTACTTTGAACTGTACATTTCTCTTATATAAATAAAACCTTTATAGAATAAGCGAAAACAGTCCATATATAAATAGGCAAAGATAAAGCTAACCACTTTATCCTCTGTTTTTCAACCGATTTTTCGTACTTTTTTTATTTAGTAACTATTTATGATTTTCCGTGATATTAATTTTAAAAATTCGGAAACAGTTCATTATATGTTAATTATTTCCCATTTTATTTTGTCAGGCAAGCCTCATTTACAATTGCAATGTTATATTGTTATAGCTGGTTGCAATATGCCTTGGTTTATTATATAATTAAGTAACTAGCTGATCTCCTGCCGAAGATCTGCGGTCTATAAGTTCAACAATCACACTAAACGTAAGAATAATCGCTCGATATAAACAAAATAAGGTGTTGCCATTCAAAAGAATCGAAAATTAACCATTTTAAAATCGTAAAAAACGCTTTCAAATTCGAAAGGCTTGAGGAAAGATTGCAAAATATAAACATTAGAACGATCGCTCCCTATAAACAAACTAATAAGTTGTTGCCACTCCAAAGAATCGGAAATTAACCATTTTGAAAACGCAGAAAACGTTTTAAAATTCGAAAGACTTAAGGAAAGATCGCTAGATATAAAAATGCCGATGATCGCTTCATATCAACAAACTAAGGTGTTGCCACTACAAAGAATCGGAAATTAAAAATCGAGTTATGAATGAAATACATTTAAAGAAATAGAAATAAATTCGTTAAAGTCCGTAAGTTACAATAATAAATACAAAAATTATGTTACCTTTCTAGGCTAATCATTAAACAAATTTTTAAGTATTGTTTTGCCATAGTATTTTTTTTCTGCATGATGTATCATATCGTATTTCAAAATTTAATCGTAACTGGTCCAGGTTAAGTGAAATATATATATATAGATAAATATAAAATTCATTGTTAAAAAGAGTTCGTTGCCATTGAGCATCAATATTAAAAGCAATTATAATAACAGTTTGAGTAGAGGCTTTGCTGAAACAATGGAATGAAAAATGAGAATAGTATGGAAGTAATCATTTAACTGCCAATCAACAGTACGAAATCTGCAGAAGTACAAGAGGCTACATTTATGAGCGCCATTGGCCCTGCGACGACAATGATTTGCAACACGTTTGCTTTAAGTGAGGAGGATCAAAATAAACTCGACGTTATTCTCGCCATATTTGATGACTAATACTTATATAATTATATAGTAGATAACATGTTTTCAACGTTAAATTGTATCATTACAATCGAATTTCAACTGTAGGGCGAACCGTAGTTTGATAATTCGCTACAATAGTAGAAATTATTTCAAAATGAATTTCATAGTCAATGTAATTTTCTCTAATAACACACATTCTACATATATTCACTGAAAATAACTCTTCCTTAAGTTAATAACGCTTGTCATTAGTTTCCTCCATGTAATTCTGTCTAGGCAAATGTTACAAACGTTATAAATATTCCATCACTGCTCTTCATACTCTCACGCAAACTTAATCAAAGCGTTCATTCGATTAATTTGCACACGAACTTTGCTCAGAAAAGATATTTAAATATTTCGACAAGTATAATTAAGTAGCCTCAATTTGCTGAAGTCAAGTCAAGTGCAAATATTTAGGCCAGTTCTTTTCAGAGTTTCTCTTTAACTGTGCAGAGAAACGTTTTCGGAGATGTGATTGAATAGTGAATATTCATAAGTCGCTCAGTTTCTAACTGCATTTGAAGCACGAAACTTTAAATTAACTTGTCGTTTCTATCAACGGAATAGATGTTTCCCAGTTTTAATATTAGATAAAATATCCCACACTCTCTGGATTATGCAAAACATATGCTTATGGAACACAAACGTAATGTAGAATAGCTGGGAAGTATAATATTAACGTCCAGTTTTTAACATGTATTGTTTCAGCAACATTTAACAGCACTTACACTTTTAACAAGGTTGCCTTTTATATACTCTACAAAAAACTCTAGTTTAACCTTTCACTCAAAAATGGAAAAAAATGGTGAATATTTACAAGTTACTCCGTTTACAATTGCATTTGAAGTACGAAACTTTAAATTAACTTGTCGTTTCCATCAACGGAATACCAGTTTTAATATTAGATTAGATATCCCACACTCTCTGGATTATGCAAAACATATGCTTATGGAACACAAACGTAATTTAGAATATCTGGGAAGTATAATATTAACGTCCATTTTTCAACATGTATTGTTTCAGAAACATTTAACAACACTTACACTTTTAACAAGTTAACCTTTTATATACAGTGTAAAAAACTCTAGTTCAGCCTTTCACCCAAAAAATGGAAAAAAATGGTGAATATTCATAAGTCACTCAGTTTCTAACTGCATTTGAAGTACGAAACTTTAAATTAACTTGTCGTTTCCATCAACGGAATACCAGTTTTAATATGACATTAGATATCCCACACTCTCTGGATTATGCAAAACATATGCTTATGGAACACAAACGTAATTTAGAATAGCTATGAAGTATAATATTAACTTCCATTTTTTAACATGTATTGTTTCAGCAACATTTAACAGCACTTACACTTTTAACAAGTTAACCTTTTATATACACTAAAAACTCCACTTTAACCTTTCACCCAAAAAATGGAAAAAAATTGAATATTCATAAGTCGCTGAGTTTCTAACTGCATTTGAAACACGAAACTTCAAATTAACTTGTCGTTTCCAACAACGGAATAGATGTTTGCCAGTTTTAATATTAGATATAATTTCCCACACTCTCTGGATTATGCAAAACATATGATTATGGAGCACAAACGTAATGTAGAATAGCTGGGATGCATAATATTAATGTCAATTCTTTTAAAATGTATTGTTTCAGCAACATTTAACAACACTTACACTTTTAACAAGGTTGCCTTTTATATACTCTATAAAAAACTCTAGTTTAACCTTTCACTCAAAAATGGAAAAAAATGGTGAATATTTACAAGTTACTCCGTTTACAATTGCATTTGAAGTACGAAACTTTAAATTAACTTGTCGTTTCCATCAACGGAATACCAGTTTTAATATTAGATTAGATATCCCACACTCTCTGGATTATGCAAAACATATGCTTATGGAACACAAACGTAATTTAGAATAGCTGGGAAGTATAATATTAACGTCCATTTTTCAACATGTATTGTTTCAGCAACATTTAACAACACTTACACTTTTAACAAGTTAACCTTTTATATACAGTGTAAAAAACTCTAGTTCAGCCTTTCACCCAAAAAATGGAAAAAAATGGTGAATATTCATAAGTCACTCAGTTTCTAACTGCATTTGAAGCACGAAACTTCAAATTAACTTGTCGTTTCCAACAACGGAATAGATGTTTGCCAGTTTTAATATTAGATATAATTTCCCACACTCTCTGGATTATGCAAAACATATGATTATGGAGCACAAACGTAATGTAGAATAGCTGGGATGCATAATATTAATGTCAATTCTTTTAACATGTATTGTTTCAGCAACATTTAACAACACTTACAGTTTTAACAAGGTTGCCTTTTATATACTCTATAAAAAACTCTAGTTTAACCTTTCACTCAAAAATGGAAAAAAAATGGTGAATATTTACAAGTTACTCCGTTTCCAATTGCATTTGAAGTACGAAACTTTAAATTAACTTGTCGTTTCCATAAACGGAATATATGTTTACCAGTCTTAATATTAGATTGAATATCCTACATTCTCTGGATTTTGTAAAACATATGCTTATGAACACAAACGTAATGTAGAATAGCTGGGAAGTATAATATTAACGTCCATTTTTTTTAACATGTATTGTTTCAGCAATATTTAACTACACTTACACTTTTAACAAGTTAACCTTTTATATACACTGTAACAAAACTCTAGTTCAACTTTTTACCCAAAAAATGGAAAAAAATGGTGAATATTCATTTGTCACTCAGTTTCTAACTGCACTTAAAGTACGAAACTTCAAATTAACTTGTAGTTTCCACCAACGGAATAAATATTTACCAGTTTTAATATTAGATTAGATATCCCACACTGTCTGGATTATGCAAAACATGATTATGGAACACAAACGTAATGTAGAATAGCTGAGATGCATAGTATTAATGTCAATTTTTTTAACATGCATTGTTTCAGCAACATTTAACAACACTTACACTATTCACAAGGTTACCTTTTATATACACTGTAAAAAAAATCTAGTTCAACCTTTCCCCCCAAAAAATGGAAAAAAGTGGTAAATATTCATGTCACTGAGTTTCTAACTGCATTTAAAGTATGATTCAAAAACTTCAAATTAACTTGTCGTTTTCATCAACGGAATACAGGGTGTCCCCAAACGACCGCATAAACTCTGCACAGCTAGATTCCTCATTGGGAGTGCATCAAAACTGCCCAAAGAAGCGTTCCTGTACGATCCACAGTTTACGAGAAAAATACGAAAAACAAAGTATGACGTCACTGCCGGTGCAAGGGGAAAAAAAAACACTGTAGTGGACATATCAACAACAGTATTTGCATATCTGTAAAGACGATAATGTTTTAAGCGAACGTTTTAAACATTATCTAAACTCTCTCTCTCTCTCTCTCTCTATCTATATATATATATATATGTATGGTTTCGGGTGTGTGTCTAGGGGATATTTCATCAATCATCAGTGACATAATCACAAACACGATATTTATTGAGCACGAATACTTTACATTCGACATAGAATTAACAGAGCCAACCTACAGCACCATTAAACATCGTTAATCGTTATCTCACTACATCCGCTTCCGTGCTGCCGCGTTACACCGTACATCAAATGATTACTCCACGAGTATGGCATATAGTCCAGTTGGGCTATAGTATAGAATTTAGTATACATATATATATATATATATATATATTAGTTATATTTAAATATATATATGTATTATATATATCTTATGTTAGGTATCTGTTTAGAAAATACCCCTCCAAGACCATGCTTTATACTCTTAGAAAAATATCCTCTTATATCAGTTAACACGGAATGGTTTCAGTTGAAAATGAATTTTAGGGTTCAAGATGATTCAAAACTGGCAACATATAAAACATTTTCATTTCTCCTTTGCGTGAAATTTTCTACAAAAGAAAGCGAAAAAAAAAAAAAAACCTAACATATAAACGTTGGTTCAAAATTTCAAAAATCTATTATTAAATCATAATACAATTTTCTCTAGTTGTGCTTTGTATTTGCGATAGATGTGATACATATTTCTCTTAAGCTCCCCGTATTTAAGTTCATTTCCACGCACAAATTCAACAGTAAATCACTGTTAACTTACAAAGAGGGACGTCGAAGAAATTTCCTTATTGATTACAAAACTGATTTTATTAACTTATCACATACTTAAAATGTAACAACTCTTGATAATCTATTAAATCTATTTATTGTAAACTATTTATTAATAGGCTATTAAAATGTAATAGCGTAAAATATATTATTAAATCATACAGCAATTTTCTCTAGTTGTGCTCTATACTAGCAATCTATGTGTTAAATATTTCTCTTAAGCTTTCTGTGTTTTAAGTTTTACTCGGCGTACAAATTCAATAGTATTTCTCTGTTAACTCACAAAGAGGGACTTTCATGAAATTTCCTCATTGATTACAAAACTGATTTTATTAACTTATCACAGACTTAAAATGTAACATCTCTTGATATGCTATTAAAGCTATTTATTATAAGCTATTTATTAATAAGATATTAAAATGTAATAGCTTAAAATATTATTAAATCACAAAACAATTTTCTTTAGTTGTGCTCTGTACTAGCAATCAATGTGCTAAATATTTCTCTTAAGCTCTCTGTGTTTGAAGTTTTACTCGACGTACAACTTCAATCGTAATTTTGAGAGGGACAAAGAGGGACTTCCAAGAAATTTCCTAATTGATTACAAAACATATATTATTAAGTTATCACAGACTTGAAATGTAACAACTCTTGATAAGCTATTAAAGCTATTTATTATAAGCTACTTATTAATAAGATATTAACATGTAATAGCGTGAAATATATTATTAAATCATACAGCAATTTTTTTAGTTGTGCTCTATACTAGCAATTGATATGATAAATATTTCTCTTAAGCTCTCTGTGTTTTAAGTTTTACTGTGTTTTAAGTTACAAATTCAATAGTAATTCTGTGCTAACTCACACAGAAGGACTTCTAAGAAATTTCCTAATTGATTACAAAACTGATTTTATTAACTTATCGCAGACGCAAATTGTAATAGCTATTCTCAAAAAGATCTTGATTTATGAAAGATTTTCCTGCAGCTGTGCCGTTTAATTAATCTAAAGTACTGGTTGCAAACAGCTAATAAGACAAAGTGATCTATCATGCATATCCACTTCGTTAACATGCACTGGACGCTGTCTGATTAAATTTCTCCGCCGTACTTAATTAATGCCTAGAGTTTTCAATTCAAATTACACAAGCTCCGTAATCATCCTCCTTGGAGTCTGGGAGCGGGGAGTATCGTGAGCACCGCTCTTCAAGAGCGAAATTTAAAGCAAACTTTAAACATTTAGATTCTCATTTGTTCCATTTATTGTGAATTAGCAATAGAAGGGCTATTTCTGCGCACTTTGTTTTACGAGACAGTACACATGAAAAGCTATGATTTATGTAATATAAACATATACAAAAAATATTATTGTATTTACTATAATATTATTGTAAAATATAAAATAAGATGTTTAATCTAATCCTTGGAGTCTGGGAGCGGGGAGTATCGAGAACACCGCTCTTCAAGAACGAAATTTAAAGCAAACTTTAAGCATTTATATTCTCATTTGTGCCATTTATTGCGAATTAGCAATAGGAGGGCTATTTCCGCGCACTTTGTTTTACGAGACAGTACACATTAGGCTAAGGTTTATGCAATATAAATTTATGCAAAATATTATTGTATTTAATATAATCCATATATATATATATATGTATGTATATCACTTGACGTGGATCAGTTAGACTAAAATTTTGCGGTACGATAGGATATTGACATCATGCAACAAACAAACTATAGTTAAAAAATTGTTAAAATTATTAGCATAGAAAAGTAACATAATATTGGTATTTATTATTGCAATTTATGAACTTTGACAAATATATTTCTATTTCTTAAAAATTATTTCTATTCATAACTCTAATTTTTATTTTTCCGATTCTTAAGAGTGGCATCACAAATTAAATAAAAGTAAAAATCCAGAAATACGTGCTCATATATATATATACAGTCAACGTTCTTTATAACGACCACACATTATAAAGACCATTCCATTATAATGACCAGTGGTAAAAGTCCCAAATTTATCCCTATGAACTCTATGTTAACTTGCTTTCGTTATAGCGACCTTTCTGAATCTTCTAACCCAATATAGCGACCATACCCAGGTACCGTGTCCGCTCAGAAGTTCCGCTTCCAGAAATGTGAATGCAATTTTTCACCTATATTTTCCACTTTAAAATCTGTTATTAAAATCTTAAAATATTTTATTAGTTTTTTTTTTCACGGATATTTTTTTTTAATTCCAAAGAGTACCAAATGTAATGGAACTACTGAATATGCATGATGCATGTATGTTTTTTAAAGAAAATTCGACCTCTTATAGCGACCACTGGTTATAAGGACCTTTTTCTGTGGGACGCAGATTGTCTTTATATCGAGCGTCATATGTATATATATATATATATGACGCTCGTTTGTTATTATCTCAAATCCAAAAAAATAACCAAATTCGAGTTGTTGAGTGAGAGAGGGTTAAGGTTTAGTTTGATCCTCGTTTCAATAAATGAAAGTCTAGACCAATAACTCATATTCTACATATTCTAAAGTTTAAAGCAAATTCTTCTTGAGGCAGTTTTTTTATCAGCTTCAAAATGGTACAAAAATTTAGAAAATGAGATTATTATTTTTTGTTGTCAAAACACATCTTGAAATTGGAATAAAGAAAAACACTCATTCGAGTTTTCGAATAGCACTTCTTGTATGTTACCTCTCTGAGGGGTGATAGTGCCAAATTTCATTCCCATCTGTCAATTGGTGTGGGTTTGTATAACGAACATACAAACATACACACAAATGATATTTTTTATACATATACTAGCAAAAATTACCCGGCGTTGCTAGTAATAATAACTTTTTTAAGCGCCTAAATCTGAAAATGGTGCTTCGGATTAAGTACCAAATTATATTGTATCTTGGCGACAAAATAACTATTTGCTTTGACGTAAACCTGCAATTTAAGCAATTAAATGAGTTGTAGATGAGCCTCGTTTTATTATTTCAAAACTATTTGACACAAATATTAGACGCGTTCTAATTATTCTACAAACTTCAGGAAAGTCCATCTCATGCAGTTTTTTAATGGCATTAAGATGCTGATCCGGTTTGAAGGATTATATAAAAAAATAATAGTTTGAGATTGAAAACATTTTTTTCTGATCTGTATATAATCCCATTTTTTTACATTAAGTTTTGTATACCACTTCAGCAAGAGGGCGGACTTCAGCGGCAATGAACTGATGCAGTCTGTTTTTCCACACAGAGAGCTCGAGCTCATCGTGTGCGTTTCAATATTCCGCGTAATGTTACGGTCCCCAGCGAAAGCTTTTTTTTTTCTTTTTCTTTTTGTAGGGTTATTTAAAGAAGAAAGTTTGGAGACAGCACCCCCAGACTTTATAAGAGTTGAAAGACCGAAATATCGAGGAAATATTCGTTGCGTCCCTTGAAATGTGCAGAAAGTTTCTAAAAACTTCAGAAATAGACTGCATCAGTGTATTGCTGCTGAAAGCCACCATCTTGATGAAATGGTATTCAAAACTTAATGTAAAAAACTGGGAACATACAGGGTGTCCCAAAACGACCGCATAAACTCTGCACAGCTAGATTCCTCGTTGGGAGTACGTAAAAACTGCCCAAAGAAGCGTTCCTGTACGATCCATAGTTTACGAGAAAAATACGAAAACGCTCGCTTTAAACATAATCGTCTGGACAGATATGCAAATACTGTTGTTGATATGTCCAATACAGTGCTTTTTCTTGCACCGGCAGGGACGTCATACTTCGATTTTCGTATTTTTCTCATAAACTATGGATCGTACAGGAACGCTTTTCTCGGCAGTTTTTATGTACTCCCAACGAGGAATCTAGCTGTGCAGAGTTTATGCAGTCTTTTTGGGTCACCCTGTATACAGATCAAAATACAAAGAGTTTTAAGTCGCAAATTGTAGTAGTTTCTTTATTATAGCCTCTCAAAACCGGGTCATTACTTCTGACCCATCCTATCTCTCTCTCTCTCTCTATATATATATATATATATATGTAAGAACGGCTGTCCCGTTCTATCTTCTACAGCTGTGGCCGCTAAAACCCATGTAAGACGAGGCACAGGGTTTCGTTGCAATTCTTTATTGGTAAACTTTAACACACAAATATCATAACATTAATATTGTTGGAACGAAGGACATGACGTCATCAGCACGTTTCAAGAAGCAAGAAACCCCCGATTTTCGTTCGGGCAGTCGTATTTATATGGGGGAAAATCTCTTAGACTGCAGACAACATTCCCTACACCACGTGATAGCACGTGGTTTAAATAGGAGGGCCATATGGAAAATAAAATATATTATTGGCTTTAATGCCGTAGACAGGGGCTGGCCTAAGTCTACGGGGAAAAAAATAGTCTGGAGGGAATTAATGAGGGAAACCAACTTGAGCTTAGGCATGACCATATATGGTAACGCGTTAGAGAAATTTATGAGTGAGACAACCCTGAGTTGTCAAGTTTAATATGGAAAAAGCCAGACAAAGGAGACAAAGGACTTCTCCATATCACAGCCTGACAAAGGATACAAAGGATTTTTCCATATTACATCCCCCCTCCCCAAAAGTTCTATTACTTTAAATATTGAATAAGTGAAATATCTGCAGCCTTTTTCCCCACATAAATTTAAGTATTAAATTTTATATAAACATATCACATTTTGAATGAAATACTATACAGTTACAAAAATTACTGAACATTTTCATCACAGATTATTATACTCTTACTAAACGATATTTACAAAATTGTATTTACAGTTCAGTTTAATTACAGTTGGATTATTCTGTTGCAGTTCAAAAGTGAATGACTTATATCACATTATTCATGTGATAGTTTGAAATTTGTTGGTGGGTAATATTTCCTCAATCTTGACACATGTACTATGTCTGATTTTTCTTTGCTGTGTGCATTTGGTTTATTGATTTCATAAGTTACGTCCGTAACTTTTCGAAGAATTTTATATGGTCCACTGAACGGTTGCGAAAGTTTTCGTGAATTCGGATATTTGAATTCTTCATATATCACAAAGTCATCTGCATTAAAAGTTTTGTCCACAAATCTGGAATCGTAATATATTTTATTCTTTTCATGGTACTCTTTAGTTCCTTCCACTGCCAGTTTTCTAGCTTCCTCAACAGGAGGATAAATGTCTTCATTTACTGGATTTTGAAAAGGCACTGTACCGTACATTAAATACGCAGGTGGGAACTTCGTAACTGAGTGTGGAGTTAGGTTGTATTCTTGAGTCACCTGCTCTAATAATTTAGACCATGGCACGTTTCCAGAAGCTGCGTTCACTTTGCACTTTAGGCGAGTGACTATTGTTTGGTTCAGACGTTCCACCTTACCATTTGTCTCTGGTCTATGAGCTGTGGTTAAAAGCTGTTTAATTTTGTGGTGCTTTAGAAATTTCTTGAAATGAGATGAAGTAAATGATGGATTTCTATCACTTAATACACTTTTAGGTATTTGAACACTGAAAATTTGTTTAAGAAAGTTGACGTAAGTTTCGGTAGTGATTGATTTTGATGCAAAAGACCACATGTATCTAGTATGATGATCTATAAACAATGTTAAATATTTTTTCGTGGAATTGTAGTAGTTGAAACCACCCACACTATCTACTGCAACGAGATCAAATGGTTTATCAACTGGAGGCATAGACTGTAAAAGGCCAAATCTTTTTTGTCGAGGCTTTTTGTTTACCTGACAAATATGACAATGTTTGTTAAATCCAGTTATATCTAATGTTATATTTTGCCAATAATATACAGGCGTAAGTAAATTAATTGTTTTTTGAATTCCTGGGTGTCCAAACTTTTCATGGACAGTCTCAAGTAATTTACGGCGTAAAGAAAAAGGAACAACAATTTTAGTAAAACCCTTTTTACGCAGGCATAACACGTTATTAATTTCGACAAAATTACCAGTTAAATTGTCATTTTTTTGAGCCTCTTGAATTTCATCCAATTGCAGTAGATGCGAAACGTGGTTTCCTATATTTTTTTCAACACATTCATTATTTACAGGTATATCTCTTGAGAGCATGTCAGCCTCGAAGTTTGTGGTGCCTTTCGTATATTTAATATCATAGTCATACATACTTAATTGTAAGGACCAGCGGAACAAACGACCTTTTAAGTTTTTTACATTTTTGAGCCAAACTAACGCCGCGTGATCGCTATGTATGACGAATTTATGGCCAAAGAGGTAGTGGTGGTACTTATTTAAAGCATCCACAACAGCTAGACATTCCAACTCAGTAATACTATAATTCTTCTCGTAATCTTTTAATGAGCGGGAATGGAAAGCTATGGGATGTAAGGCACCCGAACTGTCTGGCTGTTTTAATATTGCTCCCACACCAGTTTGACTTGCATCAACACAAATATGACATTCTTTTTTAGGATCAAATATTTTTAAAATTGGTTTACAAATTAAAGAGTTTTTCAAAACTTGAAATGCTTCTTGGCATTTGTCAGTCCATTGCCAAGTTGTATCTTTTTTTAGCAAGTGGTTTAATGGATTTCTAATAGTTGCATATTTATCTATAAATTTATGGTACACATTTATTGACCCCAGAAATCTTTGGAGAGATTTAACATTTTTAGGCGGTTGTAATTTTTTAATAGCCTCAATATTACTATTATCGGGCGTTACAATACCATTACAAATTTCATACCCTAAAAATTCAATTTTAGTCTGTAAGAAAGAACATTTTGATGCTTTTAACTTTAAATCTTCCTGTCTGCATATCTCAAACATTTGTTGAATATGATCTAAATGTTCTGAAAGGGTTTCAGAAAAAACTATTATGTCATCAAAGTAATTGGCTGCAAATTTTATTTTATGTTTTGTAAGTATTCGACGCAAAGTTCTTTGAAAAATACTTCCTGAATTTTTCCACCCGAAGGGTAATTTGTTCCACTCATATAAGCCACTATTAGTGACAAAAGCGAGCTTTTCAGTATCGTCGGGATGAATTGGTATATGCCAATATCCGGAAGCCATGTCTAATTTGGTAAAATATTTGCTTTTCCCTAATTTATCTACAAGTGTTTCTATCAGGGGTAATGGTTCTGCGTCGGACTTAGTAATTTGATTTAATTTTCTGTAGTCTATACATAATCGACTTTTTTTATTTTCGTCTCTTTTAAAAACTAGTGTAACAGGTGCAGAATACGGCGATGAGCTTTCTTTTATTATATTAGCCTTTAATAACTCTTGAATTTGATTTTCAATTTCTTCTTGTTGCTTTGGGGAAGTTTTATATGCCCTTAACGACACCGGTAAGTCGGATGTTAACCTTACCCGTTGAGGTTCAATTCTAATTGTTCCAACATCATATTTATTTTTGGAAAATATATCCTCGTAATTTCGCAATATTTCTTTTAACTTTGAATTTTTCTCAAATTCCGAATGTCCATCGACAGGATCGCGACATTGTAGGCCTCCAATGCCGCAACCCGTCCCAGAAACATCGGACGAAATACGAAAATGATTATTCTTTTCGCAACTCATTTTTTCATTTCTATCTTTCTCTTGACAAGTTTTCTTTTCCGTGCTACTCTTTTTCTTTTCATTTTCGTTATAATGTAATTCCGTCACCCTTTCCTTAGTTTTACTTTCTTTCGGATCTTTCACTCTTTTAATTTCCTTATCAATTTTCTTGCGTATTTTTCCCGTACTATTATTTTCGTTTTTATTTTCTTTTACTTTATTTCCACAGTTCCTAACTAGGATTTCAGGTAAAATATGCAAAGACAAGTCATTCGGTTCGGAATCAGAAAAGGTGATCAGTCTTCTCTGATCCTGCATAACGACATGTCCTACACAATCTATGACCAAACGAAATCCCCCGCAACTCTTTAAACCTAATATGGCATAAGGTAAATCGGTGTCTAGAACATAAAATTCCACCGGTTTAACTATATTGCCGACCTTAAGGTAAAGAATACACGTTTGGTTAAGCTGTAGCATTCCCTTCGTTTGTTTTATTTTTACAGCGATTTTTTCTTTAATCGAAACATTTAATGTTTTTGCAATTGCACTCGGGATGATATTTAATGTTGAACCGGTATCAACATTTAAATAAATAGTCTTTAAATTCGAATTTGTATTTTGAGTGTACGCGTCATTAGATAGTTGATAATCATTTTTAAATTTCGCCTCATTTTTAATAATATACCCGGGTATTATTAATTGTCATACTTCGTTAACTCTCTGATTTTCTTCTCTTAATTGATTATCTTTCTGCTGAGGTGGTAGTTTAAATCCAGCATTCGATGTATTTGGCTTATTCACACATGTTTGTCCCCAATGATATGCGTTGGAGATTCCTTGTTGTGCGCAAAATTTACAAGGATTAGGGGGTAACTCCTGCGAAAAATGTGCAGTCTGTCTTTTTACTGCATTTTGTCTTTCATTATGACCTACAAACCTAGGTTTATTCTGTTGGTAAAAATTAGGTTGGTATACATTGTTACTATCTTGACGAGAATAGTTATTTCGTTGACGAAAATTACTTTGATCATGATTTTTTGGCATCCAATTTTGATAAAAGGGGGGCTTCACCCTAAAAATATTTTGTTGCTCCCCTTTATAAGCGGACTTGGGTGTTTCATGTGGAACTTCATTTATTAATTTTGAAACTACCTGAAGCCATTCGGTGGGAGTTTCTGGCTCTTTTATTACCAAAAATGCCCTAACTTGGGCAGGTAGCCCCACTGAAAGCCCCTCAAGGATATGTTGATTACTAAGTTTTATTTTTCTTCCCATTTCTACTTTTTCAGTAAAATAGGAGTACAACTCTTTTGGATTTCCAGAAAATCTTAAATTTTGAAAATCAAGAAAACTACTTGCTGGAGTAAAGTAATGTTCTTCAAAAATTTGAATGATTTCATGAAAGGAATTACAGCAAAGGCATTGATTGATGTAGAGCTTTAAGGCTGACCCGCGAATAAACTTCTGAAAATTTTTTAATTTCCAATTATCATTTAAATTGTTCTGAGCCGTTTGCTGGTTAAAGTGAGCTAACCATGCTGAAAAATTTATCCCTAACTCTGGTTCAAATAATAAAATTTCAGGTGAGCTACCCGAATTTTTGTCTTTTATTTCAATTTTTGAAGTAGAAGAGCCATCTGCCAAACTTATCTCTTTTATTTTATCACTAATCGTTTGACATTCTGAATCCATTTTTATTAAGCTTAAATCGGCAGTTGCCTCTGCTTGAGTTTCCGCATCCTTACGGTTTAAGTTATCTCCATCCATGTTTGAATTTTCTTTGTGGGAAGACTCTAAGTCAGAATTTTTTTCATTTTCAATGGTCTTGCTCATTTTACCACTACGTAATAACATAATTCTAATAACACACAAATTTTTGACATTTTTCCTTTTTTACCTTCCCACTTTAACAACAAAAATATTCCGCGTAAACAAATGCATAACAACTAAAATATATACAGAACTATTCATAATACTGCAAAAAATATACCATAATTTCAATTACACAGCACATTGATGAATTTACTATTTCAAACATCTTAATGTAAAAAAAAAAACCGTGCTGACAAGATCCCTTTTAAAAATTTAAACCGATAATTAATATATCATCAAATAAAGAACTTATTCTTCCAAAGCACATGATCAATTTATATCATAATAAATTCTAAAGCAATATCATGTAAAAAAAACCCAACGGGAGAAAAAGATATTCATATAATTATAAGATATTTATGAAGAAAATTCGAAATAATACCATTTTGGAATAACACATTAAAAATTACTCTATCAACATTCACTTCAGCACATGAAAATAATTTCCATTCTAAAGCACCACAGATAACGACCCTTTCGTTTAATCACTCCGCAGAACGCAAACACTCTTCGCTTCTAAAAGCCACAACGGGGGCGAGCTTCTCCCCACTCGGAAAAGGAGCGCACATCGGTTCATTGAACCGTCTAGAAAGATGATCCACGCTGCTACGACGTCGCGGCACATTTCAGATTTAGTATTGCTTTTCTTCGATTGTTTTTTTTTTCTGCAGGAGCCCGGATAGGAACATAAATCCTACCGGCTTGTAAGAACGGCTGTCCCGTTCTATCTTCTACAGCTGTGGCCGCTAAAACCCATGTAAGACGAGGCACAGGGTTTCGTTGCAATTCTTTATTGGTAAACTTTAACACACAAATATCATAACATTAATATTGTTGGAACGAAGGACATGACGTCATCAGCACGTTTCAAGAAGCAAGAAACCCCCGATTTTCGTTCGGGCAGTCGTATTTATATGGGGGAAAATCTCTTAGACTGCAGACAACATTCCCTACACCACGTGATAGCACGTGGTTTAAATAGGAGGGCCATATGGAAAATAAAATATATTATTGGCTTTAATGCCGTAGACAGGGGCTGGCCTAAGTCTACGGGGAAAAAAATAGTCTGGAGGGAATTAATGAGGGAAACCAACTTGAGCTTAGGCATGACCATATATGGTAACGCGTTAGAGAAATTTATGAGTGAGACAACCCTGAGTTGTCAAGTTTAATATGGAAAAAGCCAGACAAAGGAGACAAAGGACTTCTCCATATCACAGCCTGACAAAGGATACAAAGGATTTTTCCATATTACATATATATATATATATATATATACATATAGACAGAGAGAGATTTTCTAAACAGAAGATAATCTAATCATTCATTAATTCATTAGCTTAACATTAATTTCGGTTTTATTTTATCCTTTGGAGAAAACTTGTTCCAAGAAGCAAACGGACAAAACGCTCCGTAAAACTCCCAAACCTCCGACTTTTCCTCAAACTTTACTGTGCATCAACAGAGACATAAAGTACATCAACGGCATCCATCAAATCTTAAAATGCGACATCACATCCAAGTCCTAGAAGTGAAAATCCAGTCCTCCGCTGATAAGCACGATGGATTGTTGACTAAGGTATTTACAGCGTCTAATACTTCCTCACAGGAGAAATAAATCTATGCAGTTTTAACAACGCGAACCTCTGGGGCATTCATTTCAGGAACATCTTTATGGTGATAGTTTCATTTCGTGCCGTGTTGAAGAGATCACAAAGAAAGAGATATGTGTGGCATTTTCTTCTTTGCTGAAGCAGCTATTATTTATGGAAAATCTCTTCCGGAAAACAAGTAGTTTAACATCGGATATAAATATCTGAGGGAAGAAGATTTAGTGTGTAATTTAGCCAGTTTTGCACCTATCATGCGGAATTAAAGGATTGTTTAAATTAATCTATGTTGATTTTGAAAGAGAGCTGATGATGATGATACAAAGTTTTAAAAAAATCTTAATTATTTAGACAGCTTTACATTAAGCAGAAGCGATATTCATTACTACGAGTAATATGTGTAAATTTTGAAAAAGAAAGCAGAAACCAAATAGAAGGGATTTTTTTTTTTACATTTTCCTTTTCTTTTTTTAATTCAAATAATTTTATCACAGGTATATTTGATTTGAAGTGTCCTGGTAATTAGCTCCTATTCAGATGTTGGCGACGAAGCGGTTAATACATATTAAGCAACATTTACACATACGTTCGTAACCGCGCGACTGAACGCGGCGCATCAAACCAAGCTCAAGAAAGCGAGTAAAACCGTGGCTTACATCATGCTACATTTAGCTAATTAAATTAGTCTACACTAATCTTTTAATTTCATCACAATAGAGTACAAGAAGTAGATATTTACTTTAAAGTCAAATAAATGCTTGGCTTGTCGTTAGCTTTTTCAACATTAAAAAATACTCAAAGCAGCAGGAATGGCTGCTTCATACTATTTTGTTTAGTTTTAGAGTAAAATTTAAAAAAAAATCTGAAAACATGTTTTAAATAAAACACCTTAAAACTACAACATACCCAACTATTAAAATGCCGCAAACTAGTTTTTCGAATCCATCAAAACATAGCACGAGTAGTGCAAAAGAAAGTACTACATAATTATTTTAATTTCCAAGTATTGTCTGACTAGTACTTGACACTAACCGCTAACTCTTTAAAAATTAAGGAATAAGATATATATAAAATAATAGTAATAATACACACAATAAAAAGAACAATATTTTATTAAAAGCTTTTGAAGCACGTAAACATTAAACTACAGCAGTAATGCTAAATGACTGAAAAAAATGCTGACGTGACTTAAATGACTAAAAAAAATGCTGACGTGACTGAAATGACTGAAAAAATGCGGACGAGACTGAAATGACTGAAAAAATGATGACGTGACTAAAATGACTGAAAAAATGATGACGTAACTAAAATGACTGAAAAAATGATGACATGACTAAAATGAATGAAAAATGATGACGTGACTGAAATGACTGGAAAAATGATGACGTGACTGAAATACTGAAAAAAAAGCTGACGTGACTGAAATGTCTGAAATGCTGACGTCACCGAAAAACCATTATCACCACAAATAATATAAACTTAATTTTAAATATTGTCTGAATACTGTCAGAAAAACAAAACAGTTGGACGAATAATAACATGTTACCTGAAAAACTTATCTGAGTATACTATGCTACAAATAACAACACAAAACTTGGTGTAAGGATACACACGTAGCTTATTAAATTATCTGTAGTAGCTTTTCAGTTTCAATAGAATGCGCTTATAATCATGTAACAATACCGATGAAAAATTTCAGCATTATCTTTGCTTTGGCGTCTCTTGTGAAATATTTCAAAGAAATAGTTTCGAGCTTCTCCTGCTCGCAGCGAAAAATTCAAAACGCAGCAAAAAATTATCAGCAGCCACTTTTCCTCGGCACTAAACAATTCGAAACACGAAACAGGCCATCCATCACTTTTCGAGAGGAGCTGACACACCCAGTGGGAATCCCAGTTAACTACCGATAACTTGTTGACTTAAACATTTACAGCATCTGATGTTCGTGCCTTCTTCAGCGAATGGAGATCAATCAGTTGCAGAGAATGAACAAACTTCTTGGAGGAATGTTTACCTTGGGCCCCGTATCGTTCTCCAGAACCTGCTGCTGTGTGGAAGACCTGATAGAGGATTAATCCTCCACGCCTGCTTCGATTTGATAGTGGAAGACCCATTACTCATTCAGGGGAATATGTAGAACTGCGATGAAGCGTTCTCTGGTGTGGATTGAAATCTGAAAATATCGGACTGGATGATTTGACCTTTGGTTTCAATGCTCTAAATGTCAAAATCGAGTTAGTTGGATGACTTAATTTAGCGTTGAAATATTTTTCAGTTTTCACCACGTTAATCGTCGCTTACAGAATGGGCCCTTTATTATAATAAATAGTTATAAATATTTTGCTCAAGTGCTGCAGATTTTATCGTTAGGTTACGAAAGAGGAAAAGAAATGAATAAATAAATAAACAAATTAAATAAAAAAGCAAAATAAATAACTAACTAAATAAATACATAATTATACTTTCCCGTTACGGCGGGGGAAGGGGGGTGGCGATAGTTAAATTTGCTCTCGATAAATCAACTACGCCAAATCAAACTGTTTTGTATGTTGAGTTTGTTCATTTAAACATCGCCAACGATAACCCAAAATGGTAAAGTAGTTTGCTTTAGCGAAACCAAAACTATACCGCCGCCCCCCCAAAAAAAAATTAAAAAACGGAAAAATACCAAAACAAAATGTAGTGATCAACGTTACAGGATAATTTTCATACTAATAGGATATAGAGTGTAAACGACAAAATATTTAAATACTTATTCAAATAAATAGCCCCTGAAGATCTACATGTTTTTCTTATGCAAATTCAAATTCATGGGAACAATTTCAGTTACTTTTTACCCAAACGGAATACTTATACAAACAGAAGAAATTTCAAAAAGCACGATAACAATTTGTATAATGCAATATTACAGCCGTATTTCCAAAAGGTCGTGGTCCCTTCAGGAGATGTAACGAGAACTTTTCAATAACGCTTACGAAAAAAAACATCTATTTTTGAGAGAAATTAGTGTAGTATCTTTTTAAAAAAGAAAAAAAAACAATATTTTCTGAAAGTTTTTCTTTTTATATTTTCCCCCTTTATAGAAAATCTAGACTTTAAAATACTTTCGTTAAAGAAACTCACGAGAGAAGTTTACAACAGACGTACTAATGGAAATTAAGTGAATTTTGCGTTAAATTTCCTTTATTATTTTCACGCCAATTTTAAATGCATAAATATATTTACAAATCCTTTTACTTTTAAAGAAGAAAACAAAAGGATTTTTAACTCTAGCAAACAAACGCTATCACTTAATAAATTTAATCAAAAAAAAAAAAAATTGGTTGTGTGAAAACAAAATATTATTCATGAATGAGAATTGTTCAAAATTATCCTTTTTCAAATAAAAAAATCTCTCTCTAATGCTTTCAAAACCTCACAAATAAGACCCTGAATATTTTTAAATTGTTGTTTGTTTGAATCGACGGCGAAAGCTCCCTAAAAAAGAATTTGCTTTTTAGGTACCATTAGAACGCATTTGGGACAATTATCTTGTTAGTTTTAGGTTATTTATTCCAACCCAATTGTTTACCAGCTTTCTTGAACACCGTTTTGTTATGTTAAATGCATTAATGGCTTGCGGGAGAACATCGAAGTCCCATTAACTTTACAGTAAATTACGTTCTAATTATGTAGAAATGAACACTGCTCGTTTAAATAATAAAACTGCCTGATCGCTTTTTCGAAAACTATCATCAGAACTTCCGGATATGTTTTTCACCAAAATTAAATAAATAAATAAAAAAGAAAAGAAATTTTGCTCATGGTTGTAATTTTGCATTGTCAAATTAGCATTACTGATGAAATATTCAATACTTGACAGAGTTTACTTTACGTTTAAGAAAAAGAGTATTCTAATAAAACCTGCATTTACTCCTACAATATAGCAAAAAAATATTGCATTGAAAACGACGGTATTTCTTAAATATTCACACATTATAAGTTTTTAATTTTTTCTCTTAATATATTTTGATGCAATGGAGGCAATTCATGCAGCGTCATAGGTCACGTGATAGCAATGTAAGCGATGTAAACAAAGGTATCGCTTTACTTCGAGTTCGCTTGTTTAATATTGCGTTTTTTGTTTGAATAGATGTCATACTGTGTTGCATATATGTCATCTATTTGAAATGAATGTTACGAATGTTAAGAATTTGAGCTTCATAAGCATTGAAATCTATGAAACAAAAAAAAATGTCAAAATAAATTACGATAAATAAACAATAACAAAAATTTACCTTGCATTCGGTTGAAATCCTAACTTTTGCTGTGTAAGTTTCTTTCTTTTTCATTTCAACTTTGGCAGTAGCGGATATGTCAAAAAATGCATTGCTTTCGGACGGTTCGAGGACACAGATTTTAGAAACGAATTTTTCATTAAATAATAATGATCCTTTCTTTACTTTAGTAATCACGCTATTATTTCTAGTTAACTGCTCGGCATATTCCATTATGAAAAAATTGGTGAAATCCGTAACATACAATGGTTTATCAACAATAGAATTAGCCATAGAGCCTATAAACCCTAAATTATTTCCAATTAAAACTTTCTTCAATGAATTTAAACTAATCTGATTAAAAACTAAAACTAAATAAAGTTCTACGTTATTAAAAATTAGGACTAAATAAAGTTCTACGTTATATAAAATTAACACTAAATAAAACACTATAATTATTGTAATAGTTAATAAATTTCTTTTATAATGATTAAATTAAAGGTAAATTACTTGGTTTATAATCAGAAAATGCTATGAAACTAGTCTAATTTTAAGATAGCTAATTTTGCATCGTGAACTGCAGTTAGAACTCAATTAAAAATTTGGTAAACAAATCAGCGATCATCATTATCACGTGGCGCAATGAATTGCCTCCATTGAGAAAATATAGTAAGCGAGCGAACTCATGATATTTTTTATTCTTAAAAGGCAAAAATATACTCAAAAGTTACCACAATGGTTCTAAGTTATCTATGATTCAATAGCCGACAGTGTGGCGTAGTGGTAAGGCGCAGGCCTCGTACGCCCACGTTCGCAGAATCAAACCTGGCCCAAGTCGGTGGATTGTCAAGATGCAGAAAATCGTTTGAGCCCATGTCGTATAATTATGCGGATCCCTTGAGTAGACATTTGGCTGGATGCTCTCGGCTGAATTAAATTCCTAGTGCAATCTGCATCAGTTAAAACTAGGTGAAACTGAGCGTCAAAATTCTCAGAGCGGTAATGGCATCCGCCGAAAGTGGTGCTACTTGAAAGAATAGATGCCGATTTCCGGGGAGTGCACTAGCTCTTCAAAAAGGTTAGTAACCATATGCATTCCCGTTGGAGGAAAAAAAATATCTATGATTCGATAAATTTGGACTAAAATTATTTTCTTTTATAAGGGAGAAAATGGCAAATTGCATACTTTGTGCAGACTATCTGGAGGATAAGAGTACGTATAAAGTGCAACCAGTATTATTCCAAGAGTGTTCCTGACAATAGTTACAGAAACTCAAAAGTAGCGTAGTTTATTAGAGTTATATTTGTTGACTGTTTTGGATTAAACTAGTCTAAGCCATGAATATATCGACATTGCAAACTTATTCTAGATTTGCAATGCCTATATATTCGTGTATCCATCTCTAGTCAGTCACTAAGGCATTATATGATTACATTAAGGTGAGATATATATATATCAAAGTTACTAAATGTAACCATGTACTGTTCATCCATTAATTTGGTTGAGGTTTTAATGAATGCACGTATATAATAATGTAGTTTACGTTTAACACATAAATTGAGCTAATATTAGTCATGTTATTAATTAGTTTAGTTGAAAAATAGAGTAATTAAGATAGAAAAAAATCAAGTAACTGTGCAGCCTAAAATACATAACTAATATACGTAGACATTTCTTCCGTTTAACACATAATTTAAGCTAATATTAGTCATGTTATTAATTAGTTTAGTTGCAGTTGCAATAGCAATAGAAAAATCAAGTAGCTATGCAGCCTAAAATACATAACTAATATACGTAGATATTTCTTCCGTTTAACACATAATTTAAGCTAATATTAGTCATGTTATTAATTAGTTTAGTTGCAGTTACAATAGCAATAGAAAAATCAAGTAGATATCCAGCCTGTAACACGTAACTAATATAAGCACTTTTTTTTAAGTCCATTTATGTTTGGATAAAGGTAACGTCTTCCAAATAATCGGGTTTTACCTAGTTATTTATGTTGGTTAATTACTGAAAATTGAAGAAAATGAATCAATTGTCAAAGCGTCATTATAGAATCTCATGAGATATTGTTGTTAAAAAGTTAAAACAAGTAAATAAAGGTCTAAATAATAAAGCAAAAACAAATATCTGAGTAATCAATTAATTGTATTTCTAAGCTCTCAATTAAATGAGTTTTGAAATGATCAATCAATTGGCGCATTTAAGAGGTGGTTTTCACAAATTTGAAAGAACTATTCTGGCGACCATGCGCTATATTTATGCGCGCGCTATATATATGCGCGCGGGTTTTTCAATTGAAAATTTAGGAAAAAAAATATTTTTAAGCTTTATGAAATAAGCTTCATTAAGGATTATCATGAGATATTGTTGTTAAAACGTTAAACTTAAAACAAGTAAATAAAGGTGTAAATAATAAAGCAAAAACAAATATCCGAGTAATCAATTAAATGTATTTCTAAGCTCTTAATTAAATGAGTTTTGAAATGGTCAACTAATTCGCGCATTTAAGAGGTGTTTTTCCCAAATTGGAAAGAACTATTCTGGCCAGCATGCGCATGTGTGTTTTTGTAGCTGATAACTTGTGCGCTCTGTCTAGTTCTTAAATGTACTATATATGGATTGTTCATTCATGAGGGCTGTACACCTAAACAGTTCTAGTTCAACCTATCACCAAAAAAAAAAAAAAAAAAAATGATGAAATTAGCTGCAACCAACAGTTGGTACTAAGTTTGGTACCATTACAATGGTTCCTAGTTTCACATTCATAGTGCAACTACACCATTATAATGGTTCAACTTAGTACATAATGTTGGTTATTTTTTTTACACTGCAGCAAGAAACCAACAAACAAATAAAAGCTATTTTTCAATCCCTATGTCTTATTTCCATATGAGACAACATGATAGGACAACTTTTTTGTTTCATTTCAGCTATTAAAATGTTAAAATAACTTATTAAATTTGAGAACGCTTATTTATCTTCATGCCTAATTTAAAAACAGTGGAAAAACTTTGACCTAAAAAATAGAATTTAGAATTATTATGTAAGAACATGTCCAATTTTTGTCATATTTATCACACGTTTTTACACATTATAATTCAAAATATTAGATTAAAACTTTATCGACTACATTGTGATCTACAGCAGTATTTCCCAAACTATGGGTCGCGTGCAGATATTGAGTGAGCCCTGGACAACGGGGCAGCTAAACCAAGCGCAGCCTAAGATGAATGTTTTGTCTGAAATTTCCAGTCATTTATCACTCTTAATAAATCAATTTGACGACTATTTTGGGGAAGAGATGAAAAAGTTTGATTCGTTGAGTTGTATTTGTAACTCATTTCATGACGACTTACCAACCAGTATGTCAGCAGAAGCAAGTGAAGAACTCATTGATTTATTAGAACAAACGTCACTGAAGAATAGTTTCAATCGTACCCTGGGGATGCCAACCTAGGTGATGGTCTCTCATCTGGGAGCTGGTAAAAAATTACGAGATCAAGCAGCGGCAAGGTTCAACATACGCATACCTCTAAATATGCTGCTAGAAGCATCTACAATAGGAAAGAATGTTCCTGCAGAATACCATCGGTAAAAGGGTTAAAATTCTTCCATTATTTTAAAAACAAGTAAGCGTATCAAAATTCATTAAAATTATTTTATTATTTAGTACCCGACATGAAACAAAATTGCTGTGACGTACATAACAAAATACTTATGAAATTGAGCAATGGTCATACATACTTCTAAGTCATGCAGTTTGAAACATATATACGATTTAACAGAAAAATTTAAAGCTCCTTTAAAATATAATCTTTCATCTCGTATTCGTCAGATATGATTGCATTTTCCAAGGAATTAAGCGAAGTGCTTGAAAAGAGTAAAATTTTGCTGTTTATCGCACGCAATCTGCTCGTTTTTGTTTGTTCTAAAACGTAACTGACATAATAAAGCGTTTAGAACGAAATAAATCAGAAGCATTTTGCTGCTATTGCTTTAAAAATACGTTTTTGGCATGTTTCCCTCAGTTATGCTAAGATTTGAAAAAAAAAAAAAAAAATACTGAGTTACATTTCTCACCTGGCACCAGAACGTTTTTTGTACGGAAAAAAAAAAAAATATTGTAAAATTTGTAAATTCAGTTTTGTTACAGAAGAATACAGGATTAATTTCAAGTATAGCAATAATTGCAATCAATATCAACTACTCATTTAAGCAACTAAGTCTGTTTTCTAAATTTCACAATAACCAACCATGATTCCGTCCGTACGAAACAATCAATGTCACTTATTAAACAAATTTGGTCGATCCTGATCGCAGCGCATGTGTTTTGTTCTGTCATTTAAAATTTGGAAAAAAATCAACTGTTTCCATTTAATCCTTTAACCTCCCCACAATATATTTATAGCTGTTTTTTTTTCCATATGCAATGAATTATTTATACTTATTTTTAGTGTTAACACTCAGTATCTATGGGATCTCAGGGGACCTAAATGTTTTTATTAATCATATGTGATGAGATTTAAAAGAAAAGGCAGAGTTTATTCATTTAAATTTTGCAAAAGGAACTTTTAAGAAATAGTCATGAACAATGAATGTTTCTGAATGTTCAATAAAATTGTCTTTTTAAATAAATAAAATTGATTATAAGATGTTGATTATAAAAAAAAAGAACAAGCTTTCCAACAGAAGCACTTAGGACAGAATGAACTTTGTCGACTTTGAGACATTTGGCAAGAAAACAGGAAAACAATCTGCCTATACAAAAGTAGCATTAGGAGATATATTCAGTGCTCTCCAGAATATTCCAGGCTGTTTGGCATCAGGTATCAATGCTAGGCTCATGAGAGGGGCAACCGATGCGATTATATTAAACAAGAAAGTCCGTGGTAGCCTAGCGGTTAGGATGTCGAGCTTCGGATCGGAGGATCTCGGGTTCGATACCCGAGCCGCTGAAGATCCACCATGTACACTTGGGGATACGCGCATGTAAAATACGCGGACCCTGAAGTCCCGAGACAGTTCCGAGGGTGCTGGAGGGTGAAGATGTTCCCTTCCCTTCACCCTTAGGTCAAAAAAGTAAGGTGGCGTGGTTGTGGTGGCGTCATCTCGTGTCATCTGACTAGTGTATTAGGGTCAATGCTGGTCACCTATCAGGGGACCCTTCACAAATGACCAGCATTTCCCGTGGAAAGGGCGAAGGCCGACTAGGTAAGTGCTGCCACATTGGAAACAACAATATTAATCCTTATTCTCATAAAGTAGTATATATGCTATCTGGGGTTTTCCCCTACTTTCTATTTGTTAATTGACGTCAGCGCGTATGTTGCATTGTTATTTGTTAGCCCTTATTCTCATAAAGTAGCATATATGCTCCCTGGTTCTTTCCCCTGCTTTCTATTTGTTAACAAATAAAAAGAAGGAGAAACCCCATGTAGCATATATGCTACTTTCTGAGAATAAGGGTTAAACTAGAAAAAAGGCACGTCCTTTTGAAATAACTCCTGCAAAATCAATCTGATGTAAGAAATAGTTATTAAGAAAGAACATATATCAGAAAGTTCAATAAAAGAGTATTTTCAAAGAAACTCAACAAAGTTTATAAAATGTTGATTACCTTCAAGAAAAGAAACGAAGTAAGATTTCCACAAGCAGTAGTTAAGACAAAATCAACTATGTAGATTACGAATGCAGCACAGAGTCAAACTTTCTAACCATAAAACTTCCTCCGCGTGGCCTACCAAATCCACCCTGATGCAACCTTTTCCGGGCAATTAACTGGGCCCACCGACGCATAAGCTCCGTCCATTCTTATTAAAGCAATCCCGCTCGCACTGACCATTTAGAAACATTAGCCGCAATGAGAAAGAAAGAGTCCCAAAAAATTATTACTCGGGAATAAAATCTGGCGGGATATTTTCCTCCAAGAGAGAGGACTTTTCTTTTTTCCTCTTGGAGGGTCCTCGGCCATTAAAAGGGAAGGAGATGGGGCTCTTCTGGAGTGGAAGCCGCTTTTAGCCACGTGACAAACTTTAACAAGCTCCCCGCACACCCGATACCGGTGTTCTGGCTGAGGTGATTGTTCGGTTTTTGCTTTCTCTGCCACACACATGGCGGCGGAGGATTCCCTCGCATCCCAAGGGCTATTAAGTGGAAGAAAAGAAATATTGCTGGGGGTTGTCTATAAATAACAAGCAAGTAACATATAGGTCTCAAAGAAAGGATGTATGAAGAGAAAAACGCTAGTACGTTCCCCATTCAATGCAAGGTCCAAAAAATTTTTTGCTACTTTCTTTTACGTATGCTAGCCTGAATTCAAAAGCAACCCCTTTACCAATCACGGATCTTGGGCGGAGCCTGGATTAAGAGCGTGGAGCAAAGTAGCAAAGATACTTTGCTCAAATCTTGAGCGGAGCCGGAGCAAGACAAATTTTGCTACACTGTACTGGTAGCTTTTTTCTTTTCACCTAACTTAAGACTTTATTTAACTTAAAACTGAATGAGTCGGTTTCTACCTTTTCTTTATCAACCGACTACCCAAAGGAGAAGGCTATTAATTCTTTCCTATTAAGGAACATTAATATAGGTTATAGTATAGGCTATAGGAAATTAAGGCTCCTTAATTTTCTATTAATGAAATCTAAAAAAGCGACGTACCATATGTATGTCGCTTTTGTTTTGTGTGTGTGTTTTTGTTTGTCCATCGAAAATTTCTCACTGGATGAACTAATTTTGATGATTATTTTTTTGATCGATCGAGAGTGGTGTCCCATAGGGGATGACTTTAATTTGAACATATTCGGTAATTAGAAAAAAAAATCATAGCCGGAAATATAGTCATTTGTTTATGATAAAATGGACCGATTTTAATATATTTTCTAAAATCGATAGAGGGTCTCTAATTAAGGTATCGTGCAATTGTTCATTGGAAAAAACGCAATGAATGAATAATAAATACTTTTCTTTTAATTCGAAAGGCTCGCGTTAATATTTCTTTGTTGAGTAAATTATTGGGTGACAAATATTAAATTCTTCGCTAAAAGGAAATTGTTGCCATTAATCTGTAATATTAAAATCAATTATAATAAAGGTTTAATTTAAGGCCTTTCTGAAACAACAAATAAATTCATTCAGTTTGCAGTTGTACTTTTTAAAATCAATTTCAAAACGCAATTTATCTTACAAATTATTATTTTTCAATTGCAGTCACTGAAATAATGTATGTATGTATGTTTTAAAATATGTATGTATTTACACAATGTATTTACATTAAAAATAATTTTAAAAAATGGCAAAAAATAAAATAAAATAGAACCAAATTCAAATTAAAAATTGCGCTAAAAAGGAAAAATAAATTTATTCTTTATACAACATCGATACGATTTTTAAACATAATTTAAGTCCGTGCAAAACTATGATAGATAAAATCTTTTGTAATGAAGAATAAATTGCTGTTGTTGTTGTGTCCTCGTACGTGGCGAGGAAGAGTGGGTATGCTGCTCCTGAGTCTAACGGGGCCCTTATAGGCAGGAGTCCGATTTCCGCCCCTTTGAAAGGCTCCCAGATGAGTGACCGTCACCTGGGATTGGCACACCCAGAAGTATCGTTTCACTTGGAGGAAATTGGAGCCACGACATATTTAACGTGCACCAGCTCCCTTTAGCGTACACACCCTTACAGGAACCAGCCGCGAGAGGTTGTCACCCTCCCAAACACTGACATCAGTCCATGTTGCTTCACTTTCGGTGCTCTGCGGGAACCAAGCTTCTACCGACTGGTCGACTGCCGGCAAATTACGAAAATAAATGGCCCGGAGTTTTCAACAGCTTCAATGTAAAGCATCTCATGGTGTAGTGATTATTAGACTGTCATTTTTTTTTCACCGGCTCCAAAAATTAAATTGAAAAGTCTTATCGATGTTGTTTAAAGAATCAATTTATTTTTCACTTTTTATCGCACGTTTTAGTTTGAAATCGATTTTTTTTTCCTCTCATTTTTTTTAAAACTCATTTGCATCATGCTATCTTTATTTTAAATTTTTGCCCCAAACCATTTTTAAGCTAAATGTTTTATTATGTATACAAAATATTTTATGCTTTATTACAATCTTACAATCAACCTTTTCTTTTTAATTTCTAAAAAAAAAAAAAAACACTTTGCCCTTTAACATATTTTTTTATTAAATAAGCACAAAAAAATTACATACAAAATATCCGACTTCAGATTTATCGCATGCTATTCAAATTCAATATTCACTTAAAATTTTAAAACATAAATATAATAAATATGAATATCGATTAGGGTGAAATACATTTCTATTTCATTTTGAATTCCTTTCCATGATTCCATTAAGATGGGAAAATTCAATAAACCCACTCGCGGCAATGTTTCAACCCGGTTCACAATCAATACCAATAGTTACAGTAAGAGGGAAAATCGGCATTCTTTTAGCCTCGAAGAGTTATTCAAAGTGGACTGGAAGAGTTGTCAAATATTTTAACTGAAATCTGATAAAATAATATTTTTAACTCTGAAATTGAAGAATAGCTTCCTTTTTCTGGAGATGGCTTGACGAATATTGGATGGAGAAACAAGTACAACAGACGATTTAATTGAAATATGAATTTCTCTTAAAAGTCGTTCATTGGTAATAAATGAAAATTTTAGTTAAAATGACGATAAGGAGGATATTTATTTAAAATTCAAACAACTTGGGGAGAAAACCAATAAAGATTGTTAACTTTTACCCGCAATGAAAAATTTTCAAAATCGTTTTTTGCTTAAATAGTTTCTCTTAAGGGGACTCGGCACTAAAAATCGGTCAAACTCTCGATTTTGGGATTTTTGCTCCAAATTATACTTTATATATTAGAGAATGTATGTGCAAAAATTAAAAGTCCTACTTACACTCTAAGATATTTTATTTTTGATGTTATACGAGGGTTTTAACACTTCTTTTACTTAACCAATAACTTCAAAATGGCTTTTTCTCAGCTTCGCTTTTTTGCATACTATGTGATAGTTGAAATGCTTTGGCTTTTTCAAATATGTATCTATTCACTTGAAATTTTTATAACTTGTTACAAATGTTCAACTAAATGTAACCTAGAATGGAATTTTTGATTAATTTATTAGAAATTATTTTAATGCAGTTTAACTTTGAAAAATCTTGCAATAACATGACTTTTTTTAGATTTTTCAGTTTTAATTTTTTTCTTCAAGAACTAATAATGACATCAAAAATGTCATACTACAAAGGAAGGAGTATAGTTTGTTCTTTCTTGTAAAAAAATCCAAGCAAAAATCTCGCATTAAAAAAAAAAGTAGCGTTTTAAAAATTTTTTAAATTTTTAATTTTTGGACTTTTTAAAAATATTTTTCTTCTATAACGCGTCAAATTAGATTCATAAACATATATAACCAGTCAATACACCTTGAAATATTTTCAATTTGAGAAGGTGGATTTTTAGGTGCCTTATTACAGTTGTACTCGGTTATAAAGAGCCAATAGGGACTGAGGTAACTTACTCGTTATAACCGGGTTCGCTTTATATTTGAATCATTCTGCATGAAAGTGAATTTAATAAAAATGGTAGTTTAAAAAATATTTAGCCTTTATCCATCATAATGTATTGTAAAAAGAAAGTACTGGTCAGTGTTTTTCGTATTTTTGTTTCCTGTTTTTTTGACAAGTCTTAACGTTAAAACTGTAGATAAAGCTAAGCCGTGCTGCAAATTTCATTATTGTTAGTGATATCATCCAATTATCGTTAAGTTTTACTCTTTTGTAACAAAACTTCAATGGAATTTTGCGAAACCAAAGAGAAACTTTTGTCATCGTTATTATGAAAAGAGTGCTCGCTGAATCCGAGTCACGCTTCTAATAATCAGGTTTATAAAGAGCTTTTCATATTAAAAACAATTAATTTTACTTTAGTTAAAATACATTGTTGTATGCACTGGGAACAACCACTTTTAACAGTTTTAACAATTTTTAACGTGTTTTATTTTAGCTAAAAATAAGAGAAACCAATCCTAAAAGTCCAAAACAAAATTGAAAAGGGCAGACATGTTTCTGAGTTACAAGAACTTTTTTCAAAGCAAAAAGATGTGTGCTTATAGAAAAAAATCATTCGTCAAAATGAGTTTGCATTCTCAAGTTTATGCAGTCAAAACAATGAGTTCTATTTTTTAGATAGATAACAGTTAATAAAAGGAATTGGAGGTTTATGATATGGACAATACTTTCTTGTTATTTTACAAAAAGAGGAGAAAAAAAAAATCCCAAAAAAGAAAAAAAATATGAAAAGAAACATATTTAAATACATGAATAGGTAATAAAAAACAATAAATAAATAAATAAAAAATAAATAATATTAAATAAGCAATAATAAATTGTAATAAATAACAAAAAATAAATAAACACTTTTCGCAATATTGCTGCCACGTCCTGCTTGATTCCCTGCTTCAGATCGTCCAATAGGATAGGGAGGTTGGGGCTGCAGGGGCACGTGACTTCAGATATCCCCCCCTCTACCAGAAAAAAAAGTCGAAAAGGCTTAAGGATAAGGAACTAGGCAGCTGTAGTGACAGATTCGGCAGTTGTTGCAAACACGTCGTATGCAAATATATGATGCACTACGATACACTATTCCATGGCTCCTCCATGCATGGTTAAGCTCCCTACACCCACTTGCGGCCAAATACTATCCCCTTTCGAATACTTCACCCTGTAATTGTTAAAATTATTTTTAAAGTGAATAAAGTGTAAATGAAACTTAAAATATTTCATTTTGCTAAACTAAACTTTTTGCTAAAAGATGTCACTTATTTTTCTTACATATTTGACCCCCTCCCTCTTTTGTCACAAAATGTTACACTTCAACGGACGCCCCCCCCCTTTGTCACACGTCACGCTATGTTGCATAAGCAGGGATGTCACACTTCTTGTTACCCCTCTCCTCCCCTTGTCGCACTTTGTCACAATTACACGAACCTCCCCTCCCTCCTCAAAGCGTGACATCATTTATGAACTATCCCTTGTTTCATTATGCTACTCAAACTATAACAGGGGCATTACTGCAATAAACCAAATTATTACTTGTGAATCAAATTTCCGTGAATTATCTGATTACTACTTAATTGGTTCTATATTAAAAAAATCAGCAAATTTCATGAAAGAAAGAATAAAATAAAAAACAGTAGTAAAGAAACAAAAAGAGAATATACATCAGCAGTGATCCTTGTAAATACACGTCTAGATAAAGAACTAGTTAAATCAAACAGGATTACTACAAGCCGTACTTGAAGCGAAACGAGCTTTGCAGCTTAGCATTTCAAAAAAAAAAAAATCTGAACATTACACTCCTGCAGCTTAGGATTTCAAATCCACCTTGATACTGTGACTTTTCCTGGCAATTAGCTGAACTCACTGAAGTATCAACTTTACCCGCTACTGAAAAAAACAATGCTACTTGCACTGGCCATTTAGTACTAAACGTGGCGGTGAAAGAAATAATAAAATGTAAGAAAAAATAATTCCAAAGTCAAATCTCTAGCGATATTTAGATCTTCGAAAGTGGGATTTCCCAATCTTTTGGACCATTCGAATTCGTCCAAGCTAATCATAAAGGAAAGCGTTAAAGCGCTTTCGAGTATGATCTACTTTGAACCTTGTGGCATTTTACTTTCCGTATTAGTTTGGTGATTTCAACTTCTATACATTCTAAGTCTTCTATACATTCTAAGCACAATCAAAAGAACTGCCACTCAAAAAATAAATTAATGCATAAATAAACAAAATAAACAAATAAAATAAATAAACAAATAAATAAAGTTAAAAAATATATTTTTAAAAAAATGTATGAATTTGCATTGTAAATCGTGCAATTTGCATCATAAAAATTTGCATCGTAATTTTTTTTATAAAAATCTTTTCATTTTTGTATATTCCAAATGATTTCCTGTTGTATTCAGTTTCACGGAAAAGCAAACATTTTATATTCAATGCAAAGTTTGATTTTAAAAAAAAAAAGAAGGTTGAACGAAAGTTATTGAAGTTGTCTGTTAAGTTATTGAGAAAAAGTAGGTATATTTTTATGAGAGAACTTACATTTAAATAAATAAATAAATAAAAATAAATAATAATAATAAATGAAATTAATAATTTAAAAATAATGTATAAATTTGCCTCGTAAATCTTTCGTTATGTTAGAATATTTTTTTATACTAACCTTTTTGTCTTTGTGTGTCACAAATACTCTCCTGTTGCATTCAATTTTGCATAAAGCAAACATTTAATATTCAATGCACACTTCGATTAAAAAAAGGAAAAAGTTGTTGAAAATGTTAGTAAAGTTATTGAGAAAAAGTAGGTATATTTCTATGACGGACTGACATTGGAAAAAAAAAAGAAATAATAATAATAATAAATAAAATAAATAATTTAAAAATCATGCATGAATTTACATCGTAAATCTTTCGTTATCTTAGAATATATTATAATAACCATTTTGTTTTTTATGTCACAAACACTTTATTCTTGCATTTAGTTTCTCAGAGAAGCAAACATTTAATATTAAATGCAAAATTTGATTAAAAAAGGAAAAAATTGTTGAAAATGTGAGTAAATTTATTGAGAAAAAGTAGGTATATTTTTATGACGGACTAGACATTGAAAAAATAAATAAATAAATAAAAAAAATAATTAAAACATGATGCATGAATTTGCATCGTAAATCTTTCGTTATCTTAGAATATGTTATAATAACCATTTTGTTTTTGTATGTCAGAAACACTTTTTTGTTGTATTCAGTTTCTTAGAAAAGCAACCATTTAATATTGAATGCAAAGTTTGATTAAAAAAGGAATGGATGTTGTGGAAATTGTTAGTAAAGTTACTGAGAAAAAGTAGGTATATTTTTATGACAGACCGATATTATCACAACAGATAAATTGATTCAAACATGATGTGAAACTTTTTCGATTAAATTATCGAAGCCAGTATGATTCAAAATAATCTCCAAACATAGCTAAGAAAATCAGAATTTTTTTTCACAAGAACAAAACGGCAAAACTTCTAAACTCGTGCTTCAGAAGCACTATTTTTCATCCTATCAAAGCAAACATCTCACTTCTTATTGAAACTAATTAATTTAGAACTTTGTAAAGATCATGAAATACACAAGCCTACCAATTCATGTAAAGCTTTTTCTACCTATGACCAGTAAGACCCGTTTTATAAGTGAATCAGAATAGCATCCCCAATTGCTTCTATTTACTTTTTTCAACAATACTTTTAATGAATAAAACTTTTATTTACTGCTCTTGGCATAAAAATTCAAAATTCAATAATATCTCAATGTTTTGAAACTTGATTAAAATAAATGTAACGATTGATTCAGCTGAAACTTCCTTCTATTACGTTTGGAATATCCATCTGTGATTCCATTAAGGTTTCAAAATCAATAAATGCACTTGCGGCTAAGCTTTCCCCCAGTTCACTGTCAATGCCAATAGTTACATTAAGAGAGCTTCTCAAAGCACTCTTACTCTTAAAAGGATTGGAATAGTTGTCAAATATTTTCCTTGAAAACTAACAAAAGATGACTTTTAATTCTAGCAATAAAGTCAAAACTCGACGTTTCCCTTCTTTCCGGAAAAAAAAAAGGATAACATATTTTATTAAAAATTTCAACCCTACCCTTTTGAGTGAATGTCATTCACTATGCTGACGTAATATTTGTATTTTAAACGCCATGTAAAACCTTCATACGTTGAATCAATTTTGTAATACTTTAAAATGACACGTGACGATTTGTTTCATTAATTGCATTTAAAATGAAATTATTTTTAACTTAAAATTTCTCTTTAAATCTGCCAAATCGTCTACATGGTGCCGTAGTGGTAAGACACAGGTCTCGTACGACCAAGATCGCAGGCTCAAACCTGGCCCAAACCGGTGGATTTTCAAGATGCAGAAAATCTTCAGCGCCCATGTCGCATGATTGTGCGACATGTTAAAGATCCCTTGAGTATCCGTTTGGCTTGGATACTCTCGGCTAAATTAAATATCTAGTGCAAACTGCATCAAATGAGAGCACAGGTGCCGCCAACTTGGGGAAACTGAGCGTCCAAATTCTCAGTGGCAATGGTATCCACCGACAGTGGTGCTACTTGAAGAAATGGATGCCGATTTCCGGGGGACGCAGTAGGTCTGCAAAGGTTAGTGACCGTGTGACCATACCCAGCCTCATTAGAAAGAAACCAACAACAAGAAATACTTTTATATTAATGGTATTTTGATACGTGTAACAGCCATCGACATTTAAACAAGTCATAACTCATTGAGAAACAATGAACGAAAATTTGCCCCACTCTATTTTCACTTATGTTTAAATCTAGTCTTAAGGAATAAATATTTAACCTCCATCACTCCTAACTCGTTTTGTCCCCCACTTACTTGCGGAGTGTTGTCCTACCCGCGACTTTTATCATCATTTTGAAGTTATAACTAACACATTATGAGCGGGTGACGCAGCGGGGGAAATTGACTAAGTTGAAAAATGTTCTAAAAATAATACACCAATTCATACACTATATGAAACATTTTTTCCCTTGTGTGACTTAAAAGTGGTGATTTTAAACCGGTACAAATACTAGCCCCTACTTTACACGGCAATGCACGAAACGGGTACCAGTACCTGCCGTCCACTCATAATGCGTTAATAATAATGATATCGCAATTTCCACGTGATTAAAGAAGCTTACTAAAATTTATTCTAAACAAATACAAATTAAACATACAGGAAACACATAATTTTATTATAAAATTAGCCTGTGGCTAGTTTTAAAATAAAAATATGTGTTGCCTGGCGCTCAAAAGTCTCTTACGGCTGACAAATGTAGATATAGAAATAAAATTTCACGTTAATTTAAAGCACAAATGAGCATTAAAACGCAGACATACGTTTCGGGATTGCTTGGAATCCCTTTTTCAATGCGACGGGGAGCTTCTAGATGCAAAACATCCAAATGAAGCAGACAGAACAATAAAAACAAAGCTTATATAGCCAAGGAATTAACTGTAAACCAATGAGAATAAAGGCAGTGTGAAGTGGAAGTAGAAGTAGCATGGTACCAATAAGAGAGCAACAAACGAATCCATTGAAAGTACAGGAAGTAACAAGGAATATCAATAAAAACAAAGCAAAAAGGCGACAGCATGCATAAAAATGTGAAAATACATGAAAATTGCAAAAATAATAAAATAAAATACAAAGAAAAAAATGGAAATAAAATAAGTACAGAAAATACCAAAACAAAAAGCAAAACAAATTACACATGTAAAGGAGGGGGCGGGGGCGAGGAGAAAAAAATAGACACAAAAAAGGAAAACTAACAAGAAAACCAAGAAAGAACAACAAATTAAAGGAACTTATGCCAGACCTGTGAAAAATAAGGAGTTGAGGAAGAATCATTAATCAAATTAGAACTATTCCTGTTAATATGATAAGCTTTCCAAAAGTCAAGCTCTAAAGGGGAAGAACATTTTTGAATAATTTTCCCAGAATTGAAATCATGTTTTTGTTGTTTTGTCTGCTTCATTTGGATGTTTTGCATCTAGATGCTCCCTGTCGCATTGAAAAAGGGATTCCAAGCAATCCCGAAACATATATCTGCGTTTTAATGCTCATTTGTGCTTTAAATTAACGTGAAATTTTATTTCTATTACTGTTTACTTGCACGAAGTTAAATTATTATTATCTGTTAGGCTTAACGTGCCTGAATTTTGCTCTTCTTTCTTTTGTTTTGTTCTTCCATCTGTTCGCTGCTTGGTGAGTTTTTTTATTTTTGTTCTTTCCTCATTGCCTTTCTTGACTGTGTTTGCTTTTGCATTTTTGTTTTCTGACATCTGTTCTGAATATTGTTACGTCGTGTATGTTTTGCATTTGTTTTTGAAATTTGTTCTTTCTGTTTATTTTTGTTTATTGAACGGTTTAGCTATTGTTTTTTCCGTTATGTTTTGTTTGTTTTGATTCTGGTTATGTCTCAGGTTAACAGATTTTGTAATCTACGAATTAAAAAGGTTCGGTTTTTGAACCATTTAAAATTTCTCCAGGCTTGCAGGCGCAAGAAAGTCTTCCTAAGTTTATCACTTTAAAGGGTAATTTATCGCGTTCTGTTAGGGCTGACAAGGTAATTTTTCGTTCTAAAGTAGCTTTACTTAGAGCTTCTATCCAGGAAACTAGGAAAAAACTTTCGTTCATAGAACGTGAACTTTATGATTTACATTTTTCTGTATCTAATTCTAATTTCGATTTTTATTCTATTGATAGAATGTCATGGGCAAGAGCTCTTCATTCATCTGACTGTCACAAAATTACTTTAAATAAGAAATTTACCAAGTTGGGTAACGTTTCAAATGTTCCTGTTCCGGCTGATTTGCCTCTTGTTAATAGGAATACGGTTGTAAATCTTTCGAAATTTCCTTTGAATAGTAATGAAATTAATGCTTTGAAATGTAATAACAATTTTTCTTTGGCTAAAAAGCCTTCTTTTTCTGAACTTATTGCTCCGGTTGAAAAAGCTTTCAAATTTAGTGCCTTAACTTTTACTCAAAAAGAGTCAGTTCGGCATCTTATTGCTTCCAATGTTGATTTCAATTCAAAAGTTCCTAATATTGGTTTTACCCATTCTGTGAAACGCTGTGTCAATAATTTAGTCTCAAATTCTGATTTGGTCATTACCAAAGCTGACAAGGGTGGTCAGATTGTTGTTCTTAATAAATCATCTTATGTTGAAAAAACTGATGACTTAATTGCTACTGGTCCATATTCTGAAATTTATAAAGATCCTAGCGACAAGGAGTTAAAAGCTATTTCTTCTGCTGTTAAGTCTGTTCATTCTATTCCTTTGATTGATAAACGTTCTGTGATTCCTTCTGTTGCAAATTGTGCGCGTTTCTATGCTTTACCGAAGGTACACAAGGCAGGTATTCCTTTTAGACCAATTGTTTCCAATATTGGCACTGCTTCATATAAACTTTCCAAGTATTTAGTTTCTGTGTTTTCTCCACTTAGGAGTCGGAATGTTTTCACTGTTAAAAATTCCATCGATTTTGTTAAGAAACTTCATAACTTCGTTCCGAATAATTCGGTTAGGGCTTCTTTTGATGTTAATTCTTTATTTACTAATGTTCCTGTTGATGGCGCTTTGACTTGCCTCAGGAATAGGCTTTCTGAATTCCATTTTACTTCTGTGGAAATTGAGGAATTAGTTTTTCTTACTCGTGTGTGCTTGCAACAGAGCACTTTTGTATTTAATGGTAAATTCTATGCTATGGTAGATGGCCTGGCTATGGGAAGTCCTCTTAGTCCTATTTTAAGTGATTTCTATATGCATTATTTTGAGGAAAAACTATTCCAGAAATTGCAATTTCAATTTTATGTTCGTTATGTGGATGCTTGTTTTATCCTAACGGACAGTAACTTGTTAGGTATTGATGATGCTCTTTCTATTATGAACTCCATTGATCCTAATATCCAGTTTCCTTGTGAGAAAGAACTTAATAGTAGCCTCGCGTTTCTTGATGTTTTGATTTCTAGGAGTGAGTTTGGTTTCACTACTTTTGTCTATCGTAAACCTTTCGCTGTTTCTTTACCTCCTCACAGACTGTCGTCTCCATCCTCCCAACCAAAAATATTCGGCTTTTAATGCTCTTGTCCATCGTGCGATTAATCTTTGCTCTTCTCCTGAGCTTCTCAAGATTGAACTCAACTATCTGAAAGCTGTAGCTGTTGATAGAGGATTTTCTCACTCTTTAATTGATTCTATTCATAACAAACTTTCTAAAAAAACTTCTGGTCCCAATCACATGGTTTCTAGAAAGAATTTGGTTGTGTTACTATTCTTTCATTCTGTTAGTTTTCGTATTGCTAAAATCCTAAAAAGGTTTCAATTTCAAGTCGTTTTTGCTCATAGCAACAAACTTTCCTTCTCTTCTCTTAAAGATCCTGTCGATCAACTTAACACTTGGGGTATTTACCAAATTAGTTGCCGTTGTGGCCTTTCTTACATTGGACAGACAAAACGTGCTCTGAAAATTCGGTTAAATGAGCATAAAGGTTATGTACGAAAGCAAGAGTTAAATAAGTCTTGTATGCTCAACATTGTTGGAATTCCAACCACTCTTTTGATTTCAATTCTGGGAAAATTATTCAAAAATGTTCCTTCCCTTTAGACCTTGACTTTTGGGAAGCTTATCATATTAACAGGAATAGTTCTAATTTGGTTAATGATTCTTCCTCAACTCCTTATTTTTCACAGGTCTGTCATAAGTTCCTTTAATTTGTTGTTCTTTCTTGGTTTTCTTGTTAGTTTTCCTTTTTTGTGTCTATTTTTTTTCTACTTCCCCTCCTTTACATGTGTAACTTGTTTTGCTTTTTGTTTTGGTATTTTCTGTACTTATTTTATTTCCATTTTTTTCTTTGTATTTTATTTTATTATTTTTGCAATTTTCATGTATTTTCACATTTTTATGCATGCTGTCGTGTTTTTTGCTTTGTTTTTATTGATATTCCTTTTTACTTCCTGTACTTTCAATGGATTCGTTTGTTGCTCTCTTATTGGTACCTTCCCTGCTACTTCTACTTCCACTTCACACTGCCTTTATTCTCATTGGTTTACAGTTAATTCCTTGGCTATATAAGCTTTGTTTTTGTTGTTTTGTCTGCTTCATTTGGATGTTTTGCATCTAGAAGCTCCCCGTCGCATTGAAAAAAGGGATTCCAAGCAATCCCGAAACATATGTCTGCGTTTTAATGCTCCTTTGTGCTTTAAATTAACGTGAAATTTTATTTCTATTACTGTTTACTTGCACAAAGTTAAATTATTATTAAATGTTGATACGGCTGATTTTTGTTTATGTGCTATAGCAGGGGAATTTGTAGCCTAGGCGTCACCCTGGGTGGCTATTATTTCTGGTGTTAATCCCTCCCTACCGAAAAAAAAATCTCTGTTATTTCGTAGTGCTCTAAAGGTCGTGTAACAACAAAGGGAATCTGAAAGCAAATCCCAAGACATTTTGATAGTCTCTTTTACAATCAATTATTGAGTTAACTTTCCATAGTTTATTTTTTCTCTCCCTTTTTAAAACATCATTGTTAATTTTTACACAACATCAGAGAAAAAAAAATTGGTTACGTATTTTTTGCATGACGAATGCAATGTCATGCACTTTATTTGCATGACGAATTATTGTCACACAAGTACTAATTTTCCAAAACCAGAGTTTCAGAGATCAACGCAGTACTGATGAACAAAGTCATTCCAAAAAAAAGTTCAGAAAGAAAAGAAGAAATAAATGAAAGAAAATTAATTTAAGTAGATGTATGAAGAGCGTACTTTAAAAGTGAAATACAAGAGTAGTGAAAGGTGAAATTAATTTGCTAAATACTGGGGAAAATTGTACAATTTAAGTAATGGCATTTTTCAAAAACTCTTTCATTCATTTTGGGTGTCCCCCTCAACACGCCTCAAAAGGGTGTCCCCTGAGGTGGACTGCCCCTTGCCCTTTCCCTACTCCCTTAGTGACGCTACTGACTATGATAGACGCCACCATTTGCTACGCTTCTGCTTATTTGTAGTATCCGTGAAAATAAAATGCATCAGAGCAGGGAGATGTTACAGGGAGGCGGCAATAGGGTCAATTCCAAAATATTCAAGACCATATGAATAACGAACTAAAACTGCATAACTGCCTGCATCTGCCCTTTGCAACTTTTCTCAGAGATAGATAAAATAAAGAGAAATTGCCAAAATCCAGTATCCGCGCCTCATTATAGCCCTTGCAATTTTGTATTAGATGTTGGTAATAAAAATAAACATGATTAAATATTTACATATATATTTAAAAATATTTTTAGCCTGTATGTTTCCTTCCTTAGAAAAAGCTGCATCCGTCCCTAATAAAAACTACAGTAAAACCTCTCAATAAGGGACACTAAGAGGACTGGAAATTTTGTCCCTTAAATAGAGGTGTCCCTTCCTCGGAGGTACGATGCATACACATACAGTGTATTAATTAAGTTTAACTTTTTAATAATAAACACGTGTTACCAGTACTGAAAATGTCTCATGCATACAAAATATAAGTTGAAATTATTTAAATTAAAAATGTTTTAATTGAAAAACTAAAATTTTAGCATAAATGTTGTATTGGCAAAGTTTTGTAACTTACAGAAATGTATTTGAAGTAATATATTAGATGGGTTTGTTTCAAAGTATGTAATTTTTGCAATACAGTATAAATTACGTTTAGTGTACTTTTTCCCATTCTTGCATAAATACTTGTTGGTAGCCGAGTACTGTCTGTCCTTGCTGAACACACATGTATTCATTCTATAGTACAAAAGAGGTAAAAGTCTTTACAAGTAGGTTTTGTCAAGTACTTTAAAATACTCTTGTTTCTTTGCTCATGCATCTAGGACTCAAACCAACTTTCAGAAGTTAATTTTTTGAAAAAAAAAAAGAACTTCAGCTACCAGTAAATTTTTTTATCTACATAACAAATTTTGGAAATTTTTCTCTAAGAATGTCCCTTAAATAAAGTGTCCCTTATTCAGAGGTAAATACATTGCAGTCCCTATTTAAAGGGACTGGGACCAGCAAAAGTGTCCCTTAATTAGAGGTGTCCCGTAAAGGAGGTACCACTGTATTATGTAATGTAGGGAAACCTTTCTAACTTTACCATCTAAGTTGACCACCTGTCTATACTGACCAGTTATGTGCGCCAAATTTGGGTGGGAGTATTATAAAAAAAACCTTTGTACGTTGACCAATTAATTATTACTATGTGTGTTTATCTATGAAATAACTTCTCCAGGGTATTTTTTATACTGTAATGTTTGGACCAGTATTCGTCTGGATGGATGAACATCAGTATAAAGTTTGTCTAAAGCTCTTTGTAAGTTAACCCATATGGGAAAACTATGAGCATTCTTTTATTTTTGAAATAAGTTTCTTCTTTTTTCCTCTATCTGATATAGCCATTTTGAAAAAGTATGTACTTTTAGGAAATTTGAACCATCAAATAAGTAACTTATGTAATTACTAAGATCTTTATCTTTATATGAACTAGCTTCTTTAATTTTAAAGTTGTGCAGGATAAATTGTAAGTCATTCAGTTTAAATTTATCTAATGATATTTTGGATAATTGTGAAAAAAGTAGCTAATTACTCATTTTAAACTAACGTTAATACATGCAGATATGTTTTAATTAGTTACAAATGAATAAACACATAGTGTAAGAAATGAAAAAAAAAGTCTCCTCCCTGTGGCCACCTGTCTAAGGTGACCACGAAAGTGCTGCGCCGCAAGTGGTCAACTTACATTGTATTTTCAATTTTATATAGAGAGTGACAATAAAAATTAAACTTTGTTCTAGTCCGGATTTATAAGCACATGGTGATTTTCCAAGCAGTTTTTTAACTCAAGAACATCGAAAATAATTGAAAAGCACCGCAACCATAAGCTCGCGGTTAAAACAAATGCCTCATTTTCACGGACAAAAGCACAGGTACAGATTTCGCAAAAACAACAGAGCGCAATAAATAATAAAAAGGTACGAAATTCCATCCTTTCACGGTGAAAATATTTTTCTCACACTTTCAAAAGCCCAGAAATGAAAGCTATTAACATTCTTTAATAGTAGTTTTGGTTTAGAAAAATGAAAAACGAAAGCTATGTGAAGGGGAGAAAAATACTATTTCTTTGCGTTTGCGAGTGCTTTATCGGCAAAACGCAGCTGCTATGCGAATCATTAGCACACGTTTGGGACAAGGATTGCCTTTATTTTTGGATGATTTATTGCAAAACAGATTGTTTATGGAAGGTTTTTCGGCGCTCTATTCATTGCGCTCGGAGCTTTTGTAGTTATGGTAAAGCCGACGTCATTAATTTCATAATAAATTGGATACTGACCATGCGTAGGCAACTATTTGAAAGAAATGGAAAGTTTTAAATTCTGATGAATTATTCTTATCTGTCATCAGCATATTACACACTAAAGATATGTGTTTTAAAAAAAGGTTTAAAGAAAGTCAAATTACTTTAAAATATAATTTTATTTTTAAGTTTTAACAGCGTGGTTACAGGAAGAAAAAGCGTTTATGTATAACCTTTCTCTTATTTATAAACACCCTATGTTATTAACCCCTTGCCCCTCGCTCCCGTGCAAATGACGGGCAGGAGTGTTTAAAAATTCAAAATAAAAACAAATAAAAATTAAAAATGAATATATATATTGTTTACACACAAATTTTTATATAATTTTCAGGGATAAAAAAATAGTCTCTTTTATGACCGTTTTCTTGAAAAATCCCGACAGTTAAGTGGTTAAGGGTATTAAACAACGTTTATTACGCCCAAATTTGCAAAACAAAAAATGCAGACGCGTGTTTTGAGCTCGCACAGCAGCCCTTTTTCACTGAAAAAGAAGTTAGCTTCTAGATGAAAGCCTTCAGCTATATGGATAATTTTCATTTAGAATCCTTTCTTCAGTGGAAAGGGGTTCCTTGCGACCACATGTTTGCATTTTTTCGCCTTCTATTTCTTGCTCCCGTGAGATTCCCGGGCTAGAGTTTTTACAATTTCAAAGTAAAAACAAATCAAAAATTAGAAACGAATATATATATTGTTCATACGCATATTTTATATGATTTCAGGGATAAAAAAAGTGGACCCTTTTATGACCGTTTTCTTGAAAGTTACCCGACCGTTAAGCGGTTAAAAGTCACTTTTTGGGCTGCTCCATTTCTTCTTCTCGGTACTTCCTCCCTACTGTACTCCTGCTTCGTTACTAATAGTTTTAATAAGGGTACTATTACCTATCTTTTTTTATCCTACTTTCCCATAAAGTAAAAAAATAATAATAAATAATGAATTAAGGCTTAATGTATCGTAAAAATATCGTTAGAAGTAACGAAACAAAATTTAAGTAAAGATTGAACAATATTTTTTTTTATTTGTTATAGGCGCCCTTTATTATTTGTTACTATACAGCGGAACCTTGCTATTCGTACACAATTCGTTCCAGGAGGCAGTTCGAATGGTGATTTGTACGAATGGGGAATTATTTTCTTAGATAATATTCAATGTAAATTGGATTAATCCGCTCGAGACCCACAGATGGTTGCTTATTTAAACCTGTGAACAACAAATGTACTGTGCTGCACATGAAATCATAAATAAATAGAAATGTAACTGGAGTTTGCTTGTACTGAGGGGATCTGATGGCATAAGTGGAATGTTGAGAGGAGGAAGAGAAATGGTTGGAAAATGAGTCAGCTTCCATATTAACATCAGGTAACATCCGTTCAGGTTCTTTCCGCCTTTCTGGTGTTCCTTCTTTTTTCACTAGAAGAATCTTGTGTTTCTTTCTCTAACAACCTGTCCAACGTTGTCTTCTTTTGACGATTGTCCAGAAATTTTCCAAAATGGTCAATGACCTTGTCGCTGAACAAGTTAATGCTGTTGACCACATTAGTGTTGGGATGTCATTTTTCCACCACTCTCTGTGTTTTCTCCCACACATCTTTAATTTCTACAAAGGAAATGCTTTCCTTACTACTTTCCACCTCAAAAGAAGAAATTGCCTCAACCACTGCCCCCTTAGAAAGTTATGAATGTCAGTAAAATCTTAAAAAGTATTAAAATTTAAAAAAAAAATCTAAAACGCCAAACAAATTACTTCCAGACGAGTTCAAAACGAGCATAATTTATCATAAATTATCATTAATTTATCGACTATTATAATAATCTTTTTTCAAAAATAATATCAAACTAGCAACCCAGCAGGCCCCTGGCGCCGTACGAATGTCGAGGCGGGACAAGTACGAATGGCGAGTTGAATTTTACTTGTACAAGTTGGACGAATAGCGATTCAGACGAATGGTGGGGTTCCACTGTATATTTTATATTTGGTTTACGTATGCATGCAAAACGGCGCTTCTTCTCGTAAATTATATCAGCCATTGCCGGAAGAAATCGACGAATCACGTTGAAAAAAATCTTCCAGAAAGATTCAAATGGATATTCGAAAATTCTGGTTTTCCTGTATTTCCCAGAATCACCAAATTAATTAGAAACGTAATACAAGAATATAGATTAGAATAGGGATTCTTAGAAACTTACTTGAAAAACTTGTAAAAAGAGCTCCCTTTCTCAGCACCAATTACTTGCTTACTAAACACAATTGCGCAGTAAGTTAAAAAGGTAACTTATTAGTAATATAAATAAAATTTCACGTTAATTTAAAGCACAAATGAGCATTAAAACGCCGACATATGTTTCGGGATTGCTTGGAATCCCTTTTTTCAATGCGACAGGGAGCTTCTAGATGCAAAACATCCAACGAAACATATGTCTGCGTTTTAATGCTCATTTGTGCTTTAAATTAACGTGAAATTTTATTTCTATTACTGTTTACTTGCACAAAGCTAAATTATTATTATAGGTAACTTATTAGTTTTCCTGGAAAAAGAATTTAGCAATAATGGGGTTTCATATTTCAAAAGTCGACTTAGAGAAGGAAATCTCCAAGAATGATGACATAAAAGGTATTTCCAAAGTAGGAAGGTTTTAAATGTTGAGGCATTACATTCTGATAATTCACTTTCGTTGAATAACTCAATTTCTTGTCTTTTGATCTCGATAGTTTTTTCAATTGCTATAACACTTAGTATAACACTGCAAATGTTAAAATTTCTGGGAAAACTGTTTCTTAACCTCTTCAGACCCCAGAACTAAACTCAAACAATTTTGACGCAATTATATGGTTCTCTGATTTAAAAACTGATTACAAAACAAAATAACTAACTTTTTTTTAAAATTGTAATTAATAATTAGTTTAAATAATAATTAATGCCCGATTTCCATGTTTTCCATGTTTAAAATGAAGTAAACTATGCTGATTAAATTCATAAACAATTGGGTGTGTTAGCTTTCAAACTGCACAAACAGTACTTAATAAACAGTATTTTAAAATGTACCCAATTGGGTACACATGGAGGAAAGAGGTTAAGTAAAGAAATACGCAAATCACTGTAATATTTTCAAAATACAGTGGAACCTGTATAAGTTGACCGCTTGTGGTGCAGCACTTAAGTAGTCAACTAGACAGGTGGTTAACTTATAAAGGGTGTGGACTGTTATTATTATTATCATTTTTATTTTGTCATTATGCCATTCATTTTTTTAACTAATTAAAATACTTTTATATAGCTTCATGTAACATAACAATTAAATAGTAATTAGCTGTTTTATTTAACAACAGTATCGTTAGAGAAATTTAACCTGAATAGTTTAAAACGTATCACACACGTTTAAAATTAATTGTATAAGATAAATCTCTTGTGAATTAATGGAGATCAGAATCTAGTGCAAGTTATTTGTTTTATGTAAAGGTTTTCTAAAAATATATAATTATTCAAAATAGCTTCTTCAGATAGAACAACAAAAGAAGGAATTTAGTTGAAGTATAAAAGAATGCTCATAGTATTTTACCCACGTGGTTAACTCACAGAGAGGTTTAGACAAGCTTTACCTTGCTGGTTCATCCATACAGTGAAATTCTGGTCTAATATTGTAGCACTAAAAAGAGCCTAGAAAAGTTATTTTAGTTATTTTTATCTTTTTAAAAAATTAGGTGGTACTCGCAGATGTTTTTTACAGTATGCTTCCAGCCAAATTTGTTAATAGAGTGTCATCTTTAGTTTCCCAGGTACAACTGCAGAATTCTCAGTCTTTCTGCATAACACCCTAATGTTCTCATATGGCTCTTGTGGTTTAGTGGTTAGTAGTTAGATACTATTTGGTTTGATCCCTCGCATAAAAATTAATTGAGATCAGAGGCAACTCTACGTTTTTGCAGTAACAATTGATAAGGCTATTATTTCGTGTTAACTGTTAGGAAGTTACAGGTTGGATTTATTTGTGACATACGGATTAGGTCAAACTGAGTTTTCCAAAAGCGCAGCGAGTATAATCGATTAAATAAAAATACGTACAAAAAGTATTTGAAAAAAAAAGAAGCAAATGCTTTAAATTTTATAAACATATTTTATTAAAAAAAGGTTATGTATTATTTCTTTTTAGATTTGAAAAGGCTCTTAAATAATAATAGAGTGTTTTTTTTTTTTTTGATAGCTGAAGTTTTAAAAATGGTTATGTTATGCTTTATTCGATATTACTTCAATTTTTAACTCAAATAAGAATAGCTCATTTGTTATTATTACCTTTTCCATTATTCCCGAATTCCATAGTTGTAAACACTTAGTTTCAGTAACAGTAGATTAACCAGGCCGTTTTCAACCATTTCTAAACTTTCATTTAACACCAAGTTGCTACTAACTATAATAAAACTTTCAGTCACATTCACTTGTCCTACTTACGTGTATTAGGAAAAGCGAATGCAATTGAAAGCTGCCCACTATAATTAGTAGCAAATCATGCAAAATAGAAGCTTCAAAAGAGTCATAAAGACTGGCCTGGTAAATCAAGTGCTAACATAAATGCAGGGTGTGCCAAAACGCCCGCTTAAACTGTGCACAGCTAGATTCCTCGTTGGGAGCACATAAAAACTGCCCAAGGAAGCGTTCCTGCTCGATCCACAGTTTACGAGAATAATACGAAAAACAAAGTAGGACGTCACTGCCGGTGCAAGAAAAAACACTGTATTGGACATATCAACAACAGTATTTGCATATCTGTCCAGACGATAATGTTTAAAGCGAACGTTTTAAACATTATCGTCTGCACCGGCAGTGACGTCATACTTCGTTTTTCGTATTTTTCTCGTAAACTATGGATCGTACAGGAACGCTTCTTTGGGCAGTTTTTATGTACTCCCAACGAGAAATCTAGCTGTAGAGTTTATGCGGTCGTTTTGGGACACCCTTTATATTCGCCACTATCTATCTATACATATTTATATATATTATAACAGTCAATTATGCCGGTGTAATCTGGTACGAATTACGATCTTAAATCATATTTGTCAACACGAACATAATGACATATTAAAAAAAATACCTCAATCAATTGTTCTTTCTTAGTTTTTATAATAAACACATTTTCTCGCCTCCATTATCACTGATTGCAGTAATCAACACTATTTATGTCACACTACTTTCCTATGCTTCATTCTTTTTTAGGACTTCAATCTTCTCTCGATCGGGAACAGCCACCTAATCGATTTTTGTTTCACCGACTTTCCCGACCAGATGGACTTATTGGCTTTACCGAGCAGCTAATACCTTTGGTAAAATCAAACCATTTCCTCCTTACCATCCGGTCGAGTTCCGGGAAGTCCCTTTTCTCCCCTTTTACGTAGGATTAGGATTTTGCTTCACTTATTTATTTACCAGGGGAAGGAACAGAAATAAATCAGCCGGAAAAAGAAATACGAGTTTCAATCAGATGAATTTTAAAACTGTTTTGTGTTGTGATTTATCACGGGGAAAGGAACGTGGGAATTGGGGAATACATTATTTTCGGTAGCTTTCTGTTGAAAAGAAGCGCCAGTTCTAAAGAAGTGTTTTTTTTTTTTTTTTTTTTCCGATACTATTCATAATTATGCTTTAAAATTTTGGAATAGCAGTGCAGTAAAATTCTAGTCGCATATTAACATTAAAAATATCTTGATTCCTTATAGGTTACTATGTTTTGCGAATCTTGAAACTGAAGATTTTATTAAGCTCCGATTCCCATGTTGTTGATGTCGTGTCCTAGCCCGTGGCGAGGAAGAATGGGTACGCTGCTCCCGAGTCTAAGGGGGCCCTTACAGGCAGGAGTCCGATTTCCGCTCCTTTGTCAAGTCTCTTTTTTTTTTTTGAACCAGCTCCCAGATGAGAGACCGGCACCTGGGATTGGCACCCTCCAGAGGTATCGTTTCACTTGGAGGACATTGGAGCCACGAACGTGCACCAGCTCCCTTTAGCGTACACAACCAGCCGCGAGATGTTGTCACCCTCCCAAACACTGACTTAAGTCGATGTTGCTTCCCTTTCGGTGTTCTGCTGGAACCGAGCTTCTACCGACAGGTCCACTGCGGGACTGCGACTCCCATTTTAGGGATCATTCATAAATGATGTCACGCTTCGAGGGGGAGAGGGGGGTTCGTGAAATTGTGACAAAGTGTGACAAGGGAAGGGGAGGGGGTAACAAGAAGTGTGACATCATGCATTATGCAACATAGCGTAACGCGTGACAAAGGGGGGGAGGGGGGTCAAATATATGGGAAAAAAGCGTGACGTCATTTATGAACGGCCCCTTACTTGCATTTAACACTAGATTTACCAGGACGTTTTCTAAACTTTCATTTTACACCAAGTTGCCACTCATTATAAAAAAACTTTAAGTCACATTAACTTGTCCTACTTGCCGTGTATTGGGAAGAACCAAGGCAGTTTAAAGTTGCACTATAATTAGTAACAAGTGATGCAAAATGGAAACTTCGAAACAGTCAAAATGACTGGTTTGGTTGTTGTTGTTGCTGTTGTTGTTGTCAAGTCCTCGCGCGTGGCGAGGAAGAATGGGTACGCTGCTCCTGAGTCTAACGGGGCCCTTATAGGCAGGAATTCGATTTCCGCCCCTTTGAAAGGTCTCTTAATTTTTGAACCAGCTCCCAGATGAGAGACCATCACCAGAGATTGGCACCCCCAGAGGTATCGTTTCACTTGGAGGACATTGGAGCCACGACCTATTTAACGTGCACCAGCTCCCTTTAGCGTACGCGGACACCACAGCAACCAGCCGCGAGAGGTTGTCACCCTCCCAAACACTGACCTCAGTCGATGTTGCTTCACTTTCGTTGTTCTGTGGGAACCGAGCTTCTACCGACTGGTCCACTGCTTGACGACTGGTTTGGTAAATCTAGTGTTAAGTGTATTGACAAATTTTTTGTCGTATTTCATTGGTTCCACGTAATTTCATAAACACGTTTCCTTGCTTACTCATTGGGGCTCGTTTATGACATCCCATTGAAAAAAAATGGTTTCAACTGGATGATTATGATTTGTTGATTGTGTCCTAACGCAAAATGAAATAGAAAAGCTTTTTTTCTAATGCCATTGAAGCAGTAGGTAGCAGAGCTAGCAAGTTTTCCCTAACGCAAAATGTGTTAAAGAAGAATATTTAGGGATTTAATTTCTATCCTCTGAATATATTCGAATCTAGACCATATCCTTTGAAATCACGTCCATCAACTACAAGTATTCCACATTCGATGTGTATTTTTTATGATTTAAATGAATCATACAAAATGCATTTACTGACACTATATCTATATCAAGAAAGCACTAATGTGTATCCTTTGAAGACACGTCCATTAAACTACAAGTAATCCACATCCTATGTGTATTTTTTATGATTCAAATGAATCATACAAAATGCATTTACTGACACTATATCTGTATAAAGAAAGCACTAATGTGTATCCTTTGAAACCAAGTTCATTAAACTACAAGTATTCCACATACTATGTGTATTTTTTATGATTCAAATTGATCACAAAATGCATTTACTGAAACTATATCTATATAAAGAGAGCACTAATGAGTGCGGCACAAGATTCGGCTAAATTCCTTTCTAGTTGTTTGCAAAGATCACTTGGTCCTTTTATTACAAAAGCAGTTGGGGCTAGGTCTATTTTTCATTACTAACGAAGACTATTTTTTTCCAAACGCATTACGAATTTAAAGTTTTTTTAATTGACGGGGTTGTTAATTATAAATGCGATTCGCAATTGAACGAAAGGAATTAAGGAAAAAAAAAACCCAGTTTATTCTATATTTTTATTATTAAGGTAGTTGGAGCAGTCCCCAAAAAAGGTGGATGTCATAATCAACTAATGGCATACGCCTCTCTTTTGCGGCTTAGAATAAAACAAACCACCAACGAAGGCGCCTCTTGGCCTGGAAAGCGAATTGCGATGTCTAGCCGGAAGAGCTAGTTAATATAATGAAGGGCTAAAAACTAAGTCCACATTTCTCTAGGTCTGAACTTAGGGTAACCGACCCTTGGTCTAGACCAAAGTTTCAGCAGTACCTAAGTCGAAAAATACTTTTAAAATAGCAGTAATATAGTTTTATATTAATTTCGTGGGAATGCAACTGACGAAAGTAATTGTTCTTTCATCTTTAAAATAATCTGATGACTAAATAGAAATATAAATACGCCTCAGAAATTTTTTTGTCAAAGATCTATGAAATAGATAAACTTGCATCAAAAGCAGGATAGTTTTTTTAATTTTTCTTTATAATTTCTTGTAGATTAGCCTCTGGAAGCTATGCCATACTATATGAGTTTTATACCACTTATAAAAAAAGTATTAGTTGGCACTTAAAAGAAGCTATGTGTGTTAGAAGACAAAAAGAAACTGTTCTGTTGTAGTCAGCTATGCTTCTGTATCATATACGATTGCACGATTATTTTGTATACGTGTGTATTATGCAAAAAATGTGTTTTGTACAGCAATTTGTTGAATATTTTATAATTTTAACGAATGAACATTAATATTTCATTTATTCTTCTCTTTTACAAATGCACGATTATGCTCGTAAAAATTTTACAACTATTCCACCATTATGACATCCAATATTGCGCATTTATTTTATGGTTTACGATTACACGATTACCTCGTATAAATGTTTATTATGGAAAAAAAAATTGTACCACAATTCGTTGAATATTTTAAAATTTTAATGAATTAACATTAATGTTGCATTTATACTTCTGTTTTACAAATACGCGACTATGCTCCTAAAATTTTGACAGCTATTAAAGCATTATGGCATCCTATATTGTGCATTTATTTTATATTTTAGGAGTATATAATTGGCTCGTACACTTTACTAAAAATGTGTTTTGTACAGCAATGTATTTAATAGTCTATAATTTTAACGAATTAATACAAATCTATATACACGCAAATACCTTCCATAATATTTTCAGTTACTCAATATATATATATATGCATAGACGAATTTAGTCACATAATAATATTGTTACTTTTGTGCAAATACTAACGCTTAGAAAGCTTTCGCAACACCAAGTTTAAAACAAAACGTAATGTCTGGAAATACATTTGAGGTTTCAGAAAGCCTTTTCAAGTAAATATACGAATATCAATCTTCTTCTATTAACTTAACATGCATCATTCCATTAGGATAGAAAAGTCAATAGACGCACTTGCAACTTCGTTTGAGTTGTATACACTTCACTGACGAAGCTTCCATTTTGAAGAGCTTTCAACGTCTTAAGTTTAGAAAAGTGAACTCAAATAGAGACGACGCTTTTCAAAATATTTCGATCCACATGAATGAAATTGCTGCGTACTCGGTCACGATTCTTATTTGGATAACTGTTTCTTTCACGTAAGCATTCATTCAAGCCAGTAATACGGCAATAGATTTTTTTCTTCATTTATATATTTTGCAGGTTGTAAGATCTTTCGTTCACGTGAGCTGTTTTTGTAAAAGTCGAAAAGAGATAAAAAAGGTCTTAAAGAAGATTTTAATTCAGAGATTTTTTTATGAATTTGAAACCAAAAGAACGCTCAGTGATTCCAGATTGTACCCCTTATGAGACAAAATTTATTTTCAACTATACTAATACTACTAAGAATAATATAAATGTACGCATCAGAAAGTATTATATATAAAGGAAATGTCATCCCGTATGAAGACAGAACAATATAACAATATTAAACAGTAGTTGTTTTTTTGCTAAATAATATTAAAAGAAAGTTTTAAATATCTCGTTCGTCTTAGGCTTTAAATATTCTTTACTTGTGGATTCTAAACTGTCAAAAAAGTTTCTTACAGAACGAAAAAATTTAAAACGCTGTAAAATCATTTTCAAAACAATATTCACAGAAAGAAAAAATCTGCCACAAGCCAGGCAAAAAAAAGCAAATATAATAATAATAATAAAAAAAACAACTAAGAGCACAACATCAAATGCGCGCTCAAAATTTCCATTTTGTTTACCTGTTGTTTTATCTCCATCCCTTCCTCTAAAACATTTAACACGGCTTTTGAAGTCATAAAACACGCTGGCACAAGGATGACATTTTCTGAAGAAAAAGATCGATGAGTGAAAATACTTGCTGAGTTTTTTTCTTTCCCACTTTGTTTTGTGTTTAGCTTCGTGAAATAACTTAAAGATTATTTTGAAAATTTATACTGTCAGTTTTTGAAAGTATTTTTTTATGTATACATATAACAGAATTTATTATCGATCGACTTTTACAATGGTAATTATGAACACTTTTCTGTGTTCAGCTTTACACACGTATACACTGTAAAAATTTCGCGCTTAGTTGCGCCCATTTTTAACCGACTTCACAAAGGAAGGAGGTTATGCATTCATACTGTATGTATGTCGTTTTTTTCTTTTGTTTGTTTGTCCACTCATAACTTCCCACCTGGTGGACCGATTTTCACGATTTTTTTTAATCGATCGAGAGTGGTTTCCCATAGGCCCCGTACCTTCGTTTGACCATATTCGATTCATAGAACAAAAGTAATGGGCAGAAATGTAGTATGTTTTTTTTGTTTTATCATCCATAACTTTTGACTAAATGAACCGATTTTGAAGAATGTTTCTTCAATCGATAGAGGGTCGTCTAACTCAAATATCGTACATCAATCTGGCTGCATTTGTCTTTTAGAAAAAACGTTACGGATGAAAAATAAGTTCTTTTTTTTTAATTGGAAAGACTTGGCTTGATTTTTCTTTGTTGGGAAAACTATTAATGAATAAAAAGTCATTGTTAAAGAAGGAGTTTTTTGCCCATAAAGCTGTAAAATTAAAAGCAATTATAGGAAGAGTTTGACTGAAGGCTTCTCTGAGGCAAAAATTAAATCCAATCTGTTTGTTTGCTAAAATCGACTTCAAAACGGAGTTTTTCATACAAATGATTAGTTTGTTTGTGCCATTTATTCAAACAAGGTTTGCCTTTTGATAAGGAAAAAATAAAGTATTTATATAGAAAATGTATTTACACTAAAAAGAATAAAATAAAATAATTTTTTTTAAAAAAATCGAACCGACGTCAAATTATTAATTGCGCTAAAAAGTTTAAAAATAGATAAATTTTTTAAACAACATCGATGTGACTTTTAAACATAGTTTTAGAAGTCGGTGCAAAATAATGAGTCTAATTACCATTACACCATTTGCTACTTCATATTGGAACTGTTGCTCATTCTGGGGGAAAATATATATTTGTAATTGATTCATGATTACAAAAGATTTTATCTATCCTAATTTTGCACCGACTTTTAAAACTATGTTTAAAAGTCACATCGATGCTGTTTAGAAAAATTATTTATTTTTCATTTTTTAGCGCAATCTATAATTTGAAGTCGGTTCTATTTTTTTATAAAAATTATTTTATTGGTGTTACTGAACACCGTTTTTGGTGTTACTGAACTCCACTTTTGGTGCTACTGAACACCACCTCTGGTGTTACTGAACACCACTTTTGGTGTTACTGAACACCCCCCTTTTGGTGTTACTAAACCCCACCCCCCTTTTGGTGTTACTAAACACCACTTTTGGTGTTACTGAACACCTTTTTGGTGTTAAGTTGAAAATTATTCATTTTTGATGCGTTTTCATTTTTTTTAAGTGCATGTCTAAAATTATACAGACAGGAGAATGTGTTTTCAGCATATGATGTTCCTTAACTCATTTACGTATCAAAAATTCAGTACGATCGCACATTTATCATAATTTCATACAAATGTTAAATCGTGATGAAATTATGATACCTAACAGGGTTAACAAATTTCATGTGATAAAACACATAGCACTGTATATATATTTTTTAGAAAGATACATATTTTTAAAAAAAACATTTCAAAAATGAATAATTTTCTACTTTACACCATTTAAACACCGAAAATCGTGTTCAGTGACACCACAAATGTCGGTAAATAAACGCAAAATGGTTACTGTGTATAGGTGTTAATTTTATTCTCTTCTTACCTATTATATACATTTTTCAAGTTAATCTTCTGCTTGTTAAACTTCCAACCCCCTTCTTACTTTTCTTTTGTATTTTTTTATGTTATCAATTACAGTTTCATACTTAGATTAGTTTGCTTAACTTTTAATATTTTAGGCTAACAAAAAAAAATGTGAAGAGTTAGCTTGGAATGCTAATTGTTACACGAATTCTGTACTTCGATACTTTTTAAACAATTTTCTAAAACAATTACGTTTGTTCAAGCTATATTTTCCTTTTTAGTAATGTGTAATATTAGACACACACACACATATGTGTGTTTATAGTTAATTCCATATCGGGATAATTATCGACATAATTGAGCAATTATGTACCAAACACTTCGACATTCCCTACTTTTTTCCACGTGGTTTATGAATAAATATCTTTTATTTATTTTTTAGCCTACTTTCCCGTAAAAGTAAAAAAAAATAATAATAAAGCATGAAAGAAGGCTTAATGTATCGTGAAAATATCATTAAAAATCAAGAAAAGTCAAAAATATGTTAAGAAATTAAATAAAGATTGAAAAATAAAAAATTTGAAAGTAGGGTTTTGAGATGGGGGAAAAAGTGTTCTGTCGTTCTGTCTGTTGGTCTGTCTATCTGTCGGTCTGTCCCCCCCCCCCCCAAATAACTTTTGAACGAATCGTCCGATTCGAAAAATTCTTTTTGCATACGAAAGATCTTGGCGAGGACATCTCATTTCCATATTTTACTTTTTGATTTGAACAATATTTCGTTCAATTTTGAACAGTTCAAAAAAATTTAACATTAGCGCCTATGGGCGAAAATGAAGCAAATTATGTAAACTCTGGGTACGAGATCTATATTCCAATGAACAAGCTTACTGGAAGAAGCGCTTGGCGTGAAATATCAATTTGAACAGTTCAAAAAATTAACATAGCGCTTACGGGGAAATTTCAATCCTATATAAATCCTGATCTAACGGACCGATTTGCTTGGAACAAACTTTATCGGAAAGCTCTTATAACGCAGAACATGTACAAATAGAAATTTCTTCCAGAACTAACGAGTCTATTTTCCTATAAAATTTTTTTATCGGAATTTTTAAGGATATTTTTGAATCAATGAATGATTAAATGAATAAGCAAAAGAATGAATGAATAAATAAGTGACTAACTACATGAATGACTTAATAAATGAATGATTGAATGAATATCTATTAACCGTTGAAAAAGGTATATTTGGAGCAATTAAGAACTAAAACTAAACGAGAAAGACAGAGAGAGAGAGAGATAGCTGGATTATAAATTTGAATTCGGTATATACGGGAAAGTAGGCTAGTATAGTTCTAGACGGAACTTCTTGTTTAACTTTTATTTATGTGTAATATATTCAAAAATCATTTCGATGTAGCACGGTTGGTTGCTTTCAGTGTATTAACACTCCGCAGGTAGAAAAACAACTTTTACGGAGTTAACTTATTTTGATGCGATTTGGCATTAGATTTCGTGAGATTTGGCGACGGAATTTAACACATATTTGGCGAAAGAGAAGTCATAAAAAAGTTATGGTGTGGAAAATGAGTTTGCGTTAATCCAGCTGTTTCTGAACTGGGAATCTCGACTGCCTAGGAAAATACGGACTAGTACAAAAAAAAGCGAGAAAATTAGAAAATGTAACATTTTTAAATGAAAATAATTAAATGCTAGGTTATTAAGCTACTATCTTCATCGATGAAAATCTTATACCTTATCAAAATGCGGGAACAGGCGTTTATTATAGTTCGTTGTTGATCTCTGAAGCTAATTCTATTTTATGTAATTGACGGAATAAATATATGGAACAAAAAAGGTATGAAATACATGACAAAAGACTTATTTAGGTGAACATGTATACACTAAAAAAATCTAGCTTTACCTCCCCCCCCCCCTCCAAAAAAAAGATGAAACTTAGCTGCAACCAATATTTTGTACCGACCAACATTTTGGTACAAGCTGAACCATTATAATGGTGTAGTTTCGCCTAATTTTCCCATGGAGTCGAAACTGGGAACCATTATAACGTTTAAACATTAGTTGCCTTTTATTATATCTCGTTGTTGATCTTTGAGGCTATTTTTCGTACCGACCAGCATTTTGTTACAAATTTATAATGGTGTAGTTTCGCCAAGTTTCACCATGAATGTGAAACTATTTTTGCGTTTACGTGCCACCATTTTAGTTCAGTTGGGCGATTCAGTCCATCCAATTTTGGCGTTCAGTCCATTTTTGGCGATTTGTTGCGTTCGGTTGGTGCAAAGTTGAAAATAATTCCTTATTGATATACTTTAACTTTTATGTAACTGACTAAAATTATTTTGACAGTATAACGTCTATTAGCAAATGAAATTTTTTAACTCCATTACTTATTAAAATTTTATTGCGATTGCTCATTTATATGAAAATTGGATAAATGAAAAATCGTAATGAATTTTTGTTGCGTATGTGAGTTAACGAACATCATATGACAAAAAAAAAAAAAACATTCTCCTGTCTGTATTGTTTTTAGACAGACACTTAGAAAATTTAAAATATATAAAAAGAATAAAGAATTTTCAACTTTACACCAACTGAACACCAAAAAATGGTGTACGGGAACACCGAAAAAGTTTAGTGCACCAAATGTTGGTTGCACCTAAACCTCACCATTTTTTAAAACTTTTTTCGAGAAAGCTTTAATTAGAATTTTTCATTGTATAGATAGAAAGTACAATTAAACGTAAATCAAATCTATTTACTTAAACTTCGAAAACATACGAGGTAAGTAGATTAAAACGTTACGCAAGTAAATTTATTTTACTGGCAAGTGCAAATTGCAAAAAGCAAATTACGTATTATTTGATTAGTTGAATGCCGTCTAAAACGGTCGCCAACGGTACACTTTGTTATTTTATAATTTTTGATTAAGCAATAGAATTTCTGTTATAAAATTCCCATGGTTGCAAGTATTTTTTTTTCTCACTACGAGTTTTATTTGTTTTGTTTTATCATTTCCGTTTCTCTGTCGTAATATGTTTAAGCGGATTCTCTGGGGTCTTCTGCATTTGGGGAAAAATAACACTTCCAAAAAAAAAAATGTTTGATATATGTTGGTAGGGAATGAATCACTTGTTTCAGTCAATCTTTAGTTTACCTCTTCCACATATAATAATGTTTTGAGTTAAGGAAAAAGTACAAACTATTTTATCTTTACTTGTTGAATTAAAAGTTATATATTTGAGCTTCTGAGTTGCTTTTTACATGGTTCTATTTAACTTGACTGGTCACGTAATTTTGCTAGGAGGTTTTCGACCACTGTTACTGCATAAATTATCTTCAAACTTTGCACGTAAGCTTATCTTCGATGACAATGCAATTATCCATCCATTTTATAACTTGTTATAACGTTAATTAGGAAAAAAAATTAATAATTTTGGCTCTGAGGAAATGATCAGAAATATCATTTTCCATTTGGCAGCAAGAGTTTTGTTTGGATAATGCAACGATGTTTTGAATTTAAATAAAACCGTGCAACTAAAAACATTTTTGGCGATTTAATATTTTTATCAACTGAAGTTGAAGAGCATTTTGATATGAATAGGCCATATTTTTTTAGCGGAAATATTGACATAAGGATAAATTGTGCAAGGAGAATTCAAATAACTAGAGTTCGGCCAACTGTCGAAATTCAACAGTAAAAATTAAATGTAGCACTGAAAACAGTGTGCTATTTATATAAGTATATAAGAATTATTCATCGAATTCGACGGTTATAACGTCGAGTTTATTTTGATCATCCTCACTTGAAGCGAACGTCTTGAAAATCATTGTCGGCACAGGCCAATTACGCGCATATATGCCGACGCTTGTACTTCTTCCGATTTTGTTCTAAGTTGAGTGACAGTTTAACCCCTTCCCTCTCGCTCCCGTGAAAATGACGGGCTGAGGTTTCGCCTTCTATTTCTCGCTCCCGTGATATTACCGGGCTGGAATGTTTAAAATTTCTAAATAAAAACCAATTAAAAATTAAAAATGAATACATATATATTGTTCACACACATATTTTTATATAATTTTCAGGGATAACAAAATAGACACTTTTTGTTCAGACCCGGACGGGATCCCGGCTTTGCCCTTAGAGGGCGCTGGAAGCAGAGTTGTGTTTTGTTATATTAGGAATGTGCAGTCAGAGTCAGAGCTGGAGCTCTTCTGAACTTCCTTCTAAATGCTTTTTGATTCTTGATACTTGAGATAAATACTATCATGAGCCTTCTTTTTATATATATGTTTTATGTTGTTTTGTCAGTGTGTTCTTCAATAAATGTGTGTCAAGTGAAAATTTGAAGTCTTGAATTATTAAAACCTTTTTGCATTTTGAGATTCGACAATGATACGAAGAATCGTAATCATGTTTTGGTGACCTACGGACGTGATAAAGTCAAGCTGTGCAGCCAAGGTAAGCTGTTACTACATTACATTGAATGAAATTAAATTTTTGATTAAAATGGAGTCAGTAGAATTGCTAAAAGCTAGACGCACTGTTGTGCGAACGAATTTCACAAAATTGATGACTAAATTAGAACCAGTTTTAACTTGCGATATTGAAGAGAATGATATTGAAGAACTAATGGAATTACATGAAAATATTCTTGATAAGGAAAATTTGCTGAAAAGTTTAGACTTGGAAATACAAAAATCATTGAAAGAACCTAAGGATTTCGAAAAAGAATTTGAAACTTGCGAAAAATATGCCGAACAACTTTTTTCTGCAAAATTTAAAATTAAAAGCCGCATTAAGAAGTGTAATAAGGACAATAGTAGCAACAATAGTGTTCTATTCAATTCAAGTGTATCTGAAACTACCGCTTCAAATGTAAAACTTCCTAAGTTAAATATCGAAAAATTTTCGGGTGATCCAAGTTCATGGTTAGAATTTTTTAACACATTTCAAACATCAATAGATCAAAATAAATCTTTAAGCAAAATTGAAAAGTTCTCTTATTTGAAGTCCCTGTTAACTGGTCAAGCTTACAATGTGGTGAAAGGATTTCAATTATCCGATGAAAATTATGATTCCTGTCTTGATATTCTGAAGAAACGTTTCGGTAAAACCTAACTTATAATTAATGCTCACATGAATAATCTCTTGAATCTTGAACCTTATAAAAGTTCTTCAAATTTTAAAGGCCTTCGAGAATTACATGATAATTGCGAAATTAATGTTAGAAGTTTAAAAAATTTAGGAGTTACGCCTGGTTCTTACGGACATTTGTTAAATCCAATTTTACTGAAATTGTTACCTCAAGATATAGTGTTGGAATTTCATCGGAAGCGTAAACCTAAAGATGGTCAAGAAGTTGATGAGCTAATTAATTTCCTAAGAGATGAAATTGAATGTCGTGAAGCCACTTTGTCCGTTGCTAATTCTTGTCATGCTAGTAAAGTGCAATACGATTTTAGTCCTAAAATCAGTAATTTTCGAAAACAAAATCCTAGATATGGAAAGGGTAATGCCGCAACAATGACTTTGAACACCTCTAAAAACGTATTAGATAAGTCGTTTTGTATATTTTGTAAATCGCATAATAATCATATTTCTAATAATTGTGAAATTGTAGCAGATAATGTGAGAAGACAAATGCTTAAAAATGAAGGCCGTTGTTACAAATGTTTTCGTAAAAATCACCTTTCATCTGAATGTCGAAGTAAAATTGATAGATGTAGTTTTTGTAAAGAATTTAGTCATAACAAATTGTTTTGTAAATTAAATCAAAATCTGAAGGATAGTCCTAATACAGAGACTGTTGTATCTCTATCGCAATCTGAAGCATCTAAAGAAATTAAAGCAACACTTTTGCAGACTTGCATAGTTGCTATACCAGCAAATAATGGAAATAAACTGGTGCGTTGTTTTATAGACACAGGATCAGAAAGAACATTTTTGACAAGAAATATTGCAAATTCCTTAAAATTAAAACCAATTAGGAAAGAAAAATTAATGATTTATTCTTTTGGGCAGCATAAACCGCAAGAAATTATTTATGATGTGGTGTCGGTGGAATTACGAAGCATATTTGATTCTAATTTTTTGAGAATTGAAGCTCTGGTGACAGACATTATAACTTGCTCAAAATTGAAAGCAGCTCCTCGAGACGTTCATAAATCTCTTTGCTCTCAAGGGTATAAATTGAGTGATCTGGTAAATAAAGAAAAAAATAGGGGTTCTGCTGGGTTCCGATTACGCATGGAAAGCTATGAGGGGAGAAGTTAAACAGATTCCTGGCGGATTGTTTATTAGTGAGACCGTGTTTGGTCACACAGTTCAAGGACAAATGGAATCGGAAAACTTGGATTCTACAGCGCGTGTGAATTTTATGAGTACAGCTGACGTGCAATTAAGTAAAGAAATAAAGAACTTTTGGAGCTTGGAATCGCTAGGTATTATAGATAACGATGTAAACAGTTCAGAATTAGCTGTAGCAAAAGAATTCGAAAAGAATATTATGTTTTCCGATGGAAGATATGAAACGAAGCTTTTGTGGAAATCCCCTGAATTTTCGTTGAACAATAATTTTGAGATTGCTAAACATCGTTTTGAAAACTTAAAATATAAATTACACAAGAATGAATGGTTATTTGAAAATTACAATTGTATTATTGAAGATCAATTAAAGGATGGTGTAATTGAAATATGTGGAAGTCAATTCCCTGATAGCAAATGCTATTATATGCCGCACAGACCTGTAGTAAGAAAGGAAAAATCAACAACGAAAGTTAGGATTGTTTATGATGCTTCTTCGAGATCGGCTAATTCTAATTCTCTTAATGACTGCCTTGATTCGGGACCAAATTTATATCCAAAAATTTTAGATGTCATTTTAAAATTCCGAGAAAACAGAATAGCGTTTTCAGCTGATATTGAGAAAGCATTTCTGCAAATTAAAATAGCAAAGGAGGACAGGGATTACTTAAGGTTTCTGTATTTTAAAAATTGCGGGAATAACAATGGGTATAAATCGTATAGAATGACTAGAGTTCCATTTGGAGTCACCTGTAGCCCATTCATTTTGGCCTCAACTATTAAATTCCACATAAGAAAATATGAAACTAGTATTTTTGAAACATATAAAATGCTTAATACTTCACTTTATGTGGATGATTTATTTTTTGGTTCTGAAACAGTAGAAAGTGCTCTTAAATTAACAACTGAAGCTGTTACGATCTTGAAAGAAGCAAGTATGACTCTTAGAAAATTTCAGTCTGACTCATTAGAATTGAAAAAAGAATGGCAACATTCTAATGTTTTTGTAAATGCGGAAGAAGATTCCAATAAGCCTTTAAAGGTATTGGGTATAAACTGGGACACTTGCAATGATACTTTAGGTCTTGAACTAAAACCGTTATTAGACATGTTACAAAATCCTGTAAAATGTAACAAAAGAGCAGTTTTGCAAATAACAGCAAAATGCTTTGACCCTGTTGGTTTTGTCTCGCCATTCATTATTCGAATTAAGTGCATTGTGCAAGAGCTTTGGGAAATGGGTCTTGATTGGGACGAAACTTTTAATGCTGAAGTAGAGCAGAAGTGGCACGATTGGTGTTCTGAATTAAGTGTATTACAAAATTTTTCAGTTCCAAGATATTATCTGATTGATTGCTCCGATGTGCCTCAAGAAAAAATGCAACTTCATATTTTTTCTGACGCTACTCCAAAGGCGTACGGAGCAGTTGCTTATTTTAGATTTAATTCAAAAGATAGATCGATTAAAACCAGTTTTGTTACGTCAAAATCAAGAGTAGCTCCACTGAAAAAATTAACTCTTCCCAGACTAGAGCTGATGGGTGCAGTAATTGCAGCGCGTATGGGTAAATATCTTGAGAATTTATTTTCTGTTCAAAACATTTTCTATTGGACTGATAGTACTATTACTCTATACTGGATAAAGGGATCTGCTTCAAAATGGAAACCATTTATTGCCAATCGAGTTATTGAGATTCAAGATTTAACAAGTCCACAGGCTTGGAAGCATTGCGATAGTAAAAGTAATCCTGCCGATTTGATATCCAGAGGTTGTAAAGCTAAGGAGTTAATTATCAACAGAAAATGGTTACTAGGTCCAGATTGGTTATTAGAGAAGGAAGAATTATGGCCTAAAACTCGACTTAAAGAAAATGAAATTAAAGTGAAAGAAGAACTGAAAAATGTCAAGGACTGTATTGCTGTAAACGTAGTCAATTCTGGGGTAGAAAGACATGACATCTTAACAAAATTCTCCTCATGGACCAAGCTTCAACGAGTAATTGCATGGTGCTTGCGATTCATCACTAACCTGAACTTGAAATTAAAATCACTTCCTCTAGTAAAGCAAGATTATTTGACTGAAGAATTTGCAACTGAAGAATTAACAAAAGCCTCAGGAGCAATTTTCAGAATTATTCAGGGAGAGGAATTTTCTGAGGAAATAAAATGCTTGGAACAGAAGAAGCCAGTTACTTCAAACAGTAAAATTAATTCTCTTAATCCATTTTTAGATAAAGATAAAATTTTAAGAGTAGGTGGAAGGCTGCGAAATGCAGAAATATCTGAATCGCAAAAATATCCGATTCTTTTACCGAAAAGACATTTTGTCACAAACTTGATAATCAAATATTATCACGAAAAATATTTACATGGAGGCGTTCAATTGCTATTATATACCTTAAGACAAAGTTACTGGATCATAAACGCGAAGGTTGAAATTAAAAAATACGTTTGGAAATGCGTGAAGTGTTGCAGATTTAGAGCAAGGACCCAGTCACAACTTATGGGAGATCTACCTGCTAACAGAGTTACATTTGGCAGCAAGAGTTTTGTTTGGATAATGCAACGATGTTTTGAATTTAAATAAAACCGTGCAACTAAAAACATTTTTGGCGATTTAATATTTTTATCAACTGAAGTTGAAGAGCATTTTGATATGAATAGGCCATATTTTTTTAGCGGAAATATTGACATAAGGATAAATTGTGCAAGGAGAATTCAAATAACTAGAGTTCGGCCAACTGTCGAAATTCAACAGTAAAAATTAAATGTAGCACTGAAAACAGTGTGCTATTTATATAAGTATATAAGAATTATTCATCGAATTCGACGGTTATAACGTCGAGTTTATTTTGATCATCCTCACTTGAAGCGAACGTCTTGAAAATCATTGTCGGCACAGGCCAATTACGCGCATATATGCCGACGCTTGTACTTCTTCCGATTTTGTTCTAAGTTGAGTGACAGTTTAACCCCTTCCCTCTCGCTCCCGTGAAAATGACGGGCTGAGGTTTCGCCTTCTATTTCTCGCTCCCGTGATATTACCGGGCTGGAATGTTTAAAATTTCTAAATAAAAACCAATTAAAAATTAAAAATGAATACATATATATTGTTCACACACATATTTTTATATAATTTTCAGGGATAACAAAATAGACACTTTTTGTTCAGACCCGGACGGGATCCCGGCTTTGCCCTTAGAGGGCGCTGGAAGCAGAGTTGTGTTTTGTTATATTAGGAATGTGCAGTCAGAGTCAGAGCTGGAGCTCTTCTGAACTTCCTTCTAAATGCTTTTTGATTCTTGATACTTGAGATAAATACTATCATGAGCCTTCTTTTTATATATATGTTTTATGTTGTTTTGTCAGTGTGTTCTTCAATAAATGTGTGTCAAGTGAAAATTTGAAGTCTTGAATTATTAAAACCTTTTTGCATTTTGAGATTCGACAATGATACGAAGAATCGTAATCATGTTTTGGTGACCTACGGACGTGATAAAGTCAAGCTGTGCAGCCAAGGTAAGCTGTTACTACATTACATTGAATGAAATTAAATTTTTGATTAAAATGGAGTCAGTAGAATTGCTAAAAGCTAGACGCACTGTTGTGCGAACGAATTTCACAAAATTGATGACTAAATTAGAACCAGTTTTAACTTGCGATATTGAAGAGAATGATATTGAAGAACTAATGGAATTACATGAAAATATTCTTGATAAGGAAAATTTGCTGAAAAGTTTAGACTTGGAAATACAAAAATCATTGAAAGAACCTAAGGATTTCGAAAAAGAATTTGAAACTTGCGAAAAATATGCCGAACAACTTTTTTCTGCAAAATTTAAAATTAAAAGCCGCATTAAGAAGTGTAATAAGGACAATAGTAGCAACAATAGTGTTCTATTCAATTCAAGTGTATCTGAAACTACCGCTTCAAATGTAAAACTTCCTAAGTTAAATATCGAAAAATTTTCGGGTGATCCAAGTTCATGGTTAGAATTTTTTAACACATTTCAAACATCAATAGATCAAAATAAATCTTTAAGCAAAATTGAAAAGTTCTCTTATTTGAAGTCCCTGTTAACTGGTCAAGCTTACAATGTGGTGAAAGGATTTCAATTATCCGATGAAAATTATGATTCCTGTCTTGATATTCTGAAGAAACGTTTCGGTAAAACCTAACTTATAATTAATGCTCACATGAATAATCTCTTGAATCTTGAACCTTATAAAAGTTCTTCAAATTTTAAAGGCCTTCGAGAATTACATGATAATTGCGAAATTAATGTTAGAAGTTTAAAAAATTTAGGAGTTACGCCTGGTTCTTACGGACATTTGTTAAATCCAATTTTACTGAAATTGTTACCTCAAGATATAGTGTTGGAATTTCATCGGAAGCGTAAACCTAAAGATGGTCAAGAAGTTGATGAGCTAATTAATTTCCTAAGAGATGAAATTGAATGTCGTGAAGCCACTTTGTCCGTTGCTAATTCTTGTCATGCTAGTAAAGTGCAATACGATTTTAGTCCTAAAATCAGTAATTTTCGAAAACAAAATCCTAGATATGGAAAGGGTAATGCCGCAACAATGACTTTGAACACCTCTAAAAACGTATTAGATAAGTCGTTTTGTATATTTTGTAAATCGCATAATAATCATATTTCTAATAATTGTGAAATTGTAGCAGATAATGTGAGAAGACAAATGCTTAAAAATGAAGGCCGTTGTTACAAATGTTTTCGTAAAAATCACCTTTCATCTGAATGTCGAAGTAAAATTGATAGATGTAGTTTTTGTAAAGAATTTAGTCATAACAAATTGTTTTGTAAATTAAATCAAAATCTGAAGGATAGTCCTAATACAGAGACTGTTGTATCTCTATCGCAATCTGAAGCATCTAAAGAAATTAAAGCAACACTTTTGCAGACTTGCATAGTTGCTATACCAGCAAATAATGGAAATAAACTGGTGCGTTGTTTTATAGACACAGGATCAGAAAGAACATTTTTGACAAGAAATATTGCAAATTCCTTAAAATTAAAACCAATTAGGAAAGAAAAATTAATGATTTATTCTTTTGGGCAGCATAAACCGCAAGAAATTATTTATGATGTGGTGTCGGTGGAATTACGAAGCATATTTGATTCTAATTTTTTGAGAATTGAAGCTCTGGTGACAGACATTATAACTTGCTCAAAATTGAAAGCAGCTCCTCGAGACGTTCATAAATCTCTTTGCTCTCAAGGGTATAAATTGAGTGATCTGGTAAATAAAGAAAAAAATAGGGGTTCTGCTGGGTTCCGATTACGCATGGAAAGCTATGAGGGGAGAAGTTAAACAGATTCCTGGCGGATTGTTTATTAGTGAGACCGTGTTTGGTCACACAGTTCAAGGACAAATGGAATCGGAAAACTTGGATTCTACAGCGCGTGTGAATTTTATGAGTACAGCTGACGTGCAATTAAGTAAAGAAATAAAGAACTTTTGGAGCTTGGAATCGCTAGGTATTATAGATAACGATGTAAACAGTTCAGAATTAGCTGTAGCAAAAGAATTCGAAAAGAATATTATGTTTTCCGATGGAAGATATGAAACGAAGCTTTTGTGGAAATCCCCTGAATTTTCGTTGAACAATAATTTTGAGATTGCTAAACATCGTTTTGAAAACTTAAAATATAAATTACACAAGAATGAATGGTTATTTGAAAATTACAATTGTATTATTGAAGATCAATTAAAGGATGGTGTAATTGAAATATGTGGAAGTCAATTCCCTGATAGCAAATGCTATTATATGCCGCACAGACCTGTAGTAAGAAAGGAAAAATCAACAACGAAAGTTAGGATTGTTTATGATGCTTCTTCGAGATCGGCTAATTCTAATTCTCTTAATGACTGCCTTGATTCGGGACCAAATTTATATCCAAAAATTTTAGATGTCATTTTAAAATTCCGAGAAAACAGAATAGCGTTTTCAGCTGATATTGAGAAAGCATTTCTGCAAATTAAAATAGCAAAGGAGGACAGGGATTACTTAAGGTTTCTGTATTTTAAAAATTGCGGGAATAACAATGGGTATAAATCGTATAGAATGACTAGAGTTCCATTTGGAGTCACCTGTAGCCCATTCATTTTGGCCTCAACTATTAAATTCCACATAAGAAAATATGAAACTAGTATTTTTGAAACATATAAAATGCTTAATACTTCACTTTATGTGGATGATTTATTTTTTGGTTCTGAAACAGTAGAAAGTGCTCTTAAATTAACAACTGAAGCTGTTACGATCTTGAAAGAAGCAAGTATGACTCTTAGAAAATTTCAGTCTGACTCATTAGAATTGAAAAAAGAATGGCAACATTCTAATGTTTTTGTAAATGCGGAAGAAGATTCCAATAAGCCTTTAAAGGTATTGGGTATAAACTGGGACACTTGCAATGATACTTTAGGTCTTGAACTAAAACCGTTATTAGACATGTTACAAAATCCTGTAAAATGTAACAAAAGAGCAGTTTTGCAAATAACAGCAAAATGCTTTGACCCTGTTGGTTTTGTCTCGCCATTCATTATTCGAATTAAGTGCATTGTGCAAGAGCTTTGGGAAATGGGTCTTGATTGGGACGAAACTTTTAATGCTGAAGTAGAGCAGAAGTGGCACGATTGGTGTTCTGAATTAAGTGTATTACAAAATTTTTCAGTTCCAAGATATTATCTGATTGATTGCTCCGATGTGCCTCAAGAAAAAATGCAACTTCATATTTTTTCTGACGCTACTCCAAAGGCGTACGGAGCAGTTGCTTATTTTAGATTTAATTCAAAAGATAGATCGATTAAAACCAGTTTTGTTACGTCAAAATCAAGAGTAGCTCCACTGAAAAAATTAACTCTTCCCAGACTAGAGCTGATGGGTGCAGTAATTGCAGCGCGTATGGGTAAATATCTTGAGAATTTATTTTCTGTTCAAAACATTTTCTATTGGACTGATAGTACTATTACTCTATACTGGATAAAGGGATCTGCTTCAAAATGGAAACCATTTATTGCCAATCGAGTTATTGAGATTCAAGATTTAACAAGTCCACAGGCTTGGAAGCATTGCGATAGTAAAAGTAATCCTGCCGATTTGATATCCAGAGGTTGTAAAGCTAAGGAGTTAATTATCAACAGAAAATGGTTACTAGGTCCAGATTGGTTATTAGAGAAGGAAGAATTATGGCCTAAAACTCGACTTAAAGAAAATGAAATTAAAGTGAAAGAAGAACTGAAAAATGTCAAGGACTGTATTGCTGTAAACGTAGTCAATTCTGGGGTAGAAAGACATGACATCTTAACAAAATTCTCCTCATGGACCAAGCTTCAACGAGTAATTGCATGGTGCTTGCGATTCATCACTAACCTGAACTTGAAATTAAAATCACTTCCTCTAGTAAAGCAAGATTATTTGACTGAAGAATTTGCAACTGAAGAATTAACAAAAGCCTCAGGAGCAATTTTCAGAATTATTCAGGGAGAGGAATTTTCTGAGGAAATAAAATGCTTGGAACAGAAGAAGCCAGTTACTTCAAACAGTAAAATTAATTCTCTTAATCCATTTTTAGATAAAGATAAAATTTTAAGAGTAGGTGGAAGGCTGCGAAATGCAGAAATATCTGAATCGCAAAAATATCCGATTCTTTTACCGAAAAGACATTTTGTCACAAACTTGATAATCAAATATTATCACGAAAAATATTTACATGGAGGCGTTCAATTGCTATTATATACCTTAAGACAAAGTTACTGGATCATAAACGCGAAGGTTGAAATTAAAAAATACGTTTGGAAATGCGTGAAGTGTTGCAGATTTAGAGCAAGGACCCAGTCACAACTTATGGGAGATCTACCTGCTAACAGAGTTACACCAAGCAGAATCTTTTCTAGAATTGGCATAGACTTTGCCGGACCATATTTTGTGAAAATGAGAAAAGGTAGAGGGATAAGACCTACTAAATGCTATGTTTGCCTTTTCATTTGTTTTGCAACTAAAGCTGTGCACTTGGAGTTAGTAAGCGATTTATCAAGTGAATCGTTTATTGCTGCTTTAAAGAGATTCACAGCCAGAAGAGGAAAACCTGAAGAAATAACCAGTGACTGCGGTACTAATTTTGTTGGAGCTGATAGAATTTTGAAGAATGAAATTTCAGCTGTAAATTCAAATTTTGAATTTCGAAATTGGATATTAGAAGAGAACATTAAGTGGAATTTCAACCCCCCTTCGGCCCCGCATCATGGAGGACTTTGGGAAGCTGCAGTGAAGTCGATGAAACATCATTTACGAAGGACCATCGGTTGCCAAGTCCTTACCTATGAAGAATTTCTCACCTTGATTATTCAAGTAGAAGGATGTCTGAACTCAAGACCACTCACTCCAATTTCTAACGATCCGAACGATTTGTGTGCCCTCACACCTGGACATTTTTTAATTGGGACATTTTTGACAGCGGTTCCTGAAAGAGACTTGACTTCCCAAAAGGTGACACCTCAGCAAAGATGGCAATTAATGCAACAAATTTTGCAAGGATTTTGGAAGCGCTGGTCACGGGAGTATTTATGCCTACTACAACAAAGAGGTAAGTGGAGGTGCTCCAGTGAAAATCTGCAAATTAATGACTTGGTGTTAATTAAAGAGGACAATCAGCCACCAATGAACTGGAAGTTAGGACGTATTATCGAGCTTTTTCCAGGAGCAGATGGTAAGGTTCGAGTAGTAAAATTAAAAACAGTAAATGGTGAACTAAAACGTCCTATCACGAAATTGTGTAAATTACCTGTAGATAATGTTACTTGAAAATGTTTTTTTTGTATAAATGTAATATAATTTCATTAATTTCATATTTGTAATCCAATTATTTAAAAATTTGAAGCATAAAATGTTTATTCTATTTGAAAAGAAATATGATGACTATTTGTGAAATTATAAGTTATTTGAGGCTAGGAAAATAACTGTATGTTTGTTAAATTGTAAATTTGTATTTCCTTGAAATGTTATGAATGATATTCATCCGGGGGGAGGATGTTCAGACCCGGACGGGATCCCGGCTTTGCCCTTAGAGGGCGCTGGAAGCAGAGTTGTGTTTTGTTATATTAGGAATGTGCAGTCAGAGTCAGAGCTGGAGCTCTTCTGAACTTCCTTCTAAATGCTTTTTGATTCTTGATACTTGAGATAAATACTATCATGAGCCTTCTTTTTATATATATGTTTTGTGTTGTTTTGTCAGTGTGTTCTTCAATAAATGTGTGTCAAGTGAAAATTTGAAGTCTTGAATTATTAAAACCTTTTTGCATTTTGAGATTCGACAATGATACGAAGAATCGTAATCACTTTTATAACCGTTTTCTTAAAAATTACCCGACCGTTAAGGGGTTAATAAAATTTAAATGTTTGCTGCATACACTATTCTCATTTTTGATTACCTTGCTTAAAAGAAGTCTTCACTCGCACTCTTATTTATATTTTCTTTTTATATTACTTCTTAATGGCAACGAACTATTTTTAACAAAGAGTTTTGTATTTATTACCTAATAGTTTACTCAACGAAGACACGTCGCCCTCTGCTATCTATATCAATATAATATTGCAATTATAAATAAGGCTTGCCTGATAAAAGAAAAGGAGAAATAATTCACTACTAATAACTTGTTTCCGACATTTTAAAAATGATATCCCTAAAACTCGTCACAAGCTACCAAACAAAAACAAGTAAGGAAACCGGTTAAAAAACAGAGGGGGAAATAGCTCTTAACCGTTTTTTCTTTGCCTATTTACGCCTAGATAATACAGTTTCAAACTAATTGATTTCATAACTGCTGTTATTAAAATGAATTTAAAATCGACTACGAATACGTTTAACGTGCTGTCGAGATTTCTAAATTAAAGAGACGATTTTATATTGATGTAGGTAGCATACTCGAGGTATTGAGCCTCTTTCAGAAATAATACATCGATTAAAAATACTGGTACAAAGATAACGTTCTACAAATGAAAAGAATGAAATATTTGTGTCTGATGAAGAATTTACGGTTATTTACAACTTTGTATTTACAGAAATTGTAGGGAATTATTCGCACGAAAGAAGGCTAAAAGCATCGTAAAAATATTGTTAAAAATCAAGAAAAGCCAAAAATAAGTGAAGTAACTAAATAAAGATTGAAAAATAAACCAATAATGAAACTAGGGTTTTTCCGATGGGGAAAATGTGTGCCTGTTGGTCTGTCTTCCCCTCAATAACTTTTGAGGGAATTGTCCGAATTTAAAGATTTTGTTTTACTTTCCTAAGATTTTAGCAAGTAGAAATTCCGCAGTAGGAATCTCATTTTTCAACCAATTCCACAACCCCGTGTATAAAAAGTGGGATGAATCGATATGAAACTCTTTCCATAATTTACAGTTAGCCAAATGCAATTAGAAAGACAATGATTAAATAATTCTTCCCTCAAAAGTGGGTCTTAACTGTAAACTGCTTCACGTTTTCACGTGTTTATTTCTTCCGGCGTGTTTAACGGAATTTATTTCGAGAACATTTCCCTCCTTTGTGTAAGCGAGATTAATATTAAAGTATCTAAAAGTTTCATTTAAACTACAAATAATGAGACAAAATCCCTTTTGGACATATTTTTACTAAGATTAAATAATTTGTTTGTACACTTAATGGAGGCAATTTCATTCCCATTTCGTGGAAAAGAAAAATGTATGTATCTTGGGAGGGATTAAAACGAGAATTATTTAATTACAAATTAGAAATTTTGAGGAGGATGTAGCTTTAAACCATTCTCAGAAACTTTGAAGCAAATTTTCTGGTAAAAGAGCTTTATTAAGGTTTTAAAACTAAAGAAATATTTTCAGAAATAAAATTTTAAGTGCAATGTTCACATTTACTACTTGTTTTTTTTATTCCTGAGTTTACCACTTTCTTCTATTAACTAGAACTCGGTTATTGCGAGAAATTGGATTGAACGAGAGGAATTAATATAAATGGTTGGTTTAATGTTAAAAGCTCTTCAGGAAACCCGGTTATTACAAGCACAACTCGGTTTTAATGAGCATATTTTTCATGATATTGTATTGAAATTTCTCTCCTCGGAAACAAGTTTGGCAAATTTCCATTGAACTTTTGCCTCATTCCCGAATTTACCACGTTCATTCTATTAACTAGAACCCGGTTATTGCGAGAAATTCGATTGAACGAGAGGAATTAAAATAAATGGTTGGTTTAATGTTAAAAGATTTTCAGAAAACCCGGTTATGAATAACCCGGATTTAACGAGCATATTTTGATGATAGTGTGTTCAAATTTGTCTCCTCGGAAAGGAGTTTGGCGAATTTCCATTGAAATTTTGCCTTATTCCTGATCGTTCCCTGATTCCGCAGTTTACAACATCTTCTATTAACTAGAATCCGGTTATTGCGAGAAATGGAATTAAACGAAAGGAATTAAAATAAATGGTTGGTTTAATGTTTAAAGCTCTTCAGAAAACCCGGTTATTGCAAGCATAACTCGGATTTAACGAGCACATTTTGGTGATAGTGTGTTCAAATTTGTCTCCTCGGAAACGAGTTTGGCGAATTTCCATTGAAATTTTCCCTTATTCCTAATCGTTCCCTGATTCCGCAGTTTACAACATCTTCTATTAACTAGAATCCGGTTATTGCGAGAAATGGGATTAAACGAAAGGAATTAAAATAAATGGTTGGTTTAATGTTTAAAGCTCTTCAGAAAACCCGGTTATTGCAAGCATAACTCGGATTTAACGAGCACATTTTGGTGATAGTGTGTTCAAATTTGTCTCCTCGGAAACGAGTTTGGCGAATTTCCATTGAAATTTTGCCTTATTCCTGATCGTTCCCTGATTCCGCAGTTTACAACATCTTCTATTAACTAGAATCCGGTTATTGCGAGAAATGGGATTAAACGAAAGGAATTAAAATAAATGGTTGGTTTAATGTTTAAAGCTCTTCAGAAAACCCGGTTATTGCAAGCATAACTCGGATTTAACGAGCACATTTTGGTGATAGTGTGTTCAAATTTGTCTCCTCGGAAACGAGTTTGGCGAATTTCCATTGAAATTTTGCCTTATTCCTGATCGTTCCCTGATTCCGCAGTTTACAACATCTTCTATTAACTAGAATCCGGTTACTGCGAGAAATGGGATTAAACGAAAGGAATTAAAATAAATGGTTGGTTTAATGTTTAAAGCTCTTCAGAAAACCCGGTTATTGCAAGCATAACTCGGATTTAACGAGCACATTTTGGTGATAGTGTGTTCAAATTTGTCTCCTCGGAAACGAGTTTGGCGAATTTCCATTGAAATTTTGCCTTATTCCTGATCGTTCCCTGATTCCGCAGTTTACAACATCTTCTATTAACTAGAATCCGGTTATTGCGAGAAATGGGATTAAACGAAAGGAATTAAAATAAATGGTTGGTTTAATGTTTAAAGCTCTTCAGAAAACCCGGTTATTGCAAGCATAACTCGGATTTAACGAGCACATTTTGGTGATAGTGTGTTCAAATTTGTCTCCTCGGAAACGAGTTTGGCGAATTTCCATTGAAATTTTCCCTTATTCCTGATTGTTCCTTTATTCCGGAGTTAACAACTTTCTTTCTTCTGCCGGCAGGGTGGCGTAGTGGTAAGGCGCAGGCCTCGTACACCCAAGTTCACAGTTCTAAGAATTGAATAAGTTTATAGCACAGACGCAGCTAAAACTGTCCAATTTGCTACGCAATAAAAACAGAAGAGTTTTTTATTTGTTTAGTTGATAACAGATGGCGCTAGCATACACCACCTATTTGGCATCCATTAAAGGATCCCTTCTTAGATGATTTTAAATTTCAAATTTAGGAGAAGCGGTACATTGTTAGACCGTGGGTCTATTTTTCGTCATTAGCCGGCTCGATAAGCTCTAAAATGAGGAGCAAATCATGTAATTTGATAAAGGAATATGGAAGATCTCGCGGAGCGACAAAACACAGGCTGGAGAAATAATTTAAGTAGATATTTTTAAGATACTTATTTCATTTTTTAAAAACTTTATAGGAAAGTAGACTAATAAAAAGTGTCATGCAAATGGATTATCGTATGGGAGTGAAGATGCAAGAGCACGAAAATAAACTACATGTTATTCCTTGGTGGTTTAATCCACGTGGTTCACTACTGTGTTAAACGCAACAAGCGCCATCCATTTATCCTCTTATTTTAAGTACTAGTAAAAAAGTTTCAAACCCGCTTTGAAAATTATATTATGACGTTCTGAGTCTAAAAACTCATCAAATGAAATTTGAAGTTTTACTCAACAAATTTGCTTTGAAAACCTTTTAAATTCCTAGCAAAATGCAATAAACAAAAATCTCGATTCACTGAACGAAAAATGAAATGGTTTTCCAACGATAAAATAGCGAAAGTAAATTTAATTTATCTTCCAACTAAAGCAACATTTAGAACAATAAATCAGATTCACGATTATTCATAAATTGATAAGGCTGAAAGGAAATATTTGGCTTTCGCTAAAATTTTTTCCAACCTATTCAGTCCCTTTGGTTGATACAAATCATTGCTTATTAAAGTAAAAGCATTATTTATTTTTCCATTTATTTTAGCAGTTGAAACGTTTTTACCTTTTAATATTTTAAGGTCAGAAATAACGGTATGCGTTGAATTAGGAGTCTGCGAATAAAAATTGCAAAATGAAATCAGCTGCATTTACAAATTTTAAGATCAGTTATTGAGAAAGATTGATTTTTCTTCTATACCAGAAAATAATCTGAAATATCTGTAGGAAAATAGCGACTACTTTTTGATTAATGTAATGATATTTTTAAAATTTTTCTTTTAATTGTATAGTAGTAGTTAGTGCTAAATACAAAATGTTTTTTCTGACTGCTACATTTTTAGTTAGGGATTTATACAGCACATACTCAAGGTACCTGGGGAAAAGCTCTTCTTTTCTCGGCTTGTGTTCCTATTGGTTCGTTTTATTTGGGTTTTTACGTTTTACTGTAACTGCCAGGACTTGTCAAAGTAAGCCAGCACATACTCAAGTACCTGGGAAAAAAGCTCTTTTCTCAGTTTGTGTTCCTATTTGTTCGTTCAATTTGGGTTTCCATTTTTTACTATTACTACCGAGTGTTGTCAAAGTAGAACCTTGTGGATAATTCAAGTGGATTGCGCATCCATGAAGATATCCACTATTTCGGTAAAGCAAGAGCTGTAAGAATTTCCCGCACAATAAAAACAATTAATTCATAAACAAAACAAATGTCATGGAAATAATATTTGTCATAAATAAAAAAAACCTATTGATATGAATGTACATTTCTCTTCTTTAAAATACTGGGCTTCGATGAAAAATGGAAGTTGTTGCATATTGGTAACATAAATAACTGTCTCAATAGATATGAATTCCTTAACCCTCTGTATCATAGTGCATGCTGTACACAACATATCGTTTTTTTTTTTTTTTTGTTTTTTTTTTTTGATAAATAAAATTTTAATATTTTGAAGTTTTTTTATGTAATTATCTCAACTTTTAAACAAAACACATCCGACTTTATGGGGTATAGAGGGTTAAAAAGTTCAAAAATCAAAACACAAATTATACAAATTGTACCTTTTGAAAATTCACAAATTATATGTTACGAAGTTTTGACAAACTACTTCAATGCACAAGATCACATTTCGTTTCCATTTTTCAAAAGAAATCTAGAGATAAGAAAATAAATTCCTTGTCTCGGGGCATTTATTAGCAATCATTAAAGCAATTCTTTTATACTTTCCACTTCGTTTCTCGTAGGAAAGCAATTCATCACACGTGATAAATTAGTGCTTCGGTTTTATGACTTTAGCTGGGGAAAAGTGATATACTCGAGCCTTTCCACGAGCGCTGGTAGTATATCTTTTAGATGAGGCGGAAAATGACTGCTTAACATCTTTAATCTCAAGTTTATAATTTTGGGGTTAATCTCACCTGCCGATGCTGAGCCGAAGGGTTTAGTTATTTATAGCATCGCGATAGTTGCTTATCCGAGCGGAAAGATTGAGCAATAACCATACCTGCGTTTGATGATTAATGGAGGGAGTTTACTAGTGATTATTATAACTAGAGATATATATCCTGGTAATGTTGAGAGAAATCCACTTATTGAACTTTTAGGATATGTTATATAAAACGTTACATCATATGTGTTATACATAGGCTTGCCTTATTTTTGGTTAGTGAAACCGGGACACATTAATATGAGATGGGCAATCTGAACCCTAAATCGGTTGTCACTTTTTAAATATAAAAAAGGAATTTTTGCTACTTAATTTACTTAAAAAGCTTTTTTTTCTCCTTTTTAATAAGAATTTTTCCTGGTGTAACATCTATAAAGAAGTGTTAATAAAATAAAGTATAAAATACTTCATAAAATTGTTTAATTGAACAATTAATATCCAAGTCTTATTTTTTTTTAATTACAACTTTTTGTGTAACTACAAAAACCATTTCAAAAAAGAAAAACATTTTTGTCAAACTAAAATATCAATTAATAAGTTAACAATGTTATTTTTTTTCAACCTACTCATATTTCTGACTTTATGTACTTTTTTAAAGATGTCTTTTTTAAGTTTGACTTTTTCATAAAAGCAGAGCAAAAAAAGTGACAAAGTTTATTTTACATACAATCAATGCTCTTGCAGTGGACTCCTTCATTAATGCTCTGTCATCTTAAAGATTCTTTAAGGGGACTGGGCACTAAAAATTGGTCAAAATATCGATTTTGGTATTTTTGCTCCAAATTATACTTTATATATTAGAGAACGTTTGTGCAAAGTTTCAAAGTCCTACGTACAATCTAAGATGTTTTATTTTTGATTTTATATGAGCATTTTAACGCTTTTTTTGCCTAACCAAAAACTTTAAATGGCTTTTTCTCAGCTTCGCTATTTTGCATACTATGTGATAGTTAAAACGCTAAGGCTTTTTCAAATATGTATCTATTCACTTGAAATGTTTATTACTTGTTCCAAATGTTCAACTAAATGTAACCTAGTATGGAATTTTTGATTAATTTATTTGAAATTTTTTTAATGCAGTTTAACTTGGGAAAATCTTGCCATACCGAGATTTTTCTTAGATTTTCCAGTTTTAAATTTTTTTCTCAAGAACTAATAAAGACATCAAAAATTCCATACTACAAAGTGAGGAGTATAATTTGGTTTTTCTTGTAAAAAAAATCCAGGCAAAAATCTCGCATTTTAAAAAAGGAGTAGCGTTTTGAAATTTTTTTAAATTTTGCAATTTTTTTTAAATTTTGAAATTTTTGGACTTTTTTTAAATATTTTTTTTTTTTTTACACATCAAGTTACATTCATAAACATATATAACCAGTCAATACACCTTGAAATATGTTCAATTTGAGAAGGTGGATTTTTAGGTGCCGAGTCCCCTTAAAAAATAAATTCATTACTTTTCACATCTTACAGCAGTTTCCGGGACCTTGATAAAACTGGGCGGGACACCGAGACAAGAGCTAAATACCGGGACTGTCCCGGTCAAACCGGGACGTATGGCAAGCCCAGACACCTTTTTTTTTTATCTTACAGAGTTTAAATCTGAGGAATAAATGGGGTTGAGGCATCTTTCGGTTCAACCGAACAATTCAAAACCACCCAAGACTGTACAGCATTCTAGTTCGACATTTCACCAAAAGATAAAGAAACAAAAAAGATGCAGTTTAGCTGAAACAAACATTTGGTACTAAAGTTGACCCAATATAATGGTGCCTGGTTTCACATTCCTGATGAAACTATATGAAACTACACCATTACAATGGTTCAACTTAGTACCAAATGTGCGTTCCGACTGAATCAGTCATTTGTGAAACACCCCATGTCCATTTTTGGCCAAAATTGAGTTAGACATATTAAATTGTTGATGAAGGCTAGACAAATCCAATACGCATATAAATTAAATAGCCAAAAATGTTTTAAGTTACATGGTTTTATTTAAATTTAAAACATCGTTGCATTATCCAAACAAAATTACTGTTGCCAAACGGCAAATGGTAATGCTGATCATTTCCTCAGATCCCCATGGTGTGGTCAATTTTATATAAAAAAAAGGAATATCTACGGAGACTCAAGCAAGAAACATCCCAAAGGAAAACGAATTAAAATTCAACATTTCAAATTTTATGGTTTCATTACTCTAATAAACATGTAGGCCAAGTTAAAGTAAAAGACTTTATTGGTGGACTCAATGAACAAACTTTTGACTTGAAAAAAACTGGGAACTGGTTTACCAGAGCTTCCAAAAATCAGTGCCTACCCGCAAAAATGTGTACCTATCAATATCAACAAAACCAATGACCGTAAGAAAGTCGAAGCCTATATACCTGCAGATATTTTTGGTGAATTTTATTCAAACATGTATGACTGGCCAACTATCGACATGGACTGAACTGTTTTAAGAAACAATGTTTGGAAAATGTCGACAGGGTGGCGTAGTGGTAAGACGCAGGTCTCGTACGTCCAAGATCGCAGGTTCAAACCTGGCCCAAGTCGGTGGATTTTCAAGATGCAGAAAATCGGCTGCGTCCAAGTCGTATGATTATGCGGCATGTTAAAGATCCCTTGAGTATCCGTTTGGCATGGATACTCTCGGCTAAATTAAATTCCTAGTGCAGATTGCCCCATCTAGGAGAAACTAAGCGTCAAAAAGATTGCGGCAATGGTACCTTTTCTCCGTCGAACACCCTTGCACCTTTTAGCCGGAGCCTTAGGTAGAAGCAATGGTACCACACTCATTGTGGTGCCACTGAAAGAGTTGGTACCAATCTCTGGGGACGCACTAGGTCTGCAATGGTTGATGTCCAATACTGCAGCCCCATTAGAAAGAAAAAAAATGCTTGGAAAATGTGTATATATTATTTGAAAAATAAAATACTGATTTATATTAATAATTTGATTGTTTTACCTTTTATTTCATACCTGATAAAATATCGTTTAGTCAGTCATTTGAGAAACAACACATCTTCAACAACGTTTATATATTTTTTAAATATCAAAATAAAAATAATACAACTTTATTTTGGTAGAATTAGCTTACCAAACCCCTGTAGAAACATATAAAACAATTCAAAAAATATATAATAAATTATGGACCAGCTGGTTTTCTTTTTTTTTAATTTCCCGAAAGTTTACTTTTTTGGATATGAGGGGTTTCTCAAATGACCGATTCAACTAAATTTCACCATTTTTTCTAATTTTGTTTGGCGAAAGCTTGAACTATAATTTTTTTACATTGCAGCTACACTTAAAAGGCAATAGAAATTAAGATTAACATTGCACAACGTCTTAAGAAGCCTTAGTCGTAACTAAGACCCGGATTTTGATGACCTTTGAATTATTTTTTATTTTTCAAAATTTATCCCTTCTTTTGGCATTTTTGAAGATTTTAAGAGTTCATATTTTAAATTTTACAAAATTCAGTTGAAAGGAATAATTAAGTTGATTACTCATTCAGTCATACCTCGTAATAGTATTTGATTTGATAGATATTTTTATTTTAATGCACATCGATTTGTTTTAAAAGATGCAAATTAAGTACAAAACTTTTTTAACCCTCACAAATATAGTGTACCCTGTAGGCAGCATACCGTTCAATCACTGTTTTTGTAATTTTCTTTCCCAAATAACTGAAAAGGCTCCCGAAATATATGTATTTTATTATTTTGTTATTTTGTTATTAACTAAACTCACTGGCGCGACAGCCTTTTTGGGGGCCATGGTCTACTGTGCCCATCCCAGTTTTCAAGACTGAGGGCCCTGGGGTGCAGAAGCAGAAGTTAAAGTCAAGTGGTCGGCTTGCGCGGAATCCCCAGTGTTTAGTTCCAAGGTATGCTTGACCCTCATTTTATCGACCCCACTGCAGGGATAAAAAGCTGAGTCGACCCTGCCCAGCCCGGGAATCGAACCCCGGACCTGTGGCATGGTAGCACGGAAGGCAACCACTGAACCACTGGGCTTCATTTTTGTTATTAAAAACATCCAAAAAAAAAATCAGAATGTATGAGTGATAGAAGGTTAAAAACTACAAAAAAATTAAAAAGAAAATTCGCAATCCTAAATACGTGAAGATTTTTTTATTGATTATTATTATTAATTTTTGTTTGTGTTCCGAATTTTAAAAAATCAAATAAATCCAAGTTTCGAGTGATAGAGTGTTAAAGTTATTTTTCTTAGAAGAAAACACACACAATCAAAAATCTAAATTTACCATGACACTTTAGTTCTTAAAGATTCACAACTATTAAATAAAATGTAAAATTTAGTTGGTTTCATTGTTTGATTGGTACTGTTTTTCAGTATCGTTCTATTTGTTTGAGGTGGCACGAACTAATTTCAAACCTTTCCTGGAACTATCCAAAAGGGATTTATTCAATTACTATGACACTCATTACACTTAAGCCAACTTATACTTCTTAATACAGTATTGAATTTTTATTTATTTGTTTGAAAATTCTGACTTTGTGTATTTCAGTTTGCTTTAAAGAGAGAAAATCTGCACCGGAACTTTCCTACTGATTATTCTTGAAAGAAAATAAATCTCAAGAGCATGATCTATTCATTTGCTTTGATACCCTTAATGCTTAAAGATTCACTATTGTTTCTTCCTTTAATTTTTAACTTCAGGTTAGAAGATTACTTTTATTGCTTCGATGAACAGTGTCGCAGGAAATGATCAAAATGATAGTTTTTTCTCTTATTCATATCTGTTGGGTATTAAAAAAATGGGAGAAAGGTGAATAAAACAAATTTTCTTCATGAATAATTCACAAAATGATTTCTTTAGCGTATTTTAAAGAAATATGATACGTCTTTCATTTTTTTAACTTTATAATCGAAGTTTATTGCTCATTGTTACAAATAGGTTCTGGTAGACAAAGAAAGGTGAAAATGGTAGATTTATTATTGTTGCCTTTGTCGTGTGTACTCAAAGCTCTTAGTTACTTTGCAAAGGCAGTAACTTTGTCAGGAAGTAAAGTTGTCAGGAACTAAGTCAGGAAGAAAGCTCAGTTGATCGATTTTAATAGTTTTTAAAATCAAAACTTATTACTAACTAGCTGACATGCCCGGCGTTGCGCGGGATAAAATTGCATCATTTGCAGGCCAAGTGACGCATGTCCAAAATTCTGTTGCAAATGTATAGGGAAAAATTTTCTTAAAAAATCCAAGTAGGAGATGGGCAACAGTCCATAAAAATCCTATTTAGACAGTAAAATTCATTAAAAACCCCGATTGCATTAAAACGGACAGCCTAGAAAAATTCCTTTTAGACCAAAAATGTCCATAAAAATCCACATTAAAATGACAACAAAAGTTCATTAAAATTGCCATTAGAGTAAGGGAAACGGTAACTCAAATGCACATATGCAGAGGGATGATTGTGAGAAAATGATATCAAAAGCTCGTAAAAATCGCAATTAAAATGTCGACCACAATACATCTAAAATTTCCCTTCAGAAAAAGAGCAGTATTTACTCTTTACAAATGTCCATCAGATTAAGAACAACTCTCACTGAATAGTTCTGCTACAATAAAGAAAACATTCTTTAAAGCCTCCCATTTCAATAAAGACAACTATTCCTAAACATCCCTAATAGAATAAGGACATTAGTCCCAAAAAATATCCATTAGAATAAAGACGTCAGTGACTAAAAGTATAATACTGACCTTCAAGAGCTACTGTTCCTAAAATTACCCAGCAGTCCATCTTAAATTCCCCATCAAAATAAGGACACCCCTTCCTAAAAATTCCACTTGCAAAATCGTCAAAACATTTTCTGAAAATTCAATTGAATAGCACTTTCATAAAATTCGGATAAAAACGAAAGAAAGGAAAGCATTATTTCAAAAGGCAAATGCTCATTTAAATTACGAAACGTTTAGTACTGAACAAATTCTGACGTGTGAAATTTAAGTTGATAGAAAAACATAACTAAATACTTCCCAAATGGCGCCAAATAGACAGTACAAAAACTAAATAAATTTTAGAAAATAAATCACTTGTGTAAAATATGGAATCAATAATCGCTACGTAAAAAAGTTAAAATGAAGCAGAAGATCGCCAAATTGTACTAAAGTATTATGGAAGCATTCGGCAAATACGCCATGATCCTACAGTGTAAATCACGTATTGAATTAAATGAGAACAATATTATTGATAAGGATTATTGGGCGCTGTTTGGAAAAGTTATGAAGCGCAAAATAATATATTGAGAACAATTAACTGGAAGGAGGCGAGTAAAAAGTTATCACCACTTGGCGAAATTTTACATTTCATCAAAAATAAGCGATATCGAAAACCTTCCAACCTAGTTTTTATTGAAGAAATAAATATTAAATCGTCAAAAAAGAAAGAAAAATCAACATTAAAAATCGCATGCAGTTAATAATCCACAAAATATCCATAAAAATGAAATGAATTTTCAGAATTTGTTTCGCTGATAAAGCGGACAGTCTACCATAAAATTTCATGTAATTGTTGAACTGTTACTATACTATTAAATCGCCCAAAAAGGAGGGAGAATCCACCTCAAAGTAAAGTATTTAAAATTCTTCTGCAGTTCCACAAAATATGCATAAAAATGAAATGAATTTTTAGAATTTGTTTCGCTCATAAATCGACATGAATAAAGATAAAATAGCATTTTTTCAATCTTACGTTAACAGAAATCATCTATTTGGCGACAAAATTACTATTTATTTTGGCGAAAACACTCAAATTTAGCAGATAAAGTCAGAGGTAAGCCTTGCTTTAAAGTTCGAAAACTACTTTAAATGAATATTGCGCGTGTTCTATTTGTTCTACGAACTTCAGAAAGAGATCATCTTGTGCAGTTTTTTACGGGAATCAATATGCTGCAAAAATCTAAAACGTGGGATGCTTCTTCGATGAGATAAACCCAAAATCAACAGTTTTGCTTAAAATTGGAATAAAAGGAGAACAAATTCGAATTTTCGGAAAAACGCTTCGAGGTGCACGAGGACCTGACCCAAGCTAGCTGTAACCAAAATTTCGTACTCCTAGACCGTTCCAACTCACCAGGAGGCGATCGAAAGACAGACACACACACACAAACTTTCGGTTTTATTTATATAGATGAATGGGAAACATACTATTTTTTATATTCATTTCATTTAGCATTAAGAATTAAGTTGCATAGGCAAAAATCAAAAGTTAGTCAACTTTTGATTTAACGGTTAACCCTTGAACGCATTTGCCCGTGTCTGACACGGGCGAAAGTTACCGGCAAATTTGCACATGCCGTGTCTGACACGGGCGAAAGTTACCGGCAAATTTGCACATTCCGTGTCTGACACGGGCGAAAGTTACCGGAAAATTTGCACATGCCGTGTCTGACACGGGCGAAAGTTATCGGAAAATTTGCACATGCCGTGTCTGACATGGGCGAAAGTTACCGGCAAATTTGCACATTCCGTGTCTGACACGGGCGAAACTTACCGGCAAATTTGCACATGCCGCGTCTCACACGGGCGATTTTGTATCTCGCGTCCTTGATTTCTAATGCCCGTCTGAGATCCGTTTGCACTTTGCTTGTATAAATATTTTACTGTAACTTTTAGCCATCCCCGCTCTCTTGGCAGCCCCTACAACTGAAATTGCCAAAAAACAATTTATACTTTACAAATATATTCATTTTCTGTCAAAAAAACTCGACCAGTTTTTATCACTTTTTTCGAAAACAACTCGTGCTTCAACGGGTTAAAAAAGAAGCATCGATTATTTGTTGAATATTAAATACGTTTCTTAAAGGTCTTAAAAATAACTCTTAATTGAATGGGAAACAAGCTGTTGTTGATTCTATACTTACCAGTTATTATTTATTGAGATTCAAGTTTCGCTTAGTGAAGTCTGTGACTGTTGATTTCGCTATGAAAGGTGAAAGATTGGGTGATAAATGGCATGATCCCTGATTCTTTTTGAGCTAAGTTTTGTGGGAAGAAATGACCTTTCCTTGATGAGTGAGTTAGTGGTATTAGAGGAAAGTTCAAAGACATGAACTATAATAAACTTTTCTTTGATACATGTGTCACACACAAACTGGAAAAAGTGTTTTAAAAGACATATTCTGAGTAATTAAGAGGGAAAGCTTAGGACCTTTTAAGATCATATATATATATATGTTTAAAATGTGTTACAATATCTCTTGATAACATATTTTCGTTCAACAATGTAGTGTAAAATTTAGCTCCCAGGGAAAGTCAGAATGTGCTTAGTATTTGTATCAAATTTCTTCTACTTCTCTTTGAAAAAATGCATCTTGCGTCCGGAAAACTCCATTATACCGCGCCTCAGCATAACGTAAGTAAACGCCCTTTATTATGTCATTTAAAGATGATTCCTTACTTACCATCGTAAATAAATCCTGCCAGCAGTTTAAGAAAACAAATTATGCGTGTGTGACTTCTTTTATAGCGTCTTCAACGATTGTATTCCAGATTCTCTAACATTCATGAAAATTAAACAAATTTTCTCGTGTATGCACGTTTAAAACATTGTTTCTTTAGTAAGTGAATTCCTTCTCTCCCGAATCTATATTTTTCTTAGAACCCCTCGCCTTCCCCATCCCATGTTCCCCATCCAACATAAAGATGTTTTTATTAGGCTCCCTTTTCTCGGAACATTGTTGGTTTATAACCTATCGGTCGATAGACTTTTCTCTACCAGACCCCTACCTGTTAGCCCATAGTATGTGTTAGCCGATGCCTTAGGATTGCTTGCGCCCAGACCGGGTTCGCTCGATAGAGTGGTTGCGCAGTTGAGATGTGTGCTTCTTGCACAGCAGTTACAGTAAATAAAATGTCAGCAAAAAATAAAAGGAAAAAAAAATAGACGAAATTAAAAAAGTTACAAGTAATTGATAAAGTTAAAAAGGATGCAACAAAAGCGAGTATTATTTCGTGAATATGGTGCCCCGATATAGTTTCACTAAACCGCGGTTATGCTATAACGCGGGTACCAAGCATGTCCCCTGACACTCGCGTTTTAAAGGGGTTTCACTGTATTACTGAGAATGTGAATTGTTTTATCTGAAGGATAGTTTTGTGATGCATACCTACTATTTAAATTGCTGCTCTATTAGAAATGTGCAATATAACAAAATCAGCAGGCGCTTCAAATGCAAGTTGAATACCGATATTTACATATGTTAAATAATATTTTTTTTCAAATAATTTGGTTACTAATGGATGGAAAACAACCTACTTTTAACCCCATGCTTCAGGTTTACTATTTTTTGAGATTTAATTACAAAAAAGAGTAACTTTTCAAATTTAAGGTTAAGGAAACAAAATGAGTAGATACATGCTATGTATTTCCAAATGATTTTAAACTAAAAACAAACTCGTCACGAATGAATGGTAAACAAGCAACTGTTGCCTCTATATGTCAAATGTATAATTTAATGAAATTCATGTGGCAAGAAAGTAAGTTTCCATATGTTAATTTGAAAAGAAAAATAATGCATTCTTTGAGATTTTTTTTAAATTGAAAAATGATTACCAATCAACGGGAAACAAACTATTATTATTCCATGTATTTTCTATTAATCGTTCATTGGGGTTTTTTTTTTTCCTAATGGGGCTGCTTATGGTCACTAACCTTTGCCGACCTAGTGCATTCCCCGGAATCCGGCATCCATTCGTTCAAGTAGCTATTACTACTGAGAATTTGGACGCTCCGTTTCCCCTAGATGGCGGCACCTGAGCTCTAAGTGATGCAGATTGCACTAGGAATTTAATTTAGCCGAGAGCATCCAAGCTAAATGTATGCTCAAGGGATCTTTTACATGCCGCATAATCATACGACATGGACGCAGGGGATTTTCCGCATCTTGAAAATCCACCGACTTGGGCCAGGTTTGAACCTGCGATCTTGGGCGTACGAGACCTGCGCCTTATCACTACGCCACCCTGTCGACTCGTTCATTGAGGTAGAAGTTAAAAAGTAAGTAGCTTTCGCTTCGTTGATTAAAGAAGAAATATATCACACATTTCTTCAGTTTTCAAATATGAATTTAGCTTTTAGTTGCATTCGGTTGTGATCGTTTAGTAAATCAGCAAGAAATTTCGTGTTAGAGAATAGCTTCCTTTATTACTTTATCTTTGAAGTTTAAAGTTAACAAAATTATAAAACGCAACAGCACAAAAAAAAAAAAAATACGAAAAGTTTTTTTTATATACATCGATAAAAGCCCTTAGAACTTAAACCAAAAAAAAAAAAAAAATCCTCGCAAAACTGCCTACACCCAGGTATGCAGAATTTCGCAAAACGCAATTTGCAATAAAGCAGCAGTAGTGAAATAATCAGCGAATATCGGCTTCAGCCGTCTGTCTGAACCCCTAAGAAAGTCTTTGAAGTCGCTTTGAAACAGCGATTTATTGTCCCCATTCTATTCTAAGCGCGATTCTAAGTACCCCTGGTTCCATTTCATGCTGTTTCAGCAGTTAAAAGCTACTTTATGCAGCACAATTTAAATGCTGAACCCGATGATATGAGCATGCGTATTATGTAGTAGGATTTAAATGAAGGACCCGATGTGGTGCTTAGAAATCTTTGCAGAAGTGTGATGTTTACAAATTTTATTAACAGATAAAAAATTAGTTAAACATTAAGAGCTGTAAAAAATTTTTTAGCCGTGCGGCATGTCTATTTTTCTATTCTTGTCCAGCCCAATGTCTAGAAATTAAATGCGGAAAAGCATTTTTTTTATTGTACATATTGTGATTTGCCCTGCAATTGATGAGCTAGTTAAGCTTTTAGAAAATGTGGCTAAAGTTAGACTTTTAGTTGTCACAGTTAATTATCTTATCACAGCTGTTCCGTTGTCTGTACAAGTTGGAATATTATTATTACCCCTTTTATTACACTGGTCAACAAAAAAAAAAAAATTTTTTTCTGCCCCAAAGACTTTGTTAACTGATTTTGGAAGTATTTTTCACGCTGAACTCGAAAATGAAAACCATTTCTGTCCATAACGTAAGGATATTCCGTGCAAGGTTCTGTAATAGTTGACATTAATAACATTTACCCTAAATTATTGCAGTACCTTACAAACAAAACCCTTAATGGGACTTGGCACCTTTCAAATGGAGAAAATCGATGAAAATACCGATTTTTCAATTTTTTGCTTAAAATCTGGTTTGTCTCTCCTAGTATATCTGAGCGAAGTTTAATTTAAAGCGATACAACCAATATAAATGTAGTTAAGAAGTAAGAGACTTCGGATATTTCTGATGTTTTAGTAGGGTTTTGAATTCTTTAAACTGCGTTTTCTCGGTTTGTGTTTTTTCGCAACATTGTAGTACTTAAAATGCTAAAACTTCTACATATATTCATATAGCAAATTGAAATTTTTTGTGTGTGTTCAATATGATGTGCTTGATAAAATTAGGGATGGATTTTGCTATATATTTGCAAAAAAAAAAAATTAAATGAAAGTGTAACAAAAGTCGCTTTTTTTTCGGTGTTCTACCATTGATGTAACTTTAAAAACTTTTATCTCAAAAACTAATTAATTAATAGCAAAACCCATCCCTAAAATTGTAAACCATACTATAATAAGTACTTTCGGTAAAAAAAAAATTCGGAAAAAAAAAATCAAGAAATGAAGAAGAAGGAAATTTAAAATCGTTAAATTATTTTTAAAAAATTAAATTTTAAAATTTTTTGTTAGTTGAATTTTGATTTCTCACGTGAAAATCATTTTGTTGAACAATAGCATTCTATAATATGCAATGGGTATAATAGGTAAAAGTTATTAAATAAAGAAAAAAATTGTCAACAGGTGCCTAGTCCCCCTAAGTGATAAGGAAAATGGTTTTCATATTTGAATTCAGCTTTTAAAATACTTCTAAGATCAGTCAATAAAGTCCTTAGGAACCCCCCCCCCCTTTTTTTTCTAAGGGCATTGTAATTTTTACATTAGAAGCATTTCCACCAAAAAAAAAAAAAAAAACAAGAAATTTTCTATTTACCTTAAAAGGGTTGATTTTAACATGTTCTGGCATACTTTGCCTCAGCAATGTCCTTTTTTAACATCCAGCAGTAATCTGCTAACATAGTTGCACTAAACTTCCCTTGATATCTCTTTTCGATAACTGAAATGGCCTGATGGAACCGCTCTCCATGTTCATCGGTTATACGGCTCCCATGTTTTCTGGGGGTATTTTTATGAACAGGGGACTTCTCTGATAAAAAATAGTAGCTCATGCTAATTAAACATGTCGTACAGTATCAATCTTTTGCTATTTGCCTTTGTATCCCAATTCTCGCGAAATTCCAACCGAGACCCGCACCCAGTGCAGTAATTTGATACACATTTCCTTTCGGGGGTGTGCGGGGGCAGTTTGCGACACTCCACTAAGTTTTTTTCATCAAAATAAAGTGACCACTGATTTAACTGTTGACATTCAAGCTTTTTTGTGTACTTTATTTCAATAAAGACGAAGCTGCATGTTCAGAAAAACTCTGAAAAAACGTAAAAATCGAACCATTTCCTTCCTCATAACTAAAATTCTATACGTGATGGAAAAATTTGTGTACTTAAATTTTCTGTACTTTATTTCAATAAAGACGATGCTGCATGTTCAGAAAAACTCTGAAAAAACGTAAAAATCGAACATTTCCTTCCTCATAACTAAAAAACTATACGTGATGGAAAAATTTGTGTACTTAAATTTTGTGTACTTTATTTCAATAAAGACGATGCTGCATGTTCAGAAAAACTCTGAAAAAACGTAAAAATCGAACATTTCCTTCCTCATAACTGAAAAACTATACGTGATGGAAAAATTTTGATGCCAGATATGGATTCCTCGTGCAAAACTACTTCAGGAAAAGTGAAATGCATTCTTGGGGCAAAACACTTGTTGACTAGTGTTATTATTCTGTTGGGGTTTCTAGGGTATATTATCTTCCGGCGTATGTCCGAAATTGGAGAATGTCGAAAATCACCATCTATCAGGCCGGTGATTGTCGACATTCTCTACTTGGTGTATGTCGACATCTACTGGTGATTGTCAACATTCTCCGATTTCGGAGATTCACCGTAACATACATATATATATTAGAAATAATAAAAATGAAAATAATCCACGGTTTAGGTTTCTCACAAAATCTAGGTGGCCATATTAAAGTGTTTATTGCCAAAACTGATAGTAATTGGTATACACTTTGAAACTCGATTGCGATTATTTTCGTTAATGCTGGTAAGGCTCATTCGTGGATTATCAAGTAAGTCTGTAATATATATAAATATATATATATATATAACATTGAAAACTAAATAAATTTTTAAAACCCCTTTTTGAATTCTGTCTCGTTTTTGAAGCATAGATATTTTTTATATGTCCCGCGCCCGGGAAACTAACGTGGGAAATATTATGTAATGAGAACTAAAAATAGTTTTGTAGAAGAACAAATGGAAAAATCTGAGCATCATCACGTGACATGTAGCTCTAAAGGGTATAAAAGGCTCTCGCAAGCTTTTTGCGCTGGAATTCACGATGTAGATTTTGTATATAGATGAGTGGGGATTCACGATGTAAATATTCTTGTAAAAACGTTGGTGTTCGTCTTTGTGTTGTTTTGAATGTGTATTTCCTATGATGAAACTTAAATAAACCAAGGATTTAACTGGACTCTGGTCACGGCTGTTTTCCACGATGGCTTCATAGACGGACATTCGAGAAAAAGAAATGCTGTTGTAACCGCCATGTTACATATATAAATATGTAAATTTGAACTTGCACAAGCAATTAGATGATATTCGGCATAAAATCAGTTTTAACAGTAAGTTCTAGCTAGAACCATATAAGCCTATCTTCCGTATACAATAGTATCGAATTGATAATATAGCTGTCACTCGCTCTTTCTCATTCAGTTTTAGTTATTAATTACTTCAAATTTACTGTTTTCAATGGAAGGCACATATTTATTTACTCACTCAATCATTCGTTTATTTATTTATTTATTCTCTTATTTACTCATTAATTCTTTCCTTAATTCATTTCGAAATATCCTTAAAAATCCAGATCACAAACTTTCATCGGAATATAAGCTCTTTTAGTTTTGGATTAACTTCGTTCATGTACATGCTTTACGTCATAAGAGCTTTCCGATAAAGTTTGTTCCAAGCAAATCCGACTGTTAGATCAGGATTTAGCGATTAGGTTATAGGAGGAAATTTCCACGTAGGTGATATTGTTAATAATTTTCTGCACTGTTCAAAATTGCACAAAAAATTGTTCAAATAAAATAAATATTTCCAACCAAGAACTCCTTTGATGAGCTTGTGTGATGGATCGTGGGTCTTATGTACGGGGTGTGTGTAATTTGCTTTACTTTTGTCCACAGGCGCTAATGTTAAGACGTTTTAGCTGTTCAAAATTGTGCGATAAAATGGGTAAATAAATAAATAAAATAAGATATGTAATTTAAATGTTTTTAGCCGAGATCTTGCAAATGCAAAGACAAATATTTCAAATCGGACAATTTCCTCAGAAGTTATTGGGAGGGGGGGGGGGGGAGATAGACAGACCAACAGAAAATCATTTTCCCCATATCAATAGTGTACCTATACGTTTTATACGTGTGTGTGTATATATATATATATATCAGTCTTTATTTAATTACTTCACGTATGGAAAATTTCTAATTTATCTAAAAGCTAGAAAGCAGAAGAATTTTATTTATCTAACGGAAACTGTGTTTCATCCATAATAACTATCAGCAAATAATGCTTCCAACTTTATCCATTTATCAAGGAATAGTTATGTTTAACATAACTTTGATGAGATGAAGTACTCAGGCACACGCAAGATTAACCAAACTTTTCGTGTAACTTACAGATAAAATTCAAAAATTTGTTGCGGAAACAAAAAGATGAGTAATTGTTTTAAAGAATGATGTACGATTTGGAAGCTCTTTCGACATTAAAATTTTTTTTTTGCTATCTCCAGAAATGATTTATAAACGAAGTTTTGTATATGTTGGTATATTTCAATCATGATCTAAGACGTTAATACTCTAAACTACCTATAAAATCAAGGATCTGACGGTTATTTTTCTCAGTCTGAATTTTTGTTATGCAACTATAAAAATATAAAAGTGAATTCATATACATGCCAAAAAAGTTAATCTTCTCATGCATGAAAACCTCATATGAAGTGACATACATTTTTGCTTAAAATTTTATGCAGATTCGTTCTTGTGCTGCAATTTGCGTGTCGTCCTCATCTAGACACTCCAAACAGTTCTTGGATACCACACAAAGTTTCATAGGGTATTCAAGATTCTTAAAAGATTAAGATCTTTTTGGGAGTCCATGGAGGATTCAAGAAAGAAGAGAAAATCTTAGTTTCGAATCAAATTACGTTTAGTTATTTTTAAGCGTGTTTTGCATTACTGGGAAGTTTGGTATTATTTTACAGCTTCTTATTCCTTATAAAAGAAGTTTGAATATTCAATTTTGCCATGTTTATTACTATCTTGAATAAATATGGCAAAAAAGCATAAAACGTCTTCATACAAGAACACGAATTTTTGACTATACAGGACAAAAATTCTAAAAATAAATTATTACACAACAATCCTGAGATACTAAATTAGTTTGTAACATATGACTTTTCTTTATACAACACAAATAAATAAATGCATGCATGAGAGGGTTAAACGTGTATCATTAATGTTAATTTATTTTTTGTTAAGTTCCAATTAAGAAGAGAATGTTGATTCAATATGCAACGGAAATTACCCACACAACACCATAAAGTTATTTTTTCGCAAAGTTTTCAATATATTTTTTTTCTAATGGGGCTGTGTATAGTCAGTAACCTTTGCAGACCTAGTGCATTCCCGGAAACTGCCATCCATTGTTTCAAGTAGCCAAATTATCGGTGGATGCCATTACCACCTGATGATTTTGGCGCTCAGTTTCCCCCTAGATGGCGGCACCTGAGCTCTAAGTGATGCGAAACTGCACTAGAAACTTTATTTAGCAGAGAGTATCCAAGCCAAACAGACACTCAAGGGATCTTCAACATGCTGCACAATCATACCACATGGACGCTGTCGATTTTCTGCATCATGAAAATCCGCCGACTAGGGCCAGCCTTGATCCTGCGAACTGGCGTACGAGGCCAGCGCAATACCACTACGCCCCCCTGTCGGCATATGATGAAGTTATTATTTACACTGTTAAAAAATTTCCTGAAAATAACGGAAGAAGTACCGACAGCAAGCTGCCCGGGAAAAATTCCATTTCTGATAATATTTTCTCGCGACTTGACAGAAGTTCCATTTCTTTTTTTCTCCGTATATCCTTTTAAATACAGCAACAGTAAAACGGAAAAGTTCCGTTCTCGTATTTACAGGATAGTGATTTACGTTACAGTTCCGTTTTTGGCAGGAAAAACCATGTTTGAAGCACTACGGAAAAGTTCCGTTAAAACTAGTCAAAAAACAATCTGAAATTTCAGGGATTTTTTTAACAGTGGACTACCAAAGTGTTCAAAATATCAACAAAAAAAAATAAAAATAAAGAAAATGTAATATTCCATTGTGTCATTTCCAATTTTTAAGGCGGGGGAAGAGGGAGTTAAAAGGCACAAATTAAATTTATATTGTATTAAAAAACATAATACGTACACATACCAGCTTGTTTCCGTATGCATGTATGTATTATATTATACTTCTTTGTTCTCTCGCCAGTAGGGGCATTCCCCCTTCTGACCCTCTTGAATGACGGGACACATAATAAACAAATATATTATTCAACAAAAAATTATAGTATTCATAATGAGTAATCGTGATTTTAGGAAAGTAGTTTAGTTAGTAATTAGTAAGTTTTAAGTTAAGGGTAAGTTAGTAAGTTTTTTTAGTTAATATTTATTATTATGAGTTAGTAAATATTAAGTTTAAAGGGTAGTCATTATAAAGTTGAGTTGTTTTGTTACTTTAACTCCATTAATTTTCCTATAAATTATTAGTTTGACTTATTAATTTTAGTTATATAATTCTTTGTTTTTTTTCTAAATGTTTTCTTCCCGGTTTTAAGAAATGTGACAAACTATCACTGCGAAGTATTTTGAAGAATAAATAATGTTTTTTATTCAGTTACTAATGGAAACAATTTAAATGATAAAAGAGCACAAAAACTTCATTCACATCTAATTAAAAGTGATGTTTTTATCAGGCACATAATGCATTCACCATCCGCTTTAAAATCTTTCGCAAAACTTGAATAGCGTGCATAAAATATTCATAGGAGCATTTTTCATACGAATAAATTATTTTCCACCGTTATTGTTGTTATGAATAATTTATGTTACACAATTTTTTTTGTTCATGGTTTAATTATCCATTTTGCGCGAAAGCTATTTATGAACCGCATTTAAGCGACCACAAAAATTGAAAAGTATTTGGAGGAAAAAAAATAAATGATATTTATTACGTCAATACGTGTACTTTATCCGTTGGGAAAAGGTGGACACCTTATAATGCAAAAAGCTTTTTAAATATTTAAGAATATGCCAGTTTATTTTTTTTCTTAGTGCGTCTTTTTCGTAAAAGGTATTTAGGATTATTCGAAGGATTTTAACTTCTTTTTCGTTAACTGGATTTTCCTGGAGGAGTCCCATCCATAACACGCATTTTGAAGTGATTTATTAGTAAATTTAAAAATGTATTTGCAAAATTTTAAAATTGATGAAGAGCAAGAATTTTCTACTCTGAGAAATTGATAATTGTGTAAACCTATTGTTAATTCGAATAAAAATATTGATCACAAATTCTTATTATAGTTATTAATGCTCTAGTTTATTATTTACTTCGTAATCAGTTCAAAAAGCTTTTGCATTTCTTTATCAAAAAAAGATTTCAATTCCATCTTTTTTATTAAAAACTGAATACAATTTGAAAACAAGAACGCATGTTAATAGAAAACTAGGAAAAACATTTAGCTAAAATTTAAATCGAGAATGAGAATGTATTCGCTAAAAAAATACCATTTATTTAAACAGTCATTTCATTTATAAATATTCTAAGTATGAAGTTTAAGCCTTTGGTGCTCCAGTTTTAGTTATGTACAATGTTTTGTGTGTCGAAAAAAAAAACAACGTAGTAAATGTAAAATTAACTGGTGAAATAGGTCTGAAAAATACATATGACAGGATTTAAACTTTGTATACAAATAAGGGGGAGGGGACGATAAGCCACAAATAGTTCATGATTTGTTTAGAAATGAATTCTAAAATTATTCACACGCAATTAACTTCCTCAATGCTTTCTTTCTAAGAAAATGTGAGTAAAGCTTCTGTTTATAATTTAGTAAAATATGTTTTTGATAATAGATGTTAATTATCTTCTAAATTTATTGTAAAATACCGAAAAGGTTAAAACCTATTACAGCATTTTTTAAAAACATTTCATCTAAACAATAAAACACCGAAAATTCCTTATATTAACCATAAGGAACCGTTTATTAATGATGTCACGCTTTTTCCCCTTGTATTTGACCCAACCCCCCTTTGTCACAAAATGTCACACTTTAACGGACCCCCCTACCCCCTTTGTCACATGTCACGCTATGTTGCATAAGGATGTCATATTTCTTGTTACCCCTTCACCCTTCCCTTGTCACACTTTGTCACAATTTCATGAATCCCCCTCCCCCCTCGAAGCGTGATATCATTTATGAATGATTTATAAAGTATTTAAGGGGGCACAATATATGAAAAATTAGAAAAACTAGATATTTTCCAAAATATATATTTTTTCTAATTACGTATATCTGAATCTATTAATTTACGTAAAACTGTTTTAAAGCCTCATGCAAACGTTGAAACTTATGTTAGCAATATTTCAAAATATATTAAGGTTTCGTGAATGACTTTAGCAGATTTCATTCAGCATCTAAAATCTGTAAACGCATTTTGCTTTTGTATTTTCGACCAATTACGTCAAATCCCTAAGGCTTTTTATCAGCTAAAGCTACAGCTTTGAGACGTTATATTCTACGGAGTATATTCAACAAAAATTATCATGGGTTTGACTCTGAAGTTTGTAGTTTATTTGTTAAATCTGAAATTTTGAATGTTTTGACCTTTTTTCTGAGATTTTAACGAAAGAAAAAATATTAAAATTCTGTTTTAAAGCCACATGCAAACTTTGAAACCTATCTCAGCAATATTTCACAATATATTACGGTTTCGTGAATGACTTTAGCAGCTTTCATTTAGCATCTAAAATCTGTAAACGCATTTTTCTCTTGTATTTTCGACCAATTACGTCAAATACCTAAAGCTTTTTATCAGCTAAAGATGCAGCTTTGAAACGTTTTATTCCACGGTGTACGTTCAACAAAAATTAGCATGGGTGTCACTCTGAAGTTTGTAGTTTGTTTCTATTTATTTGTTAAATTTGAATTTTTGAAATTTCCGTCCCTTTTTCTGAGATTTTAACGAAATTAAAAATATATTAAAATTCTGTTTTAAAGCCACATGCAACTTTGAAACTTATGTCAGCAGTTTTCCAAAATTTATTAAGGTTTTATGAATGACTTTAGCAGCTTTCATTCAGCATCTAAAATATGTAAACGCATTTTTCTCTTGTATTTTCGACCAATTACGTCAAATCCATAAGGCTTTTTATCAGCTAAAGCTACAGCTTTGAGACGTTGTATTCTAAAGGGGTATATTCAACAAAAATTATCATGGGTTTGAATCTGAAGTTTATAGTTTGTTTTTATTTATTTGTTAAATTTGAATTTTTTAACATTTTTCTGAGATTTTAACAAAAGAAAAAAATATTAAAACTTTAACTAAGTTTCAGATAGTTAATTCCAGGCTAATTTTTATTCTAGAATGATGGGGAAGTATAATAAAGCAAAAATATTTTGAGTAAATATATATAATTGAAGAAATCATAAAAAAAAATATTTTTTTAATTTTAAATTAATATTTGATTACAAGAAGGTTCTCCTTTCAAATTTCATTTCTGATCGCAATTGGAATTAAATGCATGCATTATTTTTTATCTGATTGTTTAATGAAATAAAAATGGAAAAAGGTACTGTGCCCGTTAACGTCCCGAACGACATATATTTCTATATATATTTAAAATTCTATACTGCAGTTCATGCCACCGGTTGCAAAATTTGGTAATGTTTAAAACACGTTCACGCCGGCGTGTAGCACCGGTGGCCTGCACTAGATTGTCTCATCGGAGGCGCGTACCACCGGTGGTACGCATTCAATTGTTCTATTAGGCAGTACGTAACAATATTATAGGATTCTACTTTTAGATAGTTAAGAAAGTTCGCGGTACTGCTGCGTCTCAAAGGATTTTTTTCAGACCAACCGTTGACGGCAATTTCCTTTGCATATTAGGCGGACCCGAGTCGAAAAGCGCGGCATCGAAATTATCTAAAATCAAAGAAATAATGTCCATTCAACTGAAATTTAAAATAATGAAAATTTAACGTGTATTCATTAAAACATTTATTCTTAATAACAATTATAATTAATATTGTATTATAAACATAATTTTTGTTCAATAACATATAAACATTATAATCCATTATTATAAATATAACTCAAATTCCATAAAATTAACAAATAAATTCAATATTATTTTATTTATAACTTCATTATTTACTGCTTTTTGTGTAGTTTGTCAAAACATTTCAAACAGACATACAGTCTGAACAAGCAACAATCAATATCGGTCCGCCAGTTGAAGCGCAGCATGAATTCTAGAGCCGCCTCAGAGCGAAAAACAAGAAAATAGGCCCGGCCGTGAAAGTGTTAAAATAATCTCCCCCACAATTGCGGATGCTGATTTAGACATGCGTGCAGTGCGCCCAGAAACCCCCCGCACCTGCCATTTTCTGGCCTATCGTATTTTTAGATGCCCCCGAGTGCAAGCCCTCGGGAGCAAATGGGGTTCCGGGAGAGCTCGACCAACCGCAAATTTATGAAAACCATTAAAAAAAAAAAAATAAAAAAACATAAAAAATACAGGTTATTGTAAAACACTAAATCACAGTAGAAAGCAAAACTTTAAGAGTATGCATTAAGCGCTATATGACATGAGACAACAATGAGAAACCGTGCAACACTATAAAAAAGTACCAAAATCAATCATACAATATCAAAACAATGTGAAATGGTACACTCAAAAATATACACAAAAACAAAGGAAGATAAAACAAAACTTAGACAAACACTAAGTTCCCTTAAATAGATACCCCTCGCTTGATAAATGCAAAAACAAAGAAGCAAGGAGGGAGCGTGCATGGGGATGCTGGAACGCGTTGCGAATAGCTTGAATGGGTGAAATTTGGCTGCTAGCCCGAATATGATACTTACTGGTTAAAGGGCAATGAAAAACATAGTGGTCAGGCGTACCCATCGCTTCACAGGAGCAATAAGGAGAATCAGAAAGAGCAAAGCGATGAAGATAGCTCGGGAAAGGGCCATGGCCAGAAACCAGGATTGTTTCAAAACGTTGGCTGACCCTTGGAGAAAAACGAACGATTGGAAAGAATTCAAAAACCCGGCGACCAGTATCCGCCTCGTTCCAGCGGTACTGCCAATCCTCTCTAGTTTTGGCTCTAATTTGTTGTATGAAATTGGATTTAGGAAGGGGAAGGGCCGTGTAGGGTAAAAATGCGGGATCCTCAGCTGCCGTACGAGCTAATTGGTCAGCTTTGTCATTTCCCACATTCCCTGAATGACCCTTAACCCAGTGAATTGAAATTCTAGGATTCGAAATTAGCATGCTTTGTACTGAATTTACTAGAGGACTGCGCTGAAGTGGGTCTTTGATAGAAAGGATAGCAGCCTGACTGTCTGAAAAAATTTGAACGTTAGAGGATGGAATTGTGAGCGACAGGTTCGCCGCTGACTTAATAGCAAAAAGTTCCGCCTGAAAAATTGAATTACCAACAGCATGCCTCATTGCACACTCCCCCACTGCACGGTGTCCCTTGTACTGAACCACCGCCGAAGCAACGCCGACGGGCGTTTTGGATCCGTCGGTATAAAAACGATTAAATGATAAAGATGGGGGGTCACGGTCAACACTGCAAGAATAGTCAGAAATTTGCACCCACGAACGCTGAAACCATTTTGGTGCCGCGTGTTCATACAAAGAGGGATCGAATGTTACCCCATCTAAAACGATGGTCCTCCTCTCTACATAGAACTGGGTGAGCCAGATCTTCTCCCTTATCGTCAGGTCTATAGGGGGCACTCCTGCCAGAATGTATAGTGCTGAGTGGGGGCACGTTGCGTACGCCCCGGTTACTGAGAGCAGTGCTCTGCGTTGGAGAGTGAGAACCTTTTTAGTCTGGCGGACTGTTAGAGTGCGTCCCCACAGTCCCGACGCATAAAGGAGAGACGTCTCAAAGACCCGTTTATAGATGAGAGCCCGTTGGCGAATTTTCAAGCCCCAGTTACCCCCCGCGAGACGCTGGAGACCACTTTGAATGAAAATTGCTTTATTCCTTATGTAATCAATGTGTGCATCCCAAGTCAAAAATTGGTTAAATACCACGCCCAAATATTTTAAAGTAGGGCTTCGTTTAATTGATAAATCACCGATGCGTAAGTATGGTGGTCGCACCAGGTCCCGCGGTACCTTGAAAACCAATACCCTTGACTTGCTGCCCGAGGCCTCGAGGTCGTGCTCCCTCAACCAAGCATCCAGTAAAGAAAGAGAAAAGCGACCATTAGCCTCCAGCAGTTGGTTCGTGCGGCCATGAATTAGCAGAAGAAAGTCGTCCGCGAAGGCCTGTATTTTAGTGTCACCGGGCCAGTCAATGGAAAGGAGCGATGCTGCCACCAAGTTCCATAGCTCCGGACCACTACAGGAACCCTGCGGGCAACCCTTCCACTGTGATGTCCAAACGCAGCCGGAGGAGGTTTGAGCATAAACTGTGCGTTCGGATAAGAAACTGGCAAAAAGGTTCAAGACAGCCGGGTCGAAATTACACGAAGACATATACTGTAGAATTTTTACCCAAGGGAGATTGTCGAAAGCCGACACAATGTCAACCGACACTGCCGCCATTAGGGATTCAGAGCTGATACCTTGCAATAGGTTATTGTAGAAGTGAAGAAGGGCGTGCTCGGTCGAGCGCCGAGGTACGAAACCAAACTGCAGTGGATGATGTAGGTTATTAAGGGATAAGTGGCTCTGAAGACGAAAAAGCATTAGTTTTTCAAGAATCTTTGAGATTGTGGGGAGAAGGACTATAGGCCTGTAGGAGGCAAAGCTCGAAGGGTCCTTACCATTCTTTAAAAATAAAATGAGAACACCTTCCTTAAATGCTAGAGGGAAATAGGCAAGCTGTAAACATAAATTGAATAAGGTACAAAGGAAATCAGGGAAAGTCGAATGGAAAGTTGACCAAATAACTCCGTCCAAGCCGTCACGACCCGGGGATTTCTTGCGTGGGAGGAGACGGACCGCCCTGCCAACCTCGGGCTGCGTAAAAGGTGCGGATACCCTCGCTGTGTTGATTTCTGGTTGAAGTGACTTAGGGGTAACAGTAGGAGCAGGATAAAAATGATTTAGAACAGATTTACAAAACGTCTCCTCTGGGGTTGAGGAAGGAAAACGCTCCTTGATTGCTGCGGGAGTAAAGACTTTGCCAAAAGATACGCGATACGGTTTGCCAAAGGACTCCGAGCAGTTTGTGCAGAAACGTTGCCAGGCCGTCTTTGTTGATCTCACTAGTTTCTTGAAGATGGCCAGAGCATTGCTGTACGCCGTTTTGTAGGCTGGCTTAAGTAGAGGATCCGCACATCGTTGAAATCTTTTACGAGCAGCGTAGACCCTCTTCTTATGAATAGTTATAGAGTCATTCCACCTGGTGGACGGGGAATGTGGTGCGAAAATTTTTTTCTTAAAAGTTTGATCCGCGCAGCCCTGTAAATTTTCAGTGAGGCCGGTGTACAGCCTGTCCAGGCCTTCACTAGTTTTAACAGAATTTAACAATGCAACAAAAGGATAAATCTTATTTTATATTAACTTTTTAAATTTATCTGCATTATAATTTGTCTTATATCTTAAGAAACGCGAATGTGAAAACGGAGCGTCTAAAACAATTTTAATGAACTTGTGATCACTGAGTGAGATCTCTTCAGAGACCGACCAAGACACCGGCACAGGCAAAAATCTCGCCAGGGTCAAGTCGGGCCAGCCCTTAGCATGGGGCGTCTCGAAAGTCGGGGGAAAATTTTGTGAATTTAAAACCATTAGGTTATGTAAAGCAATAAAATCAAGAAGACTCTCTCCCCTTTCCTCATTTTTCCTGTATCCCCAACTGCGGGAATGAGCATTAAAGTCGCCCGCGATGATCACAGGCGCAGAGGAAAGAGCCAGAAGGAAAGTGTTCGGTTCCGACAAAAGAGGTTCCAGGGGCTCAAGGGGGGAAGCGTATGCCGAAATTAATACGAGAGGGCCGTCCTTGACCATGATTTTTGCTGCGACGAAGTCATGTGCCTGGTACGTTGAATAAGGACAAATCACACCAGAGGGAAAAAACAGCTGCACGACCACTACCCGACAGAAAACGGCCCCAGCCAGAAGGAATACAAGAGACCTGACCGTGCATCAGGTATGGCTCCTGAGCCAAGATTACATGTACTTTGTCCCTGTTAGCAACTACAGAAACATGTGAAGTTGGTGCTCTACCGCGCTGCAAATTAATTTGGAGAAGACTAAGTGCCGGGGCCGTCGACTTACAGTAAGTGGGTGGAGCAGCAGTATTAAAATCGGAAATACACAAATTTACATTACATATATTGTCAGAGGATGAATGCAAAACAAAAGAATCAACAGAATTTAAATCGATTATATCCATATTATTAGCCATAATTGATATTACGTTTCAAAGTATTAACAAGTTGCTGATAACAAATACACTTAGAGGCAAAGGAGAGATGATCCACAGGGAAGTTAGAACCATATTTGGAATTATGAGTCAAACAATTAGTACAGGTTGGAGACTCGGCCTTGCATTTTTGGCCGTGGTGAGATTCGGTACAGAATGCGCAATAGTGAGTTTTTTCTGTGCAGTTCGCCGCTGTGTGCCCGAACATTTGGCACTTGTAGCAGCGACGGACTCCCATGAACTCCTTGACCGTGTGAATATCCCAAAGGAAGTTCACACGCGGAGAGGACATAATTTTATGAAAGGCGGGAGGGGAACATTCAATCACCAGGCTGACATTTGAGGCCTTGCCAATCAGTTTAAATTTGAAACTGAAGTCCTTCTCCTCTACCATGCCAAATTGGGTCTCAAAGGCAGTGACTACAGTCGACCATTGTACATTCGGGTCGACATTATGGACAATGATACGAGGCAATTTTTTCCTTGCCACCCTGGTGCGGATCATGGCCCCCAACTTGGGATGATCTTCCAGGTGGGCTCTGAGAGACTCTGAATCCTCAACCGAGGGGACGTCCACGGCCAGACCTCCCTTTCCCACATAGCGAACTCTAGAAACCTTAATACCGTCCCGCGTTGGGTCGTAATTATGTTTGAGTACCTTTTTGAGATCCCCGGAGGTTACGTTTGGTGTATTCTTGCGAGGGTAAATTAGTACTGTGCTTTCACTGCGCAAAGCTTGAGCAAATGTAGGAACAGTGGGGAGACGGTTACCATGCTCCAACTCCGTTTCCTGGACCAACTCTTGGGAAACCCGGCCTGTGCCGACGAGAGGTGGGAAATCCCGTTCCAGGGAGTCGGCCTGGACACCAACATCGCAGGTGACTCTCGGAGGAAGATGAGGGGAGTCCCCCGCCTCCATCTGAGTACTCTGATCTTGGCTGGAGGCCCTTAAAACTGGAGCCTGAGTGTTAGCAGAGTGGGGTGAAGACGACGTGCGAGAAAATTTATCCTGCAGGATAACCAACACCTTGATTAACTCGCTCCTCATATCCGACTTAAAAAAAACGCGCTGATTAGGATCTTTAGATTCAACGAGTGTCCTTAGGAACCCAAAGATCTCCTCTGTTGTGTTGACTACGGACACGTAGTCCAGGGCAGGCTGACTGGAGCTATGAAAGAAGCGTTTTAGCGGGCCAACAGTTTTGACGTTGGACTCCCCACTACTTGAAATCAAGTCCACATTTGACGGATGGGACTGAGAAGTAAAAGTATTTAGCGCAGTGGGAGAGGGAGAGTCTCTACGTACGAGAAGTTTTCCCGCGAGAGTCTGCGGAGTAGAAGTTATCCTGTTTAAAACTATTTTATGAGTGTTCCTACCGTTCTTCGACTTTTTCGCACTCATGTTTGCTCGGGAACACAGTAAATAAATATTTAAAACAAAATGAACAAATAATTTATGGGCCCTAATGGCTCGCTACTCAAAATTCACCAAATGTCCTACTTTTTGCCTTTTTGCATAATTTCAAAAAAAAAAAAAAAATTCCAACAAAATTCCACAAAAACCCAAACATCAGGAGAACTAGTCAAGTTATCCAAAATCTGACGGCACTGTACTGGTAGGAGATTTTACCCTGATTAAAATAAGTACCTACAACATGGGGTAAATCCTAAATTTAATTTTCAGTGACGTCACAACTCATAATTTTAACACCAGTTAGGCTTCTCATTCTTAACCTAATTAATTTAGAACACACAAAAGTTAAAATTCTTAATCCTTACTTTAATGCGAGTACAAAGAGTACTCACAACCCCCTCTAAAACCAAATTAAAAAAAAAATTAATTAACTTTAACTAATTAAGCAAATATCTTCCACTGTAATTAATTCATCAAAAAAAAAAAAAAAAGAAACTGACATCACCTGGCCCACGTGAAATCTCCTGCTGATTACAATGCTGGGTCACACTTAAATGCTTAAATGATTTTGAAATTATTGAGTCCTCTCAGAGGGCACCAAAGTACACCATAGTAATACTTTTCGCGGGCAAACTATAGATGACTCGAAAGCACCGTCTACCCGAGGCGTCCCAAAACTACAATAATAAAACAATTACAATTTTCAAAAAGAAGAAAAAAAGAAAACACCTCTTAACAACTAACAACCATCCGTTAATATGCAATACATATTTCGAAACACAAAGAATAACTCTATCATTCAATATATGATACCAATTTCTATCTAAAACTCAAAAATAATTACAGCTTGACAAAATTTCACAATGTTATAATAAATGTAAACACAATGTTAAAGTTGGAATCGAAACATTTAAAAACTAACAATAACATATATTACGAACCCCTGTTCATAACTTAACCAACCAGGATTCCCCTGGTAGATTTCAGCAAGGGCTTTCCAAAAATATTACACTTGATGAGGATTGAACCGGATTACCGGATCTGCAGACTTGACAAGCGAGGCGATGGTATAATAATTGCAAACGCAATGTTAAAGTTGGAATCGAAACATTCAGAAATTAACAATAACACAAGTTACGAACCCCTGGTCATAACTTAACCAACCAGGACTTCCCGGATAGGTCTCGGCAAGAGCTTTCCGAAAATATTACACTTGATGCAGATTGAACCGGATAACCGGATCTGCAGGCTTAACAAGCGGAGCGATGATAGAGCACGTCCTATCTAAACGGGTACGACGGTCGAGCTAGACATGCGTGCTATTTCGACATTACCAATTTCAGAACTATAACTGAATACAACTCTCCCAGAAGGAATATGCTTTCATTAACAGGAATAGAACGCGACGTATCAATAGTTAGCGAAGTGTGACTGGCTGTCGAGAGTTTGATGAATGGCTCTTCCTGTGCGTTCTCGCTTCAGCTCGTCACAAGCAGTCATGGCACCAGCATGGACGTAAATCCGTCAGTTAGAGTTATCTAGGTTCTCTAAAGGAACGCCGCTAGACCTGACACCTGAGAATTCCCGACAGATAACTGTCAACGAATCTCAGGTTTTTGAAACTTTCTTCGTATAAACAAATTTATAACTAGTGTAAGAAACTATATGAAGGAATACACGTATAAAAAGAAACATTTAATTAACATCAACAAACACAACAAATGCAATAAGCGATGACCTATCGCAGATTTTACACTGTCTGACGAAATTGTATTTTGTAAAAGCCGAATGGCAACGGGAAAGAAAAGGTTTTTACATTTTCTTTCCTGTTGCCATTTGGCTTTTTGAAAATACACCTTAAAATCGGCCCCACTCAATGTTAAATTTGATTATCAATAATACATTTAAAATTGAAGCTTAAACAAAAAGTAAAAACCAATTCCTTCAGGCGGGCGATGTTAAGAAATCGCAACTTTTGGGAATCAGGACATACTCAACTAGGTCATATTTCTATAGCTGATTTGTTGATTTCTTTTTGACAGAACGCGCCATATAAGGGATTATTGAGAAAGTATATTGCACTAATGTAGTTAAGGGAATACACGTATAAAAAGAAACATTTAATTAACATCAACAACCACAACAAAGGCTATAGGCGACAACCTAACGTATATTTTACACAGTCTGACTAAAAACATTTTCTTTCCTGTTGCCATTCGGTTTTTACAAAATATACTTTATACTAGCAAACTTACTCGTTACAGTAACAACTTTGAGAAATTATATCAGACCTGTTAAGCCTGGTAACAGAACATTACGTAAATGTTCTGCTACCAGGCTTTACAGGTTTAAATTAAAATTCACGAGCTTATTTTCACGAATTAACTCTATCATTAAAAATTGCTTAGCACTCAATTTAATGCTCCTTAGTAAGAAAAAAATGGACATTAAATCACGTTCGAATTATCCAGGACTTCTCTAATGAATTATATCTGAAGTCAGAATGATACAAAATATAGAAAATCCGATGATTTTTTTTTCTAGTTTTTCTTGACGAAAAAAAAGCTTGAAATAAAAATCAAGCGAAAATACATTCATTGGAATTTTCAAATGGGACTACTTCATGCTGTACTTTTCTCAAGGTATGATTGAATTCAGCGCCAAATTTGGTTTCATTCCTTTAATTGATGTGACACTCTAAAGAACATAAAAGCAAACATAAAAAAATAGTTCTATTTATAGTTTTTATCATTTTTCAGTTTTTAAAAGAGCATTATTTTTTATCATTTCTATTCAAAAAAAATATATATAATGATAAATAAGGAAAATAATCGTGAATGCTTGTCTTTGTAGTAATAAAAAAATAGGGAAAATATTAATTTAACACGTGAGTTCAGAATGCATGCCTCTCAGATTAATATGAAAATTACCGAATTTTCCACGAAACGTCTTCCCGCCGCTCCGACGTACCCTCCATCTATGCAGCAATAGAAGTATTCTCAAACTTTCTTACTTAACTAAATATAGAATCCTACAATATTCGGTGTTACGTACCGCCTAATAGCACAATCGAATGCGTACCACCGGTGGTACGCGCCGCCCGATGAGACAATGAAGTGCGGGCCACCGGTGGTATTTCAATTAAGTTAGTGGTTTTTACAATTAGGCATGAAAAATTTGTGCTTGATTAAATTTTGATTCATAAACTCATTGTTTTCCAAACCCTAAGCAGTATTAGCAATTGAAGCTTCACTTTTGTGAAATGGATCCAAATAATTACGGATACACACTTTTAACTTTAAAATAAGATGACTACTCTCAGAAATTTTGTAATTTCCAGCGTGGCAGAAATAATTTTAAGGGAAATGCTGAATTAAGATAAGAATCTTTCTGCAACGTAATTACTAGTTGAATTGCGACTGGTGTATAGTAGAATATAAGTATAATAAATGTTTATCTTTTTCAACAAAACAAAATTTTCTGAAAAATAAAACTCCATTGAAGTATTTCCTGGAAAAATCCCTAATTTTCCATGAAAACTTTTTGAAAACCCACCTTTTCCTTACATACCCTGTTGAGAGTAATCGCTTTCCCACAGTTTAAACTCAATAGTAAAAGTGTCTGATTTCTGATTGGCTAATACATTAGAAGCTTTCCCCCCTCGGGAGCTCTCAGAAAGTCTATTTCAATCCCATAGCGGACCTGGTAGAGAACTCCAACTGTAATCTGTGATTGGTTAAAGTATAATCCTCCCAAGATCGTATATAAAGAGCCGTGTTTTTGCCATCTCTTCCGGCATCATGCAAATCCCATGCATTTCCCCCCTCTTTCTTCATGGTTTTTCCATTATTTCTCTTACCTTTTTCTTTATTTTTACCCCATTTTTATTGTGTTTGTTTATGTCTTTATTGTTTTTAACTGCCTAGCCCTTACGGGCTAGGCTCGTCGTCGTGTGATGCTCTTCACTTTATTTTATCTGTCGTATGTCTGTAGTCCTCGTTATTTGTAATAAAACTTATGTGCTTATGTTGAAGTTGCTGAATGTCTTCCGCACCCCCCCTCATTTATAACATACTCTCCCCCCCTCAAAAAAAATCCTAGTTCTGGCTAGGTATTTTCATTTTTTTGAAAAAAAAAAAAAGAAAGCAAAAAAAAAAGAGAAAAAAAAACCAAGGATATTGGGTTTAAAAAAACGAACACAAAAACATCTGGGTTTTGCCAACTCTGCTATGAATGTTGAACCCATTGCCTCTTTTATGGTTTTGAAGTTATGAGCTTTGACGGATTACCTATTTCACACAACACTTCCAGGAAAAACTCATTTACTAAAGTTTCTCTTACTTATTGAATTTGAGACCATTGATCCATTGTAAGCACGCTCTGAAAAGCAACGTGTTTCATACAGTCACGTGTAAATGTTTTGACCTTAAAGCAACTCATGTGTTTAAACCAAAACGTGAGTACAGGTGCAGTGAAACAGTAGATACTACATATTTTTGACAACATCTCAAACTACAAAGCATCTCTCTAACAAACCCTAACGTTCGTGAACGTTAATTTAATGCTGCCAAACCGAAAGCATAAAAACAACTACCAGTTATAATTGCAGTCAATAAAAATTGCATTTACAAAGGTAAAGAAACTATTTCATCCAATACGAACTAATTAAACACAACCTTCTGTTCAATTACTTTTAGACTTCTCTTCTTTCCAAGTAACACGAATCATACAAAATAACAAACTCGAATCTTCTTCACGTCAAGGAATTATTGATAACATAATTGAGTAAATTTATTCCAACTGTCTTTTCAACTACACATGTCTCCAGAGGAATCATTTTTATTCCTCAACAAGTCCTGTAATGACATAAAAGAATCCTCTTACAAGTGGTTTAATCTTATGAAAATATGTTCAGTGGGAATTGTACCGCATAACTTGCATTTTTTCCGGACAAAGACAATTTTTACAGTAGAAGGATTTCCGCTTATCTCATTAATTCAATGCCGCGGTCTCAAAAACAATAATGAAAGAAACAATGCGTTGCGATGGAAGGATGGAAAGGGGGAGGTCCAGACGGCAACTTGAGTATTTAAGACTAATTTAATCATGCTGGAATTCATTATAATTCGTAGCTGCTGTGATAATCAAATATCGCTTTGATTCACTTAGTTTGTTTTTTGCGTTTTTATTGACTGAAGTTTTAGCCAGTTGTATTTTTGAAACGATATGAAACGATTTATTTTTTACATATTGTATAAACATGGCCTGAATTTGCATATATGTTCCTAATGAAGCATTTGCATACGTCTTTTTTTATCGCGTTTTTTTCTCTTTTCTTTTTTGCTGATGTATCTCATATTTGCATGGCTTAGGATATAAATAGGAAAACAAAATAAGGGTTTTACAAGGAATACAAACAAACAAAGTCTTTGAATCCCCATGCCTAATACATCGCAGAGAATCATCTAAACTTAATTTTGATGTATGTTTTCAAATACAAGCGTTAACCCCTTGAAACACGAGGGTTTTTTTTTTTTTTTTGAAAAACTGCTAAAAAATTATCGATTTCTTTTTGGACAGAAAATGAGCATATAGGTATAGTATAAATTTATTTTGGCAATTTCAGTTGTAGGTGACAGCGAGGGAGGGGGGTAAAAGTTATATAAAAACTATTCTACAAACAAAGTGCAAATGGATCTTAGGCGGGCATTAGAAAAAAAAATAACGCGAGATACAAGATTGTCTGTGTGAGACACGGGCATGTGTGAATTTGCCGGTAATTTTCGCCCGTGTGAGACTCGGGCAAATGCGTTAAGGGGTTAATAAATAAAAAACTTTCTACTATGCTTTACGTACCTGTTTTGAAAACTACATATTTCAAAACTTTGTCTATCATATCATTATAACAACAAAGTTAACCCTCTCGTGGGCTTTATATTTTCGATTACTACCTGTGTTTTATGTTTTATATTCAATTAAACGATAGTATTAAAGGAAATATATTTTATTTTGCCAAATTTTATGTTTATATCTAAATTTTAGGATGGGAAGCATGCGTCCTCTCCCCCAAAAAAACCATTTATAATCATAGAGAAAAAATCAATTTAATGGTGTTTATTTGGCATGAAAAGATGAAAGTAGGTTGATACACTACATTATGCACACACAAAGTGGGTCCTCTTTTTTTGTCCCTTCCTGCTGCATTTCCTACATCGTCTGTTACTGGAAGCCATCTTTCGCATATTGTTTCTCACACAAGCATTGTGTTTTCATCGTTAAAATACCCATATAACCCATAGTTTTATAATCCATCGTTATAATACCCATATAACCCATAATATATAATACATCGTTATATAACCCATAATAATATTATAACAGCAAATCATTATAATATTATTATGGGTTTTCAGCTTCAAACGGGTAATATTTTGTAACATCATGTAGGTGGTTAGTATCTTTGGCCAAGGCGCGCGAATGGGTCAAACAAACAAGTAAACTTACGGGTAATTTTACCAGAAGAAATAAATAAATGAAGTAAAAACTACTGCATTGTCGTCAAATATACCTCAATTCACTAAGATAACGCCGAAAAACATATATCCATATGTATATTTACTGTTTAATCAAGGGTCCGTTTTCGGACCCTTCGCAAAATTCCAATCAATCAAAATGCACCCTTCACAAAATTCCAATCAATCAAAATGGACCCTTCACAAAATTCCAATCAATCAAAATGGACCCTTCACAACATTCCAATCAATCAAAATGCACCCTTCACAAAATTGCAATCAATCAAAATGGACCCTTCACAAAATTCCAATCAATCAAAATGGACCCTTCACAAAATTCCAATCAATCAAAATGGACCCTTCACAAAATTCCAATCAATCAAAATGGACCCTTCACAAAATTCCAATCAATCAAAATGGAGCCTTCACAAAATTCCAATCGATCAAAATGGACCCTTCACAAAATTCCAATCGATCAGAACAGACCCTTCCCAAAATTACATTGAATCAAAATGGGCCATTCACACACTTCTAATCGATCAAAACGGATCCTACACAAAACTCCATTCAATCAAAATGGATCCTTCAAATCGTACACTGTAAAAAGTTTTGGTGTGACACAACACCAAAAGTGGAGGCAACACTTCGAAACCAAAAAGGGTGTACGAAAACAACAGGTTATTTTTGGTGTACTGAAACACCAAAGATTATTCTTGGAGTTCTCAAAGTTTTGACCACCACAAGTTTTGAAACATACACCAAAGTTGGTGTTTTCACAAGTAAAAATAATTCACGAAAGGTGTCAATGTGGTGTAAAAATTCACCAGTATTGGAGCTTTAATGCAAACTACACCATTTAAAGTGTTCATGAACCCTTGATTTGGTGTTAGCTTGCAATAAAGTGTTTGTTCACACAGTTTTTAAGGTATTTTAACACCAAATTTGGAGCTACTTTACTCCACACTTTTTACAGTGTACTTTTTACAGAATTATTTATTAAATAAGTGGCAAAAAATAATAAAAATTGTGAATCGCTATGTTTAAAATTCTGAATTTTCACAAAAATGTTTTTAAAATTCACAAAAAACGGACCCATGTTAAAAATGCTGAAATGACCCCTGGTTTAATTCTAAGGTGATTAAGTATTGATAAAAAATATTATTTTGCATAAATATATATTAAACAAATTTATTCTTTATGAGATGTAAAGTTTTTTTTTTTTTAATTTTGCTCAAACAAAATTATTACTTTCATGATTAATTTGGAAAACGAAAACTTAACCCAACTGAGTGAGAAATGAAAAGCATTTTGCCCCATTTATAAATATTCATTTCCTTCCAGAAAGAATATGCTTGAGCCCAGAGTATTATAACATTTATTCGATTCGTTTCACGGGTATTGATCTGGACAGATAAGAAAATATTCTGGATTGAAGAAGAAATTGAAATATGCAGATGTCATATTTTATTCAGGAGATACGGTCCAGAAAGACGAGGCTTTGACGGATCCATCGCTACGTTTCTCCAAAGGTCCGCTGATGGAACAGATCACCGTGACGAACTCGGGAAAGATTCCTATTCAGAAATCCAGAAACGAGGAAATGGGATACTTTATGTTCCATCTATTCCAGGCCACATGCCAAATATTTTCCTATCGATGCATTAGCTCTGTATTTATTTATTTGGTTTTTAAAGTTAACTACACACACATTCCGACACACACAGACAAACATACATGCAGTAGAGTTTCGGTTATCCGAGCCCCGATTAACCGAGTTCCGGGTTTACCGAGGTACATTTGCCCTTGAAAAAATTTTTTTTGGCGGCCGATGGCGGCGTCACTGACTGACGTCAGTCATCTAATTATTGTCTGGTGATATAAAAACCTAGAACAACCGTTAAACAGAAAACAATATATATATACTATACATATATACTTCTTCAAGAGACAACTTTAACTGGAACATGTACTCTACTGATGTGTACCTATGAAATTAGATATTTGTATGTATGTAACGTCATTTTTTCCCTTTCATAATAAATGTACAGTAAATGCCTTTTTTTTACATCTTTGACGATATTTACATTCATTTCAACCCATGTTTCCCTCTCGATTTGGACAGAGTCCGTGTTATCCGAGGTGCCCTCGGTCCACATTACCTCGGATAATCGAGGCTCTACTGTATATAGTAAAAGAAGGAATGTCTGCGTATGTTTGTGTTTAATTGTGTTTGTTTGAGGCACGTGTCCGAGGAAAACGGTAAGACTTAGAAAAATAAAATTAGGTGCATTTACTCGAGAAAAACCTGTTGAAGATAAACTGCTAAACCCCTTAACGCATTTGCCCGTGTCTGACACGAGCGAAAGTTACCGTCACATTTGCACACGCCCGTGTCTCACACGGGCGATCTGCTATCTCGCGTTATTTCATTTCTAATGCCTGTCTCAGTTTCGCTTGCATTTTGTATAATAATGTTTTATATAACTTTACCCCCTCCCCCGCTCTCTAGTCGCCCGTACAATTGAAATCGCCAAAAACAATTTATACCTATAAATTCATTTTCTGCCAAAAAAAAACCCCTCGAACACTTCTTACCAGGTTTTTTCGAAAAAACCCGTGCTCCGAGGGGTTAAATAAATAATTTAGTTCATGAAATATTGAATTTATAGAACGTTTGATAGAATAAAACCACCAAAAGGGAGAAAATCGGGACGCGTCACCAAAAACATAACTGAAAGAATTATGAAATTCTCTAATGAATGTGAAACTGGTATCACTGCACTTTTAGCATTAGGAGAAGATGGAACCGTAGTAAAACGTTCAATTCACCGCTGAATAGAACTTTTTTTTAACCCCCTCGTGTTGGTCTCTATGTCAGTTTCATGGTTATTCAAGCGCCTCAAGAATTTTACTTACCACTTTTACTTACCACTACAACTTAATCGTTTATTTCAAAAAGGTACCATCTCTGTTTTGGAAAAAAAAAGGAACTCATTAATTTACACAAATACAAATTTGACGACCAGCATCAGGCTCAAGGCCCAGCTAGGCTGGCTCTAGTCAATTTAGCAGTCCCCAATGAACATCAAGAGCTTTCTTAAAAGTTTTTACCCCACTGCAATTAACAGTCGCTTCCGGTAAACTATTCCAACTGCCTACAACCCTATTGAAGTAGTCATTTTTCCTCATTTCAAGATTAGCCTGAGACTTGAAAAGCTTAAAACCAATGACCCCTGGTTCTACTTTCAGCACATAGCTGTAGTTCATCAATATTTCCCATTTTAATTAATTTAAACAACTGAATCATGCCTCCTCTAACTCTCCTTTGCTCAAGACTATACATATTGAGCCTTTTAGGCCTAACCTCATAATCAATGTCTGAAAGACCACTTACCGATCTTATAGCCCTCCTTTGAACCCTTTCCAATAAGGTAATGTCCTTTTTTAGGTACGGAGACCAAAACTAAACAGCATACTCCAAATGAGGTCTCACCAAACTTCTGTATAATGGCAAAATAATTTTTATGACATAATTAATCAAAAATCTATTTAATTTACCAATATTGCATTGCTATTACCTACTAAAATAAAGTAGTAAATGATTAGACACGTAAAGTTTTCCAACATTTCATAAGCCATTTTTTTTCTATCTCCTGAAAAAAAAAATTTGTTGGACCTTTATAGACTATTATTTGTATTTGTATAGACCTTTTCGAAATAAACAATTCAACTTTAAAACGTACTCTCGTCCGAATTTGACAGTTTACTTATATAAGACCAACGCTTAATGACTGTCAGCTCCTGAGCTGAACTCTAATGCCTAAGGGCACAGGTGGTGACCACGTGTGGTATCCGTGGTAGCCGCGAGATGAAAGGGTCCGACCGTCCCACGGAAAAAGATCGCTGAGGGAATGATAAAACCAACCGTGGGAGCGGACGGTGAGAACAAAGGGGCATTCGGTGCCTGGACACTTCTCGACTGGACTTGAAACGGAGAGGACGCGATCCTGCAGACCTCCCAGGAAAAGATATGTTTAAGGAGTTTGTATATAGCAACATTGTAAATAGCCATATTTAACCAAGAGGATAAATAAAAAGAAATACTAAAAATGCAACAAGCGAGTTTATGATCTCCGCGGTCCTCGATAATATGCAAAACCCTACAAAATGGCGCAGCCGGTAGGATAAGAGTCGAAAAGCTGCAAAAGTGAGAAACTGCAAAGAGGAGCAGCGAATGATTGCAGCAGCCGAGCGGAGCAGCTGAGCTGAGCAGATAATGATTGCAGCAACCGAGCTGAGCAGCGAATGATTGCAGCAGCCGAGCGGAACAGCCGAGCTGAACAGCGAATGATTGCAGCAGCTGAGCTGAACAGCGAATGATTGCAGCAGCCGAGCGGAGCAGCTGAGAGGAGCAGCGAATGAAGGCAACAGCCGCAAAGGATACCAGTGGCAAACGATCGAGGATCTAAGACGGCGACGATGAAATTAGATCAGAGCAGGAATGTGAAAGGTAAGCCTTTTATTCCCAGAATCCCAGCATCTAAATTAGTTTAAGTTAAGAGCTCTGAGTTATTTTTATAGGTGTAAAAATACAGGGGGCAAAACAGGTCAGCGTGGGTAAAGGTATTTTTATGGTTGTAAAAGTACGGGAAATGTATGTACTTTTATTGTTGTAAAAGTACGGGAAGTTTATGTATTTTTATTGTTGTAAAAATACGGGAAGTTTAGGTATTTTTATTGTTGTAAAAGTACGGGAAGTTTATGTAATTTGATTGTTGTAAAAATACGGGAAGTTTAGGTATTTTTATTGCTGAAAAGTACGGAAAGTTAAGGTATTTTTATTGTTGTAAAAATACGGGATATTTATGCATTTTAATGTTGTAAAAATATAGAAAATTGCATATCGTAAAGTGATATTTGTGGTGTACCTATTAAGAACAAAAGAAACTGGTGTATTACAATGATACTGAAAAGTTGTTATTTATCATGCGCAGATTAAAATGTATATGTGTAAACATAGGCAGATAAATATATGCAAGTATACTCAGTTAAGAAAAATTCTACTGCCGTAAATTATTAGAGAAAAGTATTTATTGTTGTGGTTAAAAAAAAAAAAAATGGAATCTTTAACGAGCCATAAGAAAATTGATTTAATTTCTTTAGCTGAAGAGTTAGGGGAAGAGGTACCTCCTAGATGCACGATCGCACAATTGAGGAAATTAATACTTGAATCAAAAGAGTTTAATGAAAAAGAAGTAGAGGGCATTCTCAACAATATTATAGAATTACGGGTGGAAAAGGAATCGAGAGAGAAAGAGGAAAAGATTAGGGAAAAAGAGGAAAAGATTAGGGAAAAAGAGGAAAAGGCTAGGGAACATGAGTATAGGATGTTGGAATTACAAATGAGAATTACGTCAGCAGAAACATTAAAATACTCAGCGAAAGGAACAGACGATCTTATGAACAATTTAAGTAAAATGAAAAATGCATTAGACCCACCAATTAGAGTAGAAGATTGGCCTTTCTATTTCCAAAGAATAGAAACAATGTTCAATTTATATGATATTCCTGAGGAACAATGGGGAAAGTTGTTAGTGTACAAATTAAATGATAAGATGAGAATTAGTACCTGGGTTAAAGAAGAAGATTTAAACAGCTATCATAAAATAAAGGAGGTTATGTTAAAAAGGTACCAAATCACTCCCATACAACACAAAAAGAATTGGGACAGTTGTACAAAACTAGCTCATGAATCCTACACGGAATACTCCTATCGCTTAAATACAGCGTTAAATTTATATTTGAAATCCAGGGAAATTACAACAATAGAAAACCTTAAAGAATTATTAATAGCGGACAAAATAAAAGATAATTTAATGCCTCAAATAAAATCACATATATCTCTAAAGGAAACCGAAAACTGGTTAAAAGTGGAGAAGTTAAGTAGCGAAATCGATAATTTTGTTGCAGCTATGCCAAGACTTCAATATGAAGATCAAAAGGGGAATAAAATGTACGCAAAGGAATTTCAAGTACAAAACGTACAAAATTATCAGCGGAAACGCTTTAATGATCGGAGTGAGCGATATAAAGAAAGTGAAAGGGAAATTATTTTCAAAAATGAAAGGAAAATAGAACGATCAAATATTACGAAAAATGAAAATGCCGTACAATGTTTTTTATGTCAGGAAACGGGTCATTTCAAGCGGGCTTGCCCAAAACTAAAAGATAAAAAGAAAACCAGTTATAAGACATTAGAAGAAAAGGGCCTGAACGAAATATGCGTACCAATAACCAATGCCGAGTTAGTATTACGAGATGTAGCAGAAGGGAAATTGGATGAGGAAAGAGCGATCATCGATCTGGCTATTGATGGAGTGAATTTCCCAGCGATCGTAGATACAGGAGCACAAATTTGTGTTATCAGGAAATCGGTAATACCAATTAAGTATTTAGAATCAGCAGGAAAAATATTCCTTAGACCTGCAATAGGACCACAAGTAGAGGCACAGTTAACGTCCGTGCCGATAAGCCTGTGGAAAGGGTCAAATGAGCCAATAAGTCCTTTTGTAAATATTCATGTGGCAATAGCGGAAAATTTAAATGAAGTTGCTTTAATAACACCAGAGGTATATAGAATAGTAAAAGAGCAATGGGAATATTGTGGTGAGGAAAGGCCAAGCTCTCCGACAGAGCGGGAGAAAGAAGAACACCCAGTCCCGAAGGGATTAGAGGAGCGACGAGGAGATAGAGAAATGTCAGCGGGCGACGAATACGTATTGGCTGAAGGGGTCGAAAACAAGAAAATCGTAGCGAGGGTCGACGAAGAACGAGGGGACTCGATAGGTAGGGAGGAAGGAAATGAGTTTCTTTCAATAATGTCCATGGCAAAGGGGGAGGCGGAAAAATTAGCGGAAGGGGAAATTCCGCTCTCTCATGCGCAAAAATTTCGGAAGGAGCAGAAAGAATGTCCGACTTTAGTAAAGGCATTTAAAGACGCAGAGAAGAAAAAGAATAACTTCTGGGTAGAATCAGATTTACTTTATCACTGGGGTATGGTTGGAGGACAGAAATGCGTCCAATTAGTGGTGCCGAAAGGGCGGAGAAGTGAAATTCTAAAATTGGCTCACGAAATGCCGACTGGGGGACATTTAGCAGCCCGGAAAACGCGAGACAGAGTCGCGATGTCTTTTTGGTGGGAAGGGATGCCCAGAGATGTCAAAGTGTTGTGTGCAGCATGTCATGATTGTCAAATGCGTAGAAAAATAAAAGTCAAGGATAGGGCACCCATAGAAGCAGTAGGGAGGCCAGAACTTCCGTTCCAGGTTGTAAATGCGGATATTTTGGGCCCGATTGAACCAAAATCTTCTCGGGGTCATCAGTATGTGTTATGCATTATGGACCAACACAGTCGTTGGCCGGAAGCAGTACCGATTAAATCGTTAACGGCGAAAAGTACGTGTGAGGCATTTATGGAAGTATTTGTCAGGACTGGAGTTCCACGTATGGTCGCGATGGATAACGGGACGAATTTCGCAGCGAAACTGACGCAGGAATTTCTTAAGAGATTAGGATGTGTTCCAAAATTTTCTACTCCGGGATACCCTCAATCGAATGGTTTAGTGGAAAGATGGGTAGGACCGATGAAATCCATGTTGCATCATGCTATTAATTCACAGGGCAGAGATTGGGACAAGCAGTTGCCATTTTTATTATGGGCATATAGGGAAGTTCCAAATTCAACAACGGGGGTAGCACCGTTTCTATTAGTTCACGGACGTCCACCGGTAGGGCCGTTAGCAATTCTGAAATCGAGTTGGGAGGATGAGGTTATTGTACCCCAAGGAGTAGGGGAATCAGTAGCAGAACACCTACAAAAATTACGGGCGCGTTTAGAAGAAGCCGTCCAATATGCGAATGAGATGGCGAAAGGACAACAGGAAAAATATGTTCATTACCACAATTTAAGATCAAAAGATCACATTTTCTGCACTATTGATGAAGTAGTAGTACTAGTTCCGGATTCCGCCAATCGACTTTGTTCGCAATGGAAAGGGCCAGGGGAAATAGTGGAGAGGAAATCTCAACACTCGTATTTAGTTAGACTTCCTGATGGATCGATTCGACATTTGCATCAAAATAAGTTGCGAAAATATATCCAACCAATAAACACCATAGGAGTAATATATGAAGCGGACGAAGAATTTGGGGAGGTACAACATATACCAATAAAGGGGAAAGAAGAATTAAAGTATGGAGAATCAAAAAAAATTGTAAGCGGGCAAAATCTTCCTTCAGAAAGGGAGAAGCAGTTATTAAAATTAATTTGGGAGCACAAAGAGGTATTTGATGGACAGATCAAACGAGCTAAGGTAGGAGCCCATTCAATTAAATTAAAATTAGGAGCTCAACGAAAACAGCCGCATATCTATAAAGTACCAGAGTTATTAAAGCCCCAAGTTGAAAACCAAATAACCGAATTGTTGGAGAAAGGGTTAATTGAACCTTCGTCAGCGGAAATAGTATATCCGATTGTATGTGTTGCTAAAAAGGATGGCACGATACGTTTGTGTTGTGACTATAGGGCGTTAAATGCGGAGAGTCAGATAATGCCTTTTCCTATGCAAAATTCAGAGAATATGAGAAAATATATTTATAAACATATGTTTTTTTTGTGTATTAGTAAAGTTTAGAATATATACATTGGTGTAAACTCTTGCATGTGAGTAGGGTAGTCTTATTGTATGAGGTGTCATAGATTTTAATGGGTGGGGACACAAACAAAAACACACATCAAAATTTTCGGGTATTCTCTTGGTATATGCAGACTGGGAATGAAAGGGCTACCTATGCTAAAGATGTACTATATATATTCTGTGAACTCTACCATATTTCTTTGGGTATGAACCGCTAGGTAGCTTTTCAAACCGGAGGGGAGATGTCAGCTCCTGAGCTGAACTCTAATGCCTAAGGGCACAGGTGGTGACCACGTGTGGTATCCGTGGTAGCCGCGAGATGAAAGGGTCCGACCGTCCCACGGAAAAAGATCGCTGAGGGAATGATAAAACCAACCGTGGGAGCGGACGGTGAGAACAAAGGGGCATTCGGTGCCTGGACACTTCTCGACTGGACTTGAAACGGAGAGGACGCGATCCTGCAGACCTCCCAGGAAAAGATATGTTTAAGGAGTTTGTATATAGCAACATTGTAAATAGCCATATTTAACCAAGAGGATAAATAAAAAGAAATACTAAAAATGCAACAAGCGAGTTTATGATCTCCGCGGTCCTCGATAATATGCAAAACCCTACAATGACACTATTGATTTACTTTCACATTTAATCCAGGTTACCAAAGCAAAATCATTAGGTATTTTCAGAGTACAAAACACACATCAGCAAAGGTACTGATAATTTAACAATCTTAATCAAAACAAAATCATTAGGGTGCAGAACACATATCTTCAAATGCACCGATAATTAAAGTCGTGTGCAAAACAAAATTATCAAAATCTTATCAGTGTAGACTATGCCAGTGAACATGCACATAACAATATCTTCATTGCTTACAATATCAACAGAGATACAAATATTGAAAAAGGACATTCACATTGCGCATATGTTCAAAATAAGTAAAAGAAAGGTTAAAATGCGCTAATAAAAGGTTAAAAATGGTAAACCGGTTTCAAGGGCAATCAGCCCCTTCGTCTGTATCGAAATTAGAAAAAAAAACTTTTTCTGCTCTTGGTATTGCCGAAGGGGGCGATTGCCATGAAATCGGTTTTCCATTTCTAACCATTTATTAGCGCACCTTAAGGGGACTCGGCTCTAAAAATCGGTCAAAATCTCGATTTTGGGATTTTTGCTCTAAATTATACTTTATATATTAGAGAACGTTTGTGCAAAGTTTCAAACTCCTGCGTACACTCTAAGATATTTTATTTTTGATTTTATATGAGCATTTTAACACTTTTTTTTTACCTAACCAAAAACTTTAAATGACTTTCTCTCAGCTTCGATTTTTTGCATTCTATGTGATAGTTAGGCTTTTCAAATATGTATCTATTTACTTGAAATTTGTATTGCTTGTTCCAAATGTTCAACTAAATGTATCCTAGAATGGAATTTTTGATTAGTTTCTTAGAAATTATTTTAATGCATTTCAACTTTGAAAATCTTGCAATACCGAGATTTTTCTTAGATTTTTCAGCTTTAATTTTTTTTTCAAGAACTAATAAAGACATCAAAATTTCCATACTACAAAGTGAGGAGTATAGTTTGTTCTTTCTCTAAAAATAAATCCAGGCAAAAATCTCGCATTTTAAAAAAGGAATAGAGTTTTAATTTTTTTTTAAATTTCGAATTTTTTGGACTTTTTAAAAATATTTTTCTTCTATAACACATAACGTTACAGTCATAAACATATATAACCAGTCAATACATCTTGAAATATGTTTAATTTGAGAAGGTGGATGTTTAGGTGCCGAGTCCCCCCTTAAGACACTGAAAGCTCATTTTCTGTTAAAGTTACTCACCATCAGATACAGGTCAAAACCCATTCCACAAATCCCTTTTAACGAACTCGCTTCGAGAACACAAACTTAAATCCGCAACATTATTTCACATATTTTTTATTTCCGATCTGCTTTCAAATGCTCAAGACATCAGAGAAAGTTTGCAGTGATAAGTGGCCGAGGGGAGCAGAGCTTCGAAAATATCGGAAATTGAAAGATACGGAAGCTCTATTTTATTCAAGCGATGGGGAAGGATTTTCGACCGATCTCTCAATTTGCGGAAGAGCACGATTTTCTCCGTCGCTGTAAAGATTTTTATTGGAGGGAAAGTGTTTGCTAAATGCGTAACTGTGGAGGAGAGATGTCACAGGTTTTGATGCAAAGGATGAAAATTGCATTTTGATGCATATCATTTGATCTTCCTGAGCGATGACTAATGATATATTTCCGAGCGCTTGAGTCTGTAGGTGAAGAAAGAGAAAGTTTGGGTTGTTGATGTGAGGGAAAACATTCTTTAGGCAATTACAAACTAAACTATGTTTTTTTCAGTTTATGAAAGAAAAAATATAAACAACATGTTTTACATATTTTTTGCGCATGCTGCGAATGTTAAGAATATGTCAAATAAAAGAATTTTTAAAAAATGATTAAAATGGTAAAGCCTTACACAAGCCATTTTACTTTTGTTTGCGTGTAGTGTCTAATGTCACTTGGATATCCAAGCTTCCTTTCGCAGAGCGACTAGGAATTAAGGCTGTAAGGAGTGCCTTACGTTTATATATGAGCAACACAACGGTGAAAGTACGACTTGACTCATTATGTACTTGGATGACACCAGATGGCGTCACCTCTAATACGCCACCTTTCTGTTTAGACCTAAGAGTGAAGGAAAGGGAAAATATCCACCTTCTGGTACCCTCGGAACTGCGTCGGGACTTCAGGGGCTCGGGTATCAAACCCGAGATCCTCCTATCTGAAGCTCGACATCCTAACTACTAGGCTGCGACGGCCGTATTACTATTAAAACGGTTTATAAGTTTTGAATAAAATGTATGAAATTAATGAAGCAAGAAACATTGTATTTGTTTGCATAAACAAAAATTGTCACTAAAATTACAGGTACAAAAGCTTAATTTTTTTAAAATGACATAATTAATTAAGGCAGCATACTTAAGAGTAAACACTAATAGGAAGTTTTCTGGTGGTTTTGATCTATCAGTGTTAAAATAACTTTATTTAAGTTAAAATAGTTTCAATATTTTTGCTTGTGACAGCGAATTCTATTTTAAATGCAATCTCAAAATTATTTTGCACATAAATATAATTTTAACAGTTCAACATATGTGTTACTTTTTCCTGTAAGTTACATTAAAATTATTCACTCTTTATTTTTCAATTATTTCGATGATAAGCTCTGTTTTCTGCGCAATTTTTAAATACATTTTGGTTGAAGCAAAAACGGTATAGCTTCTTAATTCGTTTCAGTGTATCCATTCTAACAAACGTCTGGAAAACATCGTGATTTTTAATGCTACTAAGCCACTTGAAATGAAATGTGTTTTTTCCTTTAAAACTTTATTTTCACAGTTAGAAGAAAGTAATTTTATATTAGTAATTAAGTCGGAAATCATATTACGATTTAAACCACTATTCCTTCCGAATATTCAAGTCTCAGCGATAAAGGAATTTGGTGAGATTATAACTAGGATTATTTTGAAAAAAAACCAATCGGCAATAATGCTTTCCTGACAAACAATATTTAACCTCTTCGAAAACTGCAAATGCAAAATAACTAGCTACATACGTTAGAAGTGAAATTATATCTTTTATAAGAAGGTTAAAGTTTAAGAAATTATTTTAAGTGTAGATGGAGTAACATATACCATTTGATGGAATTTAATATCTTCAAAATAAATGCTTTATAAAGTGACCAAACTAATGTAAACGTCAAACCGGGTATCAATAAACCAAACGCTACAACCAAAGTACCGTTTGAGTACTTTTAAATGAATTTAAAATTTCGCTCATAAATACTATCAGAACATAGTGATTAATGACTATTTTACACAAAAAAATATTTTTGTTTCAAAAGTCCAAGTATTGGTCCCTGAATTGTACGTATGTCAAACATTAGCTTTATTATTTTTTTACTAGTAATGCTTTTGGCACAGAAAAAAAATATTGCTTCCGAATTACCTGCATTCAGTGGATCCATAAGTGATTGTTATTGAACAATCTGACTGCATAACCGAGGTGAATAATAATGTCTGTTGATAGCCAGCCCAGTAGAAGCAATGGATTTCATCCTGCGGAGAGAAGGGATTCGCTTCTTCGAGAGACAGTCCTGAGGCTTGTAAGTTGACCACTTGCGGTGCAGCACTTTAGTGGTCAACTTAGACAGGTGGTCAACTTAAAGGGTGAGGTAGAGGTTAAAGGGCTAATTCCGTTCCTGACAAAAGTGGTCAACTTAAAAAGGGGGTCAACTTTACAGGTTTTACTGTAGCAGCTATTTGCGGAATGGGAAAGAGAAAGTTCGGCAAGCCTCTAACAATTAAATACACTGTGGACAAATTACACGACATCCATGATTCACAAGCATTTTTATTTATTTATTTATTTATTTTTTTTGAAACCTGAATTATATAAAAGCCAATTTTTATGAGTTACAAGAGTTTACCTGCTTAACTCATTGAGGTCATTGACGGAATTCATTTGTCGAAACTGCCTGTATGCGCTTATTATGCAAATGAGCCATTTGGAATCGAACGATGGCTTTACTGCAAAGACCCTAACCGCGATCTTAGTTGACTTTAGTTCAGCAGTTTCAGCCACTTTTCATTTCATGCTTGCTTTGAGAAATATTCAGCTCAAGGTATTAAAAGCAGAGATCTGGATCGGAGCTTGGAGCATAAGTGCGGAACAGTGACTCAGCGAGATTTTTCTCAAAACTGGAGCAAAATTTTTCTTTGGATCAACTCTTCGATTTTTAAAATTAATTATTTTTTATAGGATAAAAAAAAGTAAGTAAAGACAAAGGATATAAATAATATAGTTTCTTAAAATTGTTTGAACTGCGAAGTATTTGGATGTTATAGCTGAGCTGGAGCGAAGCAGCTCTAAAACGTGGCTTCCCCTATATCCCCGATTCAAAGGGCCCCTTCAGGATATCGAACAACTTTTTAAAATTAATTAAGCAAGTGTACTAATAGAAGTCTAAAAACTAAAACTAAACTCAGTGGCGCGCCAGCCCTTTTGGGGGCCATGGCCTACTGTGCCCATCCCAGTTTTCGAGAAGGAGGGCCCTCGGGTGCAGAAGCAGAAGTTCCGGTCAGGTGGTCGGTCTGAAGCGGAACCCCCCGCGTTTAGATCCCAATCATGCTTGGTCCTCATTTTATCGACCCCACTTGCAGGGATGAAAGGCTGGGTCGACCCTGCCCAGCCCGGGAATCGAAAACCGGACCTGTGACATGGTAGCACGGAAGGCTACCACTCAGCCACTGGGCTTCTACTAATAGAAGTCTTTTAACCTTTTAACTGTGATGCCCGAGATTTTCTCGGGCACAGCACTGGTGTTCCAAAACGAGTGGTAGCATCCTCGAATATACAGTGGCTACAAAACCTTAAAAGTTTTATGCATGTAATTGAAAATATCAGTTTTTAAGTGCTAAGTATATTTTATTCTGTACTAAACATTTGATATTTGCAATAAAACAAATTGACAATATATCGCTTATGGAAATGAACAGTGTAATATCTACAAAATGGACATTTTTCAAGAGAGGCGTTTGAACGTTTTACAATTTGTTTTTATTTAATTACCTTATTTGTTTCAATGATCATTATAATCGATTTTGTTCAGAAAATAGTTATTGTTCTAGTTTTCTCTCACAAAATGGATGTTAATGATGTCAGAAAATTAGGAATAACTATAAAAAGTAGTCATTACAGTATTGCACCAAAAAATAAACTTGGCCTTTCGCCTTAATTTTTGAACAGTTTCTTACAGCAGTATTCCCAATATAAAAAGCACTAAACTCTGAACATTTTGATATTAAAAAAAAACCGATTTTTTGCAGATATATTACACATTTCATTTCTATAAGCGATATGTACTCAAATCATCAAAATAACTTGACAGTTAAAGGATTAAGCACCGGAATGAAAATAAAAAACTTAAAAATAACATTTTTTTAAAAACATGACCATTAAATAAAAACTATTAAACCACATTAAATATTTAGGATAATCCATCCATTTTAACGCTTCGTTTTAGTCTTCAACACAAGTAATTGCCTTCCTTCCACTACAAGAAATTTGAAACTACTTATCTACAAGCAACTAAATCATTAGAAAAGCTCTCTGTACGAAATATTTTTGCTTGAATATGATCTTCCAACCCCACAAAATGAAGAGAACGAAGACATTATTTCATTTTTTCGATCCGGTTCCGAATGCTCCCAACGTCTGAAGAAGCTTGCAGTGATAAGTGGATGGAGGAAGAGGATTTTGGAAAATATCGGAAATTGAAAGGTACTGATGCCCTACTTTATTCAAGAGATAGGATAGATGGAAAGGGATTTTCGACAGATTTCTCAATTTGTAGAGGAGCACAAGTTTCTCCGTTGCAATGGGCATACTGGAGAAAGTTTATCTAGGTTCATAACTGCGGAGGAAGTTTATCATAATTTCAGGCAAGGAATAAAATGTAAACCGTTTAGTAGATCATTTGATCTTCTTCACCGATCAGTTTTTGTTCACTTGAACTCTGTTGTTGTGTTGTTGGATCTAATGACACTTGGGTATCCAAGCTCTGCTTCGTAGAGTGACCAGGAATTAGGGTGGTAAGCCTTCCGTTTATGGATGAGCACCACACCGGTGAAACTACGACTTAGCTCAATGTATTTGGTTGACACCAAATGCCAGCACCACAAGCCCGCCACCTTCCTTCTTTGACCTGAGAGTGAATGGAAGGGAAATTATCCAGCCCTCGGAACCTCAAGGTCAGCGGATTTTACATGCACGTATTCCAAAGTGTTCATGGTGGGTGGAGCTCCTTTGACAGTGCAGAAAAAAAAAGTGCTCAGAACACAACAAGAAAGTTGTAAGTGAACAGGCAACAAGCAGAAAGACAGGCGGGATTTATGCCAAATGGATCGGATTAGAAGTTAATCAGCTTTGTTTCCTGATATTTGGAAACTTTTTTATAATTTTTCCTGAACGTGTTTCCCTCTTTCCTTCTTTCAAGACATCTGATTAGTCTTCATCATTCTTTGTCTTTGTTCATTTTGGTTAATCCCTAAACCGACCCATTTGGTACACTTAGTGTTTCTGGTTGTTGTCTGTTCACACAATTCCTTTGTGTGCTGGGCAACTTTCTTTCCTGTACTGATGAAGAGGCTTCCTTGTAACCTCGAAATAGCTCTTTGCATTATCCTTTTCTTTCTTTCTTTCTAATGAGGCAGTGTATGGTCACCAACCTTTGCAGACCTAGTGCATCCCCCGGAAACCGGCACCCATTCTTTCAAGCAGCCAGCACTATCGCGGATGCCATTACCACTTGAAAATTTTGACGCTCTCTTTCCCCCTAGATAAGGGCTCCTGAGCTCTAATTGATGCGAAACTGCACTGGGAATTTAATTTCAAATGGGGCTGCGCATGGTCACAAATCTTTGAAGACCTAGTGTATTCCCGGGAATCTGGCATCCCTTTTCAAGCAGCACCACTATCTGCTGAAGTATTATTAATTTGAGAATTTGGACGCTAAATTTCCCTTGGATAGCGGCACCTGAGCTCTCATTGAGGCAGATTGCACTAGGAATTGAATTTAGCCGAGAGCACCCAAGCCAAAGAGATACTCAAAGGATCCTTAACATGGCGCATAATTACACGACATGGGCTGCTCCAACGATTTTCTGCATCTTGAAAAATCCACCGACTTGGGCCAGGTTTGATCCTGGGAGCATGGGCGTAGGAGGCCGGTGCCTTACCACTACGCCACCCTGCCAACTCTATTTGAATTTTGATTTGACATTTTGTGATTTATTTACGTTGCTTTTTCCTTGTACTAATATGTTAGCACGAAATATTTTTGATCATTTGTCTTAAAATCCTTACGAATTATTTCTCCATGCGCAGCAAAAGCAAGAAACTCTTTCCGCACAAGCATAGAGGTGACTGAAACATCATTTCTCTCTTTAGGTATGTTTCGAAACCCCCACATACCTGGAAAAGATTGCAGTGATAATTGGAAAGGAATGTGATATCTCACAAAATATCGGAAATTGGAGGAAACAGACTTCCTGTTTTGTTCCCGATTTATTAAAGATCAAAAAACTATTTTTGACAGAGCTCTCAATTTGCGGAGGCAATATTGCGGATTTCCTCCTGTGTGCAGTGAAGATATTTCTTAGAAAGAAAGTATGCACCTGAATGCATAAGCTGAAGAAAAGATGCATGTGATAGATAGACAATCATTGAAAAATCATCTTAGCGTTTATAGCTTTATTTTCTGTGATAAATAACGATGATTTTCCTATTGTCAAATGCAGTAAAAAATATTAAAATATAGGGTGTTCATTAACTATTGTCGGGGTTTCCGTACCTCATAACTACTGTTGCAAGTTTGTCGTGGAAAAAAAAGAGTGCGAAATTCTCCGGGACATTCGCGGCAAATTTCGCGAAATGTTCGCAAGAACAGATATAACAAAATATAGCATATCTGCAATGAAAGTTATTCTTCATCCTGAAATATAGGGCTATTATTAAAAATGGAAGGATTATTAACTTCGTTAAAAACATTTAAATATTTACATTGACTAGAATAAAAAACTATGTTTATTGTTACAGCTTTCCGAAAAATAATTTTGAATTTTTCTTGGTACAAGTTTAGAGCCTTTTTAGACTTAGGGTTCTCAGATTTATCCCTGGTTTCTGAAATTTTTAAAAATCAGATATTTTGCGAGTCAATGATTAAAAAAAAAAAAAAAGAAGAAAAATTCGCGGAGTTTAGGAAAAAGCTTTAAAAATCGCGAAAATCATCGCGGGAACTCGCGGCGCGATAAACTTGCAATCCTACTCATAACTTTCGAATAAAAAATATTACGCAAAAACCGATTATGTATTCGTAAATTAGAACTCAAAGAATGCTACGTGGCAACAATGCGATCTTAGCGCATTTGCAGAAACTTTTTAGACGAGAACTTTCCCGACAGATGGCGTAGACCAATCCCGACATGGAATTGGTCTACTAACAATCCCATGGCCTCCGAGATCACCAGATATAGGTAACACCGCTGGACTTCTTTCTATGGAGGTTTGTCAAGAACATTGTGTACAAGACCCCTGTGCCCTCCCTTGATGAGCTAAAGCGCAGAATTGTTACCACTATCCAAAGTGTTACCCTACAGATGCTGGAGAACACTTAGAGGGAAATCGAATTTCGTCTCGATGTGTTACGAGCCACGAAGGGCAGCCATGTGCAAATTCATTAATCTTTCTAATATCATTAATAAAATTCTTTGAGTTGTAATTTACGAATATGTAATCGGTTTTTGACTACTATTTTTATTCAAAAGTTATGAGGTAAGGAAACCCCGACAATAATTAATAAACACCCTGTATATATAAAGCAAATGATTAAAAATGATTTGTGCTAAATTATGAGTACAAAGAAAAAGCACAACGTAACTGAAGCACAAATTGTCAAAAACAATAATGCAAAAAGGTATTTCGAGGCTACAATGCAGCTTCTTCATCGGTGCGGGAAAAGAAATACTCAACACACAACTAGAAAGTTGTGAGTGAACAGGCAACAACCAGAAATACACCCGGTGTTTATGCCGAACGGGTCGAATTAGAAATTAACTAATATGAACAAAGACAAGGAATGAAGAAGACCAATCAGAGGCCAGGAACATGAAAAGGAAGGATACAGGGAACACATACAGGGGAAAAAAACATTGTTTTGACAATTTGTGCTTTATCCCCTTAAGGATCGGTTAATTTTCAAGAAAACGGTCATAAAAGTGGCTATTTTTGTATCCCTGAAAATTATATAAAAATATGTGTATGAACAATATATATATTCATTTTGAATTTTTGATTTGTTTTTTATTTTGAAATTTGAAACGCTCCAGCCCGGAAATATCATGGGAGCGAGAAATAGAGAGTGAAGCCTCACCCCGTCATTTTCACGGGAGCCAGAGGGAAGGGTTTATGTACGTTGTTCTCATATTAAAATGTATAGTTCTTCCCAAATGGCAATGACGTTTACTGATTCATATTAAAAATATATATTCTTTCAAATTAAAAGTGAAAAACTCAGGAACATAAAATGCCTCTACATCTGATTTTATAAATTTCTAAAAAAATAGTTAACTTAAAGAGAATACATTTTAACCCTTATTCTCATAAAGTAGCATATATGTTAATTTATGAGAATAAGGGTTAATGGTTCAATGAAGAAATTTATCTTGTTATTTTTGCCAACAGTTTATGAGTGCAGACTAATTCTGCATGATTTTTTTAAGGGTAATAAGACATGTTTAAACTGCTCTTTGGTAATGAAATTCTGTTGGTAAAATCTTTAAGCAATTGAAAGCAATGTCTCCGTTTTGCTAAATATATATTAACACAAACTTAAATCGTTTTTTTTTTTTTTTTTTGGTATCGCTAAACTGTAAGGAATTTAACTGACTGTCTCGTCCTAACTGTTAGCACAAAAGACGTCATCAAAAATGTTCGCTTAAACGATACTAAAGAGTGAAACAATGCTTTCCAGATAAAACTTTTTCTACGGAGAACCCGAGCCGAGTCAAACGAATGTATATTACCTTTTAAGTGTGAAATCCGGTATTTCATAGAATAACTAGGTAATTCATGAAATAACCGGAGAAGTCAATTAAAGTACAGTAGCCCCTCGTTATATCGAGCTTGTCGGGGGACAGCAAAAAAGCGCGATCGATCCGAATGCGAGATATAGCCGATGCAGTTAGAAATAACTCGAAACGTACAAGTAAATTGAGTGGACCTGTGCATGCCACCAGATCATGGTGTGAAAACGATGTCGAAGAAACGATGACAGCCATTTTTTTTCTAGAAAATTCTTTTACCTATCACCCTCCCTTTCTTGCTTAAGGGGATTGTATAATTTGGAGTTGTTCAACCAAGTGCGAATACTTTCTGTACTAAAAGACATCCAGATATCGGTGTATTTTTTCTCCTTGGGCAGTAAACATCAGTCTCTTTCATTCATTGAGCGTTAGGATCAATACAAAATGAACAAGTAAAACGTCAACTGGTTTGAGTAGAATCATTCTGCATAAAATTTACGGGGACATAGAAAAAGCGCGATATATCCGAATGAGCGATATAACCGATGCCGTTAGAAATAACTCAAAGAGTACAAGTAAATTGAGTGGACCTATGCATGCCCCCAGATCATGGTGTGAAAACGATGTCGGAGATAAAGGTAACCATTTTCTTCACAGAAAGTTCCTTTACCCATCACTCCCCCTTTCTTGGTTAAGGGGATCGTATAATTTGCATTTGTTCAGCCGAGTGCGAATCGTTTTTGTATTAGTCCCGAAATGGGTGTATTTTTTCTCCTTGGGCAGTAAACATCTGTCTCTGACATTCAATGGGCGTTAGGATCAATACAAAAAGAACAAGCAAAACGTCAACTGGTTTGAGCAGAATCATTCTGCAGGCATGTAAATTGGTGAGTGGGAGAAGAATTGCTGCAGATTTTAACTGCAGAAGATTCAGAAGAAAGGAAAACATTCGAGTTCGATGGCTTTGTTTAGTGGGGGGAAAGGACTTTACTCAGAAATGCCATTTTTTTTCTTTCGAGAACTCAAACTTAAAATTCTCGGAGACGTAGAAAAAGTGCGATATATCCGAGTGAGCGATATAGCGAGGGGTTACTGTATATAAAATTATTGAATTCTACGATGTAACTAGGTGTTCTATAGAATAACGATAAATAATGACTGCCCTCGCAAGTTCTTTGAATCGGTTCTAGCTGCTTCTAAGACAGTTCTGAACCACTTAGAGCTGCTTTGCAATGATGTGTGTGTGTGTGTACATTTCATTCCATTACTTTTAGACGTAGAATTTAGACGCATGTATGTTAACTAATGTTAGAAATATGAGCAAAACAATAAATTGTATCATGCGCTTTTCCTTATTATTTATCAATTAATCGTCCGCAAGGGGAATAAAATGAATTTTTAGAGAGATTTTAGATATTTATGATCAATAATTAATTTATAAAATAACTTATTTCTCCTTAACGGTTATCATTTGTTATTTTGTTGAAACACTAGGCAAAATATAAAATTTTTCATCTATTATATACTTTAAGTAGTTATTTCATGAAATACCTAACTATTCTATAAAATAACTGAATTATGCACTTTAACGGTAACATATATATACATTTTTTTTTGTTGTTAAAGGAGCCATTAAAGAAAAGTTGCATTTTTGCATGCAGAAAAAAAAAGTTACTGTGAAGAGAACATCAAATTTCATTCACTCTTTAACCATCCTGTTGCAACAACTTCAAAACTTTAATATACGTTAATAGATAATTACGTTACTGAAATGCATTATTATGCAGAAATGGGCAAAAAATAAACTAGAAACGAAATACACCAAAATGCTGTCAAGACAGAATTTCAAATCTAAACGCACCAATCTTTAATAAAATACATTTTGTCGTATGTATCTTTGAATGTGTAGTTAGGATTTGAAAGACAATGCATTCTGATTTGAAGCAACATTTTCAAAAGCGGCTTGATGGAAAAATAATTTTTGCTGTCAAATTATGAGACAAATTGCTGGAAAGATATTCGGAAACAATTACCGAAGCAACTGTCCATTCTCATTATCGTTTAGCACGCTACAAAACCATTTATCCAATCACCGTTTGCATCGTCCTCGATAGGGATTGGACAGGAATTTTAGCTGTCTCCAACACATTTGCGCTAGAGTAGGTAGTGTGGTATATTATGGACTAACGAGTAACTTTGTCTGTCGCATGGATGCGGGAAAGTGTTTCACAATAGACATAATGAGTTTGTAAGGATATAGATGAAATTTGTAGAGAAATACAATTGAGAAACAAAACTACAAAATATTTTAGGTCGACAAGAGAAAGCTACTTATTGAACTTCAAATAAGCAGTTTTTTCAGAAAAAAACCTTGATGTATAAAGTTAAAATACTTATAATATGCCTGAACTTATGTATTTTTAAAAAAAAACTTTTGTCAATTTTTCTAGTTTTGGGACTAACAAATCAGTTAGTTCTTTTGAAGCACTAAATATTCACTGTTGATGTCTACACTAATAATTTTTGTATAGGAAATTGAATATTTCAACAAAGAGGGCATACCTTCTTATGCTTTGGAAAAAAGTTGTTAATACTTAAAAATAGGGCGCTTATAAGCTGCTTTCAAAAATTCTAGGCAAAACTACATAATATATCACATGACTAAAGTGTTTCCCAAGACTTTAAGTATCATATTATGCACTTATTATACTTAAGTTCGTTTAAGTTTAAAAATATGTAAGTGATACTTTTCGTTGGACCTTCTTTAGGTTTTAGTCCTTATGTAAAAATTTTCCAGCCGACATTACATTTCGAAAACTTTCCTAAAATTCTGTTGTCTGAGCGTCTGATGTAACTCTTACAATATTACGTAAGAAGCTTAGAATTTCGTAACCAAAAATAAAGTGCACTTACCCTGGGAAAGGGAAATGAAAAAGAAATTTCAATTTAATACTTTGCTTACTTGAATGAAGCTTGTTCATAAAAAATAATTTATTAGAATTTTATTGTGTCCTCAAAATTTGTTTTAAAGTTAAAATGAGTTCCCTTTTTTTCTTCCGGTTTCCAGACTATTAAAATCTAAAGTTTTCAATTAGAATTTCAATTCTTTAATGCGATTATGTCAGTGTTTGTGCATGTTTGAATTGTATAACTAAAATTCCTGTTATCGGGTTATTCCAACGTTAGTAACGTAACATTTTCAAAAACTAAATTCAGTTATTTTTTAGTTTTTGCAGATAAAATTACCCAATAATTGCTGTTGTTATTTTATAATATTGCGTTACATTAAGAGAACATGAAAACTATACAAGACAACTCACCAAAAAATGCTTTGTGATAAAATATGAGTACAAGTAAAAAAAAATAAAAACATGTAAGTAAAGCAATGTAAAAGAAAATTACATTTTATGTTTCTGGACTCTGATTAGTCTTCTTCATTCCTTGTCTTTGTTTCTATTGGTTAATATCTAACCCGACCCATTCGGTATAAACATCGACTGTCTTTCCGGTTGTTGCCTGTTCACTCACAACTTTCTAGCTGTATGTTGAGCATTTCGGTTCTTGCCCTGATGAAGAGGCTCCATTGCACTCGAAATAGCTATTTGCATTACTGTTTTGACAATTTGTGTTTTATTTACGTTGCTTCTTTCTTGTACTCGCGAAAACGATACTTAAGATTAAATTTCGTAGAAACTGTTAATGGATTTTGTCTAAAATAAGTTAAGCAAGTAACGTAACACAATAAAATAATAAAATAATTTTATGCTAAGTACACTGTAACACAATGTTTTTCTCGTTAAGAAAGCACAAATAAGCATTAAAATACAGACATATGTTTCGGGATTGCTTGGATTCCTTTTTTCAATGCGATAGGGAGCTTCTAGATGCAAAAACGAAGCTCCCTATCGCATTAAAAAAGGGCTATCCCAAAACATATGACTGTATTTTAATAATTATTTGTGGAATATTATAGGTGAAAGAAATTTTATTACAACGTAACACAATGTTGAAAAAAAAGTTACGTTAGTCACGTGCAATAGATGAGACTAAATAAGTTAATCCTTCTTAAAAGTTTAATCTCAAAGACATGTTTCATGATTTCAGGGTCTAATAGAAAATTATAAAAGTCATAAAAATGTTTAAGCGACAACTGTCATTGTAAAAACGACAAAAACATGCAATAGATTAGACCAAATAATTAATAATTCTTAAATGTTTAATCTCAAAAATATGCTTCATAATTTATGTGTCTAATAAAATAATTTAAGAGTCACAAAAACATTTAGTAGGCAAGTATCCTTGTAAAAACAAAAATAACTGAATTTAGTTTTTGAAAATAATTTACATTAGTCACAAAGGATTGATCCAGTTTACAAATGTGACATATTACTTTGAACTTTGGGCATCGTCCTTTTTTGTATTTTTGTCACAAAATATAACGTTGTCTGTACATGTATAGGCGATCCAAATTTTGTCTCCCACATTCTATCCTACTTTTAGCGTTTTGCTCAAGGGTTGCCATACGTTATGTAGAGACAAACAATAGAACTAATTAGTCTTTGAAATAAAAAGTAAACCTCTGTCCTACACAGAAAAAAAAAAAACGTAAAACGAAGCACAAAATTTGCAATTTTTGAAAATTTGATGCTTAGTTTAACGTTGATTTTTATTTTAAAATGTTTTTTGTAGGTAAGTAATTTTAAACTCTGATAAAATGAAAGACCAAAAAATATTTCTACGTGTTATTCAATTAAAAAGCTGAAGGCAATAAGACAATTTCACTTCATGTTGCATAATTAGCGAACGAACGACAGGAAAAAATATTTTAAGTTAATTTGAAGTAATGTATTAGAGCTTGGTTTTACGCACTTTCCCTTTACAAACCATATTTTAAATTTTTAAAATCTTTTCGCGTTTAAACTCGTCTGATAGAATATTCTTTCACAAAGCTCAGCAAGGAAATCTCTGACGAAAAATAATTTACCTTTCGAAATCATATAAGCCAGCAAGCTCCGTAAGAGGAGATGAGAAAAATAATTATCTGGTTTAGCTGTCTATCCTTATTAGTGTTTAACTCGATGCGCGATTATTTATCTAATTACCTTCAGTGTCGATCCGGCCACAAATTCGACAGTCAATTCTCACGTGATTCATCTCAGATACACAGCTACTCTAAGCCAGAACAATTATAACAAACAAAATGGCAACACAGGAGTTGAACTCCATTGTTTAAGGCTACAGTTTACACTTGAAATATCGAAAATTGGACAAAATATCGGATTGGTGTATGAAATATGCCTACACTGTATTAATGAATATTAGATATGTAATTTATGTTTATAATACTAAATTTTTTAATACATAAGTATTTTTATATAGTTACACATTTTTAAAATGAGAAAAGTCTTTTTTATCAAAATCAAAATTACCTCAGAACGTAAATTCAAAACGTTCCACGTTCCGAAATGTTTATGCTCTTGCTACCAAACTTTCCAAAAGTATTCTTATATTACGTAGTTATAATTTAATGGATGAAATGTCGCAGTAATAAATATTTAAAAGAAGATATTTGACGTATTTATTGAAAAAAAAAATCACTACATTTTCAGAAAATTTTATATGAAAGTACATTTTTGCCTATGTTTTTGAAAATTATTATATAAAATGTTTTATTTTATATATTCATTTATAAAAGGATATCTAAGGATTTAAAATCAGGAAGAAATTTGAATTTTTTAAAAAAATTGCGGCACGTGGAACGTTTTTAAAAAGTTCAAAATTGTTTTTAGTTTTTAATTTTAAAAAAACTACCAATTTTTTCACGCTAAATTTTTGTGGTATATTTTTACTAACATAAATACAAGCTGAGAAAATTTTAAGTTTGCACATGAAGAATAAAAAAAAAGTGTAAATTGTAGCCTTAAGTTAGGAGTACGAAATTTAGCAACGTTGAATAGGTCTAACCATTATGAATATTATATCCGTACGACATGCTCCATAACAAAGCAGGTTTTGTATTTATGAACTTAACTTTTTTGTAGCTATGTACTTAATTAATAACTTAGAGTAAATGCAAATGTATGTAATCAAACTTCAAGGCTGTGGTAAAGATAAAGTTGACCAAAACTGGGAGCATGGGGAAAGAAAAAAAAAACAAAGGGGTGAGGGGGCGAGAACAGAAGGATTAGATGATTTCTAGTTACCAAGAAGTTTGGATGTAGGACTATTTTTTGAGACAACATGATACATTTGACCAAAATTGAACCTGGAGAAAAAAAAGGAGGGTGAGGGGGACGATAACAGAAGAATAGGAGGATTTCTAATCATCAGATTTTTTTTGAGACAACTTCCTACCTTTCAGCTATAAGATTTTTGTAAGGCTGGAAAATATGTTGGTTTTTTTGCGGTTTTACCTTTGTTCAGATAGGCCTACAACCACGGACTAAATATCAGTATAGACTGCGCCTTCCATTGCACGCGAGGTAGAAATGGATATTCAGGATGCAAGGAAATCAGGTTCAATACATGGGAGGACTTCGACATTTAGCACTTTCATCATCCTCATAGCGAAACTATATTAATTTTTCAATTGTTGAAAACTTGTCGGCTGAAACGTAGACCATTCAGTTCACCAAATGATCACGTGATTTTAGTCAGAAACCCGCTCATGTTGACAGACTATACATAATCCCAAATTTCAGCCGTGTGCATCTTTGATTTGTGATTCTAACCACCAGACCTTATACGATTTTTAAACGGACAACTGGTTTTCAAGAAACAGTTTATTGTAGGATCCAGATGGGGTCCTGAGTTGTTTTCACAATCTAGTCTGGTAATATATGTAATTTTAGGTCATTATTTTTCAAAATTTAGTGTCCTCTTCCCTCAAAAAGGAGGAAAAAAAACGTTTGTGACATTGAAACAGATATTGGTATAAACAATAATGCACAACATAAAATAAACAAAATAAAAATACATGCATACATTCATACATATATATATTGCGTACAGCAGAAATTAGTAAGAAACCTAATTCATTTAATCAAACATGTGACACATTCCCAATACATATATTTAATCCGCTTCATTCGTAAATAAAACACATGATTTCAAAAACTATTTCGTAACTTACAAATAAAAGTGTTATAAAGCTGAAACATTGTTTTCTATTTTTATCTCTTCTTTATGTGAATATACTTTTTTTATTACACATGGATGTAATCTTTGTTTCAAAATAAGTCATTGTTTGCTAAGTACTTTGAAAACTTTTTTTGAATCATGAAGAATTAAATAGAAAACATACACAATGCACTGAAGAAAACTCTGCAACGCTGTGCGACTACTTATTCAATACTTGGAAACAAAGGATATACATAAAAAAAAACTTCTTATTATAAAGGCTTTCCTTTCGGTCCATAAAAAAAAGGGTTTAAAATTTGAGACGCGCTTATTTGTGTGAAAGAGGAAGGGTTTTTTTTTAACATTGCGTGCTAAGCATAATGCAAAACCAAATGAAGAATTTTAGCGGGTTTTTTTTTTTTCTTCAAAATAATCTTATTTTTTAAAATGACTTTTTTTTTTTATTTTTATCTCTTGTTTCTCGCATTAAAAATATGTTTTAACACTTTTAAGTCTCTTTACTGAAATACTAGTAAGCCCGGCGGTCATACGAAATGACCGCTGTTCTAGTTATAAATTGTAATTAAAATGATTTGTGCAAAGGTGCCTGCTAATTCAAACTGAATTCCCAGGTTAGGCGGCGCGGACGCTTCTTGGCTTCCTGTCCCACACTACTATATATTTATTTACTACATAATCAAATTGTTTGGGAAAAATATATATTTATCATCGAAAGAACTTATTAAAAATTTTATTATGCTTTACAAAACAAAAGTTTTAACGAAACTGTGCAAATACAGCTCTGCCACTCAATAAGAAAAATAAAAAAAGCGCAGACGATAAAGAAATAAAGTTTAAAAAAAAGAAAGGATTAAGATAAATTTGTGTATACATTAATTTTTAACGGAGATTGCAAACACAGCGGAGCTTCACTCAATATACTAGAGAAACGTTTTGATTATTATTAGTATATTTGTTACATTTGTTACAACAATGTCAACTGCATTGATTCGCTTGTTTACAAGGTTGGAAACGACGGCAACAAAGCAAAAATAAAATAAAACGGGTCAAAAAATCATTGAAAAATTAAAACAAAAATAATTTGAAAAACTAATTGAATCATAACTTTCATTTTTGCAACGATGAGTTTCTCGGGTCGTAAACATTAACCGTGCCGAATGTGGTCCCGATTGGTAAAACGGCCTGGGATTCTATAGCAAACAGACAGAATAAGCCGCTTATATATAAGATTTATATGGTGGTAATAAAATACAATATGCTAAATAATGATAACAGTTGCTTATAAGTCGACTATAAACATCTTTAAAAATAGAGCTTTAAGAAGAGATAAGAAAGTGGTGCTTAACACCAGATTTACCATACCAGTCATTTTGACTGTTTTGAAGCTTCCATTTTGCTTAATTTGTTACCAATTACAGTGCAATTTTCAATTGTATCTTTTTCTAATACACGGTAAGCAGAACAAGTGAATGGGACTAAAACTTTTATTATAACGAGTAGCAACTTCGGGTAAAATGAAAGTTTAGAAATGGTTGAAAACGGCCTGGTAAATCTAGTGTTAATGTTCAAATATTTAACAACTGGCAATGTTTGAATTTATAATCGCAGTGACGGCAACATTCATTGTACTTTTTGCATTTGATGATAGATAGTCTTTAGTGACGAAGCTCGATTCAGTATACTTTCCCACTATGTGGGAAATTTAGATGCTAACAAATTAAAGGACAGCAAATCTAGACAGATATGCCATGGAATATGATTAGAAACCAGTTTGTCTCGATATCGCAATCACACCGCATAGGCTTATTGGTATGTCAAGAGTCCCTAGACTTCATTTGTGCAAAATCTTATTAAAAATGCGTTTTTAAAAATTTAGTTTTAGTTTTAATTGCTTGTTTTTTCTGAGAGCAACAAAACATTTGCTGTATAAAATAAAATTTTGTTACCTAAAATCTGGAAAATTATGTCGTGGAATATCATTAGGAACCAGTATGTCTCGATCCTTGATCAGAGCGCATAGGTTTCATTGGTATGCAAGTAGGCACTAGACTTCATTTGTGAAAAATCTTATTAAAAACTGTCTTTTTAAATTATTTTGTTCTATTTTTAATTGCTTGTTTTATGAGGTATACGAACAACACCGAAAGTTCTAATCTATTCAAATTTTGATTATTTAATGGAAAATTAGAAAAAAAAATGAAAATCATTTACATTAATAGAAATATAATTTCACGTTAATTTAAAGCACAAATGAGCATTAAAACGAAGACATATGTTTCGGGATTGCTTGGAATCCCTTTTTCAATGCGACAGGGAGCTTCTAGATGCAACATTCACAGACATAATTCTCTGAAACTAAAAGAATAAACTAATTATTTTCCTCTGATATTATCTATGTCAAAGGCTATTGTTATATTATCATGTGCAAATTTGACACATATTTTAAATACATTACAAAAAATTGTGTTTTAATAAAGCTTACCTGTGATTAACATAACATGCAAATACACATTTAACTTAAAATGGTACAGGTAACATTAACACAAATATAAGTATTGCTAGGAGTGCCCACCCCCCCTAAAAAGCTACAGAACCTCCAAAATCACCTAACAATCATCCAATTCAACCCCCAAATGCCCTCCGCCCCCCCCAAAAGTAGAATTTCAACGGCAAAGTCTGTGCCCTGCCTTCTTCCTGGTTGGCACCCCTGAGTATACAAATAGGATTTTATTAAAGATTGACATGTGTATGACAAGTATGTTGACTTGTAAATAAAATTTATGTAAGTCTTTCAATAAAACTGTTTACTTCATAAGCAGAATGCTTGTTTGAATAGAATGAGATAAGATATTTAAAAAAATTATTATTATGAATAAGAAATTAAATGGATTTTTTTGTTCTGAAAATAATTTTGATGTTTAGGTGCAAAGATAAAACAACGTAGAAAAGCAAATTCATTTACATTTAGCACAACTAAAATGTACATTTTACATTTTAGCACAAAGCATTTTGATCATTTGTCTTATACTTTTGGCTTAAACGCGCCTTTTGATCATCTATCTTTTTTTCCTGTGTTCATTTTATTATGTCTGAAATTAACAGGTTTTGCAGTCTTAGACTCAAGAAGTATAGGTTTTTGGATCATTTGTCCTTTCTCTGCAGATGCAAACGTATGAGAATTGTTCCTAAGTTTATTTCTTTAAATTGTAATCTTTCGGTTTCTCCAAAAATCAACAATGTGCTTTTTCGTTCCAAGTTAGCTCTTTTAAGAGCTCTGATTCAGGAAACTCGTAAAAAAGTTGCTGCCATTGAAAATGAATTGTTTGCGTTGCATATAAAACATTCCAATTCGGTCTTTGACTTTGACTCAATCGATAGAAAAAGTTGGAATAGGGTTCTTTAGTCCACTTTTAAACATAGATCTACTCTTCAGAAAAAGTTTGAATCTCTTTGCATTATTGCATTAATAATGCGGTTGATACTCTTGATGGTTTGCCAAAGGTGAATCTGAAGCCTGTTGTTAATCTTTCTTCAAAACCTCTAAATTCTGATCAGCTCTATGCTCTCAAACTGAATAACAATTTTGCTTGTTCTTCAAAACCTCCATTTCCTAAGTTGGTTGCTCCAATTGAGAAAGCCTTTAGATTTAGTGCTCTCACTGCTTCTCAAAAGGATTCGATTAGGCATCTCATTGCAAATACTGTGGATTTTAACTCGAAGTTATCTTCAAATACTTTCAGCAAGCATGCTAATAGTTTTGTCAAAAACTTGTGCTCTGATCCTGATCTGATTATTACTAAGGCAGATAAGGGAGGTCAAATTGTTGTTCTAGATAAAAGCTCTTACTTTGATAAATGTAATGATTTACTTAAGGTTGGTCCTTATGTGACACTTCGCAAAGACCCCAGCACTAGTGAGATAAATTTGATTAGTAAGGCTGTAAAGTCTTCTCCTGTCATTTGCGATTCTTCAAAAAGGTCTTTGATTCCTTCAGTCGCACACTGTGCCAGATTTTACGCTCTTCCTAAGGTCCACAAACCTGGTATACCTCTCCGTCCTATTGTCTCCAATATTGGTACTGCTTCTTATAAGCTTGCTAAACACTTGGACTCCATCTTTTCTCCTCTTTTGAACGGCAATTCTTTCACTGTTAAAACTTCCGTTGACTTCGTTCACAAGCTTCGTGATTTTAAACCTTTTGGTTTAACTATGGCTTCTTTTGATGTAAACTCGCTTTTCACAAATGAACCGGTTAATGGCGCGTTGGATTGTCTTAAATTGAGACTTCAGGAATATCATTTCTCTAGTTTTGAGACTGAAGAACTTATTTCTCTTACTCGTGTTTGTCCTGAGCAAAATACGTTTGTATTTGATGTTGTGTACTTTCGTATGACTGAAGGTTTGGCTATGGGTAATCCTTTAAGCCCTATTTTAAGTGACATTTATATGCACTATTTTGAGACTAAACTTTTCGAAACCATAAAGTTTCCTTTTTATGTCCGTTATGTTGATGATTGTTTTGTATTGCTTGATCAGAATCAAGTGGATATTGATCATTTACTTGACAAGCTTACTTCCATTGATCCTTGCATTCAATTCACTACTGAAATGGAAGTTGATAGTTCTCTTTCATTCTTGGACGTTTTAATTACTAAAAGTAATGACGATTTTATGACTTCAGTGTTTCGTAAGCCTTTTGCTGTTACACTGCCTCCTCACAAATGTTCTTCTCACCCTCCAAACCAAAAGTTAACCTCTTTCAAGGCTCTTGTTTTCCTTGCTTTGAATATATGTTCCACTTCTAACTCTTTGTATGCTGAGCTTTCTTACATTAAAGCTGTGGCTTTGGATCGTGGTTATTCTCCTAAGGTCGTTGATTCTATTTATAACAGGTTAATTAAGCCTTCACCCTCTGGCAATGTTTCTAAGCTCAAGCCTGATTATACTATTATTTTACCTTTTTATCCAAAAATCAGTCAGCAAATTGCTAAAATATTGAAGAAGTTTGGGTTTGATACTGCATTTTCCCCTGTAAATAAAATAAAATTAACAAATTTGAAGTATCCCATTGATTCGCACAGCAACTGGGGTATTTATAGTATTTCTTGTAAATGTGGTCTTTCTTACATAGGTCAAACTAAACGTGCCTTTAAGCACCGTCTGAAAGAACATGAAAATTATGTTAAGCGTAAAGAACTTGCACGTTCTTCTATTGCCCAGCATTGTTGGACGTTTGATCATTGTTTTGAATTTTCTTCTGCTAGAATTATCAGTAAATGCTCTTCGGTCTATGAACTTGAATTTTAGGAAGCTTATCACATTTGGAAAAATTCTCAGTCTTTAGTAAATTATTTTTCCAGCACTCCATATTTTCCTGACATTTGGAAACAATTTTTATAATTTTTCTTTCCTTTCCTATTCTTTCCCGCCTTTGCCTCTTGGGCTCTGCTCCCGCCTTGTTCCTGGCCTCTGATTGGTCAATCGCTAATCCGACACATTTGGTATAGATACCGGTGTCCCTCTGGTTATTGCCTTGTTCACTCACAGCTTTCTTGCTTGTGTGTTGAGCGTTTCTTTTTCTTTTCTGCACTGATGAAGAGGCTCCATTGTAGCTTCGAAATACCTATTTGCGTTACTTTTTATTCTGAATTTGTGCTTTTCTACGTTGTTTTATCTTTGCACTTACATTTTAGCACAAAGCATTTTGATCATTTGTCTTATAATTTTGATGTTTGTTTAAAATTTTGATATTTCATATGTAATCATGTTATGTTAGTCACACGTACTACTACCAGAAAAAAAGAAAATTATTTATGTTCAGCCTCATCAATCTAACTGCATCCATCACATAGAAGAGATCAGGGGGGGGGGGGATTTATAAAATATGATAATTTAAGGCAAATAGCTAATTTAATTCATGTTTTTGTGACTAACATAACAAGTAAATCAGATTGAACACTAATTACCTTCGAAGCATTAATTTTAATTCAATGACGAAAAATTGCTTTGTTATAAAGAAAACGCTTATGCTTCAATGGCAAAAAGAAAACTAAATTGTTATTTGCAGTTTTACTGATAAAATATAATTATAAAAAGTGAGAAAATGCAAGACATTTTGAGTAATTACATATGTTGTATTGACAGCTATTTTTTGTAGGTTTTGAGCAATGATTTTGCAAAAACTGAAGTTAAAGTCTAAAAATTTCAGAAATTACCTTTAAAATGACGTACAATATAATATATATATTAAAAGTTGAGAAAATCATGTCTGGGTTGACACTTACGTGGAATTGCCCTGCTTAATAAAATCTCATTTTATTTCTTACCTTAAAAAAATGCGAATCTTACAACAGACAACTAAATGAACGTATTTTTAAAAAAATTTATGCCGACTTTTATTTTGGGGTATAAAATAGCTCAGAACTTCAACATGGAATTTGTTGTTGTCCGTAAGGCATTCATAACTTCAAAAAAAAAAAAAAAATGACTATAAACCTATTCCAAGATCCTTGAAAGTTTTCGCTGGACTGTAAGATTTCCCAATCTTGACGAAAGATTAAAATATATATATATTTTTAAAACTAATTCTTATGAGCCCATTGCGTGCAGCAACAAGTTTTAGATTTTATGTGAAACGTGAATTTGTTAAAAATTATATTAGCCTTTGTGAGGTTATTTTAATAGCCTTACAACATTTTAGATAAATCACTTTAAACACCGCTGTAAATAAATCACAAAACAACCCTTTGCATAAAATATTTACACCTTGTAATTATAACTAAACTATCACCACTTATTGAAAATGATAGTGTTCACATCTGTAAGATTCGTGACGACAGCAACACAAAAACAAGGAAGAAAAAACCTACAAAGTTTAAATTTCTCCGGAAAAGCAGTTTACGAGAAATCCCTCCTCTTAATGTGAGAAAATGCATAATTACCTCTGTAGATCCTCATTAAAAGAAATTAGAAGCCATCTCAAAAGACGCTAAGGTAAGTTTCAGCCAGGCACATAACAGCTTTTAGAGTACTGAGGAAAATGAAATGGTGTTTTTTCACCCCATGCTCCGAAGCAGATAATGGAGTACGCTCGGAGCATGTGAGAATCATCCCCAAAGCGAGAAAATTAGATTGAAATTTTGTTTTCAGTTTTAATTTTTTGATGTAGTTTTGCTCGATTGGTAACATATTGTTGGAGTTGAGTTGTATCAGAACAAAATATTGTTTTGTACCGCTATTTTATTATGGGGATCATTTATAAATGATGTCACGCTTCGAGGGGGGAGGGGGGTTCTTGAAATTGGATGGGGGTTACAAGAAGTTTGACATCATGCAATATTCAACATAGCGTGAGGTGTGAGAAAGGGGGGAGGGGGTCCGCTGAAGTGTGACATATTGTGACAAAGGCTTAGGGGGGGGGGGTCAAATATATGGGAGAAAATCGGTGACATCATTTATGAACGGATCCATGATTTATAACCTACTTCACAAAGAAGGATAATATACATTCTTACCGTATGCATGTTGCTTATTTGGTTTGTTTGTAACTTCTCACTGGATGAATCGATCTTCATAATTCTTTTTTTAATCGATAAAGAGTGGTTTCCCATAGGTCCCGTACCTTCGTTTCACCAAATTCGATAACTAAAAAAAAACAGTTTGGGTAGAATGGTAGTCTTTTTTTTTTTTTTTTTGTTTGCTTTTTGATCCATAACTTTTGACTAAAAGAACCGATTTTGATGGGGTTTTTTAATTGATAAAGGATGGTCTAGCTTAATCGATTTGAAACCATTTGTTCTTTAAAAATTACGTTATGCGTGAAGAAAAAGTACTTTGCTCTTAATTGGAAAAGTTATTTTAGTCAAACTGAAAATAATGGAACAAGATAAAAACTGCACTCAAACAGAAAAAAATGACGGAGCAACATTAGAGTTAAGTTTTAAAAGAGACAGTACTGAAAACAAGCGTGGAAAAATGCTCTAAACTTACAACAAATACTGACAATAAACTGCCAAGATTTTAGCTTAATATATTCTTTTTTTGTCAAAATAGATTTTTCACAATTAACTTACTTTTTACATCTGTTCTACTTCATTGCTTCTTTATTATCTTTAACTATACGTCAAACATTAGTTTTTAAATATTGAAGTTTCGATCTATTAAATATTTATTTTTTGACATCTAAATGGTTAAGACAATAACAAAACTCATAAGTTCAACAATGCCAGACTCAGAAAACTAATTATTGAATTTTTATTAATTTTTAAATATCACACGTCAGCTAATGCTTGAGACTAAAAAAAATGATGGTGGCTAGTTGCGAATAATCCCCAAAAAATTAGTCGCCACTTTGATACTGTTGGCCGCCAGTTAGAACCATGTTTCAAACTAATATTTCCTCCCCCAACAGGGGCCTCATTTTGCTTACAAACATGTACATACATGTATCTTAAACTACACTTTGTCAGAAAATTACACAAAAGTCATACTAATCAAGGGGTTTAACAGCGGAAATTTGCAATTTTCGTACTCGTACTTGAGAAGGTACATTGAGATTGCGATTTGTATAAAAGGTTCGTTTTTGCGTTTGCGAATTTAATTGCTGGCCATTATTAATGGCCAAGTTATAATTAAGAAAATGGCAGGTCGCCTGTTTTGGTGACCGTCATGACATTTTGCGGTCGCCCAATGCAAATTTTTAGTCGCCAATGGCGAACGGCGACCGCTAGTCTCGACCTTTAACGTCAGCGCAAGACCCAGTCACACTTTACGTTTCACTGTAGCCTTTACGTTGCTCTCAATTAGTTCCTCTGATCTTTATTTAATTATTACATTGAAATTATTACTTCATTATGGAGTCTATATTTTTAAGAGGTAAATCAAGCAGCGTGTCAAAAGAAACATTAATGATGTAATTTCATTTATCCAATTTTGTGCAGAGTATTTCTTACTTAGCAGCTTTCATCGCTTGCGAGCAATTTAAAGGCAAACCTGATGCCTTTGAACAGTTGAAACTTTTTCTACGACTCCTGTTTGGTGGACATCCGCGGAACTCAAACCCCGGGAGTGTCGTTCCTATTGTAGCCAAGTTCTTGTGTCACCACAGAGTCGTGACTTTGCTCCCTAAAGTGTGATGGCACGTGCGCAGAAAATTGTTTTTGCGTCGCGTACTACTCTTTAACTTTTAAAATTTTTAATAATAAATACTTTTGTTTCGGACATGATGTTTATAGACGTGATTCCATCAAATAAAAATAAAACCTCAAAATCGAAAACTTCACTATTTTTTATTAATTTTTTTTTTTTTGGAAAGGATTTTTTTTTTTTTAAAATTTTTGTTTTCATTCTTTATTTGCAGGTACTTTGGGAAAAATGCGTTTTTTTTTTCATCGATAAACTTTCTTGAAGTATTAAGTGCCAATTTTTGATGACGCATTGTTTAAATTTTAAATACTGAAAAGTGTGAAAATTGAGCCTTATTCCTGGAAAAAGTTATTTAACTTTTAAATTATTTCAACTACAAATATTAAATTCTGTAGAAAGACCTCGAGCTGGAATACAGGTTCAGATAATGTAATTATTTTATGTAATGAAACTAACATCCTAATGCGTCTGAAACATATGTTACATCTGCCGATACAAGGTTTGGGTCTTGTTAAAATATGCACTAGATGTTATCCATACAAACTCATTTGCATAGCTATGATTAAAGGAAATTATAAAACCCACGAAGAAATAGAAGTATAAGTAATCGAGTTAATACAATTTACCAGGAAGAGGGGAATAAATTTGGGCTTAATTAAAAGTTTTATGAACCAATAAAAGCTTTGTAATTTTTTAAGTAGTTTCAAATATTAAGTATGTTTTGATAATTTCAATGGCTTTTTGGTATCATGAAAGCTTTAGGGGGAAAGGCTTAAGGTTTGCAATATCAATTAAATAAGTTAGTTTTCGCCATCATGAAATCGTCTGCGAAAAATTATAACTAAATATTGTGACTACTTAACTAAAAAAATAGAATAGCGTCTATTTTACTTATGTAGTTCAACAACCTGATTTTTTTTTTAGGAATAGTTATGATTTAGTAAAACTTTTATCATGAGCATTAGCTTTTTTTTTCGCTCTCAACCATATTTTTGCTATTATTACTTTGGATGTGTTCGCTAGGGTTGCGTATGCAATTATTTTATGCAGAAAATAGCGGTAATTGCTGTACATGAAATTAGTTTTAATTAACTAAAGCTCTTTATTTCTTTTTGGGATTTCATATTCCGCCATAGCTATAGCCGTATTACTAAGTTATGTAAAAAAATACATTTTAAATTGAGACTAGCTATATATGTTTTTTTTTACGTAATTACACCCATTCAAAATGTTTCAAAAGTTCATCGAATTTCTTAGCTTTGGCAATGAATGTAATCTTCTTTTGCTTCAGCATTATAAGCACAAGAACAGTCTATGATCAATATTTAATTTCACAGTTGAATTCAAAATTATTATTGAGAAATTAATCATGTTAACACCATCAGGAAAAGTTGGAATGTTTACAAAAAGAAAAAAGTTATATTTGGAAGATATACAAATCAAAAGTGGTGTATGCTTTTTCTTGGACATTTAAAAGTGTCAGCAACTGTAATTATTTACGAACAAAGTATATTTATTTAGGAAATTTAGAAGAAACTCAAACCAATTTTTTATTTACGTATATGTAATTCCAACAGGATAGTTGTCAAATTTTCAAATCAATACGAATTGAACGAATCAATAAGTTTTACAAAATGATTTGACCAACGACATAAATAATTTTCCTAATGGACAGCTGCTGGCTTCTGTTAATTGCATACCAAGTACGTTCCCAAGAGGTCATCTCTCGGTATGTTGGTGCTCGTATTGTGGTGCTGCTCGGTATTGTGGTGCGGCTGTGTGGTATGCTCGGTATTGTGGTGCCGCTGATGGAGATGCTCCCCTGGTAGAATCTCCTTCAGCGGCACCACAGTGAGTGTGGTACTATTTCCACATGAGAATTTCGACGTCCAGTTTCTTCACCTAAAAGGTTGAGCACCCGGATTCTGTCAATGCGAAACTGCACTGGGAATTTAATTCAATCAAATGAAATACTCTAGGGACCTTTTATATGCAGCATATTCATACAATATAGGCGCAGACGATTCTCTGTACCATGAAAATCCAGACACTGCCGGGTTTGATCCTATGACCTGGAGCACACGAGTCCCACGTTGCGCGATACCACCGTGCCGATATTAAATAATTATTACACATACGGAAATGCTAAATTATCCCTTAAAGTATTAAAACTTGTCAGCAGATACAATTTAAGTTGTTGTCTGTCATAAATACAACATTAAGGGCCTTGGTAGCCTAGTGGTTACGATGTCGAGCTTCGGATCGGAAGATCTCGGATTTGATACCCGAGCCTCTGAAGACCCACCATGTACACTTGGGGATACGTGCTTGAAAATCCGTGGACCATGAAGTTCCGAGGGTACCGGTGGGTGAAGATTTTCCTTTGCCTTCACCCATAGGTCTCAAAGGGAGAGTTGTGGTGGCGCCATCTGCTGTCATCCAAGTACATTATGAGCCAAGTCGTACTTCCACCATTGGTGCTCAGCTTGAAACGGAAGGCGCTCCTTACTGCCTTAATTCCCAGTCGCTCTGCAAAGGGGAGCGTGGATATCCAAGTGGCATTAAAAACAACAACAACACAACTTGATAATTCTATACTGTTTCATTTATGCTAATGATATGGGAGTAAAATGGAAACGTTGTAACATAAAGCCAAAAAGTAATGAAGTACCATGCCAATACTACCACAACTTCCCCATCTGAACTTACCTCGGCATTGGCTACAAGTAGATCTTGCACTTTTCATAAAGACACCTGTAGATTAGCATTAATATTTTATACATACGAAATATAACCTGACACTGAATGCCTCTTTTCGACATTCATCTAAAAGGTATCTAAGACCCTCGGGACAAGAAAAATGTTTTAAATGAAAATTCGAATTCCATATTATGTTTTATCTTGTGAACGTGCATTTTCTAAGGTCGCTTTGAGAAATATATTCAGTAAAGTGTTCTTGTTTTTTCTCATTTTCGGCGCAAACAGCTTTTAAAGAAAACGGTAATTCGTTTTTTATAAAACTTTACGTCAAGTAAATGCAGTTTATGGGAAGATTAATGGGTTTATTGTTGAAAAATGCCATGAGTTGAACATTCACTTTGCGTTGGTTCCACTAACACAGTAAGTATAACAAATGTCTCGAGCTAGATTTTCTGAAAAGATACGCTTTTTTTTTTATTTTAAGATTTTACAAAAACTACGCACAGGTTGAAGTTTGCTGTTCACGATTATTTTTCCCAAGGTATTTTTCACTTTATGTACACTGTAAAAATTTTGGTTGCCACCATTTTTGATGTTAATAAACACGATTTTTGGTGTTCAGTTGGTGTAAATTATTCACTTTTGATACATTCTAAATGTCTTTCTAAAAAATATAGACAGAATAATGTTTCTTAGCTCAAAACAAATTTTAAAAATCACGTAATAAATATAGAATAACGAAGTATTCCAATTTCAACAATTTAAATTCTATATTCCTAGATTTTTGGCAAATTTCAATGAGCCTATGAAAGGGTAGGTAGCCATTCTATTATTGGCTGTTTAGCATTACTCTAAAGAATAGTTATTCAACAGAATGTAACGGTATCAGGTGAAAGTGCACTAAACGTTTGTTACTCAGCAACAGCCATACTACGACACAGAAGCTACATCTACAGACACAAAATCGTTTGAAAACGCACAAGATTACGTTTGGAATTAACTTGTACGCACTAGAGCAGCGGTTCCCAATCTTTTTTTTTTTTTTTTTTCGCGTACCACCATTTTTCTTGCGAAACATTTTGCGTACCACTGCTATATAACTTCATTATATAGAATAGAAGATCAATAGATTATAGATAGATTTTTTTGCCTGCACGCGTACACCTGGAGAGACTTCGCGTAGCACTAGTGGTAAGTGTACTACAGTTTGGGAACCGCTGCACTAGAGTAAGGATAAGGCATCAACAAATAAAATTTCAGTGAAAATATTATGAGCGTTTACGGTCTTACTAGAAACCATGTTTAAGTGCTTATGCGAAAAAAAAATCTTAATCTTACACTGTTAGAAATTTCATCATGAAATTACGGTTAAATGACCGGCAGCAGTCTGTCCATCTAATTCACTGTTAAATTTACGGTTTGGAGCATTTTTCTATCTTTACGGGACCTAACCATTTCCAATTAACTTGGTTAAAAAGCCGTAAATACAAAAGTTTACGGTTTATAACCATTTAAAAACGGTTTCAAACCAAATTTTTTTCCGTTTTTGAACCATTTCGAGGCGTAGAAACCGTAAAGGAAGCTTGCATGCAGGACTCGAACCCCGAATGCGTGGTGTACAAGTCTTCCTCTCTATCCACTCGGCCACCGTCATTACGTAAAGCGGACGTTTATTTATCAATAAATCTTCTTTTCCAACAGGCAAACAGCCTTAAAATTGAGATTTCAGTTTTTGATTGGATCTAAATTTATTTTTGGTCTAAATTTACTGTATATTGACGAAAATCATTTTATTTGCTGTAAACATTAAAATACAAACAAGCTTCAACAGCTCAAATTATGGGTTCGCTCATTCGCAAACAGTTTGGGAATCCGATGTCTCCAATTTTTTATTTACGTGTGTATGTGTTTCTATTTAGTATCCACTACTTAAGCCACCTTTTTTTCTTCCTTTTTTACATACACATAGTTGAACCTTCTTTAGGATAAACAGAGAATAAACGATTTTTTTCGCAATCAGAGGTTTGAGTACCATCTTTTTAATGGTTATTCAACTGTTGTAATTAAATATGGTAAAATAACAATCAAATAAATGGTTATTTTACTATTTTCCTACGGAAATTTTTAACAGTGTATCTTAATACTATTATAAATGCCAAAAATTGGATGTATGTTTCTTCCTCAATCACGTCATAACGGATCTGGTCAAATTTGTCACAGAGACATCTTAATTTTTGGATTAGCACATAGGCTTTACCTTATTCCAAAATACTGATTATTAAGTAATACTTCGTATTGCAAAATCCTATGATCTAGAAAAATGGTAGCTCAGTCAATTAGATCAGCTACATCTGGAAGCTCACAACTTTATGGACTGATAAAGAATTTCTTACCAACCATGAAACGCGTGTACACAATTTTGTAATTTGCAATACAACATATTTCTGTTCATTTATAGATTCCGTACAAAGGTTAATGTGTAATCTTAAATGAAGACCAGGTTTTAAATATTTTATACTACTATTTTGTTTAAATTGTATACTTATCTACAACAACTCAAAATAGTATTTGTTCTGAAGCTCTCTAAGAATTCAGCTTTTCAAAATACACCCACTTTTATAACGCAACTTCATCCCACTGTAACACATGAAACATTTTCAAAAGCGAATAAATAACTTAGAGTTAATTAATAAACGGCTTTAACAGCCACAGCATTAATCCATCTCGTATAAAACACCTGTGTAAAGATAGTAATGAATTTAGGTTGGGGTGAAAATATTGTTTTAAGCTACATTAATAATTAATTTGAAAATTAGCGATTTCTTTACATTATCAAATATGCAATGATATTGCTTAAAAACAGTGCTCAGTGTTTCGGTACTCATTAGGTTTAATATTTTATATAATAATTCATCAGAAGTGAATTTTTTATCTTATTAAATTTTTTTTAAAGCTAGATAAAGAGAAGATTACGTTTCAGACAAATGCCGTACGTTAGAAGATTTTAAAGTCATTAAAACAACTATTCTTAAGACTACAAAAAAAAAAAAAAAAAGTTAAAAAAATATATACAGTATCTGTTTATAAGTAATTTTAAAACCTGCTATCATAAGTCCAAAAGTTATACCAAGCAATTTTTCCATTTTAAAAGCAGAAAAATGTGACAATCCAGTGAATCAATAACCCAGAAAAAACCTTAAACCGTATCTCCTGAAAAGTTTTATTTTTGTGACATTGTGTCCGTTACCTCAGAAATACAACATACATTACTGTACATCATTACATGCATTATTTTATGTAATGATGTACACAATATAGTATTGACAAAAGGTTCTTGTTAAATGCTATGCTCCGCAAAATATTGGAATAACCCCCGTTCCCCTCTTTCATTTGCATAGAAATTAATTTCCTGTGCAGGAGTGCAGAGCAAAGAACAGGATATTAGACAGAATCCGATAGGGGACAATAGAAATATGACACTGGACGCTCTCATCACATTCCAGACCACTCTGATTCACTTCACATTTAGGCGATATGCTAGTTAGGTTAAAAATAGCAAATGCTTTTAAATTCGTTTTCCATGAAATAGATTTTTAAAGAAAATGTGATGCGAAATATTATAAGAAATTAAGAATTGGTGGCTTAATGTTGGATAATTTGAAAAAAATATTAAGTTTTGCATGCATATGCATGGAAATGCACAAATAAACCTACGCAGAAACAAAAACTTCTTATGAAAGAAGAAAAGAAAATGTAAATATGTTATATATGTAAAGCATGTAAATAATGTTTTAAATAATATAAATAATATATTTAAAAATCACATAATTATTATATTTAAAAACCACATATTAGTTTATAATTACATTATTTTATTATATTAAATAATTTATTAGAAAACAATATTTTCATGTATCTCCTTTCTGAAGTAATACATATGAACTTAGTTTCTTGTTTCTCAGGGATAAGCAGGACACATATTAAATGAAAAAAATCAAACCTGTATTTAAAGCGTTATTTAGTTATAAAATTTGAACACACTTGCACACTTACGTGTTTAACCACGTGATTTATATTTTGAACAGTGAATTAAACTTATATATAGTAAACTTTTAAGTTTGTAATACTACCCTCAATTTAACTTTTGCTCCAAATATCTCTTAAATATGAATTTTAGAAGTGCTTCAAATTTTCACTGCCGTATTGAAAGAATACGTTATCTTACTGGTGATGCTATAATTTTGAGCAATTTTCAAGTACAACGGAAGTGTGGTGAAGAGAATGTAACTACCAGGGTTAGAAAAATCTTATAAATTTTAAATGCCCTATTGTTCATGTTTGTCTAAAAAAATTGATGATAGAACAAAATTTTTACATGCCCAGAAGTTGTTTTCTTGAATATTAATAATAAACATTTGAATTTGTCGTATAGCATTAATTAGAGAGCAAACTAAATTAACAGCATTATATCGGAATCAAAAATTATTTTTCTATTCCTCTATCTAATGGGGTTGCGTATGGTCATTAACCTTTGCAGACCTAGTGCGCACCCCGGTAATCGGCACCCATTTTTTCAAGAGCTATTTTAAGTTAATCCAAATCATTAAAAAATTACATTACAAATAAATATTATACAAAAAGTCGTTACAAGTCAATTTGCAAAATTTAAATTGTATACCGAACATACAATTTTCCGGGCTTATATGCCGTGGTCCAACCGAGATGTTTCTGGCTGACGTTTCGTCTGACATGTTACAGGCTTCTTCAGAGTGAAAATCATTTTCACTCTGAACAAGCCTGAAACATGTCAGGCGAAACGTCAGCCACAAACATCTTGGTTGGACCACGGACTGTGAGCCCGAAAACTAGTAAGTTTGGTATGGACACCGCTCGTGAAAGCCTACGTTCCTATGTTGAAATTATATTCCTAATTTTATTCTTGACAAGCAGGTCTGTCAACATGTTAAGTGTTAATTCTGAGCTCCGACAAGGATGCGTTGATTTTGCTATAAAATCCGTAATAATAATGTTTTAGAAAAAAAATGATAAAAAAATAAATGCCCGTAGAAAATTCATGCCCGACCGTAATTTTTACATGCCCTGAGTATGTCGGGCAATATAATTTTTGAGCCCTAGGGTAACTACTTTTCTCCACCAGACCCCTACCTGTTAGCCGAGGCCTTAGGATTGCTTACGCACGGGGAGAGGTAGTGGGGTCTACGGATTTTACATGCACATATCCCCAAGTATACATGGTGGTCTTCAGTGGGCATCGAACGCGCGACCTTCCAGGTGGAAGTCCGACGTGCTAACCACGAGGCTACCACGGCCCCCTAGGGTAACTACTACAATTTTCGGAGTGCTTTTCCATTGAGTCAATTATTTCTTATCAAGAGAATACTGAAACAATAAAAATTATGTGCAAAAAATATCCGTTTAATTTTTTAACAATTCAAAAGTTTATCAAAAGTTAAAACTCTTTTCTTGAGAAATCCTTACGTTTCGCATTCTCTTGATTATATTTTTAATTTCGATTTTAATTTATTTCTGCGTTTTACAGTACCATCTCTCATTTTATTACTTGTGAAAATGTTTCGTTCATTCAGTATCTGGTGTGCGTTTTCCAAACACAGCAACATGAATGTAACTGTAACTGCATTTCGGTACTCCCGCCCTTTCTTTTATCGATTGCCACGTGACTTCCATTTTCGTTGTGTGTTTGCGCAGCAAGTTTACGAAAGTGTTTGGAAATTATTTTCATTTTTAAGACGCAGGGATTGAAGGAAAAGGTGGGACACAAATGAAAAATGCTTTTATCTTAAAAGTTGTTTTTATATTGTAAACTAGCGGTACCCGCACGACGCTGCTCGTGCTGAATTTTAACCGTACCTAAAAAATGTAAGCACAATTTATTTAGTGTGTTCCGATTTATCGCCAATGACTAATTAAAAAGTCAAATCGTAGCGTGTCATATTCGCCACGTTATTTGAAATCTAGTATATACCATACGTATTCCTTTTCCGGCGATATTTATTTAAATGCTATTGCTAAATCAAGGAAATCGTTAAATGGGGGAGACAATACTTTTATCAAGTTCAATCTCGAATTTAAAATAAATTGCTTATTTGAGAAAAACGTTAAATCAAAGGTATGATTTATTATTGTTTTTCCGTTAAGAACTAAACTGATGTATATCTCCCGGAGTTGAGGAAATTGCTCATTATTATTTTTGGATCAAGGTAAGCCTTAAGAAATCGCGCTAAAAAGCTTATAACTAGCGTTCTTATTGACTTAAAAACTTGGAACAAATGTCATCTTGTGCAGAAAAATTAGCGCTTTCAATCGACATATTACATTAATATGTGAAAGGTTTTTTTCATCCCCACATTGGAGAATTTATGTCTACAATTGCTTAAAATTGGAATAAAAAAAGAACTACCTATAGGATTTTTTTTCAGAAACCTTTGTAGGAGTGTACTCAACAACTTCCCAAAGTTTCAAGGCGATCAGATGAATAGTGTAGTAATGCATAAAGGACACACAGACATGCATGCATTCATTTTTACATGGTTTTATTTAACTTGACTTGTGGCGGAATTTTGTAAGGCGGTTTTCGACAGCTATTACTGCATAAATTATCTTCAAATTTTGCACACAAGCTTATCTTCGATGACAATACAATAATCCATCCACTTTTATAGTTTATTATAACGTTAATTAGGAAAACAAAATAATAATTTTGGCTCTGAGGAAATGATCAGAATTATCATTTGCCGTTTGGCAACAATACTTTTGTTTGCATAATGCAACGATGTTTTGAATTTAAATAAAACCATGCAACTTAAAACATTTTTGGCGATTTAATATTATTATATATATAGATTAAAATGTTTTGTACTCTGGAGTGTGCTTTGTTCCACATGAAACGATGTTTAGAATATATTTTAAAGTAAGAAGGAGTGATTCTTAATAAAACTTCGTATTCCATCCTATTTTGTTGTTTAACAATTTAATTACCGGAATATATTCACAAATCTGTTTGTCTGAATGCAAAAAAAAAAAAAAAAAATATCCAAAAATTGCATAAATGGCGATACATCTATTTCTTATGTATATGCCATGAGTTTCTTACATGAAAAAGGCAAAACTGGAGAGTTCCAATCAACATTAGTCGTAAACGCCCCATTTTCGACCTATCGCGATTTTTTGAGAAAAAACGCTTTCACAATAGCAAATTTTGTTATTGGCTAATGTTGATTGGAAATTTTGTTTTTCAAAATCAAAATTCCTATCAGATGCAGCTTTATTTGCTTGTATCAAAAGGGAGTGGTCAATACCCCCTTCTGCACCTCTAATTTTGCCATTTTCAATTGAATAAATTATTACTTTTATGTAAAGAACGAATTCATTTCCATTTGTTCAACTTTTTATTCCGAAATTATTCCTTACATTTTCAGTGTAATTCATCATATCGCTTATTGACGTTACCCGTACCACAAGAAAATTTCGTCGAATCGTCTATTGACGCTACCCGTAGTTAAAGAGCTAAATAATAACGATTCGATTTTTTAAAATGGTTTTGTACATTTTAAATTGTACAAGAAATATTAAGATGTAAATATAGTATAAAACTTTCTGAATCAACCTTTGTTTTGCATTAGTTTGTCTCAAAACATTGTTAATAACAATTTCAAAATTTACATTTTACCTACATATACCAACCTAAATAGTTCAGCGGCGGGGAATAGTTAGAGTAATCTAAGTCTCATACATGGTCTATCTTTTTCCTGGGAGTCATTTCCTATTTTACTGAAAAACTAATATGTTTTCAAAATTAATTGTAACTTAAATATGTACTAGAGCAATATTAATTTTCAAAAACCGGGGATCATTAAAAAACATGAAAATTTTATTTAAACTTTTTACTAGTTAAATGCTTTATTTTATCGTAATATTGTCTAAAAAGTATTTTTTTAGTGTAACTTAGGTGAAAAGAATGAGACCTAAAAGCAGACTAAAATGTTCTTACAGCTTATTCAGAGAAAACATTTCGAAAAAGGACTCGTTGCATTTCTGGTTCCGATTTCACATCATGCATTTTATAGTAAAAGAAAAAATGATTTGTTGCAGTAGATTTTAGAGGGAACATTTTCCATTATTTTCCATAAGAACTCAAACCGCGGTACTTTGAATTTACCCAGAAGTTATTTTAGAGTTCATACGTCAAAAGAAAAAAAAAATAGCAGCAGGAAAATCTATCTTCTTGGCATCAAAATTGTATTTTTCAATATTAAATAATTTTATTAAAAAAAACTATTATAACGTTGGGATATATCATTTTCAAAGAGTTTTAAAATAAATGAACATGAAATGGTTCTTTTCTACCAAAATTTTTAAATTTAATGAATATTATTTTATTGCGTGCGTAGCTGATGAGTTAAATAATGCGTAGTTTATGATTTTAAATGATGAGAGAAAGTGGATAAAAAATAAAACGCCCTAAGTACGAACACCAAATGTTCTTGAGACGAATTCAAAATTTAAGGTCGAAGTGCAATCAGCTTTCAACATGGTGTCTGGTGAATCGGACATTAAGTTTAATGGACGTAACATCTACAATACTCAAGTTAGGATTATCAAGTCAATTTTTATGTAATCTTTAGAGCTTTACGTATAACATGCGTTCGAACATTTAAAATATAATAAGGTAATTTCAAGAAGAAAAAAATTATATCATCTGCTTTCATTGTTCAATCACATCGACAGAACGAAATATTTAGTAAACTCACTTTTTTTAAAAGTATTATTACGAAGTAAATGTCATTTTTAGTGTACATTTTTCATAGATATTATATGGATTTCATGCAAGCAACAATCTTTTAACAAAACAATTTTTTTTTGTCATAAAATGTAACCTCTTGAAGCCGCAGAATTAAGCACATACAATTTTGACGCAATTTTATGGTTCTTCGATTTAAAATTGATTACAAAATAAAATAGCAAAAGAAATTTTTTTTTTCAAAATTATATTAATTAGCTTAAATAATATTTCATACCCAATTTACTAATTAAATAAACAGAACTAGTGGACCCGTGGGTAATTCCGCACTAAGATAGGAAAAAGGACAGTAGGAAGAAGACTAGAAAGCAGTAAAAGGGTGTTGATGCAAAAGAAGACATGTAATTTAACACATCAGTACAAATAGCTGTTACAATTTCTTCCCAACTATCCTTTAGATATTCAAAATAATAAAATAATAATGATAATAATTTTTATTAGTAGTATACATAGCATTAAAATAATTTTACGAAAAAGTTCCATTACTTAAAATATAGTTAATGTTGGCTGGAGCCTTCCGATTGAATAAGTTTTACAAAACGACGCATCTAAAACTGTACAACTTTCTACACAATACAACAGAAGAGTTTCTTGTTTTTTTATTTGATAACAGATGACGATAGCATACACAACACCAATTTGGCATGCATTAAAAGACCTCTTTTTAGATCAGCGGTCGGCAACCAAAATTGACTGAAGATCTGCTTTCCCAAGTTCGGCGAACACGAAGATCGAATCGGAGGACCGGGGGCAGGGGTGCATACACTATTAATAGGACATGTTGGTATTGCGCCTGTCTTCAAATTGTAGATTAATTCTTGTCAAAACAAGTTTTGATGCTTATAAAATACCTAATTCAAAATTTCGAAAACAATGTTAACAGAGTTAACTCGCATCAAAACAATACTAATATATTAGCTCTTTTTAATTTGAAAAAAAAAAACTGTTTTTTTGTTTTTTTAAAAAACTAAAACACACATGTGAAATGCCGTTACATTCTTCAATTAAATCTTACCGAGAGCAGTGACGTACGCAGAATTTTTTCAAGGGGGGGGGGGGGTAATAATTTTCTGAAACTACTAAAAGAAATTCGAGTATTTAATAAAGCACTATTATTTCCCTAATTTAGACAGCTAGACAATTTTGACTTGAGCTCAAGGGGGTTTAGCCCCTAAACCCCGCTTGCGTACACCACTGACCTAGAGCATAGTTAATATGACGACTGACGTTCCATATTCTTTTTAGGTCCGGTGAATCGTCTGACAAACTAATAAACATTTTCTGAAGGGGGAAAAAATAAATTCGCCTTCTGATTCAATAGTTATTTGGTTTTTTAAAAACCACAAGCTGTCCAAAATGCTGTCGCGATCGGCCAAAAATGAGCTAGCGATCGACCGGTCGATCGCGATCGACGGGTTGCCGACCAATGTTTTAGATGATTTTAAATCTCAAATTTAAGAGAAGCGTACATTTTTAGACCGTAGGTCTATTTTTCGTCATTTTTCGTCACACGATAATCTTTAAAATGAGAGGTTAAGCATGGAATTTGATAAAATAATGAGGGAAATATCGATAAACAGTAAAACAGGCTAGAGAAATAATACATAGAGATTTTCAAAAGCAACCGATTGGGTACCGAAGACCGCAAGAAGTTAAATTGCGTCCGTTATGCTGGACAACTCATAACTTTTTTATTTATGATTGAAAAAAATTTTGAATACTTGTGTGATTGATATTGGATATGCTACAAAATTACATCTTAAAGAAAATGAAATATTAACGAGAAAAATTCCGTCTGAAAAAATTACACCCCCCCCCCATTAAAAATATCGACATTATTACCCCTTTTAGTACCGACAAAGAAATTTTTACACTACATATTTATTTAACTACATATTTATTTTATCGCCTCGTATTATGCATAGCATGGCTTTTAATAAATTAAAATGCTATATTTCACAATTGCTTGCGCAGAAGACATTACTCGAAAGTGCGATTTTAGAGATATTTTTTTATAATTATGTAATTAAAAAACTATGTATTTAAATTTATGTGAAAGGGAACAGTCTTTTATAGTTAAACTTTCCTTAAAAGTTAAAAAATACGTAACTAAAGAAATGAACTAATAAAGATTAAATTTAAAGTAAACCTTTATGCTGCCAAAATAAAACTTTATAATCAAAGTAAAATGAAGCACAAAATTTGAAAAACTTGCAGGCACATGTTTCGAGTTTACAAGGAACCCATTTTCAATGTAAAAGTGTGAGCTTCTAGACGAATGTTGCGTCTTCAGTTGGATGTCTTACATGCACTCTTTTGCATTGAAAAGGAAGTTTCTTGTGACCTCGAAACACTTGTTTGAAATTTCTGAAATTTTGCGCTTAAGTTTACGTTGACTTTCAATTTTTAAAGAAGTTCAACAATTAACCAAAGAAAAACAGGATAGAAAGCATAACATGTCATAAAAGGTATTTTTTGAAAGCATAAATAAGTCATGAAATGAAATTAAACTAAATAAAAATTGAGGGAAAATGAACGTGTGATTATGAGATGGAGGAAATGTGCGACAGTCTGTTTGTCTGTGCACCTCACAAAAATTTTTTGATTAAACTTTTTGGAAACGAAGCGGGTTACCATACACATAAATATTTTCCATATTATTATGAACGCCGACTTCATTATCACACAAATTGCAAATACTCTGGCCTAAATGTTGTTTACCATCCCCCTGTTCCTTACTCCGATCTGGTTGCTAAGCCTGCAATTGGCTGCCTCGGATACAGAATAATTATGTCATCCAGTTATAATCAAAGTTCGGCTTCCGAATCGCAGTGTAATTCCCCGTCTCTATGCAACCATCTGATTTAATATATGTCCAATTCAGCTCTGGATGATGTTTACAATTGATGTGAAACTATCGTTTAAAGAGGAGTATTATCAGTTGGAGAATACATGTTCGGGATCCAAAGAGGTTAACATCTCCCACTGCGCACATTTACTTAAGGGGGAGATACACAAATCAAAAAGTCGTGAATTATACTATGGTGAAAGGGCAATTTTCACATTTTTTAAACTTTTTCACGATGGGATTGGAACAAAGGTAGTCTCTATATATTTCCATTTCATTTTTCATATTTGGGGCCGTTCATAAATGACGTCACGCTTTTTGCATATATAATTAACCCCTTTCCCCCCTTTGTCACAATATCTCACACTTCAGCGGACCCCCCTTCCCCCTTTGTCACGCGTCACGCTATGTTGGATAATGCATGATGTCACACTTCTTGTTATCCCCTCCCCTCCCCTTGTCACACTTTGTCACAATTTCACGAACCCCCTTCCCCCCCTCGAAGCGTGACATCATTTATGAATGATCCCTTTATGATACTATTATAAAATTATCCACTAAAAACTTTATTTTTTGTTTACAACAATCATAATATTATATATTTCAATATAAAATACGAAAAGTTTAAGCTAGAAAATTAAATAATTTTCGATTTATTGAGATTTAACTGAATAACTAAATTTGCGCGCAAAACCCCCCGAGCCCGGCACAATTCCGCCGCGAAATGTACCGGCACTCATTGAGTTAACAAAAGATTAGTAGTGCTTTTCGCTAAAGAAAACTAAAACTATTCTATTATTAGTACTTTTCGAAACAAATACAAAAAGTTCAAATAAGATTTATATCGGCTATTTGAAAGCTCGCGGAGCAGTGAAAAACCTTCGTAGAATATTTAACCCCTCAGAGCACGAGTTTTTTTTCTCTAAAAAATTAGTATAGTGTAAGTTATTCTTTGCAATTTCAGGTTGTGGGGGGGGGGGGGTGACTAGAGAGCGGGGGTGGGGTGAAAGTTACATAAAAAAAAATATTATGCAAACAAAGTGTAAACGGATCTCAGACGGGCCATTAGAAATAAAATAATGCACGGGCATGCGCATACCTTCCGATAATTTCTCCCGTGTCACACTCGGGAAAATGCATTATAGGGTTAATGCAGTATTTATGTTTAAGATAGAGCATTATCTTCCGGGTAAATCAAATATTAGCAATTTGTTAGTAAAAAATTTAAGTATCCGATTTGGATGTCACGCTTCGAGGGAGGGGGGGGGTCGTGAAACTGTGACGAGGGAAGGGAGTAACAAGAAGTGTGACATCCTGCTTATCCAACATAGCGTGACATGTGACAAAGGTCCGTTGAAGTGTGACATTTTGTGACAAAAGGGGAGGGGGTCAAATATGTGGGAAAAAAGCGTGACATCATTTATGAACTGTCCCAAATAGCGAGGATTCTTTAACGACTTTAAAACGTCAAAATGGTGTCTCGGTGGTTTTTTCTTTTCACTTCTTTCTAAAACCAAATACATTTGGAACACATTAAAAAAATACCTTTGCGAAATCCTGTTTAATTTGAACACGTCACGGTAAAGCAAAATTTTATAAAACTTTCTCCCCGATCAAAATCTTTAGTTCTCCTCTCTTTGCAAGGGAGTATAACGATGTATCAAAGTACAAAACTAATAGTATTTCTTTTTTCAAACGCAATAATAAATTATGAACATAAAAGTTGTCACTATGTTTCACACGGCTAATATTTCCAAGATTCATACCACAATAAAGAACTTCTCTTCACCTTACTCGTTAAACATTATCCACTTCAAAACACAGTAAAAACCAAACCATCCGAAAAAAAATTGAAACTTTACTGAAAATTGAATCCGCAATAAACTCTTTAATATGGTTCGCTTAGAATTTGAACACGTCCCGGCAAAGCAAATAAAACCTTCCCCCGATCAAAATCGTGAGTACGCCTCTCTTTGCAAGAAAGTATAAGGCTGTATTAAAATACAAAATTAATAGTATTTTGTTTCAGGCGCAATAATAAATTATGAACATAAAAGTTGTTACTATGTTTCACACGACTAATATTTATACCACAATTAAGAACTTTTCTTCACATTTCTCGTTAAACATTATCCACTTCAAAACACAGTAAAAACCAAACCATCCCAAAAAATTGAAACTTGACTAAAAACATAATCCGCAAATACACTCTATAATATGATTCGCTCGCATAAAGTCCAGCAGAATCGCTACAATTAGCGTCAATGGAAACCGGTCTTTTAGTAGAAATAAGAGCTAATGGATGAAGCGTGAAACCCGGTCGCCATATTCTATGGATGCAATAGGAGAGCCTGATAGTGATCTCTGATGAAAACATCCGCAACCGAGATTTCGCATTACGTTATCTGGTCCTGCTTTATGACATCTTCCTGTTCTGTACTTCCTCTGGTAGGGGGAGATAAACTTCCGATCCCCTGTCGGACGTAGAGGGCTTGTCTACTTATTAATATTAAGGGAATGTTTCGGATTCTATGACAGCAAATTCTGCGAAACTAGTATTCATAAAATATATTTTTAAGTAAAACAGACGTCTGAATTCCTTTCCTTTTCCTACGCAGGAGCAAATTCAAATTTTCAAGTGGAGGGGATATACGAGTCCAAACTTTATAAATGGACGGGATTGCAGTTTTTTTGAAGGGAGAAAAACCTCTTTAAGGTATTTTCCTAAAATAATTTCAAATGAGATTTTCTTTCTTTTTGAATGGTATTACTTCTGGAGGGAGCGGGTACCATGAGACCATTTTTTTTTCTCTATGGTGTTTAAATTTACAATTTTTGTCTCATGTCATGTTACATCACTTCATAAGAAATTCAATATTAAAAAAAAACTGAATTTTTAAAATATAATTTGAATAATTTAATTTTTTAAAGAAAATTAGCAATTTTTAAAAATGCATCTTCTTTTTTAAAAATTGGCGTAAAGTCTCAAAATTTTTTTCTTTGATTCATTACTCAAAAAGCAAAACTTTTATGCTTTGATTTTTTTTATAAGTCAAATACTTTTTGAGAAAAAAAAACTGAAATAAAGCAAAAAAAAAAAAAAAATCAAAAAATCTTCGAAAAGAATTTTAAAAAAAAGTTATCATAAAAGTAGAGCATAAATTTGTTAGATATACATTCAGGAACATGTGGGGAAAAATCAACATTATTGATACAAATTTAAAAAACCTTTGCATTTTGATTCAGATGAAATGCACAAAAAAACATAGTGAGAAAAAACAGCATTTTAAGTTTTCGGCTTGCAAAAACTTAAATCCTTTCTTTATCAAGATTTAAAGTAAGGGACCATTTTTTTTTTCAGTTAGTCACGATGAAAGTGCTTCTTCTCTGCTTATTTTATTTAAAAATAAACATGTGGCTTATATTCAGCACAGTTCTGGTTTCGGAATGAAAAGGAGGCACCTCACACCGTAATAAAATCAATGATAAATCAATAAATATTGTTTCAATTTTTCTGAAACTTTCAGAGAACATTTTTAAAGATTTATTTTACTACTTAAGCCAATAAAAAAAGTTTTTGGTGTTTTTCAACATTTTTGGGTACTGACTCCCCTTAAACCTCTTTAAATTGGTATAGCTTCCATTTTTTTTTATTTGAGGATGTCAGCTGTAGGAACCGTTTCTTGGGTATCAGCTTTAGGGCACTATACCTTACTATTTGACTTTTTCTGTCTTTTGTGCATTCCCGCATTCCAAAAAGTCTTAAATCCTAGTCAAATATCCGTTTTGTGCTTAATAGACTGGTATACAGTGGCGCAATTAAAAATTTATCCTGGGGTGCTGCAGTTTATAACAGTCTTTACATGCAACATATTACCACGCTAAGATTGATGGTTCTGCTTAAAACCAAGGGTTCTTAACCCCTTAACTGGTTTGCCTGTACGGCGTGCGGGCTACACAAAGTTGGTCCCAACTGGTTTGGCCGTACATCGTACGGGCCGTCCGGGGAAATTTCCGTCTGTCTTGTTTTGAGCTGTCCGTATAAAACCAACAAAAAAAAAAAAAAAAAAAAATCTTAAATTCCTTATTTATGAAATTTAAAAAAAAAATCTTTCATGTTTCTTCTATACCAAGTTAGGACTTTAATTAACGCAATAAAAAATATGCTTTTTTTTAGGAACAGTTGTGGAGAAAAAAAATAAACCAGTTAAGGGGTTGAGGATCTTAACTCTCCGACCCCCCCCCCCCTGGCCGAGCTCTTTTTTGCGTAAGAACACTACATTTTAGCATTTCTAACGTTTTTGACGATTTACTTCCACTGCTTAAATTAAAGTGCTGGAAAAATTAAGTAAAAGTAATGCCAAAAAGAGAATTCGTCTACACTTAAGAGATTAATATTAAATATTTTGGAAAATTCTAGTTTATATTAAGGGTGAAAAGAAGGTTGCGCATTTCATTTCGTAGGTAATGTAAAATGAATAGAAAAAAGCAAAAAATTCTGTTTTTACAAAAAGAGGCCGTTTTCATTTTAAAGATACGTACAATAGATCATTGTTAAATGTCTACTGAACTCCACATATACGATTAAAATTTATTAAATAATTATATGGGTAACTGTAGCTACAAATGAAAAAATGATTATTGCATTTTCACTGAAAATATGAGAAATGCGGATATGAGAAATTTAAGTCGTAATCCCGCCATCCCACCCGGTATTTAAGCCCATGTGGGTTCTTTCATTGTAAAAACTAAAAAAAAACTGTCAGAATTCGTGAGATTAACATATAAATTGAACAACGAATAAAGGTTCGTTGCTCGTATTTTTAAAGCAGTGAACACACATTTATAATAATTTAAGCAATATTTGATATTATTTCCCTGCAGAATGGTTATTTTATAGTGGTGTATACATGAAGATTTTCTGGAATCGATCTTGTTGATCTTCTCTCTAAAGTAGTATTTAGTAAACTATAAAACTCCATACACAATGTGGAGCGTTCCGATTACCCTTCGATATATGCTTTACACATGCAAATGATTTCCCTTTAAAATTAAGGATTTATTAACCGACTTTCATAAATTCTACAGAAAGCGCAGATATAAAAAATCCAACATATTTCTGTTGAGGTAAATGTGCAGTGCATTAAAAAATAATTGCCATATCTTAGATAGCAGATTTATTGTCTAAAAACTATGGACTACATATCTAATATCTAAAAATATTGTATTGTCAGAAATACAATATTTTTTCTTATAAAAAATGCAGAAAAAAAATCAAATAAATACTTTGATTTTTATTGTGGCAAAACATTAATTGAAAATTTTATCTGCATCGCACCTCAGTCGCTACAGACAATTTTACACGCAAAAAACAAAAAAATTGAAAACACTTCCAGTCTCCCTCGGGATTACCAATTACCCATTTGTCTTCACACCCAATTCTAAACCAGTTTCTTTCCTTATTAAATCAATCTCAATTCCACATTAGAATAGGAAAGAGAAGAGGAGCCAAGAAAACCGATAAGTTTTGCTCAGGGGATATCAGTCCGCAGTGCTAAGCGTTATAAAATCAGTGGTATAAAAGACAGATAAGAATCTTACGCAAAATCTAATAAAGGATTGGAATTTGTTTCTCGCTAAATAATTCCAGTAGTTGTAGGAAATAAGATAAAGTTAGTTATCAGGGTATAATGGAGTAATGGAGTTGAGTAGACCACCTAATAGGATGGAAGACGCGTTCGAGACTTGACAACTTCATTGAACTTAGTGGAAATGGAATATTTTTCTTGTTCTATTTCTAATGGTCATATATGTATTTTTCTTTGCCATTTTCTTATCAGATTAGTAAGCGCATTTTTCTTTCCAGATTAAGTAAAATAAGTTTAGACAAGTATAATCGACAAATTTGAATAATTTAATGGAATGCTTTTTAATGTTTAATCGTAATAGAATTTTTGAAATATCTGTATAACCTATATGAATAAAACGCAAGGTACATGGCACAAAATTCAGCTGAATTTCTCCGCCGTTGGCAACGATAACACTTTCATTTTATTACTGGGGCTAGGTTTGTTTATTGTTACTAACTGAATTGAAGCTATTTTATTCCCACACGTGTTGAAGCTTTACCTTTCGTTTCCCTTTATTTAAATTTTATTTCAAATATTTCATTTTAGTTTTTATTGCGAAGCGAATCCTCTTCCACGATGCGAAGAGATTTCGATGTGAAGTTGAATGAGAGAAAAAAAAAACATTTCTATATTATAGTTTATTAATGTATTAAAAGCCATCGTCGAAAGCGCCACTTTGCATGGCAAGGGAAATGGCGTAAACCGTGAAAGGCTTACGTATAGCTCAAATGGATAGTACATAAATAAAATTGAAACTCACCAAAATCCTCTTGTATTGAATAAATCGTAACCGTAACCAAAATGAGCAAATTTATGAATATTACTTTAACTTTTAAACTCACAACAAATTTCTTGTGTGCTCTGAAGTATAAATAATAATTGAAACATATTATGAGAGTTGAAATTAAATTGATCAGAGTAAATTTTAAAATGTTTTCATATGGGAATAATTGCAGTCAAAATACTTTATTTGCTAGTTTCATTTAATGTGAAGACCAATGTTTCAGTGGAAGAAAATTTGTTACAAACAAATTCCTAGATGACACTCGTAAGACTCGTGTATTTCACTTTCTAAAACCTACGTGTTTTTAAGCAAAATGAATGATCTCTTGAACAATTTTCTATCTAATATCATCGTACATAACTTTAGTTTCGAATGAAAGTGGAAGTCTCAAGGCTTCTAAAACTTGCAGCAATAAAATGAAGTAAAAAAGTAAGATATTTTATCATGTGTAAGATTACTATGTTTGATGCATGAGTTATTTTAGAATGATATAATAAACTACATTTTTTATACATAAATAAAAAACCATTGGGAAAGGGGGGGGGGGTGATAAAATAAAATGCATTACCGTTATGATTAAAAAAAACGATATTTGCTATCATTTATTTAGATACCTTTTCCCAATTTTGTCTTGCCTAAGTAATTTGTACGACAATTTATATCGTCCATTTATTATGCTTTTGTAAATCATTTTTCGGACTTTATCTTTTCATTGTAATTTTATATTTCGGAATTCTTTTTTGAGGAAAAACTATGCATCCCTCATTAATTGGATTTCTCCCCAATTATTATTTGTTTAATTTGTGTTTATGCATCTGAGAGTTGCTTAGTAGGGATATTACCAAATGACAATTCATTTGATCAAAAAGCTAAAAGTGCATACAATAAAAGAACAAAGAAAAAAAAACTTTATTTCTGTTGTTGTTAAAAGATATTAAATATCTTAGTGACGAGACCTGGGGCAAAATTTTGCAACGTAGCTTAATTATAACTTGAATGTCGGCTGTAGCTATGGCTATTTAAATGGGCATCAGCCCTGTTATTTTCTACTCCAACTACTGTGACTTTGTGTAAGTAAACATAAATAAGGAATAATTCCACATCAATATAGTAAATATTGAATAGTTCATCACCTAATTTTCATTTAACCCTCTTGGGACGAGCGACGCATTTGTGCCGTTTACGTTGAAGGGGTGAAAATATACTCAATAAAATTAACTCCATATGTCACGAGAATATTTATAAAAAAAACGCTTTAAATTTTTTCTCCTTATTTAAAACACACATATTTCATTATTTAAAACACAAATATTGCAAAGCTTTTCTTTCCCCGTGCATATTACCAGTTGATTTAATGCACTCATACTTTCATCTGAAGTGCATATTATCAGCTTTCTCTATGAGAAAATAAAATGTACTTACAGAACAAGAATCACATATTTCTTCTAAATGAATGGCATCCGTATAGAAAATATAAACATTTCTCTAACACAAACATCAAAGAGTCCACCAAAGATAAACATCCAGATATGAAAAGGTATTGCTCTGAAAAAAAGAAAAGAAAAATATAAAATCTTAATGATATTTGCAATTGATTTACAAAAACAAATCAGAGGGAATACCAGAGGCAGGATACACGCTAAAAAAAAAAAAAAATTGTTCACTTGATTTTAACACATCCCCATCTTTCGTAATTTTCATGGAAATCCCTGTGGGTTTAAAGAGGAAGTGATGAAAAGTATGATACTGTTAGAAATTTCATCATGAAATTACGGTTAAATGACCGGCAGCAGTCTGTCCATCTAATTCACCGTTAAATTTACGGTTTGGAACATTTTTCTATCTTTACGGGACCTAACCATTTCCAATCAGCTTGGTTAAAAAGCCGTAAATACAAAAGTTTACGGTTTTATAACCATTTAAAAATGGTTTCAAAACTAAATTTTCACGGTTTTTGAACCATTTCGAGGTGTAGATTCTTCGAGGCGTAGAAACCGTAAACGAAGCGTGCGGGAATCGAACCAGGGGTCTATGGTATACCAACCTTGCGCTCTAATCATTCGGCCATCTACACCACTCAAAGCGGCCGCTTATTTTTCAATAGATCTTCTTTTCCAACAGGAAAACTGCATTAAAGATGGGATTTCAGTTTTTGATTGGATCCAAAGTCATTTTTGGTCTAAATTTACTGTATATTGACGAAAATCATTTTATTTGCTGCAAAAATTAAAATACAAACAAGCTTCAGCAGCACAAATTATGGGTTTGCTCATTCGCAAACAGTTCGGGAATCCAATGTCTCCAATTTTTGATTTACGTGTGTATGTGTTTCTATTGAGAAACCGCTGCTTAAGCCCCTTTTTATTCTTTTTTATATACAGATTTGAACTGATAAATCTTTATTCATATTTGAACAACAATGTACGACCGGTAAGGTTCCACAACCAAGGTGGACGCCCGATTCTTATTGACTACGAGACCTAGTGGCGCTTGTAAATTACGGTTAGTTGTTCTTTTGGAGAAACAGAGACTAAACGATTTTTTCACAATCAGCGGTTTGAGTACCATCTTTTTAATGGTTATTCAACTGTTGTAATTAAATATGGTAAAATAACAGTAAAATAAATGGTTATATTACTTTTCTCTTACGGAAATTCTTAACAGCGGAGAAGGACAGAAAAAAAGATGCCGGAAACGCGTGAAGGACTATTACTCTTGGTGTTTTAAAATAATTTTGAACCAGTTTAACTTATATAGTTATAATTACTTTGTGTATGTGTTAAGGAAATGATCTTATCAATGTTTCTTTTTTTAGCTGCTTGTACGACTGTTTTCAAACTGCTTCAAATTCGTAATTTTTCAGCATGTTGATGAATGAACAGCAATGAGATGATGACAGAAAAATCAGAAGTATTGACAAAATCGGCATTACAAATTTTACAGATTTTTGACAAACGCAGACAAACAGTTAAATTTTAAGCACTGTGAAATTTAAAAAATATGATATGTTATTCACTTGCATGAACATGTCTTTTATTTGCTGCAACAGCGTCAATTACTCGAAGAATGATTTTTGTCAAAAATGTTACTAAATAAATACAATGATGAGTGCAACTATACTGCATCATACATGAATGGCTGAATAAATTAATGAATGAGTGAGTAATTGAATATGTATTAACCGTTGAATAAGGTATTTTTGAAATAATTGAGAACCAAAGCTAAATGAGAAAGATAAATAGAGATATATCTAGGTTATAAATTTGAAGTCGGTGTATATGGAAAAGTAGGCTTGTATAGTTCTAAACGGAACTTCTTGCTAATTAATTGATTAAAATTTACTGGTACCTTATTAATGAAAATAGCACGTAAGGGGGGAAATACGTGAAGGAACTTATGGTTTACTCTAAGGAAATTAACTGATTCTGAGCAACATAAACGCCTGTTATTTACCTTGCGGGTATTTTTTCAAAAGTCCTCCTACTGGCATCACCGGGATTGAGAAGGTAAAAAAAAAGCTGAAAAACTCTTCAGTTTTCACAACAATTCATCACACAGAAACATTAAAATTAATTAAAAAACATTTTAGTCCAAATCAACGAAACTACAACCATAAGTAATTTAAATTAATATATATATATATATATATATGTACAACAATTCCTTTAAAGATTTCATTTACATCACAAATTTATACGAACATTAAATCATCCAGTTTGCATACACAGAATTTCTTAGTCTCGGCAACTACAACTTCAAATACTTTTTCTCCTAATATGAAAAGATTTACAACATCTAATCAGAACACTCAACTTTTTGTCACCAGTCACAAAAGAGCTGTCTTCGCATGTTTCGTCATGCCCACAATATTCGGAATTACCTATTAACTGGCAAATCGCCAAACTGGCTCCCGTCCAAAAGCAATTTCTATAACCATTGACGAAGCGCATTTTTTCCCCCCTCTCTCCAGGAATGAAAAGTAATTTCGGTGCTCGGGATGAAAACTGCAATACAGGAGGAAGATGCTTATTGAAATAGTTTTGCAAGCCCTCCCACGCTAATACTGCTGTCAGGAAATGGGGTTCAGTAATGACCACCAAGATGAAATAGAACACAGAAGATGAATTTTTAGACATGTGTACTTGTTTATTTATAATGGCATTATAAGTGAAGGGTTTTCCGCCAAACCGAAAAGATCATTTGGATTCTTCGTGAAAGTTATATTAATTTTCTTGTGTTTGGGTTTGAAGAAAATATACAAGATGCTGGTTATATTTGTAAGCGCGTCTTGTTTTTATTTGGGACATTTTTTGGACAATGATGCTTTCACAATGCATCATTGTCGCATGTTTTGTTAATATGATCAAATTAGATAAAACGTTCTAAAACAGGTGCAATAAAATTAATCAACGTAGCTAAAAGAGCTATGATACATGATTCCAAGTCAAATCTGGTCACGGTGTGTTTTTCGCGAAAACTAGATGGGGAAAACGTAATTATAATCAGTGAAAAACAACGTTCTGGTCGATTATACAAATGTAATTTACCAGTAGTTCCCAAAGTTGACTGGGCTCCGACCCATTCCCAATTTTAGGACCCACCTCTTAGTAATCTTGAGAAAAGAGGGCATACATATTGGTAATGCTGAGTTCCCCTAGTGGCGAGTAGTGGAACTACTTAATGCTGTCCTATTTGTTCTAATTGAAATTTAAAAAAAAATTAAGTGGAACCAATATGAATGAATGACTGTTGAAAAAAGAAATACAACTTAAATATATTTTTATTACTTAAATACCTGCACCTGCAAGGTTTTTTTTACAAAGTTATTTCAATGGGAAGGATGTATTTGTTTCTTATTTATCTTCCTTAAAGTTTTAGCATCTACCTCAACTTTAGTTACTTTTATCTGCCGACTTCCTATTTTTTTAAAAATTCATCTGTACAGTGGCAAGGGCCCACTCATTATTCGTTCGCGACCCATCAGTGGGTCGCGACCCATAGTTTGGGAAATTCTGCAATATACAATTGAATGTTTGACATGCGTTTGGATGTTATTTGGCACCAGTAGTATACTTATATGTAATTTAAAATATATTTTGCCATAAATAAATTGTAGTAAAACCATAAAAATCTCGTATAACAGGTTTTTAATCTATTCTAATATTGAAACACAATCTCATAATGTTAAACCACTATATTTAAAGTATTCGTTTTTATGTAAACATCTTTATACTGGTTGGTTTCAATATACTTGCGTCGTCTATTTAACCCTTATTCTCATAAAGTAGCATATATGCTACTTTAATAAGAATACTTTAATAAAAAATTTTATACGAATAATGACTAGCAAATAACAATGCAACATACGCACTGACGACACTTAACAAATAGAAAGTAGAGGAAAACCCCAGGTATATATAGCATATATACTACTTTTTGAGAATAAGGATTAAGATGAAGACTAATGCACAGAAATAAAGACAACAACATCTTAAGACTGTCTAATGACATTACTGTTTATCATTAAAAAAGTAGAACATACATTCTTCATGTAAGATTTTTTTCATGCAGTTCAATCATTCTGCAAAAGTTGTCGATGTATTAAAAACCATATTTACTAAATATGAATATTAAAAGTTCAAGTGAAGCAGCCTACATTTTAAAAATGTTTGAGACGCATGTAGTAGTGCGATTTCATCATATATTATTCAACTTCCGATAGGGACTATAAACATCTCAAAAAAAAAAAAAAAAAAAGATTGAATTGTTAATTCTTTAGGGATGTTTTCTAGAAAACATCCTCAATCAAAATCAAAACGAATAACATTTTATGATCTTAAAACTCGAACATTATATTAAAAACGTCTCAGACTAAACACACAGCCTACATGAAAAATGCATAAGGAACTAACACATTCAGCCATAAATTATTCATAACTCTTTACAAAATGGAAATTTTACATTAAAATGCAGACTTATTATTTGCTTTCGGGCGGTACTATAACCTTTGCAAAAAAGAGAATGATTTATTTTCTCTCTAACACAGGGTATGATTATTTTATGCAGCTCTTAGTGCGCCCCATTTCAACTGATTTATACCAGGACTATGAAAAGGAATTTTTGTCAGGGTGCATGCCCTGGAGTGACGCAGTTCGTATAGTCTCTTTGTTAGTAGACATAAAATGTTTTATTCAACTATGAAATATGTATTTCGTAAGAGGAACCGATCTGCTACATTTTAACCTGCTTCTAGGACAACAATGACTTATGGTTTACTAAAGTCATTAATTCTCTAATTTTGCCTAATGACGACATTTTGAAAAAGTGGAGAAATGAGAATAATGTTACGCTTTTGTCAAAATTATTTTTTATACCTAGTAGCTTCATCCTTACATGCAGTTTTAATAATATTATTTAATTTTGTATCATCGAATCTAATTTTTGTGGTAAAATACTTGTGTGAAGTGTATGTTTGAGTCATTAGTTCTTATTTGTTAAAAATGGGGTTGTGACGTGAAAGACATTGGGGAATACTGTTAAAATTTTCCACCGACTATCTTTAAGGGTCGTGTCTATCTTTAAGGGTCGTGTATATCTTTAAGGGTCGTGTCTATCTTTAAGGGTGCGCCGACTATCTTTAAGAAGCACTTCATGATTTTCTGTGCATAATCGTTTTGCTGTCACATCCAGTAAAGCTCTGCAATGGAATTCTCAATTGACTGCTACAAGTATCTTCATCCTTAAATACAGTGTTAATAATTTTAATTAATTTTGTATCATCGATTCTAATTTTTGTGGTAAAATACTTGTGTGAAGTGTGTGTCTGAGTCACTGGTTACTAATTTGTTAAAAACGGGGTTGTGACGTGAAAGACATTAAGGAATACTGTTAAAGTTTTCCACCGACTGTCTTTAAGGGTCGTGTCTATCTTTAAGGGTGCGCCGACTATCTTTAAGAAGCACTTTATGATTTTCCGTGCATAATCGTTTTGCTGTCACATCCAGTAAAGCTCTGCAATGGAATTCTCAATTGACTGCTAACGTAGTGTATGGCATAATCGTATGACAAAGCCCTTGATGCAAGAGTCGCTTTTAGTTGCTGATTGTCACAGGAAAGACATATCTAATTAGAACAGCCTAAATTACGACTGAAAAAATATGTGTCCTAGAATGTGATTCAAACAACGTTCGATAATAAATGCCAAACATTAAATTACTTTTTATTTAGATTAATAATTCACATGATAAACGTGTATATGTGTGTGTGTTTTTTCTTTTTTTCCATTCTTATATTTTTATAAGAATTAACAAAGTTCTGAAAGATATTTCATTATGCATATATTGTACAGATAACCGAAGATAAACAGAGCTTCTTATTGCACACAGAGTGGACCAAATTGCATACAAAATTTTCTTATTGCATACACTGTGGCTACAGCAAGTGCTAGACTCTTTGTAGAACACGTTATGCTTTAGTCAGTATTATCCGTGGAATTCTGTAAAAATATGTTGGAATTATCACTGCATAATGTATCTAAAACATACTATTTCTGACCCATGCCTTGCAGCCTGATAAGCCTTGCAGATTTGCTTAAAAATACAAAATTTAAAAAAAATAACATGCAAAAAAAAAAAAAAAGAATCTTTAAATTCGTGAAATTAGTTCGTGCAGACTATACTCTACAATATAAGTCATAACAAATGCAACCCTTTAAATAGGAGGGTACGAGCTATTTTTACAGCGTACATGATTTTTTTTTTTGCCCACAAAGAGAAATTATAAAAGGACAGTTCATTCTCTATATAAAGCAGACGCAACCAGTAACTTTTGATTTAAATTTAAAAAGTGCTGATTCGCAACGATATTTCTCTCTAACATATTAAGAATAGTGCAACAATCGAGTTTACTTTTCTTCCAAGGAAAAAACTACTGAAGTTTTTTTCTCATTTCTATAAAAAGCAGAAGTAACCAGTAACTTTTGATTTCAATTTAAAAAGCGCACATTTCGCTATGATATTTATCACTATCATAGTAAAAATAGAGCAGCAAAAAGGTTTTCTTTTCCTTCTTTGTCCCAAGATTTAAAAAAAAAAAAAAAACTAAGATTTTCCCTATTTTTTCCCACTGGGATTAAGGAAGGTAGCAGCTAAATGATCATTAGTGAACACTAAACATTTGATTTAACAGAGAACACAATTAATTAAGATGTAATTACCAGGGCCTAACAGATCGTTCCTTCAAAGAATCATTACTAATGATTGTCCTAGAGTAGGGATAGAGACCAAGTAATTCGAAACGGTTCCCTGATTGATCTTTCGTGATTATTGTAGACAGCATTTATTTTACCTTTGCAGAGCGCTTCTTTTGATTATCCTAACTGCTTACACTTATTACTTGCCTAAATGCCGGAAGAAGCAAAAGTTTTCATGTTTCTTATTTTTTCCAATTTGAAAAGTAATTATTTTGTCTTAAGATAAATATAATTTAAAATATTTTAATCAGTAAAAAATATGTCCTAAGGTGCATTAATAAATCTTCGAATGAGCGACCTTTAGTGTTCTACCAATAAATATATTTTTTTAAAACGTAAAACAAACCTTGATTGCACTTGGTTACAGTTTACGAGTTACTGACAATTATTGCAACATGCTACATATATGACGCGTTTCTCAAACAAAATGCTTAGAAAACAAATTCATTTTGCTATATAAAATAAATTGTAAAGAAATGAAAAAGTTGAGGTATATTTTTTCATTAACCACTTGCGCTGGAAAGACGTGCCACGCACGCCGTAGCGATTTTGTCACAGAATCGCCAACGACGTGGAATGACGTCGTTATGCGATTGTCACAGAAACAAAAAGGACGTGCGTGGCACGTCGGCACTTTGCATGATTATTAACAAATAAATTTAATATAGTATAATAATACGACATGGACGCAGACGATTTTCGGCATCTCGAAAATCCACCGACTTGGGCCAGGTTTGAACCTGCGATCTTGGGCATACAAGACTATACAACATATATAATACCACGTTTGATTGTATTACCTTCCTTATTTCATTAAAAATCATGTTAAAAGCTTGTCATTATTAGTAATACATTATAATTCAAAACATACATAGGGCTTGCGATTTTGTTTTTATAAAGTAAATAGCATACAACGTATATAATCCTACATTTTATTGCATTATGAAGGGCCTTACCGTCATTATTTTATTAAAAATCATGGTAAACCCTAACTGGCATTATTAGTAAAAACATTATAATTCGAAACATACATAGTGCGTCTGTTATTTTCTTTTTTTTTAAGTAAAGATCATACTACGCATGTAATTCCACACTTTATTGCATTATGAAGGGTCTTACTTAGCAATATATGTTGAAACTAAAAATTTTAAAGGAATGCTTATTCAATCAAATTTTACCTATACCCTAGTTCAAAATGTTTAAAATACATAAACCCAGTTAATTACCAAATGCTTTAACATCAAACTTTAACTTAGTTTTATAATTCTCTAACTGCAAAACGAACATTGAACCCATTCATTATCAGCAAGTGTTTCCAAAGTTCGGTTAGTTACGTTGACGACATAAGTAATTGATGCTAGTTTAGGAATTCCAACTCAACTAATTTAAATTGGCTCCTCTGAGGGTCATTACTAACCTCTGAGGAGTATGTATCCAGAGAATGTCAAGATTTTCTTGAAGATTTAATCCCAAGAGCCGACTAAAATGCAACGCTTTGCCATATTTTAGAGCAGTCTAATTAAACAATGTCAAGAAAAAGAGGTAGGTACACCATATTACGAATGGAACGTTTTAGTACTTTTATTACTTTATTTTTCACGGCTGAATCTAGAGATTTTCTGTGTATTGAATGCCATTTTTTAATTGTTTGTTCTGTGTGGAAGAACGTACTAACTCAGCGGCGCGACAACCCATAGGGATCATTCATAAATGATGTTACGGTCCGAGGGGGAGGGGGTTAGAGAAGTTGTGACAGTTCGTGACAAGGGGAGGCGGTAACAAGAAGTGTGACATTACTACATTTTGGTGTCTATAAAAACATTTAAAAGCAGCAAATTAAATTAATTTTGATTTTCGGAATTTGGCTTTAAAGATTCATTGATCATTTTGTTCAACGATACTGATTAAGGTTTAAATTTACTTCTTGTTAAAAGTTCAAAGGGAAATTTTCTTAGGTATTTACACATTTAATGTTAAATTTACGCGAGTCTTTTTAGCCTACTTTCCCGTAAAAGTAAAAAAAATAATAATAAAGCATGAAAGAAGGCTTAATGTATCGTAAAAATATCGTTAAAAATAAAGAAAAGTAAAAAAAAAAAAGTGAAGTAATTAAATAAAGATTGAAAAATAAAAAATTTGAAAGTAGGGTTTTGAGATGGGGAAAAAAGTGTGTCGGTCGGTCTGTCGGTCTGTCTGTCTGTCTGTCGGTCTATCCCCACCTAATAACTTTTGAACGAATTGTCCGATTGGAAAAATTCTTTTTGCATTCGAAAGATCTCGGCGAGGACATCTCATTTCCATATTTTACTTCTTGATTTGAACAATTTTTCGTTCAATTTTGCACAGTTCAAAACAATTTAACATTAGCCCCTATGGGCGAAAATGAAGCAAACTATGTAAACTCTGGGTACAAGATCCAGTGTTCCAATGAACAAGCTCACTGGAAGAAGCTCTTGGCGTGAAATATTTATTTGAAGAATTTTTGTTCATTTTTGAACAGTTCAAATTAACATAGTGCTAATGGGGAAATTTCAATTCTATATAAATCCTGATCTAACGGACGGATTTGCTTGAAACGAACTTTATCGGAAAGTTCTTATAACGTAGAACATGTACAAATAGAAAGTTCATCCGGAACTAACGAGCCTTTTTTCCTATGAAATTTTTTTATCGGGATTTTTAAGGATATTTGTTAATGAGTGAAATAATGAATGAATGAAGAAATAAAAGAGTGAAAGAATGAATCAATGAATAAATGAATGAGGAAAAGAATAAATGAATAAATGAGTGAATAAATTAAAAATAAATAAATGAGTGAATAAATAGATGAATGAGTAAACGAATAAATGAATAAATGAATGGCTGAATAAATGAAAGAATGAATGAGTGAGTGAAGAATATGTATTATCCGTTGAAAAAGGTATATTTGAAATACTTTAGAACAAAAGCTAAATGAGAAAGAGAGAGAAAGAGAAGGCTAGATTATAAATTTGTATTTGGTGATTACGGGAAAGTAGGCTCGTATAGTTCTAGACGGAACTTCTTGTTTTTTCCAGAGTTCAAACAATTAAGTTTGTTTACTGGTCTATACTAATTATATTTTGTGTTGTAAATCTTAGCCTCATTTTAGACAAATGAAGTACACTTGGAACCATTATTATTATTTTTGCTCACAAATGTCATAAATAGTTCAAAAATAAAATGAGAAACGTGATCAGAAGCGCAGGTGCTTTCTTTCTCAACTACAAGTACATATGCTTTCGTTATATAGCGTGACACGTGACAAAGGACGGTAGGGGTATGATAAGGTGTGGCATTTGTGACAAAGGGGGGGAGGGGGTCAAATATATTGAAAAAAAGGGGACATTTTATGAACGGTCCCATAGGGGCAAGGTCCTACTGTGCCCATCCCAGTTTTCGGGACCAAGGGCCTCGGGAGCAGAAGCAGATGTTCCTGTCAAGTGGTCGGCCTGACGCGACACCCCGAGTATTTAGTTAACAAGCATGCTCTGTTCTCATATTATAGACCCCACTGAAAGGATAAAGGGCTGAGTCTATCCTGCCCTGTCCGGGAATTGAACCACGTACCCCGGAAGGCTACCACTCAGCCACTGGGCCTCAAGAGATCATACTATATGTATGCAAAAAGCGAGTAAGCAGGACTAGAATCCTTAAAAAAAATATTTGAGCCATTTACTTTTTTTTAAAGCTGCTAACATTTTTTACAAATGTATCAGTAATGTTTAACTGATATTTTTGGTTTCATACGGAATCCACTACACTTTAAAATGAATCTTTATGCATAGTTTTAATCATCATAATGACATAATCTAAATTGTGGCATACTTCGAATATTTTAAATAAATCGCGCAGTGCATAATTTTGGTCTGTATTTTGTAAGGTATTCTTTAAAGTTAGAAATTTGATGGCGAATTTTTTTTTTTTTGTTTCTAATACTAAAAAGCTGTTTTTTTTTTTAGTTTTTAAACCCATAATTTAAAATACAAAGACGCAAATTAACAAAGTGCAATATCCCTGCCCAACATTTAAACATATACTTTCTAATAAGTAGAAACGCTTACTTTTATCAAAACATTCTTTTTTCTGCCATTAAATAGGTCAATTTTGTCTCATTAAATTTCTGAAACAAAAATCTAATTAAGAAATACAACGTTTGCCGTTTTGCATAAATAATTAATGTCAAAAATCGATATTAATGTAGCACAAGCTGCTAAAAAATGTTGCTTACATAATTAGGTACTCGTATAAATATTGCCACTAGAGCAATTAACAGCATTTTTAGTACTCTATGTGATATCATAATGGATCGTTCTTTAAAAATTTAATTAATAACAGCACTGACCAATAAAACTTTCAGAGGTCTTTCTGAAGCTGTTATAATAATTAAAAATTAATCGTGAATGCTAAAATAGGAAAGAAAAGTTAATCCCACGATGTTAAATTGATAAAAACAATTGTCAGTGCTGTTTCAAGAGGGTTACGTATTTACTCCTCGCCACTTGCAGATCCGGTGAATTGTACACGGACTGGCAACTACTATTTTATGTGGCACCACTGTCGGTGGGTGTCTTTACCAGTCAAGAGCTTTGATGCCCAGTGTCCTACGAAAAGGAGGCACCAGGACTCTCACGATGCAAATAGCGCTAAGAAGTTGACTTAACAAAGATTATCCGAACCAAATTGGAACATCAAGGAACATAGCAGCATAATCTAAAAGGATATTTGTCGTAGAAAGGCCATGTAGTTCTTATCACCAAACGCTTGGTTTTAGCAGGATATATTTGCTACATAATGGTTAATTTGGTTCTAAGATTTTAGGCGGTAACGTCGGTCTACTGTTGATATTGTTGATTTCTTTGATTCAGTTGTACTGTCATTCATGAATTCTATAAAAATGCGTATTTTTTATGCTGTTTAAGAGGCGTCACTTGTAGCTGAAGTAATAAAAATTCAAAGTCATTTCTCCACTACTAAGTTTCAAAATCTCATTCCCATGGATCATGTATGAAACATACATGTAACAGTATAAAATATGCATTTTTAAGCTGTTTAAGAAGTAGTGTTACTTGGAGCTGAAGTAGTAAAAATTCAAATTCATTTCTCACTACTAAGTTTCAAAATCTCACTCCAATGGATCATGTATGAAACGTACATGTAACAGTATAAAATATGTATTTTTAAGCTGTTTAAGAAGTAGTGTTACTTGGAGCTGAAGTAGTAAAAATTCAAATTCATTTCTCACTACTAAGTTTCAGAATCTCACTCCAATGGATCATGTATGAAACGTACATGTAACAGTATAAAATATGTATTTTTAAGCTGTTTAAGAAGTAGTGTTACTTGGAGCTGAAGTAGTAAAAATTCAAATTAATTTCTAATTACTAAGTTTCAAAATCTCACTCCAATGGATCATGTATGAAACGTACATGTAACAGTATAAAATATGTATTTTTAAGCTGTTTAAGAAGTAGTGTTACTTGGAGCTGAAGTAGTAAAAATTCAAATTAATTTCTAATTACTAAGTTTCAAAATCTCACTCCAATGGATCATGTATGAAACGTACATGTAACAGTATAAGAATATGTATTTTTATGCTGTGTAAGTGGCGCTACTTGGAGTTGACGGAATGAAAGTTCAAATTCATTTTGCACTACAAAGTTTCAAAATCTCACTACCATGGATCATGTATGAAACATACATGTAACAGTATAAAAATGCGCATTTTTAAGCTGTTTAAAGAGGTGTTAATTGGAGTTGACGTAATGAAACTTCTAATTCTCTTCGCACTACAAAGTTTCAAAATATCACTCTCATGGATTATGTATGTAAAGTTATTTAACGTAAATGCAAGGTCTGCCACTATAAATCTGAGTCATTTTCTACTAGCAATGACCGCCATTAATTTTACTAATTATGCATTTATGCATAATGAACTTAATTATAGGTTACTATCCCCTCTGCAGACACAGTTTTTAAAGTAAGCATTTCTCTTGATAAAAACGTAAATATGCGAGTTTAGTAATCGTCACGGGGATCATTATATGCGGTACTATTTACCATAACTAAACTTGTTGGTTCTTCGTCGACAATATGTTGGTGAAAAAACCCTTGCATATATTAATGTAATATATCGATCGAAAGCGCTGATTTTTCTGCACAAGATGAAATTTGTTCGAAGTTTCTAAGTCAATAAGAACGCCAGTTATAAGCTTTTTAGTTCGATTTCTTAAGGCTTACCTTGACCCAAAAATAATAATTAGCAGTTTCCTCAACTCCGGGGGACCAGTGTTAGCTTAATTTCAATATAAAACTTATTTTTCAAAATGGTTCAGTTTAGCAAAGATAAAACAATAATAAAGCATATTTTTGATTTAAAGTTTTTCTCAAATTAGCAATAATTGTTAAATTTGAGATTGAACTTGATAAAAGTTCCGTCTCCCCGATTTTACGATTTCCTTGATTTAGCAATAGCATTTAAATAAATATCGCCTCGAAAAGTTTACGGACGTATAGTTTATTCTAGACTTTAAATAACGTGGCGAATGACGACACGCAACTATTTGACTTTTTTAATTAGGCGTTGGTGATAAACCGGCGATAAAGAATACTAACAAAATTGTACATATGTTTTTTTAGGTATGGTTTACAGTAACTCTGCCAAAGCCGGTCCCAAGCCCGGTTGAAAAAAGAGGAGGGCGCCAAAATGTCCATGGCATAAGCCTGCTCTGTGTCAGAATGTCTAGTGGTGTCCTGAGCTTGCATTGTGACTCACCGGACAGGACGGCTGGAGTGGGTGAACGGCAACCTAAATCCAAGGTGTTAGAACCCTGCCGAAGAGAGTGTGCGTCGCACATGGCAACCGGGGTCAAAGGTTGTTGCGAACGGTTCACCTCGTGGAGTGGCGACCCACGTTGTATTTTTTTAGCCTTCCACCTGTAAAGAGGGTCCATGCAGGTGGTGACATCTCAGACCCTCAGTAAATTAACCGTTTTTATGAAACCTAAAAAATTCAAAAAACCCGGTGGCAAGACACCTAAAAATCCTACTGCTTCAGATGCTGTGGTGCCCAAACAGGGTCCCTCATCTGAAGCCAACAAACCAACCTCTTCAGTTCTTGTTGGTGCCACTTCGGTGGCTCACAAGACTGAAATCAACGCTCCGGTTCTCGAAGGCATCGTCTCGACGGTCCAAGAGACCGGAGCTATCTCCAAAGCATCAACGTCTTCTCCTGCTGGTACTTCCTCGGCAGCCGGCGGAGAAAACCCTCAGAAGCTGTCCAAAAGACAAAGGAAGAGGCTGATGAAGTCTGCTAGGGACGCACAACATCAGGACCTAGCAGATAAAAAACCTGAAGCCACGAAGAGAGTAAGGGTGTCAGAACCCGAAACTCCTTCACCTTCCGCAAAATTGCCTGCTGTTAAGAAGCAAAAAACATCTGGTCCTTCCTACAGTCAGGCTCTCTCTGGAGTGAAGATGGCCGTCATCAAGACATCTCATCCAGAGGAGAAACTTGCAAAGAAAGATGTCGATGATATCTTCTGTGACATCGACGATGCAATTGACGAAATGCAGGAGGGTAAGGGCCCCCAGATCAACTCTTCGGAATTGGCTGGTGGTGCCCTTATCATCAACTGCGCAAATGACGCCACTGCTCCCTGGCTAAAAGAGTTCTTCTCTGGGGATAAGTGGCGCGAGCTGGGGATAGGAATATTGCCAGCTTCGCAGCTACCAAAACCAGTGAAGATTCTCTTCAAGACCCGCAATACAAAGATTGTCGAGTCGTCCAAATTGTTCAACAGACTTCATCTGTGCAATGAGGGCCTCGACACATCTGAATGGCGTGCAAGAGACAGGACTATCTCTAATACCATTGCAAAATGGATCATAGAGATTGACCAAAAATCTGCCCAATACATCAAGGATAATGACATGGGGCTTTATGCAGGTGCTTATGGCAAGGGTCTTGTTAAGATCCTTCATGACCCACAAGCCCCCAAGCCAGCTGATGCAACAGCCAAAGCCACTTCAGGGACCACAACAACATCCGTGGAAGACCCTGCAAGTGTTACAGAGACCTCCATGGAGGAGTCCTCGGCTCTTCCTTCTACAGAAACAGAAGAGACGACTATGACAGAAATTTCGTCTTCCGAAAAAGTAAGTGCTCTTATTCATACAGATCCTAGTGTTTCCCCTAGGAGTATTGCTAGCACCTCTGATGAATCTAGTGTTTCACTTTCCTCACAAATTCATCTTCTAGGTCTTATGGAGTCTGAAGATGATTCCGATTGCACCCTAAAGGGAAGCCTCTCTCCCAAGGTTGAAACTCTGCCTTCAGAGTAACCTTGTGTGTCTTGTGTCTATGGCTTGTGCTATTAAGATTGCACAAATCAATCTGCACCACAGCCAGTCGGCTTCTGCCCTCTTAAATAAAGAACTGTCCGAAGGAAGAGTAGATGTTGCCTTAGTGCAGGAACCCTGAACCAATAGAGGTAAAATTCTTGGTTTAGGTAACTGCGGCAACCTGTTTTTCGATCGCTCTTGTAGCAGACCTAGAGCTTGTATTTTAGTTAGCAAAAAACTAAAAGCTCTTTGTATGGTGGATTATCTGGATGGGGATAACGTTGCTGTTCGGCTAATTCACAATAATGAAGATATTTTTTGCCTAATGTCGGCATATATTCCCTATGAGGATGAAATTCCTCTAGCGCCTCACGCCAGGAATTTTATGCATAAATGCACTAAAAATGGCTGGAGGTTTATCGTGGGATGTGATGCAAATGCACACCACGTTATTTGGGGCAGCAGTAACTGCAACAAAAGAGGTGAGGAATTACTAGAGTTTATTCTTTGTAATAACCTAACTATCTTAAATTCTGTCAATAAGCCAACTTTTGTAACAAGCAGCCGAAGTGAGGTCATTGACATTACTTTTGCAATGACAAGACCTCTGCTTACGTTAATGATTGGCACGTGTCCGATCAGATTATTTTATCTGACCACAAACTAATCAAAATGACACTTACAGGTCCTGCAATAACATCCCAGCAGGACAAAAGGAATCCCAGATTCACCAATTGGGATTCCTACAGAGAAGACTTGGGACTTCTCCTCAGAGGTAATGTTTTTAATCTTAATTCTTTGATTGACATTGAGATGGCCGTTGACTTCGTGCAACGATCCATACTTCAAGCATATCAAAATAACTGCCAAGCAGTCACCACTAGTTTATCAAGACGCGTCTCTTGGTGGAATAAAAATCTTACTGATCTTCGCAAGAACTGCAGAAAGCTCTTTAATAGAGCCAAAAAAACAGGAGAGTGGTCAGTTTACAGAGCTGCTCTTACTAGTTATAATAACGCCACTAAGAAAAGTCGACAGGATTCCTGGAGGGATTTCTGTGGCCAAATTGACACTTTGTCAAGTGCTGCAAAGCTCACAAAAATCTTATCAAGAGATAAGCTCTGTCAACTTGGTTCCATCAAAAAAGAAGATGGAACTTATACTGAGGAGGGTCGAGGTACGCTAGAAGTAATGTTCAGGCTTCACCTCCCGGACTCAACTATTGTAACAGATGAGGAGTTGGACACTCCTCAAATTACCCCACGTGGCAGAAAGTTAGACTGGCACCTAGCTAAAAAAATCGTAACATGCGATAAAATTGCTTGGGCGATCAACTCGTTCTTGCCTTTTAAAACTCCTGGAGTAGATGGAATAATACCTGTCTTACTCCAAAAAGGAAGTGACATCATTATACCATACTTGAGCAGGATATTTAGGTCCTGTCTAGTATATGGTTATGTTCCTACCGCTTGGCGAACCTGCAGGGTTGTTTTTATACCTAAGCCGGGTAAGCCTAACTACAATGAAGCCAAAGCCTTTAGGCCTATTAGCCTTATGTCTTTTCTTCTCAAAACCCTAGAGAAGTTGATTGATAGGCACATCAGAGACGAAGTGCTGAAAGCCAACCCACTCTCCAGGCAACAACATGCCTATCAACCTGGCAGATCAACTGACACTGCTCTCTATGAATTAATCACAATTCTAGATGGAGCTGTAAACGGTAAAGAATTGGCACTTGCTGCCTTCCTGGATATTGAAGGGGCCTTTGATCGTGTGCCCACTCATGTTATTCTAAATGCTCTTATGAGAAAAAACGTCGATCATCTGGTGTGCACCTTTATTGGTTGCTTACTATCTACTAGATCAGTACAAGCAACTCTTTTAAGAGACACATGTAATATATTAAAGTTGGTTTTGGCAACAGCACTTTTTGTAATAAAAACTGGCAACAATGACTGTGTTCTAATAATTAGATTTTGGACTTGTAACTAAATTATCTCTGTGCAAATAAAGTGGTTTTTATAATACGATGGTATTATTACTGGAGATAAAACAATTGGCGACGAGAAAACTAATGTGGGCAATGTATGTAAGCTTTAATTAGAAGATGAGTTTAATTGGAAATTTGAAAGAATTTGACCCATCAAAAGATGATTGGGTGGTTTATCATGAAATGTTGGAGCAGATGTTCATGGCGAATGACATTACGGATGATAAGAAAAAAGTCAGTATAATGCTTTGCTCAATAGGAGAATTGGCTTATAAGCTCCTACAAAACTTGTGTATGCCAAAGAAAGTCCAAGAATTGAAATTCGATGAAATTGTTTTAAAATTAAAGGATCATGTAGCTCCGAAAAGATCGGTATTTGCAGAGCGGTATAACTTTCATCGAACATGCCAAAGCGAAGATGAAAACATCGCCAACTGGAGTGCGAAACTGAAAGAATTAGCAAAATATTGCAAATTTGAAAGTACTTTAGATTCAGTTTTGAGAGATCGCTTTATAGTGGGTCTTCGAAATGGTCCAATTTTAGATAGACTCTTTTGTGAACCAGAAGGTATTACGTTTCAAAAGTCGGTCGAGATTGCTATAAGTATGGAGGCCGCTCGTTTACATTCAGCTGAAGTGAAGGAGGTAAATCAAGAAAGTGGATTTCACAAAGTACAAGGAGTTTCGCCAACTTCAACAAACTTCCGGAATTACGGTGTATCTGTAAGAAAACTCGAAATGTGCCAGTGTTGTGGGAGGAAGAACCACAACATAAATAACTGCAGATTTCGCTCATATAAATGCAATAATTGCGGAATTAAAGGTCATCTGAGTAAAATGTGTAAGAAGGAAAGCGTAAGTGTACGAAGGTTTAAAAATAATGCCGCAAATTACTTTGGCGAAAATTATGTTGGCGATATTTTGGGTCACAACGATGTTAAACCATTCAATGACTTGAAGGATAACTTTAGTGATGAACAACTTATTGATAATTTTGGAAATAAGCCATTTCTTAATGTGAGGTGTTCTGAACAGTTTAAGGAACGACTGTTTAATTTGAAGGGTATTGGCAGCAACGCACCTTTAAGGGAAACGATTATAATTGAAAATGTTCCAATATCGATGGAAATTGACACAGGTGCTGGAATCTCAGCAGTTCCCGAACATGTTTATTATAAACTGTTATCTCATGTACCTTTGATCAAAACTGTTCATCAATTTAAAAGTTACGTAGGTGATCCTATTACACCTTCGGGCACTGCCAAAGTTAATGTGAAGTACAATAATGAAAATTATGTCTTGACTTTATATGTTTTTCCAGACGGAGGTACACCTTTAATGGGATAGACTGGATTGCTACATTAAAAGTACAGCTCCCATCATTTAATTGCATCAACGTGTAACATTCCTTAAAGGATTTAATAGATAAGTATGCTACTGTATTAGATGGGGGTCTCGGTACTTTTACCAAAGGTTGTTTTAAACTGAATTTAAAAGAGCAAGCAAAACCTGTATTTTTCAAGCCAATATCAGTTCCTTTTGCTTTAAAAGAAAAAGTCGAAACGGAGCTGGATAAATTGGTACAGTTGAGGGTTTTATCACCTGTTGAATTTAGCGAGTGGGGTACGCCTATTGTTCCAGTTATTAAACCAGATAAAACTAAGAATTTGTGGAGATTATAAAGTAACTTTAAATTCAGTTTTAAAAGCAGATAGGTATCCTTTGCCTCGCATTGAAGAATTATTTAATAAATTACAAGGGGGTGAAGAATTTACTAAACTGGATTTGTCGCATGCCTACCAGCAAGTTCTTCTAGATGATGAATCTCAAAAATTGGTAACCATAAGTACTCACAAGGGGTTATTTCGATACCACAGAATACCCTATGGCGTTTCCTCTGCACCAGCAATGTTCCAAAGATTAATGGATCAATTATTACAAGGTTTAGATGGCGTAGGATGTTTTCTAGATGATATTATCATTACTGGGAAAAATAGAAATGAACATTTGGAAAGACTGGAAAAAGTTCTAACTAGATTGGCAGAAAGTGGACTTAAAGTTAATAAAAGAAAGTGTACGTTCTTTCAAAAGTCTGTGGAATATTTGGGGTATAAGATAAGCAGCGAAGGTTTAAATGTTTTATCAGAGAAAGTTGAAGCTATTCAAAATGTACCCAAGATTCTGAATACAGGACAACTAAAAGCTTTTCTTGGTATGATAAATTACTATGGATCATTTTCCAAATCTTGCAAACATTCTACACCCATTGTATAAATTATTGAACAAAAATGTCCGTTGGTCTTGGAATGCACATTGTGAGCAAGCGTTCCAGAAAATTAAAGCTTGTTTGTGTTCTGCAAGATTTTAGTGCATTATGATCCTACGCTCCAAGTTAAACTTGCTTGTGAGGCCTCTGCTTATGGCCTGGGAGCAGTAATTTCTCATATTTTCCCGAATGGTGAAGGAAAACCTATTGCATATGCTTCTAGAACTCTGTCTAAAAGTGAGATAAACTATTCTCAAATTGATAAGGAAGCTTTAGCTATAATTTTTGGGGTTACTAAATTTTACCAATACCTGATAGCAAGACATTTTATTTTAGTTACAGAGCATAAGCCGTCAGTTTCAATATTTGGTCCTAAAAAGGGTATACCACAAATGGCAGCAAATAGGCTGCAACGATGGTCTTTATATTTATCAGGTTTCGATTTTGAAATTAAGTATATCAATTCGGAAAAAAATGCCAATGCGGATGCTTTATCAAGACTACCGTTGAAATCCAAATCAGTGGACGATGATGAAGAAGAATGGTCCATTTGTAACTTTATGAGGATGAATAGTGAAATACCTGTAGATTTCAGACAAGTGGCATTAGAAACACGTCGAGATAAAATTTTAAGTTTCGTATTGCACTACGTATCACATGGATGGCCAGAAGTAGATGAACTAATTATTGATAATGGAATTAAACCATACTGGCATCGGAGAAATGAACTTACCAGTGAACAAGGTTGTTTATTGTGGGGGTACCGTGTTGTTATACCAGCTCAATTAAGGAAAAGAGTGTTAGATGAACTTCATGGAAGCCATATGGGTATAGTTAAAATGAAGTCCAGAGCAAGATCAATTGTTTGGTGGCCTTTATTAGATCAAGAAATTGAGAAATTGGTTAAATCTTGCAATGGATGTTTGAAAACTCAAACCATGCCCCCCAAAAACACACTAACTCCTTGGGACTGGCCAACGAAGCCGTGGCAGAGAATTCATGTAGCTTTCCTTGGGCCATTGTATGGTAAAAAGTACATGGTTTTGATTGATGCACATAGCAAATGGGCAGAGGTTGTCCCTATGTCCAATACAACTGCACAAAACACGATTGAAAAATTGCGAGGAATTTTTGCATGTTTTGGTTTACCAAATCAGCTGGTTTCGGACAATGGACCACCTTTTGATTCAGGGGAATTTCGACATTTTACTGCAAATAATGGCATAAAGCATATTCTTACCCCACGATATCATCCTCGGAGTAATGGTGCTGCAGAGAATTTAGTAAAAACTGTAAAAAACGTGATTGCAAAAGCCGTCACTTCTAAATATGAGACACAAAACGGTGTAAATAATTTTTCCCTTCAAGATAGTGTTTATAAATTTCTGTTTGACTACAGGAATACAACTCATAATACTACTGGCGAAACTCCTGCTAAATTGATGTTTGGTAGAGCTTTACGTACCAGATTAGACCTTTTGAGGCCAAATTTGGAAGATAGAGTCAAAAGTCAACAGTCTCATCAAAAAAGAAATTATGGAGGGAAACATAGGAAAGATATAAATGTTGGAGAGAGAGTTATGGTAAGAGATTATCGCGGCAAAAGTGACAAATGGGTTGAAGCAATTGTGATTAATAAAATAGGTAAGAGTATATATTTATGCAAGGTCAAAGAAACTGGTATAATTTGGAAAAGGCATTTAGATCAAATTTGGAAATGTCAGTCTGAAGATAATTCCATCAAGTTAAAGGAGTTAGATGATAAAGAAATTGATTGTAGTAATCAAGCGAGTAGCAATACATGGATGCCTTCTCATTTTTGGTCAAATATTCCAATAACAGACAACTCAACAGAAGAGGGGATCGAGGACCAATTGGTAAATAAAAGTAAGACAGTTGTAGCCACAGAAAATCAAAATGAAACTCCTCAAGAAGTTAATAGTAATATTGCACTCCACCATCGTCCCCAGAGAGTTCGAAAGGCGCCGGCCAGACTCGGTTACTGATAACTTTTCATTCATATAAATAATTACACTTTTCTGGGATTTAAAAGGGAGGAAATGTAATATATTAAAGTTGGTTTTGGCAACAGCACTTTTTTTAATAAAAACTGGCAACAATGACTGTGTTCTAATAATTAGATTTTGGACTTGTAACTAAATTATCTCTGTGCAAATAAAGTGGTTTTTATAATACGATGGTATTATTACTGGAGATAAAACAACACACTTGCCGTTACGAACTGCAAAGGCTGCCCGCAGGGAGGTGTACTTTCACCTCTTTTATGGAGCCTTGTTGTTGATGAAATATTAAATAAAATTAATATCTCAGGTGTGACCTGTATTGGTTATGCAGATGACATAACCATAGTAGTAAGAGGAAAATTCCAGGATACTGTGATCGGCCTCATGAAATCTTCCCTCAAAAAGGATGAAAACTGGTGCAAGGAAGTTAGCCTGACTGTTAATCCTGGAAATACAAACCTTGTACTCTTTACTAGAAAAAAAATCAACAATGTGCAAAGTATAGAATTTTTTAATAATAAACTTGCATACTCTAACGAGGTTAAATACCTTGGTATCATTTTTGACAAGACTTTAAATTGGAACAGTCATGTCGAATACAGCACCACCAAGGCAAAGAGAATATTGTGGGCCTGCAGACGTGCAATTGGTCCCAATTGGGGCTTTTCACCTAGTATTGTCCATTGGATCTATACTAAAGTAATCGTCCCCATTATAACTTATGGATCTATCGCATGGTGGAACAAAGCCTGCCGTGTGACAACAATACAAGAGCTTACTAGTCTCCAAAGAATGGCAACTATATCAATGACTAGTGCCATGAGGACAACCCCCTCTCATACCCTAGAGTTATTACTAGGCATTCTACCACTTTATAAGCAGGTAGAGATGGAAGCAATCCTTTGCTCCCAAAGAATAAAATTGCTAAAACTATGGAAATTATCTTCTGAGAGATCCTTATATAAATTTGATACACTGATCAAGGATCACCCATTGCTTTCCATGAACTCGGACTGGATGCTTAAACGCTTTGACTTTAAGTCAAAACACAATGTTGTATTCCCTTCCAGAACTGATTGGGAAAATCCTATTAAGCTTATTGGCCACGCCAATGAAGTATGGTTCACTGATGGATCTAAGACTTCCCATGGCACAGGTTACGGTGCCTTTTGCCCAAATAATAAAATTAGAATCTACTCTTCTTTGGGAAGACTAGCAACGGTATACCAGGCTGAAGTGATGGCCATCCTGGCATGCGCAAATAATTGCCTAAATAGATGCATCTCTGGCAAAACCATCAAAATCTTCTCTGACAGCCAGGCTGCTCTCTTGGCACTACAAAAACACTGCTTCTCTTCAAATATTGTTTGGGATTGCTATAACACTATTGCTGAATTGGCCGCAATGAATAAGGTGACTCTTTATTGGGTGCCTGGTCATCGTGGCATTTTTGGCAATGAAATGACTGACCAACTGGCTAAATTGGGCACAGAAACACATTTCATTGGCCCAGAACCTGTCCTTGGTCTGCATTACAGTGCAATAAGGAAAACAATCAAGGAAGTCCTCCTAAAAGAGGCTCACAATGCCTGGCTTAAAAGCAATAATCAAAGACAGGCTAAAGAACTTAACCAAAATTACCCTTGGTTAAGATCTAAGGATTATGCTGAAACTCAGTATAAATGAGATTAGGGTGATCATTGGTCTCTTAACTGGTCATTGCAATCTCAAGAGACATCTTAACATCATGGGCATGATTGCTGACCCAATGTGTAGAGGATGTCATGATGTAGAGGAAAGCTCCACCCATATTTTGTGTGAATGTGATTACTTCTCTGCGCATCGGTTTGAATATCTTGGTTATCACTATATCGAACCCTGGGAATTACCCAATTTCCCTGCTAAATTATTGCTGAAATTCGTCACAGCCACTGGTCTGTTTCAGACTCATTAACTTGGGGTTGTTAGTACAATAGACCTGTGGTCGCAGTGCTAGTGCTCCTTAGAGCCACCCCCTAAACAATTCATTCATTCATTCATGGTTTACAGTATCATTTAACTATAAATATTATCACCTACGATTTCATCTCTATGGTACCGCTAGCGAAGCTTCATTTCCTTATGAAACTTATCTTTCGGTTAGCGAGACAGCAGTTCACCATGGCTGAAAATAGAATTAATATAATATTGCAATTTCATTCTTGCAATTAATCTAAGATCATAGCCAAAACTCATTCCAAATGAAAAGTAACGCAACAAATGACGCCGTGCTACAATTTAGCAGTTTTATTTACCCTCTGGTGACAAATCTGACCCTACTGATGGAATTCTTCCCAAGTTTTTTTAATTGATCCTTCTACCTGTTATATTACTTTTTCAAGCGTTGACAATGTGTAATGTTTTTTTCTTTCTTTTTTTGACAAATAAACACACGATGCTTTTCAAACACTGCAGGTTTTATGCCGCAATCATTTTTTTTATATGTACTCTTTGCAAGGGCAGCGCCGTAGGCGACGTTTTTAAAATTCAGCCCGGGCAACGCCGTGCGGGCACCACTAATGCTTTATAATTGTAAAGTTGAATGTAGTCACATTAATGGCAGGAATATAGTACATCGTTACTTTGCACTTTTATGTTTTGAATATTCCGTTAAAACTTAAATTATCTTTGTTTTATGTACTTATTAAGAAATAAAACATGCAAAATAAATAAATAAACGAAAAATAAATATATAAATAAGAATAAAAACACATATATAAATGAGAATATGATTAAACAAATAAACTGAAAATAAAAATTAACAATATAAATAAATAAATAAGCTAAATATATATAAATAAAATTAAAATATTTTTAATTTAGAACCATTTTTAATTTAGAAGTTATTCCTTATATATTTAGTAAGAATTATAAGAGCCTCTTAATAAGACACATAAAACGAATACGAAAATGTTAGCAATAAATGAAGTGGCATTTTATGAGTAACCGTTAGAAGTTACCAACGATCTAACAACTTAGCACCAAACCACTAGTTACGAATAGTTTAAGACATACTTACTTTTTAAACTGCCAACCAGCGTGGCAACAGCAGAACGGCACTTAAAACTGGTAGTTTATATTTACGGCTTATGGTAAAATGCCACTTTAGCGTCACAATAGCAAAGTTCTGAACAGACGACATACCCATGACAAAGTTTAAAGCTCGAAGAATTTTTTATGAGGCACACTGAGGTGCAGTGGTAATTTTAATGGAGCCATCAGGTGTCGATGTCGCAGTTTTATGCGAATGAATAAATATCATTGGAAACAAAAGCAGGACGTATAATAACGTGGATGGGTTTTATTAAATCCAGTCTAAAACACCAATCGATAGTTAAAGTAGATTCTTGCTTTATTTCTTTACTGTTGCAAGTTGTTTAAGAACACACTATTTTAGAAGTTAGAAAATGGAAGTTCCTTCCCCATATTAATGCATTAATGGACCTTTTAAATTTATTCACTGTATGAATGCATTAATGGACTATTTGAGTTCATTCACCCTATTAATGCATTAATGGACCTTTTAAATTTATTCACTGTATGAATGCATTAATGGACTATTTGAGTTCATTCACCCTATTAATGCATTAATGAACTTTTTTGAGGTAATGATTAAGAGCTTTAAGAAATAATTTCACATTCAATCTAGAGTAATTAATTAAATACGCTAGTGTGTCTTGACCATCCCAGACTTTGATGTTTAGAAAGACGGAAGGAGTCTGTTGCCATTTGTTACCCAGTAACGCCAATAAGAGTTAACTAAATGGTTTATAGCTTTAGGACTTTTCCTAATAGCATTCTATTTAAGTGGCTATTTAATAATTTTTGTATTATACTTATAGGAGCGGACATATTGAACCTTATACCCAGAATGATAAGGAGGCCAGTGTGGAATCTAGGTGTTTTCCAATAAAAACGATTAAATTCATCGTTCCTTCTGAAGGCTGTAGCAGGTAAAAGTGTCATATAGTCCAGTGTGACCTTGAAATTTGTCTTTTCACAACCTGTTTAAATTGAAAGTACTATAGACAACACATATACTGCAGCTGGCTAGCCGGACACTGAAGATGATTGCTCTTTGAAAGAGACTGATGTTAAAAAACCATAATGGTACACTTTCATACACTTGGCTTTTGTGCAGGAAATATAAAACATGCCTCGGGCACGTGGACTCGCTCAAGAAGAAATTAAGGAAGAATTTTTCGCAAATATATAGTAAAAGTCACATAAGCTTCTTCAGACATTAAAGGTACGAAATTTTCTGTCTAGTGATAAGAAAATAATGATACAAAGGCCTAATAAATGTTATGTAATGGAGAAACTCGGAACTTCCGGTATTAGGGAATGTAGTTTGTATTTAAAATGGAATCAACACATAATCGTTTCAAACCGCCGAATTCAATACCTGATACACATTTATGCAATCATAACTGTGTAATTGTATATTTGGTTGCATTTTAAAGTTTCTAAAAAGTCTTTTATACTATTTATCTCATTAAAGCACGGGGTTTTTTTTTCTGAAGAAACTATTATAGTGTAAGTTATTCTTTGCAATTTTAGGTTGTGGGACTTTTTACACTATGTACAGATCACACAAAAATATCTCACGAAGTTCAAACATCACCGTAAAGCAACTGCAATCTCGTATTCACTTCCCAAATACGAATAGAATCAAGCACGAAACTTACAGCACAATGGCTCAGACTGACATGCACTCGAAAAAGACTAAAAACTGAACTGAACTTCTGGCCAGAGCTCCTTATATAGCATCTCGGATCACATGACATGAATAATCCATATAATTCTAGCAAAAACTAGGACTACTCCTCATGATCAGAAAGTCGCCAAGATTGGCGAGAAAGAACAAAAAAAATCTAAAAATACATATTCGTAACGTTATATTATCTAAAAGTTTATTACCGATAATTATACACCTTTGTTTATACTAATACCTAGGTGGAAAAGTCCAGAAAGTTTGAATTTTAAGAAGTTCAATGTTCTTCCGAAATTTTAATAACACGGACATAGAACACATCTGGAAGGATGAAAACTCATATTATAATTTGTTCCAAAATACATAGCTTTTGCTTTGTCAAACCATCAAGTATTAAAACCTGAAATATTTCAAAAAGATCTGCCTTGGAAAATTTTGCACATATGGTACGAAAACACTGTTTCTAAACAAGGTGCGGCTTTACTTCGGTCAAAATATTGTTCCAGAATAGCGCATTCACTTCATGTTTTTAACATCAGTAATACAGGACTCAGTGTTTGCATTTATATTTGATAGAGCGTCTCATGAATTTCACAAACGGTTCTTTCCCCCACAGACACTATGGGAAGCGTCAATCATCGGTAGAGGTGAAAAATTTTTCGCCAATTCTTCTTGCGATCTACAAATTGAATCGCCAATGAGCTTCATGAAAAATGCAGTAATGCTACGGGGACCATACCAGGCTCAAGAATTCATTTTGTATATTGTAGAGAGAGAACGTAAGAGCCGTTTAATGTTAAACAAGAAGTTCCGCCTAGACTATGGATGTAAAGAATATTCGGCCACTATTCGGCCTACTCGGCCCTTTTGGCCGAATAATCATTTCATGGCCTAGCCGAATATTCTGCCAGGCCGAATACCCCGTAAGATCAGGCTGAATATTGATTAACTATTCGGCCGAATAATTCTGCTACAGTAGAAACGTAAGAAAATTAAGAAGTTAGTAGATTTTAAACACTTAAAATGGCATTATAGTTATTGCAAAAAAAAAAAAACATTAGTACATAGTTTTAATAAATAAAGACAATAGTATTTCTTTAATTTGAATTTAGTGATTAGTAAAATAATGCTAATGCTTACATTAAAACCTGTCATTTCTATTAAACTTGTGGGTGGAATTATCAGTTTTATTGTATTCAAAACAATACAGAAAATACATTAATTTTGGATAGTTTTAGATTCTTAACAAACAAGAATTGAATCATACATCATAGATTAATTTGTGAAGTTGGTGTGACTTTGTGAATACTTTAAAATTTGGAAAATACTTTTTAATACAACCATTTTCTAGAAATTTTAATATTCGGCAGCCGAATATTTAGTATTCGGCCTAAGGCATTCGGCCGAAGCCGAATATTAGGCCTAGAAGAAATGGTGGAATATTCGGTATTCGGCCAAATTACTATTCATTACATCCCTAGTCTAAACCTGTACGAGCCACTTTCCTGTATTCCATATAAAATTGATAAAGTATCTATTTAACTCTCTCTCCCTTTTTCATGTAGCTTTAGTTCTTAATTACTTCAAATATATCTTCTTCAATTTTTAATACATATTCATTCACTTATTAATTCACTCCTTAATTCATTCATTCATTCACTCACTCATTTATTCATTCAGAAATACCCTTAAAAACACAGATCAAAAAGTTTCGTGGTAAAATAAGCTTGTTCAATTATGGATGAACTTCGTTTCTTCACATGTTCAACGCCATATTATCTTTATGACAATGTTTGTTCCAAGCAAAACCGTCTGTTACGTTAGGATTTATATAGGATTCAAAATTCCCCGTAGGCGCTAATGTTAATTTTTTTGAACTCTTCAAAAATATAACGGAAAATGTTCAAATCAAAAATGTTTCCCGTTAAAAAACTTCTTCCAATAAGCTGGTTCCAAGGAACTTTAATAGTATGCCTAGAGCTCACATAATTTGCTGAATTTTTGCCCATAGGCGTTATTGTTAAGATTTTTAAACCGTTTAAAATTAGACGAAAAATTGTTCACATCAAAATAAAATATGGAAATGAGATGTCCTAGACGAGATGTTCCGAATGCAAGAAAAAAAAATCTTTCGAATCCGACAATTCTTTCAAAATAATTAGAGAAGGGGGCAGGCAGACCGACAGACACACATTGTCCATATCTCAAAACCCTACTTTCATGTTTTGTTTGTTTAATTGCTTAATTTATTTATACAAATGCAAAAGTGACGACCAGCAACAGGCACAGGGCCCAGCTAGGCTGGTCTTAGTCAATTTAACAATCCCCAATGAATTTTGGGGAAACCCCATTTGTGTCTTTTTCTTCGTTTTAAACGATATTTTTACGGTGCACTGTAAGCGCACTTTCACTCTTTTCTCATTCTTTTTTTTACACCGGAAGTAGTTTTAAAACTTATACTATATAACAACCTTCTGCATGTACTTTTTAGATGGATTAAACGAAGCGTACATTCAGAATTTGTCAGAAGGCTAAGATTGAATTACTGTCATGGATATTTATTCACTTCTTTTATAAAAGTTACAAAACACCCCTTCCCTTTTTAGCTTTATCTTTGCTAGGTTATGTATTTAATTTCCTTATTGACGCCATTTTTTTAAGCTTTTTTTAAATTGAACTCAGAACCAAGTTCGCTTTCGATGAACATCATAGCATTGTTCCTATTTAGATCTCTCGATAATACTAAAGTTTATTTATAGATTGATTATTTTAGAAGTATTTTCTCCAATTATATTATTTGAAGTTATCTTCTTTACCTTTGATTACTGTATAGTTACTAGATAGTTGTTAAGCCCAATATCGATGAAGATAAACTGGAATACCAAAAAATTACGCTTGTTTTCCGTAAAATTTATTTACTCATTATTGCAATTGTTTTACGTATGTAAAAATTTAAAAGATTAATGAAAGAACACTTTCCGGGACAAATAATTGCATCTGAGGAAATCGGTTTTAATGTTTTTGCTTATTAATTATTTCTTTCACGAAACCATTTTTTACGGTGTTTTATTACAAAATTTTACATTTTTAACTGTTAATTCTGCGTTTCTTTTGAGCTCGGCTTAGTCAATTGTTTTCATTTTATGCCTTATCACAGAAAACCTGTTTGAAATTTCATCAAAAGAAAACAACTGTTATGAAACGTTACGCCACATTTACCCAGCCCAAATAACAGTGCCTTCAAGTGGGTTCATCCACAAAAATCTTCAATTATCTTTGCAGCAATGTTTAATTTTTAATAAAACATTAACATGTTTGACATCGATTGAAAAACTGATGAAAAATATGGTTAAAAAATCGTTTGCAGAATATTAACTTAACTTCTAAATAATATCAGAAAACACTTACTACACTAAAAAATTCTAGTTCAGCCTTTCACCGAAAAAAATGAAAAAAATGGGGAAAATTATCTGCAAAAATCATTTGACACTAAAATTGAACCATTACAATAGTTTTTAGTTTTTTATTCATAGTGAAACTTTACCAGTACAAAGGTTCAACTTAGTACCAAATTTTGTTTGCAGCTTAATTTCGCCATTTTGACATCAAGTGAAAAAATGATAAAGAAGATTGTAAAAATATCCTTAACACAATAATAACTAAACTTCTAAATAATATCAATAAACACTTACTACACTAAAAAATTCTAGTTCAGCCTTTCACCGAAAAAAATGAAAAAATGGTGAAAATTATCTGCGAAAACCATTTGACACTAAAGTTGAACCATTGCAATAGTTTTTCGTTTATTATTCATAGTGAAACTATACCATTATAATGGTTCAACTTAGTAGCAAATTTTGCTTGCAGCTGAAGTTCCCCATTTTGACTTCAAGTAAAAAATTGATAAAGAATATTGTAAAAAAAAAATCCTTAACAGAATAATAACTAAACTTCTATAAAACATCAATAAACACTTACAGTGGAAAAATTCTAGTTAAACCTTTCACCGAAAAAATTGAAATTTAGCTGTAAGCAACATTTGGTACAAAAGTTGAACCATTTTGATAGTTTCTACTTAAACATTTATACTGAAACTACTCCATTATAAGGATTCCGCTTAGTGCGAAATATTGGTGGCAGCTGAACTTCACCATTTTGTCATTTTTTTTTGGTGAAAAGTCGAATTAGAATTTTTAACAGTGTACTTTATGGTATCTACTGAGACTTGCAGCAACTCTTCAAAATAAAAGTAAATAAAAATTGCAAAAATGAATATATATCATCATTAAATCATTAGTTGTCAAAATAAGTTAATTTATCCCATTACACTGAGCTTTTAAAAATCAATAAATTCAACAAAGCCAAATTAAATATCGTTAAAAAGCTATTTTTTCATCCTCTGTTACCGCACAAAAAGTCAGTGTACAACTATCAATGATGAAGATGTTAACCAAAGCAATTAACCTTCATCAACTTTTTCTCCTCTATCAAAATATTTTCCCTCACTAATGACCGTTTTTCTACTATCTTTTAACAATTCCAGAGGGAAAATTATCATAAATCTCACGAATCCCTTCCGTTAAAAATTGATCTTTTTTTTCGTTTTCGGTTTTTCTGTTTCGCATTTGCGCACTCTGGTTTAGTTCTAGGTCAGTGTGAATAACTTTCAAACTATTATTTATCTCCCTTAATTGCATCGTGGAAATACGATTAAATATGCAACGCTTAATGGACCAATTAAACAGTCAGAAAGAAATTATTACAGTTTTAGATTTTTCTGGTAATCTGTTAATAAAGACGCCGCTAACTCTGATTGTGTTTGAAGAAGAGGGGATTGTTTGCTTAAAGCATGATATTTTATTTTAATAGAAAAAGTTAATTGCGTAAAAACGACTGAACTGTGCAGTCTTAAGTCAACATATAAATCTTTAAAAGATATATTTAAAAAAAATTTAACCAGTCCTGTGATTATTTTATCCGCCTAACATTTTAGATTAGAAAGAGGCGCGTTTACGCAATGTTCCGATCATCAGTCAAAATGTCCAGTAAATAAATACACCATACGATCAAACTTATCAATTGAGGCAATTCACCGCTAGAGGGACTCATGAGCGATCATCGTTGTCATGTGATATCCGCTCTTTGTTTACTAAGATTTTCAATTGAGTTCTACTTGGAGTTCACTAGGCAAAATTAGTTATCTTAAAATTAATTAGACTATTTTCTCAGCTTTTTCTGATTATAACCCAGTATTTACATTTAATTTTAGTTTTATAAAAGAAATTTATTAATTACTACAATAGCTATAGTGTTGTATTTAGTGTTAATTTTATGTAATGTAGACGGACTTTATTTAGGCCTAGTTTTTAATTCGATTTGTAGAACTCGAAGGAAAGCGATGCTTCCTTAGTTTACATTGCTTTTATCGCTGTCACGTGACCAATGACGTTGCTTGAATTGCCTCCATTAAACATTACCGTAATTTAATCCAAATGGCTTCAGTTTTAACAGATGTTTTAAAGTAAACATGCAACCTATCCAACCTATCTGAAGCAATTTTTTTAACTTGATGACAATATATGCATTACAAAAGTACATTTATTAATAACTTATATTACGCACAATTTTTTCAAAAGATTGCAGCTTCAGTTGGATGTTTGTCACCTCGAAGCTTACTACCTTTGCGTTGAAAAAAGTTCCTTGGAATTTCGAAACACGTGTCTGCAGCCTTTTCCAAAATTATGCATTGTTACTTTGTTTTTATTCTATGCACAAAGATTTAAAACGTCGAAAAACAATAATAAATATAGTACATACATTACTTTATGATAAGTAACGAAAGTTGCGATTTCTATTTTGAAATAACAATTAATAAATTAAACAACTTTACTGAAAATACATTTTGACGTGGTACATTTTTTTTTTTTGCCGTGTCAACATTGTTTTCTTTGCCGCTTGTCAAATTCTCCAACGACCTGTTCGCAAGAAACATTATTTCTCCTGCAATGAATGCATCAAAAGTTTTAAATGTAAAAAACAAACATAAAGAGGGATCACAATACATGACAACATTAAAATAGAGGGATTTAAGAACTAATGTTTACACTAGAAATTTAAACTGTGTAAATAAAGCCATAAGTATTCCGCTTGTTCTATTTATCTTACCAATTGCAGGGATTTAATGCCAAAACCGTCTTAAAGGCTTTTTCTTCAATGGAATATATTTGTGCAGAAACGTCCAGCTGAAAGACCACAAATTAAAAGTGATTTAGTATCACCGACAAAATTTTAGCGTAAAAATACATGTTGAAAAACCACCTCCTCGTTGTTGTTTCTGATTCCAGTTGATCCAACAAAAAAAGTCAAACCAACTCCATAAGTCCAAAAACTTCTAAAAAGTCTAAAAACAGTAGAGGTTTCAAAAATACCTCGTCCAAATAGAAATCCAAGCGAGATAAAATATGCTCAGGCAACGACTGAGCAGCCCTACACTCATTGCAAATCCTAAAAACCCTCTGTCCATGTTCAAAGGAGAGACTCTTCAAGTAACGACCTCTCTGACCCCTTGAAGCACGAGCTTCTTTCGGAAAAACTGGTAAAAAATGATCGAGTTTTTTGTTGACTAAAAATTTATATATAGGTATAGTATAAATTGTTTTAACATGGTTTTATTTAACTTGGCTTGTGGCGGAATTTTGTAAGGCGGTTTTCGACAACTATTACTGCATAAATTATCTTCAAATTTTGCACACAAGCTTATCTTCGATGGCAATACAATAATTCATCCATTTAGTAATTTATCATAACGTTATTTAGGAAAAAAATAATTTTGGCTCTGAGGAAATGATCAGCATTATCTTTTGCCGTTTGGCAACAATAGTTTTGTTTGGATAATGCAACGATGTTTTGAATTTAAATAAAATCATGCAACGTAAAACATTTTTGGCGATTTAATATTAGCAATTTCGGTTGTAGGGGCGACTAGAGAGCGGGGAGGGGAAAAAGTTGTATAAAAATATTATACAAACAAAGTGCAAAAGGATCTCAGACGGTATTAGAAATAAAATGACAGGAAATACAAGATCACCCGTGTAAGAGACGGGCATGTGCAGATTTGCCGGTAACTTCCGCCCGTGTTATCCACGGGCAAATGCTTTGAGGTGTTAAATACATTTCTATTGAAGAAGAAGTAAATGGTAAGTATCTGAATTTGCATTCCCTGTATTTATTTATTGAAAATAACTTGTCGAAAACTGAGGCATTTAAAAATTTTTCTCAAGAGCCTTGCAGGCTCAGAAATTGACATTTTCGAATTGGCTGAAATTGCTAGCGTATGTTCTTTATGTAAAATTCATGGATCGAAAATTATATTGCCAGACATGGCCGGGGCATGTAAAACTTCCGACCGGCTATGAATTTTCTACCCTTACATGTCCGGCAGGGCATGTCATTTTTAATCAAATCTTCCTTTCTAAAACTTCATTATGTTTCGTATTTTATTGATTAATCACTGCATCCCTTCCAGAGCTCATAATTGACATGTTGTCGGACATGCGTGTCAACAATAAAATTGGTAATACAATTTAAAATTTGAAAATTTTGATTTGTAGCAATTTATTATGCAACTAGCTGCTCCCGCGACTTCGTTCGCGTGGAGCTTTTGATGTGTATGTGTGAGAACTGATAGCCTGATCAAAAGGGCGAATATTTTAAAAGGCGCACTTTTGGGCGGCAGAAGTCCTACACAAAATTAAATGGAGTTGAGGCGACGATGGCTTAAACACCGGAACATTATGGCGCCATAAAACATTTTGTTTGTAAACGCCAGAAAAAAGCGAGAAAATGCCACTTTTTCGGCGCCAATTTCTGGGCGGTAAATATTTTGTCAGCTCTGGCTTTAAAGCACAGCATTTAGACGCAACTATACACTACAGTCGTTTTTTAAGAATAAAAAACAATAACAAACTAAACAAATTGTAACTAACCTTAGAACAATGTACTCTACTTGAAAAGCACACAAAAAATATAACTAACCTAACTACAATATAATTACAAAAGCAAATAACTATCCTATTGTTTTAAAACAATAAAGACGGATTAAATTCGAGTACATTAATTTAACCGGGATTGCAAATACAGCGATGCCTCAGCAAAATGCTAGAAACGTTGATTATTATTATATTTGTTTTTTTTTAACAATTGCAACTGCATTGATTTGTTTGTTCACACTGCAACTGTAACAATTTTTGAAACGATGCAACAATGCAAATAAAATAAAACGGTCATCATCTGGGTCAAATAAAATAAAAGAGAACAGTTAACTACAGAGCAATACGCTTATAACTTCTTTTCTAGTTAATTTAGAGGCTTCCAAATTTTAGCAAGAGGGACAAAACTTCTTCTAAGATAGTTTTTTACAGGCTTTTCAATGGTATCAAGGTCGAAAGGGTGCGATAATTTCTTCCGATAGAAAAGGACTATTTTATGCAATTTTCAGAACTCCGGTTCTATTGATCTTAGCGTGATGATATATAGACTAAAGCCTCCCTCAATAAATGGGCTATCTAACACTGAAAGAATTTTTCAAATCGAACCACTAGTTCCTGAGATTAGCGCGTTCAAGCAAAAAAAAAAAAAAAAAACTCTTCAGCTTTATAATACAGTCAACGCTCTTTATAATGACCACACATTATAAAGACCATTCCATTATAACGACCAGTGGTAAAAGTCCCAACTTTATCCCTATGAACTCTATGTTAATTTGCTTTCGGTAGAGTTACCTTGCTGAATCGTCTAATCCAATACAGCGACCGTACTAGGTGTCATGTCAGCTCAGAAATTTTGCTTCCAGAAATGTGAATGTATTTTTTTTCCGTGTATTTTCTACTTCAAAGTATGTTTAATATTTTGCACTGATATTTTATTTTCATTCCAATGATAAAAAATAATTTCAGCATTTAGTTGGAATCTTAAAAATTTTCAATTTTAATGGAAATACTGATATGCGTGAAGCGTGTATATTTTTTAAAGAAAATTCTAGATCTTATAGCAACCACTCGTTATAAAGACCTTTTCTGTGGGACGCAGATGGTCTTTATATCGAGCGTCGAATGTATTAGGATAGATATGTATTTGTAATGTATTTTTTTTAATGATTTAGATTAGCGTTAAAATAATTCTTGATTCAGATATAAAGCTGTTCATTTAATTTTTTGTCTGATTAATGCTATGCGAAAAATTCAAATGTTTTTATTAATAAATGTGCAATAAAACAACTTCTGGAAATGTAACATTTTTGTTCGGGCATGTATTTTTTACACAAACGTGCCCGGCAGGGCAACGCATTTACCCGTGTCTGACACGGAGAAAAGTCACCGGAAAGTTAGCCCATGCCCTTGCGTTATTTTATTTCTAATACCCATCTGAAATCCGCTTACACTTTGGATAATATATTTTTTCGATGTAACTTTTACCCCAGCCCCAATCCCTAGTCACCCCACATACCCTGAAATTAGCAAAGAATAACTTACACTATACTAGTTTTTCAGAAAAAAAAACCTCGTCCTTTAATTGGTTGGTTTAAAAAAAATATATCTTGAAGTTTTGGAAGGTCAAAAATCTCAACTTCCGAGCCCGCCCAAATCTTTAAACAAACTGTCCTCTTAGGGGCTAATGTAGTTTTAGTACCACCGTTTAGCATGATTTAGAAGAACTATTACTGTTTTTCGAGGAATGTGTGGGACAGCAGAAAACTGCACAAAATGTTATATTTTCAATAATTCCAGGCAGCAGGAAAAAAAAACTAGAAAATGGTCTTAAAACAACGCGTGTTGGCATCGGTATTTCAGCAACAAAAAAAGCATCGCAAAATTCAGCATCTATTTTTCCGCCTCGGCCGTGATGAATCTCTTCATGAATTTAAGAAAAGCCGCGTTTTAGAACAAAATGCGGGGAGCATTTTATCGTTCTTTCGCGTTGGCCGAAAGCAACAATTTCTAGAACAAATTGAATCTAGAATGCATTTTATGAAATATACAACGACGCCGCAAGAAATAAAACACTAGGTTCCTCTAGTTTAGGTGGGAAATAACAGCTGTTTAAAGAAAAGTATAATATGGATGAATCGGTGACAACAATTTAGAGCCATTTTATTTCTAAAAGCGATTTAAAAGTTGCGACTTAATGCTAGGACGATAGATGCTTCATCTTATGCTGTTCTGATGACACTTCTGCAGATATTTGTCTCTTTACTGCGTAGTTTGTTATTTGTTTACTGAGAGATTTTATATCCGAGGGAAAATCTCATAGTTACATTTCTTGAAACGGTTAACACACGCATGCACAGGTGGACGCTTTTAAAATTTTAACGACGAAATGATTTAGATATAACGCATTGTTATAATGTTCAAAAAGTTTGGATGATGAACATGTTAAGGGACAATTTGGATCAAATAGATCGGTGGCTGGATTAACAAATTTTGTAGCATCTTATGTGTAAAAATTGCACGGACAATGCTTCAATGGTTTAAACTTAAAGAAAAAAAATATTCATTGCGCCGCTTTGCACATCTGCAAAGCTAAAGTTTTAATGGAGGCAATTCATCGCGTCACGTGATAAGGTAATCGCTGATTTGTTTACCAAATTTTTAATTGAGTTTTGCGTGGAGTTCACGAAGCAAAATTAGTATCTTAAAACTAGACTATTTTCATAGCTTTTTCTGATTATAAACCAAGTGATTTACCTTTAATTCAATCATTATAAAAGAAATTTATTAATTATTACAATAGTTATAGTGTTTTATTTAGTGTTAATTTTATATAACGTAGAACTTTATTTAGTCCTCGTTTTTAATAACGTAGAATTTGATTTAGGCGTAGTTTTAATTAGATTGGTCGAACTCGAAGTAAAGCAATACTACATCTTACTTTGTTTACATCGCTTACATCGTTACCACGCGACCTATGACGCTGTATGAATTGCCTCCATTGAGTTTTCCCAGCTGCTTTTTATAATTGAACACTGAAAACTGCTTCGCACATCTGAAAAGATGCTTATTTTAGTGTTGTTGTTGTTTCTAATGCCACTTGGTTACTTAAGCTCCCGCTTGGAAAGTGACCAGGAATTAAGCCAGCACGAACTTCTTCCGTTTTATAGAGGAACACCACAACAGTGGAAGTGCGACTTGGCTCATTATGTATTTGGGTGACACCAGATGGCGTCACCATGTATACTCCACCTTCCTTTTTTGATCTAAGAGTGAAGGGAAGTCAAATTCTCCTCTCCGGTACCCTCAGGAGTTCAGGGTCCACGGATTTTACATGAACTTATCCCAAGTGCACATGGTGGGTGTTCAGCGGGTCCGGTATCGAACACTCGATCTTCTGGGTGGAAGTCTGGCCTCCTACCACAGCGCGCTTGTTTTAGTAAAGTAAAATAATTAACCACCTCGGTGTGCCCTTGTACTTTTCCTGTATTCTTTCACCAACCTGCATATGCAAATAATAATTATTCCTCACTTTTAAAAAGTGTGTGCTGAAGTTTTAACTTCTTCATTCCAAATGTACCCAATTGGGTGCATTGTAAAATACTGTTTATTAACTTCTGTTTGTGCAATTTGAAAGCTAAAACACCCTATTGTTTTTGAAATTAATCAACAGAGAGTTTATTTCGTTTTAAACATGGAAATTGGGGATTAACTATTATTTAACCTCTTCATTCCAGGTGTACCCAAGTGGGTACCTTTAAAAATACTGTTTATTAACTACTGTTTGTGCAATTTGAAAGCTAAAACACCCTATTGTTTTTGAAATTAATCAACATATAGTTTATTTCGTTTTAAAAATGGAAATTGGGGATTAACTATTATTTAACCTCTTCATTCCAAGTGTACCCAAGTGGGTACGTTTTAAAATACTGTTTATTAACTACTGTTTGTGCAATTTGAAAGCTAAAACACCCAATTGCTTCTGAAATTAATCAACAGAAAGTTTACTTCGTTTTAAACACGGAAACCATGGAAATTGGCCATTCATTATTATTTTAACTAATTATTAATTAAAATTAAAAAAAAATAGTTATTTTGCTTTGTAATCATTTTTAAATCAGATAACCAAAAAAACTTCGTCAAAGTTGTTTGGGCTTAGTGCTGGGGTCTGTAGAGCTTAAGAACTGAAAAAAATCATCATTCATTGAAGAAACTAATTTCTTTAACCCTTTCTTTTAAAGAATGAAATATTGTCAGAAATTCCTTTCAGGAATAAATAGAGTTGTTGCCACTCGCTCTTTCCAAAAGTTTATAATTTATCGTTGAGTCATTTTAGTAACTTAGGAGGACTTTGCTAAACCCTCTGCTGATGATGAAATTTGCTACTCTACTTTCAATTGCTGAACCACATCGTAAAAGTGTTTAGAGCTTAGCATGCTAAATAAATAGATTTCTCATTGATTAGTATTTATTTTAAATTCCCATTGGAGTGAAGTAATGAAAGAAAAATTTTATTATTTAGTTATATATATTAAAAAAAAAAAAAGAGAAAAAACATGAATTGAAATACTGTTTTTAACTACTATTTGTGTAATTTGAAAGCTAAAACACCCAATTGTTTTTGAAATTAACCAACATATAGTTTAATTCGTGTTAAACATGGAAAACATGGAAATTGGAGATTAATTATTTTTTAAACTGATTATTAATTGAAATTTAAACAAAAATTGTTTTTAGTTTTTTTTTTTTTTTTGTAATCATGTTTTAAATCAGAGATCCAAAAAATCGCGTCAAAATTGTTTGTGCTTAGTTCTGAGGTCTGAAGAGGTTATAGCTCTAAGAATTCACAAGAAGAAAAAGAAACAAAAAAGATAATTTGTTGATCTAAAATTGGGCTCAATATATGCGAATTTCAATTGAATGCTCAGTATGGTAAAATTACAGTATTATCCACAACTCGTAGATGGATTAAGAATGAATATATGTCATAACAAGTTTAAAAAATCCTACAAAAGACAGTTTCTTTTTTCTGCTCTAATTTAATCTACGAGTTGATAAGGCACATTGAAAATCATTGTTATAGCGTAGTTTTAGTCATCCATTTCCATGGATTTTCTTCGTAAAAATATAACCGAAGCTGTCAACTTAAATATAAAATACATCAATGCTGGTGGAAAATCTAAAAAGTTAAAAACGCTGCAATGTTTCGATAGCAGAACATTTCATAATGTGAAAATTGATGTGGAAGAAAACTTCCATAGCTGATATGACAGGTATTATGCGGTAATTCAATTATAGTTTCAAAGAAAATACCGTCTGACACTTAATCAAAAACTTTTGAAAGCATACATTTTAGTCCGAATTCGGTGAATGCAAAAAGGCATAGAATGCAGGAAGCAGGAAATATTAAGCTTTTTTAAAAATTAGGAAATTAAAATAATAGTAAAATAAAATAAATACTGGTTGTAAATCAGAAGAGAAAAAAATATATGACTGTAGTGCATATAAATGAATTATTCAACAGTAAAAACTTACGTTTCTCTTTTCTCTTGTGCTTGTTAATGATATTTGATTCAGTTTAAAGAAGTACATGCTTTTTATAAAGAAGTTTTTTTGTTTAATTCCGAATTCAAAATGGATTTGTTTTGGCAGTGCAATACATACGTGAGTTTAGACAGGTACCATTTCAAAACGAGAGGTTGCGGACATGCTTCCTTTTTTTTTTGTTAATTCAACAAAAAATACCCGTTAATGTAGTGAACCAAAAATATAGTTTTCTTTAAAAATCCTTTAAAATTGAAAAACTAACTTTATACGTGAAAAGAAGAAAAATATTTTCGAAGATCCCCTATTTTTTTAAATTTTCGAAGCTCTTTAACTCTCTCCGATGAAGAATACTTGCTGTATTCTTCGTCGGATTATAATATTAAACTTGCTGTTTTGTATTTTGTATCATGAAAATAACATAATTAAACTCACATTTAGGAAACAAAATTCAGGCTTAGTGGCAATTAGGGGGCGGTCAAAAATTTAAAGAAGAAAAACAACACTTTTGATCATCTTGTATCAAAAAATGATTGAAATGTCCTGTAACTTTCGCAAAACATTTTTAATTATATACGCAATGCTTACTACCGCTTTCGTCAGAATAGCAGTAATATTCATTCATGAAGATATGGGCATTTGTTTTAAATATTCGAAATTTTTCGCAAGTGTTTTGCTTATAACTCGCTAATTTCTATCTCAAATTACATGCAACTTGCAGAAAGTTTGACAAAATAAAAAGTAAGTATGGTACCAAAACGCAGGAAAAATGTAACAAATAGTCAATGAGATTTGAGCAGTTTTATTAAAACAAATGGGATTGCGCATGCGCAAAAGATATTAACTAATATTTTGGTAGTGAGATCTATGGAGCAACTAATGTAAAAGTTTCAGTTGACTATTGATATTTTTCAAAGAGATATACACCATACATTGAGCCGTATTTAGCAAGCTCTCAAATTGGAGAAAAATGATAAGGGGTTTTTCCACAAATTTTTATATTTAATGGTAAATTGGAAAGTTGACAGCTGTTAAATTGAATTAAATTGCATTATTTGTGTTTTTGGGGTCTGAATTTGAACGCTATTGTTTACTTTACCAAAATTATTATGCAATATAAAAATTTGTGGAAAACCCCTTATCTTTTTTCTCCAATTTGAGAGCTTGCTAAATACGGTTCACTGTATGGTGTATATCTCTTTGGAAAATATCAATAATCAACTGAAACTTTTACATTAGTTGCTCCATAGATCTCACTACCAAAATATTTAAAAAAAATAATTAATATCTTTCGCGCATGCGCAATCACATTTGTTTTAATAAAACTTCTCAAATCTCATGGACTATTTGTTACATTTTCTCTACGTTTTGGTACCATACTTACTTTTTATTTTGTCAAATTTTCTGCAAGTTTCATGTAATTTGAGATAGAACGTAGCGAGTTAAAAGCAAAATACTTGCGAAAAATTTCGAATATTTAAAACAAATGCCCATGTCTTCATGAATACTGCTTTTCTGACGAAAGCGGTAGTAAGCATTGCGTATATAATGAAAAATGTTTTGCGAAAGTTACAGGACATTTCAATCATTTTCTGATACAAGACGATCAAAAGTGTTGTTTTTCTTCTTTAATTTTTTGACCGCCCCCTAATTGCCCCTAAGCCTGAATTTTGTTTCCTAAATGTGAGTTTAAGTATTAGTGCGGCCAATATATATCAAAAATTGGCCAAATTATGCCTTTAATGATAGAAGCATAAAACTTGGGATACATGAACTACACATATTAAGATTTAATTTTAGGTAGGACATCGCAGATTTCGCCTATTTCATTAATGGCGGCCTATTGATACGTTATGTGCGCTCGCTTGAAGTTTCTTTGATGATATTAAATGATCAGTTATGAAAACAATGACAGGTAATAATTGTTTCACACATGTAGTGTGCAATTTATAATAATATACCGTAACTTATTTATGATATACATACTTTTATTCTACTTAAGACCTGATTATTTAATGAAATTATTGGACAGCAATGATAAACCCACTCCTGCAGAGATCATATATCCCAGAGAGCATTTCGTCTTCAGAGCCATGTGCGGAGCTGCGATGACGTAATCTGTTCATCTACCTCCTCTGTAGCCAATAGCTCCAAGTAGTTCTCACTGTGTAGTCGTGTTGCTATGTGTCTTGTCCGAGTCATCTTTTGTTTCGTGTTGTAATAAAATGTTACTCTGAATGTTCAAACCACTGCCTCTGCCTTTCATTGGATTTACAGAAATTACTAATACTACGTTGCCTGAATTGCATTGCATAAATACACTAATCGATAAATGCGTAATATATTATAAAAAGATAAATGCATAATATATATAATACACTGAAAATGCTATGCGAAGCAAAAAACTTGAGATCTGCGACTACCACTTTATAAATTGTCAAGAAATGCATTATATATTGTAAGTATATTATATACCGTGCGGTTTATTCCCAGCTTTAGTAAGCAGCAGCGCCCTCGGCGGCCTGTCTTGGCCGAAGGGTCTGAGTTAGTGTGGGGTCAACTGAACTCACCTTTGACTTTGTGTACCAGAAATACTAACTGAAATTATTCTTAGATGGTGCCACTACTGTGGCTCATTACCATCATTTTGTACGTAATGTTCTCTGTAAATTCCTATTTCAAGGTGTTTGCAGTTTCCTGTTTTTGTTTTCTGTAACTATACGTTCGTTTCCAGATACATGATTTCAAAGAGATTTTCTTGTATTTTCGGGCAAATATTTTCAGTGTATTATATATATTACGCATTTATCGATTAGTATACTTATTCAATGCAATTCAGGCAACGTAGTATTAGTAATTTCATTAAATAATCAGGTCTTAAGTAGAATAAAAGTATGTATATCATAAATAAAATACGGTATATTATTATAAATTGCACACTACATGTATGAAACAATTATTACCTGTCATTGTTTTCATAACTGATGATTTAATATCATCAAAGAAACTTCAAGCGAGCACACATAACGAATCAGTAGGAAGCCATTTTAGATGCCCGCCATTAATGAAATAGCCGAAATCTGCGATATCCTCCTATCTAAAATTAAATCTTAATATGTGTAGTACATGTACCCCTAGTTTTATGCTTCTATCATTAAAGTCACAAGTATGTCATATATCTGCCGGGCTATATGTTCTTTTCATGGTACAAAATACAAAACAGCAAGTTTAATATTTCTTCAGATTTAAAAAAAAAATGTCTAAAATCCAAAGTGTCCAAATACATTTTGGTAAATAGTGTATAAGGAAATTATATCTTCAAAAGTTTTTTTTTTTTCATTATTAACCGACGTTCTCGCTAGAAGGACAAAAAATTTGAAAGCATATGATGAAATAATTCTTTTGGAAATATAATCTTTTGGATATCTGAAGTAATAATAAGTGTGTATTTCCAATTTAAACTATACATTTTTAAAAGACGTTTTGACTGAAAAAGATTCTTATGTGGTTCTGTAGACTAATAACTTCGACTTCTTGCACAAACTTAAACAATTTAGTTAAATTTCTCCCACTTACGTTTTAAAATCTGCTTCTTTTTCTTCCAAAATGTTTTCCTTATTTTAATCATAAAAGTAAATATGTAAAGAAACAAACGTAAAGAAAATAAGCAAGGTAACTCATTGGTGAGTATCTCATTGGTGAGTGGTAAGGAGCCCATTGGTACTCATTGGTGAGTGGTAAGGAGCCCATTGGTACTCATTGGGGAGTCGTAAGGAGCCCAATACATAGATAGCTCGCACGCCTCTAAAAATCAGTTTCAATTATTTGCAGATCAATATGTACCTAAATTGTAATTACATTAATCAGTAAACCATCTCATAATCTCGGTAAATTTAAAAGAAAAAATTATCGGCTTTACCCTCTTAATTTTTTTTACAGGTGTGAATCGTTTTAGGAGGATGTGCATCAACCTACTGCATTAACATAAAAAATAAAACAAATTAGTTCGACTAGAAAACATTACGAATAGACAAAACCGTATTTTCCAAACTGTTAAAATCTGTATTTCGTTGACGTTTAACTTAGTATGACCTAGTTACGCCATGTTACGTTATTGCTTAGTATGACATTTTCTTTAAATTGTTAATTGGCATTTCAAATTTTAGGTAAAATCTAGAAGCATCAACATGAATTGTTTTGATATTTAGTGCGACTGTACCTAACTTTTTATTTGTAACTAAAGGGACACAGCGCCTCAAAAATTTTCATAAAATCGAAATTTTTACGATACAATACTTTAATAGATATTCTGGTTTTTATAAATGAATTTAGATGTTTACATAAAATACTTTAACGCATGTTTAATCTGCTTTGTATTTTTGCCCAATTACGTGGAGTAAAATCCCGAAGGCTTTTTTTCAGCAAAACTTACAGCTTTGAAACTTTGAATGTGCATGCCAAGGAGTATGTTTAACAAAAATTAGCGTGATTGACTCTGAAGCTTGTATAGTATGTTTTTATTTAATTGTTGAATTCGAAATTTTGAATTTTTTTTCCTTTATCTCTGAGTTTTCAATGAAAAATAACTTTTTAAAATTCAACTAAGTTTAAGATAGTTAACTTGATGCCAACTTCATTCTAGAATGTTAGAGAAGTATTATTCAGAATTTTGTTTTGTAAAAAGACATGATTGAGAAAGTTAATAAATTTTAACCAAAAAAACTACTCTTAATCTTAATTAATGGTTGGTTACAAGGATGTTCTACTTTTAAATTTCATTTATAATCATAAATGTAATTAAATGCATGCAATATTCTTCATCTGATTGATACACGGGAGGTGTACAATTATATACACGGGTATTGTTATGTAATGTATTGTTACACGGGGGGCGTGGAGGGGGGGGGGCAGCGCCCAAAAAAAAATAGGAAAAAGGTTCTGTGCCCTATTCAATTATTTTCGTTAAAGCACAGTTAGAATGGCCAATTTCAGGCATGTATACAGGCAGTTTTAGGTACAAACAGAAAAAGTAGTTTGCAGAAAGCAAAATAAATAAATAAATGAAAAGGAAAAAGAGTAAAATAAAAAGGAATAAAATAAATAAATACCATTATAATTTTTTTTAACATTTTACGCATTTAAAACATATTAGAGCATACATATTCATTTAAATAAGCACATTCATAGTTACACAAAGAACCCTAAGTTCGATGAACAATTCTTACAAAATATTGCTCCATTAAAACTTTGTAAGCAATCTTTACGAGAATTTATGAATTATTCATCTCAAAGGAATGGTCATGTCTTTAGTTCCATGAAATGCGTATTGACATAAAATATCTTTTTTCCAGTCTTGCTCAAGAAGCAAATGCACAGGACCGCAGTGAAATGAAAAGTGCAATCAAGTATAGTGCCTGTCACTATAAGAAGAGGGCCCTTTTCCCAGGATCTTGTGACACAACAAAGAAAACGTCAAGATGAAAACAATGCCTCGGAGAAACATAAAACTTTGAAGCAAAGCATTTTTGGTTTACATTAGTTTGACTATCGTTTTCAGAAAATACTAGATTAATATTTCCATTTCCAAATTATAAATGTACGACAAATGTATTTATTTTAGCTTTTCTTAAAGATTTGTATTTATTTCATAATGTCATGCTATATAAAACAATACGGTGATGCAATAATTGCATGGTTTGATAGTAAGAAATTAGCTTATGAATATTTACAAGAAATTCCCGTCTAGAAATAGCCTAACTTCAACCTAGACCTTGTAAAATCGTAGATACAGCTTAGTGGAGTTCCAGTGGCACAAGGACGGGAATCTGCCTGGCTTACGTGCTCAAGAGGAAAAGCAAATTTTTGTTTAGAAGGCGTTGTTCCTGCTGATAAGCGAGTGTTTCGAACTCTACTCGAATTTGGGTTCTCTCATTCGGTGCAATTGAACACGTAGCAGAATCCCATCTTGAAAACATTCCGCTGTGGGAAGAAATTGAGGCAAAAGCAGATAAGGCGAAACGATGATAAGACAAGAGACGCTAATTGGTCGAAACTGGATAGTCTACTTCACGTGATCTGTTCGCCCTTTGTTCACTCGCAACGCGATAGAAAAGCCATCTTTTCTCCTTCTATGCTAATATGTCTATGACTTTCCCACATGCATCAATATCAAATAATCTAGCTATCCCTCTTTCTCGTTTAGCTCTAGTTACTAATTACTGCAAATATACTTTTTTCAACGGTTACATTTTTATTCATTCACTCGCTCATTTATTTATTCATTCGGAAATATCCTTAAAAATCTACATCAAAAAGTTTCGTGCGAAAGTAGGCTCATTTAGTTCTGGATGAACTACGTATCTGTACATGTTCTATCCGTATCTGTACATGTACCTAGCAGGGCTGTGGTAGCCTAGTGGTTAGGATGTCGAGCTTCAAATCGGAGGACCTCGGGATAGATACCCGAGCAACTGAAGACCCACCATGTACGCTTGGGAGATAGTACATGTAAAATCCGTGGACTGAAGTCCCGAGGCAGTTCCGAGAGTACCGGTAGGTGGAGATGTTCCCTTCTCTTCACCCATAGGTCTAAAAAGGAAGGTGGCTTACTTGTGGTTGCACCATCTGGTGTCATCCAAGTACATATTGAGCAAAATCGTACATCCACCGTTGGTGCTCATCTTGAAACTGAAGGAGCTCCTTTCTGCCTTAAATCCTTGTCGTTTCTGCTAAGTGGAGCTTGGATATCTAAGTGGCATAAGCAAAAACAAACATCTTTTACGTCATAATATCTTTTCGATAAAGTTTGTTCCAAACAAAACCTTCTGTTAGAACAGGATTTATGTAGGATTGAAATTTCCCTGAAGGCGCTAGTGCCTTTTAAGGAACTTGAAAAATGATCGTAAGCGTATCTTTTCGACTGATCTTAAGGATATGCATAAATCTATTACTTTTCCTTCTTGGTGTTTCAATTTCAATTTTACGGATTGTAGTTAGCATAAGTGATTGTATATAAGTCAAGATGACTACCAAGCAGTTCATGTCAATTTGATTAACAATTAATCTTTTACTGTGGCATAAGCAAAAACAAACATCTTTTACGTCATAATATCTTTTCGATAAAGTTTGTTCCAAACAAAACCGTCTGTTAGAACAGGATTTATGTAGGATTGAAATTTCCCTGAAGGCGCTAGTGCCTTTTAAGGAGCTTGAAAAATGATCGTAAGCATATCTTTTCGACTGATCTTAAGGATATGCATAAATCTATTACTTTTCCTTCTTGGTGTTTCAATTTCAATTTTACGGATTGCAGTTAGCATAAGTGATTGTATATAAGTCAAGATTGTATATAAGTCACAAGCAGTTCATGTCAATTTGATTAACAATTAATCTTTTACTGTGGGTAACGTCAATAGACGATTTGGCGAAACTTTCCTGTGGTACGGGTAACGTCAATAAGCGATTTGATGAATTAAGCTGAGTATATAGGTTTCGGAATAAAAGTTGAACAGATGGAAATGCATTCGTTCTTTACATTATAAGTAATAATTTATTCAATTAAGAATGGCAAAATTCTAGGCACAAAGGGGCCTTTTGATACAGTGTGCCGCCGATTTGCAAACAAAAAAAGCTACACGTCATGGGAATTTAGATTTTGGACAAAAAGTTTTGAATCAACATTAGCCAATAACCAAATTTGCTGAGGTGAAAGCGTTTTTTCCTCAAAAAATCGCCATATATCGAAAATGTGGCATCTACGACAAATGTTGAATGGAACTCTCCAGTTTTGCCTTTCTCATGTAAGAAACTCATGACATATACATAAGAAATAGATGTAACGCCGTTTATCATAAATATTATATTTTTTTTTGTCGTTCAGACAAACAGATTTGTGAATATATTCCGGTAGTTTAAGGGTTAAGGAGGAAATGGCTAAAGGAAAATGTTTTACAGGCAAATTTAAGATTATAACTATTCGGTAATGTTAAATACACGAAATATTCTTATAAATTTAGAATTATAAGAAGAAAAAAAAAAAGCCCACAGAAGAGATTTAAATGCGGCAGAGAATTCCTGAAAGGTAAACTGATATGCCGAATGCATTGTACGTTTTCCTAAATTTAAGAGTGGTTGCCTTTAACTCTGGCACACGTGCTTAGAGTTCTTATTGATAATTTCGCATTTTACAATGATTTAATTTTTTTTTTTTTTTTTTTTTTTTTAAGAGAAAGGTTTATTTATTAACCTCAACGTTCAAGCCGAAATCTGGTACTTTTTATGTTATTCTTACATTTTTGGCTTTGCAATAAATTCGGCGATTACCTAACTTCAAAAATTATTTTGCCATAAATCATTTCTTACTTTAATAGTGTTCTTCTCCTCAAAAGGTTTTTCATATACACTGATATAAAGCTATGTCATCTCAGTAAAATTCTAAAACATCTTTGTTAGTCAACCCGATCATTAGATACTTCAATATCGCAAGATATTTCCATTACATTTAATCGCAGCCGAATGCTGGCATAGATAGCAATTTTGGAGTAACGATGGCTTTCAAGCGCATTAGAATCCAGTGCTTCCCTTACTACTCAGAGCCCAGCTCTCCTCTTATTAAAATGAATATTGCAAAAGGTTTAATATTCTGCAGAGATTATGAACACCAAACGAGATTAAAGGACACCGGCAGACGCATGTGGGGAATATTTTCCTTTTCTGGAATAGGCTTTGAGCTTACGGAAACTTTTCTATGTGTAATACACTGGGGGTGGTATTTAAATTTAAGGAAATAGAAGTTTAACTTGGTTTGTTAAATGCTTGAAATGAGAGGAGTTCTATTCATTTTCGAATTTTTATTAGTGTACTGTAAATTTATTGTATCAAAATCCGTGGTAACATTTTAACCTTCTACGAATGTTGAGAATTTTATGTTGAATACTATAGGTGAATTCCATCTAAACGTGGACATCTTTGGGAAACATTAAAGTTAAAAAAAAATAACAAGCATTACTTTTATATGTTTTTTTTTGGGATAAAGAAGATATTTACAAGCACTCCTCCTACCCCCTTGTGAGAACGAACTGCTGCCCAATAAACAATTTGACTGTCACTAGATGAATATTAGAAGCCCGTTTTCATTTTGTGTTTCGTCAGTTACTACTAATTTCTGCATACATAAATAATTATCCTAACATCAAAGAATAGCACAAGTGTACATCTTTTTAAGCATGCATTAATTTTTCATTTAACCCCTTCCCTCTCGCTCCCGTGAAAATGACGGGCTGAGGTTTCGCCTTCTATTCCTCGCTCCCGTAATATTTCCGGGCTGGAGTGTTTAAAATTTCAAAATAAAAACAAATCAAAAATTAAAAATGATTATATATATTGTTCACACACATTTTTATATAATTTTCAGGGATAAAAAAAGGCACTTTTATGACCGTTTTCTTGAAAATTACCCGACTGTTAAAGTGTTAAATAAAAATTTCCTTGTCACAAGCTCATATTTCACAGATTTTTTAATTTGTTTTGTATTTTCCAGTACACATGTCTATTTCATGTTGCTTCAGTTGCTGTGATGTTTATAATTTTTTCTCATTACGGGTAGAATAACAGGGTTTCAAATACGACCGTATATTAATGTATTAATGTAGCTGTATAAGACAGCAAAATGAACTATTTTATGTTTAATACTTTACTTATTTTAATTATTTAAAGTTAACTTTTTGCTTCCAACCGGGGAATGCAAACCTGTATCGCATGTTAGTGTGAAAACGTTGAAAACAATATACGTGTTTTGGGTTACAATAAACCATTTTACCAGTGCATAAATTTGTGAGCTTTAGGATATTTAAGTACTCCAAATCCAGTTAATATTCCAAATGAACCGTGACTGACTTCATTGATGTATTTTAATTAATCCCTCTTATGCCGACAAAAAACTTGGCAATCTAATATATATGATTAACTCGTCTGGAAATAATTTGCTTGGCGTTTCGATTTTTTTTTTTTTAATTTAATACTTTTTGATATTTTACTGACAATTTTAACTTTCTAAGGGAAGCAGCAAGAGGAAGTGGTTGAAGAAAATAGTAAAGAAAGCATTTCCTTTTGCGGAAAGTAAAGAGCTATGTTACCACTGGAAGAAAACAGTGTGGTGGGAAAATGGCATCCCGACACTGCTGCGGTCAACAGCATTCACTTGTTCAACGACAATGTTATTGACCAGTTTAGAAAAATTCCGAACAATCGTCAAAGGCAGACAATATTGGACAGGTTTTTAGAGCAAGGAACCCAAGATTCTTCCAGTGCAAAAAGACAAAGAAGAAAGAATAGCAGAAAGGGAGAAAACACCTGAAGGAATGTTACATGATGTTTTTATAGACGGGGACTCCTCTTCCAACCATTTCTCTTCCTCCTCTCAACATTCCCCTTATGCCATCAGCTCACCTCAGAACAAGCAAAGTGCAGTCGAATTTTTATTTATGTATAATTTTATGTTCAATACTGTAAATTTGTTTTTCATAGGTTTAAATAAGCAACCATCTGTGGGTCTGGTTCATTAATACAATTTACATTAGTTCTTATGTGAAAAAAAAATCGTCATTCGTGCAAGTCACCATTCGGATTGCCCCCTGGAACGAATTATGAACGAATGAATTTTTCACTAGATATACTGCCAATGGTTAAAAAAACAAATGAATCGTTTACTGACTATGTATTTTATACACCACATATGTAAGCATCAAGTATCTACGGCTCAGCAATATTTCACACAATCAGCAAATACCTTTTCCCAAATAAGACCAATAATTGCACAGTTTTTAATGATTAGCGTACACAACACTACTACATGAGTATAAGTAACACATAACAATTAAACGCAATCCAAGCATAATTTCAACACCAATTTCGAATCTGGTCTGGTCTGTTTCGCGTCATCTTATCTTATTATTAATGTTCTGGTCTCCCACAAAATGGCGCTTATCAAAATGTTTATAATACAGTTCTTAGACTGAAATAATTTTTACAATAATACTTCATAGTTCATAGAATAATTACACGTATATGCTATTAATAGATTGCACTTATTATACTAGAATCAACATTTATGATTACAATTTCTTATCTTTTCTAGAAAGGATAAGAAAAAAGTTGGTGTTATTGCTTATACAAAAAGGTATTGTTTAGGTGTTAAATCAGCATTAATGTTATTAATTGGCATTAATATTTACAGCTTAAACCTTTTTTAGCATAATTATTTAGCATTCATTTTATTTATTGTCTTATTTTATTTATTTTTAACGATTAGCATTAACGTTTAGTTCTTAAACATAAATTAGCTATAATATTTTGCTCTTAAACATAAATTAGCATTAATGATTATCTCTTAACCATAAATTAGCATTAATGCTTAGCTTAAAGCACAGTTTATTCACAAATGGGAAAATTTTAAATCACAAAACCTGTTTACGAAAACAGTCACTAGTGTCTAAACTTTTCATTTACAAGAAGGAACACACCAATTAAACTTGCATCAAAAACATCATTTCCAAATGCTGAACTGCAAAATTCATAAAATGGAAGTGCAAAAACTTGAGCCATCTGTACAAACTGACTACCACGCTTTGAAAATAGAACGCTTTAAAACACTGAGCCCATTCCATTTCCAAAGCATAAATTTGCTATCTGCCATTCAAAACCCGTTCTCTATATCAGCAACAGAACTTTACTCTCTTTAATCAAAGAGGAAGTGCAGATATGAGGGGTAATTATGAGCCCCTGATGGCTTTAGGTGCATTAAACTGCAAGGGCAAGGCGCCTTTTCTCCAAGAGCAGCCAGCCCTTTATTAAAGTGCAAATTGCGAAAGGTTTAATATTCCGCAGTCATTATGAGCATCAAACATACGATTACACGATGCCGACGAATTCCCTTTGGGTAAAATATCTCTCCCGCTTCCTACAGTTATGTTGAGGCTTTCAGCGTTGTAGTAGGGCACAATAAAATGCTTATAAAACTTCTCAAAAGCAACTTACTTCAAAATGTCTTCTCTTTTTCGGATAAGAAATATTTTGAAAACGTGTTTGCTTTCTGGTTAAAAAGAAAGTACTGAATGAAGAATATAAAAGGAAAGAAAAAAAAAAGGAACTTAAATTAATGGTAAAAGTATTGTGCTAAAAATAGGCTCTCAAAAACTTTATTAAATAAAACGTATTTTATTGTGCCTGGTAAATGTTACCGTTTGCTCTACTTGATACATGAATTGTTTTTTGTATAATTATGTATAATTATACAAGGAAATGCAGTTCTTATAAATATCACACTTTATGGCTTATATTCTGTAGTCAAACAGGACTTGATATTTTGAGGAGTTTTTTTGCTTAAAAAAAAAAAAAAAAGAGTATCGTCTAAACAGCGACTGCAAAAAAAAAAAAAAAGATAGATAAGTGTAAATATTTAATGTGGAGTCATTCATACAACATTCTCGACCAAATGTTGATAAATGGTGGCGTGGTTTATAATATTACATATTCAACAGAGTAAAAGAAGACACATTGATAGAAAGCCAGACTTTAAAAGAAAGATTATTATTTTTAGCCTACTTTCCCGTAAAAGTAAAAAAAAAATAATAATAAAACATGAAAGAAGGCTTAATGTATCTTGAAAATATCGTTAGAAATCAAGAAAAGTAAAAAATAAGTTAAGTAATTAAATAAAGATTGAAAAATAAAAAATTTGAAAGTAGGGTATTCAGATGGGGAAAAAGTGTGTCTGTCGGTCTGTCTGTCGGTCTGCCCCCCCCCCCCTAATAACTTTTGAACGAATTGTCCGATTCGAAAAATTCTTTTTGCATTCGAAAGATCTCGGCGAGGACATCTCATTTCCATGTTTTACTTTTTAATTTGAACAATTTTTTGTTCAGTTTCGAACAGTTCAAAAAATTTTAACATTAGCGCCTATGGGCAAAAATAAAGGAAATTATGTAAACTCTGGGTACAAGATCCAAGTTCCAATGAACAAGCTCAATGGAAGAAGTTCTTGGCGTGAAATATTGATTTGAACATTTTTTGTTAATTTTTGAACAGTTCAAAAAAAAAAAAAAAACATATTGGGAAAGCCTATTGGGAAATTTCAATCCTATATAAATCCTGATCTAACGGACCGATTTGCTTGGAACAAACTTTATCGGAAAGCTCTTATGACGTAGAACATGTACAAATAGAAAGTTCATCCAGAACTAACGAGCTTATTTTCCTATGAAATTTTTTGATCGAGATTTTCAAGAATATTTTTGAATTAATGAATGATTAAATGAATTAGCAAAAGAATGAATTAATAACCGAGTGAATAAATACATGAATGACTGAATAAATGAGTGATTGAATGAATATGCATTAACCGTTGAAAAGGTATATCTGAAGCAATTAAGAACTTAAGCTAAACGAGAAAGAGAGAGATAGCTAGAATATAAATTTGAAGCTGGTGCATACGGGAAAGTAGGCTCGTATAGTTCTAGACGGAACTTCTTGTTTTAATTGCAATTAATTCACACAGTATAAATTCAATAAAATGCAAAAACCATTTTCAAGTAAAAGCTGTCAAGTTGACCACCTTTGTAGGTTGACCACTTGTCTAAGTTAAGCCCCTTTTGGCAGGAACGGAATTAGCCCTCCGCCCTCCACCCTCCACCTCACGCTCTATAAGTTGACCCCCTGTCTAAGTTGACCACTAAAGTGTTGCACCGCAAGTGGTCAACTTACACAGGTTGCACTATATTTTGTTCATATAAACATTAATTGCTTTATTACGTTTTTAAAAATAGCCAACTGTCGCCAAAAAGGATCAAAGATTGCCAACTATAAATCGATATTAAATCGTTTACAGTTCCCTCCTACTCTTCCCCTTGCTTAAATCCCAACTGCTTCCAATTTTCAGGTTTAAATTCATAACTTTCAGCATTGTACGGAATTTTACATTCTGGAGAAATTTAAATCTTTTAACATAGGATTTTTTTTTCTTTTTTTGCACCAAATAGATGAATGCTATATTTCTTCTTTGAAAAGAGATTGAACAAAATATTGCTTTTCCAATTTGATGCAACTATTTTGAGACAATATACTTTAAATATATTCGATGTATTCAATGCTGAAAAAAGATAACTCAAATATAATTATGTTTTTCAACTGAATACATCTATTTTGAGAAAGAAATATTTTTATCAAAATGAAAAATATATTACAATTTATTTTTATCTCCTACATCTTCTTAGAAGGAGTCGTCACTATGAGACCACTTTTATTCTCTATGGTGTTTTTATTTACAATTTTTGTCTCATCTCATGTTATATCCCTTCACAAGAAATTTAATATTTAAAAAAAATGGATTTCTTAAATATAATTTGAAAATTTTAATTTTTAAAACAAAATTTAGCAATTTTAAAAAATACAGCTTTTTCAAATATGAGCGTAAAGTCCCTTTTTTTTATTGATTCATTATTCATAAAGCAAAACTTTTACGCATTGCACTTTTTATAAGTCAAATACTTTTTGAGAAAAAAAAAAACTGAAGTAACGCAGAAAAAACAACGAAAAATTCAAAAAATCTATAAAAAGATTTTTTTTTTAAAAAGTACTTAAGATATCATAAACGTAAAGCATAAAATTTGTTATGTATAGTTTCAGGAACATCTGGGGAAAAAATGCACATTATAGATACAAATTTAAGAAAGCCTTTGCATTTTAATCGAGATGAAATGCGCAAAAAACAAAGACAGAGAAAACAGCATTTTAAGTTCTCGGCTTGCAAAAACTTAAATCCTTTCTTTTTCAACATTTCAAGTAAGGAACTTTTTTTTCAGTTGCAGTCACGATGGAAATGCTTCTTCTCGCTTATTTTATTTTAAAAAATAAATATGTGTTTTATATTCAGCACAGTTACGATTTCGGAATGAAAAGGTGGTAATTAACACCGCAATAAAATCAATGATAAATTAATAAATATTTCCTCATTTCTTCTGAAACTTGCAGGGAACATTTTTAAAGATGTGTTTTACTATTTAAACCTATAAAAAAAAAATTTGTTTTTTCTTTTTTTTTTTTTCGACGTTTTTGGGTGCTGACTCTCCTTAACAGGCTAAATACAAAACTTCGAATCCGATCCAACATTCTTTAATAGTTAATTTATTTTAAAATCAACAGAAGGAAACGTTTACATTCCACTTAAATAAAAATATCTTGGTTTACTAGCATAATGATATCAGACGCTCACAAAATTTTAGAGAGCATAACTTTGTACAATAAGAAATATCTTTTTAACTTTCTGATCGGTTATCGGTTACTATGGAAACAGTTAACAATAGTCTTTGAGACGATAAATGGGTTGGAGAAGCTTCAACTAAGGAAAAAAACTGAATTTCTAGTAGCGTCCATATTATAGAATACGAGGAATAAGAAAAATGTTTTTTTAAGGTAAAGGTTCTTCTGAAGGAGCTTTCAGACGGCGGAAACGTCTTTTATGAATAGAAAGGATTGTTCAATTTGTAAAACAGAAATTGTGTTGAAGAGATTGACAATTAGAATTATGTAGCAAATAATATTAAAGAAAACCTTAAGAATAACTTAAAATATGTCATAGTATAAAATATATTAATAGTGCTAGTTTCATACTGACTGCAACTGATAAAATCTGTATTATATGAATTTCCGCGCATATCATTGGAACTGCTTATTTTTAACATGCCTCGGAATACTAATCGCGTACTGATTGGCTATTATCAATGACAGATAAATATACTTTTACTCAGAATCCAATGAGCTATGGACTCCGCTATGACGTAAAACGGAACATAAAAGCGGTTTTTGTTGGTGTAAGCCAGCAGCCTATAGCAGCGATACTCCACCTGTTGCACACGGGCCACATGAGGCCCGCCGAGGTTTATTTGGTGGCCCGGTAAAGGTAGTTCAGAAACTTGACAATTTCTGATGTAACCCTCTATCCTAAAGAACTGGGTTTAATTTGATTTTTGTTCTGATATACTAAAAGAATAATAATGATAAATATTACATAACAAGTCTTCGAAATAATAAAGTTTTGGAAAGGGTGCATATAAGGGTAGAAGATTTATGCCCGATCGGAATTTTGACAAGACCCGGGCATGTCGGGAAATATTTTTTTCAAACCCTGATTCATAGAGCTATGAAGAGACAGATAGACATGTACTCAGATTAGACACATACACACATAAATAAATAGACATAAATATGCGTATAGATAAACAGAGAGATGCAAAAATAGGTAAATAAAAAATATCGATTCACAGAGGGATATATAGATGGGTGGACACAGATAGATACGCAGAAATATGCACAGATAGATACGTAGATATATAGATAGACTAGGCACCTATAGATGCAACGATAAATAAATGTACCTATAACTATATAGATAGAGATAAATAGACATGTAGCTAGACATAATTAGATAGATACTCAGATATATGGACAGACAAATAGATAAAAGTTTAACTCAGACAATTTCTATCAGTGTTTCGCAATTATCAGCCAAGATAATTATTTCATTCAGAGAAAGGAATTTCATCTATCGTGTGATTTCCCAAAACTTCATTCCCACATATTTTCTGTTTCGGTTTTCTTTACTGCGCGTTATGTTCCTGCCGCACTAGGACACAAATTGTCTCTGCTGTACTTATAACTTTCTGGGAAATGATCCTGTCCGAGATTCCTCCTTATAGGATTGGTTACCATGGACACCGGTGGTGAACGGTATGTACTCCATGGGAGGAAATATTTAGCTAAGATTCATTTAAAACTATTGATTGTAACATTTATTTTTGTACAAGATGTAGGATAACTCTAGTTTATTTTTATTGAATTTGTTTTAAATTTTAATGTGATTATTTATATTTAAAAAAACAAATGTTACGAAAATAGCACCTAATAGTTACACTTTACAAAATCTATAATGGGCTAATAAATATATTGCATTTTTGAGGAACTCTTGTTTAGCTAAAATGAATGAAATGTTGAAATGTATCCGAAAAATTAATTTCAACTAAACTTTTAGTATTTCAAATGCATTGTTAAAAATTTCCGTAAGAAAATAGTAAAATAACCATTTATTTCATTGTTATTTCACCATATTTAATTACAACAGTTGAATAACCATTAAAAATGTGGTACTCAAACCGCTGATTGCGAAAAAAATCGTTTATTCTCTGTTTATCCTAAAGAACGTTTAACGAACCGTCATTTTCAAGCGCTCAATAAGAATTGGGCGTCCATCTTGGATTCGAAACCTTACCTGTCGTAGGAGGAATACGGATTTATCAGTTAAAATCAGCATGTGTATATAAAAAAAGTAGGGAAAAAAACGTGGCTTAAGCAGTGGATACCAAATAGAAACACAGACACGTAAACCAAAAATTGGAGACATCGGATTCCCAAACTGTTTGCGAATGAGCTGCTGAAGCTTGTATTTTAATTTTTGCAGTAAATAAAATGATTTTCGTCAATATACAGTAAATTTAGACTAAAAATAAATTTGGATCCAATCAAAAACTGAAATATCAATTTTAAGGCTGTTTGCCTGTTGGAAAAGAAGATTTATTGATAAATAAACGTCCGCTATACGTGATGACGGTGGTCGAGGGGATAGAGAGAAAGACTTGTACCCCTCGCATTCGGGGTTCGAGTCCTGCAAGCTTCGTTTACGGTTTCTACGCCTAGAAGATTCTCCGTCTCGAAATGGCTCAAAAACGGTGAAAATTTTGTTTTTAAACCATTTTTAAATGGTTATAAAACCGTAAACTTTTGTATTTACGGCTTTTTAACCAAGTTGATTGAAAATGGTTAGGTCTCGTAAAGATAGAAAAATGTTCCAAACCGTAAATTTAACGGTGAATTAGATGGACAGACTGCTGCCGGTCATTTAACCGTAATTTCATGAGGAAATTTCTAACAGTGTGTGTCAGGAGTAATGCGTTGACTCTATTTGGATAAAAAAACTTTTATTGATTCAAAAAACAAGTGAAAAAATACAAAGAGATCCATTTTTGTAATAAAACTGTCAAAGGATATTTGCCGATGTCATTAGTGCAAAATAGAACTTATTTCTAAGCAGAATTGACAGAGTTGATGCTTTGGAAACCTATACATTTCAGCTTTAAAACACATATACTGACATTTAGTTTGTTACATATTTACGCACATGGTATAATAAATTCAAACGCTTAATAAAATTTACGAATGTAAAAATATTATGTAAACATCTGATTGTTAACCTAGAGCCGTTTTTTGTTTTTTCATAAATTTTACAATCCGTGAATCTGTGTGTTAATTTTTAAAGACGAGTCTATGAGTAAAATTTCAAGCCATAACATCAGTCAGTGAGAACACAAACGTCCATCAGACAGTTCAGAAAATATTTGTCTATTGAATCCATAATTATGACTCTTAGCTTGGAAATATTGCAGTGTATTTCATAGCATTCAATACAACACATAAACGTAAAAATATAAAAAATTAGGCCCGAAAAGCCTTATTAATTAATCCCCTCTCGCTCCCGGGAAAATGACGGGCTGAAGTTTCGCCCTCTATTTCTCACTCCGGCGATATTTTCGGGCTGGAGTGTTTAAAGTTTTTAAATAAAAACATATCAAAAACTAAGAATGAATATAAAAACTGTCCATACACATATTTTTATATACACTGTTAGAAATTTCCTCATGAAATTACGGTTAAATGATCGACAGAAGTCTGTCCATCTAATTCACCGCGAAATTTACGGTTTGGAACATTTTTCTATCTTTACGGGACCTAACCATTTCCAATCCACTTGTTAAAAAAGCCGTAAATACAAAAGTTTACGGTTTTATAACCATTTAAAAATGGTTTCAAAACTAAATTTTTACCGTGTTTGAACCATTTCGAGGCGCAGAATCTTCGAGGCGTAGAAACCGTAAACGAAGCTTGCGGGAATCGAACCCGCTTGTTTTGTATACCAACCTTGCTCTCTATCCACTCGGCCACCGTCATCCCGTAAAGCGCCCGTTTATTTATCAATAAATCTTCTTTTGCAGCAGGCAAACAGCCTTAAAATTGAGATTTCAGTTTTAGATTGGATCTAAATTTATTTTTGGTCTAAATTTACTGTAAAATTAAAATACAAACAAGCTTCAGCAGCTCAAATTATGGGTTCGCTCATTCGCAAACAGTTCGGGAATCCGATGTCTCCAATTTTGGATTTACGTGTGTATGTGTTTTAGTAACCACTGCTTAAGCCACTTTTTTTTTTCTTCTTTTTTTATATACACATGCAGATTTTTAACTGATAAATCCGTATTAGTATTTTAAAACATCGTACGACCGGTAAGGTTTCGCAACCAAGATGGACGCCCGATTCTTATTGAGCCCTTGAAAATGACGGTTAGTTAAACGTTCTTTAGGATAAATAGAGAAAAAACGATTTTTTTCGCAATCAGCGGTTTGAGTACCATCTTTTTAATGGTTATTCAACTGTTGAACAAAATATAGTAAAATAACCATCAAATAAATGGTTATTTTACTATTTTCTCACGGAAATTTTTAACAGTGTAATTTTCAGGGATAAAAAAATTGGTACTTTTATGAGAGTTTTCTTGAAAATTACCCAATCGTTAAGGGGGTGAACCAATGCCCTCTCGCTCCCGTCAAAATCACGGGCTGGAGTGTTAAAAAGTAGAGTACCAAAACATTAAAAAGAACTCCACAATCCCGATAATTTATTTTTTTCTTCTCGTACATAATATGTGATAGTATGAAACTATTTATAGTATAATTAGAGATTAAACATTTTTTTAAATGTTTGTCTTGAAAAGAATAGGCGCTTCTGCTGTTTTTCTCTTGAAAATTATCCGACCGTTAAGGGGTTAATTACATTTAATTATTTATTCATTTTAATTATTATTAAGTCTGTCGATTGAATAAAGATTCATGACCCACAGTTTGAAGATATTATAGTGTATTTTACAGCATCCATTATGAAACACAGAAAAAATATTTTAAATTAGGCTCCAAAAGGCAATATTAATTAATTAATTTTTGGGATTTTACTCACTTTGTTCTGTTTACTTCTATATATTAAAACTTGGAAAAAATGATTCTTAATATTAATAAACATATATAGCTAGCTGCAAAATAAACTTGTCGAATTCATTTTATTTTACTTTATTTTTAGCACAATAAAGTGATGGCAAAGAAAATATTTAAAAACATTATAAATATATATCTCTCTCTCTCTCTATATATATATATATACAGTGAAACCTATGTAAATTGACCTTTTACGCTGCAGCACTTTAGTGGTCAACTAAGACAGGTGGTCAACTTGTAGGGGATGGAGGTTTTGTTTTTGTCATTTCTTGCACTATGCATTTATTCCTTTGAAACTAATTAAAATATTTAGCTTTATGTATGAACGTTGCTTTAAAATAGCAATTAGCTTTTTTTTTCCACAATTATCTTAGCTATCAGATACATGTAACCCTTTAAAGGGCCAATTTTTTGAAGTATCGGTATATTAAAGAATTTTTCGGATTTTGGTTCGCTTCAAAGAAAAAATTCATATAGGGCATTAAATAAGATTAACATGATTTTTTGTACCACCCCCCGGGGGGGAGAATGTTCTAATATGAGAATATTGACGCATGTGGTGGTAAATATGCTTCCCAGCGTCTTTGCAAGATTCTACCAATCAGAAAGGGTGAAATAGCTTACTGTAAACATCTATAACTTGATGAATTAAGTAGGAAGCATACGTCCCACCACCTTAGAAAGGGTAACTTGAATGACTTGCAATGTATCTTATACAACTTTAAAATGAAGGTACTTAGTTCAAATAAAGACACATATCTAATCAATTACGTAAGTTAGTTATTTGATGGTAAACATTTTAAAAAATGCATACATTTTCAAAATGGTTTTGTCAAATAGGAAAAAAAGAATAAGCTTTTTTAAAGAATGACACAGTGATCATAAGAGTTATTTCATATCGTTAACTCTCACAGAAGTTTAGGCGAATTTCATATTGATGCTTCATCCATCCAGACAACTACTGGTCTAACATTGGTGCATAAAAATATCTTGGAGAAGTTATTTTAGTTTTTTTTAATCTGTGCAAAAATAGATAAACAAATAAATATAGTAAAAATTAGACGGTTAACTTTCAAAGATTTTTTTATTATACTCTCAGCCGAATTTGGCGTACCTAAGTGGTCAATATAGACAGGTGTCAAATTATTAAGCTTTCCCTACATTATATAATACTGGGCTAATTCAAAATTCTGACAAAAGTGGTCAACTTAGGTGGTCAACTTTACAGGCTTTACTGTGTATATATATATATATTACAAACGTAGGTAGCTTTGTTCTTAAAATGTTTTTAACCAATTCAAGTTTACCTTATAAATCAAATACTTTTAGAGAACTCGGAAATATTATACTAAGTTCCAACTTTATCGCACATAGAGTTTCATAGTAACTTAAGTTATTTCATTAAAACTACATTTCAGATTTTTCATTCCATTTAAAAGCCAATAGAGTGTAAAATTATATTCTACCTCCCGAAAAGCACAAAAATATCTCATTGAGGCTACCTTCTCACAAGTTTCATAATTTAAGTTCAGAAATTTCATTTATCTGCAAAATTTATGCTTCAGAGTACAAACTCAATTTTGTCCCTGCTCCGTGGGAGAAGCAATCTTACGGAAGTTATTTCCGAAACAGAAAAGAAAGAAGAGGAAAACTCCAGGTTCAATTTAAAACTTCCTTAACACGAGTGCACGAAGTTTTGAAAGGAGGGGAGGGGAGGAGAAAAGAAAAAGAGGAGAACATTTGCTTTTACTATACTTGTTAATCATTCAACAGAAAAACAAATTACTACGGAGTTATTCAGCAAAAAAGATGAAATGGCGCTTTTGGGAAGTTCCTTTCCGTTGATGGGGTCATAACGAAATTAAAATAGAAACGCTAGATTAGTTTTCGAGGGAAGAAATTTGTATGATAAGGGAATAAAAGAGATAAATACAGAAAAGATCAACGGACCAATTTACAGGAGGGTTATAATTAAAGTGATCCTGTTTAGACCTACGGAGAGCTCGTTTTAAAAAGATCAATGAAACAGTTTACAGGGGTTATAATTAAAGTAACCCTGTTATGACCTACATAGAGCTCGTTGTAAAAAAGATCAACGAAACAATTTACAGGTGGGTTATGATTAAAGAGACCCTTTTTAGACTTACGTATAGCTCGCTGTAAAAAGTTCAACGAAACATAATGTGCAGGGGGTTATAACTGAAGTGACTTTGTTTAGACCTACGAAGAACTCGTTGTAAAAAGAGTCAACGAAACAATTTGCAGGGTGGTTATAGTTAAAGTGGCCCTGTTTAGACCTACATAGAGCCCGTTGTGAAAAGATCAATGAAACAGTTTACAGGGGGTTATAATTAAAGTAAACCTGTTTAGACCTACGGGGAGCTCGTTGTAAAAAAAGATCAACGAAACAATTTACATGTGGGTTATGATTAAAGTGACCCTGTTTAGACCTACGTATAGCTCGTTGTAGAAAGTTCAATGAAACATAATGTACAGGTGTTACTTATAATTGAAGTGACTCTGTTTAGACCTACGAAGAACTCGTTGTAAAAAGAGTCAACGAAACAATTTGCAGGGTGATTATAGTTAAAGTGGCCCTGTTTAGACCTACATAGAGCCCGTTGTGAAAAGATCAATGAAACAGTTTACAGGGGGTTATAATTAAAGTAAACCTGTTTAGACCTACGGGGAGCTCGTTGTAAAAAAAGATCAACGAAACAATTTACATGTGGGTTATGATTAAAGTGACCCTGTTTAGACCTACGTATAGCTCGTTGTAGAAAGTTCAATGAAACATAATGTACAGGTGTTACTTATAATTTAAGTGACTCTGTTTAGACCTACGTAGAGCTCGTTGTAAAAAGATCAACGAAACAATTTACAGGTGGGTTATGATTAAAGGGACCTTGTTTATACCTACGTAGAACTCTCTGTAAAAAGATCAACGAAACAATTTACAGGGTGTTGGGGTTATGAATAAAGTGACCTTGTTTAGACATACGTAGAGCTTGTTGTAAAAAGGTCAACGAAACAATTTACCGGGTGTAGGGATTATAAATCAAGTGACCCTGTTAAGACTTACGTGCAGCTTGTTGTAAAAGGGTCAACGAAACAATTTACAGGGGCGTTATAGTTAAAGTTACCTTGCTTAACGTAGAGCTCGTTGTAATGAACACGTCATTGAAATGTGGTATACACGTCACATGGACCATGGAGAAAATAAATTATGTAATAAGTCAAACACTAGTTCAAATTTTTACCAATAGATTACTTGTTTCTTGATGTTATATCAATTTCAATTCTCAACCCTAAGTTTCTGCAAAGGAAAGAAAAACCTTATGCGATCCTGTTAAACACAGCAAACTACGTTTTGAGCATGTAATTGACGCAAATGTAATGATTGTTCTTGAAATCATGGGATAAAGTTAATTTTTTTTGTTGCTAATGTGCCTTAGTTTTAATAAGACTCTTCTCACCTGATAGTAAAAATGTGAACTAAAATTTTCTTATTAAAATGTATTTTTCACATGGTCCATGGAACGCACAAATACCACATTTCAATGACATACGTCTATTATAACTAGCTTTCATAGGCCTTATAAAGTTATTTTCCACAATTAACTTATAGATACCAATTATCAGTTTATGTCAGTTCGTCATGCGTATTTTAAACATACACTATGCTTCCCCCATTCGCATAAACTTTATAGGTTAACTATATTATTTGATACCAATGAACAGTGATTTTATGGTGATTCGTGTTCATTTAAACCAAATATTATATGTTTTATGCATCCAATGAGTAATTTTAATACCAATTATCAATTTTGCTCTTGTTCGTCGTGCGTATTTTCACCATACATTATGCATCACGCATACCCATATGACTGATTATATGTTAACAGTTATTTTTTTTATAAAAACTAAAAACTTTTTTTATGATGCATCTTGTCAACTTAAACCAAGTATCAGACGTCTTTTGCATTCAATAAGTAATTTGAATACCAATTATCAGTATATTTTGTTATTGTTCGTTGTGCGTATTTTAACCATACATTATACTTCACTCTTACCCATATGCCTTGCGATCTATACGTTAACTGCATTATTTAATACCAATTAACTGTTATTTTCTTGCTAAGTTATCTTGTCAATTTTAACCAGGTGTGACACTTAACAATATTCTAATGCACGTACATCTTCTAAAATTGTGATCAATAATATGATCAATGAACAACTCACGATAAAAAAATCCTCTATTATATCTTACACTTCCATATTTATTCCTCAAGACATCCACTTTCCAAAAACGTTTCCAAACCGATGAGAAGGAAAAACTGAAGTAAAAAAAAATCCAAGAATTCTATTGATCATATTTCGGATAATGAGGTAAAAATAAAACTGAATCGTACAGTGTTTCAAATTTCATTAGAATTATGTTAATTAGTTATCCGACACGAATGGTTTCCATTAGACTTGAGGTGAAATTCAATTAAGTACATTTTTCTTGTACATTAATTCCACATAAACAACACAAAAATCAATTATGAAGTTTCTTAATGAAGCATTTGCTCGCCCTAATATTTCGGAGTGGCTCGCTTCAAAAATAATTAATTTACTGAGAAAAAAAATTGTGGTTTTTATAATGTCTTCTTTGTTTATACTTATTCTTAAAAAATCAAGAAGAGATAGAGTTTCCAAATAACTTGAAGATATTTTCTTCCAATCAAGTGTTGTGTATTTTTTCATAGAAATTTTAACCTATTCATTTGATGTCTATTTATGTTTCTATTGAAAGGAAAAGAAGAAAATCATAATTTTTGTGATGAAAGCAACGTTTTTTAAGTTTAAGAGTATGTAAATGATGGTTAGATTGTTGCATACTTTATTTATAGTGATGTAAATATTTAAAGCGTCGAATTTAGGTATATTTAAAGCAACTGTCATATGAACTTATTTCGTCATTATTCTAATACCTTTGTCACATGGGAGTCTTTTTTTTAGGGATTTATTATATATTGATCTGAAAATTAAAAACAAAAATAGTAACCAACTTTGGTTCGCTTCTTTTCCTTCTTTACTTTATAAAAACAGCTTATTATTTCTAATGAAAGCTTCTCTGGAGTCCTATTGAAGCATAATAAAAAATAAACAAAAATTATTAACTGCATTTTTCTATAGATAGCTGATGGCAAGATGTCTTGGGGACCGTTCATAAATGATGTCACCTCTTTCTTCCGATATATTTGACATACTTTGTCACAAAATGTCACTTCAACGGACAACCCTCCCCCCTTTGTCACACGTCACGCTATGTTGTATAACCCTGATGTCACACTGCTTGTTACCCCTCCCCTTGTCACACTTTCACGAACCCCCCTGGACACCTTGAAGCGTGTCATCATTTATGAATGATCCCTTGGTTGAGTAAATTATTGAGTAATAAATATAAAACACATTGTCAAGAGTTTTTTGCCACTAAGGGACCGTTCATAAATGATGTCACCCTATTTTCCTATATACATGACCCCCCTTTGTCACAAAATGTCTCATTTCAACATACCCCTCCCCCCTTTGTCACGATAGTTGCATAAGCATGATGTCACACTGCTTGTTACCCCTCCCCTCAACTTGTCACAATTTCACGAACCCCCCTCCCCTCTTGAAGCGCGTCATCATTTATGAATGATCCCTTGGTTGAGTAAATTATTGAGTAATAAATATAAAACACATTGTCAAGAGTTTTTTGCCACTAAGGGACCGTTCATAAATGATGTCGCCCTATTTTCACATATATATGACCCCCCTCCCCCTTTGTCACAAAATGTCTCACTTCAACATACCCCTCCCCCCTTTGTCGCGCGCTAGTTGCATAAGCATGATGCCACACTGCTTGTTACCCCACTCACCATGTCACACTTTATCACAATTTCACGAACCCCCCCCCTCCCCCTTGAAGCGTGTCATCATTTATGAATGATCCCTTGGTTGAGTAAATTATTGAGTAATAAATATAAAACACATTGTCAAGAGCTTTTTGCCACTAAGGGACCGTTCATAAATGATGTCACCCTATTTTCCCATATATATGACCACCCTCCCCTTTGTCACAAAATGTCTCACTTCAGTATACCCCTCCCCCCTTTGTCGCGCTAGTTGCATAAGCATGATGTCACACTTCCTGTTACCACCTCCCCTCCCCTTGTCCCTCTTTGTCATAATTTCATGAACCCGTCCCTAAGCAGTAATATGAAAAGCAATTATAATAGGAGTTTGAGTGAAGGCTTCTCTGAAACAATGGAATGAAAAACTGAGAATAGTGTATGGAAGCAAGCATTTAAGTTTTATTCAACTGTCCCCAACTTAGTACGAAATCAGCAGAAGAACAAGCGGCTGGGCCACTCCACCGTCACGTGCGGGACAAATGAACTCAATAGTTTTACCGGAATTTTGTCATAGAGCAGAAGATTTTAAATAAGTGGAAGCAATTGCATTTTTTAATCTTTACTTATGGCGCAAAGATGATTTTGACACATTCTTATCTTTCAGAAATCTTTTTACATGGTTTTATTTAACTTGACTTGTGGCGGAATTTTGTAAGGCAGTTTTCGACAACTATTACTACATAAACTACCTTCAAATTGTGCACACCCCAAGCTTATCTTCGATGAGAATACAATAATCCATCCATTTTATAATTTATTATAACGTTAATTAGGGAAAAAATTAATAATTTTGGCTCTGAGGAAATGATCAGCATTATCATTTGCCGTTTGGCAACAATAGTTTTGTTTGGATAATGCAACGGTGTTTTGAATTTAAATAAAACCATGTAATTTAAAACATTTTTGGCGATTTAATATTTATAGTTTAAAATAAAATTAATATCCATGTGTCACGTGCGGGACACTTAAAGTCAACCTCTATTAATTTTCTTTTTGAATCAGCCAGAATTTCTGCTCTATTAATCATGCAGTGACAAAACAAAATATAGGAATTGAAAGCCAAGGCTCCATTGTAAATAAAACATATCTAAAGTTTTGAGAAATAATAAGTTTAATAGTTGAAAAAAATTACAATGTATCGTGTAACGTGCGGGACACAGTTGTCACGTGCGCGACATTTTGCAAATGCTTAAGTTATACATGTTTTCAGAATGTTGGAAATTAAATGAAAACACCGAACAATGTATTGGTTATACACTTTAAAACACAAAACATTTATTTTAATAGAATATATGCACAAATTGATCATTCCGAGAAATATATAAATATTCAATTAGAATTTGACTAAATGAAAAGAAAAGTTTTAATATTTTTTCAAAATTTTAAACAATTTCTGTTGTTAGATAAAGAGGGAGCTGATATCTTTCTTAAAACATGTTTAAAGAGATAGTGAATTCTATCAGGGTGCTCTGGCCACTTGTAGTATTAGAGCTTTTGTTGCTCTTTTTCCGCTTTAGTCATATAGTCTTTCCTCCTTTATTCAGTCCATTTGTCCTTTTATTTTCTTCGTTCTGGAAATGTGGACCGTTTTTTCTCTCATCTTTTTCATTCTTCCGCACTTTATTTAGATCCTTCCGCTATCCATTTCCGTTCAATAAAAGAAAATTTTATTAATGTTAAAAATTTAAAATATCATGGAAAGTTGTTGTGCAAAAAGTCATTAAAAGGATATTTCCTTTTAATGACTCAGCTCTAATTAAAATTCAGCTCTAATTCTAAATAGACTTTCTAAAATAAATCTCATGATTTTTATTGTTACAATATTGTATCAAATATTGAAAAAAAAAAAAAAATAATGTTCTTCCAAACAACTCATCGACACAAAATGTAGTTGCTTTATTATTAATGTTTTAAACCAGCTTATTCTTATTTGTCTTTGTATATGATTAGAGTAATCTGTTCTGAAACATAAATGATCACTGAAATGATTGGGCATTCTGTAATGAAAATGTAAAATTTTAGAAATGTATGCTCTATTAAATACATAATTTAGCAAAAGCTATCATTCATATGAGAAAATGTATAATTTATTTCTTTAGAGTAACACAATTTTAAAACAAAAAACCATTGAAATATTCAAGCTATGTTGAAATAAAATTCTTATCAACATTTAGAAATTGGAGTTGTTTTTCCTACATGTAATGCGTCGCGTGCGGCACAGTTTTGTTTTTGGATTTTTTTACTAGTAAAAGTAACTTTAAAAGCTAGAACTAGAATAGGATATGTATACTACATTAATCTGCTTTAGAAATGTCATTTACACAATAAATTCGTTCCATTTTTAACCTAAATGAAAATATTCATCTTTTTCGTCTCGTGCGGGACACGAAAAATAAGTGGTGGTTAGTAGAGCTAATGAAATATCTCCTAGATCTTAAATCTTAATAGAATAAGATAATTAACTTTTAGACTTACCTATAAAGTTGACATCAGGAGTTTCAGTTGATTTCTTTTATCCAAAACAATCATGCAAAATTCTTTCGAGAACTCGATGAACTTGCTTACACAAGACAACCGTCTTTAGAATACTGTGCTGCCAATCCAGAAATGATAAACTTTGATTTCTTACTTAAAACATAAAATTTGACATTTTATCTTTTAATACATACCAAAATTATCCACATATATATGATTTTAAAATTGACCACCCATGTACCTGTTTTCATGGAATGGCCCGGCTGCACTTATGGGCACAATTTGACCTGCGGCGACAATGATTTAGAATATATTTACTTTCAGCGAGGATGATCCAAATAAACTAGACGTTATAATCGCCAAATTTAATGAATAACACTTATATAATTACTAGTAAGCCCGGCGGTCATACGAAAGGACCACTGTTCTAGATATTATAAATTGAAATTAAAATGATTTGTGCAAATGTGTCTGCTCATTCAAACTGAACTTCCCAGGTCAGGCGGCGATAACTCTCCTTTGCCTTACTGCCCCACACTACTATATATTTATTTACTATATAATCAAATTGTTTGCGAAAAATATATATTTATCATCGAAAGAACTTATTGAAAATTTTATTATGCTTTTCAAAACAAAAGTTTTAACGAAACTGGGAAAAAAGAGCGTTGCCACCCTAATAAGAATACTATAAAAAGCACAGACAATAAATAAATAAATTAAAAGGAAAGGAAGGTTCAAATTAAATTCGTGTATACATTAATTTTTAACGGATATTGCAAATACAGCAAAGCCTCACTCAATATGCTATAGAAACGTATTTATTATTATTAGTTTATTTGTTATATTTGTTACAACAATGGCAACTGCATTGATTTGTTTGTTCACACGGCCACTGTAATTATATGGTTGGAAACGACGGCAACAATGCAAAAATAAAATGAAACGGGTCAAAAAAAAAATCCTTGAAAAATTTTGAAAAATTAATTAAAAAAAAACTTATTGAGTCACAACTTTTATTTTTGCAGCGATGTGTTTATCGGGTCGTACACATTCACCGTGCTGAATGTGGTCCCGATCGGTAAAACGGCCTAGGATTCTATAGCGGACAGACAGAATAAGCCGCTTATATAAGATGTAAATAGTATATATATAAGATGCTTATATATAAGATGTAAATAGCATAATGTTTTCGATGCGAAATTTAATTATTACTGTCAAACTTCGACTGTCGGGAGAACTTTCGTCAAATTAAGTAAAAAAAAAAAAAAGATAAATAATATGATTTATATTGAAACTGTTCGGATCATGCAGTGAAACTGGAGTAAGCATTTAAAAGCCGAAGTGGAGTAGCTCAAAAAAAGATCCAAATCTCGTTTTTAGCCAAAATCAGCCCAAAAGCCTTCATTAAGTGTATAAACACAAACTGATTAAGAAAACAGAGTTAATAAAATATTTTGACGATACATTTGTGGTCCAAATTATATAATTTTAATGGCATTGTCTTGCAGACAGTTGTCCTTTGTAGAGATGGGGTGTGTCGGAGGCTGATGGCGAATTGGTAAAACAGAATTAGAAGACTTGTTAGCCTTGACGAGGCAGTACGTGAAAAATGCAGACAATACCTTAAGACACACGAACGTAACAAAAAAAAGTTACCAAGCTGTTTCTTGGTTAAGACATCAAACAAATACTTCAGGGTATTCTTCAAGAAAAGTGCAGTAAAATACCATGAAAAAATGTAGACAATATCTCAACACAGACATACGAACCAAACAAAATATATCATCCATCTAATTCTTGTTTAAGGACATCAGAGAAATATTTCATCGGGTCATTAATAACAGCATATAAATTTAATAATCAGTTATGTTATTTATGAAGAACATTGCATTAAAATGGCACGGAAATATGTAGACAATACTTTCTCCGACAAACAAAAAAGTTATCAAGCCGTTTCTTGGTTGAGACATCAAACAAATACTTCAGGGTATTTTTCAATAAAAGTGCAGTAAAATATCATGAAAAGATGTAGACAATACCTCAACACAGACATACGAACCAAACAAAATAATTATCTAGCTAATTTCTGTTTAAAGATATCAGACAAATATTTCATCGGGTCATTAATAACAGCATATAAACTTAATAATCATTCATGGTATTTTTGAAGAATATTGCAGTAAAATGGCACGGAAAGATGTGGACAATACTTGAACTCCGACACACAAAACAAAAAAGTTATCAAGCCGTTTCTCTTGGTTGAGACATCAAACAAATACTTCAGGGTATTTTAAAAGACAAGTGCACTAAAATACCATGAAAAGATGTAGACAATATACGAAACCAAACAAAACAATTATCAAGCTACTTCTTGCTTAAGGGCATCGGGCAAATATTTCATCGGGTCAATAATAACATCTTCGGACGAATTCAATTTTCAGCGGAAATTTCCAGGCTGCAATTTTGTCGGAGCTAACTTCAAATCTTCGCCGGTGCTGAGCGAACATAGCGTCACATGAGAAAAATGAATCTCTCTCTCAAGATTCTCGAATGGTTTCCGAGGAAACAGATAATAATCTTAGAGACTATAAACGGGGCTGGTCGTTTCACGGAGTAAGTAAGATAGAATTTCGTCGCATCCTCTTTACTTTGTCGAACGCGAAGGAAGGAGGAAGATTTTATGGTTAAATCTGAAATAAGTTTAGAACGTGTCGTTCCTCCAGGAATTGAATAGATTTTGTACTTGTAGTGAAATCAAGTTTCTTGTCCCAAATTACATTTTTGATAAATGATATTCATATGGTGTTCTTTTAGGCACAAGGAAGTAGCATTTGGCTTTGGAAGGTGTGCTATACGATCTCAGAATTTTAAAGCAGCAAATACTTAATGTAACCGACACTAGTTATTGGCTAATAGGATTCGCGATTTTTTAAAAATTTTATGAAGACATTTTTTTTTGGAAAATGGTATTGTATTGTCTAAATATTTTCATAGTATTTTGCGTCACTTTTCTTTAAAAAACCGAGCAATATTTGTTTGATATCTTAAGAAACAGCTTGACATTTTTTTGTTTGTTTCGTGTGTCTGAGTTAGGTTTTGTCTACATTTGTTATGGTATTTCTATGGTGAATGTTCCATACTGATAATTTTAAAAATAATTAATAAATAATGAATTGCAATATAACTATTTTTTAATTTATGTAGCGGATAACGATAGTATGCACATTAAAACATCACACATTTAAACATCCCAAATTAAATTTTCTATAACTAATTGAGTTTAGTGTATATTCCTAATCGAGATCTTCGCTATAGTAAAAACATGTCCAATTGATGATATTGCCGCTTGTAATCGCTAGAAGTCGCTATGCACAATGTTTCAAAGCGTGATGTTTGTTTTTTGTTTATGTTTCATTGTCCACGATTTTGAGTTTCTGTTAAAGTATAGTACTATGAATTACTGTTTAGTTAGTGAAGAGTTCAATTTTAGAAACGTTTATAAACAGAAATAAGTTTAAGAAAAGCTAAATGTACTTAAGCTCTTAATTTAAGAAAAATTGAGATTTATAAAATTTATAATAACAGTAATTTTGCTTCAAAAATCACTAAAATAAATAGAACGTGTGGAAGAAAAAAAAATCACTAACAGATGGCGCTATGCAGCCACCAAAAATTACGAACTATTATTTTGTAGAAAAGTAGCTACATGGACCATAGAGATGAGATAGTACGAAGAGGATTCGAATAGCCAGTTTCTCCCCGGAAAACACACGCCAGAGTTAACCACAGATCACATGGTATTGGGCCTGAGGGCCGTGGTAGCCTAGTGGTTAGCACGTCGGACTTCCACCTGGAAGGTCGCGCGTTCGATACCCACTGAAAACCACCATGTATACTTGGGGATATGTGCATGTAAAATCCGTAGACCCCACTACCTCTCCCCGTGCGTAAGCAATCCTAAGGCTTCGGTAACAGGTAGGGGTCTGGTGGAGAAAAGGTATTGGGCCTGATCAGGTATGCAATATTTGGCGAAGATCGCGCATATTGGCGCACATGTATTTCCCATATGTTATTGTTGCTGCTTACTCTTCGCGCATAGAATGCTTAACATTTTCCTATAGTGGTTTACTTCTTTCAAATATTCATGAACTACATTTTCAGTTAATTATGTTGAAAAAAAAACTTTGATGTTTTATTTTAATGAGCAAGCTAATATATTCCTTTCAAATACGTTTGGAAAATGCACTGGGTTCGGTGTAGAATTGGGTACCCCTTAGTTTGGCGTTATATTTTGGCGATAAAATTTTATTTTTGGTTAGGCAGCAGACATCTTGCGAGTCCCATCGCAACGTCAAAATAAAACCGCCAAAAAAGCAAGGGGTACCCGATTGTAAACTTTTACCGATGCACTTGAACAGTTGTTTTGAAATGACTATTCTATAAACTATTCATTAAAAATATAAAAAAAAGAAAAGAAAGAATTTTTGTTTACTTAAAGTTTAAAAATAAGGTACCCGATTGTAAACTTTTACCGATGCACTCAAACAGTTGTTTTGAAATGACTATTCTATAGACTATTCATTAAAAATATAAAAAAAGAAAAGAAAGAATTGTAGTTTACTTAAAGTTTTAAAATAAGGTAAGTATTTAGGAAAATCAATTAACGCTCACTCATGGGATAATGAAGAGTTTTATTGATAATTTAAAGAACCATAGCGTGAAACGAAGCTGTTTTGTTTACAAAGCTGTTGGCGACAAAATATTTCGCCGAGAGAAACAGACAAGAGCACCAAAACTTTTCGCTATAAAAATGAATAAATATCGAAGCATTACATTTATCGGATACTTAATTAAGAGAAACAATCAAAGCCAGTAGGAAACCCATAATAGTTGTTCAATTGAGAGTAGTTAAGTATTTCACGAAACAGAGCAAAAAAATCTTTACGTAAGTGAGTGTTGAAGCATTTAAAACTCATTTTTTAAGGAAAAAAGTAAATATAATTGCCGCCCTTACCTGTGAAATGATACAGAACTATCCTTGGAATATTTCCCTTGACATCCAAAGGCGCAGCAATAAGGTACCATGATTAAAAATCCGTAACAGTCAAAACAATTAGCCAATCGCGATCAACGAGATACAGATTTCAATGCTCTAATCTGTGCACACATCACGTGATTTCATCTTTTGCACGTCTGAGGGGTTGCTTCACGTCCTCTACCTACTATTTCACCTATATGATATGGACAGGCCTGAATTCTAACGGAGGTCTCGCACATAATATATCCGCGATAAAATATTACTTTAATTTTTAAAGTTTTCAAGAATATGACATTTTATCATACAGGGAAGCCACACATATTATTGAAAATTCATCTAGGATTTTCACACGCAAATCAGGCACAATATATGACTGATACCACGAGATATAAATATAAATTCATTTCGATTATTTAATAGCTAACATTTCGTTTCAAAATTTAAACTGTAGTTTTTTTCTTCTCTGAAAGTTAATATTTATCAGTAGCTGGGCCGTATCCCAGATTTATGAGTCAAAAGCGTTAAGTAGTACTCTCGAATTAGAGTTTACAGTTCACGAAAAAGTTCAGTGGAAGAGAGATCTATAACAGACAGCCGTTGGGAAATATCAAGTTAGTAAATCTCATCAAAGAAACTAAGAACGCCATGAACAAGAAACAAGGTTCCAACGCCAAAGACAGCTGGAAGCTTCATGATATCTACAGTCCTGGTGTGTCTTGTACCCGAGTTGTCACCCGCTCACAGGCTTCCTTCAACAGGATCAAGAACAGCAGATCGGACTTGAACCTGTTCTGTGATGCTAGTCGTCACGAGCCCCCTGGGTTACCCCACTTGATGGTCACAATGAAAGGTGAATATGGTGCTATTCCTAGGACAATTATTACGAGAAGCACTGGCGAGAACCTGAGCATATCTGAAGAGCTGTGCAAGAAGCTAACCCCCTATAAGACATACAAAACTGCGAAACAAGAACTTAAGACCACAGCCTAAAATAAATTTCGTAAACACAAGATTACCATAGCCGGAAGTATGGGCAAAGACCGGAAAACTAATCCAAATGTAGAATCTAAGCCAAAGAAAGTTAAATGCGAAAACTTCCCAAAGAACCATGTAAAATGACAGTTAAGCACTTAAAGTTCAAAATAAATAATTTTTAATTTTCTAAATATGTCTGTACGTAAATGCGCTTTGTGGAGTTAAATTTGTCGCCAAGCCTTGTCAAATTACGCCAATTTGTGCTTCATGCAAAAAGTCTGTTTTTTTTAAATGATCTTTAATTACAAACTATTAACGTAATATAATATAGGCATGCAGTTGCATCATTATGCAGTTTGGGGAACGTATAGGTATTTCGAATCTGAATAGGTAAAACACAATAAAGCTTATATATTTTTCACAAAGGTACTAAATTTTAAGCTATTCTGTAAGAAAATATTTCACTTTTGTCAAAAAGAAATAAAGTCATAAGTAAATAAGGAAAAAATTAGAATGGATAATATTTTTATACCGATAATATAAATAAAACAGCTCGTTTGTGCGTTTGCTTGTTTGTAAAAACAACTTCCGACAGGTAGAATGCTTTGGAAAAGTCGAATAAAAAGAAATTAAAGCCAGAAATGGAAGGTAAAGCTAAAAGAAGGTGCTGCCCAGAGCGGTATTTTTTCAACCGAGGATTATGCTAAGTTTTATAAAGCAAAACAAGTTTACATTTGGTGCTTCTAATAAATGAAGCACAAAAGCAAGAGTATTAAACAGAAAATTACAATGCAACAAGAAGTTCAGTCTAGGACTATAACGAGCCTACTTTCCCCGTATACACAAACTTCAAATGTATAATTTAGCTATCTCTCTCATTTAACTACAGTTCTTAAATACTTGAAATATACCTTTTTCAACTGTTACTACATATTCATTCATTCATTTAATTATTCATGTACTTATAAATTCTTTAGAATAATAATTCTTCAGAAATATCTTTAAAAATCTAGATAAAAAAAATTCATAGGAAAATATAATAGGCTCGTTTAGTTTTGGTTGAACTTCGCATCTGTACATGTTCTATGCCATAAGATCCTTCCGGGAAAGTTTGTTCCAATCAAATTCGTCAGTTGGATCAGAATTTATTATAGGCTTGAAATATCCCCGTAGGCGCATTTTTTTGAACTATTCAAGAGCAAAAATAACTAGAATCAAAAAATATTTCACGTCGAGAGGCTTGTTCAAAAGGAACATGGATTTTATATCCATAGTTTATAAAATTTGCTTCCTATTTCCCCAATACCACTAATGTTGGATTTTTTAAACAGTTCGAAATTGAACAAAAAATCGTTTAAATAAAAAAAAATTGAAATATGGAAATAAGATGTCGCCAAAGTCTTTCGAAAAAGAAAAAAAAACATTCAAGAAATTATGCGATTTAATGTGCATGACTCAACGAAACCATTTTGATATCTGATGTCTCCAGAACCAGAAAGTGAAAAAAAAAATAATCACAAGGTAAAACTTGGCGAGATGGCGCGGTCAGAGGGATGGCACACTGGAATTTCTGAGGGAAAGGGGTGGTGTGAAGGCACCTTGATTTCAGGTGATTGTACAGGCAATAACAGCACAGTGTCTACTTGAATGTATAAGTTTTTTTTATCTGAAAATATATGACACAAACGCCGTTTTTATTCATGGTGATTCGAGTACTGCAAAATACTTTTTAAGCAAACGGTTTTCAGATATTTTGACATTTTACTTGCAGTTATTATTTATATAATCTACTTATATTTATACTAGCGGTACCCGCACGGCGTTGCCCATGCTGAACTGTACAACCGTCGCCTACGTCGCTGTCCTTACAAAGAGTATAAAAACCGTCGCCTGCAGTCGATGTCCTTCATAAGAATGTAAAAAATTCGTCTCCTGACGCGCAGTTCCAGGTAAGAATACAAAAATCGTTGCATGAGGGGCTGTCCTTGCTAGGAGTATAAAAACCACTAGCGGCATAAAAAAGCCTGTAGCTGTTGAAAGACTTGATCTGTCCATATGTCAAATAATAATAATAATAATTAAAAAAAACATTAGACATTGTTAACGCTTGAAGAAGTAATATAGCATGCAAAAGGATCAGTTGGGAAAACTTGGGAACAATACCGTCAGTAGGGTCAGATTTGTCACCAAAGGATACTAAAAACTGCGAAATTGTAGCACGGCGCCATTTGTTGCGTATTTTTCATCTGGAATTAGTCTTGGCGATTATCTTAGTTTGATTCCGCTGAAAACTAAACTCATGTCTCTATTTTGAAAAATTAGTTTTAAATTGAAATTATGCTAACACTATTCACCCGAAGTTGAGGAGCCAGCTAATTATTACTTTTGGGTCAAGGTAAGCCTTAAGAAATCAAACTGAAATGCTTATAACTGCCTTTCTTATTGACTAGAAACTTAGAGCAAATATCATCTTGTGCCGAAAAATCATTGCTTTCGATCGATATATTACACTAATATGTGCAAGGTTTTTCCACCCCCGTATTGGGGAATTTATGTGGAAAATTGCGTAAAATTGGAATAAAAAAAAACTACCTGTAGGATTTTTTCTAACGGGTCTATAAATCTTCCCCTTGAAAAACTGTCTATTGATGAAAACCACATTAAAATCCGTCGCGTAGATTAAAGATCTAAACGTACATAGATTAAAAGATCTAAACGAAGAAAAAATAATTGAAAAATTACAACATTAATTTTAAAAAAACTAATTGAGTCACAACTTTCATTTCTGCAGCGATGAGTTTCTTAAGTAGTTAGCATTATTCGTGCCGAATGTGGTCCCGATCGGTAAATGGCCTAGGATTCTATAGCAGACAGATCGACAGACAGACACTGCTCTTTTATATATATAAGATGAAATTATATTTATATAAGCTACTTATATTTATGTGCAGTTATTTATATAATACATTTTAAAGCAATTTCCCATGCATGTAAACAACCCATGTGCGCAATCTCACCCGCCCTTTAAGGAGAGAAATGAAAAACATGCATCTTAGTTTTATTCTTGCTGTCATTTTAAATTACAAAATAAAGAAATAGCGATAGAAATGTTTACACATACAGAAGGAACGTAAACTGCAATATTCACCAAAAGTTTGGCAAAAAATTAACGTTTTCATTCTTTTTTATCATGCTTCCCAATTGTGCATCAACTCTACCGACTTTACTTCATAAATTTCTAATCTTGAATAGAAACAAAAATTTTAGCCTTTAGAACCTTCAATAAAAACCAAATCTTATAAACATTAGACTCTGCGATTCGCAAAAATACTTCCTTGATTGCACGCCAGATTTTTTTCAGAGAAGAGAGAAAAAAAATCAATACGAAAAAGGAAACACTGCTCTTTTTAACTGGCGAGATAGAAGTTCGCCCTAACAAACCCTTTCATTCAAAGAAATTGAACTGAGATCCTAACCCTTCAAAGAGCTCATAAAATGTAACTATTGAACCATCCCACTCGATACTTGCTCACCTTTTTAGAATCGTAGTCGGGCGAGAATTTAAATGAGATCCTGTCTTGGAGTTTAGAATTCATTCAGCCCCCCGAACAAACATCTCTGAAAAGCGTTATATTTCTTTCTTGAAACTTATCTCGGTTCTCTAACCACATCGCTCTCTCTCTCTTTCATTCTGACTTTTTTGTTAACTTCAGTGATGAGGTTTCAAATATTTAATTCTTGGCTTATGTGAACAAAAGTCAATTGATTTTTTATTTTTGGATAAGATAGTAATTTCTCGCCGGGGGGGGGGGGGGGGGAATAAATTATGTATTGATGCCGCACACATAGCAAATGAGTATATTATTATTATTTTATTATTTCATAAATAGTACAAAACTTAATCATAATTAGAATGAGATAATTACCTCTGCGTACTAAAAAGTTGTATATCCATGCACGACATAAATATTACTGTGCATGCTATTACCAAAAGGAATGGGATAAAGGGGGGGGGGAGGGTTAGGTCGGAATTTTTTGATGTAAGGGTATTTTATTATACATGAGGTAAATGATCCGGTAGTGGACACAATTAAGAAAATTTTCGTACTCTTTTACGTGGCAAAATTTTTTCAAGGAACTTACATCAATATTTGCGTATTTAGCTTAATCGCCAACTATTTCTCTAAAAATTAATTACCTATAAAATGTCATTTGCGAAAAATTAGGATTTCTACCTCACATTTACTAAACGTTTCATTTGTATCTTTAGTGGACATTTATAAGACACGTATTTGCATTGGTAGTGGACAGAAATTAATATGATCTATTTTATGCTGTTAACTTGGAGAAATAATTTTAAAAATGACTAAGGAACCATTCATAAATGATGTCACGCTTTTTGCCCATATATTCCCCAAATCCCTAACCTTCTTATTGATCGGCTTTAGTAAAGAGCAGCAAATGTGACCGTTGTGGAGGCAGCTATTAAATATTATGGTCCATGTACTTGCATAGATGCTCCACGCCAACTTTAGCTCTATTAACCAGCACTAGGAATCGCTCGCTATGGGTTCTGATAATTTCATTCAAGTTTAATGTTATATTCACTTATTTTACGAGCATAAAGATCTAAGTGTCCACTACCGGGTCATTTACCTTATATATACTTTTTGGCCTAATTTGCCGTAAAAGGGGGAGATGAATTATTTGCTTCGGGCAAAAATTATGGGAAGAAGCTTAGAACGTTTAACATTATTAAACTAGCCTATTTCTCCATGAACATTTTAGAGCTAGACTGTCTAAGGATAATTTCGAATGCGTGAGGGAAAGAATGACCGGGAAAAGAGTGCATGATTAAAGGAGTGACGGAATTATCTTGAGCTGAAATATGAATTTCACTGTATTTAAATGTGCAGTCAGCTTTAATACTAAATGCAATACATGCCATTTGCTTTAAACTACTCGATCTTTGAAATATTCATGATCAACCTTTCTTTCCTTAGATAATGGAAAAGGACATCAATTAATAAATGCAAAATACATATTAGCAGTTTCATAAGACGTTCAGAATAAGATAGCAGGTTTATCGTTACTTTTCCTTTGTATCCTTTCGACCAGGATTTTGCAAAACTAAAATTTAGCTACCCAAAGGCAGTTCAATATTGATATGCTCAAAGTGTACTATTCCTTTTTATGAATAACGTTTCCTAGAAATCTAAAGAAACAATATGTCCCCAATTGTATTGTAACTGAGAGTATTTGCCCGAACTGTATTGTCAGCTGGGATACTGTATCCCGATAACACTGTCTTTTGGAACTTTTTGTTTTAACCACATGGGATATTTTGATAATAAATGTTATACTGAATGTGAATATAACAAAACTTCGTATTGTTAGCTCCTTCGCTTTGTCCCAAACGCATTTTCAGCAGGGACTATTTGTTTAAACCGTGCAACCATTACAGTTTTTTTTTTCCGTTGATACTGTGCATTGCATGTGAACATTACAAAAATTTACAGCCCCACCAAAAAAAAAAAAAAAATCCCGGACTGGTGCCAAGAAGAATTCATTTATGCTCAAGAGAGAAAATTCTGGCATAAGGAATGAGATGTTTCTGTTCTCGTTTTAGCTCGTTTAGGATATTTCATTTATTCTGAACTGTTGAATATATAAGTTTAGTTGCTTTTAACAAGCAGAAAAGCAAATATTTTGATTCTCATCCAAACAACGTAATTGTAAAACAAACTTTCCTAAAACTCAAATGGATGCTTCCTTTTCTGCCAAGGGTTAGAATTTCCTGGTCAAACTGTAACTATGCCACATATATAATCACTGGGATGTATAAGCGCCTCAGGGACCGTTCATAAATGATGTCACTATTTTTCAGTACTTGACCCCCTATGTCACAAAGTGTCACACCTAAACATATCCCTACCCACCTTCGTCACATGTCACGCTGTATTACATTAGCTTAAAATAAGTTTAATTTGCTGGTTTTGAATTTTTTATAGAAATCAACATTCTTGTTACGCCAACCCCTCCCCTCGTCACAAACTGTCACACTTTCTTGAACCCCCTTCCCCCTTGAAGCCCGACATCATTTATGAATGACCATAGTATGGTAGAATCGACGCTTCTAGGCATAAAACATAAAATTACAATGAATAATTTTAATAAAGTCAAAAGAAGGTTTTTTAATAAAGTGTTTTAACTTTAAATATTTTATATGGCACGTGTTTAAAGAAACCTTAGGAGAAATAATCTATTCTCCTTGGTTGGCAGAATTTTGTCTGACTTTTTTCCCCTCACTTCAAACCCAGAAAGAGACAGGAAAAAAAATCACAATTTGGCAGTTCGACCGGAAATCGAACCAATAAATCTCTTCTTTATGCGAGAAAATAGAACGACCACCTAACTCTCCAAACACCTCATAAAATGTAACTACTGAGCACTGCTACCTCCCCTCTCTCTTGCTTGCCTCTTCAAAATTCTACTGAGGTGAGAATTTAAATGAGATCTCGACGCGAAGTTCAAATTGATCCAACTGCGGAACAAACACCTCTTGCTTTGTTCTGTTTTTGCCTGAAACCTTCTATACATCCTTTTGTGTTAAAACTTTTTGGGCAACTGCGTGATGAGGTTTCGAAAACTTAATTCTTCTTGATCGTGTTTATTGAAATCATTTGCTTAGATGGATACTGATACTGAGAAGCTCAAAATGAGAATAAATACGGATCGCTTGGCGGGACGAAGAGTTGATTTAATGAAGTTTTATATTAGGCTAATTCTGTAATATGAACTAAACTTTTTAAAAATCTGCTCTAAAATAGTTGTTACTTAAGAGGCATAGCGCTTGGCTTTTTTTATGTAAAATTGATTGTCTTTTGTGTCAACATGATTTTTATAAAGAGCGGAATGTAGAATCGTACGGAATTTTAAACTCTGAAAATCTGTTTCTTGCTGCTGCCTGTAAATATATGTTGTCTTATTGGATTTGTTGACGTGTGTGTTTGTGTGTGTGAATGTGTATCTATTAATGTAACAGTAACCCCAATCGGTCAATTGTGCATGGGTTGAATTATCATTTTTCAAGACTATATTTTGTCAGAGATAATAATTTCTTAAGCTACATTCATCAGATTTTGCACAGATTAATTAAACAATTGCAATGAACAAAACAGCTGCCACAGATTGTGACTAAGACTCATACATTAACATAAGATATACATTTGATAATATCTTAAGTAAGGTAAATGACCCGGTATTGGACACTGCTCCAGAATGTAGCATTAAACTTGAATGAAATTATGAGAACCTATAGCGAATGATTTCTAGTGCTGGTTAATAGAACTAAAGTCGGCGTGGAGCATCTATGCAAGTACATGGATCATTAGTATTTAATAGCTGCCTCCCACAACGGTCACATTTGCTGCTCTTTACTAAAGCCGATCAATAAGAAGGTTAGGGATTTGGGGAATATATGGGGAAAAAGCGTGACATCATTTATGAATGGTTCCTTAGTCATTTTTAAAATTATTTCTCCAAGTTAACAGCATAAAATAGATCATATTAATTTCTGTCCACTACTAATGCAAATAAGTGTCTTATAAATGTCCACCATAGATACAAATGAAGCGTTTAGTACATTTGACATAAAAATCCTAATTTTTCATCAAATGACATTTTATAGGTTATTAAGTTTTAGAGAAATAGTTGGCGATTAAGCTAAATATGCAAATATTGATGTAAGTCCCTTGAAAACATTTTGCCACGTGAAAGAGTACGAAAATTTTCTTAACTGTGTCAACTACCGGGTCATTTACCTTATATAAGGTGAATGTATAAATTGTAAATCATCTGATTATTAAATTAATATTTTTGATGATTGAAAATCTCCAAAAATAATAGCTATAGTGTGGGTTTAATTTGTTGCATGGCATTCTTAATGCGTTAGTTCTATTATCTTCGTAGTACCTTGCAATAAATATCGTAGTTCAATAAAAGATGAAAGCGCTTGAACTCTGGCTCTCCAGGTTCAAAACAATATATGAGAACACAATAAAAGTCATAAAATACTCGTTAGATGTCAAGAAGAGACACAACATCCAGAAGAAATGAAAATCATCTTGAGAGAAATAGAATATAAAGGGAGGGTTTATTGCTTTTATTTTTCTTATACTGTCTTACCGTCCAAAGAAATCACAAAATTTTTGCTGTGGAAATCTAAAACTGCATCAATTATGTTATTTGTAATTGTAAATCTATAAATATGTATTTTTTTCAAACGAAGCGAGTCTTTTTATTGATTATAATAATCAAGCGGCAATGATAATAACGTTATGAAAATAAAAAGTGTGTTGACGTAACAGGAATAAAGGAAAGGAAATAATTAACATAAAAGTAATAATTATAAAAATAAATCATGTAATAATGGAAGAATGATTTTAATATGAAAAATCTGAAAATCATAGGTTTGAAGCCTTTTAAAAGATTCAACAGCAGTGTGAATAACTGCTCTTAAATTTTCGGTTTTTTCGTTTGTAGCAGTATTAAAATTTAAATAAAGAAACTTATATGAATATTAAAAAATGTAGTTATTTAAAACTACACCACTCCATTAACATTGATACGTTAGAAATTCGATATGCTTCGTATATATATATATATATATATATATATATATATATATATATATATATATATATACACACATTTTAGTAATGTTGTAAAATATTAGAACCATGGAAAACTTCTTAAACATCGTTGGACAAGTCTGCAATGAAGATTCCGTAATACATACAGGTGTTTCCAGGTTACACTAAGCATTTTCTTCAATGAAAATAATGAAGCTAAGCAAAAAAAATATTGCTATATAATTGGGTCACACAAATGCGATTTTGGGTACATTTTTAATGAAATAGATAATATTGTAACTCCAATTAGTTTCCATAATTAAAATCCTGATGCGCTTGCGTTGCACTCATGCACTTAATGCCTGTGTACAAATATTCATGGAAAAATTATTGATAATATTTAGTTGTATCATTTATGTTACAGTACGTTATAGCCTATAAAAAGCCTTGCATGCAATATTAGTAGTACAGTAAAACCCCGTAATACCGCGCCCCGGTATACCGCGGAATCGGATATAACGCGGTTACTATTATGTCCCCCGACGTTCAAACCACGCTTTGTATTCCAGATTCCTTGAAATCTTTGAAAAGTAAGCATATTCTCTAGTCAGTGAGAGTGTATAAAGGGTTAAGACATTGTTTCTTTGAAAAGCGCGTTCCTCTCCTTCCACACAAATCTATGTTTTTCTTAGAATATCTCCCCCTTCATAATATCATGTTGATAACTTAACAAGATTTTTAAGCCCACATTTTGTCAGAACACAATTGTTTTGATTGCGGATGATATGGTTTTAGCTTAGGAGTCTCAAAGAGCAGAAAAGTTTAATCAGAATAACCTATCACTCGATAGACTAACCTCTGAGTTGAGAAGTGTGCTTCTCGCACAGCAATTACAGCAAATAAAATGGCAGCAACCAAGAAAAGAAACAATTATACAATAGAATAAAAGTTAAGAGTCATTGATAAAGGTAAAAGTGGTACAACAGGAGCGAGTATATTTCGTAAATATGGTTCCGTGGTACAGTTTCATTATATCGCGGTTATGTCGTGGGGTCAATACTACAACTAGGTAACTACAATTCAGCTGTTTTGAGAAAAACGTAAATTAAAGTTTTGCTAAGATTTTGGAAGATTGTGGAGACTAAACTAAAAGTTATTTTACTACCATTTCTGGATTATATTTAATTAGAAGTATTTATGTCTCGTTTTGACCACAATTTTGTAAGAATTGACGAAAAACAGTCTTTGAACATTTTTTCTGATCATAAACTTATATAGTTTTGAAAACTCTAAATAACTCCTGTAAAATGTCTACAACAGATACCTAGTTGTAGTATGGTGTGGACCATACCTAATGGGATTTATCTTGTGCACTTACCCAGATTTTGCCAAATTTGTAGTTACCTAGTTGTAGTACTCACCCCACGATGTTATAACGCGGGTGTCAAACATGTCCCCCGACACCCGCGTTTTAACGGGGTTTTACTGTATTAGTAATATAGTAATTTAAAATTTAGTGAAAAACTGACCTAACCCCAACATCCAAAAAACCTCTAACCTTTTGCAAATCCTTCGTTACCTTTCCAATAATAAGTGGTAAAAAGGGCCTCTTATCAGAGGGGGAAAGGGGGCGAGAAAAATCCTCATTTTTTTTTCCTAGTACAACAAGAAACAAAGATCTCGAGCAGCCAATTTTCTCAGTTGTTCCTCTCGTTTGGATATTTGAACAGTTCGGAGCAATGGAGTTCGGATAATCGGAAATACATCTCTTGTAAAATATTTTTACCTCTTCTAATGGGGAAGGTAAAGAGCAATTTGCTACATGTTTGAACATTTTTTGTAGAATGTTGGGGTCTGACCTTTATTTTTTCTGTGCTATCAGTGACAGTAGTATTAATAAGCAGCTCTTAGCTAGTACAGTAAAACCTGTCAAGTTGAGGATCTTTGTAAATTGACCACCTGTCTAAGTTGACCATTTTTGTTAGGAGCGGACTGTGGTCAACTTACACAGGTTTCACTGTAGTAATAATTTCGTTAGCAGCTAGTGAGAGGGAAATATTAGAAGAAGAAAAGGAAAACCCTTGTATTACATATCAAAAAGTAAATACAACATAAATTGAGCACAAAATTTGCAAAAGACGGAAATTTTTCATCTAGAAACTGTTAGACCTCAAACACTTGTGTGCATTTTTTCACCAAAAATTTTATGCCTTATTTACGTAATATATAATTTTTAAGTGATTTAGAAGTTGAACTACTAGTGGCAATTACATCAGAAACATACGCGTCTTAAAAATTGAAAATCAGACATACTCATGTCTCCCATTTTGGATCTGGGACAAAGCAACATTATTCTGATACAGAATAACATAATATTTAAAGCACCCAAAGCTACAAAAGAAACAGCATCCTATTCGAAACTTATGTATCTCCTTTTTTATTCCGTCCGTAATCCATTTTGCAACGTAGCAGGACTTTCCTTGTAATAACAATTTACAACAAAAGGTTTAACTATGCGCTTTTGGAAGCAGCTTAAGCATCGGGTGCATAGTAAATCAGGGAATATTCAACAACAATGCTTGCTGAGAAAGCTATAGCAGACGGAAATCGGGGTATTAGAGGAGCACAAAAGGGAGAAAACTTTGCACAGTTGCATATTATAATTCATTCAGATCACATTCTAGGCAAAAGGTTTTGTCTGTGATCATTTGCGAGAAGACGCAGGCCTTGTAGAGCCGCTGTTGGCGTTGAGACAGATTTTAAAGCAATGAATTAGAGTAAAGAAGAAAACTGTTTGGGTCATTTTTGTTGCTAGAAAACTCTTTCAGGGCAAAATAATTTCAAAACACTTGGTGAAATGCAGCTATTGCAATTCTAAAAATTAATAATAAATTCATATTTCTTAAAGCGCACACACAAACGACAAAAATATTGCATTAGATGCGTGAACTACGGCATGCCACAATTCACGCACAGGTACGCAAAGTTCTTTTTCTCTCGCAATGTTGTGCTTTAAATGGATTTACATTTCTTTACGTGCGTCTGTTTTTTTAAAAAGATACTTTTTTTTTTTTCAGATTCAAAAAATTTCAAATCATCTGATCATCCCTTAAATTGCAAATATTATTCATATAACTATACGAAATAAAAAATAAACTCAAAACATTTAAAGCACAAAAATTGCCAAAATATTGCTCATACGTATTTCGGGATGACAGGAATTATATGTAAGCAACATTGTGGTGCAATTTTGTGTGTTTTTTTTTTTTTGCAAATTTATGCTTCACGAAATTCTACTTTTATAATTCTTAATGCGTTCATTTCGTTATTTATTTATTAAAGCTTCCTCATGTTTATTTAATAATTATTATTTTGTATGCCGCCATGGTTGCTTCGTGGTAATGCGTGGGATTCGTGCGCCCCGGTTCTTAGGATTGTGTCTGGCAGTGCCTGTGTATTTTCAAGATGCAGAAAATCGTCTGTGCGTATGTCGTATAGTTATAATGCATGTAAATGATCCCTTGAGTAGACATTTGGGGTGGATACTCTCAGCCAGATTAAATTCCTGGTGCAATTTTGCATCGACAGAGTCCTGGTGCTCCTATTTCAGGTGAAGAAACTGGACATCAAATTGCTTACGCGGCAATAGTACCACACTCATTGTGGTGCCACTGAAAGAGTTGGTACCAATCTATGGGAACCCACCAGGTCCGCAGTGGTTAAGAACAACTACATTCCCAGCCCATACGAAATTTTAAAAGAATTATTTTTATAAGAGTTTTGCTCAATTACAAAATGACAAATATGTGTGTGGTTACTGCACAATTTTAGAAATATGAACTTGCAAAATTGTGGAGCATAACCACAATGCTACAGCAATCATGCCAGTGTGACGAATGAGAGTAAAGAAATACACGAAAAAATATACAAGCAATATGACAAGCATTGAGAAAAATCAGTTGAGAGAAAACTCATGCAATGAAACTGATACGATGCATGACTAACTGACAAACGCTAGGGTTTAAAATTGTAATACAACACTTGGCTTTCAATGCTACTAATTTTGGGTACAACGGACCTTGAGATGGGTTTAGATGACACAATACAAATACAAAATGAAAGAAATCACAAGTTAATTTAATGAATTTTAAATTAAACATATAAAAAATGAAAGTTTTTTCTAATTTTTGTTTAGCCAAGTAATTTTGCCAGTTAAAGTTTTACCAGTTACAGTGAAACCTGTGTAAGTTGACCACTTGCGGTGCAGCACTTTAGTGGTCAACTTATAGAGGGTGAAGGGCTACTTCCGTTCCTGACAAAAGTGGTCGACTTTACAGGTTTCACTGTACTTTGACCAATTACATGTTTTACGTTCAATTTACATCCAACAGAAGTTATAAATAACAAGAATTTCAATCTAGAACTATACGAGCCTGCTTTCCTGTATACACAATATCAAATTGATAAATCTAGTTCCTATCTTTTTCATTTTGCTTCAGTTCTTAATTGCTTCAAATATAACTTTTTTAACGGTTTATGCATATCATTCATTCATTCAGAAATATGCTTGAAAATGAATTCCAAAAGTTTCGTTGAAAAATAGGCTCGTTTAGTTTCAGATGAACTTCGTATTTGAGCATGTTCTACGTCATAAGATATTTGCGATAAAGTTTGTTATAAGCAAACCCGTCTGTTTGAGCAGAATTTATATACGATTGAAATTTTCCCGTAAGCGTAAAGGTTATTTTTTTCTTTTTGAGCTGTTCAAAATTGAACAAAAAATTTATCAATTAGTTTTTCCTTGTTAAGAGCTTTTTTCAATACGTTCGATGAAAGGGACTTGGATGTTATGCCCATAGTTTACATAATTTGCTTCATTTTCCTTCCACTGTTTAAAATTGAACGAAAAATTGTTCAAATAAAAAAGTAAAGTATTTAAATCAAATGTCCTTGTTGAAATCTTTCGAATACAAAAAAAAAAAAAATCTTTCAAATCGGACAACTCCTTCAAAAAATAACGGAAGGGGGGGGGGGGTAGACAGATCGACAGACACACAATATCCCCATCAGAAGAAGCTACTTTTCATTTTGTTAAACATTTGTTTAATTACTTAACTTTTTTTGACTTTCGATATTTTTACGATACATTTCGCCTTCTTTGATACGTTTTTTTTCTTTTACCTGTACGGGTAATTATGCTAAAAACAAAACCAGTAGCTACGGAAATATACGGGTAATTAAATTATACTTTTAATATTTGAAACTATGAAACGGTGTTCAAGTTATTATTTGAAAAGCCCAACGACAGATCAGAACATTTTTTGTTGTATTTATTTCACATAGAATCACAGCAAACACTGATAAAAACGTTATGGAAATACAACAAGTTTATTTCTCCTTAACAAATCTTAACAAGGCACAAGAAAGAATGCAACGTTCGTCTTTTTCCAACTTAAAAACCAGAACAAAATGCCAAGAGTAAATATTCCGTTAGAAGAAGTAAATATAAATTTTGTGTAAACTCCAAATGCTTTTACTTTTACGTAACCATGGAAACATAATGGGGGAAAATTGAATAAAGCTTGTTTAAAATTCAGTTTTGCATGCAACAGACTTTAAAGTTGTATTAAAGTAAGAAAAATAACTGGAAATATCTCGAATATTGTAAGAATATTTGAGTTTTTAGAAAAAATAGCTAGTCGTTTCGTCATTTGATTACTTGAGGTAATTATCAATTAATAACCTCAATTTTATTCTATGAATGAACTTCAGTTTACTCGTTTTATTTATAAATTAATAAAGCTGCTCAAGAAAATTTAAAAAATAAACCTGGCTGCTTGCTTTCAATGTTCGTTTGTAATATTGCAATTATGTCGGTTACGAAAAATGCTTTTCGAAGTGTATATTAATTATTCGTACATTTACTTAATTTGTTTTATTCTACAACGCATCGGAAAATGCCCCTGCAGATATATTTGCAAACTGCAAAAGATATGACATGAACTTTGGATATTTATGATTGATTTCGTACTAGATAACATAGCAAACTAAAAATACAAGCTTGTGCTTTACCTTGATCATATATATTTATTTCTATCTCTCTTTTATTTCTAAAACAGGATTTCAGTTCTCCAGAGACATTTTTATATATTCTAGATAACCGGTCATCAGTTTCATACTAGATAACGAATCATGAATTTCTTGATAAATAACAAATCACAAAAATTCAAATTAAAAGCACAAGATTCTATTTTACTCGATAATCGACTTTCATTGCGTAGCTGCTCTATTTTTGTGTTCCTGAAATATGATATACAGCTCTCTGATTACGTTTTTTCATGCTCTAAATAACCAGTGAATTTGATACAAAATAATTATTCATGAAAATTAAGTGGATCTTGTGTTTACTTTACCTTTGACTTTTCTGGTCTGCTCCTTTTATAGCTATCCGATCAATATTTTCTCCACTTTGCTCTTATATATTTTTCATAAGCCTTTTATTTAGCGTATCCTAAATTTATGTGGAACCTCGCAAATTAAACAGATTATAAAATTTGTAAGTTGCACGTAATTTGAACATGCTAGTTTTTCACATTATATTTTCCTTATATATTACGTTCTCGTGTGACTGTCTACATTCGTAACATGTTGACGGACATTTGCGTCTATAGCCGTCAAAGAGGAGGGGAAGTTCACTACGCGGCATGACAGCAATAAACCATTATGCCCCATAGTGAACTTCGCATAGTCGCACTTCGCACTCCGTCGGGCGCGCTAAAAATTTTGTACCATCGGGCGCGCTGTGTCTTACAGATACACTTCGTAATAGCAATGCGTAAATTTAATTATGAAAGTTTTTTTTTAAATGTTTTTTTTTTTTTGTTTTTGGTACCAGGCTTCACCTCCCTTACACTTGGACCCTTATCTCTCCTTTATTTCCCTTATTTCAATACAAAATACAATGAAAATATTAAATTACAACGCAAATACGTACAAGCAAAAAGAAATGTAAAGTAATAAAATATATGCGTACAATAGGTGTTTATATATAATTATATTAAGTGAAAATATTCTTAATTGAAATATTAAATATTCAAATAATTTTAGGAAATGAAAAAAGTAATTCTACTCCGATACATTTGGTTCATCAATTGCACTTTTTTTAAAAAACATCACGACATGTTCTAAGCAAAAACCTTCTCTGCATTTTAGGCACTTATATTGCGTTTACCTAGTCTTTTGTTGAATGGCATTCCATAACCAGAATGACATTCCATGAAATCTCCCTTGTCCTTATTACTTTCATCGAAAATTTCTTCATCTAAATCTTAATTTTCATCAAAAAAATTTTTTTTATGAATGTTTCAAGATCTTTCTGATCATTTAAAACTAGAAAGCGTTTTTCATTCGTTTCCAAAAGCAAAATAAACGCAAAAAATAAATAAAATTAGTATAACAAACGGAAAACGTCATCGGTCACGCTGTAACCCCACAGATACAAACCGCAAATAAACCCGCAAAAGCGGGGGAAAAAATTCCCCGACACCTACTCCCACAATATTTTAGGAGACCTAGTGACAGGAAGGGCAGATATTGTTCTGGTCAAGGTCGTGACATTCCTCCTTCAATTTAAAAGAAAGTAATTTCAAAGCTTTGTATCTGTCAGATACAGCGCGACCGACGGAGCTTTAAATATATTGCAAAAAATTGCTTATTTAAGTCATTAAATCTGTCATTTACGTTTTAAATTTTTTACTGTTATAACCGCCATCGTCCCATTACTTTGTGTCTAGTGTCCGCTGGCGCCATGACGGTTCTAGCCGCAACCTACTTAAAGGTGCTAAATTAACCAAAATTAAGTTTATTTAAGCAGAAAGAGTAAAACTACACTTCTAATATTCTGAAAATTACAAAACATATAGTGTCAATTTTTGAAATTCACTTGTTCCTACTGTCCGTCAATGTGTTAAAATGTTTGCTGCCAACCACGTGCGAGAGTTTACAACGTTGTGTTAAGTGATGTATGAGCCAGTCATCTACAAGTTCGCTCGAAAAAGGCTGCTCATCTTCAATTGCTCTCTGCTGCATTGTTCCTTTCAGGTGTGTTTAGTGCGTAAAGATTCATCAGTCAGTGACCATCAGCAATCGTTAGAGGCTAAAACGTGGTGTGAGTGATGTCTCAGTAACCAGCCACCCGTTCACGGTAGGGAAGGCTTCGCCTTTCGTTCAATCGGTTTCAATCCGTATTTTATGTTAGGTGTGTCTCCCGATACTACGTAATGTAAAGGTTCGTCCTCTAAGTGACCGACAGCGAACGTGTTTAAGATCACACATCAAAGATAAGTGAAGCCAACTTGACGTCAATGAAGTTTAGTAAAATTCGCTACTAGTGGTCACAAACCACTGCGTAATGCTTCAATGGAGGCAATTCAAGCAGCGTCATTGGTCACGTGGCAGCGATTAAAGCAATGTAAACAAAGGAAGCTTTAGCTTCGCTTTACTTCGAGTTCTAATAAAAACTAGGCCTAAATAAAGTTCTTCCACATTATATAAAATTAACACTATAGCTATTGTCATAATTAATAAATGTCTTGAATAATGATTAAATTAAATGTAAATACTGGGTTATAATCAGAAAGAGCTGTGAAAATAGTCTAATTGATTTTAAGATAACTAATTTTGCCTAGTGTACTCCACGTAGAAATCAATTGAAAATCTTAGTAAACAAAGAGCGGATATCACGTGACAACGGGGATCGTTCATGAGTCCCTCTAGTGGATAATTTCCTCCATTGGATGAATGTCAACGAGTATTGCCGAAATAAGATGTATGAATAAATAAAGGGTTAACAGAAAAACATGTGTATACACAAAAAAGTTCTTAAAACATAGTTGGTTACTAATGTCTGCTTAAAATATCAATTTATGAATCGGTTATTTCAAAGTAAAAATTCTGAATTAGTTGCTTTTTGCAGCAAAGCTAAATAAAACGATCTGGAACGCATACTCGAGATAGTTTATTACGCCAACCGACGGCGCCAAAAGTACTTTAAAACTTCGATTTTCGTCCCTGAGGCATGCGGGAAAGACTTCAAGATTTTTTTACGGGTTACGACTTTGCTCAAGCCATAAACAGCTGTTTACGAGCTGCTTTATTGACATATTTCGTGGCATTGGGTAATTACCAAATAGATTTTTTGACCAAAAAATAATTCAGCTTTTTAGATGTATTTCCACGATAGGTTCCAGTGAATTTCAAAATATTTTTTCAGAAATTTCAAGGAGATAGTTGTTTCACTAAAATTTATGAATTTTTAATATTGTCTATTATTTATTTTAAACCTATTCAAGATACGAACTGAAAATCGTTTTTACTATATTGCTTATTTCTGTAAATATATAGTTCATTAAACATATAAACTATATGCTTAATAAATGTTATATGCAAATTTTATTATTTTTTACATAAAACAAATATGCGGAAAATGGTAAATAAAGTACAACTATTTTATTCTAAGAATTTATTAATGCACAAAAGAAATAATAAAATGCATACAAATACATTAAAAAACACACACATATTGACTAAGTCAAGAGCCTAATATCATTAAATTCAAATTATTTCAGAGTAAAGAATTACTACTGAAACAAGAATTTCCGTCTAGAACTATACAAGCCTACTTACCCCTACACACCAAACTCAAATTTATAATCTAGCTATATTTTCCTCATTTAGCTTTAGTTCCTAATTATTTCCAAATATACTTTTTTCAACGGTTTAATACATATTCATACCCTCAATCATTCACTCTCATTTATTCAGTCCTTTATTTACTCATTCATGTATTTAATCTTATTCATTCATTCATTTATTCATTCTTTCACTCATTCATTTATTCTTTCTTTCACTCATTCATTTATTCATTCTTTCACTCATTCATTTATTCATTCTTTCACTCATTCATTTATTCATTCTTTCACTCATTCATTTATTCATTCTTTCACTCATTCATTTATTCATTCTTTCACTCATTCATTCATTCATTCTTTCACTCAATCATTCATTCATTCTTTCACTCATTCATTCATTCTTTCACTCATTCATTCATTCATTCTTTCATTCATTCACTCATTCATTCACTCATTCATTCACTCATTCATTCACTCATTCATTCATTCTTTCGCTCATTCATTCATTCTTTCGCTCATTCATTCATTCTTTCGCTCATTCATTCATTCTTTCGCTCATTCATTCATTCTTTCGCTCATTCATTCATTCATTCATTCATTCACTCACTCATTTATTCATTCTTTCACTCATTCATTTATTCATTCATTCATTCTTTCACTAATTAATTTATTCATTGAGAATTATCCTTAAAAATCCCAATAAAAAATTTCGTAGGAAAATAGGTTTGTTCAGTTCTTGCTGAACTTCGTATCTGTACATGTTCAATATCGCAACATCTTTCCGATAAAGTTTATTGCAAGCTAATCCGTCGGTTAGATCAGGTTTTATATGGGATTGAAATCTCCCCTCAGGCGCTAATGCTAATTTTTTTGAAGTGTTCAAATCAATATTTCACACCGCACCGAGAACTTCTTCCAATAAGTTTGCTCATAGGAACGTGGATTATGTGCCCAGAGTTTACATAATTTGCTTCATTTTTGCCCATAGGCGCTAATGTTATAATTTTTTGAACTGTCCAAAAATGAGTGAAAAAATGTTCAAATCAAAAAGTAAAATAGAAATTAGATGTTCTTACCGAGATCTTTTGAACGCAAAAGCACCACTTCAAAACCCTACATTGAAATTTTTTATTTTACACTTTTTATTTAATTACTTTACTTTGTTGTTATAAAAGTAATACGAGAATGGTTTATTAAGGAAATTATGTAGAATGCATAACCTTAATACATTCTATACGTGGCCTGAAGGAGTAAACGTATTAACAAAAACTTTGAAGGGGGAAACCTGTAAATATTCGCACAACCAGACTATTTTTTTACAAACATCCTTCTTCCCAGAAAATACAAACCGTGATATATTTTTAAAAAGCTCCGTTATTCATTTGCTCAACGCTAAGAAACACAACATACTTTTTTTTATTTCTCATCCCTTGCATGTTATCGAAATCTGCAAATCCGCAAGAGCTCTTTTGAATATTAATGCAAAAGGGGAAGATTTAAAATCCTCTTTTGAAACTGGCTTATCGTAAAGGATGCTGTAAGTCATCCAGTATTTAATAACAATGCAAACAACCGACAGAGCGAAAGCAGCAAATCTGGGTATTAATTTCGAACAAAACACAAGCAAACGGCATTTCGAAGTAACTTATTACTCATTTAAAATTTTACCTCACGTGTTACTAAGTAGTTCCTATTTAATCCTCAGAAAGTTTAAATTATTTCAAACTTTGTAAGTGTACAGGAGGCAGATAAAAATAACGTAAGATAAAAGGTGACTAATTCTGTTATTTTCCAGTTCAAGATTCTTAGAATTTTTTTGCCGCTTTGAAGTAGTTGAATTCACCAATTGCGCAGTTGTTAAAAAACGTGCGTAAGTTTCCTGATTTCTGGTACAATAATTTTCATGTTCGTGAATGTAAACAAAATCATCTCAACTCTTTCTTTGTGCGATGAGAATAAAATCATTTGTTAATGGGAAGAATTGACAATTTAACTAAAAAGCTCTTCTCTTATAACTGACATTATAAACACATTGTGCATTGTTGTTATTTAGCCTACTTTCCATAAAAGTAATAAAAATAATAATAATGTTGTATGAAAAAAGGCCTAATACATCGAAAAAATCGTTAAAAATAAAGAAACAAAAAAATAAGTGAAGTAATTAAACAAAGATTGAAAAATAAAAAAATGAAAGTAGGGTTTTAGATGGGAAAAATATGTGTGTCAAACTGCCTCCCCCCTCAAAAAAAAAATTGTTTGAGGAAATTGTCCGACTCAAAAGATATCGGCAAACTTCATTCCATACATTATTTTTTAATTTGAACATTTTTTTTTTGACAAATTTGAACATTTCAAGAAAAAAAAGCATTAGTGCCTATGGAAAACTTTCAATCCAATATAAATCCTCACGTAAATGACGGATTTGTCTGAAACAAACTTCACCGGAAGGATATCCTGGCGGGCAACATGTACAGATACGAAGTTCAACCTGAACTAAACGAGCCTATTTTCCCCATGAAATGTTTAATCTGGATTTTTAAGGATATTTCTGAATGAATATATATGAATAAGTGAAAGAATGAATGAACAAATGAATGAGTGATTAAATGTATTAGCCTTTGAAAAAGGTATATTTAAAGTGTTTAAGAGCGAAAGCTAAATGAGAAAGAGAGAGAGAAAGATAGCTAGATTATGAATTTGAAGTTTGTGTGTACGGGAAAGTAGGCTCGCATATTTCTAGACGGAACTTCTTGTTCTTTAGGCAGTAAAGAACTATTCAAACATCTCTCAAGGAACTAATGCAAAACTCCCGGAGTATAAATGAAAATACGTATAATATAAAAATTAATTGATAATTTTTAAGTTGAATGCTACCAATTGAGTGACCCCAGTGTAATTTACGAAAAGTACTATTTTAAGATATAAAGAATACTACTTGTTGTATACAGGAACTTTAAAAAATCTATTAGTAATAATTATATAATTAACATCTAAAGATACAAGCAAGGGAGTATTGACAAACACAAGTACTTCATATCCACTGTATATTTTTTTATTTCACTTCATCTTGAACGATATGGCTGTGTGCTATCGAAAAAAGTTCGAAAATAAAATCACAAATGTTTACCGAACTAAAAATGTTGTTGCTTTAATTTTTTTTAAAAAATGATTTGAGATTTTTCTTTCTAAACCTGATTGATTACACTATCCTTCAATTTTAAGTACTCTCAAAACTAGTTCATGCACAGAGCTTGCTTTCACTTACACTTTTTTGCTCGCAAAAGAGAAATTCCCAAAGAGTCACGGACTGGAAAAAGTATTAAATACTAAAAGTAAAAACCCTGAAAACCACCTACACAACATACCGTAAAATAAAACATTAAACTTAATTCTTCAGAACGCAGTTAAAAAGTCAACTTTTCCTCCTCCAAATATCAGTGTGTGTCTTGAACAATCTCTTGGTACCCCATTTGCTGTAAACATAACGAGACAATAACCCGAGCGGACTTTCTTCGACTCCCCGGGGTGGAATCTAGACTCCTCAACTCGAGAACGAAGCACGAAAAACAATGGCTGCCATAAAACAGCGTGACTGCCATCTACCATGATCTCGAGCATCAGAACGAGGATACTTAAATTCATGAGGATGATAAATGCTGGAAGATGATTTTGGTGAAAAGAGGAAATTATAGCGAGTACTGAACTTGAGATAAAGCCTATTTGTTTCCGCTTTCGAACGTTTTACGAATGGGAGTTGTCTTTTTTTATGCTTCGATATTTCGTAAGATATTACTGCAAATGAATAGGTAGGAGTACCACGATGTAAAAAATCTAAAATTGTTTTACGAATGAGAGGTTGGCGAGGTGTGTTTTTTGGCTTCAGTATTTCGTGAGATATTATTGCAAATGAATAGGTTGAAGTATCATGATGTCAAAAATGTTAAATCGCGTCACAAATGGGAGGTCGGCCAGGTGTGTTTGAGCTTCAGTATTTCTTAAGATGTTATTGCAAATGAATAGGTTGAAGTATGACGATGTAAAAAATGTAAAGTGTTTTTACGAATGGGAGGTCGGCAGGGTATGTTTTTTTGTGATTCAGTATTTCGTAAGATATTATTGCAAATGAATAGGTTAAAGTACGACAATGTAAAAAGTCTAAAACCGTTTTACGAATGGGAGGTCGGCGAGGTGTGTTTTTTGGCTTCAGTATTTCGAGAGATATTATTGCAAATGAATAGGTTGAAGTATCACGATGTAAAAAAAGTAATTTTTTTTATATTCTCAATTTTTTTTTTTTGCAGTTTTCGGCAGTCAGTGGAGTTTGTATTCTTTATATCATTTACGATAATACAAACGCAGCACTTAACCCATTAATGCCCAACTTAACTTCACTTCAAATCTGCTATGAAAAATTGTTTGATACTGATAATTGTTTAAAACTGATAAAAAGGGAAAAATAATTAAAAAAGATAATCAACTCAAAATTTTAGTAAATAAGATATTGAAAAATAAATCAATAATAATAGACACCCCAAAAATTTTAGGGCGTTCGAAATGTGACAAAAACTGTTACTAAAATACATACCTTTTAGAGAATATGTGTCTCGTTACGCGCCTAAGCTGGAGGCCAAAAAAAAAAAAAAAACTCTGCCACAGCAAAAAGTAATATTTAATTATATCATCTTCCTGGGCACCTCAAAATACCATAAATTTAACACAATAAAATTTTCCCAGCTCTTAATTGCACAACGTTACTAATGTGCTTTCTCTTGTCATTTCACATTAAAATGAAAAGACAATAAAAATGGTTTATCACAAAGAAGGAATCTCATATCTATAGAAACTATAGCCATTTTAAGTCCTTCCCCCCTTACGGAAAACACAAAAGGGTTAATGTATGAATGATTTAGATTTAAGGCACAAAACTATTAAAACCTAAGTCGTATTTACTTTCTTCCACCTATATAACACAGAAAAAACACATTGGATTTTTGACAGTTTATTTTATTTTTCTAATTGCACATTATTTTCTTTTAATTAGTTCGAAGCGCAGTATAGTACAAAGTTAGAAAGAAATATTTTCATTAAACGCTTAACCGGTTTTGCTCCTGACGAAATGTACGGTGTACGACGTACTAATAAATGACCATATGATTGATATTTCTCCTTTTCTTGTTTTGATTTGCCAATATTGTTAATTACTTGAAAGATATCTTTAGTATTAACCCCTTATCTGATAAATTGTTTACCAGACATGTTCATAAAGAAACATTTTTATTGCGTATAATTAATCTCGAAAGTTTTTATAAAAGGAAAATAAGTTTAATTATTGTACCAGAAATGTTTTCACAGAAAACTTTTTACTGCATGTAATTAATTAACCTCCACAGTTGGTATAATAGGAAAACGAAAGTTTATTATTAAATTTTCATAAATAATGAATTTAAATATTGTTTTATTTTGTAATTTTGAAACAAATTTCCCTAAATGTTTGCTTTTTGCAATAAGAGCATATATACCATAAAGACTGTTTTACAGATATCACAGACTTTTTTTTTTTTTTTTTTGATAACTTTATTTTTCTTATACCGAGTTCGGAGTTAAATTATATGCAACAAGAAATATTCTTTTTTTTTTTGAAAATTTCTGGCGACCCCGCCCCCCTCTAAAAAAACAATTATTAGGTTTATTAAAAAAGCACTTTTGTTGCTCTATTTTAAAATGGTAAAAACGTACATTCATTCTTATTTTATGTTTTTCTAACATAAAAATTTAACACGTGGCCTTAGCTCAGTCACACTGTTAATCTGCTTTAAAATTCTTCTTAAAATTTCGTTTTTATGTTCGCATTTTTCATTTTCAATGCATTAAACCTCGAACGCATTTTACATATATAACAACATTGCAAATATAACAATAAAATTTCGTCATTGATTTGAGTTATCAAAGATGCAAATACATACGTCATTCAAGTTTTCCGACCTTTAAACTTTCAACACTTTTTTTTCCTCTGACTTATCTACTTTAAGAAAATCAGCACATGGAGTTCATGTGTAGCTATTATTAAAAACTGACCATGTAAAAATTTCCAAACTTTGTCGCCCCCATCAACACATCATTAGTTATTGCAAACGGTCAAACGGTTGTGATTATAATTATTGGTTACGGTTTCGACCGATGGCCGATTACGGTAACGAAAGGAAATATTTTATGTGTTCGGCTTCTCGACAGCATTAGATAAATACTGCAGTAATTAGTTACAAGGAAGTTCTCGTCAGTGAGAGTTATCGATTGAAGAGTGGAGAAAATCAATACATTTAGATACCTCGGATGCGATATCGATATTCGAATCTGCTTATTTTATTATAAATGATTATTATGTTGGCAACATAATATTTTTTTTCTCAGAGATACCCTAGCTAATAAGCAAGAAGATATGGACCCTTTTTAAGTGAAATATGTACGAATAAGCGACGCAAAAAATATTGACTCGATTTGTGATTTTTAGTCGGTTTGCTATTGTTGTCATAGTACACATAACACATGCTTTTTGAACATGCTTCATTACTTTAATAAAAAATAATTTCACGTTAAGAAAGCCCAAATAAGCATTAAAATGCAGACATATGTTTCGGGATTGCTTGGAATCCCGAAACATATGTCTGCATTTTAATGCTTATTTGTGCTTTCTTAACGTGAAATTATTTTTTTATTACAGTTTACTTGCACATAGTTAAATTATTATTGTTCTTTATCGCTTCAAAAATAGCAACGCTATCATACTATATTATTTTTTAATCGATGTTCCCGGCCTGCTTTATAACGGAATGCCACAAATTCGTTTTATTTTTACCTTATAACACTTAGAACTAATTCAAATGGTTTTAGAAGAAAATAAATTTTAAAGAATCGTTAAAACCAACATCTGATCTTAAACCAGTAGTTATTAGGAAAGGAGTACAGAGAGTGAAACACTGCAACGCATAACACTTAACTGCAAAAGGTTCCAAACACGTGTTTAGAGGGCCCAAGAAGGCCCGTTTTTAATGCACGGTAAGTAATCTTTTTAGTGATAAACAACCCAACTAAAATATTTCAGCCTTACACAACTGCATGAAATTCGTTTACAACGAATTAGAAATTAAGTTTAAATTAACTCACGACCTGTTTTTTTACGACCAACAAATTATTCAAATCATTCTCTACAAAATCTTACTTAACCCATTCGAGACGAAGATTTTTTTCGAACACTGTCCCCAGAAACTAAACATTTTTAATAAAAAAAAAACATGTTTACTAGGTAAATAACCCAATTCATAAGTAAATTCACATAAATAAGATCATTGCACACCGTACAATTTTGATGTACTTTTCAGATTTCATTAGTTCAAGAAAAATCTTATTTCGATAGCTAGCTTACTCACAATAACTGGTAATTGCACGTTACTATTATTGCACACACTGTGTGCAGGCCGTCTTATAGCCTGAGAAATAAATTGCACACACAGTGTGCAATCAGTCTCAAGTGGCTTAAACCTTAAGCGATTGTTAAACTCAATATTTCTTGGAAGACATAAGATTCCGTATAATTATGTATGCTCTATTTATTCTGGAGTTTTTCAACAAATTCTAACTATAGTTTATTTTTTGGCATCAAAATGATACAAAATCGTAGAAAATGAGATGATTTTTCTATTTCTTTCTGTACAAACATTGTGTAATTTGAATTTAAAAAAAACTCGAATATGACCTTCTGCACTAACTTTCTTCGGATATGGTGCAATTTTCTGCTTAATTTCATTCCAATCTGTCAATTGCTGTTACGTTGTGTAACGAACACACAAACAAACGAACCCTTTTCTACAGAAGTACAAAACGTTTTTAATCATTTATATTTTTTAATCTCCCTCTGGAATATGGGATTGTTTCCTGTCCGTAATAGAGAGAGAAAAATCCCGAAATGATTATGTCACAGGCAATATAGTTAAAATTTTTGGAAATTATATTTTTTCTATTTCTTATTGTTCAAAGATCGTGAAATGGGAATTTAAAAGTTCCCGAATGGGACATTGTGCACCAACTTTCTTCGAGTATGATTAAATTTTTTGCTTATTTCATTTAATTCTGTCAATTGGTGTTAGGTTGTGTAACGAATATAAAAACAAACATACAAACATGCAAACTCCTTTCTAAGAAATAAAAAACATTTTTGAATCAATAATATTTTTTAATCTCTCTGCAATATGGGGTTGCGCTCTGTCTGTAATAGAGAGAAAATCCCGAAATGGTTACCTCACAGGCGATAAAGTCAAAATTTTAGGAAATGAGATCATTTTTCTGTTTATAATTGTTCAAAGATTGTGAAATGGGAATTACAAAGTTCACGAATGGGACATTTGCACCAACTTTCTTAGAGGATGATTAAATTTTCTGCTTATTTCATTCTATTCTGTCAATTGGTGTTAGGTTGTGTAACGAAACAAAAAAAAAACATACAAACAAACGAACTCTTTTCTAAGAAATATAAAACATTTTAAAAAAATAATATTTTTAAATCTCTCAGCAATATGGGGTTGCGCCCTGTCTGTAATAGAGAGATAAAATCCCGAAATGGTTATGTCATAGGCGATATAGTCAAAATTTTAGGAAGTAAGATCATTTTTATATTTCTGATTGTTCAAAGATTGTAAAATGGGAATTAAAAAATTCACGAATGGGACCCTTGTGCACCATTTTTCTTCGACACAAATTCCCATTCTACAACGCTCTCAAATCAACAACTTTCTTCGAGGCTGATTAAATTTTCTGATTATTTCATTCTATTCTGTCAATTGGTGTTAGGTTGTGTAACGAATATAAAAACAAACATACAAGCAAACGAACTGTTTTCTAAGAAATAGAAAACATTTTTAAATCTCCATCTGCAGTATGGGGTTGCGCCCTGTCTGTAATAGAGAGAGAATCCCGAAATGGTTATGCCACACGCAATATAGTCTATGTGTCAAGATGCAAGCTTTTAGCGATATTTCCTCTCATGCTCTCGGTTTCCGCAAACTCCGAGGATCCTCCAACGAGCCTGCAACTTCTCAAATGCCTTGTTTTACAATAATTGCCTGCGAAACAGACACCGGTTATATCACCATAACCGTAACTTTCAGATATCTGCGCTCCGGGGTCGGCTGGTCAGTGCCATTTTCGGCCCTTCTCTGACCATTAAGCAGGCCAACGAACAGGCTGGAACCATAAATTAAATTCGCTGCGAGAGAAAAGTTCTGCGGCAATTCTTTTCAGGCCCGCATCGATATAAATTTCAATTAATCTGATGGTGTGAGGGGAACTACGGGCCATTTTGCGAGTTGTATTGACCATATGGTAAGCGAATTCGGTTTAAAGGGAGAAAGTTTTTGTTTATCATTCTAAGAAATGGTCCAATGCGGGAAAAATCGGAAAAGATATATTTCAATGGACTAGTACATCAGAGATTACTTTTAATCTCTTTTATTTGTTTTATGTGCAACATACCAAGCAACTGGGGATGGGAGGTCAAAAGCTTTACATCGTGGAATTTATTTGCTTTAATATATTTTGTGGCAGTTGTATGATCAAAGTGCTAATATTTTTGTTGTAATACAGGATGGGGCAAAAGTAAAGCCCCGGTTTTGAAGGTTTACATATAAAAAAATCTAATACAGTTTGAGACTTAAAACCTTTTCTATTCTTATCTGTATTTAATACCATTTCTTTAGATTACGTTTTGAATACCACTTCAGCAATTTGGTGGCCATCAGCAGCAATACACTGGCGTAGTTTTTTTCTTCGGTGAAACTTAAAATAAAAATCGTAACTTAATTCATTAAAGCAAATTAAAACTATTTTCTCAGTAAATATTGTGCAGCTCTTGACAGAGCAGTTTCTTCAAAACCAGCAATTTATAACAGATTCTGCAAAAATCAATGAAACTTTTTAAAAAGTTTAAAGATCTCCTATTTTTATATTTTTTTTCACACAATGTTTAACCAACTACGAAATATTTTCGAAGCAAAAGAGGAGGATTGCATATTTGTTTAAAAAATACATGTATAATGCAAATGTAATTTAACATATATACAGGATTTCATGCCACCTATTGTTTCCATTCTTCTTTACATTGTCTCCCTTCAATTCGTTATCTTATTTACATTTCTATACGTCTGGTGTTTTTTTTCCTTAACAAGCAATAAGCACAAAAAACAAAATACTTTGTAATATATTCAAAAACTAATTGCAAAGACATATTTCCGTTAAAGTAACAGAATTTTATGAATGTTAATTTATTTACCATATTCTAATTACGTGTTCCTTAATCTAGATAAATTTCTTTCCAAGTATTATGAATTACTCTTAACAATATCCATCTGTATGCCTGCAGTAAAAAAAGAAGTCTTCCAAAGATAGCGTTGCCAGTCTGACAAAATAAGGATGAAATTTCTTCGTCAAATCATTCTCGCAAATAATCGTATTACTCAATCTCATTAACCCGAAAAAAATATTTTAATGAAGTATGTTAATTGATGAATGACAAACGAAAGTTTTGTGACAGTTCATTAATTGGAAAAAATCTCTTTCCGAATTAATTTTCTTTTGTTATTATGAAATTGTAAGGAACAAAAAATTCGTTTTTATTTGAATTCAGACTTCTTTTATAACAAAATTCTTGAAAATGCTGAGCTGTCACATTTTTTAAATATTTCTTTTTTTCAAATATTTATTACATCGTATTCTTAAAAATATTCCTTGATAAGGTTGCTTTCCTCGTTCTTAAACTTATAAATTAAATCATTGATTGTAACTGACGAATGGATATAAAAAAATACTTACTTGAAGGCAGTGATTTAAAATAAAGTATTTAAAGCTTATTTTTAATAATAGAATGCTAAGGCTAGGATACTTAAACTTTATATTTATTCAAATAAAGTATATTAAGAAACTAATGATTAAATATTATTTTAAGAATTTTGCATATTTTTTAATGTTTAAGACAGCGTCTAATACGTCTGTACCGAATTCCGATTTTACATAACATCTCTTTGTTGCTTGTTTGCACTTTTTTAGTTTGTATACTAGTATATAAGCACATCAATCAATTTAAATTTGTATTTTGTAACAAAACAAACTAAAAACATGCTTATAACAAAATAAAATACCGATTCTCTATGATGTCAAAAATGCCCACCTGAGTGAATTTATTTGTGACATTAAAATTCACAGAGAAATAAAAATCATCTTTAGTGTTAGTTTTTTGTTAGTGAACACGATTTTTGGTTGTTAGTGAACACGATTTTTGATGTTGGTGAACACGGTTTTTGGTTTTTTTAGTGAACACGATTTTTGGTGCTAGTGAACACGATTTTTGGTGCTAGTGAACACGATTTTTGGTGCTAGTGAACACGATTTTTGGTGCTAGTGAACACGATTTTTGGTGCTAGTGAACACGATTTTTGGTGCTAGTGAACACGATTTTTTTGGGTGCTAGTGAACACGATTTTGGGTGCTAGTGAACACGATTTTGGGTGTTCAGTTGGTGTAAAGTTGAATTTTTTTTACATATCGAAATTTCATCACGATTGCTCATTTCTATGAAAATGGAAGAACTGAGCAATCGTAATGAACTTTTCATACCTAAGTGAGTTAACGAACATCATATTCTAGGAAAACATTCTGTGGCATGTATTTTTTTGAACATACAATAAAAAGAAATTTAAAATATATAAAAAAATGATTAATTTTCAACCTTACACCAACGCGTTTAATACCTACAGAGCTAGATTTCAAAGAGGTGCTGAGCTTTAGTTTTAGTTAATTATTGGGCTAGAAGGTGTATATCAGGTTATAGCTGTTTGTTAATGAGGTACTTAGGAACGTCTCCGGCTATAACGTGTCATTAATATATTCCAAATCTCTGAACAATTGTAATATGAATAATGTAGTACGTCCACAAATGGTATAGTTCATAAAAAATGTTCGGAGACGTATGCATAAAACACTAAGTTAGTATATACTGTGTGTTTACAATTAATGTTACTCTTAAGTAAGACCTACACTGTAAAAATTTTTAGTTCAACCTTTCACGAAAAAAAATTGGGAAATTTAGCTGCAACTAATTTTTATAAATAAAACAGAGTTTGTGTATCAGTTTGTTTGTTTGTGTATCGTTCGCCTCCTGGCAAGATGGAAGGGTCTAGAAGTACGAAATATGGTTACAGGTACCTTAGGTTAGGTCCTTGTGCACCTCGAAGCGTTTTTTCAAAAATTCGAATTTGTTCTTTTTTTATTCCAATTTTAAGCAAAACAATTAATTTTAGGAATATCTGACCGAAGAAACGTCATACCTTTTCGATTTTTGCAGCATATGAATGCCCGTAAAAAACTGCACAAGATGATCTGTTTTTGAAGTTGGTGGAACAAATAGAACATGCGCAATATTCATTTTAAGTAGTTTTCGAATTTTAAAACGAGGCTTACCTATGAATTTATCTGCTCAATTTGCGTGTTTACGCCAAATTAAATAGTACTTTTGTCGCCAAAAGGAAAACTTTTGCTAAAGCAAAACTAATGAAAATTATATTCGGATTAAATCGAAAACATATAGTTTTCTCGCCAAGAAGATATAATATTTCTCTTTCGTGTAGTTAGTTGTTTTTAATCCACTATTTTACGTTTCGTAATTTTTTTTGCATAAGATGCATAACTGTAATTTTTCTGTATAACTGCATAAGATGATATTTTTTTTAATCCACTATTTTACGTTTCGTAATTTTTTTGCATAAGATGCATAACTGTAATTTTTCTGTATAACTGCATAAGATGATATTTTTTTGAAATTCGTAGAACAAATAGAACACACGCAATATTCATTTGAACTAGTTTTAGAATTTTTAAACGATTATTAAATTACCTCTGAATTCATTCGCTAAATTTGCGTATTTTCGCCGAAAAAAATGTACTTTTGTCGCCAAATAGATTATTCCTGTTTAATCTTTATTAGTAACTAGCTGTACCCGGCCACGCGTTGCTGTGGCTCAGTCTGGTTCGACGGAAAAGCAAGAAAAAGCACATATTTCTTATATGTTTCATTTGACAATGCTAGTTGTTTCATTGTCTGAAAATATAGATTGCCTGGTTTACCCATTCTAGAGCACGCAAATATATAATTGTACACATGAGAAGATCTAAACTGCTCAATTCGATTGATTGGTCTTGAGCTTTATGTTTTTTCACAATGCTTGCGGGCATTTTTTTTTTTTTTTTTGTTCCATTTTTGTGAAGATTTTGATATTGTCTAGCTCGACACATTGAAACATTTCAACATAAGCCTTATGCAAACAGAAGAAACACACACACAAAAATTCTAAATTAAAACATTGCCGTTCAAAATAAATAATATGTGTTTTTAAGTTCCCTTAATCGTTAAGTTCAAAAATATTAAATAAAAAAATACTTCAATACAAACAATGAACACGATTTTGGTGTTCAGTTGGTGTAATGTTAAAATTTATTTTTGAGATATTTAAAATTTTTCCATTTACTTGTCTGAAAAAATATTGGCTGTGTAATGTTTCTTAGCACATGAAATTCGTTAACTCCGTTACATATCGAACTTTCATTACGATTGCTCATTTCTATGAAAATGGAATAAATGAGTAATCGTAATGAACTTTTGATACGCAAATGAGTTAACGAAAATCAGTTGCCACCATTCTTGGTTGTTAGTGAACACGATTTTTGGTTGTTAGTGAACACGATTTTTGGTTGGTAGTGAACACGATTTTTGGTTGGTAGTGAACACGATTTTTGGTTGGTAGTGAACACGATTTTTGGTTGGTAGTGAACACGATTTTTGGTTGGTAGTGAACACGATTTTTGGTGTTGGTTAACACGGTTTTTGGTGCTGGTTAACACGGTTTTTGGTGCTAGTGAACACGATTTTTGGTGCTAGTGAACACGATTTTTGGTGCTAGTGAACACGATTTTTGGTGCTAGTGAACACGATTTTGGGTGCTCAGTTGGTGTAAAGTTGAATTTTTTTTACATATCGAAATTTCATCACGATTGCTCATTTCTTTGAAAATGGAATAAATGAGTAATCGTAATGAACTTCTGATACGCAAATGAGTCAACGAGCATCATATGCTAGGAAAACATTCTGTCGCCTGTATTTTTTTGAACACACACTAAAAAGAAATTTAAAATATATAAAAAAATGATTAATTTTCAACCTTACACCAAATGAACACCAAAAATGGTGTTCAATAACACTAAAAATGGTGGCAAATAAACGAAAAAATGTTAAAGTGTAGTTAAGAGTCAATGCCTTTTTCTTTAAAATTTCACTACAAAGCAAATTGAGTTCTGCAACAAATTGTGCTGAAGACATTCTTTTACGTAGCATCGCATATTTCATTACGTAAAAAACTCAACCCGCTAGTTAAAGTTTACAAACTATTAACATTCCGAAACAATTTTTAAAATCATTTACAACCTGTTTTGAGGGTGGTAATATATTGCCAATTAAATTCTTCATTCCCCAACCGAAATTAAATGTCCAGTAACAAACTAGCAAATCCCTATACTTCAAAACTTCATCTGAATGCAAATTACTTAGACTGAAAATGTTTAAAACAATAAATCTTCCTGGTATGTATTCCCTTCCACATTATAAGTTAACATCCCTATCTGCATGATTTTCAATAATAATCTATTCCTCGAGTTTCATCTCCATGGTAAAGTCATCAATCCACCACCAAGATATAATACTTCTTCACTGCCAGTTACGGTACGGCGACTCAAGCCTTGCATATCATCTTCATTAATAACAAGTACACTACTAAATTTTAACGACCGCTCCAATTTGTCAGCTTAAGTCCTACAAATCCTCATCGTTAATAGCTGAAGTGCAAATGACTAATCGCGTTTAATACCTACAGAGCTAGATTTCAAAGAGGTGCTGAGCTTTAGTTTTAGTTAATTATTGGGCTAGAAGGTGTATATCAGGTTATAGCTGTTTGTTAATGAGGTACTTAGGAACGTCTCCGGCTATAACGTGTCATTAATATATTCCAAATCTCTGAACAATTGTAATATGAATAATGTAGTACGTCCACAAATGGTATAGTTCATAAAAAATGTTCGGAGACGTATGCATAAAACACTAAGTTAGTATATACTGTGTGTTTACAATTAATGTTACTCTTAAGTAAGACCTACACTGTAAAAATTTTTAGTTCAACCTTTCACGAAAAAAAATTGGGAAATTTAGCTGCAACTAATTTTTATAAATAAAACAGAGTTTGTGTATCAGTTTGTTTGTTTGTGTATCGTTCGCCTCCTGGCAAGATGGAAGGGTCTAGAAGTACGAAATATGGTTACAGGTACCTTAGGTTAGGTCCTTGTGCACCTCGAAGCGTTTTTTCAAAAATTGAATTTGTTCTTTTTTTATTCCAATTTTAAGCAAAACAATTAATTTTAGGAATATCTGACCGAAGAAACGTCATACCTTTTCGATTTTTGCAGCATATGAATGCCCGTAAAAAACTGCACAAGATGATCTGTTTTTGAAGTTCGTGGAACAAATAGAACATGCGCAATATTCATTTTAAGTAGTTTTCGAATTTTAAAACGAGGCTTACCTATGAATTTATCTGCTCAATTTGCGTGTTTACGCCAAATTAAATAGTACTTTTGTCGCCAAAAGGAAAACTTTTGCTAAAGCAAAACTAATGAAAATTATATTCGGATTAAATCGAAAACATATAGTTTTCTCGCCAAGAAGATATAATATTTCTCTTTCGTGTAGTTAGTTGTTTTTAATCCACTATTTTACGTTTCGTAATTTTTTTGCATAAGATGCATAACTGTAATTTTTCTGTATAACTGCATAAGATGATATTTTTTTGAAATTCGTAGAACAAATAGAACACACGCAATATTCATTTGAACTAGTTTTAGAATTTTTAAACGATTATTAAATTACCTCTGAATTCATTCCCTAAATTTGCGTATTTTCGCCGAAAAAAAATGTACTTTTGTCGCCAAATAGATTATTCCTGTTTAATCTTTATTAGTAACTAGCTGTACCCGGCCACGCGTTGCTGTGGCTCAGTCTGGTTCGACGGAAAAGCAAGAAAAAGCACATATTTCTTATATGTTTCATTTGACAATGCTAGTTGTTTCATTGTCTGAAAATATAGATTGCCTGGTTTACCCATTCTAGAGCACGCAAATATATAATTGTACACATGAGAAGATCTAAACTGCTCAATTCGATTGATTGGTCTTGAGCTTTATGTTTTTTCACAATGCTTGCGGGCATTTTTTTTTTTGTTCCATTTTTGTGAAGATTTTGATATTGTCTAGCTCGACACATTGAAACATTTCAACATAAGCCTTATGCAAACAGAAGAAACACACACACAAAAATTCTAAATTAAAACATTGCCGTTCAAAATAAATAATATGTGTTTTTAAGTTCCCTTAATCGTTAAGTTCAAAAATATTAAATAAAAAAATACTTCAATACAAACAGTGAACACGATTTTGGTGTTCAGTTGGTGTAATGTTAAAATTTATTTTTGAGATATTTAAAATTTTTCCATTTACTTGCCTGAAAAAATATTGGCTGTGTAATGTTTCTTAGCACATGAAATTCGTTAACTCCGTTACATATCGAACTTTCATTACGATTGCTCATTTCTATGAAAATGGAATAAATGAGTAATCGTAATGAACTTTTGATACGCAAATGAGTTAACGAAAATCAGTTGCCACCATTCTTGGTTGTTAGTGAACACGATTTTTGGTTGTTAGTGAACACGATTTTTGCTTGTTAGTGAACACTATTTTTGGTTGTTAGTGAACACGATTTTTGGTTGTTAGTGAACACGATTTTTGGTTGGTAGTGAACACGATTTTTGGTGTTGGTTAACACGGTTTTTGGTGCTGGTTAACACGGTTTTTGGTGCTAGTGAACACGATTTTTGGTGCTAGTGAACACGATTTTTGGTGCTAGTGAACACGATTTTGGGTGCTCAGTTGGTGTGAAGTTGAATTTTTTTTACATATCGAAATTTCATCACGATTGCTCATTTCTTTGAAAATGGAATAAATGAGTAATCGTAATGAACTTCTGATACGCAAATGAGTCAACGAGCATCATATGCTAGGAAAACATTCTGTCGCCTGTATTTTTTTGAACACACACTAAAAAGAAATTTAAAATATATAAAAAAATGATTAATTTTCAACCTTACACCAAATGAACACCAAAAATGGTGTTCAATAACACTAAAAATGGTGGCAAATAAACGAAAAAATGTTAAAGTGTAGTTAAGAGTCAATGCCTTTTTCTTTAAAATTTCACTACAAAGCAAATTGAGTTCTGCAACAAATTGTGCTGAAGACATTCTTTTACGTAGCATCGCATATTTCATTAAGTAAATAACTCAACCCGCTAGTTAAAGTTTACAAACTATTAACATTCCGAAACAATTTTTAAAATCATTTACAACCTGTTTTGAGGGTGGTAATATATTGCCAATTAAATTCTTCATTCCCCAACCGAAATTAAATGTCCAGTAACAAACTAGCAAATCCCTATACTTCAAAACTTCAACTGAATGCAAATTACTTAGACTGAAAATGCTTAAAACAATAAATCTTCCTGGTATGTATTCCCTTCCACATTATAAGTTAACATCCATATCTGCATGATTTTCAATAATAATCTATTCCTCGAGTTTCATCTCCATGGTAAAGTCATCAATCTACCACCAAGATATAATACTTCTTCACTGCCAGTTACGGTACGGCGACTCAAGCCTTGTATATCATCTTCATTAATAACAAGTACACGAGTACTAAATTTTAACGACCTCTCCAATTTGTCAGCTTAAGTCCTACAAATCCTCATCGTTAATAGCTGAAGTGCAGTGACTAATCGCGTTCAATACCTACAGAGCTAGATTTCAAAGAGGTGCTGAGCTGTTATTTTAGTTAATTATTGGGCTAGAATGTGTATATCAGGTTATGGCTGTTTGTTAATGACGTACTTAGGAACGTTGCCGGGTATAACGTGTCATTAATATATTCCCAATCTCTGAGCAATTGTAATATAATGTAGTACGTCCACAAATGGTATTGGTCATTAAAAATGTTCGGAGACGTATGCACAAAACATTGAACAATTTGTAAGACATATACTGGGTGTTTACAATTAATGCTAAGGATCATTCGTAAATGATGTCACGCTTATACAACATAGTGACATGTGACAAAGGGGGAGGTGGTCCGTTAAAGTGTGACATTTTGTGACAGATTGGGGAGGTGGTCAAACATATCGGAAAAAAGCGTGACGTCATTTATGAACGGTCCCTTATACTCTTAAGTAAGACCTACACTGTAAAAAAAAATCTTGTTCAACCTTACACCAACAAAAAGATGGAAAAAATGGTAAAATTTAGCTGCAATCAATATCTTGTACTAAAATTGAATCATTACAATGGGCCAAAATTGTAACATTACAGTGGTGTAGTTTTCCATTCATGGTGAAACTACACCATTTTAATGGTTCAACTTATTACCAAATGTTAGTTGCAGCTAAAGTTAAGCATTTTTTCGGTGAAAGGTTGAAGTGAATTTTTTACTGTGTAAGTACAACTCGATCAAACAGACGTGTTGAAACTTGGTTATATACGTTAAATGAAATGATGAGGAAAAGAAATATGACATACAGAAATGACCCATGTACTTTGTAAGGGCGACAAGTCTATTAAGAGCTTTAGCTCACAGAAAAATGGTTGTAAAATGTTTTATTTATAATTATCAGTATTTTTTTAATCAATTTACCCCACTGTTTAAATAAATTGCTTGAATAATAGTTCAAATTGTTGCCACCAGTTGAGAAGGAGGCACATAAATAACAAAAAATCGATCAAAAAAAAAAAAAAAACTCGCACAATTTTTCAATATGCATTCAGTTTGTGCCACTCACATTTTCAAACAGTTTTGCAGCGTGCTCAACTTTTGTATGAAGGTTTCCTCTATCACCTGCAGCATGTTTGCGATGATAATTGATTTTTTTTAAAAAACGCCAGAAACCCTCACCAAGTGGTAAAAGTGTGAACTATTATTTTTTTTTTTAGATTGCCTTTCCCCAAGGTTCATAAATGATTTACATTATCATGTTTCAGTGACGTACGACAGTCAGAATGGGATCTGCGTTGATCTAAACTTTACTTTTAACAGTCGATATAGTTACAGATAACGCTCTTTAGAAGGATCTCCATGTACATCCGATATATTTAACTTGCGTAATCTCAGGAAATTGGAATGAAAAAAAATGTTGAATATATATTGTTTTTGTCTCCAAAATATCTTCATAAAAAAGAGTTATTTATGAAAAATGTGCAAAGAAATGATAAGAAACGCACACAAACGTTATACATTACAAACGATTGACAATATATTACATAATTATATGAAATAGAAGAAAAAAGTACCCCTACATGGCGTTTAGTTGTTTTAATATGTTAGTCTAATTAATTTTTTTAAATTTGTGTATAGTACTGCAGCATAAATAAAAGTAATGAGAAAAAAAAGGAAAAATAAAACGTTACTTAACCCCTTGCCGTACCATTTAACTCGACCAAACTCGGGCGTAATCGGTAGTCGTCAAAACGCAGTAAACACACAGCACAGATGCTCGAGAAATGTCGCACTACGAGCCGAAATGTACACCCCAGTGATACCTGATGTTTAGTTAGTTTTAAGCATTACTGCTATTGAGGGTTGTCAACTTTAATCCTTTTCCTTTTACAGATAATATAAATTTATTATAAATTTGATATGAATAAACAATAAATAAGTTATTACGAACAAACAATCTATATTATTAAAATATTTCAATAAAAATTGAAGCGTGTTCAATTGTAATTTCGTCCTCAGTAATGTGCTAATGCGATGCCTAAAAATAAATATAGAATTCTATAAACAGAAAGTCCAATCATAAAAAATGTTCACGTGACTATCTCTTCACGAGTCTGACTCGTGATATTCATGTTTGGCCCGATTACCCCTTCACGAGTCTGACTCGTGATATTCATGTTTGTGTTAAAATCTTCATCACGAGTCGGACTCATTAAAGTATGGCAAGGGGTTAATTTTATGCGAGATTCGCAATTGCAACTTAATCCAGCGTTTCTCATCCTTACAGTATTCGCGGCACAATTTTCTATCATAATTTTCATCGCGGCCCCCCACTTACCTTAAAATGCATACAACAATGCATATTGAGTACTTTGGATTCCGTTTTTGAATTTTTTTTAACTAACTGCTAAAACAACAGCAACACGAAGTTCCGTCTAGAACTATACGAGCCTACTTTCCCGTATACACCGAATTCAAATTTATAATCTAGGTAGCTCTTTCTTTCTTATTTAGCTTTAGTTCTTAATTGCTTTAAATATACCATTTTCAACGGTTAATACATATTCATTCAATCATTCATTTATTAAGTCATTCATGTATTTATTCACTCATTTATTCATTATTTTGCTTATTCATTTAATCATTCATTAATTTAAAAATATTCTTGAAAATAGCGAACAAAAAATTTCGTAGGGATATAGGCTCATTAGTTCTGGGTGAACTTTCTATTTGTACATGTTCTACGTCATAGGAGCTTTCCGATAAAGTTTGCTCCAAACAAATCGGTCCGTTAGATCAGGAATTATATAGGATAGAAATTTCCCCGTAGGCAGTATGTTAATTTTTTTTTTGAACTGTTCAAAAATGAACAAAAATTGTTCAAGTCATAGTTTCACGCCAAGAACTTCTTCCAGTGAGCTTGTTCATGGGAACTTGGATCTTGTACCCAGAGTTTATTTAATTTGCTTCATTTTCACCTATATGAGCTAATGTTAAAATTTTTTGAACTGTTCAAAATTGAACAAAAAATTGTTTAAATCAAAAGTAAAATGTGGAAATGAGATGTCCTCGCCGAGATCTTTCGAATGCTAAAAGAAACAGACCGACAGACAGACAGGCGGGCAGACACTTTTTCCACCCCATCTCAAAACCCTACTTTCTATTTTTTTATTTTTCAATCTTTATTTAATTACTTCACTTATTTTTGACTTTTCTTGATTTTTAACGATATTTTCACGATACATTAAGCCGTCTTCCATGCTTTATTATTATTTGTTTTTTTACTTTTTCGGGAAAGTAGGCTAAAAACGAGTAATTTAGTAGGGTCAGTTGAGGTGATTGTAAACGCTTTTTCAATGTTTTAACTTTTGATCCTTCCCTACCTCTTGAATGAATTCAGAGATAAAATTGTGAGCATTGTAGCCACTACAATACTTCTTGCGAGTAAATGTGCACAAAAAATTTGACTTTATGACTATTTGTTAGCGAAAAGCTCGTGTTTACAATTACCCCAGAGATCTGGGGTTATTGTAAACAGTGATTTATTTTCGAATAAGGTTGATGCAAATGGAAAATTGTTTCATACACAGTCTAAGGGTTAAGACGTTCCGGAGCAATTTTTCTCAATCTGCGGCCAACAGGCCGCATGTGGTCTGCTGAGTTATGCTATGAGTCGGCTGAGATCATTTAACGAGAAATATCTTGCAAAAAATCAAGTGATGCGACAAATTTATGTAAAATTTGTCCCGCAGTGGATCAGTCGGTTAAGCTTGGATCCCACAGAACACCGAAAGTGAAGCCCAACAGGCCATGGTCAATGCTTGGGAGGGTGACCACGTCCCGCGACTTATTACTCTGAGACCGAGTGCGCTAAACGGAACTGTGCACGTAAAATACATTGTCGCTTCAAATGTCCACCAAGTTAGAAATAATTTCCGCTGAGGGACCAACCTAGGTGACGATCGCTCATCTGGGAGCTGGTTCAAGTTCATTAAGCCCCTCTGAGCCAAGTGTACTTCATTCTAGCGGAGCTCAATTATAATCAGTAAGAGCTTCCTTAATTCATGGTCGCACTGCAAGGGGAGCTTGGATTTCCAAGTGGCATTAGCAACAATAACAACAGTTATGTAAAATAGATACAAAAGTGTAATTTACATCAAAATATAATACTTATTGTCCCACCAAAATATTAGAAATAGGATAAATTTAAGTGTTTACAATTACCCCAGAGTGCGAAATATATGGGGTAATTGTAAACACCAGACTTTCACATGAAATATAACAGGGAGGATTAAATTCCTAACTAAATGTTTTTAGCACCATTCCATATGACAAATAAAAATGGTTGAAACCGCTTACCTTGCTTTTGTAGATGAGCTGGAGAGGAAAATGTAAGATCACTAAATTTTGTTAAACCACTTTTTTCACTGTGCCATTTTCAAACAGTAGTGACACCTCCACAGTTGCTTCAAAACTTACGAAACTCTTTTAATGTCTTCCCTATGCTGCCAGTTTATCACTCACACGCAGTTACGTTTTCAAAACCACCACAAGTGTAGTAATGAAGCTTGTTTACAATTACCCATGTTTACAATTACCCCCAACTGACCCTAATAAAATTCTTAAAGTGATAAATCACTATTTGAATTTTGGGCAGGAGTAGAGGATGATTTTTCTGCACTAAAACAAGGCCATTTCGCGTTCTATTACCATTTTCAACATCCTACTTTTGTGAAACTGGATTTTCTGCTGTGGCGTCTTTGAAGACAAATTATAGATCTCGGCTATTTCTAAAATTAAGCCTTCCTAAGAAAAACATTGCTTTGCAAGACAGGCCGAAGGATATCTCTAATAATTATTAAATTTGTTTTTCATGTAGTACGTTTTGATTGCGAAAGTTTTAATTTAAGTAATTTGTTTTACTTTAATAAGTTATAACATATGTCGAAATGTATTTTGTTTTCTATGTGTATGTGTGCTTTCCTTTCAGTCAGTTAATAAATTTTTTAAAGTAATATTTTCTCTTGGATATTCTCGCGCCACCCTTTTTGTGTGCTCGCGCCCCACAGGTTGAGAATCGATGACTTAATCATTTGATGTTTAATTGTTTAAAATCAGCCCCCCCCCCCCAAAAAAAAGAGAATTTATCATGCGCCCTTTTCCCTCATTTCTCTCTCTCTATCGAATTTCTTCCTGCAACTGATGCCCGGTCAAGGTTACGACTTTATTATACCTTATTTCTTACCTCAGTGTGAAAATTGCAGGCTTTTCTCAAACATTTTATTCTACACACAGACGCATTCCTTTTATAGATGTTTTAATTTGCAGTTTTATTTAAACACTCTTATTCAAGAACATATTCTAATTTTATACTTATTTTCGAGTGACTTATTGCTATTTATGTAAGTTTTCCTTTGTTGTTGGAAACAATTGTGTGTAGACAGTAGGATGTCCCAAAAAAAAACCAACTTTCAAATCTTTGAACACTCACCCCCTAAAAAGTTTCCTTTTGGAAACATAAGACCCCTGGTAAAATTTTAAAACTTTAAGAAAATATTTAGAGGTCCTTATATTTAGAGGTCCCTTTCTTATATTTAGAGGTACCCCAAGAAGGTCAAATATTTCAAAATTGATCGAAATTTAACAGTATTTCAACAAAAAACCAGTGGCCTCTTGTGCCACCTACAGCTAGCTAAAATGTTCCAAAACCTTATATATTACCATTTATATGCACAAAAAAAAATACATTAACTGTACTTATTTACGCAATATAGAAGCAAGTATTTTAATTAATACTATTACCTAACCAGATATAGCCATTGTTTCCCACATATGCAGATTGAATATTGATTGCTGCTTTCAACAAAAGAAACACACAGGTCTCATCATTTCGTGAATTATGCCAATTAGTACAGGAAAAATTATTATGTATGGCTTATTGAATATCCTACTGAAACCATAAAAGGTGCACGGCTTCCAACAGGAAAAGATGCAATGGGAAACTTAATTTACTTTTGTAGTTCTCAAAAGAATGCAAGACAGCACAGCTCTTGTGTATGATCAAATTTTACCATTTTGATATAAGTCTAGGCTTCCAATAAGGTAGAAACAACATGCTATACAGAAAAATCAAGAATTTATGAAAAACAGACGACCGTTACGAAACATGAAAATAGAAGTAACGCAACAGACCAGGTAAACCAAAAAGTATATTGCGAATGCCTTGATAAACTATTTGAGCTATGCCAACTTAGAATAACCCATCAAGAATAAAGAGGATTGGCAGTTCTTGATATTGCAACACAAATCAAGAGAGGGCTACATTAGTCCTTTAGACAGACATTATGTGAAAAAAAATGAGCAAAAGGGGTAAAAAAGTTTGCTTTAAGCGAAAGGAAATTGCCATACTCACTACATTCTCATGAGCCTGACTACATTCTCATGAGAACTGCTTCTTTCACAACACCATCACACACATCCATTGATAACAATGCTGAGTTGAATGTGGAAGCAATATAAATAAAAGTAAGTTTGCGCAGAAGCTACAAGAAATAAATGACGACGGATATTTCCCAAGGACTAGAAATAGACCCAGGCGTAGATCAGAAATTACTTCAAAAGTTGCTGCTGTATTAGATAGAAGGAACATAAGTATTTGGATGTCTACAATGGTAATGGCATTTATAATAAATGAGGAAGAATGTGTAACAGCATCAACTTCATCTGAGAAGGTGCTAAAATCTGCCATGTTGTCAAAAAGTATGGCTCATTGAGAATGTCAGCAATTCCGTCGTTTGGCCCTTCTGAGCAAATAAATAGTTTAAAACATCAACGTCTGTAGTACATTGGGATGAAAAGTTGTTAATTTTGTTAGCCGATTTATCGTTTAATGAAACTGGTCAGACTGATTGTTTACCAGTAATATTTTCGTGTTTGTTTGATGGAAATACTAAGCTCCTTGGATTCATGTATTACCTTCTGGAACAAGTGTGGAAATAGCCAATATTGATTTGCAGCATGGAAATGTGATTCTTTAGTAGTTTCGTTGGTATGTGCTTTGATACAACATCAACAAATACTGGGAAATTAAATGGAGCATGTACTGTTCTTGAAAGAAAAATAGGCCAGAATCTTTTACTGTTGTCCTGTCGACATTATATGCTTGAAGAATTACTGTCAGTTGTATTTAGTGTGTGCCTGGGGCCATCTAATGGACGTGTCATAAGTATTTTTCAGAGATTTAAAGAAAAATGGCCCAAAGTTAACCCCCATGAACCAAAATATCAAAAACATCCATAGTGGCTGCAACTGATAGTTTGAAAACATTTATTTCAGATCAATTACAAACTGGTTCCCACAGTGCAATTGTCAAAATCCTTTTAATAGTTACTTTATTGTGAGGCTCAAAGTAGATGTAAGTATGTTAAATTTTGTGTTCTAATTGCCATTACGTTTTCAATTAAATTTAATATTGTTTAATATATTGTTTAATATATTGTTGAAATGTCCATATCTCTCTAACATATTAAAAAAATAAATACATTTTGTACCATTTTAAATACTCCTAAATGGTGTTCCTTGATATTTGTTTAATGCAAAATGTTAAATTTCACTCGTTTCTGAAAAATTCGACCGTTTTGGGGGACCTCTAAATATTTTCGTATAGCTTTAAAATTTTACCAGGGATCTTATGTTACCAAAAGGAAACTTTTTGGGGGGTGAGAGTTCGAAGATTTGAAAGTTGTTTTTTTTTTTTTTGGGACACCCTAGTAAACGGTGTGTGTGTATGTGTCAGTAAAGTTCCTTTTATTTTCGAACGTATTCGAATAGTTTTCAATTCTTTATATACCACATTGTATCTTCACATACATCTGAGAAATCCATTAATTTCAAATGATACATTAAACCAATTTTACTGAAAGCTACGTCAAAATGCTTAGAATCTTGCATCGCATCTTCATTAATAAGAAGGGACTATGTGCTAAGCTTTAACGGCTTCTCCAATTCGTCAGCTTGAGTTTCGAAATCCCCATCATTGACGTTTACCAGGAGATGATTGGTCTTTTAGATTGCAGGTGGATTCTACAGAGCTGGCGAGATATCTTATTTAATTGTTAATGTGAAAATATATGCGCGTGTAGATGTAATATGAGTCATAACAAAATGGGTTAAAACAATTGTGTGTGATTGTTATTATTGAACAATTATGTATGGTTACATCACTAGTTGTGGATTGGACATTAATTGTGGATCTAAGGATGTGGAGATTAATGCAGTAATATATAGTCCTTGTATGCTTTCTATTTATGGGTTAATATTATATTTCTAATTACTGGTAGATCAGAGAAGCAATTGTGTACGCCGTGTTTTCTTTAATTATTGCCAAAAATCTTATTGAAAAAAAAGGCATCTTTAAAATTTGTAATTTCTTATATATAGGTTGTTTATAATAAATATATATATATAGTGAAACCTGTGTTTGACCACTTGCGGTGCAGCATTTCAGTGGTCAACTTAGGCAGGTGGTCAACTTATAGATGGTTACTTTAAAACAGTAATTAGATTTTTTTCTTTTTTAAAACAATTTTCTAAAATGTCATTAGAGAAATGTAACCTGAATTTCTGAGCAATGTATCCTATCTACTCTAATGTGTCCTAAAATAAATAATTATGTAAGTTACTTATATGATAGTAAAGATTTCCTAAAAATACATATTTTTTCAAAATGGCTACATGATATAGAATAAAAAAGAAGAAGCTTATTTAAAGAATAAAAGAGTGCTCATGGTAGTTTTCTCATTAGGTTAACTTACAAAGAAGTTTAAATAGACATATGTTTCATCCATCTAGGTTTCCCTACATTATATAATATTGGGATAATTCTGTTCCTGACAAAAGTGGTCAACTTAGACAGGTGGTCAGCTTACAAAGGTGGTCAACTTCGCAGGTTTTACTGTATATATATATATAAGGTCTCATACATAGGGTGTTTTTTCCGACCTACGTAGAGCTTATTGTTATAGATTTATACTATGGAAACTTTGCAAGTACGTTATATGGACCATAGGGAAAAAATGTACAGCAAAAAACCAAATCACAGTTCAAAGTTTTACCACTAGGTGAGGGCTTCTGCTGCATTTACCATTCGCAATTCTCCTTGCTAAGTTGCTGAAATTCATAGTGTTACCCCTTACGCTACTGCTAAACACGCTGTAACACGCTCACTTTGAGCATGTGATTTAAACAAATGGAATACACATTTTAAAAATACTGTGATAAAAGTTTAGCGTTTTGTTTCTAGTTTGCTTCTTGTTCTTCATGCGCCCCCTTTCACTTGATGGTGAAGTTCAGAATTGATAGTTTATTATTGCAGATTTCTCTCTCATGATACACGTAACGTCTAATGCCATATAATTAACACGTTAAAGGACACTTGCGTCTACAGCTGTCAAAGCGGAGTTCACTAGGCGGTATGACGACAAAAGCCGTCCAAAACTAAACGGTCGTTTTTGGACACTTCGGCTATAGCTGCACAAATGTGCGTTTACCAGCGTACAAGTAGAAGCCCAGTGTCATGTTTTGGATACCATTTTTTAGGTTAAATTTCATTTTCCACCTGCTACACGGCTTTCAGCTTCAGTATGCACGTGGTTGCGAAGGGAGTTGCGCGATCGTGTTTTCTCTTGAATTTATAGTTGTTATTGATACATTTAACGATATTTATGGTTTATACTGGTAAGTATTTACAAGTGGCGACAGGGAGGTTATAGCCGCAACCTAATTAAAGGTGCTGAATTAATCAAAATTAACTTTATTTAAGCAGAAAGAGTAAAAGTATACTTTTATTATTCTAAACATTACATATAGTGTAAATTTTCGAACTTCACGTGTTCCTACTGTACGTAAATGTGCTAAAAACCATCTCGTTTGTTTATATGTTAACGTCATTTTGAAGCTGATAAAAAACTGCTTCAGATCGAGTTTGTTTGATTTTGTTTATTCTAAGGTGGATTAAGGTAAGCCATAAGCTTAAGCCGCTGTTAAATAAATATTTTGGAGAAAATTAATTCCAATAATTCACTGTTGTAAAAATTCCCGTGAGGTTTAATTTATACTCCATTATTATTTTTCTGCTGCTAGGTTTCTGGCTGTTTAACGTTTATGGGTCTGATATATTTTCTCAATATGCTCAATATAGTGGGCCCCGCTGGGTAATTTTGCTAGTTATTAATAGAAACTTTTACTTTTTTTTCCTTTAAAACATGTTATTTATGAGCAATACATAATAAGCAATACTAGACATTTTTGTTATCAGAAACTATAAAGACTATTCACGCAACATTCCTGATTTGTTCAAAACAAAGTGCTCTTGAAGATTTTCAAAACACACCAGATGCTATCCATCTTATACGTTATCCACTAATTCCACACGTTTTAACCCCTTAACTGGTTTTCCCGTACGGCGTACGGGCTACACGAATTTGGTCGCAACTGGTTTTCCCGTACGGCGTACGGGCTACACGAACTTTGTCCCAACTGGTTTGCCCGTACAGCGTACGGGCTACACGAATTTGGTCCCAACTGGTTTTCCCGTACGGCGTACGGGCTACACGAACTTTGTCCCAACTGGTTTTCCCGTACGGCGTACGGGCTACACGAATTTGGTCCCAACTGGTTTTCCCGTACGGCGTACGGGCTACACGAACTTTGTCCCAACTGGTTTTCCCGTACGGCGTACGGGCTACACGAACTTTGTCCCAACTGGTTTTCCCGTACGGCGTACGGGCTACACGAACTTTGTCCCAACTGGTTTTCCCGTACGGCGTACGGGCTACACGAACTTTGTCCCAACTGGTTTGCCCGTACAGTGTACGGGCTACACGAATTTGGTCCCAACTGGTTTTCCCGTACGGCGTACGGGCTACACGAACTTTGTCCCAACTGGTTTTCCCGTACGGCGTACGGGCTACACGAACTTTGTCCCAACTGGTTTGCCCGTACAGCGTACGGGCATTGAAATTTACGCCTTTCTTGTTTTGAGTTGCCCGTATGTTTAATAGATTAAAAGAGTCATTCATGGGCATCTGCGTTTCAAAGTTATAAAATAAAAAAAAACTTAAATTCATTATTTATGAAATTTTAAAAAAATTCTTTCATTTTCCTTTCATACCAAGTTAGGACTTTAACTAATGCATTAAAAAAATGCTTTTCTTTTAGGACCATTTGTGGTAAAAAAAACACCAGTTAAGGGGTTAAGCGGCTTAATTTTCAATTATAACCTATTTCTCTTCACATATTTCCATGAAACTATAGAAAATATTCCCCCTTCCTAATTTGTTCAAAAAAAAACGGTGCCCTCAAAGATTATCTAAACACAGCAATCTTCTTGTACGCTTTCCACTAATTCCTGACACTTTAAGCGGCTAAAAATTATCAATTATAATACATTTCTATCCACGCATTTCCATGGAAAGCACATCAATTCAGGACGAGGTATTACGTACATTTGGCTATCGAAAGGATGCTTAGCAGCTTGCACAGCATCTTCATTAATAACAAGGGGAACGATCGCTTGCTTTAACGACTTCTCCGATTCGTCAGAGTCGAACTCCCAACTCCGCAACCGTTTATTGGCTGAGAAGAATGACTAATTGCGTTCGATTCATGGGGGAGCATATTTGGTGGAGGTCCCGGAAGTTGCACTTAATTATTTGCCTCGGAAAGCGAATATCAGATTTTCGGTCATCATTTAAGTCGCGTATCTTGACACTGCAGGCGCAAATATGAATCATTACTTATCTTTTTTTCTATTAATTTTAAATCATAAGCGTATTATTTTTTAATTTAGTTGAATGAATTTAATTTAATTCTCGTTTATGCACGAGAATAATGACCCCTCTCTGAGATTTCACTTCAAGCCATTCTTTGTTTCAACTGCAGGGTTACTGGATTTGCAATTGTTCAGAGTCAGAGTTATTATTCTAATGTTCATTAAAAAGGAGATGTGAATTTTAGTTCGCCATAATTTTTTTTTTTTTTTGCAAATCAGTTTGTTTTTTGCTTTGCAAAAATAACTTTCTTTTTTATATAACTATTTCAACAGAGATATGATTCAGTTTAACGGATTCAAGGGTTCAATCGAGTTTACTGCTTATAATTGATAACAATAATATCGGTTAATTGCCGATACTACGTGGATTTGGCTGGTCTACCGCGAATAGTTAAAATCGTGGATAACCCGCAAAAAGTCTAAAAATGAAGAAAAAATTGTTCTTTCTCAAAACTTGACTGAACATTGAAGCACTAAACACAACGTACTTGCGATACAGCCGACCCAAGATAAATCATACCACAGTACCACATGCTACTGTACCAAAATAATGAAACAGAAAAGTCTTATTTTCACTTCTTGCTTTTTTTTTTAATTTGCACATTTCTTAGAATCAGTTTTTGGCACACTTGAAGCAAAAAAAAAAAAAAAAAAATCTAGAACCAAATATTTGCAATTTCATTTATTCTTATTTTTGGCTAAAATAATAAACTTGCAAATTTCCTGCTCTTGTATCCTTAAATAACAATGGTTTCTCAGTTTTTCCTGTGGTAAAAAGGCGGATAGTATACTCTCGGGTAATTTGGAGTTTACTAGATATGCAAACCTAACTAAAATATTATTCAGTACAGTTTTATGCGAGATGTTAAAGAGCCGTTGAGTATCCGTTTAACATGGATACTCTAGAACAGGGGTCTCCAAACTTTCCAGCCTTAGGGCCATATTGATTACCCTACAACATAATTATTCAACATAAAAATAGATTACTTCAGTAAACTTAATTTAATTTGCTATAAAAAATAAATATGTTCTCTAGAAGGAGTTTTCTTTCAAGTATGCTAGCTCTCCGCGGGCCGGACAAAATCTGTCCGCGGGCCGGATGTGGCCCTCGGGCCGTAGTTTGGAGACCCCTGCTCTAGAATAAATTCAATTCTTAGTGCAGGTTGTATCAATTAGAGCTGAGGCGCCACCGTCCAGGGGGAAATTGAGCGTCAAAAGCTGCGGCATTGGTACCGCACTAATTGTGGTGCCGCTGAAAGAGTTGGTACCAATCCCTGGGAATGCACTAGGTCTGCAATGGTTATGAACCAATACGCAGCCCATTTGGAAAAAAAAACGTTCAGTACAGTTTAAAATGTTATAATCTTTCAAGTTCGGGAAAGTTTCCTATTATTTCCCTATCCCGTAAACAGTTTATTTTGTTAGTTGAAACATCATATTTTTTGCGGTTGTTGTTTTCAAACAACAAGTAAAAAAAGCTCCCTTATTCATACTTTTCACTAAAATTTTCGTACAACTTATATCTATTTTTTAAAAATTATGTAAGCAATTAAAAACTATTTTTAAAATAAAATTGTTTCTTAAAATTTGCAAAGGAAAAAATTAAGAAGTTACTGTTTTTTTAAAAAATAACATATCTTGTGATAAAAGATGATCCTTGAGCTCAGTTTACAAGTTCTAGGGGAAAATATATTAACTAATATGATCTTACTTACAAAATAAGACAAAAGAATGCACCACTTGTTAAAAATATTACAAAGCAAGAGCTTAGTGAACGAAAAAAAGAGGTGTTTAAAAACAATACTGCGCAGTGAAGGGTTAAATATAAACATAATACTTACATTAAAATATTCGCTGCCACCAAATCATTAGACTAACTGCAGTAAAAAATAGTTACTTCATTGCCTAAATAAAAACATGAATTATTACTGTAAATAAAGTTGGCACCTAATATACTTTAGTTACAAAGCCTAATTTCTCAAAACCAGAACCGGAATTCATTTCAAATAAATAAATGAAAAAATATGCTAAAGTTTAAAAATGTTTTCCTAATCTAAAAATCGCAGAAAATATACAGTATTTTAAAAGAAAGTAATAGACTTTATTTACAAAGCCTAATTTCTCGAAAGCACAACCGAAATTAATATCGAATAAATAAATATAATATGCTGTAATTTAAAAATGTTTTCCTAATCCAAAAATGCCAGAAAATATGCAGTATTTAAAAAGAAAGTAATTGAATTTATTTTCGAAGCCTAATTCCTAAAAACCAGAACCGAAATTAATTTCGAATAAATAAGTGGCAAAAAATGCTAAAGCTTAAAATGTTTTTCTAATCTAAAAATACCAGAAAATATACAGTATTTAAAAAGAAAGTAAACACATTTCCTTCAGTGAAATAATCTCGCGTCAAACTTTACTTACAAATCGAACTAGCTACCCTTTCTAAAACACCGAAACTAAATTATTCATTGCTCAAATAAAAAAAGGGAAAACCAACAAGAGTCGGTACTTAAGGCTTTTCGCTGATGTGCGAATGTTGTCTTGAACTACAAATCTAAAGAAAAAGACTTATTCTGCCTCCCGGGCTTTTATCAAATTCTTCTTTTGATTTGTTATTTGGGCTTTAAATGAGAAAGGCCACGTCCGAGCGACGAACTGAAAGTCCGATTAAAGACAAGACGAATCAAGCTCAGTGGCTCTTTCACAGATTAGGTTTTTTTTTTCTCCGCAATTTCCTATTTCGCTGATGGCTTCAATCGCTTTATCTGATGAACAGTCCGTCCCTACTGTCGTTAAAGTGTAATTATAGGAAATTAGAAAGAGATAAACGTATTTTAACTTAATGAAACTATGCTTATTTCGGGCATGGAAGTGATTTTAAGCTTTTCCTATGTACTCTTAGTTTAAATAATTGTCCTTAATAAACGTACGAGCATATTGTTCTCATAGCTTTATTTGATTGAAAGAAAAGGCAAAGCTTGTAAAATCGTGCAAATAAACTAATATGTATAAAAACTAAAGGTCGAGATTAGTGATCGCCACTCGCCATTGGCGACTATACATTTTTATTTGGCGACCACAAAATGTTATGTCAGTCTCCAAAGCTGGAGACTAGAAAAGGTTTGTAATTTATTATTATTTTTTTTTAATCGGACTTTGCGTATTTTTGTGACTAAGTGTAGTTTGAGGTATATGTAAACACTTTAGGGCGGAGCGTAAAAAAAAAACTTTTTTTGGAAATTGTTTGATGCGAAATTGCATTAGGGATTTAATTTAGCCGAAAGTATCCAAGCAAATTGTCTACTCAAGGGATCTTTTACATGACAAATAATCATACGAAATGGGCGCAGACTGTTTTCTGCATCTTGAAAATCCACCGCCACTGCCCGATTCTACGACCTGCTGCGTGCGAGTCCCACATCGTACCCAAACGCCACCGTGCAACCTTTGAGGAATATATATAATCTTATTATTTATCGCTCTGATTTAGTTAGTTTATTCATATTTAATCGGTATATATATGACTAAAAAAGGTTATTTAGAGACTGGTAATTATCAATAATAAATAAGAAAATTATGGATAAGAACCTTATTAATTTTTAGTTTATAATTGCATTTCAAAAACAGTGAAAAAAAATAGGAGCACAAGAAATTCCTTTAATCCGTCTCCGCTCCGGAGAAATTTATTGGCAATCTTGTTATTTATATCTCCTAAATTAATATATCAATATTTAATCGGTATAGCTGCGATTAATAAATAAAGTTTCTTACAGACTAATCATTCAATAGTAAATGAGAAAAATTGTTCACAAAAACCTCATTAATTTTTAATTTATGAATGTATTTAAAAAGCAGGAAAAAAGTAGGAGCAGTGAAGCACAAGAAATTCCTTTGATCCTGCTTCACTCCAGTTTTGTGGAAAATATCATTGTGCTATCCTCGGCTTCAGACCTCTGACATTTTCTAACTTAATAAAATAGTTTTTCTTTACTTAGTTTCCTCATTTATAAAAATTTAATTAGCCAGATATGTGTTTCCATAACTTCGAATGTTGACGTAGTTGTGCTGTAGTGTTTTTTTTTTTTTTTTGCAGTATTATTTTTAGACTTATTTGCCAGTAATAGTTCAGAAAACATAAATAAAATCATGAAAGAAAATGTTGTACATTGGGCCATTCCATGAAGACAAGTAAATAGGTGGCCAATTTTAAAATCGTATTTATGTGCTCGTTTTAATTTTGGTATGTATTAAGAGATAAAATGTGAAATTTTATGTTTTGAGTAAGAAATCAAAGTTTATCATTTCTAGATTGGAACACAGTATTCTAAAGATGGCTTCCTTGTGCAAGCAAGCTCATTAAGTTTTCGAGCGAATTTTTCATGATTGCTTTGGATGAAATAAATCAACTGAAACTCCTGAAGTCAACTTTATAGTTAACTATAATAAAGTTTAATTATTTTATTTTACTAATAAATTTTAAGATCTAGGAGATATCTTTAATAGCTATACTAGCACACACAAGAAACTTATTTTTCGTGTCTCGCACGTGACAAAAAGGATTATTATTCTCAGTTAGGTTAAAAATGGAACACATTTATTTTGTGTAAATGACATTTCTAAAGCAGATTAATGTAGTACACATATCTTATGCTAGTTCTAGCTTTAAAAGTTACTTTTATTTGTGAAAAAAACCCAAAAACAAAACTGTCCAGCACGTGACGTATTACATGTAGGAAATAATTCCAATTTCTAAATTTTGATAAGAATTTTATATCAACATAACTTGAATTCTTCCATGATTTTTTGTTTTAAAATTGTGTTAGTCTGAAGAATTATATATTTTTTTCATATTTATGATAACTTCTGCTAAATTATATATTGAATAGAGCATAACATTTTTCTAAAGTTTTACATTTTCATTACAGATTACCCTATCACTTCAGTGATCATTTATGTCTCGGAACAGGTTACTCTAATCACAGACAAAGACAAATATTCTTAAGCTAGTTAAAAATATTAATAATGAAGCAACTCCATTTTCAAAGATGAGTTGTTTGGAAGAGTATTATTTGATTTTTTTAATGTTTGATATAACATTGTAACAACATAGCTCAAACATTATGAGATTTATTTTAGAAAGTCCATTTAGAATTAGATCTGATCTTTATTTCAATTTTATGACTTTTTGCATAATAACTTTCCATAGTATTTTAACTTTTTAACATTAATGAAATTTGTTTTTTATTGAACATAAATGGAAGGATCTAAATCAAGTGATGAAAGAATGAAAAAGATTAAAGAAAAAGGTCCAAATTTAAAGAATGAAGAAAATAAAAGGATAAATAAACTGAAAAAAAGGAGGAAAGGATATATACAGCGGAAAAAGAAAAACAAAAGCTCTTATATTACAAGTGACCCAGATGGAATTTACTATATGTTTAAAGATGTTTTAGGAAATATATTAGCTGCTGCTTTAGCTAACAGAAATTGTTTAACATTTCGGAAAAATATTAAAACTTTTTTTTGCATTTACTGTAATTCAAATTAAAAATTAAAATATTTATCTTCATAATCTTTTTTTGCATAAATTCTATTAAAATAAATGCTTTGTGTTTTAAAGTGTATAATACATTCTTCGGTGTTTCCATTTAATTTCCGACATTCTAAAAACATGTAATACATGAGCATTTGCAAAATGCTCCGCACGTGACAACTATGTCCCGCATGTTACACGATACATCATACTTTTTTTCAACTATTAAATTATTATTTTTCAAAACATTGGAAATGTTTTATTTACATTGGAGCCTCTGTTTTCAAATCCTATATGTTGTTTTGTCACTGCATGATTAATAGAGTAGAAATTTTAACCAATTCATAAAGAAAATTAAGAGAGGTGGACTTTAAGTGTCCTACATGTGACACATGAAGATTAATTATATTATAAACTGTAAAACAGATTTACAAAAAATAAATATATATCAAAAGCATCTTTGCAAAATACGTAAAGATTAAAAAATGAATTGCTTCCACTTATTTAAACTCATGTTTGTGAAAATTGCAACACCATGAAGGACTTACGCGAGTGAGCTGAAATTTTCAGGAAATGCAAAGTGGCGCCCATGATATGCAAATGATTAGAATTTCAAATCCGTAGCGCATGCGTATGCTGAGCAGCGCCCTCTGAACGGAGGACGGATCCGAATAAAAAGACGGCTGTAGCGAGGCGTGTATGGTTATAGGTGGTTATCTGCTTGTGGTAAACGTTAGCTCAATCTTTACTTATACCTCTTCGACAAAAGAGAGCGAGATTTGAACAACTTACAGAGTTTGAACGGGGATGAATCATCGGCCTTCGTGAAGCTGGATTGTCGTATCGTGCAGCGCTCGTGTGCAGCGTAACAGCAGCACAGTGATGCGTGTTTGGAAGCAGTGGGCGGACAACTCGGAAATCCCAGAGTTTACCCCGAAATGTGAAGTCAACTCGTGATTATAGACACCTGGTCCGCATGGCGCGGACGGACCGTACAGCTTCCTATAGACAATTGGCAGCAAAGTGGTCAATAGTTACAGGTGTTTCATTGTGTGCTTCAATTCGTAGACGTCTGCTGCAACGTGGACTGCGCGCAAGGACTCCTTTATACAGGATCCCCCTCACACTAAACCATCACCGCCTGCGGCTACAATGGACCAATCAGCATAGAGACTGGCGTGCTAATTGGCAGCATGTCGTGTTTTCTGACGAATCCCGCTTTAATTTGTGGTACCATGATGGCCGCATTCGTGTCAGACGCTATGCCGGTGAACGCCACCTTCCGGAGTGCATTATCGAACGCCACAGTGGACGAACACCCGGATTTATGGTCTGGGGCGCCATAGCCTATCATGGACGATCTCAATTGGTACGAATTGTGGGCAATCTGAACAGCAACCGGTACATCAGTGAAGTTCTACAGGCCCAAGCTGTTCCCTTCCTTCAAAGCTTGCCAGGCGCTGTATTTCAACAGGACAATGCCCACCCTCATATTGCTAGGACTGTTCAATCCTTTTTTGCAACGCAGCAGGTACAGCTTTTTCCTTGGCCTACGTATTCCCCGGATATGTCGCCAATTGAACATGTGTGGGATTTCGTTGGTCGGCGTCTTGCTCGGGATCCTCGTCTTGTTGCTTCTGTAGACGAACTTTGGGTACGCATACAAACAATATGGAATGCTCTTCCTCAGGCAGACATTCAAAATTTGTTTGACTCCATGCCACGTCGTGTAGCAGCAGTTATTGCGGCCCATGGTGGCTACACAAAATACTGATTCTGATCTCTTGTTATTGTTTGTATGCTTTGGAAATTTAATCATTTATTTGTACTACTACCACTCAACTGTGTATTAAATTTCATTCAATTATGACGATTCCTTCATGGTGTTGCAATTTTCACAAACATGAGTTTAGAATCTTCTGTTCTTTGACAAAATTTTGGTGACTCTATTGAGTCCATTTGCCCCGCACGTGACGGTGAAATGGCCCATAGTAAAATTGTTGTTAATACTAAATTCGTTAATAAATGCAATATTCGAGTTGATGAGGTGGTGAGAAACATACTCGTAGAAGTCGAATTTTAATAAGATAGTGAGAAACATACCGGTGTAAGTCAAATTTTAATGAGGTGGTAACGTACTTGCGTTAGTCAAATTTTAATGAGGTGGTGAGAAACATTCTTCAGTAAGTCAAATTTTAATGCGGTGGGGAGAAACATACTGATGCAAGTCAAATTTTAATAAGATAGTGAGAAACATACCGGTGTAAGTCAAATTGTAATGAGGTGGTTAGAAGCATGCTTTAGTAAGTCAAATTTTAATGACGTGTGGAGAAACATACTGATGTAAGTCAAATTTTAATGAGGTAGGGAAAAACATACTGGTATAAGTTTTTTTTTTTTTGAAAATGAAGTTAATTCAAGTTTCCGTAATAGGAAATGTCAGGATCTTTACTTACAAAGAATATATTTTTTTTAAATGAACAGACGGCACTATTAGTTTTTTTTCCTTATTAATTACCGTAACGTAAAAACCGTAATGCAATGCGTTTTTCTCAAAATATTTAGTTGCTTCACTTACACCACTATGTTGGTCACCACCTGAAATGCTGAAAAACGAGCAGCTACAATATGGTTGCATGATATGAAGAAATGTGCTTTCTCTGTATTCCTTCACCCCACACCCTTCCAATAACTTTTGCCACTGCTTTTAGTAACAAGCACAACTCTCTTTCATGCTTGTATTTTTTTTATTTGAAACACGTATCGTTCCATTTTGTAAAAGTTCAGGAAAATTTTGCGCTTTCATTATGTTCGCTTTTAAATTATTAAAAGCAATCATCTCATTCATTCTTAAAAAGAAAAAATAATAATCGGAAATGTTAAAAATTGCTTCTGGTTTGGCTCCAAAATTCAGAAAGTTCCTTATTCCAACCTCCTGCAATTACGTGTATCGCAAAGGTACGCACTTGGAATATTAATACTCTATTAGTACTTATTTAGGAAAAAGCGCAGTGGAGTTACACCCAACAAGGGGCAAGGCCTACTGTGCTATCCCAGCTTTCGAGATCGAGGGCCCTGGGGTGCAGAATCAGCTGTTCCTGTCAAGTGGTTAGCCTGACGTGGAACCCCCTAATGTTCAGTTCTCAAACATGTCCCCATTTTATTGACCCCGAAGCGATTAGAAATATCAAAACTGAATTGAAAACCCAAACAGTTTTCTTAAAAGTTAATAAGTGAATGTTTTCTAAGAGAATAAGTTTACTTAAATGGTTTCTACTACAATACTTTGCAGTCAATGTATAGAAGGACATAAATCTTATCTTATAATAAATAATCGACTTAAGTGTTTGTTTGTCGCCGATAGCCTATAGGTTGCTTGCGTAACTGTAATGCAGTTGCCATTGTTGTAACAGATGTCAAATATACTAATATTCAAAACATTTCTCTAGCATTTTGAGTGAGTCATCGCTAAATTTGCAATATCCGTTAAAAATTAATGTAAACGCGAATTTAATTTAATCCTTCTTTCTCTGTTTTAATTTATTTATCGTCTGCGCTTTTTATATATATTAAAGCAGCAGCGCTCTTTTTTTCCAGTTTCCTTAAAACTATTGTTTTCACGATGATTATGTTGGATATAAATAAATATTTTTCACAAACAATTTGATTATATAGTAAATAATATTTTTATTTTACAGCTTATTATAACTTAGATGTTTTTTTTTTTTCGGTAAGAATATTTATTCCCCGAAATTCTTATATGTTTATTATTTATTCATTTAACTTTACTGTTCTACCTGATAAATATCTCTTTGATTTGATGTGCAATTCCGGTTACTGGGATAATTGTATATATACAATATCTAGAACAGCGGTTATGACCGCCGGGCTTACTTGTAATAAATAATGTCCAATAGTATTGAAGTAATTTCTATGATTACAGGGTTTATATATAAGAAACATATTGTTAAAATAATTATGTTAAAGATTGGTTTTTATGTATAGTGGTAGTACCAATGTAGAATATAGATTAGCGTTTAACTAATTTTCCTAAATACAAGGCATTGTAAAAAAATATTGAATTACATCTCATCACTTATTAATCATTGCTGAAAGAAAAAACATCATTAAATTTGTGAAAAAATACATAATCCAAAATAAAGTTAATTCAATTTATTAATAAGTTCTAGATTATTTATATTGTTAAATAAGCTTTTTGGACAATCAAATATTTTTATATGGCCATTATTCAAGTAATAATTTTTTGTTTAACATTATAAAATAAAAATAATACGACCTGTGGTACCCTTTGATGCATCAAAAAATATCATTCATTCCTTTGTTGACACTATTTAATATCGTTCGATATTTTCAATTTAAAATTCCTTGAATCTGTTCAACTTGATCAGAAGTAACAGTTCATTCTGAATAAATGAAGAATATGCAAATATAAATAAAAAAGAAAACATTTTTTCAGTTGGATCAGTAAGATGACACGATTTGTCGTTGTAGTAATAATACGTTAAAATTCATTTAACTTCAATTCATTTATTTTTTTATTTATTTATTTTTTTGATGCTGTCTTCCTTCAATGCTTACTCGTACAGCTTTTGAAGAATCAACAATTCTTATGGATTAAACGAAGATCATACGATTTGAAATTATTAACGCATCATTCATGTTGGAGCAGCCAGATGAGGATTATTTCTGTTGAAGTAGTAAAATGGCACAAATTCATTCGGAATCAAATCCCCGAATCCAATGATGATGATTGCCTTCACATATTACTTGTCCAATGCTTGAATAATCAATAATACATACATATCACTCCCGCATTATGGAACTTAAATACAAAAATGTAAAAAAAATAAACTTTGGAACAATACTGCATCCCCAGTCATCGGAGACATAATCTCCAATGCTGGGGAGCGTGTTGCTGGGACGCGTCGTACTGTTTCGCTATCAAGTTACGAACTGACAAAAAAAAATGCACACGGCAAGGCATTCCACGACAGGAAGTTTACGCCGTAGAATATAGTACGTGTAAACAAATTGCTGTCATTTGAATTCTTCTGACCAAAAGACTTAAAACAAAATGTTAATTAAAATTGTAGGTATTTTGAAATAATTGTAGTGCAAAAATGAATCCCGTAATTTAATGAAAATTATAAATATAAGCCCCCTTGAAAAAAAATGGCATGACGCGCAGACCTACATTAAAAGTGAGTAACAAGTTCAGTCATGGATAAACAGTCAAGCCACAGTTAAGCGTTTAAAATGAAATTAATGTTATTCAAGGCTTGACTGAGGGAATTTTGAATACTCAATAATTTATTATTTAAATAATTAAATGTAGCAAAAGAACACTAAATTGAACTTTTGTTACACATATGTATGGCAGCATTAAAAATAATCCCATTCGAAAACCGCAGTGAAATATAACCGTAACACTTTCATTTATATGCATGACAGACCTATCAGGAATTCATAGATTTGATATCTATGAGGCAAAACAGTATGGAATTTTGGAAAAGGCTTGTTCAAACAGAAAGTTTTAAGCTATATGTCAGACGAGGATATGGCAGTTTTTTCGCAGAAACAAAATAAATTTTGGAATAAATGTTATTGATGTTTGTAACTTCAGACAAATTTTCCTCAGGGGAATTTTCTGTCGACTAATTCTGAATGTTGGGTAGGATGAAAAATGGCATTTCTTTGATATAATAGGAGTATGTAAATATACGAAAATATCAGTTTCAAAATTTCTATAAATTTTAATGTTTTTAGTGGTTTATTTAGATTTAATACAAACCAATATTAATGGGATCAATTTATCTTTGTTCAAAGTTTTCAACATCATATTGATGATACACGAAACAAATCACCGAAAATATAAATACTGATTTTAGACAAATCGTTTTGTTTTACAGTTCACTTATTTGCTCCTTCTTTTTGTCGCCCACGCTTATTTGCCCCCATCTATGTTTGTAAGTATTTTCAATTAATTACGAATGAAGAAATAACAAATATAAAACACTAACGACAATATAGCAAATGCTATGTGTAAATACTGCTAATTCAAAAATAAAACGAACCCAAATGATGCGCAACAAATTTATTTAAAAATATTCAAAGCGATAAGTCAGGTAAAACATGTCATGCACATTTACAGCGGACTTGAACTATTTTGAGTCGTATTTAGTTTTCGCTCGTTAGACTTCGCCAATGGAAAAAATGTTTATTTCTTCTGTAGGTAAGAATCAAAGGTGGCGGCACAATAGTAAACAAACAAAAATAAATAAAAAAAGAAAAATAGAAGAATTAAAAAACAAATTGAATTAAGAACTAATTAAATGAATACATAAAATAAATAAAAACGTGTGCAACCTTTAAAATACCATTATGTCTACTCCAGGTTTTTAATACTTTTTCCAATTTAACCATCATCGTTGCAAAACAACGGCCTATATTAACACGTTGACTGCCAACCTGCGAGATAACTCGTAGAAGGTGAACTTGTTGAGAGAACAAATGACAAGTTGTCTCGTTGTTGCTGACATTGTTTCATTCTTCAATACATTTATAGAAAGTTAGTCATTTTTTACTTAATAAAATGTTTTGCACAATATGTTTTAATTAAATTAAACTATCGTCTGGAGAGCCACAAACTACAAAACAGCGCTGGCAGTCAGCGTGTTAAGATTCTAAGGTAGTGATAGAATAAAAAGAAAATTTATGTATAAATAAATACATACATAAAATCAAGAACTAAGACGGCGTCAATCTTTAAAATATCACTTCAATGGCCGAAACTTAATGCCATTATTCACTAAAAAAATTAATAGTCTAAAAATATGTATTTTATGCAAATTCAAGAAAATGGTCCGCTTCTGTTTTGATAAACAATTCGTATTTTTATACCTTAGTGTTGCTTCCCCCAACAGAAACAGGTAGCAGATTGCTGTCAATTGTCAATATATGACGACAGGTTCATTAAAGACGCCCATTAACTATATCTGAAAAAATTATAAGCAAATCATGTATTGTCTTATACGTGTTTCGACGCACAAAGGTTCAATATTTATCTCTAAGTATTAATATAACCAGTAATAAAAATGTTCAACAACTTTTATATATTTTCAGGAAACAAGTTGAGTAAACCACATACTGAAATCCGAGTATTAAAGCAACTATTCATATAGAAAAAAGTGTTAATTGTAATTTTAAAGCATTGGTATGCAATGTGTTCTTGGCTTTTGTAATGTATTAACCTTCTTACAATGCAAATTTAATTGTTTGCTTACGTAACGAAGGTTTAATGATAAGTTTAAATAGCATAAGTTAAATTTATTATTTTATTTAAACTGCTTACACATCTAAACGTCTTTCATATAAAATATGCATAAAATTATGCTAAAATTACTCAACTAAAAAAATATGCTAAAAGGGTCAAAATATAAAAATTGTGTTATGTATGCAACATCTAATTCTATAAAAATTAAAAAAGAACGAAACAACAGCTAAAAATCAACCTTTTAGCAAAATGGGAAATAATAAAAAGCCTTTAAAACTAATTTAATACTTTTTCTCTTATAAGTTTATGTGACTAAGGTAAATTTATTATTTTTTTAAACGGCTTAAACCACAAAAGTTTTTCATATAACATATACATAAAATTTCTTTAAAAGGTTCAAACTATAAAAATTGTGTAATGTATGCAGAACAACAGCTAGAAGTCAACTTTTTATAAAACTAGGAAATGTTGCAAAACCTTTTAAAATAATTTAATACTTTTTCTGTTACAAGTTTAAATGAGATAAGTTAAATTTATTATTTTATTTTAACTGCTTCAACCACAAGTTTCTCATATAAGATATACATACAATTTCTTCTTTAAAAGATTACAGCTATAAAAATTGTGTTATGTATGCAATATCTAATTTAATAAAAATTAAAACCGAACACAACAACAGCTAAAAGTCAACCTTTTAGGAAAATCGGAAATGTTGCAAAACCTTTCAAAATAATTTAATACTTTCTCTTAAGCTAAATATTTACCGATACAAAAGACTGTCTGAATTTATTGCTCCCATCTAACATCAACTTCAAAGTGTGGTAAAAGAAAAAGACATCGAAACAGAAAAAAGTTCTTCCTCCATAAAAGACTTCAACGAATCTGAAATCTTTCTCTGGAAGCGACATTCCAGATAATGTCACATATAACGAGTCTTCTGCCATGACAAAGAAAAGAAACGGAAAGTTCTTGTTTCCCTCTGATACAATACTCGTACCTTCTTCACTTCACTTCGATGTATTACTTGGCGGCTTCCGTAAGAAGATGCTTTGAAGAAAGTTCGAATTTTCATCCAAAGAGTTTTCTGCTTTTTTTTGTGAAGTTTGATGTAATATCGTTTTGGAATGACCCAAGGTAATATGCGTAGGTAATGATTACTTTTTTGAATTCAGTATTATGGAAATTAGTGTATTGATATATTAGTACATTTCAGTTGATATTGAATCAAATACTGAGTAACAAAAAAAAGGACTAAATCAAAACATATGAGAACTTTGAAAATTAATGGATAAGTATTATCAGCAAAATTTATCAAATGTTTAGCCATTTGATAAATACATTTCACCGATATTATACAAGAGCATGCGATATTAGTTAAAAATGTTTTTTTATTGAAACTTATTTAAACAAATGTTGAATATGGTGAACAAATTTTCTGAGTGCAGGTTGTTCTGAGTTTCAGCTTTCATGTTAAATCACTTTGCGTTCTCAACTGTAAGGTTTTATGTTTTAGGTTGAAACGTATTTAAAAGAATGTTCAATTTGTCGATTACATTTTCTGAGTTCAGGTTGTTCCGAGTTTCAGTTTTCAGCTTAAATCACTTTGTGTTGTTCTCAACTGTAAAACTGATACAAATATGTCGGTGCATGAAATTTTTCGGTTTCACCAAATGGAAGTTTCTATCATAATATGTGTCTTTGAGGTCGATTAAAACGTTAAAAGCTCTTAGAAGCTGCTAAAAAATTATACAATGTATTTCATCATGTTCTATTCCCACGTCTGTTAACAATCGGTTTTTCGTCTTTTTGGGGGGCTGTGTTGCATAATATTTGATATAGTAGTTTTTCGTTAACGGCCATTTAAAAGTAGAACCTTGTTTTGTATGTTTATGTCTTTAAAACAATTACAAATATAAAAAATTGCAGTAAATGATTGTCTGAAATTATTTGACAATAGTTAGTTATGCAATTAATTTTAAGCAAAATATTTTAAAAATAGCTTTTTGTTTATTTTTTGAATTTTACATCATGTTTTATATGTGCACAGTATTAACACGCAAAAAAACAAAAATAGAAAACCACCTATGCGTAGAAAAAACATTCCTGTAATTGTTGCTATTAATCTTGAAACTTAAAAGAAACAGTCAGTGAAAAGGAAAATTAAAAACAGATACTTTCAATTAAAAATAACAGCAAAAAATATATTAGAAGCTGAGATATATTAGAATTATATTGAATTTATTTGGTGCTGCAGAAAGCTTATACTGACAGATAAAAGAAGCATCAAAACACAAAACTGCATTTTTTTTGGCTGGTGGGATGTTATAGACAGAGAAACAAATCACGTTCTTGTAGTGCATGTGCGAGTTTCTTTTAACCTGAAACGCGTGTTTTCACAGAACTTGTTCAATGTGCTTTCCATTTACGTCAATGTCATGTTAAAAGCGTGTTATAACGCATTGAACATAGTGTAAATGTGATCTCTATTGTGTGTTGTGTCATTGCGATCAGAAATTTCAACTAATAGAGAAGCCGAGAAACCATCATCTGGAGGTAAAAATTTGAACTAGAATTTTCTTATTACAATTTTTCCATTACCTTTTCTATATGATGCATGCACTAAGTGGCGAAGACATACGTTAATTAAAACGAGTTGTTCGTGTATCTAAACAGGTAACTTAAATTATAACCACCCTATTTAGTTAAAATTAAAAAAAAATTTTGCTCTGATGATACGCTTTCTCATTTTATTCTTAGTTTGGCTGTATTAAATTGATTTTTTAAATTTTAATACATAAATAACATTAGGTTAATTTAAGCATGCGAGAACGTTGCTGTTGTACGAATTAAAATATCTTCCCTTTAACGCATATCTAGTACGAAATGTGCATATTAACGAGTTCTTTGTAAGTACTGAGCAGATTAACGAGATGTTAGTAAGTACTGTCGGATTAACGAGTTCTTAGCAAGTACTGTGAAGATTAACGAGTTCTTAGCAAGTACTGTGAAGATTAACGAGTTCTTAGCAAGTACTGTGAAGATTAACGAGTTCTTAGCAAGTACTGTGAAGATTAACGAGTTCTTAGCAAGTACTGTGCAGATTAACGAGTTCTTAGCAAGTACTGTGCAGATTAACGAGTTCTTAGCAAGTACTGTGCAGATTAACGAGTTCTCAGTAAGTACTGTGTAGTTTAACGAGTTCTTAGTAAGTACTGTGCATATCAACGAGTTCTTGGTAAGTACTGTGCAGATAACGAGTTCTTGTAAGTACTGTGCAGATAAACGAGTTCTTAGTAAGTACTGTGCAGATAAACGAGTTCTTAGTAAGTACTGTGCTGGTCAACGAGTTCTTAGTAAGTACTGTGCAGATTAACTAGTTCTTAGTAAGTACTGTGCATATCAACGAGTTCTTGGTAAGTACTGTGCAGATTAACGAGTTCTTAGTAAGTACTGTGCAGATAAACGAGTTCTTAGTAAGTACTGCGCTGGTCAACGAGTTCTTAGTAAGTACTGTGCTGATCAACGAGTTCTTAGTAAGTATTGTGCAGGTCACCTAGTTCTTAGCAAGTACTGCGCAGATTAACGAGTTCTTAGTAAGTACTTTGCATATTTCCAAGTTAAGTGAAATTAAACTATTTTAGCACTTTAACAGTCCAATAGCTAATCTACAGATCACCAAGATATTTTGTAGAATAACATATGTCTGCATTTTAGCGGTAACATATATATTATGAGTGATACTACGACTTTAAACTTCAATAGCTTTTGAAACTTTTTTTTTTTTTTTGGTTTTGAAATTTTCATTTGGAATAACAACACAAATGGAATTACGCGCTCCAAATTCTTTAAACAGGTGTATCGAAACGCAAATGAAGACTACAGTCTAAAAACCTTAAAATCAATCAAACCCTAGAAGACGATAAGAAATCCTTCCTCGAACATTCGAGAACCTAGTAATATCTAACGATTCTCTCACATCCCAGGCGCCTGACAAGAGAGGGGGGAGGATGAAGACGGATAGACTTTGTTCCTTCGCCAAACGATTTCTTCTTTCCTTCCTTTTGAGAGATTACTTGCCTTTACTCTCCAGATGCCGCTTTCAAAGGCAGTTTAGACACTTAACATCTTTTATGCCCGTTGTGGTCGATAAGTCGATTCATTGCAACTGGTATTAAAAATTTTGCTTTTTGGTAAAATACCGAGATTCGTAACAGGAACTTCGATTTCCGTTGGAAATAGTTAACTGCACTGAATCAAGAAAAAGCCTTAGGAACTTGAAACATCCGGCTGGATTTAGTATGTGATGTGTCAGTTTCGTTTGGTATATTTTATTGAACAAAATTAGTAAAATTGCATCAGTTTAGGGTAAATATTAATTTACTGCTGATGTATTATTTATTTACTGCCACATTAAAGTATTTCAGAAATTAGGAAAGAACGTAACGATCATTTTTTTTTACTTCCATTGGATGTAGTTTACTGCACTGAATCAAGAAAAAGGTTTAGGTAGCTGAAACATCCGCTTGTATTTTAAAACGCGTCAATTTCGTTTGTTATATTTTACTGAGCAAAATTATAAAAATTACACTCATTTAGAGTAGTTTACTGCTGATTTATTATTGATTTACAGCATTAAAGTGTTTCAGAAATTATTAGGAAAGAAGTCACAATAACACAAAATATATTTCTCACGGTCAAAGTTGTTAGAATTTCTGTTAAAACATATTTTCAAAACTGCCTTTTTCTCGTTAAACAGAACTGAAGTGTTTCTCTATTCTTTAGCAGCAAGTTGGATATGAGAATTGCAATGGAGGCAATTCACCGCTAGAGGAACTTATGAGCCTCCATCGTTGTCACGTGAGATCCGCTCTTTGTTTACTAAGATTTTCAATGGAGTTCTGCGTGGAGTTCGCTGGGCAAAATTAGTTATCTTAAAATTATATAGAATATTTTCACAGCTTTTTCTGGTTATAACCCAGTATTTACATTTAATTTAATCATTGTAAAATAAATTTATTAATTATCACAATAGTTATAGTGTTGTATTTATTGTTAATTTTATCTAATGTAGAAGAACTTTATTTAGGCCTAGTTTTTAATTAGATTTGTCGAACTCTAAGTTAAGCGATACTACGGCTTCCTTTGTTTACATTGCTTTCATCTTTGCTACGTGATCAATGACGTTGCTTGAATTGCCTCCATTGAAGGGTTAGCTGCAAAAACGGTGTAGCTTCATTTTTGGAAATCTTTAGTAACAGTAGGTACTAGCTTACACTTAAAATAAAAAAATAATGATGTAAAAAAAAAAAAAAGATTGATGCAGAAAGGTGTTCCGTATTTACTGCATACAAGGGAGTTGATTAAAAAAAGAAATTACTAGTTTTGCCTTTTTAGATGAGTTAATATCGGTAAATAATATAATTTGGTTTTTCCTCGCTTTAGCAGCATATCCATTGGTAGCGAACCAAGATGGTTTTTCAAGCTACCGTTGAGCACCTACAACCCGTTTTAAACATATTAACTCAAATGGAATACACATAGTAAAAATAAATGAATCATGAAGTTACTTTTGTATTGGGATATTTTTTTCGTTACGCGTAGATACTCTCCAAAAATAATGGAGGGATTATAAAAAAAAACTGTCGGAATATACTAAAAGAGAGACGGCTTTTATTCGCCTTTTCTGTTAATTATTTGAATTTATTCAAATTCTCGTGAATATTTTTCGTATACTATTTGAATATTCCTTTATATGATTTGAATAAGTATCATACATTTCTTTCTTTTGAAGATTTTTGGTGGATTTTATTCTGGTCGGATATGACGAAAATTGTCAAATCACTAGAGAATTTCTTCTTAATTAATGCCCGCAAGTTAAGCACAAAATAATGCAAGATGATATTTAATGTAAGAAAGGGAATTTTGTATATGTATTGTTTTTATTTAAAGTTACAAAAATATATGGCGGCCCCATCTGAGGTCACGACTTACAGGTTGGGAATCCTTGTGGTAAAGAAAAAGAACGAAACATTTCCCCCAAAGAATTCAAAAAGTTCCAATAAAAAGAATTAAAGAACAAAAGTCACTCTCGCCCCCGTGCTTACATGTCTTCTCTACTAATAATAAAGCCGTAAGTATGTGTGTGTGTGTGTGTCTGTGTCCGGCGTAGGGCCCAGACAAATCTGCCCCAGAGAGAGTTTTGTTCTTCGCGCTAAAATTCAAAGCCTCTAAATTAACTGGAAAAGCAGTTATAAGCGTTTTTCTCTGCAGTTCGAAATTATTTTTTCACGGTAATTAACTTTAATTTTTTAGCCTACTTTCCCGTAAAAGTAAAAAAAAATAATAATAAAGCATGAAAGAAGGCTTAATGTATCGTGAAAATATCGTTAAAAATCAAGAAAAGTCAAAAATAAGTGAAGTAATTAAATAAATATTGAAAAATAAAAAATTTGAAAGTAGGGTATTGAGATGGGGAAAAAGTCTCTGCCTGCCTGCCTGCCTGCCTGTCTGTCTGTCTGTCTGTCTGTCTGTCCCCCCCCTAATAACTTTTGAACGAATTGTCCGATTGGAAAAATTCTTTTTGCATTCGAAAGATCTCGGCGAGGACATCTCATTTCTATATTTTACTTTTTGATTTGAACAATTTTTTGTTCAATTTTGAACAGTTCAAAAAATTTTAACATTAGCGCCTATGGACAAAATTGAAGCAAATTCTGTAAACTCTGGGCACAAGAGCCAAGTTCCTATTGCAAGCTTATTGAAAGGAGTTCTCGGCGTGAAATATTGATTTGAACAGTTTTTGTTCATTTTTGAACAGTTCAAAAAATTAACACAGAGCTTACGGGGAAATTTCAACCCTATATAAATCCTGATCTAACGGACCGATTTGCTTGGAACAAACTTTATCGGAAAGCTCTTATAACGTAGAACATGTAGAAATAGAAAGTTTATCCAGAACTTACGAGCCTATTTTGCTATGAAATTTTTTGATCGGGATTTTCAAGGATATTTCTCAGTGACTCAATGAGTGAAATAATGAATGAATGAATAAATGAAAGAGTGGAAGAATAAATCAATGAATAAATGAATGAGGAAAAGAAGGAATGAATAAATTATTGAATAAATGAAAATATAAATAAATGAGTGAATAAATACATGAATGCGTAAATGAATGAATAAACACTTGAATGAGGTAACGAATGAATGAATAAATGCATGGCTGAATAAATGAAAGAATGAATGAGTGAGTGAATGAATATATATTATCCGTTGAGAAAGGTATATTTTCAATAATTAGAACTAAAGATAAATAAGAAGGAGAGAGAAAGAGATAGCTAGATTATAAATTTGAATTTGGTGTATACGGAAAGTAGGCTCGTATAGTTCTAGACGGAACTTCTTGTTTTATTTGAATTGTTGCCATGCCGACTGACTTACGATCCTTTTCTTTTTTAACGAATTGAAATTTATTTCTTGTGGTTTTCGTCATTTTGTGGAGCAGCCGATTTTTAATTTATTTCTTTCTTTTTTTTAAAATTTTGATTATTCTTTTTTTAAACGAATTAAAATACTGCACAAGGGTTTTTTAAAGAAATGTTATCGTTTATAGCGATTTTTGTTATTACAACTTATTATTACTATTTATATTTTTATTTATTTAATTTTTTTCTCCAGTGAATTAGCAAACATGTTATTTGCCTATTTGGGCTCAGATGAAAGGTTTTTCCGCTTTCAAAGCTTTTCTTGCTGCTGTTAGTTTCTGCAAGCTAAAAAAATTCTTCTTTCTGTTTTGCTGTTCATGAATAATAGATAAAAACTAATTATACTAAATTTTTTTAATTAAAACTATTCTAATGGATTATAATCGTCCTTTTTGTGTGGGTACTTGAACTAAACAAACAAAATGCGTTTCTTTTTAAATATTTTCTTTTTCCTTTTGTTTCGATTCTGTCTTTCGTTTTTCTATTTTTTATTGTGTGTTTTGTAAAAAAACAATGCTTAAATGTGTAGGATGGCTGCTTGATTGCCATGGGCGGCTAATTTTTAATGATGTGGAATGCATTGTAATAAAATACCATAATTTGCACTTAAAAAAGTTATAGCTATATACACAATGGCGAATCGACTGGTCTTTTCATTTTTTAACACGGGCATAGCCGTGCGGGTACCGCTAGTTATGAATAAATAGGGAATTGCGATATCTATGTGAAAATAAGTATGTGCAGAGCTGAATGAAAAAATACGGAAATAGCAGATTAGCCCTACTGTGACAAGACACTTCTTGCGGAAGATGTAAGCATTCCCCTTACGTCGCATTAATCATTTGTTGTTTCTTCAAGTCAGACTCACGTCTTTCGATAAATATTTACTTGTGTTAATCAAGGGAAAAGGGAACTTCTTTCTGTTTGGGAGTAGCGGGTTGGTCATAATGAAAATAAATTGGTGCGATCTGAAAAATATCGTGATGTTTTTCGTGTTTGATCCAAAATGTTGCACGTTTTGCAACTTTTGATGGCTTGACAATTCTTGTGTATCATTATCTCACATACTTTGCATTTTTTACAATGGTTTGGCTGCAATTTAAACGGACTTGAAGAACTACAACTAACATTGGATATGGCCAACAGGACAACCACTAATTGTTGTAACTAGCAAAGAGTTGCGCAATTGGACAGGTGCATCCAATTGCGCAACTCTATAAATATGTTGTAATTTAAAATCTGCTCTCTTAATTGAAACTAATCGACCACAATTTCAATAAATAATTGGTAATTGAATTATATTTTCTTGTTTTGAGCAAAACTCTTGTAAAAATGTGCTTAGGTTCCGAATTAAAACTACTAAGTGGAGCATAAAAGTAAATATAGCTTTCACTTTGTGTAACTTAACACACCACAGGGTGTCAGGCAAGTTCGGTTCCAGTGCGTATTTTCGGGTGTTTACGCACCAAAGGCGCCAAAGACAATATTCCTGTCCTTTCTCATCTGCGCTTGAGTAATCAAGAAAATACAAGTTTTTGGCCTTTGTCGTCTTTGGTGTGATGGCGCCTTTACCAGAGACATTTCAAGCATTTTTCGACGCAGCCATCGCTGAAAAAACGATTAGACCTAAACCCTTGCGATCATGCATTAGAGCTTCTTTGAACTCCTAGAATCCCAAATTACATTGATATACCTCTTATAGCTATGGAATTGTTGAGGTTTGACAAGAGTTATTTTTATCACTGACTTACTCACTCAAAAACGTAGACGACAGTTTTAATTGGTAATAAATTTCGTTCAAAACTTAAGTTTTATATAATATATAATAAGTAAGTAGTTAGTAAAATCAGATACAGTAAAAAAAATTAACTTTGTGCAAGTAAACTGTAATAGAAATATAATTTCACGATACAAAAGCACAAATGAGCATTAAAATGCAGACATATGTTTCGGGATTGCTTGGAATCCCTTTTTCCATGCGACAGGGAGCTTCTAGATGCAAAACATCCAAATGAAGCAGACAAAACAACAAAAACAAAGCTTATATAGCCTAAGAATTAACTGTAAACCAATGAGAATAAAAGCAGTGTGAAGTGGAAGTAGAAGTAGCAGGGAAGGCAATAAAAAAGCAACAAGCGAATCCAGTTGAAAGTACAGGAATTGAAAAGGAATTTTAATAAAAACAAAGTAGAAAAGACGACAGCATGCATAAAAATGTGAAAATAAACTCACGTTTGTGAAAATTGCAACACCATGAAGGACTTACGCGAGTGAGCTGAAATTTTCAGGAAATGCAAAGTAGCGCCCTTGATATGCAGATGATTAGAATTTCAAATCCGTAGCGCATGCGTATCCTGAGCAGAGCCCTCTGAACGGCGGATGGATCCGAATAAAAAGACGGCTGTAGCGAGGTGTGTATGGTTATCAGTGGTTATCTGCTAGTGGTAAACGTTAGCTCAATTTTTACTTATGCCTCTTCGACGAAAGAGAGCGAGATTTGAACAACTTACAGAGTTTGAACTGGGGAGAATCATCGGCATTCTTGAAGCTGGATTGTCGTATCGTGCAGTAGCCGCGTGCAGTGATGCGTGTTTGGAAGCAGTGGGCGGACAACTCGGAAATCCGAGAGTTTACCCCGAAATGTGAAGTCAACTCGCGATTATAGACACCTGGTCCGCATGGCGCGGACGGACCGTACAGCTTCCTCTAGACAATTGGCAGCACAGTGGTGAATAGCTACAGGTGTTTCATTGTGTGCTTTATCAATTCGCAGACGTCTGCTGCAGCGTGGACTGCGCGCAAGGACTCCTTTATACGGGATCCCCCTCACGCTAAACCATCGCCGCCTGCGGCTACAATGGGCCAATCAGCATAGAGACTGGCGTGCTGATTGGCAGCATGTCGTGTTTTCTGACGAATCCCGCTTTAATTTGTGGTACCATGATGGCCGCATTCGTGTCAGACGCTATTATGCCGGTGAACGCCACCTTCCGAAGTGAATTATCAAACGCTACAGTGGACGAACACCCGGAGTTATGGTCTGGGGCGCCACAGCCTATCATGGACGATCTCAATTGGTACGAATTGTGGGCAATCTGAGCAGCAACCGGTACATCAGTGAAGTTCTACAGCCCCGAGCTGTTCCCTTCCTCCAAAGCTTGCCAGGCGCTGTATTTCAAAAGGACAATGGCTCCCTCATATTGCTAGGACTGTTCAATCCTTCTTTGCAACGCAGCAGGTACAGCTTCTTCCTTGGCCTGCGTATTCCCCGGATATGTCGCCAATTGAACATGTGTGGGATTTCGTTGGTCGGCGTCTCGCTCGTGATCCTCGTCCTGTTGCTTCTGTAGACGAACTTTAGGTACGCATCCAAACAACATGGAATGATATTCCTCACGCAGACATTCAAAATTTGTTCGACTCCATTCCACGTCGTGTAGCAGCACTTATTGCGGCGCGTGGTGGCTACACAAAATACTGATTCCGATCTCTTGTTATTGTTTGTTTGCTTTGAAAATTTAATCATTTATTTATACCACTACCACTCAACTGTGTATTAAATTTCATTCAATTATGACGATTCCTTCATGGTGTTGCAATTTTCACAAACATGAGTTCACATGAAAATTGAAAAAATAAAATAAAATACAATGAATAAAATGGAAATAAAATAAGTACAGAAAATACCAAGACAAAAAGCAAAACAAAGTACACAGGTAAAGGAGGGGGAGGGGGGAGAGAAAAAAATAGACACAAAAAAGGAAAACTAACAAGAAAACCAAGAAAGAACAACAAATTAAAGGAACTTATGCCAGACCTGTGAAAAATAAGTAGTTGAGGAAGAATCATTAACCAAATTAGAACTATTCCTGTTAATATAAGCTTCCCAAAATTCAAGCTTTAAAGAGGAAGAACATTTTTGAATAATTTAAATAACGTGAAATTATATTTCTATTCAGATACAGTAGTTCATTTAGAACTGTCTTCTTTTCTTGTACATTTTATGACGATTAAAACTATTCAAGTTAGAAATCCGATATCAAAGAAAATAGCAAATAGATTTGTATATTCCTTCGGCTATGAAAAGGGATCTGCTATGGCTTTTGGTATCAGTAGTCAGATCTTCCTTTTTTTAATTGGTCCACACCGAAGGTAGTTTCCTTTGAACCTTGTCCCTTTATCGCATTAATGTTTTTTGAGAACTTTTCTAAAAGCACAATATTTAGTGCATGTTCTAAAAATATGTTGGGTTCTCACTGAAAATTAGCTCATTAACTGACATTAACTCATGAACCGACAGTTTAATGGGGAGATATAACTAGCCACTGTATTTACTCGTCGGTTTATACAAAACTCTTTACTATGCTCATAATACAAATTTTACTGAAGCCAAGTTCACGTACTGAAACATGAAAATATGGCTTCCCGGAGGCCCTTTCTTGATACTCCTTCTAAAAGCATGGTGGTTAGCACAAACTGCAACGCATTTGCTTACCGAAATTGAGTAGAATTAAAAGGAACGTTGTTTAATTTAATTATAAACTTGCCCTAAAATCCGGAGGAGACTTGTGCAGTGTTCAGAAACTTGCTGTCAAAGGTGCTTAACCGCTATTTGATCTCTATTACATGCAATGGTTGTCATAGCAACGGACGGCTGGAATTTGCATGCGAAATATTTCACTGACACTTGATGAGATAATTGCCATCCGGGAAAACTCAAAAGTCGAGAGATTCAAATTTCGAGATTCTATTACGCAAAATGCGACACTTTATGGTTTTTAATTCCTTCTACATGACGAAAAATCTAAAAGACACCGAGGTTTGTTTTTCCGCTGACTTTTTTCCCCTTAAATGGTAACTTGGTATATGTTTGAAGTATATCTGCTTAATATATGTGTGGGAATGACATTTTAAAATTTTTACTGTATTTACTTCGAACCACAGGTGCAGGAAATTAATTCATGTCTTCCACTAAAGTATATTGAGAACATTTGTAACTTGCAAAAGTATTGTAAAATATTTTTAAACATTTTTATAAGCTACAAATGTTCTCAACAACCATGGTGATTAACAATTTTTGTAATACAAAAAGTTCACAGTTTCAGATAGAAGTGTAAAGTTCACGGTAGTAATCTTTTGGAAAATATTGTCAAGATTCTTGAGAAAATTATCCTATAACTAGTTATAGTAATAACTTTACATTGTCCATTTCCGATGTAAATGTGAAGGAATAGGCAATACCAACCTAGTTAAAGTTAATTAAGGAAGAAGTATCTGAAAAAATAAGCGTTAATAGTTAAGAAGAAACATTAATTTCTCAAAAAAAATTTACAATTACATTGGTAAAAAGGACTACTTAAAAAAAATCTGGAAAACTAAAGTAGGTATTTTCACGCAATTTAAATGCCCAAAAAAATTTCACAACATAACTACCCAAGGTAATGTAACTAAGACATTAATACCCAAAATAATATATAGGTAATTTAATTCTTTATCGCATAAAAATAATTAACTATAAAAAATAAAAAGAAAAAAATATGCAAGCAGGCTTAATGTGTCTTAAAAGAACTATACGAGCCTGCTTACCCGTATACACCAACATCAAATTTATGCCCCCTAGCTACCCATCTCTTTCTCTCATTTAGTTTCAGTTCTTAATTACTTCAAACATATATTTTTCATATTCATGTATTCACTCATTTCTTAATTTATTCACTCATTTACTCACTAATCTTTTGCACTCGCACATGCATTTTTTGCACTCACGCATTCATTTTTTTACTAACAATTCATTTTTTACTAACAATTCATATCAAAAACGTTTATGAGGAAATAGGTTCGTTTAGTTCTGTATATCTTCGTACTTGTACATATTCTACGTCATAAGATCCTTCCGAAGGAGTTTGTTCCAAGCCCACAGGCGCTAATGTTTCTTCTTTTTTTTTTTTTTTTTTTTGAATTGTTCAAATCAAATAAAATGTGGAAATGAGATGCCCTCACCGAGATCGCTCGCTTTTTTTCAAATTGGACAATCTCCTCAAAAGTTATTAAGAGGGGCAGGCAGACACACACACCGGCATACATCCCCCCCCCCCATCTCAAAACCTTATTTTCAATTAGAAAAAAATTTAATTATTTTATTTATTTTCTTTTTTTTTTCTTTAATGATTTTTTAAGACAAATTATGCATTCTTCCATATTTTTTTCTTTTTCTTTTTATGATACATTTCCGGGAAAATAAGCTAAAAAGGGCTGTTTCAGATCCCTGTTTTTCTTAAAAAATTGCCGTTATAAAGTGTAAATTAAAGAAGGATTTTTTGTTCGATGTGAACCACAATGAATTTCACAATAATTTGTTTCAGAAACTACATCTTATACAAACTGGTATAATAAAGAAAAGGATTTGTACGACTTATGATGCAGCCTTTTAGAAAAGATTCAATAAAAGGAGCTGCGAGATTTAAGAAAGCAATCAAATATTTAATTGTTCAAGCACTCATTCACGACTATGTGGTTTTTTTTCCCTTACGAACGTGAAGTTTTCAATTTCTGCCAGTTGAAGATTTGCCAAATCCTTTAAAAGCACTTCATTCAATGTGGCAGAATTGAAATGATAGTTTTGGAGGGGCAATCCAAAAATATTTTTTTTTTTTGGTAAAAAGTAGAAGCAAAGTATATACACCGAAATCAAAAAGAAATATCTTTACTTTGTTTTAAAAATATCTTGGCACACTTTAATATATTGTGCAATATTTTCTATGGGTATGATTCAAAAATCTTGGTTTAAAAAAAGCAAAAGATTTTGAATGCAGTTATTAAAATACAAGAAATGATTTACATTGTTATGAAATACTTGTTATAATTTTGAGTGTGGTTTTTGCAATGGTGTTTAATAAACTACCTGTTTTAAGCATTTGTCAGTGTGGGGCAAAATTAATGACCCGGTTTTGAAGGGTTATAAGAAAAAACTAATACAGTTTGACACTTAAAACTTTTTTTAATTTTGATCTGTATTCAATACCATTTTTTACATTAAGATTTGAATACCACTTCAGCAAGATAGCGGCCTTCATCACCAATACACTGATGCAGTCCATTTCTGAATTTTTGGGGAACTTTTCTGCATATTTCAAGGGGTATGGCAGGTATTTCAAGTATGAGCAACTTTCTCCTTCAAGCAACCCCACAAAAAAAAAAAAAAAAAGCTTAGGAACCGTAACATCAAGCGGGATATCGAAATGCACACAAAGATGCAGTCTATTCTCTCTGCGTGGAAAAAAAGACTGCAGTGTATTGCCGCAGAAGGTCGCCATCTTGCTGAAGTGGTATTCAAAGCTTAATGTAAAAAATGGTATTAAATAAAGATCACAATAAATGAGCTTCAAGTCTCAAACTGTAATAGTTTTTTTTATAACCCTTCAAAACCGGGTCATTACTTTTGCCCCACCCTGTGTTTGATGGTTTAAGAACATCATATAACAATTCTACTCCGGGCATACTTTATTTCAGGATCTTTCCATCCAGAGCAACTTGAAGAAAGCTACCTTCCTGGGGGAATTAGACGAGTGGTATCCCAGAATTTTTGAGGGAAGAAGAAAACATGAAAAACTACAACATAATGAAGTATTGATAGCCTGTTCACAACAAACGCTTCTCTAAGCAACGACTACGGCAGCGGGAGTACAACCTGTAATCTCTTGGGTCTGAACCAACACCACCGAGTCACACAAAACGTCCAGACTCATAACACAGTAATATAAAAGGAAACGAGTCAAGAATAGCAGTGACTGGTTTAGGAGTTTTGTTTATGTAATGCTTTTCATAAAAATTGGAAAACTAGCAAATCTATATAAATAAAAATGTAAGTGTTCGTTTGTTATTAGCCGCAAATCTCCGAAAGTACTTTACCGATTGCTTTGAAATTTTGCCAATAGACAGAGTGATTCAAGAGGATGGTTTATAGACCCGTTAGAAAAAAACCGACAGGTAGTTCCTTTATTTTATTCCAATTTTACGCAAATTTCCATATAAATTCCCAATATAGGGGTGAAAAAAACCTTGCACATATTAATATAATATATCGATCCAAAGCGCTGATTTTTCTGCACAAGATGGAATTTGTTCGAAGCTTCTAAGTCAGTAAGAACGCCAGCTATAAGCTTTATAGTTCTTAAGGCTTACCTTGATCTAAAAATAATAATTAGCACTTTCCTCAACTCCGGGTAATATAAGCTATATAAATAAAAATGTAAGTGTTCGTTTGTTCATACAAGGCTGAACTTGATTCAGTTTACGGTTACGATCAAGTTCAGCCTTTGTTCATAACCTCAAATCTCCGTAAGTACTTCACCGATTGCTTTGAAATTTAATCAAAACGTGTGTTTTTATACATTGCTTTTAATTTATTTCGACTTTGATTTAAGTATTTCGTTTTTTAATGTTTTATTAAGAAGAATGAGCCACTGCAACTATTGGCAGGGTACAGCTATTTTCATTTTGATTTAATATTTTTTTTTTTGTTTGTACTGAAGTACTTTTGCACTAGAAGATTAAGGGGAACTTTAAAACAAAGATTACTTATTTTGAACGGCAACACTTTAATTTAGCCATTTTCATTTTGATTTAAAAATTTTGTGTTTTTAACCGACTTTACAAAGGAAGGAGGTTATACATTCAAACTGTATGTATGTAGTTTTTTTTGTTTGTTTGTCCACTCATAACTTCTTATCAGATGAACTGATTTACATGATTTTTTTTTAATAGATCGAGGGTGGTTTCCCATAGGTTCCGTACCCTCGTTCGACAATATTCGATAATTAGAAAAAAGTTGTGGGCAGAAATGTGGTCATTTTTTGTTTTTTCATCCATAACTTTTGACTGAATGAACCGATTTTGGTGATTTTTTCTTTAATCGATAGAGGGCCGTCTAACACAAATATCGCACATCCCATTTGACTACATTTGCTTTTTTAGAAAAAACGTTACGGGTGAAAAATAAGTAATTTTTATTTTAACTGGAAAGGCTTGACTTGATTTTTCCTTTCTGGGAAAACTATTAATAAATATAATAGTCATTGTTAAATAAAAAGAGTTTGTTGCCATTAAGCTGATATATATTAAGCACCTATAGCAAGAGTTTGACTGATGGCTTCTCTGAGGCAAAAATTCAATCCAATCTGTTTGTTTGACAAAATTGACTTCAGAACGGAATTTATGAAACAAATGATTAGTTTTCAGTGCCATTCGTTCAAGGAAGGTTTGCCGTTTGATATGGATTTTTTAAATAGAATATTTATATAAAAAATGTATTGCACTAAAAAGAATAAAATAAAATAATTTTTGGAAAAAAAAATAGAACCGATTTCAAATTATAAATTGTGCTAAAAAGGGAAAAATAAATTAATTTTTTAAACAACATCGATGTGAGTTTTAAACATAGTTTTAGAAGTCGGTGCAAAATTATGGGTCTAATTAATATCACACCATGTGCTACTGCATATTGGAACTGTTGTTAATTCTGGGTCTTTTATATTTGTAATTAATTCATAATAACAAAAGATTTTACTTATCCTAATTTTGCTCCGACTTCTAAAACTATGTTTAAAAGTCACATCGATGTTGTTTAAAGAATTAATTTATTTTTCACTTTTTAGCACAATTTATAATTTGAAGTCTATTCGATTTTTTTCCAAAAATTATTTTATTCTGTTTGTATTGAAGTATTTGTTAGTATTTTTGCACTCGAAGATTAAATGAAACTTTAAAACAAAGATTACTTATTTTGAATGTTAACAGTTTCATTTAGTCATTTGCATTCTGATGTTAAAATTTTGTGTTTTTTCTGTTTGTGTTGAAGTATTTTTTTTAATATTTTTGAACTTTACGATTAAGGGAACTTTAAAACACAGATTATTTATTTTGAAAGGCAATTTTTTTAATTTAGAATTTTTGTGTTTGTATTTCTTCTCTTTGGACAAGGCTTATGATGGAATTTTTCAATGCGCTGAGCCAGACAATATCAAAATTTTCACAGACAATGGAACAAAAAAAATTGCCTTCAAGCATTGTGAAAAAACATAAAGCTCAAGACCAATCAATCAAATTGATCAGCTTAGATATTATCGTGTGTACAATTATGCATTGCGTGTTCTAGAATGGGTAAATCAGACATCTATATTTTCAGACAATGAAACAACAAGCATTGTAAAATGAAACATATTATGAGAAATATGTGCTTTTTCTTGCTTTTCCATCGAACCAAACTGAGCCACAGCAAAGCGTGGCCGGGTACAGCTAGTTAGAAGATAAATTTTGTAAACCTTTGTGCACACAATAGAAAAATTAATGCGAAAAAACGTAAAAAACGGGACGTGTATCGAGGTTGCAGGGGACGCCGTTTTTCAATGCAAAACAAATGAGCTTTGCTTAATTCAAGAAACAACCAATGGTAGCCAAGCTTTTGTTGGATGTGTTTCATTTGTTTTGCATTGAGAACCTCAAACTACGTGTCTGCAGTCCTCAAATTCAGGGCTTAAATTTATAAACATTTTCATGATGCACGATTATGATCGGCCTTTTAATTTTATGCAAAAACTAAAATTGCGAGTCATCTCGTACTTTTAAGTTAAAGGAATAAAGCAGTCACATGCATTAATAGCGTATCCGGCAAGTGAAATTATGACTACCTGTTTTTTTACGCGAATATCAAATTTTAAATGCATTTTACTCAAAATCATGTATATTAAATACATGAACCTTACACATGTCATTTCCACAATAGTAAAATTTACTTAAGTATATAGTCTTTATGTTTCAGACTTTATGAAAGGATCCTTAAGACATTACTACTAGCTCCATACGGACATTACTAGTGAAACTGCAAGGACTTTGTCCTTAATAAACCCTCCAACAAGTAGCAATACTGTGGACTATACGCGACAAACTGGGTGGTCGTAATGCCCATAATTAAATGGACTCATACGGATCAATTCCGTGTGATTTAAGACTACCACCATCTGGTTCCGAAGCATGGCATTTTTCATCTGTCACCAGACGCGTGTTGCAATAGTTACATTTATGAAGAGCATCTTTCATACTCGAAGGGTTATCCTTCACCTGGCAGGCTACACCATCATCAGATATTGATCACCAGGAAATCGAGGCCCCGTTGAGACAAAATTAGGTTTCCTGCTGCGAGAGAAGGTTTACTTTCGAGCTTATAGTACTGCTCACAATGATGCGGTGTATTGTGATCTTGTTTGATTGCAAATGGGATGTCAGTAGGCAGTTGGTTTTGAAAAATTGCTTAGGCTAATTAGCACTTATGAATTAGTAAGTTTTAATGTTACAAAATGCTTGGCTTTGTTTAGTGGTGTTAGAGTATTATGCCCATACATGCTCACCTACCGATATAGAAACTCGAAACATTTTTGTTAAAAATTCAGGAAAAAGCGGAGAATGGTGATGTCATTTTTTAACCAGGAAAACACTCACATCTTATTAAATACATGTACGCAAAAACATCTGTACCTATTTAAAAATAAAAGTCATTACATTTTAAATGACCTTGACTAGGTCATTAGTACAAATCCCATAAGATCCTTAAAGTACAATTAATCTAGTCACTAATAAATTAATATACACCTTTGTCTGAAATTTGAACGGAAGAAAAACAACGTAGCACAAAACTTTCAAACAACTGCAGACATGTGTTAATAATTCTACATTACAGGGGATGCAAATGGATTTGATTCCAATAAAACCCTATGAAACATTACAGGGCCTCATGTTTCAACGCTAAAGAGATTTGTTATAACTTCAAAAAACACGTGTCTGTATTTTTTTTGCTAATTTTATGATTAGTTAAAATTTTCTGTTTCCTTTTGAATTCAGTCGCTGTCATTGAAGCTCAGTCATCAAAAATTGACAAGAAACTGTTTGGTGCAAATCGATCCATTTTTGTGAAAAATTGTTGATATTTTAATAAAAACAATTGATTGGAAACATGAAAAATCGTAAAAATGTGTTACGAATGCAAAATCGTAAAAACTGGTCAATTTTCGTTAAAGCCAGGAAAACATCATGTAAGCTGAAAAAATTATTAAAATGGTTCATTGGTTTAAGAAGCACTATTAATAAGAAAACAAATAACTTAATGCTTCTTCGGGGATGTAAGTATACCTTTCAGTACTAACCTTTATAAGATAATAGTCTAAGAAAAGTTAATATAACAGCATAGATTACTCATTTCATTGAAACAAATTAACTCTTCTAATGCTTAGTCCTACATTATTTATATTTAGTTCAGCGTTCGTCCTAAGAGTTCATTGTTAAATACATACTACATTTCAATTACGAAAATAAAACTAGCAACTTGAATGCTACAATAACGTTGGTTTGTTTATTGATACATGGCAGTGGATTTGAACCAACTCGTGCATCATAGTCTACTTTGCTCTAAAAGTTTGAAAAGTTTGAAAGAAGGCGCAATGTATCGTGAAAACATCGTTAGAAATAAAAATAGGGGAAAAATAACTGAAGTAAATAAAGATTGAAATAAAAATTTGAAAGTAGGGTTTTAAGATGGGGGAAAATGTGTGTATCGATCTGTCTGTCGGTTGGTCGGTCTGTCTGTCTGTCTGTCTGTCTGTCTGCTCCCTAATAACTTTCAAGGGAGTTGTCCTATTCGAAAAATTTTTTAAATCTTATTTCCATATTTTTGTTTAATTGAACAATTTTTCGTTCAATTTAAGCGGTGCAAAAAATCTTAACATTAGCGCCTCCGGGCAAAAATGAAGCAAATTATATTAACCATGGACATTAGTTAAATGGAGTAAAAGTCTAAAGATAGAAGTTTCTTTGAACAAGCTTATTCGAAGAAGCTGTAAACGTGAAATAATTTTCGATTTGAACAATTTTTGTTCATTAACAATTGAACCAATTCAAACAATTAAAAAAACATTAGTGCCTATGGGGAAATTTTAATCCGGATCTAAAAGACGTTTTTGCTTGTTACAAACTCTATCGGAATGATCTCATGTAAAACAGTTCATCCAGAAGTAAACGAGCCTATTTTACCTTTTTTAACTGGATTTTAAAGGTTTAAAGGTATTTCTGAGTGAATTTTAATACTATTGGTCTACTGTTTGAAATTTACAAGGAATGATGTTGAGTTGTTGACCAAACTGATAAACTATTTCCCTATGAACTACATAAAACGAAATAATACAAGAAGAGTACGCATACCATGAAAACAAGGTTTTGAATATACTAAATTATACTGTATTGATTATATTAACTTTGTATAAAAGTAAGGCCGTATTTATACCGCATTTCTTAAAAACAATTCACCTTTGACTCTCGATTTCAGAACACCAATTTCAACGCTTTTCATAAAATATCACTTGTGAATTGTGCATAAACATATTATGTATATTTAAGAAAATTCACTTATTATCTTACTAACCTACTAAACGTCTATTGAGCTACCGTTCAAAATATCCTAAGAATGCTTTTGAACAGAAAGGCCAAATCGGAAATTCAGGATGAATATTTCCTCAGGCACTAAATGAAAATGAAATTTAAAGAGAAAAGGGCATGTATGGAAAGAAAGAAGAAGTATAGTAAAGACGCATGGCTGCAGGGTTGATGGCGCAGCAGATTTTTATCATCGACATGTCATCTTACATTTGCGAAATGCCGTCCTTTTAAAAGTCGGTTCTTCAGTGGAACATTTTATTCAAAGAGAAGAAAAGCGTTTCTTTTGTAGTTCTATGTATTTGCTTGTACATTTCTGGATTTTTTTCTTTTCGTTTTACGTTCCGTAGGATATGGACTACTCAAACTCTTAATAAAATCACTCTTAGATCAACGAAGAAAAAAATCGTTTTGAATAAAGGTTTATCTGCTATAGAAAAATAATTATCTCTTAAGGTCATTAGCACACTAGAAACGTTTCCATGTTTAAAGAAATCAGTATATTTTGCTTCACACATCTCGAATTAAAAAAAAAATAATGATTTTATATCAAGGATTATCTGCTATAGAAAAATAAATATCTCTTAAGGTCACTAGTAATGTTTCCATGCTTAAAGAAATCAGTATATTTTGCTACACACATCTAGAATGTTAAAAAAAATTATGCTTTTTTATCAAGGATTATCTGCTATAGAAAAATAAATATCTCTTAAGGTCATTAAGGTCTATTAAAGTCACTAGTAATGTTTCCATACGTAAAGAAACCAATATATTTTGCCACACACATTTAGAATGTAAAAAAATAAATTAACATTCCTTTTTTTTATCAAGGCTTAGTTGCTATAGAAAAAAAATTCTCTCTTAAGATCATTAACACACTAGAAACGGTTCCATGCTTAAATAAATCCCCAGTGTGGTTTTCCGCTACATGTAAAATTTATTTTAAAAAAATCACGTTTTTTAATTAAGGATTAGTTGCTATAGAAAAATAACTTTATCTTAAGGTCATTAACACACTAGAAACGGTACAATGCTTAAAGATATCAGTATATTTTGCCACAAACATCTGGAATATTTTAAAAAGTTATATTCTTTAGTCAAGGGTTTTCTCTGACCTAATAAATAAACCTGACCTGAATTCTTTAGTCAAGGGTTTTCTGACCTGATAAAAAATAATTCTCTCTCAAGGTCATTAACACCCAAGAAACGGTCACATTCTTTAAAACATTCAGTATATTTTTCCGCATACATATAGAATAAGAAATTTAAAAAGTCATGTTTTTAATCAAGGATTATCTGCTATAGAAGAACAATTCTCCATTAAGGTCATTCCTACTCTAGAAACGGCTTTATTCTTATAAGACTTCAGTATATTTTGCCGCATACATCTTAAAACAGCTTCCCTTTTTTGTGTTTTTACTTGCGATATGCCACAAAAATGCCATTATAAATTATTTTAAGTTTAACTAAAACAACTTTGAAACATTTCGTCAAATCAATAACGTTTTGTAGCCAATGCTACAGAAAATTATGTCTGTTTTCAACATTATTAACACACGAAAAACGGTCCGTTTCAAAAGCTTTTTTTTTTAAATTTTCACTTCTACAAAAATTATATGGCAATTAATTTAAGACAGTTTGAGAGCAAAACATAATCACGCAAAATCACTGTATATATTCTTATTACTCTAGAATCAGTTCCTTTTGACCGAGTGGTTAATGCAACAGTTCGCTCTACTAAAGATTGAAAGCCTCCATACCTGCCTCTCCATTTCAAGACAACTGTTAGGAAAAAAAAGATTATAGTTGTGATGTATTAACTGTGAGCCACATGTGAGTCAAACTTAAGAATGGTTGTCTCGGTAACAAGAGATAAAAAAATAACTCCATGAGTGAGTTTTGTGGCGCGATTGTGTGCGTAAAAATTAATTTTATATAATAATGTAAATATAGTATCTGCAACATAAGTACATGTAACCAACAATATGGTCATCTTCAGTAATCTCAACTGTAAATCAATTAGTAAAGAAGTATATTTTGAATATCGTGAGATAAAAACCTTGCAATAGTTACTATCTGCTTGCAGAGAATCAGAGAATTAAAAATTGACAGAGAATTATACTGTCAAAAAGGTCAGAACATAAACTGTAATAGATTTAAAGTAATTTGAAAGCCTTCATTTTCTAAAAAATATCAAAACATTATACATCGAAATATTGACATTGCGAAAAACGATAAGAAGTTTATAACTTCAACCTAAGAATTAACAAAAATATTTTAAAAATAAATAATATATTATTCGTTCTTTAGGAAAACTTAATAATGATAAATAAAACAATTTCAGTCCAATTAAAAACTTTGAGAAATAATCGATATGTACAGTACATACCCCATACAATCAATTGCGCTTTTTAGCCCTTTAACTGCCCTCTACTCCTTCAATGTCGTACAATAAATTTCGTACTATAAAACACTCCCTATACGTGTACCACTTACACTTTAAGGCCATGTTTTAAAGTATCATTATCAGCAGGAGCTTTCGATGTCTTCATAGAAAATTATCATAACAGACGAAAAATTATTTTAAAATAAACTAGTACATAATAAATTTGAAACTTACTCAGCGAAAGTTATGAATGTGTATAGTTATGCATTACAAACTGGATGAATCAAATATATGATTATCAGGGAACGTTTAATTAAAACAATATGTTACTAAAGCAATTTATTCATTCCCAACAATTCCATTCCTCATATTTCAATTTGATGTATTGTGTAGTTTGATGAAAGGGCATTCAGTTTTATACCATGAGGAGGAATAGGCTGCTGCAATCAATGAAAACACGTTGTTCAACATTTTAAAAGCTGGTTTTCAGAGCGTGTGTAAAATTATATCCTTGAATACTACTGCAAACATATTTTTCACTTACAATAATAAATTATGTAATTTAAGAGTAAATCTTAAAGTTATAATAATCCACATATTATATATATACATATATATACTTCTACCAAAACATATTTGGACAGTTTGGATTTTAGACATTTTTTAAAAATTCTGAAGAAATATTAAACTTGCTGGTCTGTATTTTGTACCATGGAAAGAACATACTTAAACTCACATTTAAAAAACAAAATTCAGGCTTAGGGGCAATTAGGGGGCGGTCAAAAAATTAAAGAAAAAAAAACACTTTTGAACATCTTGTATCAGAAAATTATCGAAATGTCCTGAACATTTTTAATTATATACGCAATGCTTACACCCGCTCTCTTCAGAATAGCTGTAATATTCATGAAGATATGGGCATTTGTTTTAAATGTTCGAAACTTTTCGCAAGTGTTTTGCTTATAACTCGCTAAGTTCTATCTCAAATTACATGAAACTTGCAGACAACTTGACAAAATAAAAAGTAAGTATGGTACCAAAACGTGGGGAAAATGTAATAAATAGTCGATGAGATTTGAGCAGTTTTATTAAAACAAATGTGATTGCGCATGCGCGAAAGATATTAATTATTTTTTTTAATAATTTGGTAGTGAGATCTATGGAGCAACTTATGTAAATGTTTCAGTTGAACATTGATATTTTTCAGAGAGATATAGACCGTACAGCAAACCGTATTTAGCAAGCTCTCAAATTGGAGAAAAAAGATAAGGGGTTTTCCACAAATTTTTATATTGCATGATAATTTTGGCAAAGTAAACACTAGCGTTCAAATTCAGACTCCATAAACACAAATAATGCAATTTAATTCAATTTAACATCTGTCACTTTTCTAATTTATCATGGAATATAATATTTCTACTTATTATCGTAACTTAAGGGAACTTTAACAAATGTTTTTCTATTTCTCAAAAAGTATTTCCATTTATAACTCATTTTTTAATTTCCGATTCTTTGGAATAGCAACACTTTTGTTTGTATCGAGCAAACATTCTTAAGTTTGATTGTTGAAATTATAGCCTGCAGATGTCCTGCAGGCGGTCAGCGAGCAACTTCATATTTTATATCAAACTAAGTTTAGGAAATATGTAACAAAATATTTAATAAAAGTAATAATTTATTAGTTTGACGAAATCAGTTTTCTCAGTGCTTAGGTTGGCGGAGGGTAGATTACAATACGGAAAAAAAAAAAAGGAAAGAGCTAAGAACTCATTGTGTTTTTATTTAGCTTTCTTTTTTCTAATTTTAGGTCACTGGTGGAATAGATTATTTAACCGGGTAAATTTTGATTTACCCACAATTCTATTCGTACGTAATACCATTCGGGAATTCTTTACACAATTGAACATAATTTGTGCTTTTGCTTTACACAATTAAGCTTGAAAGAAAATATATTGCTAAGAAATGAAGATGGAAAAGTTAGTTTTCTAACCAAAAATTGAAAGTGGTTCAGCTTGAGATATACGTGCAATAATTCCACAATTCATTTTATACATGAAACATTATGAACAAAAATGGGAAATTCATACATTTTTTTAGCTTAAGGGAAGAATAACAATAAAATTTCTTACTTACAGCTCGACTCTAAACATGCAGGTGCCAAAAATTCATAGTATTTTTTAAACCAGTAATTCGTTTCCATTTATGCGTTCCACAAATAATTTATAAGATATGCTGAAGACATGATGAGTTATATCACACAAATACATTAGCTTTTCTTGAAGTTGGTAACCACATTTAAATGGTATGAATACCTAGGAAGAAGAAAAATCTAGTTAGAATATGCACTTATTTACTTTTTATATCATCAACTATATATTCATGTTTTTACTTTAAGGTACAATCTCTATGATTACACAAAGTGTTTGAATTCAGCTCAAAAAGTTAGTTTTATATATTTCGATCATGAAGTTCTGACACTTGGACGCTTGTGTGTGGACTTGTTTCGTTTAGGTTTTTGAAAATGTTTGTTTAGGTTTTAGGAAATGTTTGTTTGTTATGTTTTAGAGAATATTTGTTTAGGTTTTAGGAAACGTTTGTTTAGGTTTTAGGAAACGTTTGTTTAGGTTTTAGGAAACGTTTGTTTAGGTTTTAGGAAACGTTTGTTTAGGTTTTAGGAAACGTTTGTTTAGGTTTTAGGAAACGTTTGTTTAGGTTTTAGGAAATGTTTGTTTGTTTAGGTTTTAGGAAATGTTTGGTTGTTTAGATTTTAGGAAATGTTAGTTATGTTTTAGAAAATGTTTGTTTAGGTTTTAGGAAACGTTTGTTTAGGTTTAAGGAAACGTTTGTTTAGGTTTAAGGAAATGTTTGTTTGTTTAGCTTTTAATAAATGTTTGTTTCTTTGTTTAGGTTTTAGGAAATGTTTGTTTGCTTAGGTTTTAGTTTCAGTTTTTGTGTTTTAGAAAACTTCGTTTTCCAGGATCGTGTATAAGCACGCCAATTAGAATGTTTGTTCCTCTGTTCGTTTAAAGGAAATAAATTTTTAAACTCGCAGTAACATCGGTAAGGAAGAAATCAATTATGCTAAACGAACTGAAACAAGATTAAAATACGGCACATTCCTTATGCAATCAGTTTCTTCCTCAAATTTTATTTTTGACACTTTTAATGACATTTTAGAGGGTAACAATAATAATGATTATATGATGTGTACTTAATTTCTATAAAATAAGATTAAGGTTTACAACAAACAATTTAATTAATATATACAGTCGACGCTCAATATAAAGACCATCTGCGTCCCACAGAAAAAGGTCTTTATAACGAGTGGTAGCTATAAGAGGTAGAATTTTCTTTAAAAAATATACATGCATCATGCATTCAGTAATTCCATTAAAATTGGTAATTTACAAAAAAATCCAACTAAATGTTGAAATTATTTTTAATCACTGGAATTAAAAAAATCAGAGCGAAATATTATAACAAATATTAACAGAATTTAAAGTAGAAAATATATTGAAAAAATTACATTTACACATCTGGAAGCAGAGCTTCTGAGCTGACATGACACCTAGTACGGTCGCTGTATTGGATTAGACCAGGGGTCTCCAAACTTTCCAGCCTTAGGGCCATATTGATTACTCCAGTAAATTCCAAGGGCCAAAACCATATTATCATTAATTGTTGCCGGTGGTAAAAAGTTGAATCAGTCCACTAGTGGTGTAAAATATGATTACTTTTTTGCCAGATGCCATTAGCTAGCTCTCCGCGGGCCGGGCAAAATCTGTCCGCGGGCCGGATGTGGCCCGCGGGCCGTAGTTTGGAGACCCCTGGATTAGACGATTCAGAAAGGTCGCTATACCGAAAGCAAATTAGCATGGAGTTCATAGGGATAAAGTTGGAACTTTTACCACTGGCCGTTATAATGGAATGGTCTTTATTATGTGTGGTCGTTATAAAGAGCGTTGACTGTAATAGTGAAAAATATTAATTGTTCTGATTCCGGAAAAAAAAAACCGCGCTATTTTATTTTAAACGCATAAATGCGTAAAATTGCCTTTTAAGTCGAAGTAAATTTAGAGTTTAATCAGCATCAGTGTTTTAGATACAAAACGAAATTAAGTACTTTAAAATCTAATAGTTAAGATTTTTTAAAAAATTTAATTTGCGGATTATTAATCTTTTTATAGAAATATAAAATGTATGATGTCACGCTTCTTGTTACCCCCATCCTTCCCTTGTCATAAACTATCACATTTTTTCAAAACCCCTACTCCCCCTTGAAACGTGGCATGATTTATGAATGACACCTATTCAGAGGTCTATTTTGCAACTGTGGGATGACCATCCTACTGTTGCAAAATAGTTGAGGTTGGTTAAAAAAAAAGTCAGGTTTATTTTGAAACTATGGGATGACCATCCTACTGTTGCAAAATAGTTGAGGTTGGTTAAAATAGTTGAAAACCATCCCACAGTTGCGGTGGGGCCCAATCCAATTATACATTTTATAATTTTGTCAATATCGTGAATAGTAAATAAATCATTAATAATAAGCATAAGGATATTTAATAAGCATAGAATAATTTGAATCCTTTGAAAACATTAGATTCAAATAGAAGGGAGGTGGCTCATACTTATAGCAATGATTGACATTGCCTGTTTTTTGAAGTATTAATGGCCGTTTTGCTGTAAAAATAATAAAAATAAACGCGTAAGGAAATAACGGGGATTGACTTGTACTGTCACCAGTTCAAGTTTTATTGTAATGTTCCGAGTATTTGAAAGCAAACTAGTGCCGAAGTAAGAGTTTTGAATTTTTTGAATTTATAGTGCTGTAGTAAAGTCTATTCCATACTAACTATAGTCAAGGTTTTGAAGTTAAAATTGCGTGTCACTCGTACAATGATAACTCTGTCATCTTATCAAATATTTATTACATAAAGAATAAACACAATCATGCAGTATTAAACAATTAAGAATGAGGCTTCCGAACAACAAGCGTCGACATACATCGCTACTCGAACAACCGCTAAATTAAACAATTTTAATTAGAGTTCTTTTTTTTGGTGAAAGTGAAAGTTATTATTTTTTAGAAGTTGAAGTGCTTAATCGCCACAGTACTCCCCCCCAAGTGCCAAGGGCACTGATGTTACAAGTATTTTCTGTTGAAGCGAACTTGTCTTCCTGAGCGAGTGGTTATTGGGACAGGTTGTACTATGTCTGTGGTTTCATTTCTTGGAACGGGTTGCTGGATGTCGGTGGTTTCATTGCTCATTGGGAGAGCAACAGGGACGTCAGCTAGATTATGCGTTGAGGGCGCACAGTTGCTTGCAGTAGGCAGGTCGTCAGTAGCTAAGGAAAAGCTTGGCTTGAGACGGTCAACACTAATCGTGCTTGGTTTGTTGTTGATTATCAGGGTGAAGTGTTTAGGAGTGCGCTCTATGACTTTGTAGGGGCCATCGTAAGGTGTTTGTAGCGGCTTCTTAACTCCACCGTGCCGAACAAAAACATGGGTGCAGTTGAGTAAACTTGGGTTGATGAAAGGTGTTTGTTTATTATGGGCAGATCCTGGTGTCGGGGAGAGATTTTGCATAATTATCCGGAGTTGTTGTACAAATTCAGATGGTTCTTCACTGGATATCGTGGACGGAGAGAGAAATTCTCCTGGCAGTCGGAGTGTTGAGCCATATACCAGCTCTGCAGTAGTGCACTGGAGATCGTCCTTGAAGGTGGAACGCAATCCCAAAAGCACAAGAGGCAATGTTTCAGTCCATCGATGGTTATGGTAACATTTAAGAGCCTATTTGAGGGTACGGTGAAGTCTCTCGACCATTCCATTGCTAGCAGGGTGGTATGGGGTTGTTCTTATATGCTTAACTCCCAATAGTCGGGAAAGAGAAGCAAAAAGTGTGGATTGAAACTGCCGACCTTGGTCTGTTGTAATGATGGATGGTACCCCAAAACGTGAAATCCAGTGATTCACAATTGCACGTGCCACTGTTTCTGCACATATATCAGTCACGGGTATAGCCTCGGGCCATCTGGTGTATCGGTCGACGCAAGTCATGAGGTAACAGAATCCATCAGAGGGTGGTAATGGACCGACCAAGTCAACATGCACATGGTCGAACCTTCGTGCTGGTTTTAAGAATGGTTGAATAGGGCTGTGAGTGTGCTTGCTTATTTTAGATTTCTGGCAGTCCACACAAGCACGTGACCAAGTAACAACATCCTTAGCCACAGACGGCCACACATAACGGTCCAGTATTAGTCGTTTAGTAGCACGGATACCTGGGTGAGATAAGTTATGGAGAGAATTAAAAATTGGCTTTCTGAAATTGCTTGGTACAAATGGTCTCACCTTATCGTCTGTGATGTCGCACCAAAGTCTCAACGTTGGAGAAATTGGCACGGATTTCAGTTTTAGGGAATGGTTGGTTGTGCCTAAGAGATTTTGTAATTCGGCGTCGGTTTCTTGAGCTTGTGATAAAGATTCAAACTGTATTGGAGTTGGACAAATCTCTTGAATGCGAGACAATGTGTCAGCGACGACATTATCTTCTCCGGCGATGTATTTGATATTGGTTGAAAATTGTGCAATGAAGTCGAGATGTCTGAGCTGGCGAGGGGAACAGGTCAGAATTTTTAGTAAATGCAAAAATTAAGGGACGGTGATCAGTAAAAATTGTGAAGCATTGGCCTTCAAGTGCGTGCCTAAAATGCTTTACAGCAGAGTACATAGCGAGAAGTTCTCGATCATATGTGCTGTACTTGGCTTCGGCAGTCGATAATTTACGAGAAAAGAATGCGAGCGGTTTTGGGCCATTAGGAGACTGGGAATTTAAAACTGCTCCAATAGAAGTGGTTGAGGCGTCGACCATGAGGGCCAGTGGATGCTCAGGTGACTGAAACGTCAATGTTGTGGCATTAATCAAATCGGATTTGCAATTTTCGAATGCAAGAGTCGATTTATCATCCCAAGGCACAGGACGTTTGTCGTTCTTTTTAGAATTTTTCAGAAATTCATTTAAAGACGCTTGCGTTTCTGCGGCTTTTGGCAAGAACCGCCGGTAGAAGTTTAGCATCGCTAAGAAACGTCTCAGCTCAGAAATAGTTTTCGGTTTCGGGAAGTTAATGATGGTCTCAACTTTATCAGGAAGCGGCTTAACGCCTGCAGCAGTTATGAGGCACCCGAGAAATTTTACGGCAGGTTTTCCCAATACACATTTGTCAGGGTTTAATTTTAACCCATGCTTTTTTAACCGTGATAACACCTCGTGCAAATGTTTAGCATGCTCAACATCTGAGCAAGAAGCTATTAATATGTCATCGAAATAGGGAATACAACAGTCAAGATTGGATAAAACTTGGTGTATATACCTTTGAAAACTTTGCCCTGCGTTCCGCAATCCGAATGGCATAGCAGTGTATTCGAACAAACCAAACGGTGTAGTTACAGCTGTCTTGGGTATATCAGCAGGGTTTATCGGGATCTGGTGGTACGCTCTTGCTAAGTCGAGAGTAGAAAAAATTATTTTTCCATGCAAGCTTTGGGTACAATCCTGGATGTGCGGAACGGGATAGCGGTCAGGCACGGTTGTAGAATTGAGACGACGGTAGTCACCGCAAGGACGATACTCACCGTTAGGTTTTCTGACAACGTGCAAAGGACTTGCCCAGGGGCTTTTAGATGGTCGGATGATGCCCTGAGCGGATAAATATTCAAATTCTTTTTTAACAGCTTTAAGAATGTCGGGAGCTAGTCGTCTAGGTTTTGAAAATACAGGCGGACCTTTTGTTTCGATATGATGGTAAATTTGATCTTGCCTACTACCTTTCATGGGTTGCGATGGGTTTAATAACTCAGGATACTCACTAAGGATTTTATCCAGTATGCCATCACCAACCAATATAGCGATGTTCGATTCAGGAGAGTTAAGTGAAGGTAGTTGTCCATTAGAGGAAAGTCGAGTATTCGCATCAATAACTCTATGGTTTTTAGCATCAACTAGCAGATTGTAGTGTTTTAAAAAATCTACGCCGATAATAGGTTGTTTAACGTCTGCTACTACAAAGGACCATATAAAATCACGGCGCAAATTCAAATTGATGGTCATGCGCTTTGTTCCATAAGTAGCAATTTTTGTGCCGTTGGCGGCATACAACGTTAAATATTGCGATTTAGAGTGCGGAGCGTACGTTTTAGGAATGACTGATACGTCCGCACCAGTGTCAATTAAAAAGGAAAGTTTAGACTTTGAATCGGCCATTAATATGCGATTAAGGTGGCGGTCAGCATTATGGCCGGTAAGCGATCGCCTTACACGTTTCCCGAATGACGAAAAGAGCAAGGAGGTTTGCATTTTTTGGCATTCTCACCAAAATTAATATGATAGAAACATAAACCATTTTCTGGCTCTTTATAGCTTCGATTGCGAGAATTGCTACGGTAGCGAGAGTTATTTCGGTGTCTAGGATTTCTAATGTAATTGTCCCTCCGTGTACTTCGTTCCTGAACTATAGAAGTTAACTGTTTGACTTGCAGGGTTAATTGGTCAATTTGCGCCTGTAGCGCGATATTTTGTGGTGCAATAGAGACTTGTGCAGAATTAATGGACGATTGAGGCGTTAAATCGTGGATTTTATCTGCAATAGATGCGAGTTTCGTTAAATCTTCATTTAACGCTGCCAAAATCGATTGCGTGCTGTTGGGCAGTCGTCCAAGCCAGAGTGATTTAAGCAATGGCTCACCTACGGAATCGCCACCTAGAGCACGCATGCGTATAAGCAATTGTGACGGACGTTGGTCACCGAGCTCTAACCCTTGTAACAATGTCCTTATTTTAGACGACTCGCTTTCTGAGTAATTCAACCAAACGTGTTTTTAACTGCTCATATTTGTTGGTTTCGGGAGGTCGCATAATGATATCACTTACGGAGCTTAGTATGTCCGAATCAACAGCTGCCACAACATAATTGAACTTGGTTTCGTCAGTCGTCACATGTGCCAAGGAAAATTGTGCTTCTAAGCGGAGGAACCACAGGCTAGGATTATTCTTCCAAAACGGCGGTGGTTTCACCGCAACGTGAGAAATTTGTGGTTCGTTGAAAATTTTATCTTCAGATGTCGACATTATATATAACTTGAGTTACAAATATAATTCCATTAGGGATTAACACGTAAAAAAACACACATTAAAGTAGCACTCAAAAAGAAAGTTATCATCAAGGCGACAATTATCATAAACGACATTACAATTTATCATAAGTAAGCAAAGAGAATCTATGTCACTCAACATCGAAAGGCAATGTACCAACTCGTGAATATAAAACCAAATTCATTTAGACAAATAAAATCGTGCGGTAACTTACGCAGCTGAGATATTTTTCGATTGCACTTATCATCGTAAAAGTTCACACGTTCTTTGGTCACCAATGTAGTAAAGTCTATTCCATACTAACTATAGTCAAGGTTTTGAAGTTAAAATTGCGTGTCACTCGTACAATGATAACTCTGTCATCTTATCAAATATTTATTACATAAAAAATAAACACAATCATGCAGTATTAAACAATTAAGAATGAGGCTTCCGAACAACAAGCGTCGACATACATCGCTACTCCAACAACCGCTAAATTAAAAAATTTTAATTTGAGTTCTTTTTTTTGGTGAAAGTGAAAGTTATTTTTTAGAAGTTGAAGTGCTTAATCGCCACAGTGCTGTGTCTGATGCGCTGCGATTTACACAAATTCAATCAGTTTTTTTTATCTTTATGAACCACACGGAAACTTTAAATGTTTGCCATTAATAACATTTATTAATGTGCAGAATGAAAAAGAGCATTCTCGTACACTCTCAAAAATAGAATCATCATTTTTGACGAATCTTCAATCGTCAAGAAAATTTCGTCGCTTAAAACTATTCTTTCCTCGTGCGATCATGTGACTTAAAATAGGGTACTTACGTACTATCGCAACCATGCCAAAATTCGGGGATAACGCGCCAAATTGGCATCTCGGATTTTGTACCTATCTAAGGCGTTTATAGTAACCATAAGTAGGTATACAAGTCGCCAATCTCGCCATATGGTTGCGATAGTACGTAAGTACCTGAAATAGTTACTAAGCAAATTTCGCCAATTAGACGAAAGGTTTACTTGGAGCATTTTTCACGAAGCCATTTCGTCAAATACGACGAAAGTTTCGTGAGATTTGAGCATGCGTTTCTGAGAGTGTAAATACCACTATTTATGCCTTTAAGAAGCACATTACACACAACCGCAAAAACTTTTGATAAGTTCTTATGAATAATTTTTATAAATGTGCGGAATAAAAAAAGCGAATTCATGTCAATTGAACTTAAACATACTAACACAATAGCACGGAAACTATTAATATGTCAGTTATGAATAACATTCATTGAAGTGCAGAATTTAAAAATTAAATTTACGCAAATGCAACTATTTATGCTTCGAGCTTTAAGGAATACAACTAGAGCCAAAATTTTCAGTATGTTTGTTATTCCCAAATTAGTGTGAAATTTAAAAGCGATTTTTTCCCCCATTTTGGTAGCTACAACCTTTGTTAATAGAATGCATAAGAACAGAAAGTGGAAACAAAATGTGATAAAAAAGTTAGTTAAAGTATAGAAAATTTAGATTTTTAAATGAAGAAACTGAATAACGTATACATAAAAATAACTAAACAGTGTATTTTCTATTTTGTTTAAATTACTTTTTTTTAGTACCTTCTGTCGTCAAATATAACGTGAGAAAATTTTAACGATAAACAGTTTTCATATACGTTAATATGGAAGGGATTTCGTTACATGAAGCGCTCACCCATTCGAATATCTTCGAAGATCGAAATTCAGTATATAAAAATACAGTACAAGGAAATTTAAGTGCTGTAGCCCCTCGTTATATCGCGCTTGTAGGGGGACATCAAAAAGCGCGATGTATAAGAATGCGCGTTATAACCGATGCTCAAATAATTGACAGGAACTCAGAAAGTACAAGTAAATTGAGTGTCAACGCAAAACATTTAGGTTAATCTTACATAATGACAACTTTCTTAATAAAAATAGCAAATAAAACTAAAATTTTATTTGCTATTATTAAGAATCTGTCTCTTCATACAATCGGCGCTAGGATCAATACAAAAAGAAGCCTCAAATAAAACGTAAACTGGTTTGAGTAGAACCATTCTGCAGGCATGTAATTTGGGGATTGTTAGGAGAATTGTTGCAGCTTTTAACTGCAGCAAATTCAGAGTAAAGGAAAACATTCCTATGTTCGATGGTTTTGTTTAATAGGGGGGAAAATGCTTTACTTAGAAATGCAATATTTTTACTTTCGTGATTTTCAAACTTAAATTTTTGGGAGACTAAAAAGAAGCGCGATATATCCGAATGAGCGATATAACGAGGGGTTACTGTATTATGTTTTCCAAATAAAATTTTATTATGATGTTATAAGATATGTATATTCCACTCCATAACTCCAAAATTAAAAATGCATTAATAAAAAAGGAAAGTTTAGTAAAAAAAAACTGATTTTTATCATAAGTATCTCATCAAATTAAGTTTCTACATCAAGAGAAATTATTTTCATATATCTAAGTTTATGTTCTTTAAAAGGAAATCAAATTCAAGTTCTGTTGCAGAAAAACTGGCATATTTCTACGTTTTTAAAAATTATTTCAGCGTATCGTAAAACTATAAATAAGTTGTCCCTTGCATCAAATGCCGTTTTAATGTACAGCACTATGTTACGTTAACACTAGAGTTACCAAACCGTTTTCAACCATTTCTGAACTTTCATTTTACGCCGACTTGCTATTCATTATAATAAAACTTTCAGTCACATTCACTTGTCCTACTTACCGTGTATTGGCAAAAGCCAATGCGGTTGAAAGTTGCACTTTAATTAGTAACAAATTATGCAAAATGGGAGCTTCGAAAAAGTTAAAATGACTGGTCTGTTAAATCTAGTGTTATAAATACCGGTAATGTGAGTCACCATTAAAATGAATTTTTCTTAATTACGTTTATAAACATTGATTATAATAGTTCAAATCAGTTGTTGTAATATTCAAATACATCAATTAAAATAAATTTTAAATCTCATTACTTACCGTCAAGAACCAAATTTTCATACAAAGAACCTTAGTATAGTAGACTAATTTTACTAACAAATTATAACAACTGTCTCATGCTTCTAGTGCCATTTTAAGCGTAAAAACCAATACTAAGTAACAGTTATCATATTTTGTATGATATGTCTCTACTGAAAATGATCCTTAAAGAAGGCTGTCTTTGACATTTGAAAAATCAGTAGCAACATGACGGAGAATCACATTAAGCATACATATTGAAGCTAATTTAAATATAATATTTTGAGATACAATAAAATTAAATTATGTTAATTGTGTTTTTGAATTAATAATGTTTTTGCAAGATTGTCCTCTTTGTGATAGCATCATATACTTTATATACAAAACTACCACTTATTTACTTAAAAAACTTCCTATCTCTGTTAAAATAAGTTACATAACATTATTGTGCATATAAATGCAGCATGGCACAGCAATAATCATCACGCTATAATAATTAGCATTAATAACTCGAAGTCAATTCATTATCTAAAGGATTAAAACTAAAATAAAAGACATGTTGCATGAAACATCACGTGCATATTGAAACAAACTCAAACATTGACACATTTTTAAAATATGTCTATTAATAACTCGTTAAAAAGTCAATTCATTATTTAAAGGGTTAACACAGATTTAACAGACACGTAAAAAACACCGTGCATATTGGCTCAAAACAATGTAATATTAAGATATTTTATTTATGTCTATTAATAAAACAACACTCACCAGATAAGAAGTTTAAGATCAATTAAGGGAAGGGCGAGTCAATTTATTATAATTTAACTCAGGCGTTCTCAACCTTTTTCAATTTGCGGCTCCCTTATGCGTACCAAATTTTGTCGTGGCCCCCCTTGTGTAAACTTTTATTTTTCATTATGAAATTGCTTCTTCCATACCTGGTTTAATTTACCGTATATAAGAAATTCAAATCAACTGTTCATCTAATAGATACCACAGCATTCAACTGATATATCATTGAGTACAGTCAGCACATTCATGTTTCCAGAGAAGAACACAATCTGTCGCATACCATAGACTTGTACCATATTTGATCAGAATAATGTGTAATATTTTACCATTGGTTGAAATGTTTAATGTTTTATCAGTTGGAAATGATTGGATGGTGGTCTCCTTTCGGAGGTTTATGGCTTCTCTATTTTACTATTTTGCAACGTTTTTCCCCTGTGACCCCCAAGGGGGATATTTGGCTCCCGTTGAGCAACACTGATTTAACGGAAAAAATCTTACGAATAGCAGTGTACTAAACTTAGTTACGTTATTAAAGAGAAAAAAATGAACTCTAATATTTTCCCACTTGTGTACTTTTCAACTTCTAACATTACAACTTCAGAAAGACGAAAGTAATTAAGAAGTCAATTCATTATTTAGAGGGTTAAAACTAATGTAACAGGCATGTTATATGAAACACCGCGCGCACATTGACGCCCATTCTCATATAATATTGACATATGTAACAATGCTGAAATAATTTATATTATTCGATTGCATTCATGAAGTTCATAATATAAGTAATACTAATATATCTTTAATGAGTAAATAATTTCGTCCCTTGGCTTAGGTTACACAGTTTAACTTCCCACGGAGCTAGAACGAAAATAGTTACTTACCATTTAGAGCAATTATTTGAACAAAAATGAAGCACGGGGAAAAAAAAGTATTGAATTTAAACTACAACAACCACAAGACTGAACGAACTCAAAAGTCAGACACACTACGCTTTGATCTTAGCGAACAGGATGAGAAATGATAATTCAAAAGCTTCTACTCAGTAAGAAGTCACTCGTAGTAGCTTGACAAATCCATCAAATACAAAATTACAGCTGAGTCGAAATATTTCGCTTCAACCACGTGCACTTGTGCTACGTCAACAAACGTCAGCATATGCTTAAGTTAAATTACATACTGGATTTTATAAAGACATATTCATATGAAATGTACAATTTCTAATCGATGTCTTTTTTATTAAATTATTATTAGAAAAATTTCTTTCTTATGGTTCGAATTTAAAACTATTTAAAATATTTTCTTCAACATGGATGTAGTTACGTCATTATCTTGCGCATTGCGAATGAAAACCATCTTGAAATCTACGCATTTCATATGCTTTGATTCAACTTGTTCAGCCATTGTTACTATGTTCAACTCAATACGATTATTATTTATTTTCCACCTAGTGTGTTTATTTACACAGGACAGCCATGTTATTGAACTGCAACATGTATAATATAGCGCTTTTGGATTGCTGAATGCATTTATGACACAAATTGGTTTCGAAATAACTATTTTCGAGTATAATTTATTAAATGTGAACTTAAAATGTGTTTTGGTATTGTCGTCAAGCTTAAGTGGACTTATTGTAGCGTTCTTGAAATCATAAACAGTTTCTACGCACTTTATGCCATCATCTACGTATTTCTGTTTAGCGGTTGTTTAAAAGGTAAGTCGGCATTTAATTTTTAAGTAGCGTTTTTTGAAATCTTTGCAATACTGAGTTTAATTGAATTTTGGATGAATAATAGTTAAAAAAAACCACTAAAGATAGGTTTGTTAGAAGTTGAAAAGTACATAAGTGCGAAAATTTTGATTTCATTTTTCTATCTTTAACAACGAAAGTAAATTTAGTGAACTGATGTTTTTAGTATTTTGTGCTTTAACCGATAGAATATGTTTATTTTGTATGAGGGAATCTACACAAGAAACAGAAAAGTGCAAAAAATATATAATTCGAAAAACATGTTTTTTCACATAGAACACTTCAACTGTAATCCCCTTGATTGCGTCATAACTCCTTATCTGAGGACTGTTGTTTTAAATTCTTTTTTATTACATCTCATATATTTACGCCAGATGTACTTTTCAGTTTTTATTTTATTCAATGTTGGAAGTATACTCCTCTTTCGCCTATTTTCCCGTAAAAGTAAAATAATAATAATAATAAATCATGAAATACGGCTTAATTTATCGTGAAAATATCGTTAGAAATCAAGCAAAGTAAAAAATAAGATAAGTAATTAAATAAAGAATGAAAAATAAAAAAAATTTGGAAGTAGGATTTTAAGATGGAGAAAAAGTGTTGGTCGGTTGGTCCAGAACTAAGGAGCCTATTTTTCCGTGAATTTTTTTCGATCGGGATTTTCAAGAATATATTTGTATTAATAAAGGACTAAATAAATAAGTGAAAGAATGAATGAACAAATGAGTGAATAAATGAGTGAGTGACTGAATGAGTGAGTGACTGAATGAGTGAGTGACTGAATGAATGAGTGAATAAATGAATGAGTGTATAAATGAGTGAATAAATGAATGAGTGAATGAGTGAATAAATATGTATTAAGCGTTGAAAAAGGTATAACTAAAGCTAAACGTGAAAGAGAGAGAGAGAAATAGCTAATTATAAATTCAAAGTTGGTGTATACGGGAAAGTAAGCTCGTATATTTCTAGACGGAACTTCTTGTTAAACAAGTGTTGAAGACCAAAATACAAAGATGTAAAGTGATTTCAAATTTTTCATAATCGGTTCTATACTTATATTTTTTCATAGACCTTTAGGATTTGAACGTAAATTTAAATCTCTTTTGATGAACTCCTATATGATATTATTTGTTTCGCAGATCAGCAGGATTTAACGTAAATTGCAAACTCTTTTAATGAACTCATATATGATCTTATTTATTTAATAGACCTGCAGGATTTAACGCAAATTGAAAACTTTTAATGAACTCGTATATGTTTTTCTTTAATTCCATGGACCTGCAGGGAGTTGACGTAACTTAAAAGCTCTTTTGATGAACTCGTATAAGGTTATATTTATTTCATAGACCTTCAGGAGTTAACGTAAATTAAAAATTATTTTAATGGAACTCCATACATGATTTTATTTATTTCATAGACCTGCATGATTTAATGTAAATTTAAAACTGTTAATGAACTCCATATGTGACTTTATTTATTTCATTGATCTGCAGGATTTAACGTTAATTGAAAACATTTTTAATAAACTTGTATAATTTTATTTACTATTGGATATTACACCTTCAGGATATTACGTAAAATGAAAACTCATTTGTTTAACTTATATGTGATTTTATTAATTTCATGTACCTATGTGATTTTATGTAAATTGAAACATTGCTAAAACAATTGCTTTATTTTTTCTTTATAAACTTTAATTAATTAAATTGTTCATTCAGTTATGTGATTTGAGGTAAACTAAGGTAAACTAAGCTTTGTTATCTGACTGTTTTTTATTCAATTTTTATGCGAGTTTTTTTTATAAAAGCTAATGTGCTTTATTGTTTACTGAAACCTATAAAAATGTTTTTCATAAACTGATACGCAATTTTGCATTTATATTTAACTTTTGTAGTGTTTTTTTTTTATGATATGTCGCTTATGACGTTTGATATGACGTTCATGATATGACGTGAACGGGAAACGTTTTTGCATGAACTCATATATGATTTTAATTTTTTCGTGTACTTCAATATGATCTAAAGTGAAGTCTTGAAAATATGTTTTTTCATAAGCTATTGTGGGATTTTATTTTTCACAACCTAGTGTGTTTTAACTTGAAGTGTAATCGCTTAAATGAAGGTTCCACCCCCTGTAAATTTATGTTTTTTTTTTTTACAGTTTACAAAAAATTAAATGATCTGAAGTACAATACCTCTTCACACAACTTTTTACTTTCTTCATGTATACACATGTGAAACATTCCACTTTCAGTCACTGTATGATCAAACCTTTAGAAACCATTTCCGGTTGTATAGTTAAATGAATAAGAAAAGCTTAAAGTTTTAAATTTTTTCAGACTTTTAGTTTCCTAATTTACTGTTATAAAAAAAGCTGAAATTTTCTGTTTTGATAATGCTTTAAAATTTACAGCGTTTAACTATTGATCTATATTTTGACATGGCGACCTCAAATCAGTGTTAGTCTCTTAATAAATACAAATGGTTCTTTTGTTCGTTTTGAACGGTTAAACAATAGCCATTTTCTCCTCCGGGGAAAGTTCAATCCTATATAAATCCTAATCTAACAGACTGGTTTTCTTGGAACAAACTCGGAAGAAGAAAATAGCCCGTAGAATAATATACAGAATCAAAGCTCATCCAGAAATAAACGAGCCAATTTTCCCATGAAACGGTTTGGTCTGGATTTTTTAAGGTATGTAACTACCCAAAAATCCTTGTTTTGGCGAAATTTTTTGAATTTTTTTTTATGTATTCATTTTATAGCTTAAACATTTAAGATTTCAAAAATGCTTCGTTTTTGTTTTACGATAATTAGATGCAAAGATATATTGTAATTACTACACCGGAAGTCAATGTTTTGTTTTCAATTAAATTCTTTAAATGTGTTTTCTGAGAAATTGTGTTTTGCGATATTTTTCTCTACGATAAACATCATTAAAAAAATATCTTAGAGATATTGAATTCAAATTTTGAGGAAATGTTTTATGTAGTTCTATCTGGTGTTATGAACTAAAATCTAACCTATATATATATGTATTTTTTTTTTTTATTATTGCCTCTTTTGTGAAAGGCCGTTAGTATTTTTTGAAAAAGTGAGGTCCAGCACAAAATACACAATTTTTCAAAAACTTTTTAAACAATTGTAAATCTTTTAGTTCATAACACAGATAAAGATGTTATTTATGCCTTATATAAATATTATTTAAATATAACAAATATAATTTTGAGTAGAAGGTTTTCCGTAACTACAATTTTTCGCTTAAATTTTACAAAAAAATGCATTTAAATCATGAGTTTCATGTCAAATTTTGATTAAAAACATGTGCTGTTAATGGAAAATTCATATATTAAAAAAAAATGCTCCGAAGGTAGTCGCTTACCTTAGCATGTTTATAAATGAATAAGTGCACTCTCAGAAACACATGCTCAAATCTAACGAAACGTTCGTCGTATTTGACGAAATGACTTCGTGAAAAATGCTCCGCGTAAACCTTTCGTCAAATTGCCGAAATTTCTATAGTAATTTTTTAAAGTCATGTGATCTCGCGAGGAAAGTTTCGTTAAAAATGACGAAATTTTCTTGACGATACCAAAGGTCCTCAAAAGTGACGATTCTGTTTCTGAGAGTGTGCATGAATAAATAAATGAAAGAATGAATGAATAGATGGACAAATGAGTGAATGAATAGATATTAACAGATTGTGGGCGGGACACGTACTAGTACGTTTTCTGACGATTGATACTTGAGCGCGGGACACGTACTAGTTCTGGTTACTTTAACGGCATGGTTTCTTAGTATCGCTTTTAGCGAAAGAAGTAGTAGGCTGGTAAACACATGTTTTGCTATTCTTTGTACAACATGAAATGGAACAGAGGATGTCAAAACACTTTTGCAGTAACAGCAGACGGCCCATTGCGCTAATTAGTTTTATGATTGCTATTTTCATGTTTTTATAATGTAAGAATGATTGTAAATAATATAATTCGAAAAAAATCAAAACTGTGTATTTCTATTTGATTTTTCATATTTACGATACTATTATAAATTTATTCACTAAAAATTTTATTTTTTGTTTACAACAATCATACGATTATATATTTCAATATAAAATACGAAAAGTTTAGGTTAAAAAATTAAATAATTTTCGATTTATTGATATTTAACTGAGTAACTACATTTGCCCGCAAAACGCACGAGCCCGGCATGATTCCTCTTAGAAATGTACCCGCACACATTGTGTTAACTGTTGAAAACGGTATATTTGATGTAATAAAGAGCTAATGCTAAATGAGACAGCTAGATTATATATTTGATGTAGGGTATATACAGGAAAATAGGCGCGTATAATTTTATACGGAACTGTTCGTTTAGTTAAATTTTCAAGTGATGAAAAAAATAAAAAAAAACAATGGAGCACAGCAAATTTATTCGCGTCGGCTCCGCTCTAGATCTCTGATATTAACAGTAGCTCTTTTCTTCAAGAAGGATTAATTTGAATTATTTAGAAATGCAACCCTGTCAAGAACTTCGAAACGTTTCACTTTGAAATTCCGTTCCAACGGCATGCCTTCCATAGTGTTTATTATTTTAAACAAGACAGCATTAACCTTTTAAGAACACAATTTTATTTTCCCGTTAAATATCACTTAATCATCGCTGTATTTGTCTCTGTCAAAACTATGCATTTACCTAAAATTATATTGCGCCATTTACCTTTCCACACTCCACCCCTCATTAACCGTCAGTTCTGATTTAGAATTTAGAATTGCGTTCCGTGTTTAGAGCCCGAACACTCATTATTCACAGAATTCTGGCTGAAGGTGGAAGTTCTGACACCGGTACTTGGGGAGAACAGTTAATTACGGAATTAGGAAGATGCTCGAAACCCGGTCGAGCATTATTTACGATGCAAGAAAATAATTTAATTTGCTGAAAGAAAGAGGGTTTCGGTAAATTGCGTGGCCATTTTGCGTTGAAACAACCCGTTTTGGCGAACTTTATTATTTAAGCGGAAATTAGAAGCAAAATTACTGATGACCTTATTGATCTGGCTGAGCCCGAAATGCATATTCATTGGATGGAGCATGTATGTTAATGTCTGTAACAGGGTTAATAAATATTCTGATTCAGTTGAGAAGTTTAACAAATATTTGGGTTGTTGAAAGCAATTATTTAATGAAATGATTGACGTAGTTTGAAAATTTGAAACGACGGTGGTTTAAATGCTAGGTACATTAATTCTGAAATGTGTTCATTGAATTTGTCCACAGTTAACTCCGTTTTAAATGATAATATGATTGATGTAAGATTAATTTATGTAACATTGTAATATGTGCATTTAAGAACTAAATGTTTGCATTTTTAAGGAAAATAATACTTAAACAATGTTAATTTACACAATTGTCATAAATGCCCGGTCACTTGAAAGTTCCGGTGTTTTGTTAATTATATAAAAGAAAAAACCAAAACCAGACAATTTCCTGAGCTTTAGAAATTTAAAGATCATGTAAGAGATTTTATATTTCAATCATGGTTTGTCTGGAGGTTGAATAGGGGACTAACATCGAATTCAAAGAAAAAATATTTGCTATTATCGTGTGAATAGTAACTTAAAATGCGTTGTAACTGTAATTTATAATTATGACAGTTATTTAAATTATCAGCGTCAATTTGTATAACAATAACTTATACTCTTGGATATACAATTAGGTCTTTTTTTTTTTTTTTGTTAAGTCGAAACTTTTTTTTCTTTTTGCTTATAGCATCAAGAGTTTTAAACCCAATGTAATGCCATTCTCAGAAAATATTTAAAACTACAGTAATTAAAATATAAATATTTAATCAACATATTTAAATAAATCTTCCCTTTTTTCTACACCAATGTATCTGATTAACTCAAAAGTTATGATCTTTGAGTTGAAACTACAACATAATTGAAATTACCCCTCTATTATTAACTCAAAATTGATAAATTGACATACACTTCGAGTTATGATATTATTGTTGCAAATGATGGTTTTAATAAAAAGTGTCAATTTGAAAAAATATAATAGTTAAAAATAATAGTTTTAAGAATTTAAAAAATAATCTGGTTACAAAGGGCCTAAAGCTGTGCTAACAAAAATGCCATGAAATTGCTGTGAAAACACGCAAATATCTGGTTGATGGAATGCGTTGAATTCCAAGTCTTTTCATAAAGAAGCAAAACACTTGGTAAATCTTTCATTAAAGTTTCTTGAGGCATCTTCTAAACACAATCATCCCATGTGCACAGAAATATCTTTGACTATTCATCATTCTTTCCCAGAAATAAAAAGTTAAACATTTTATTGTTGAATTTTAAAAGATCTGCCATAATTTGAGCTCTCTTTGCGAAACATCTTTAAAATGAAAATATGTATGTTGTGACAGGGCCTACGTTTCTAACTACGCATCCTTCAATTTTAAACCAGTTCCTAGTACAACCAATTCACCTCTATTGTAGCTTATAGCTGCTTCTTCAGTTGCATAGCAATGTCAATAATTACGCCAATTTCGCGAACCACTCCAAAGATCCTTGTCTTTGAGAGGAAAGATACTCCCCCAAAGGCCCCTAAATCTGGATCGTAGAAAGACAAACATTCGCATGAGAGTTTCTTCCTCACTTCTCCGACATGAGTAGCATCTATGTTTACATTTCGACCGGGAATTGCTTCTCCAAGTTATAAATTGTTTCACTAGCTTTCATGCTGGAGTAATAAAAGCTGCTTTGATCCTTTGTTGCAATTTAAATTGTCAGTTAATGGGATTTTAAAAGATAAAATGCAAATGTTCTTTTTTTTTAAATGGTACACAAAAAGAAATAAATAAATAAATTTAATGATGCTTTTGGTAAGCCATGATTGAATTTTCATCGTTGCATACAATGCCCAAGCTATTTTTTGTTCCGGGGTAAAGTTCGTGCATACTTTAAATTTGTATAAACGTTTCAGTAACTGCACTATAATGAAGTTACTAAAACCTTTCTGAAAATTTAAAGCATGCAAGAATACTAGGGAACTTAGTAAAAAATTGTATTAAACAAATATCAAAATCAAACTTTATAACTTCGTAATGTTTCAACCTAAGTGCAAAAAGATTTTTTTTAATTAAAAATGATACGCAAAAAAAGGAATTAAATGTAATGACTTTGTTAAGCTTTGATTGAATTTTCCTCGTTGCACACAATTGTCCAATTTGTCAGAAAATAAAAAAAAGTAGTTTAAACAATTGTACGCAAAGATGAAAATGCAATCAATGCTTGATCATTACATTTTTTGGGGATATTGCAATTACTAAAAAATTTATACAAATTCAAAGTACGCAAGAATAGTAAGAAATTCAGTAAACATTTATATTAAAGAAATACCAAAATGAAGCTTTACAACTTCGAAGTACACTATGTGTTGTTTCAGCCTTACTAAAAGTTCCATCAATATCTAAGCCGCTCATTAAAAAAAATGAGTAAAATTTATAAATGAAGGCATCATTCACCTGATTCGGAACAATATGAAATGTATTCCTGTAATGAAACGTGTATATTTATTACAAATGACGTTTTGTCTTTCGCAGAATAGTTTTTGAAAAAAAATATTAAACCATTTTTCCATCGTATAAAAGTGCATTTAAATTGGCGTTAAAAACACGTAAGTTTACGAGAAAAATAAATGGTTACACCGTTTTACGCAAAATTTAAATTTACGTGGGTTTGTTTATAAAGCGTATACATTGCATGCCGAGCGAAGTCCAACGTGGATTTTTTTTAACATTTCAATGTTTTTTTTTTTTTTTTATTGCGTTACTTTTAACGTTGGTATTTGAATTCGTACATAAGGCTATTTTTCCTTTTATTTGCTTTAGTCACGAGCTTACCTCTTAATTGATTTGTAAATGTTAAATTATTCTTGATTTGGAACTTTTAATGCTAATAATTAAGATGTCGTCTGTTAATAGCATTATTTTTTAAATTTTCGTTGAAAGCATATGTGGATTTAGTTTACATGTCCCTCCCCATCGATATTCGAACCTAACCTAAAGAGATAATTTACCTGAATCATTGCAAGTTTACGTTATTTTACTGAACGTATTTTTTTCTTAATACCAAATGATACCTACGCTTAACTTAAATATTTTTTTTTCATTTCATGATCAGGAATGAAACTCACGGAAAATTTCATTATGCTTTGTACTGTTCTTTCACGAAAGCCAAGACTATCCGTCGGGAAGACTGTATCCGGCAAGAGGCTAAGATGGGAACTTTTCGAAATTATATTTTACGCTGTCATGGGGTTTTGCTTTTCCCCCGAAGATGATATATTCTATTTCCAATTTGAATCTTTAACACAAAAGAGAAAAGAAAAAAAATCAACAAAGTTTTTTTTCCCTTCATAAAAACTAAACATGTCCTAATCTTTATTCATCCTGTCACCCCTATTTCGATGAAATAGAAGCAGACCTGACGCATGCGCAAATTTGAGGAAAGTCTCGGCTAATAAAATCAAACAGTAATTACGTGAAGGAGAAGCCAGCCATGAAACACAAGAATAAACTATATGTTGCCGAAACCTGTTTTGGGGGTTTGGCATCTATCCTTTTTTTTTATACATACAAAATATTTCAAGCCCTTTTATTAGTAATTCGAGTGAAGCTTAAATACGCACCTTTGATGAGCCGTAAGTCCATTATTTTAAACGAAAATCGTAATTCCGTATCTATTTTTGTGTCTATATATAATATTGGGGATATTTGGTGAGATTCCTGTAGAACCACTTGCTAAACGAAAATGTATAGACAATTTCTGTAAACGTGTATTTTCTGCACCACGGGACTCGCACTCTAGAAATATTTCAGTCTTCATGACAGTTATTTCTGCCCAATTTTTACAACTGCCAAAGTTGTTCAAAATATTAAGATTTGTTTTGTTACGTATTAAGATACATAAAACTGTTTTAATGGCTGATGCAGAATTTCAAATTTATGTGAGCAATATTTTAAAATATATTTCGCTTTTTTTTTTTTTGTTTGATGGCTTTGTCTGCTTTCATTCTGCGTTTAAAATCTTCAAAAGCATTTTTCTTTGTTTTGTTTTTTGACCAATTAAGGTAAATGACCGGTAGTGGACACTTTTCTCTCCGCCAGACCCCTACCTGTTAGCCGAGGCCTTAAGATTGCTTACGCACGGGGAGAGGTAGTGGGGTCTACGGATTTTACATGCACATATCCAGAAGTATACATGGTGGTCTTCAGTGGGTATCGAACGCGCGACCTTCCAGGTGGAAGTCCGACGTGCTAACCACTAGAATACCATGGCCCAGGTAGTGGACACTTTTCTCCACCAGACCCCTACCTGTTAGTCGAGGCCTTAGGATTGCTTATGTACGGGGAGAGGTAATGGGGTCTACGGATTTTACATGCACATATCCCCAAGTATACATGGTGGTCTTCAGTGGGCATCGAACGCGTGACCTCCCAGGTGGAAGTCCGACGTGCTAACCACTAGGCTACCACGGCCCTAGGTAGTGGACACTGCTCTAGTAGTGGGCACTTAGATCTTTAAGCTCCTAAAAGAAGCTAATGTAACATTAAACTTGAATGACACTATCAGAACGTACAGCGAACGATTCCTAGTGCTGGTTATTAGAACTAAAGATGGCGTGGAACATCTATGCAAGTACATGGATCATAATATTTAATAGCTGCCCCCACAACGGTTACATTTGCTCCTCTTTACTAAAACCGATCCATAACAAGGTTAGAGATTTGGGAAAAATATATGGGAAAAAAGCGTGACATTATTTATGAATGGTCCCTTAGTCATTTTTAAAATTATTTCTCCAAGTTAACAGCATAAAATAGATGATATTCATTTCTGTCCACTACTAATGCAAAGAAGTGTCTTATAAATGTCCACTATAGATACAAATTAAGCGTTTAGTAAATTTGACGTAAAAATCCTAATTTTTATAAAATGACATTTTATAAGTAATTAATCTTTAGAGAAATAGTTGGTGGTTAAGCTAAATATGCAAATATGGATGTAAGTCCCTTGGAAAAAGTTTTCCACATAAAAGAGTACGAAAATTTTCTTAACTGTGTCCACTGCCGGGTCATTTACCTTACGTGCAGTAAAATTCTTAAATCTCTTTACGTAACAACAAAATCAGAACGCAAACAGAAGGAATTAGGATCTATAATCACCAAAAGTTTGGCATAAAAATAACGTTCTCTTTCTTGTATCATGTTCTTCAGTTGTGCGCCAACTCTACCGGCTTTACCTTAACAACATGTGCGCATACACGAGTACACACCTTTCCCCAAAACAATGCATAGCAAAACAACGTATTTCAAACATATGCAAAATAATGAATAAATGAGCACTTCAAAAAATGATTATTTAAGTTAAAATTCTCGAGTCCCAAAAAATGCACCATTGTAATTTGCTCAAGCTTTGTGCGCATTATCTCATGCATACTAAAAATAACTTTCTTCCTTGCGCATAAAATAATCCAGTAGTGTTTGAAAAGTTAACTTGATTCTCTGTTGAGCTTTGATTTTACATTCACACAAACGTGTTTTAAAATTATCTTATACTGGCACAAAGAGACATCAAACAAAACTCTTTTGGAAGATCTCAAAAAAATATTTACTTAGATTTTCCGCCTTAGAGAAAACAGATGAGTAGTTTCTTTGAGATGAAAATTACATTATCTTTTGTTTATCAGTGATTTCGTCTAAAGATAAATAAGGTTTAAGTTAGGAATAAGTAAAATATTTGTTAAAATGTTTTCATTATTTTTTGGGAAGTTTTTGGACTATTTTTTTTATTATCTTAATTTCTGTTTTTTAAAGACTTACCTTTTGCACATCTTTAGTACTAAACCAAACTACTGATCGCTTTGAAAAAATATTAAATTCCAGGTTTCCATTTTTCTTGAACTTACTGCTCTATTTCATAGCCTACTTTCCCGCAAAAGTAAAAACAGGAAAAAGAATGAAATGAGACCCAATGCGTCGTAAAAATATTGTTAAAAATAATGGAAAAGTCAAAAATAAGTTAATTAATTAAATATATTTTAAAATAAACTTGAAAGTAGGATTTTAAAATGAGGAAAATGTATGTCGGTCTGCCCCCCCCCCCCACACCCCGCTTAGAAACTTTTGAAGAAATTGTCCGATTATAAACTTTTTTTTGCTTCCGGCAAAACTATTCAGACATCAACAAAAAATTTGAAATGCTCCAAGATTTAAATTGCGATATTTACCCCACGTTATATAAACGTTGAAAGCGTATAAAAATTTATTTACAAGAAAACTCAAAATTCACGTGCATACACGTACCGATTTAATAGTAAACCAAAACGTGTACAAAAACGTGTACCCAAATTTGATTAGTAATAATTAAAATTGCGTATAACGATAATCAAACACGAAAACAGTGGACTATATCTATATATATAAAATGAAAATTTGATGAACTTTCGAGTAGGCAACGCCCTTGTGGCTATACGATCTACAGCAAAATCTACGCAACGCACGATTACGAAAACTGGTCCAAAATTCTGTCATATCTTGATTGTTTGCACCTCGAAGCTATTTTTCTAAAAATCGTCCTAAATTCTTTAAACTTAACAATTAAAATATTAATCCTCCAGCATTATCTTTACTTCATGCGAGTTCTTCAATAATTGACGCGAGGGAATTGAAGTGAAGGGAGAAGCTAATTTCAGAAATTCCGTGGTTGAATTGTAAACAACGTAGTAGTTTGAGCTACGAGGCAAGTGTTTAGGGATTAATTGGATCCAAACTCATTTTTGGCTTAAATTTATTGCACATTGGAGAAAATCATTTTATTTCCTGCAAAAATTAAACACAAACAAGCTTCAGAAGCTCCAATTATGGATTCGTTCATTCGCAAACAGTTCGGTAATCCGATGAATGCAATACATAATAAAACTAATCAAAATCACAAATTAATTAAATTTATTTTCACTACAAAAAAAAATACGTGCAGACAATGGTTGCAGTATTCTGAGGAGCAAAGCATTCTACTTAAAACAATCAATTGATAATAATTAAATTTGTTGCACTTTAGCTGCGCCATCTGGTGAATGAAATACTTACACAGACGACAAATATTATTTTATACTTTCAAAGTGGGAAAGAAATATTTTAAACTTTTTAAAATGCTTTAAGTAATACAATGCCTAGCTACTATGTGTATCACAAGACTCAAGTTTTGGTAATGCATTAAAATTGAAAGCGCACAATTAGATTATATTAAAACCAGGTTTTATTACATTCTAACACTAATAAATGCCCATTAATAAACCTTCAGTTAAACCCAGGAAAAATAATTTGCTACTTGCCACTTTATTCCCCGCCATTTTGAATGCTCTATCTTTCATTTTGTTAATTTTTGTCAAGCCTTGATTTATACGACCGCCATTTTCCTCTAATTTATTATGTGAGCTGGTTGGAACAGCGCGAGCAAACTATGGATTAGAGCGGCGAAGATCTAGGACTTAAATTTTCGACGGACAGTTAATTATGAAGATTAAGTAGCATTTACGAGGCTTTGAAGCCTTACAGGGATGAAAATGATTTAATTTTCGAAGGGTTGCTACCCGGGTAGAATGAGTGGGTGTGAAATAGATATGAGTAATGACTTAAATATTTCAGAAATTTTATTCACAGCGTTACTTTGTTGTACTGCCAGTACATCGAATTGAAATTTTGTACGTTATTTTTCGGGAAATGCACAGACAATCGATCTTTTAAAATGCGGGCTTGGAAAGGATGTCTGCGTAGAAATATTAAGAGCAGATCTAAACAGCATCGGAAAAACAGTTGGAAATTTCTCTACTCGGATAAAATAGGCGAGTGTAAAATTGATATAAATAATGACTTAAATATTTCTGAAATTTTATTCACAAAGTAACGTTGTATTGGTTCTACTACAAATTGAAATTGTGTGTGCTTTTTTGGGATATATTCAACATAAATTTTTTTGAATGCTAGATTGTAAAGAATGCTTAACTGTTCAGGAAATCGAGAATTCCGTAATGATTGATTTTTTTCCTTTTTTTGCTCGAACAGAATGGGCGAGTGTAAAATAGATAGTCATTATTTAACTATTTCGGAAATTTTGTTTAAAGTGCTACTTTGTTGTATTGTCTCTACTATAAATTGAAATTTTGTGTTTTTTGTTCAGGAACTATTCAGACAATCTATCTGTTGGAATGTTAGAATTGTAAAGAGGAGCCTTATTTAAACAGACTTTGTAGTAGTGAAATCACGAAGTCGGCCTTTTTCTACTCAAATAAAATAGATGAGTGTAAAATTGATATGAATAATGACTTAAGTATTTAGAAAATTTTATTCAGGGTATTTTACTTTAATTAACTCTGTCAAGAATTGGAGTTTTGTACGTTATTTTACGGAAACTATTCAGACAATTGATCTTTTGGAACGTTTCATTGTAAACATGTACACGTAAAAATAACAACAGCTATGCAATTTAATCATTTTTACAGCAAAGGAAATTGAGAAGTCTTATTTTTTCCCACTCGAATAGAATGAGTTGGTGTAAAATTCATTTGAATGACTTAAATATATCGGACATTTTATAAGCTGCTTAACTTAACTCTATTACGAATGAATTCTGTACGTTATTTTACGAGAACTGTTCAGATCTTTAGTCATGTTGGAACGTAAAATGTATGAGTATAAATATTAAGTTGAGGAAATCACGAAATTACAAATACATTTTTTACTCGAATAATATGGGTGAGTGTAAAACAGATATGAGTATTGACTTAAAAAGTTTGGAAATTTTATTCACAGCAGAGCATATTTTAAGGAATTTTCACTGGGCGACATTAAGGTCTGCTTCTCCTAATGTCCATACCCCCCCCCCCCAAAAAAAAAAACATTATTTGTTGAGGTTGTTTGAATTAGATTGTATACATACATTTTAACAATGTTAAACTGTTATTGTAACATTTTTTTACTGATTATTCTCAGTTTCTCAAAAAAAAAAAAAAAAAAAAACGGATTTTTTTTTAAAAAGTCCATCCTATATGGGATTTACATAAAAATTCGGGGTTTTTTTTCAGAAAACCTTCAAATTTCGATTTGTATTTAAGCGATATACAAAGCCATTTTTTTTCATTTCATATCACACTGTATAAGTATATCATTTTTAATTCATACATCCATGTCTAACTTAAATATTATGTAAAAAAATCTTGAAATTAAAGAAAAAAATCAAATTTAAATTTCAAAAAAAAAATCAAGTGTCTACGATAAAATATTATCCAAAACTCTTTCTTTTAAAATAATATGGCTACTTAAGAAGGGAACATTTCCTTCTGTGCAGAAACAAATTGTGTGAATAATACTTTTTGGCATTGAAAGAGGTATTCTTTGTAAGTTTGAAACGCATGCATGCAATATATTTTTTGCAATTCGCTTCACAATTTTGTTCTCTCACTAAAATTAAATTTCTTGAGAAGAGAAGTCATAGATGAAAACTGGAGCAGTATTAAACTACTACTAGTTATTAAGTCGTAATAAACCTTGTGCACCTCCGATTCAAAAGATTAGTACAATTGAGAAAATGTAATACGAAAGAAATTATTTTCCATTTATATATTTTTGATACTAAGTAAATGCAATTAAATTTCTTATAAATTAAATATGGAATGTTTAGATAAGTTTTTAACATTCCCAAAATATAAAATACAATTAATTAGCTATACAATAGCTTTTTAAAACACATCAAAATATTAGAATAAAATTTAGATAGGTTCAAAATCTTAGAATATGTTATTTTAAGCAAAAATATTACCTTATGAATATGAAGTGAATGGTAGTTGATATTTTGTAGCATCCCCTTTAGCTTTAATAACAGCATGGAAGATCAAAAAGGCAATCAAGAAGTGGGATTTTGCAGTTTCGAAACTGTTAATTTGGTTTATACAAAAAAAAAAAAAAAACAGTAAATGAGTTTTCAAAAAATATTCTTAAAATTTTAATCATTGCCAAAAATAAGTAAATAAATAAAATAAATATTAAAAGAAAATAAAAATAATAAAATAATGAAAATATTGCCTACGTTTAGTTTATGTAAGTAAAAATTGTATGATTTGAAGGTTAAAACAGTATTTTAAAAACCTAAATATGTTTAAGGTACTGCATTTTCATAAAAGGGTAATGAGAAAAATCTTTGTGACTGCTATTCCGTTAAATGTGAATTATTTCTGATGTTTAAAAAAAGAAAAAAAAAAATCTTTGAAGTTCATGTAAATTCTAACGAACAAAAAACTCGCTTAACCCTACACTGCGCAGTGTTGTATTTACACAACACCTCTATTTCTCGTTCACTAAGCTCGTGTTTCGTATTATTTTAAAAAAGTGGAGGAATCTTTCGTTTTATTTTGTATGTACGATCATATTAGTTAATATAGTCTCCCCTTGATCTTGTAAACTGGGCTCAAGGCTCGTCTTTTTTTCAGAAAATCGTAACAATCGCAAAAAAAAGCAAAATAATTGCAGTGTAGTGTTAAAAGTATTACCAAAAGGGATGGCTCTAATGAACTTTAAAAAATATCGTGTTAACTGATCTTCCTTTTAACCCATTAATGCCTACCGTTCCTTTTTAAGAACAGTCTGAAAAGTACCTCTGAAGCACCCAAAAATAAACATTTCTAAAATAAAAATATTTTGATGTATTACTAACCTTAAAATAACTGGTTAGGAATACATTAAAACAATTTTTTGTTGAAATGTTGATTTTTGGGTGCTTTAGACGTACTTTTTAGACTGTCCCTAAAAAAAAGACGGTAGGCATTAATGGGTTAAGCGAGTTCTGTCCTTCCAAGAAATGACTGCAATTTCAGTGCTATTTCACGATGCTTGGGACATTACGTAGAGTCCGTTACATGCATATATATACGTGTGTTTTCTATAAATTTTGAACAAATACAAAAACATCAGTGGTAAGACACCTGCATGTAATTATGTTTTTACACCATTTTGGTATATAGAAAATACCAGGATATACATGCATGTTGCGGACTCTTCATAATGTACCGAATGCCGTAAAATGCTCCTTCAACAAAATGAATCTACGTTTTGACATTGTAGCAATATTGGAATGCCCCCTCAAAAGATTTATTCCATCCCGTTAGCAAATAGCGGGCGAGTTTGCATTCAAACAACTTTGCGACAACGTAAATAACTGCCTACTAGAATTCAATGGTTCTTTTCTAACGATCCCTGCATTCGACTGCGAAGTCCGCTCCAAACCTCTATTACTGAAAGACAAACAGTCGTTTGCGACATTCTTTGGATATCTTCAAACGAGAATATCAATTCAAGTTTGAATTTGAAAGAAAATAGAAATGCAAATCTCCAAGGATCTTGACAATTAGAATCTTTATTCGCTGTGATTGGTTTAGAATAATTTAAACGCTGAAATGGAAAATGATATTTTAGGCTGTGAATAGGCATCTAATTTATTTTTAAATAAAAAGAGCTCAAATTCTGAGCTAAAAGTTTAAAAATTATTGATTGTTTTTTAGATTGTGGTGGCTATCTAAGTCCCCAAGAGAATGTATCAGTAGGGAAGTTACGTTTTGTCTAAAAAATTAATATGTGCCCTAAATGTTTCCCTGCAGGTCCTTGTTTGTTAAATTATTCCATTCCTCATTCTTTAAATTAAACATTGTTTGGGAGATTTAACCTATATAAATGGTATACACATCAGGCTTGGAGTAATCGCGATTACGTAATCGTAATCGGCTGTAATCGATTACATTTTGACAAAATCGTAATCATAATCGTAATCTGACAGTGGCATCTTCTTATAATCATAATCGAAATTGTGTAATCCCGTAATCCCTTTTCTCCCGTAATTTTAATCGTAATCTTCAGGAAAAAATCCGTAATCTGCTGGTCCTATAATCGTGTAATCTTGACCTGCTGAAAGCTGAAATTTTTAGTTCTACCATTGGAATAGAAGAGATAAGATTACAAGAAAAAGGATTCAAGCTCTGTACTGAGGCGACCTATCCTATCCTAAGTGGTTTGTAACCTACGGGCGATCATAATATAAAAGGTTCTGTGTGGCGGTCGCAGACCCTTGATGGCAGGACCATATAGTCTACCAGAAACGCTTCTTGTCCTGCTTGTTGCGGTTTCTCAGAATTCTTAATTGCGGCTCCACTCTCCCCGGGGAATGGCTGCTGGAGAGCCCGAGAAAAAAGGGTCTAGATACAGGACTTCTGGATATGTCACTCGCATAGCCTTGGGGCTCTCAAGGGGGTCTCCTCGCGTCGTCCAGTTTCGGTTAAAAGAGCGGTAATCTGTCCGCAAGTCAAAAAGATTTCGGGGTAGATAAGAAAGGGGAAGCACAAATTACCCCTTCAAAACATATGCAAACGGTTGAGCAATAGGCGAGAGTCTGGAGCCGGCATGAAATGGACGCCCCATTTTCCCTTTCAATAATCGAAGCAGACTGCCCCCCGAAATTCTAGTGGAAAGAGAATGTCACGAAATGCCTTTTGGCGTTTTTCTTCTTTCTTTAACGGCGGAAGTGAAGAATTTTTCCAAAGAATATCACATTTACACTTCAGCAATTTAGGACTAGGTGTTACATGATGCTCTATGCTTATGTATGAAATCTTAATCCTGGAAACGTGTGATTATTATTGTTTTTTTAAATATGTTCTTCGAATATTTAAAAAAATACATACATTTAAATCTTAAATTTATTTATATTTTAATGCTAATATTTTTTAATTAATAGGCATGTACAAGAAAAAGAGATTATGTTCAGACATTCTCATAATTGTTTTTTACATGCATGAATTCATATTTAGGAATTACTTTAAACAGTCAATTATCTTTTCCTTCTTAGAATTACCTCAACTGAATTTTGTATTTCAGTTTAATCTTGTACGTTAAATTTGTATTGTAAAATTACTTGCCCTTTATTTTTTTTATTAAAACAGTTACATGGAAAAAAAAATTCCCACAAGAAATCATATTAAAATATTATAGTCATTCATATTATAATTATTCTTCATATTACATTTTAACGATTACTAATTTTTTAAGAGTTATTTGAATGTTCATGTTCAAGTTTTTTGAAATTATTCTAAAATGCAGCATTTATTTTCAAAGGATTATTTATCTCTTACACTATCTGAATATTTTGTTATCTCGTGCAATTCATACACCTCTTATAAGTGATTTCATACAAAATCATACAAAATTATTATTTACAGTAAATTAATTGGTGTTATGTGAAATATTTGCACAATTTAAACTAGAAAATAAATACAATGGAGAAATATACTACATTTTTAGAAATTGCGGCCAGCTAAAATTTTGATTGTATGCACACAAAATAACAATGAACCAGGTAAATCACTTATGCATTATATACATTTAGTGCATCGTCTTTTTTTATATACAAAATACGATCAATGTAGTTATCCCTCACATGAATTTTAAAAGTTCGGAATGTGCCTTTCCTGATTTTATATATATATATATATATATATATTACAAGTTTCTCATTTCTGCAACGACGTCATAATTCAAGAACTGTGATGTTGAAATTATTTCATTATAATTGCATTCATCATCATTTCAGTTATCTCTTATTATATCAAAAATTTAATTAAAAATCATTACTTTTTGATTTGTGACACTATTGCAAAAATGAGTTGTATGCATAATATCGGATAATTTTATGCTAATCTAATCGTAATCAAAATCGTAATTGGATGTCATAATCGTAATCGATTACATTTTTCAACGACTGTAATCGCTTCCGTAATCGTAATTACTTTTTAGCAAAGGATTACAATCGTAATCGTAATCATAATCTCTCAATTTCTCCCTTTGTAATCGTAATCGTAATCGATTACGTTTCTTTGTAATCGACTCCAAGCCTGATACACATAATTATATGCTATTTTTAGATATACAATTTCCCACACAGTTATAATTTTTTTTTTCTTTAAATGTGTGCAATATAAATCAGGGATCTGGAATAGCCATTTTTTTTCCAGTTCCCTCCATCCGACCTTTAACCCTCTAATTCCCAACTTCGCCTTAAGGCGGACGACGATAAAAAAAATACAGGGTTAAATACTTTGAAAGACTCATCCAGTTCCATTCTGTGCTCCGAATAATTATAATAGATTTCACTAATTTATCTCTTTTTTAGATGATTTTTTATGATAAAAACATTTGAAAAGTAAGTAAAAAACGAAGCATTGGGCCACAAAAATATATTTTTCTCTACGGTCCGTTCAAAATCCCTAATACTAATGATTTTCAGCCTACTTCCCCGTAAAGGGAAAGTAGGCTAAAAATCATTAGAAAAAAGGCTTAGTGTATGCTCGAAAAAAGACTTAATGTATCGTAAAAATATCGTTAAAAGTAGATAATTCAAAAATAAGTGAAGTAATTAAATAAAGAATGAACGATAGAAATATGGAAAGGTTTTGAGATGTAAGTGTGTTAGTCTGGTCTTTAGCATTAACGCCTGCGGTGAATTTTCCATCATATATAAATAATGAACTAGCTGGCGGATTTGCTTGGAACAAACTTTATTGGAAAGATTTTACGACGGGGGAAGAACCTGTGCTAAGACGAAGTTCATCCAGAGCTAAATGAGCCTATTTTTCCGTAGAAATTTTTATCTGTATTTAAAAAAATTAGTGAAAGACTGAATGAATGAATTAGTAAATAAATTAATGAGTAAATTAATCTGTATTAACTGTTGAAAAAGGTATATTTAAAGCATTAAAGAATTAAGCAAAATGAGAAAGCGAGATTAGCTAGATAATAAACTTGATGTTGGTGTATAAGAGAAAGAAGGCTCGTACAGTTCTAGAAGGAACGTCTTGTTTTCCTCTTTTTTTTTTTTCTAAATCAAATGAGATTTATTAAATATTGGACCTCCATTTCGGAGTCGACATTTCGTTCATATCAATAGGTTATAAAGTGAAGTAATAGGTGGAACACTTGCTTGCAAAACTGCCTGCAACTTCTTTTTTCGGCATATCCTCTAACACCCGTGTACCGAAACTTGCTAAATTAAATTATTCAACTATAAGATAACGATTGTCTTTTCGCTAGTTTGGAATATTTTGTGTTTTATTTTCACTTTTTTTTTCGCACAGCAAAAGTTGAACTGGTAAAAACCATGCCACTCAAACTACGTCCTAAATAATTGTAATTTTATGCTATTTTTATTTATTTCACTTATCTTAGCGCACTTAACCTCTTCATTCCAAGTGTACCCAATTGGGTACATTTTAAAGTACAGTTTATTAACGACAGTTTGTGCAATTTGGAAGCTAAAACACCCAGTTGTTTTTGAAATGAATCAACAGATAGTTTACTTCGTTTTAAAAATGGGAAACATGGAAATTGGGCATTAATTATTATTTAAACTAATTATTAATTAAAATTAAAAAAAAAAGTTTTAGTTATTTTATTTTGTTATCATTTTTTAGAATCAGAGAACCAAAAAATTGCGTCGAAATTGTTTGCGCTTACTTCTGGGGTCTGAAGAGGTTAATAGAAATTTCACAATGTTTCAATTAGAAATCGGAATGGTATTAAAAATTATCGTTTGCAAGATTAACATATGATAAAAGTGAGTTGTCTTCATGTAGCGTATTTGACGCCGCAAGTCTATTACAAAAATGTTTAGGTAAATTAATTCGAACTACGCTAGAAGTTTTAATGCATATTTTCAAAAGCGCTTCTACGATGAAATGTAACTTGAAATAGCTTAAACTAGTCGACCCTTGCGAAATTCCGCACTAATTTGAGAGAAAGGACATTATGACGAAGAATAGAAAAAAGTAAATGGGTGCTGCTACAAAAGAAGACATGTAACTGACCACTCAGAACAAATAGCTGTTACATTTTTTTCTACTATTATTTAGATATACAAAATAATAAAATAACCACAATAATAATGATAATTATTTTTATCAGTAGTATACGTAGCATTAAAATACACTAGCGAAACAGTTCCATTACTTAAAATACAGTTAATGTTGGTTGGTCAGGCTTGGCACATTCATAACATAAATGAATGTGTGGAGTCTAACGATTGAATAAGTTTAACACGCAAACGCAGCTAAAACTGCCCAATTTCGTACACAATAAAAAACAGAGGAGTTGCTTGTTTGTTTACTTGATTACAGATGTCGAAAGCATACAAAACACCCATTTGGCATCCATTAAAAGGCCTCTTCTTAGATGATTTTCAATCTTAAATTTAATATAAGCGGTACACTTTTAGACCGTGGGTCTATTTTTCGTCATTAGCCGGCACTACAAGCTTTAAAATGAGGGGTAAATAAATGGAATTTGATAGAGGAATAAGGAAGATATCTCGGAGCGACTAAAAGCAGGCTAGAGAAATGATATATAAGATACGAGTTAATACACCCCTCTAATAAGTATTATTTTTGCTGATGGGATCAGGCAACATTAATTTAAATAAAAATATATTTATTTCATATTAAACTGTGTGAAAACCCTTGCGAGAAATACCTATGTATAATTTAGGCATACAAGTTAAGAAACAATTTTTAAAATGAGTGGAGAATACAAAAATACTTTTGCTGAAAGAGAAAACATCCCCCACCCTTGTTCCCGAATGTAGTGCATTTTTATTACACAAATGTTTAGGTACATTAGGTCAAATTAAGCTTAAAGATTTAATACCTATATAAATTAAAAAAAAGCGTTTCTAAAATGAAATGTATCCTGAAATTGAGTAAGTACAAGTTAATGCACCTGTCAGTAGTATTTTTGTTGCTGATTACAGAACAACAGCAATTTTTAATTAAATTACTATTTACTTGATTTCAAACAATGTGAAAATACTTGCAGAAAGTACCAATGTATAATTTTGGCATACAAGGTAAGAAACAATTTTTTAACTTAATGAAGAATACCAAAATGCTTTTGGCGAGAGAAAAACCACTTTTTCCCTCTTTCTCCAGTGTGAAAAGTACATTTTATTTTTTTACCTCTATGCCTAAAGGAAATTGATATAGTTCCCCTTTTTTTTCTCTTCATATCATCGAACTGATAAAACCTATATCGGGAAATGGGGAGCCTGTCTTCGATTTAAGAGAAAAACGAGAAAAAAGCATTCGAATCGGGCATAAAATTTTCCAAAAAGTCAAAAATCGCATTACCTTTTCCGCCTTATTTTCTTTTAGTGATGTTTATCAAACACAAATAAGAATAGCTTTCAAAATTGAGAAGAAATAATCAAAAAGTGGATTTTTCAATTAAATTTCTTTAATTTTCTGCCTTTCAAAGAGAATTTAAAACAAAGATTGATAAAAAATTGTTTATACATTTAATGTCATCGGATCGTTTTCTTTGGAGACGTTCTTTTTCTTTTTTCAATACTCTTAGATGAGAAGATTCTGAAGAAAAAAAAATCTCCCTCGGATATATCGATAATGCATTAATTAGGCCGGAGATTTAATTAGCAAAAAGTAAAGTTTGATTGAAAAAAAAGAAGTTTTGACTAAATGGTTGTACTAAATACACAAAAGTCTGAAGTTTCAGAAGCTGAAATTCTTTGAAATGCTTTTTCTACGTCCCACAAAAAAAAAACTTATTTTATCTTACGCAATTTAATAGTTGTTCCTAATTAGTCTGCAAATATTTAAGGTATTGAAGAAAATCTGCACTTCATGGTCAGACTAACGAAGGTCACATTATCAATACTTTGCACGAGAGCGTAAAAATTGAAAAGAATGATTTCTTTGCCTAGTAACACATCTGTTATATGAATAATGCTACAAAACATAATCATTGACAAATATAAAAATATGTAGTATGTTGTATTTCTTGTTGGCTATTTTTCGTACAATTAAACAATTTCTGAAAATCGCCGTTTTTCGAACATACGCTTGTCTGCCCCCAGAGGTACAGAAATTAGTAAAGAGTTAGAATACCATTGTTCTAGAAATGGGTTGTTTTTACAGAACTGCAAAATAAATGTTATGAGACAGTTCGGTGATCTTGATCATACAGAACTATTTACATATTAAGTGCCACACGAATTTATAAGGTAATTCCAGTCAGGCGGCGCTTTTAGTATCAGTCACTAGTAACCCGATGTGGCTTGACCGGAAAGTTCAGTGTTCAGTAAAGTCCTGTACCAAGTAAAAATTAAGTAAATTTTTTAAATAGTTTTTGAAATTGCTTAAAACAGCGTAAATTTTTTTTTCAATTTTACATCATATTTACACTGTCAGCCACCAGTGGCTGACGCGGCCTAAACAGAAAGTTCAGTATCAGCCACCGATGACTGACATGGCGGTCAACGTGTTCATGAGAGAATACATTTTGAAATGAATTAAGGTATCCGACTACGTTCGTAGAACGTTTTCTTTAATTGAAAAAAATATTTTAAGCCTTCATATTTTTAGATTTAATTAACATTTTACAAAATTTGAAAAAAATGAAATATTTTTGTAAAATTTAGCATTTTTTAAGAAATGCTCCAATTTTTACAAAAATGCATCTACTTGAATACTTTTGCATGATTTGCATTTCTTATACACTAGACTAGGGAATAACCTACAATCTTAGCTTTATTTACTTTCAGTAAAAAGTTATGATGCTTCGAAATTGAATTTTCGAGACTTTAACTACCTTTACAGCTAAATATGAGTACAAAACCAGTAAAATTTATGCGAATCAGAATATTATAGGTCAATCCCTAGTAAATACTATAAAACACATTTCTGCTGAGTTTCAATCATATATGTTATGAATTTTATAACAAATCATCTTTGAAGTATCTGTTTTCATCGAAAACAGTTCTGAGAAAAACACGTCAGAAGTGGGAAGAAACAGTGTATTTTTATAGTTTAAACTACTGTAACTTTCTTTTGGAATGACGTAGCCAACAAAACAAAACCTTTTTGAAATCTTAAAATGTCATATTTTACTACACCGAAGTTTTTTAAAAAGTGATTTTCTAACGGAAAATGAAGTTTTAAACGTAGACTGATACCTTAATTTCAAAAGGCTGAAGGCAGTAAATGTGAGGCATCTAGTGCCATCTTCCAAAATGCATGCCGCGACTTCCAGTTAAGTCGAGAGTCAATTCGTCATTGCTCGCTACCCATTGATGAGTCGACGGTTAATTTTTCATGGATCGCTATTCACTGGTGTAGTTTGATTGAAAAGTTTAGACAAAATGGGGATACTAAGCACACAAATGTCTGAAGTTTCAGAAGTTGAAGTTCTTTAAAATGTTTTTCTTCGTCCTTTAAAACAAATAACAATTATTTTAATTCGCGGTAATAATAAAGTCAGCTGTAAATTTTTGTTTGTTCATGACATGATTTTAGTTTTATCAGTTAGAATAATTTGGAACTCAGTATACTTTCAAAAAATATTTTCAAAAGATGTAAGAAACAGTGTAGGAATTTCTTGTTTTTTTCGGCCATATGTCCTGGAGAATAAAAAACGTAGGAAATCAAATAGGTCAAATACCTAAACTACGTACTCGAAAACCAGAACTTACATGTGCGCTTTAAAATGCATACTCTAATCGCTTTTTGCGATAGCAGATAGTAAAAAGAAAATAAAATTGGTTGAAGGAAGTCATTAAAAATGTATGTTAAATAAAGTAACGTTCGTTTCAGTAAAAAAAAATGAATAAAAAAGAAACGTAGCTGCCGTTGCCATCAAGGACATTTTATTCCTTTTAAGACAGACATTGTTGATGTAAAGTGTTACAGTTTAACCACCAAAGACGTCCTTTAAAATTTTGACTATTACTTAATTAGACTATCTGTGACGGAGAATAATACACCTAGAATGTCAAATAGGTCAAATACCTAAACTATTTACAAAAAAACCAGTTTTTAAGTGAGCGCTTCAAAATTTTCTACTTTAATCGATTCTTGAGATAGTAGATACTAAACAAGAAAAGAAAACTGCTTCAACAAAGTCATTAAAGAGGTATGTTAAACAAAGCACTGCTCCTTCGAGTAAAAAAAAACGTAGTTGCCGGTGCCATAAAGGACATTTTATTCCGTTAAACACAGACATTATTCCGGAATGTTAATGCAAAGTGTTACGTTTTAATCACCAAAGAGGTCCTTTAAAATTTTTACTATCACTTAATTAGTGATAATTGCACAATAAAACTAGCAGGGAAAGGCAGTTGTGATAAGCGCTTTCTTGCTCGCGCTCTCTAAGAGAATGTATCATTCTCCTCTGTTTCTGAAAATGAAAAGGGTCGTTAGAAAATTCAACAGAATAGAATGTGACATTGAACTGTTAAATGTTTTCTTTTTGAGTTTAAAAAGCTTAAGAATTTATTTATAGCAATGAATCAGAAATCGAATAAAACAGGATGGAATGATTCCAAAGTATTTTAACTTATTCATCCCTAAAAAACTAATTCAAATATACTTTCTGATAAATGTTAATGTACTAATTCTAACAAATTTGAATATATTACTAATAACTGCACAACAAAACCAGCAGGGAATGGCAGTTGTGACGAGCGCTTTCTTGCTCCTGCTCTCTAAAAGAATGTATCATTCTCATCTGTTTTTTAGAAATGAGAAGGGTCGTTAGAAATTCAACACAATTAGAATGTGATATTGTACTGTTAAATGTTTTCATTTTGCGATTAAAAAGCGCAAAAATTTATTAGTAGCAGTGTATCTAAAATCGAATAAAACTCGAGGAAATTATGCCAAAATATTTTAACCCTCTAATGCCCAAGTTTTGTTGTCGTCCGCCTTGAGGCGGAGTTGGGAATTAGAGGGTTAAGTTATTCCTTCTTAACACGAATCTCCGTCCTACTTTATTTATTTATTTTTTATTTAATTTAACTTATTTTTGAATATTTTCTTATTGTTAACGATATTTTACGATACATTAAGCCGTCTTTCTTTTTCTTTCTTTTTTACTTTTACGTGAGCGTAGACTGAGAAATTGTAATTCAAATTTACTGATAAATGTTATTATGTACTTTCTGATAAATGTTATTATACTTATATTAAGAAGCACCAACTGAATTTGTGGATAACAGCACAGACGAAATTGGTTTTAAAGTTACGTGAAATATTTAGCATATAAATAATTTTTTTTGTGCACATTTTTTTTTTTTGAGTTTGACATGCAGCAGTAAGTAATTGTATACTGTTGTATTTTATGACCAACCGACAGGGGGGCTTAGTGGTACGGTGTTGGCTTCTTATTCCCAAGTTACAAGACCGTGTTGATTCATACGACTTTAGGGAAATTATTATAATTTCAGTACAATTCTTCTAAAATAATAAATGGGGGCTTGTCTCTTAAGATGAGAAGACAAATAATGTTAGGGCAGCTTTTTAAAAAAAAAAAATCAAATCATTGCTCACAGAGCCGTTATCTCAACGACGATAATTGAACTACAGATTAACCATACATATGCTTGACATCATAATTGCAGTGTCTAGTTTTCAAAAACTAAATATCTGCTGTGGTGATTGCAGAGAGGTATTGATGAAAATTTACTTGATACTTAATGACAGCGTAAAATATGCAGATTGTTTAATTTGACAATTAAAATGCAAGTCCGAATGCTAAAAAAATGTCGTGATGAATAAATTCCTAATTTTAACTAAAAAATCCAAAGTGTCCCTTTCGCATCGCGATGCCAATTTTTCTGGTATTTTTTTCGCAAAGAAATTTAATTTATTCAGGAGCAATTTTTTGCTGCAATGAAGTAGAATAGTCGCATTTTATTGTAAAAAAAATATTTCAAAAATTTATAGTAAGAAGAGAAATATGGACACAAAGTGAAAATTTCAAAATTGGATTATTTTTCCATCCCCACCGAAACGCTTTTTCAATATTTTGTTGCAGATTTTCATTTAATCCTTGATTGAAGTTTCATGTTTGAATGATTTTAGCCATGCTTATGCACTCATTTAAAAACTTGAACATGGAAAAATATTATTAATTTGAAGCATTGAAGAGGCGAATGTCCCATTCGCAACGATACATCGTTTGGCCCCTATATAGTCATTCAAAAATAGAAGGGAGGGGGGTCTCTTTATCGATTTTGGAAGGAATTTAGAGCTCAATCAATACACTTCACCCTGAAAGAAACTAATTTATCACTTCTTCGAAAATTTATTTCTCACATCAAAGAACAAACAAACAAATAAATGAATAAATAAAATGAAAGTTTTTTTTTTTTTTTCAGCAAGTAAGAACTGGACTTACCGAGAAAGACAGGTTAATGAAAAGGTAGTCTCCAAAGGAGATCTGAGAATTTTGTTTCATAAATTGCCAGTTTTTTTTTAAATAAGTAAATAAATGCCTTGAATCAAAAGAATTCTTTTGAAGTTAACATGTGATAAAGACGTGTCGCTTTTAATGGATCTCTTTAAGGGTTGGAAAATTCGCATCACAAAGTAGAGAAAAAATAGCAAATGGTGCATAAAAGATTCTTAAAACATTTTTAAGTACATATGTGTTTCACAAGAAGCAATAAATAAATAAATAAATAAATAAATAAAAACAACAACATGCATTTAGACTTTAATTATTAAACATGCACTTTTGCAAATATAAAGAAATGAAAAAAAAATAATAAAGCAATTATATAATCAGAACTAATAAGTATATTTTAGGAAAAATGTTTTTTAAACATAGTAGCTTTTCCTCGTGAAATACAAAATTATGGCCCAGATAAAAATAAATACAAAATTTACATTAGAAATAAGTACTTCCTAAGCAATACATAATGTATAAAATTTTTGAGATAGTGGAAAACTAAACTGGTATAAGACCTTTTAAACGTATTAATAAATTTCTGAAAGTGTATTGTGTGTTTGTGTGGGGAAAAAATGAGTCTTGTACGTATCCTTTTAGTAACCGTTTTTAGAAGATAGATATTTTTTTTGTAATGAAAATAAATCCAAAAGTGAATTTTGCAGTAAATTATATTCCATTTTTTGAGCGTATGAATAATTATTTCGTCCTTTAGACTACAAGTTTATCTTAATGTATACACATCAATTATGTTGTTTCTCACAAGTCATTGGGGAATGCGCCCTAAACGAGGTACCTCCAGATTTTAGGAAAATAGGCGTCAAAATTTTGAATATGTAACGGCATCCGCCGATTTTGGCGTTACACGAAAGAATGGTTATTAGTTCCCTGGGTCTGTAAATGTTTAATAAATAATATACCATCCTATTGGGAAAAAAAAAGACGTGTCTCTGTATACTTTTTGTCTACTGTTTTTTAGTTTAACCCCTTACATGGTTAATTGTTTTACCACAAATGATCCTTAAAAAAGAATATTTTTTATTACATTAGTTAAAGTCCTAACTTGGTATAAAAGGAAAACGAATTTTTTTTTTTTAATTTCATAAATAATGAATTTAGGTATTTTTTAAATTTTATAACTTCGAAACACAAATTCCCCTGAATGACTCTCTTTCAATCTATTAATAATACGGGCAATTCAAGTAATATAGTATAATTACCATCTTTCTTAGTGAGCAAATTCGCACACCTTTTGATGCAGCATAGTGTTTTCTTATAGTGTTGATGGTGGATTACATAATGTTTAATGGAAAATGTTCAGCATGTTGTTTTATTTGCATTGAAGAACGTAAAAATGGTAATTACTTGAACAAAATCACTAGAGCTTCAGTCATATAAACGTGAAACACGCAGCACTTTTTTTTAAAGGTTATGATTTGTTCCGATAAAAAAAAATGTCTCGATTTAAAAAGTTCACCGAAACATATTTAAACAATTATGTTTCACTTTCATTAGTTTACCGAAGTCAGTTTATTTTCCGAATTTCCCAAAAGAAATTAGGTTTTTAGTTGCTTATTCAAATGTCGGACCGTTGCTGCAGTTTTTGCATTTGCACACCAATTTATGGTAAAAGCAATATGTACTTGATTCTCTACTATGATTACTATAAAAACTATAACATTTGCACTATCGTTAACTACCCATTCTCAACTACACCATTTGCGTCATGTATTGGTTTAACTGTTCACAACAATATGAGGTAACGTTTAAGTGAAAAGCCCTAGTAACTACGGAAACAGTATCAAATTTGTTTTTATTTGTGTGTCACAAGTAGATATTTAGTAATGTTTACATATTTAGTTTTCAAAGAGAGAAAAAAAGTCCAAAAACAGTATTTTAATATTTATTCAGATGCACAGATGAAACAAAAGTAGAAGTGAATTCCCTTTTAAAACTGTTAAAATGTCATTAATCATTTCATTTTCAAATAATAGCGCTTTCAAGCAAATTCAAAGAGACAAATAAATAAATGATCAAAATTTTGTTTTTGGATCTGGATAATTGCCCTTCTCATTGAACGTTTTGTTTTCGTCGAATCACATTTCTTTAAATCATTTTCTTAACTCGGTTTTTTCGGTCTCTAATTAGTTGTTAATTACATTTAATTAGTTTACTTACGCAATCTTGGTTTTAATTACCTGTGCATATGTGTGCGTGTAAAAAATGTTATTTTAGTCTGGTTATGCATTAATGTGCTGAATAATTAACTGAGAAATAGTAGGGAAACACAATATTCAAAACTATGCCGATTTATAAATTAATTCGGAATTTGTTTTCACGATACAGATAAGACATTTATCTTGTAAAGAAACGGAGCATTTTTTATATCCATAAATTTATAGCTAATTTCGCATTTAGTTCAAAAAGTAAGTTAAATGGCATGAAAATAAAGCTGTAGAAAAATATTAGATCTCGAGAGCGCCACCTTTAGATCAACTTCTTAACCAGTCAGATGCCCCTGAACTCACGCGAACAAAAGCTGTGGTTTTTGATGTACGCTAGTCCCCCTCTTCAATGGAAATCTGCCCCCCCCCCCTTTTATTTGAAATAATCTTTGGTCTGAGTTTAGTATCGGTACAAGCTATTTGTAAGCATGATTGATTATCTTGCTATTTTAATTTTAAGAAATAATCTTTTTTTGCTGGTTCCATTTTGAAAAAAATAGGTGCTTTTTGTTAAAACGGGTGCAACCCATTCTGATTAATAGATTTGAAAAAAAAAAAAAAAAAAAAAATGCGCTGGCAAAAAATATTCTTGAAGATGAAATCTGACACATGAGTATGCTGTTTTTATTGCAAATGAATGCAAAGTATGTCGGTAATTTAAAAAAAAAAATAAGGTTATTCGAGTTTCTTCTAAACTCATACTATAAACATGAAGCTTTATAAAAATGGTGTACATTTCTATAGAACTTTCTGCATTATTATTACAGCATTTCGGTACACGTAGTATTTGTCATTTTGAGTATGCTTTTTTGTTTTGCTCGCCTTACATTTAAAGAATAGAATTAATCTTATTAGAAATAATATAAAATGGCGCTACCTATTGCACAAGTGGAGTTTGGGATTTAGACTGATTAAAGGCATGAATGCTCCTTATATGTAAATTCTTCTGCACAACTGAAAATTTAATAAATATTTATTAGAATGGAAGATGCTGAGGCTAAATTGTTGTACAGAAACCAGGACCAGAAGTTAAGCTCTTAAAATCTCAAGATAATCTTGAAATTCGTTTATTAGAATGGAAGATGCTGAGGCTAAATTGTTGTACAGAAACCAGGACCAGATGTTAAGCTCTTAAAATCTCAAGATAATCTTGAAATTCGTTTATTAGAATGGAAGATGCTGAGGCTAAATTGTTGTACAGAAACCAGGACCAGAAGTTAAGCTCTTAAAATCTCAAGATAATCTTGAAATTCGGAAATTTTACTACTTCAACAGTGTGGAACACATTTGTAGTAGTTTGTAGAAAGCAGGTGTTACTTGTAATGAGGTAAAAAAATTCAAGATAGTACTTGACCTTTACTGGAAATTGATAATTTGACTTAATCCAGCGTAGTTGGGTTCAGAGATTTGCTGTCATTTCTTTTGCTTTTGTTAAATTCTATCCTTTGTTTTCGTCTAAGAACGATTTACATTGGTACATCATGTTTAATGGAAAATGTTCAGCAAGTTGTTTTATTTACATTGAAGACTTAAATACGGTAAATATTTGGATAAAATCATTTGAGCTTCAGTCACATAAACGTGAAAAACCCAAAACATTAAAAAAAAAAAAGTTTACGATTTATTCCGATAAAAGCTTGTCTCGATTTAAGAAGTTCAACGAAGCATATTTTAACAAATATGTTTCACTTTCATTAGTTGAACAAAATCAGTTTATTTTCTAAATGAAATTAGGTTTTTAGTGAGTAGATGAAAAGAGATTAGGTTTATAAAATGAACCTATTTTAGCTTAAATTAAATTAAAATAATATGAATTAGTGATCTTAGTGAGTGCTAAAAGATGGCAAGGGGATTTTTTGATTATATATATCGATTGAAATTAGCGTATTGCTTACACATCTAATACCTATTCTGCAATCAAAAGATGCGGAAAAAACAGATGTTACAACTGAATCATGCACACCATCTGGAATAAATACCATGAATTTTAAAAACGTGAAGTTATTCAGAATAATAAATTATTAGTTTGTTTATTGCTATCTCACTGCAATGATACGCTGAAAATTGAAATTTATAAACATATTAGAATTAAACTGAAGATTTATCATGACAAAATTGTTTTTATATGGCGCTTTTATCTCACACCTGATTCGAAATGCATGGAATAATGAAAAGCCGTAAGCAGGGCCCGATTTACATTTTGAATCACTATAGTCACAACTTATGTATGGAGGCCCCTCACGCAACAATTTTTTTTTAAACAAAACATTCAGTATGTGTTTGTAAAACTTGCCTGTCACACCAAAATTTGGGGGCCCCCAAAGCGCAAAAACTAAATCGTTTTTCAAATGCCAAAGGGTCATACTAACATTTGGGAGCCCCCAACAAGCAAAATGATTTTGTTTTTAAATTACAAAATGTTTGAATAAAATCTGGTGGACCCCAAAGTGTAAAATTGATTTTTTTGTCGAATTTTAAATTGCCAGACCAAAATTTGGGGGCCCCCAAAGTGAAAATTCCTTGTGGTTTTAAAATATTTTAATAATACACATTTTCTGTGAAGCAACAGAACACTAACAGTTTGTTTTTAAAAGATGCCATTTTTAAATGTTTTTCTAAAAAATGTTAAATTACAAAAAAAAAAGAATAAATAATAAATAATAATAATAACCAAAATTAGGGGGCCCCTCAAAGTGGGGCCCTAGGCCCGGGCCCCAAGGGCCTATTGGTAAATAAGGCACTGGTGGGAAGTACCAGGAAAATACTATTTTATTAAAAAATAGTGGCACAATGTGTTTTTTTTCAGTTAATTTTGAGTTTATTGCTAACTATTCTGACTTTTATTTTTATTTTTTTAATTAAAATTAATTTTCCTGAAGTAAAATTTTAAGTCCGACGCCTTATAAAAGCATTCTTAATATAATGCTAAAATAAAATTTTATCTTTTCGTTGAAAAAAAAATGTTTCGGTTATCTTTAACCTGAAGGAATTTATTAAATGCATTGAATATAATCGAGAAACTAAAGATCCTCCCGTTTATATATTATAGTCTCATACTAAGCAGGCTTGGAGTAATCGCGATTACGTAATCGTAATCGGCTGTAATCGATTACATTTTGACAAAATCGTAATCATAATCGTAATCTGACAGTGGCATCTTCTTATAATCATAATCGAAATTGTGTAATCCCGTAATCCCTTTTCTCCCGTAATTTTAATCGTAATCTTAAGGAAAAAATCCGTAATCTGCTGGTCCTATAATCGTGTAATCTTGACCTGCTGAAAGCTGAAATTTTTAGTTCTACCATTGGAATAGAAGATATAAGATTACAAGAAAAAGGATTCAAGCTCTGTACTGAGGCGACCTATCCTATCCTAAGTGGTTTGTAACCTACGGGCGATCATAATATAAAAGGTTCTGTGTGGCGGTCGCAGACCCTTGATGGCAGGACCATATAGTCTACCAGAAACGCTTCTTGTCCTGCTTGTTGCGGTTTCTCAGAATTCTTAATTGCGGCTCCACTCTCCCCGGGGAATGGCTGCTGGAGAGCCCGAGAAAAAAGGGTCTAGATACAGGACTTCTGGATATGTCACTCGCATAGCCTTGGGGCTCTCAAGGGGGTCTCCTCGCGTCGTCCAGTTTCGGTTAAAAGAGCGGTAATCTGTCCGCAAGTCAAAAAGATTTCGGGGTAGATAAGAAAGGGGAAGCACAAATTACCCCTTCAAAACATATGCAAACGGTTGAGCAATAGGCGAGAGTCTGGAGCCGGCATGAAATGGACGCCCCATTTTCCCTTTCAATAATCGAAGCAGACTGCCCCCCGAAAATCTAGTGGAAAGAGAATGTCACGAAATGCCTTTTGGCGTTTTTCTTCTTTCTTTAACGGCGGAAGTGAAGAATTTTTCCAAAGAATATCACATTTACACTTCAGCAATTTAGGACTAGGTGTTACATGATGCTCTATGCTTATGTATGAAATCTTAATCCTGGAAACGTGTGATTATTATTGTTTTTTTAAATATGTTCTTCGAATATTTAAAAAAATACATACATTTAAATCTTAAATTTATTTATATTTTAATGCTAATATTTTTTAATTAATAGGCATGTACAAGAAAAAGAGATTATGTTCAGACATTCTCATAATTGTTTTTTACATGCATGAATTCATATTTAGGAATTACTTTAAACAGTTAATTATCTTTTCCTTCTTAGAATCACCTCAACTGAATTTTGTATTTCAGTTTAATCTTGTACGTTAAATTTGTATTGTAAAATTACTTGCCCTTTATTTTTTTTATTAAAACAGTTACATGGAAAAAAAAATTCCCACAAGAAATCATATTAAAATATTATAGTCATTCATATTATAATTATTCTTCATATTACATTTTAACGATTACTAATTTTTTAAGAGTTATTTGAATGTTCATGTTCAAGTTTTTTGAAATTATTCTAAAATGCAGCATTTATTTTCAAAGGATTATTTATCTCTTACACTATCTGAATATTTTGTTATCTCGTGCAATTCATACACCTCTTATAAGTGATTTCATACAAAATCATACAAAATTATTATTTACAGTAAATTAATTGGTGTTATGTGAAATATTTGCACAATTTAAACTAGAAAATAAATACAATGGAGAAATATACTACATTTTTAGAAATTGCGGCCAGCTAAAATTTTGATTGTATGCACACAAAATAACAATGAACCAGGTAAATCACTTATGCATTATATACATTTAGTGCATCGTCTTTTTTTATATACAAAATACGATCAATGTAGTTATCCCTCACATGAATTTTAAAAGTTCGGAATGTGCCTTTCCTGATTTTATATATATATATATATATATATTACAAGTTTCTCATTTCTGCAACGACGTCATAATTCAAGAACTGTGATGTTGAAATTATTTCATTATAATTGCATTCATCATCATTTCAGTTATCTCTTATTATATCAAAAATTTAATTAAAAATCATTACTTTTTGATTTGTGACACTATTGCAAAAATGAGTTGTATGCATAATATCGGATAATTTTATGCTAATCTAATCGTAATCAAAATCGTAATTGGATGTCATAATCGTAATCGATTACATTTTTCAACGACTGTAATCGCTTCCGTAATCGTAATTACTTTTTAGCAAAGGATTACAATCGTAATCGTAATCATAATCTCTCAATTTCTCCCTTTGTAATCGTAATCGTAATCGATTACGTTTCTTTGTAATCGACTCCAAGCCTGATACTAAGTAGCACGTACTCATATAAAGCACTACTACTATCTACGGACAAAAAAATACTCATAAATCTACACACATATTCTACTCTACGTTCACTAAGAAATTCAATGTTCATGCTCTTGGTACCTTTAGCAGAAAAGCTGACACGAACTCGGCGTCCGTCAAAATAATCCTAGTCCCTAAAGTGAAAACGAACTTTTATCGAATTGTTTGTTTCTCATACTTTCTTTCATTCCAAAAATGCAAGCATAAGTGTCAAAAGAAGACAAACTAACACAAATTTCATTCCGCAATTTCCCCGTTTTCCTCAAGTCCTTAACTACGTTTCAAGAAATATTCATCCTTTACTGCAAAAAACTTTTGTCCGAGCACCAACTCTGAGAAACACTTTGTCCCCCATACGTGCTGCGATTGGTAATAATATCGGCTCGACAGAAACAAGCATCTAGTTCGCAGCTCAAGCACATTCTTTCAGAGCACCGCGTTGAAGAAGCAGAAGCTTTGCCTGTGCTTGCATTTCGCCGCCAGAGCCATCTAGGAGAGGGAGAGGGAATCGCTTTTCCCAGGATGTCTCTGATCGATTCGGGCTCTATCATCAGATATTGGAGTCGAATGGATACATGGGATACATTCTTCCGCGGCATAATTTTTGTCAGAAGAGGGGATTTTAAAGGAGCTCCAAGTCTAGCAATATTTCTTTACTCCATTTTTTTTTTCTTGTTCGACTTTTTTTTTTGCTGAAGATAAATGCTTTTTTTACTGTCCTTAAAGTATAAAGAATTGCAGTAAAATTATTGGATGATACCTTTAAACAGAGTTGTTATGCTGTCGTTTCATTTACGAAATTTCATATATTATTAATATGCCTTGTTATTGCAATAATATATGAAGAGTAAGGGCAAGGAAATAAAATTATCGCATTTAATATCATTGAATGAAGTTAACGTGCTTCATTTCAATCTATGAAATCATACATAGCATTTAAGCAAATCATTTTAATAATGGGTGTAATTTTGGATATTACATTTCACACATTGAGTGGATTTCCTTTCTTTGATTCTTTTCCAATTAGGTTGGTTCGTTTTAGGTGTTTTCTTATTGGTTCTTTTCTTTTCATTGGTCCCAGGTAAATTACCTGCTTTTGCGACTTAAGCTGTGTTTCCGTTGGTCTCTTTGCTTCAGTTGGACGTTTTTCACATAGAAGCTTACTTTTTTGCACTGAAAAGGGGGTTTCTTATAACCTCGAAACACGTGTGCATTGTTTAACAATATTGTGTCCTTAATTCAGCGTTGATTTTATTTTCACTATTTTGCACAAATTATTGCAGAATATTTCTAGTAGATAAAAGTAAAATATAAGGTATTATATCAGTAGAAATGACAATGCGATTTAAATATATTTAATGTTGTACAAAACTAAAGATTGAAGTCATTTGTTGCACTTGAATCTAAGAAGTAAGTTAATAAAAAGTAAGTTTTAGCGTTTGATGCGCCCGAACTAGACTGTCTCATCGGGCGGCGCGTACCACCAGTGGCCCGCACTAGACTGTCTCATCGGGCGGCGCGTACCGCCGGTGGCCCGCACTAGACTGTCTCATCGGGTGGCGCGTACCACCGGTGGCCCGCACTAGACTGTCTCATCCTGCGGCGCGTACCGCCAGTGGCCCGCACTAGGCTGTCTCATCGGGCAGTGCGTACCTCCGGTGGCCCGCAATAGACTGTCTCATCGGACGGTGCATACCATAGGTGGTACGCATTCGATTGTGATATTAGACGGTACCTAGCACCAATTATTGTAGGATTATATTTTTAGCTAAGCAAGAAAGTTCAAGAAACTGCGGCGTCTCAAAGGATTTCTTTGAGACCAACCGTTGACGCGGTTTTCCTTTACACATAAGGTGGTCCCGAGCCGAATAGCGCGGGCGCGGAACTTTTCAAAAATCAAAGAAAAAATTTCCATGTTGCTGAAAATTAAAACAATGAAAATGTAACGTATATTCATTAAAAACATTTATATTTTTAATAACAATTATAATTAATAACGTATTATAAACATAGCTTTTGTTTATTAACATATGCATAATAATTCAGTAGTATGAATATAACTTGAATTCGATAAAAATAACATAAAAATTCTATATTATTTTATTTATAACTTCATTATATATTTATTGTTTTGTGTGTAGTTTGTAAAAGCATTTGAAGCAGGTATGGAAAAGCAACAGCGCACCGCCAGATGAAGCGCAACATGAATTCGAGTGCCGCCTCACAGCGAAAAACATGAAAATCTCCCCGGCGTGTTAAACAAAGTTTTTCTGCAATAGTGACACTTATAAAAAAAACCTCACTGTCATGTATCATTGAACCTGTCACTAAATGTCATAGTTTTCTTGTTTGTTTGCTCCGCGTTTATCACCTTACAAGCTCCAATTGGCCTACATATTTTTCTTGTCTCGTTTGAAATATTACTAATTTTTGCAAGTCAATGTATTCATTCTTCAATCATTCTTCAATCGTAGTTATTTAATTGCTTCCAATTAACTTTCTTCCTACTTTGTAAAGCAAAAACACTTGAAAAAAATTCCAGAAAACAAAATCAGCTAATTTCAGGATTTTTTCCTGCAACAGTCGTATGTTTAAGAGTCAAATAAGTTGAAAAGCCCAATCTTGAATTTCTCAAATCTATAAATAAGTTGCTTTTTTCTCTGACGTTTCTCATTAACTTGCAGGTGTCTTTCTTTCTTTTCTTAAAGTGTGAATATTTTTCTTTTAAAACTTACGCTAAAAAATACTGCTTTAATTTACGTTTTTCGTTTTGTCTTTCCAATTGGTATTTATTCACTGAAGCAGATGGGGGGGGGGGGGATAACTTAATTGTAGAGGATCAACATTATGTTTGATGAGTTTTTGAATAGTTTCAAGCCGTTTTGGAAAAACCATTTATGTATGAAAGTTTTCATACAAAAATGGAAACATGTGATTTATTATACAATTTTTAAATCAAATGAATATTTATCAGTAATGAATAGTTTCAAGCCGTTTTGGAAAAACCATTTTTATATGAAAGTTTTCATACAAAAATGGAAACATGTGATTTATTATACAATTTTTAAATCAAATGAATATTCATCAGTAATTATATTTTCAGTTATTGTGCTAAAAGCTTGTTGTATATCTACTTACATGTGTGTTTAATTTAATTTTTTAACTGCCATTTTTTAATTAAATCGTTTTGAAATATTAGATCATGAGTTATTACAAAGGAAATCTCAAACGGGATTCGGTAAAAAATTGCGTGTGATTATCGTTAATCCATTCATTATTCATACATATTCGGGAAATCTTAAATCGTGAATGTTGAATACCACTGTTTAAAAGGCATGAGAAAGTAAATAAACGAAATAAATTATGCAAAAAAATTCCCGCGAAGTAAATATGTAACTACCTATGTGACTAAATTATTATAGCTACATAAAAATCATTTAGCTGTTGCAGTTTAGTGGTAAACTCGGAAAAATAAGGCGTTTTATATTAAAGACCTTTTAATGTAGTTTTTTAGTGCAACTGTCACACAAGTTGTTTCATTAAATATGTAATTTTCTGTGACATAATTATAATTTTTAATATTTCTTTACAAAACATTAAATAATCATCTGCAAGTATAATTGTGTCAAACGCATCATAAGATATGGATATGAACTATCCTGTGCCCTACGCTGAAAATAAGCTAAAATTTAAAACGGAATAAAGCATATTTCAGTTTATACCCTCTAGCATATAACATTTGAGCAAATACCAATGAATATTTGGAAGTTGAGAATATGATGAAATTGGATTCATAAATAATTCATTCTTTTTTCTGAAACGGTTCTCAAAATGCGAACTAGAGTCAAGTAGGTTTGAATTTACTTTTCTTTTGTATTAAGAAGGTTTAAGAAAAGGATACAAAAGGGTCAGCCGGAATTTTCTCTAGCTACCTGTTCGTGCAAGCGTATAGTAAGGTGATTTTCCTCTTTTGATGGATTAGAATTTTTGGAAGACTAGACAAAACAAAGAAGAAAGATAAATATAGCTCCAGCTTTTCTTATGGTATATTCTACAGATGAAACGCGCCATTTTGTATTTGAAATGTCATTTTATAACGTTTCAGAAAAAATAAATAAGTGCTTTACGTTTTATTTTGCGAAATATTCTTTTTTTTTTTACGTAATAAATTTATATTTTTACTTTTATATTTACAAAATATTCTTCTTTAAGCGAATGCAGCAAAAATATGTATATTAACTATTCTACATGTATATTGCGACCTAAATTCTTCCAAGTACTTGCCGTTGTGAATTTTGTCGTAAAAACAATTTTGCTGCACTTAAAATGTCCTTTGTATAATGCTGCTTCAGAAAAAATTACCTTTGACTGCTTTGCAATTTATTTTGAGAAATATTCTCTTAGAATTTTTTTTTTTTTTTTGCGAAGCAAATCTTCATTGTTATTTTTTTTTTTCTTTATAAGGGGGCTCAGTACCACTTTTCAAATTTTCTTTCGTTTAACAATCATATGAAAATTAATGCATGCATTTAATTCTAATTATGATCATAAATTAAATTTGAAAGTAGAACCGCATGGTAATCACCCATTAATTTAAAATTTAAAAAAAAATAAACTTTTTTGTCAATTTTTTAAATTGCTTGTAACTTTCTCAATTATATCTTTTTTTTAAAAGGTTTTTTCTTTATAATTCTTCTGAAACATTTTAGAATAAAAGTTAGCATGGAATTAACTATCTAAAATGCAGTTGAATTTAAATTTTTTTTCGTTAAAATGTCGGAAAAATTTACAAAAAAAATTCCAAAAGTTCATATTCAACAATGAAATAAAAACAAACTACAAATTTAAAAATCAAACCCATGCTCATTTTTGTTAAACATACTCCGTGAAATTCATGTACAAAGTTTCAAATCTGTATCTTTACCTAAAAAAAAGCCTTAGGGATTTCACCACACGTAATTAGTCAGAAATACAAATCAGAGAAAAATGCGTTTAAAGTTTTTAAATGCAGAATGGAGGCAGCTAAAGTCATTTACAAAAACTGTAATATCTTTTAAAATATTGCTCACATAAGTTTGAAATTTTACCTGAGGCTTTAAAACAGTTTTATCGTCGAAATAAGTAATAAAAGTTTTCGAGGTACTGTTCCCCCTTAAAACGAATGCCTCAGAAATATGTATATTAACTAATATATACGCGTGTCGCGACTCTTAACTTCTTTCAAGTACTTGCTGCTGTCAATTGTACCATAAAATCCTCTTTCCTGACACTGACTGCAGTTATTGTGCAAGAAAAACTGTTTCGCAGCTAGAAGAGTCGTCGAAGAAGTGACTGCTTATTTCTTAAGTGTACATTTCTGAATGTTATCTGTATTTAACTTTCATCTTCAAAAAGTAATTTTTTAACTTTGTATTTAAAATATCATTTTTATAATTTTGCTTCACAAAAAGAAATATTTTTGATTGCGTTACATTTTATTTTGAAAAGTATTCTGTTATATTTTCTTAACAAAATAAATCATTATTTTTTTAAAATTTTTTTAATGAATGCAGAGAAAATATGTACGTTAATTTAAAAAAAAAAGTGTGTTGCGATTTAAATTCTTCCAAGTACAGTGGAACCCCGCCACTCGTCCGCCTCTCTATTCGTACAACTCGTTATTTGTCCAACTTGTAAAATTCAACTCACCATTCGTACGCTTGTCCCGCGATTCGGACGGCGCCAGGAGCCATGGTGGTCAGTTTGTATTTTTTTAAAGAAAAAATAGGGAAATTATGCTCTTTTTGAAGTCGTCTGGAAATATTTCGATTGGCGTTTTGGATTTTTCTTAGAATTGTAATACTTTTTGAGATTTTACTGACAATTTTAACTTTCTAAGGGAGCAGAAAAAGGAAGTGGTTGAACAACTTTCTTCTTTGTTGTTGGAAGTTGTAAGGAAAGCATTTCCTTTGCAGAAAATAAAGAGCTGTGTTATCACCATGAGAAACCACAGAGAGTGGTGGGAAAATGGCACACTATCACTGTTGTGGCCAACAGGAGCATTCAACGACAATGTTCTTGACCATTTTAGAAAAATTCTGAACAATCGTCAAAGGCAGACAACATTGGACCGGTTTTTAGAGAAAGTAACCCAAGATTCTAGTCTCTAAAGCAAAAAGACAAAAAAAAAAAAAAAACTGCAAAAAGGAGGAAAACACCTGAAGGGATGTTACCTGATGATTTTATGGAAGGATACTCCTCTTCCAACCAGTAACATAAACATGTCTCTTCCTAATTTCAACATTCCACTTATGCCATCAGCTCACCGCAGTACCAGTAAAGTGTGGTTAAATTTTTATTTATGTATAATTTCATGTACAGTACATTTGTTTTTCATAGGTTTAAATAAACAACCGTCTGTGGGTCTGGAACGGAATAATCCAATTTGCATTGCATCTTATGTGAAAAAAGCTTCATTCGCTAATCGTACAAATTGCCAATCGAACTGGAACGAATTGTGTACGAATAGCAAAGTTCCACTGTACTTGCCGTTGTCAACTTTACCGCAAAACTCACTTTGTTGCGAGTGCAATGACTGTGTAAGAAAAACTGTTTGCAGCTAGACGAGTGTTAGAAAAAGTGACTGCTTATTTGCAATATGTAAATTTCATTTTTGAGTTTAAAACAAAAATCATTTATGCTGCAGTTCGAAACATTCACATAAAATCCACTTTTTGTGTCCTTATCGCATAAATTCATTTTATTGAAAATTATCTTGATGAATGCGTCGACAGGGTGGCGTAGTGGTAAGACGCGGGTCTCGTATGCCCAAGATCGCAGGTTCAAACCTGGCCCAAGTCGGTGGATTTCCAAGATGCAGAAAATCGGCTGCGTCCATGTCGCATGATTATGCGGCATGTTAAAGATCCCTTGAGTATCCGTTGGCATGGATACTCTCGGCTAAATTAAATTCCTAGTGCAGATTGCATCAACGAGAGCTCAGGTACCCCATCTAGGGGAAACTAAGCGTCAAAAAAAATTGCGGCAATGGTACCACACTCATTGTGGTGCCGCTGAAAGGGTTGGTATCAATCTCTGGGGACGCACTAGGTTTGCAATGGTTGATGACCAATACTGCAGCCCCATTAAAAAGAAAAAAAAATCTTGATGAATGCAACTTTTATTTTGAATTCCGTTCATCTTTTGAGAGTTTTCTTGAAAATACATACGGGTTTACACCCATATTGGCGCATAAATCTATATGTATTATTTCTTTCGACTTTTTTTTGTCACTCCGAGATATCTTCCCTATTCTTTTATAAAATTCCGTGGTTCACCTCTCATTTTAAAGCTTATCGTGCCGGCTAATGACGAAAAATAGACCCACGGTCTAAAAATGTACCGCTTCTCTTAAATTTGAGATCTAAAATCATCTGAGAATTGGTCCTTTAATGGGTGCCAAATCGGTGGTGTATGCTAGTGCCATCTGTTATCAAGTAAACAAAAAAGACTTTTGTTTTTATCGTGTAGAAAATAGGACAGTTTTAGCTGCATCTATGTGTTAAACTTATTCAACTGTTAGGCTCTACACATGTATTTATAATATGAACTAGAAAGGCCGGCGGTTATACGAAATGCCTGCTGTTCTCGATACTATTATAAATACTAATGCAAACAAATGTTCACTTGGGCGGATCGGAAAACGCGTTTTTTCTGCAATACAATTCTAATAGCGCGGAAAACTTGAGCATAGGCGTCATTATAAATAAAAATATATTATAATTATTATTTTTTTTTTCAAAATTTGAAATCGCGCAGAAGGCCTAAAGTTACGAAAAAGGTTATTCCTTAACTGAATTCGCGCAAAAGGTCTAAATTATAGTATAAGTTGAGTCATAGAATCTCGTAAAAACGCAGTTTTCCATATATGATGAGTGTTTATTTAACATATTAAGGTTTGTAATAAGACTGTAACAAGTGATTTACAAAAAATGTATTAGCCAAACATATGTTGCAGCTCTTTATTATTAATTTTTTTTATTTATAATGACGCCTATGCGCAAGTTTTCCGCGCTATTGCAGAAAAAAACGCGTTTTTCGATCCAACCTAATGTTCGCCTTTCTCCTGACCCGCTCAATTTGCGTTCAGTTGTAAACCGTTTCAAAAACAGATGGTTGCTAATGCTAAAAACTGTTCACCTTCCCCCTGACACGCTCAATTTGCGTTCAGCTGAAAGTTCAGTTTAAAATACAATGTCGGAATAAAATCGGTCAAAAACATTTAAATGTTCTTAAATACCATGATAATTTAATTAAAACAATGATAATTGCATGCATTGCAGAAGTTCGCTGTGAGTTATCTTCCATTAAAAACGCTGTCATTATAGAAACAATTGTGTAGATAGCAGAACGATGCAGTTTTATCGGAGTAAGAGATTCGGAATAAGCTATCGGCGACAAACAGACACTTAAGCGTCTGTAGAGCCCAACCAAACAACAGTAACTATTTTAAGTAATGGAACTTTTTAGTTTTTGTATTTTAATGCTATGTGTACTACTAATAAAATAATTTTTATTATTATTGTGATTATTCTATTATTTTGAATATCTAAATAATAGTTCGAAAAAATCTGAAACAGCTACAGTGTTCAATTGCCACTTCGCGCTTCATGTTTCGCGGCTTCAGTGCTTCGCGTGTTTGTCCAAAATATTCATCAAAAAATAAAAATGAGAAAATACAACTATATTGGCAGCCACATTGCGGAAAGGAGCGATGTTTCATGTTGATGCGAGAGAGTGAAGCATCCCTGCATAGTCAAACAAAGCGATGAGTTGACTCAGAGTACATACCACGGGCTCTCAAAAGCTCCCACCAACACAAAACTCTTCGCCTCTCTCAGAAAGCAATATTGTTTACTACTGTACTATAAGGTCTTGTAATTAACCTTATTAATTAGCACTGATATTTTTAAGTAAACACGTATACTGTTGTAATTTTTGTCTTAAATGTGTTAAGTATAAATACTGTTTATACATTTAAAACATTCGTGTACCCGCATACACGAAAATTCCTAGGGGCAAATTCTACTTCGCGGTTTTTCGACTTTAGCGGAAGGTTCTGGTCCCCATTAACCGCGAAAAACGGGGGATCACTGTATTTGTGATGGTGTGTTCAATTTACATGTGTTCTTTTGCACCACAACCCCCGTATACTTTTTCTATTCATCTTTATAATGCCCTTTCTCCCAAATTACTTCGGGATTCCGCATGTGTCGACTAGTTAGTTTTTATTTAGACAAAATTTATTATCAAGGGAAATGTGCTTTGAAGGCTGAAAATAAAGCATGAAATGCTAAAAGAGCCCACATTAGCATAAGTTCGCATGCCGTTATAATAAGATCTCCTATTTTTATGATAAGAGACATGTCGTTATAATCGGAGTTGCATGACAATTTAATTAGTCGCATGACATTTTAATAAGTCAGTATAAATTAAATTTATAATCAATAGAAATGTACTTTGAAGTTAAAAATAAAACATCAAATACTAAAAGAGCCCGTATACGCATAAGTTCGCATGCCATTGTAATATGAATCACATGGCATTTTAACCGGAGTCTCATGTCATTTTAATCGGAGGCTCATGTCATAATAATCAGACTCATGTAAGGATATAAAATTTCCGGAAATTTTGAGGTGGTGGGAAAAAAAAAAGTTTTTTTCCGGGGTTTTTCTGGGAAAAATGGAAAAATTGATTTTTTACAAGGGAAAGTAGATTTTTTTAATAGTTTTTGGGATCGGGGATGTTTCTATTGAAAAAAAATGCGTAATTGACGTTTTCTTTATATCTTTGTAACTGTAAGTTTGACTTTGTAAATCATAAAATTATCTATAACTTTTCTTTATAATATTTCATTTATTACAACTTCAGTAATTAAAATATTGTAAACAAAAATAAAATAGAGTTTTGGGAATGAAAAACTCTTATCATTAGAAATTAGATTTTTTTTTTACAGAAAGTTGCTTAGTTTTTTTTCCTCCAAAGTTTGTTACATGCATTTATATGTATGTATATATACAGGTTGCAAAGCAAAGTCCTTAGGAGGCTTTTATCTCTGCAACCGTTGGTCACAAACATATAGTTCTAGTTATAAAAATGTTTAGAAAGTGTAAGCATTTATGATAATCGCACTTTTAAATTTAAAAATATCAATTTTGTGAAAATTACAGAAACTAACTTTATATACAGTCCCCCAGTCTTTATAGTCACATTTAGTAAAAGTTGACGCCCATCCTAAGGAACATAACACAAAATGTTTCCCTTCTGTATGACAAAAATAAACAGATATTTAGTTTAAATGTTTGATTTTTTCACGATTTTTTGGCCTGCATTAAGGGGTTGGTTAAAATTTATTCATTCTGTTCATTGTTCAATGAATACTTTATTCAGATTTTTTAACCGACCCCTTAATAAAGTCCGAGAAAATAAGAAAAAATTCCAAGCTTTGAAATTAAATATCTCTGTCATTTTTTCTCGTACAAAAGGGAAACTTTGTGTTATGTTTATTTAAATATATTAAATATTTAAAGAAAAAACATTGGAATGTAACTTTTATAAATTTCGGAATGTACTATTTTATACTAGAAATTTGAAAATTTTCAATTTTTCTGGGTGAAAATAAACCCCCCTTCGGAAAAAACTGGAAAAAACGGTTTTTTCCCCAAAATTTCCGGGTTTTTTTTCTGCCATTCCCATCTCTAGTCTCATGTCATAATAACCAGAGTCTCATGTCATAAGAACCAGAGTCTCATGTCATAATAACCAGAGTCTCATGTCATAACAACCAGAGTCTTATGTCATAATAACCAGAGTCTCATGTCATGATAACCAGAGTCTCATGTCATAATAACCAGATTCTCATGTCACAATAACCAGATTCTCATGTCACAATAACCAGAGTCTCATGTCATAAGAACCAGAGTCTCATGTGATTATAATAGGAGTCGCATGACATTTAATTGGTCGCATGTTAGTATAATAAGAGTCACATGTCCTTAATTTTTATATAATAATAGTATGTTGGGAAAAATAATAAGAGTAGTACGTCATAATGTTAGTCTAAAACTGATTTTAAAGTAGCAACTTTTCTTTACTCGAACATTTCTAATCCCGCGGTTTTATTCATTGATAAATCTGCTCCTTATATCCCCGAAACTAGTGTCTACAATTTTTGCAATTGTGTGCTTCCGTCTTTTTGAAGTGAGTGCACACAGGCAGTGTTTTAACTTTTAAGTTTAAAATTATCGCATTATTTCTAATAACAATTAAAGTCAATCTTCTTATACAAAAATGTCACTGAGCAGTTTTCTCGTCATGCGTTGCTGAATGGAATATAAATAGACTAAGTCCTCGCTTTTGTTATCAATTTGAGAAAAATTATTGCCTTAATTCCTTTTAATGAAAAAATAATACACGCAAATTTATTATGCATTTAAGAAAAAAATTAAAGCTTATTGGAAAAGTTTCATCGAATCTAAACGAAAAATATAAATGAAATATTAAAAGCGCTCTTCAACGAGAAAGAAAACAAATCATCCTCGAGTAATACATTAAAGAATGAATTTCATAATAAAAAAACACTAATATAATTTCAAAATCTTCCAAAATTCCGATCTAAATTTTGTTTCATTAAATTTCTTCCCAAAGAAACGGTTTTCTCCGAGATAATCAAAGGTTCTAGGAGACATGCAATATAATGTAATCACTTCCTCAGAAGGAAACCATTTTGTTCTTCGAAGGAAGTTTTTATTCCAGAAAAAAACCTCCGCCAGCCGTTTAGATAAATCGTAATATGTTACTCTACCAATCATTAAGAAAATGTAATTTCAGAAATATTTTTAAAACAGAAACTGAATATGCAAGACATATTTCGAGCTTTTTTCTATTAGGGGGAGGGGTGAAGGGATTTAGGGTTGTAATACTTTCCCAGTCGACATCATTAGCGTAACTAAGGGTTCCGTAAAATAAGAAAATCGTCATTCGTATTTGAATATTCTATACATAAGAATTTATACTCTTTATTAAAAGTTGAAGGGGGTAAAAACCGAAGAAAAAGGAATTGCTGTAAGAGCTTTATGAAATATTGTTCTAGGCTTTAAGAAAGAAATGTAAATGAAATACAACATTTGTTATGGGAATGTCTTTAAAGAAAGTATAACTTGTTTTTCTGTAGCAACATAAGGTACTTTAGGAAAAGTCCCATTAGGAGGAATACATCGGAAAGAAATGGCACATTTGTCCAATTATGCAATTTAAGGTATATCTGAAGGTCTTTTTTTATACTTATTCTGAAAAAAAAACTTAAGAAATGCATTATACTTTTAGATTAAATTAATGAGCTTTATTACGTCATTGAAAGAGGAATTTTTAAATTTCAAATTAGCGTTTTCACGTATCTTCGGTTGAATATTAACTTGTGAAGAATATTGAGACACAATAAATTTTCACGAATCTCAAATGATTGGGACTTGGCCTTATCCGAATCGGGGATTTTTTCCAATCAAGCGAAATCGTTCTTAAAACAAACTAAAATTATTAAAATGGTATTGCGTGTGAATAGTTATTTTTATAAGGTATGTTTAAACATCGTGTTTATAAATAAGCATTATTAATAAATCGTGCAAATTTATTTGAAATAACGTCTTAACGGACATCAGTTTTTGGAGTTTCAAACATGTCATCTGGCATTCTTCAATTTGATGGGAAAAGGCAAATGTGTTTTCCTTCTTTTTTCCCCTTTAATGTCAGGTAATATACAATAATCATTAGTTGAAACATTGTATAACTTAAAAAAAAAGTCTAGTAATATTCAGAAATATATATACTGTATATATAACCATGTAGTTATTTTCGACTTCAAGAAATGAAGCGTATAATTCAGTTTCGGATTTAGCAGACTTTCGGACAGCCACAGTTCGGATTATCAGGACTCCAGTGTAATTGATTTTCCCACTTTTTCATAAGGTCGCTCGAACACTGCTAAATTTAGTCAACATTTGTGAAATTGTAAATGTTTAAATGAATCCAAGCAAATTTAAGACGCATAAAAATAGCTCTTAGTACATACTATTACAGTTGTAATAAAAAAGTAGAGTGCGTGCAGAAAAATGCGGGGAGGGGGTAACAGAAAGTTAAATCAATCCAAAACCGTTGAATTTAATTTTACCAAATTCTCTTAATTTTCACAAAACATATTCTTTCATTGCTGCTCATAATATAACGACATTCATTCAGACAGTGTTAACACATTATTAACAATACTATTGTGTTAGGAATTGGCAAAGCAATAATTTCATACGTATTTTAGAGGGTGATTTGATTTTACCTCTTCAGACCCCAGAACTAAGCACAAACAATTTTGACGCAATTTTTTGGCTCTCTGATTTAAAGAACAATTACAAAGCAAAATAACTAATTTTTTTTAATTTTAATTAATAATTAGTTTAAATAATAGTTGATCCCCAATTTCCATGTTTTCCATGTTTAAAACGAAGTAAACTATCTGTTGATTAATTTCAAAAACAATTGGGTGTTTTAGCTTTCAAATTGCACAAATGAAAAATGTCATTTTAAACTGCTATGAGCACATTTTATTAAAGACAAAACGTGAATTTGGCACTAAAGCACTACAAATAATAATAATAATAACCTAATAAAAATAATAGTAAGGGGCCGTTGATAAATGATGTCACGCTTTTTTTCCATACATTTGACCCCCTCCCCCCTTTGTCACCATCTGTCACAATTCAGCAGAACCCCTCCCCCTTTGTCACATGTCACGCTATGTTGCATAATGCATGATGTCACACTTCTGGTTACCCCCTCCTCTCCTCTTGTCACACTTTGTGACAATTTCACGAATCCCCCCCCCCTAGAAGCGTGACATAATTTATGAATGATCCCTAAACGCTCTTTTTGATTAATATTTCAAAGGATATGGGAGTAAAAAAGCCTTAAACCAAATACAAAAAAATCAGTTCTTAACCAACATGAAAACTATAAAAACAATTCGTTGAAGAAAGTTTTGGAAACCAGAAATAATAATATAATTTATAAGCATTTTGAAGTTTCAACTTATTTTTTCCTTCTTTTTCGAATAAAAATAAACCGCGTTAAGATGATCGAGAGTACTTTTAAAGACATGAATAAAATAATGTTCTCCTAACCATTGTATTCTTTCATGATAATCCAGAGTAAGAGAATGATTTTTCATCCATAAAGGTAAATCGTAATATAATATTCAACCAATCATTAGAAAAATGTATTTTTGAAGAAGTAGAAAACGAAATTTTTTTGAACGATTGAAGATTTCATTTATTTTTCGTCATCGCATCATTATCTTAATTATGACTTGCATAAGAGAAATTAACTTTTTGTTCGTGTTGTTCGTTAGAGTTAATTCCGTTTCCCGTTGATAAAGAAACAATAAAAAAAAAAAAAAAAAAAAAAAAACTAGAATTTTTTTTATTTTATATTCTTGAGCCAAAACTAAAATAAATTTTTACATTTTTTTATACGCAATGCAGATGAATAAACATTATTTGCCCCTTCATTTTTCCTCAATACTATTTTTTTTTCATTTATTTTTACCATTACTTTTTTCACTCATTATCAAGTCACGAGTTATGAATGCTTGACAAAAATTAATTTCCAGCTTCTAAATTAGTATTAGAAAGTGAATATATATATATATATATATATATATATATATATATAACATTAAAAATAAATAACTTTTTCAAATCCCTATTTTGATTCAGTTTCGCTTTTGAAACATAAAAACTTTTTACGTTCCCTTGCCGGTTCCTTTTTTCTAAACCGGGAAAGAATTTTGAACGTGAGCTAAAAATAGTTATTGCAGAGCATCAACCAATGAGAAACATACTTGCTTGATCATGTGACCAGATAGCTCAAATATTATAAAAAGACAGTTACGCAGACATTTCTGGGGATTCAAGATGTAAATATTCTTGTATAAACTTTGATGTTTTGAGTTCGTCCTGTGCTGTTTATTTTGCATTGTCGATAATTCTACTTATGCTTAAAATAAGAAGTCATCAAAATGTACATGTAAATGAAAGGTTGCTCGTAAATGTATGATGTAATTCGTCTTATTACATGCATATATATATATAGCGTGGAATATATAAATAATGCTGTCTCACACCGACAGCAAATAAGAACTTTTTTCTGTTACCGATCTGTGCATGATTACTAAATATTTCTTTCTCCGTTGAAAATAATTCAATTTTTATCTTTTAGTATCAACAAATGAAAATAATAAATTCAGCTTTTAAGCTCAGTTTAGGTAACCAAATACCTTTTTTTTTTTTTTGCATAGAAATGTAGTAAATTCATTGTAAAATATATTTCGTCATTTTGCAGTAATTCATCTTTGCTTCTTTCCTAGTTTCCTCTAAATTCAAAAATATTCTTCTATCTTTGAGATTGAAGCCTATGCTTTTATTTTAAATATTAAATGCAAAATATAATCACTTCAACGTATTTTTCATTTGTTTTTTTATTGGTAATCATGTAATATTCTTATTAAGCTAATTTTTCAGCACATGAGGCATCTAAATACAGGCATAACAAAACGATAATTTGCGTTATGAATTTTTAACAAAGAAACTTAACTAAAAAAACTTAAAACTCTTTTTTCTGTAACAGTTTTGAACATTTATCTATTCTTTCGTCGGGATGACGTTATTTCTTTCAGAAAATTCATTCGTTCCATCAGAAACGGTAATGATCCCTTATGAAAGAATGTAATAAGTGCTTAAAGGTAAAAGTCGTTTCCCCGAAACAGTTTTCTATGAAAGTCAGTAAGGTTCTGGATAAATGGTTTTATTCTAAATCTCGCAAAACTGCTTGCAACAATTCAAATAAAAGGAGCATTTTAACGCTGCAAATGAATTCATGCTCCTGGACTTTACTTAAGGAGGGAAGTACGTGTGAAACGGCTTATTAAGAGCAATTTTAATTTTTGTTTAACGTATAAAGAATAAATATATTTTATTGAGATTTTAAAGTTATTTTACGGATATATTGAAGAACATTTACTGAAATTTTCAAACATTTTTCTTGAAAAATCCCGGAGATATCGGCTGCTGCACATTGTAAGTCGCCACCCGGGTCAGCAGTTTGCGTACATCCTGCAGGTCACAATTTTTATCTGAAATCATTTTTTTTAAAACTACTTTTTTTATAAGTGTCTCTTCTAGTGGAACTAAAATCATCACAAAAAATTGAAAATTTCTAATTTTTTTAGAATGGGAAAATTAAGTACGATTTTTAACTCATTTTTGATCTTTTTTTACAATAAAAAAAGTAAAAATAAAGATATGTTTATGATTCTAGTTCAACTAAAGCGTGTATATATAAACAAAAATGTGTGCTAAATTTGATAAGGATTGATCAAAAACTCTGCGAGCTAGAGTGTACGAAAATTCGAAAAAAGTAGTTTTGAGAAAAACGCGTTTGAAAAAAAAGAGTGGTATTGAAGGTAAATTTAAAGCAGTAAATGAATCAATTTTTTTTTATACTTATAGATACTAATACTTATAGAAATTTCAATCGGAGGACTCAATTGTTAAAAGAAATAAAAGGACACCTGCTAAAGTTCCCTAATACCCTTCAGATCATTCATGAAGGATTACCTGCTCATCTGCTCCAAAAGGGGCGCTCGCTCAAATGCTTATAACTTTTAAATGACTTAGAATTTTGCTTTGAAATTTTCAGGGTATATTATTGAGTAGTTGTAGAATCGATTTATGAAGAAATTTTTTTTTTTCAATTTCTTGAGACCTTTACACGTATTTCCCCCCTTAAGTCGATTAATCCTGAATGTTGTAAGGCACGTTCATTTCTCCAGTTATTCTGACGTATTACTTATCTATAATCTCTTTTTCTTGTACTTTTTGGTTTATGCGATTAGTATTTGCGAAAAATTCCTCACCATCCTTACCAAGGACATGGATGGAGATAGTTTTTTCAGAAAAAAATCAACTTTTATCACAAATCACAGCATAAATGCCCTGAATGTGACTGATGTAAGAACGTCCCCTGCAGAAATTGCATTTTTCCAGTAAATGTTGAAATACCTCACTAAATTGCCGATGTCTTTCTGAATTTTCAAGATATTCAACTGAAATTTTCTTATGAGCTGCCTATACACTTGGGCTTGAAATGATGGTAGTTAAAAAATGTTTTGTTTCGCTCATGCGCAGTTAAAAATTAATTCCTTAAATGTCCATAATTTATCAAATATTTAAAATTTTGTTTTCAAATTTCAGTATAAAGCTTCACTTGTGTGCTGTCAAGTTTTCTGAAAATTTGGTAACGTTTCGTGAAAGAATTTGTGAGCTATAAGCCTAAAACATGAGAAGGAAATTGGAGGAAGTCCTGTATCTTCGTGATATTACAATTTTTACGAAAATGCACAGAATAATTATAAAGTATAAATTACAATAATTAGCTTATTTTCTGAAATTTACAGTTATTCCCAGCTTATTTCGATCCAGGATCATCCAAAGCATTTGTCTACTTGTTTAATTCGTTGACGGTCCCGTTAATGCAAGAGCGCATGAATTTTTAAACATGACCATATGTGTAAAAAAAAGGTTTTTGTATCAGACTAATTGCTAAACATGGAAATACGAAAATTCTGTATTGCGTCTATTAATTTGGCCAGGGACTATTTTTTAGTATAACTTCTGAACTTGAAAATAAAACCTTATTTTGTAAAAATAATACTGTTCGCTCGAGAAGCTTTGTTTTTTTTTTTTTTTTCTGCCAAATGTGAATTGTATATAATCAAGTTATTTGGCAGCGCTCAATACTAGAAAAATTTGCAAATAGATTGCATATTTTTCCAGTAGAATATTTAAGTTTTGCACATTCATAAATAACATATACGCAGAAATTTTTACAGCTGAACACCCTAATACACTGATAAAATATTTAAGACTAAAACGAAGAATATGTATTCAGTAACGAATTTCCCTCGCGCAAATTTCGATTAAACTTTCCAGCGTTCTAGAAAATTTCCCTTTTGCAAAATTTCATGAAAGAAACCTCATCCTCTTTTAAAACATGTGATGATCCACACACAGTATAATAGATTGTAATCATTCCCCGGCGGCGGAAGCCATTTTCTCGACACCGTTTTCATTGCAGCAAAAAGGACTTTTCCTGTGCTAGCACAATTTAAACAAATTACTTTTTCCCTAAACTGTTAGAAATAGCTTTTGACAATTCAAATGAAACATGTTATAGTAAGGAACATTTCATTTTCCTTACACAAAATGTTATCCGTTTTATTCTCTCAGGTGTAGTTCAGTGGTTTCATTAATGAATTGGTTAAAAGAGAAGATATAGTTTAGTAAACCGTACATTATGTAGTTTTAAGGTATACGAGTACTTGCAATAAAACTTTAGGTATTATTGTTATAACTTAAGGTTAAGGCAATAAAAATTTAATCGTTAATACATGCAATGTAATTTTAGGAAGCATCTTACAAAGGAAACAGAAAAATCTTTTATGACTATTGTACAGGTTTTTTACCTAATTATCCCGGATTTTTTCTTAAGTAACAGTTTTGGATATTTTTTAAAGAATTTTCGTTAGTTGACTTTGAAATAATGTTTGTACACGGTTTTATTTAACTTGAATTGTAACGGCAGGCTTTTAAGCGGTTTTAGACCACTATTACTGCATAAATTATTTTCAAACTTTCCACGCAAGCTTATCTTCGATGACAATACAATATACCATCCATTTTATAATTTATTATAACATTAATTAGGAAAGAAATTAATAATTTTGGCTATGAGGAAATCATCAGAATTATTTGTCGAATGGCGACGATAGCTTTGTTTGAATAATGCAACGATGTTATTTAACTTGAATTGTCACGGAAATTTGTTACGCGGATTTCGCCCACTATTACTGCATAAATTATATTCAATCGTTGCACACAAGCTTATCTTCGATGACAATACAATATTCCATCCATTTTATAGTTTATTATAACGTTAATTAGGAAAGAAATTAATAATTTTGGCTCCGAGGAAATTATCAGAATTATTATTTGTCTAATGGCATCGATAGCTTGATTTGAATAATGCAACGATGTTATTTAACTTGATTTGTGACGGATGTTTGTTACGCGGTTTTCGACCACTATTACTGCATTTTAGTTTTTTTAAAATAAAACCGTGTAACTTAAAATATTTTTTGGGGATTTAATCTTTATTTAAAACTCGCAGATTTAATCATAGCATACAACAACGAAAATTTCATGCAGTGAAAATACACTTTGACGGCACTGTGATAACAGAAACAATTCATCGTCCTCGGACACTGAAGGAAAACAAAAATAATTCAGTTCATGGTTTTATAACTCGCGAAAAAAATACCGCATATTAGCTAGAGAAATATAAGGCATAATTTTTTCGCAAGGCGCTAATCAATGTTCCTTTCAGAACGAAATAGAAGATTCGCGTGCTAAGGAATCCATCTGAAAAACGAACTTCCATTGAACTTGAATGGATTCGTCCTTTTCGGCCATGCGCAGAAGCGTAGAAGCGCTAGAACCTCGTCGTCGAACTATACCCTTGAGAACTTGCTACCCAACTTGACTTTAAGAAAATAGCTTATAATGCATGCTTAATTTTTTAACACGTTGACTGCCGACACGCTGACGGCCAGCGCTGTTTGTAGTTTGTTTGCAACACGTTTGTAAACAAAACAAAAATAGTGAGTGCAAACTCGAAATTGCACACATCAATGCAGAAAAACATGGATAATCTTGTGAAAACAATTAGCAGGATACGGTACAACTCGTTTGGGTCAGGACGTGTCGAATTTTGTCCGAGTTTTTTTTACCGCATCCTGTAATGTCTAGTTAAACTTTTGAAAATTTGTACTAAAATCGATTGTCACATGTAATACACGTGGAAAAAGAAAGTAACATAATAGCTTGGTAATAATTAGTAATTTTAATCAAGTTTGATGCTATTTTGTAAATGCAATTATTAATTACAATTATTTTAAAACGTTTATTTTAAAAGTAATTACAGACCTCAACGTAGGAAGTCAAAAAAAGTCTGGGATTTGCTCGACTCCAAAACATAACATTATAAGCAAAAAAAAAAAAAAAACGTAAAATATGAGATAAGCAAGGTAAGTTTGTATTTGAATATTTTTTCACTTATATGTTGTGCTGTCGAAAAAACTCGGAATAGTTTTGACTGTTTAGGTTGGCAAATCTACAGCTAATTATTTAGAACGATTAAACAATTTGAAAAATAATTGATTTTTTTTCAAAACTTGTATCCTCAAAGAAATCAACATTATCAAGCACATGGAAAGATCGATAACTCCACATTTTAACAAGAAGTTCCGTCTAGAACTATACGAGCCTACTTTCCCGTATACAGCGAATATTTATAATCTAGCTATCTCTCTCTCTGTCTTTCTCGTTTAGCTTTGGTTCTTAATTGCTTCAAATATACCGTTTTCAACGGTTAATACATATTCATTCAATCATTCATTTATTAAGTCATTCATGTATTTATTCACTCATTTATTCATTCATTCTTTTGCTTATTTATTTAATCATACATTAATTCAAAAATATTCTTGAAAATCCCGATCAAAAAATTTCATAGGAAAATAGGCTCGTTAGTTCTGGATGAACTTTCTATTTGTACATGTTCTACATCATAAGAGCTTTCCGATAAAGTTTCTTCCAAGCAAATCGGTCCGGTTGATCAGGAATTATATAGGATTGAAATTTCCCCGCAGGCGCTATGTTATTTTTTTTGAACTGCTCAAAAATGAACAAAAATTGTTCAAATCAATATTTCACGCCAAGAACTTCTTCCAGTGAGCTTGTTCATGGGAACTTAGATCTTGTACCCAGAGTTTACATAATTTGCTTCATTTTCACCCATAGGCGCTAATGTTAAAATTTTTTGAACTGTTCAAAATTGAACAAAAAATTGTTTAAATCAAAAGTAAAATGTGGAAATGAGATGTCCTCGCCAAGATCTTTCGAATGGTAAAAAAAAATTTCGACTCGGACAATTCGTTCAAGAGTTATAACGGGGGGGGGGGGGGCGGGGGGGGGACAGACCGACAGACAGGCGGACAGACACACTTTTTCCACCCCATCTCAAAACCCTACTTTCAATTTTTTTATTTTTCAATTTTTATTTAATTACTTCACTTATTTTTGACTTTTCTTGATTTTTAACGATATTTTCACGATACATTAAGCCGTCTTCCATGCTATATTATTATTTTTTTTTACTTTTACGGGAAAGTATGCTAAAAAGTAACTTTTTAATTTTTTTTATTAATCCTATGACCCCAGCAAAAAATCATCTTTCATATAGAACCTAATTTTTTGCACTTTTGCACACAGGTTTTTCAAAAATCTTATCAATTTTATTTATTTATTTTTACAACTACTAAATGTTAATATAAGACTTCATTCCCACAATTTAAAATAAGTCTTTGTCTCAGAAATGAATATATATATATATACTTTTATGTAAGTGAACAAAGTTTTTTAACATCCCGTTTGAAACATTCGAAGAAAAACAGCGTCAGTTTCACGTAAAACATTTGAGAAATGTTAATTATTTTAAAGTCTTGTTTTATGCTTGGATGTATTTAACACAAGAACATTAAAATATATACATAATTACAATTTCTGCACTTACTTACCTTACTAGATATTTTTTAAAAAATCTTTAAACAACATTTTTTCTTCTAGTTTCAAAGAGAAACATTAAAATGTATCCCTATAGCTCATATCTGTGCTTCAAAAAGTAGAGTAAACGTCATTTGTTACGCCCGAGTTCCTTTTGTAATTAACTTAATTGCTTAGAAGGTGTGAGAATAAAAAGGAAAAAAAGGCATTCTTTCAAACAAAAAAATGTAACGAGTAACATATATATATATATAATAAGAAGCTCGGAAAATCTCTCAAAGATAAAAACTTCATATTAAATTCATATATGATTTCCTCGAGGTTTATCATCCACATTGTGAAGATTTTGTGTAGTGTGAAGGTAACTAAATGAAGATATTGTAAACCTATTCTAATGATTAAACGTAATTTTCGTCATCAACGCTAAAAATAGATGGAAATCAATTACCAAAAGTTGTAAACAAGAGAGAAAACAAAGCTCAAGTATGATTATGCTATATTACATAATCAGGGTTGGTATTCTTCCCAGGACGGTGGCAAAAACGGCAACATTCTAATTGTTTTTAAGTAATGAGCAGTACGGTCATATAATTTAAGTTTGAAAATGTAGAAATAATTGAAATAGTTTTTAAATAATGAGCAGTACGGTCATATAAGTTGATAAGTTTGAAATTGTAGAAAAAATTGAAATAGTTTTTGAAAAAAAAAAAAATTGGTCTGTAAAACCTAGAAAAAGTAACTGGGTGGAAACAAAAGGAACAGTGCATTTAATTTTCTATTTATGTTTTTTTACGATAAATTCTATATATCGATTAATTTATTTTTTTATAAAATTGTTTTTCATTAACTGTATATTTCTAGTATTATAATACATATGTTGTATTCATTTAACTCGGTGCTAAAAGTAAGTATGAATAACATTAATTCGAAACTGAAATTTCTTTTATGTGATCTTTTAGCACTTATCATGGAGTCGCCATCAAATTTCTAATTTTAAATTGGAAAATTATATGCAGAGACTAAATAATATATTTCCTACCCTAAATGTCAGTTTGAATAATTTTGTGATAAACGTAAAGAAACTAATTACAATGACATTGCTATAGTTACGTGACAATTTTCGTCATAAGGTCCAGAATGAAATCTATTAAAAATATTTACAAGAAAGAAATGTATGAAAAATATTCTAATAATATTGGAAAATATTCAGACAATATACGAAAAAAAATCAAATGTACAAAATTACAGAAATATTCAAATAAAATTAGTGTTTTTTTTAATTATACGGCCACAACAATTTTTTAAAAAACTTTCCGTTATTTCATGTACGCGCAACAAGATAAACGCTCAATTGAGTTACCCGTCTTGAATGGATTACTAGCAAAAACTAAGCAGCACTACTTCCCACTAGGGTATATGTATATAACAAATTTAGTTTGATTTTAAGTATTATGGACACAGAAAAGTGTTAAAGTGAAAATGCGCTCTGTCAGCCCAAATTCCCTAAATTTTTATTTTACGGACATTTAAAAGAATGGATTTGGAAACTAGCTTAAGATCTAACGTTGTGTTTTTATATCAATGCGTGCGTGAAAATGTGTGTGTACGCACATTTGGGGTCGCTAGATACTTAGTTGTTAAACATTTCATAAACATCATTAATACAAGTATTATAAAATAATATTCAATTCATAATCAAAGGGTGTAAATGTTCTGCACACACTCTCAGAAATGCATGCTCAAAACTTACGAAACTTTCGTCGTATTTGACGATGTGGCTTCGTGAAAAATGCTCAGAGTCAACCTTTCGTCAAATTGACGAAATTTGGGTAGGGACTTTTTTAAGTCACGTGATCACGCGAGGAAAGAATCGTTGTTAATGACGAAGTTTTCTTGACGATTGAAGAATCGTCAAATGTGAGAGTTCCATTTCTGAAAATGCACATTACAGCTTCTAGCGGTAATACTTTAAAGACTGTATGCAACATAATGTTCAATCGCTGTTTTTGAAATTTTCTGTATAAATAATTGAAAAATTACCTGAAATACGTGTACTTGTTTATTGTGGTATATCTCGAAGCCAAAGTCCGAGTTGTTGAGGGGTAAAGGGTTATGTTCTTGAAGATATTTGTCTCCTCCAGTGAAATCGATTCAAACATATCATTGTTGATTCAAGCTTTAAATTTTCTTTTTGAAAAAAAAAATGGTTTTGTTTTGTAAAGTTCACATATTTTGTACACTTCTACTCCAAACTGAAAAATTAGAGATTTACTCATATAAAACTTCATAAAAACGGAATACTAAAGGGCAAAAAGAAAGGAAATACTGAACTTTTTGGGGTAAAGTACTGTACTAATTTATTGCGAGGAATATTTATATTTCTTAAATAGCACATATATAACTCGAAATATAAAGCGCCTTTCTTTTGAAAATGAAATTCACCACTTTGTTTTTAGCTACAGATCCTTTTCTTTCTTGGACCAAGTCCAGTGCATTACTTGCATATGAAAACAAGTAGAAGTAACGTTTTTTTTTTTCCTTAGTTAAAAATGAGCTCGCCTTTTGCATTTATTCATCACTTTATATTTTCTTTTTTTATTTTAGTAAATAGTCACGTTTTCACGTCATAGTTTTAAGCAAAAACTTTAATAAATTGTTTACATTTTATTTACAGAAGCTTGAAACTAATTAAGTTCACTATCATTCATCTACTAGAGTAGTTTCCATCAAAAATTCAGAGTTAAATTCAAGCGAAATACATTTTTACATATTAAATCCTTATGGAAAAAATTGGTACATAGTCATTAAGGTCCGTGCTGCTATAGTGAAATAGTGCTGTTTCAAGAACTAAAATTAATATTTTCGCTGAACTCTTTAGTTATATTTTAGCAAGTTACGAAATTATGTCATATAAATTTACATGCTGATTAACCTCTTTAGAAACCAGAACTAAGCACAAACAATTTTAACGCAATTTTTTGGTTCTCTGATTTAAAAAATGATTACAAAACAAACTAACTACATTTTTTAAATTTTAATTAATAATTGGTTTAAATAATAATTAATGCCTAATTTCCATGTTTTCCATGTTTTAAACGAAGTAAACTATCTTGATTAATTTCCAAAACAATTGGGTGTGTTAGCTTTCAAATTGCACAAACAGTAGTTAATAAACAGTATTTTAAAATGTACCCAATTGGGTACACTTGGAATGAAGAGGTTAAAATTACCTTTTCTCTCCTTTTCCGGGATTAGTAGAGTATTTGAACGAACATGATTTTAAACTCTGAGAAATACGGCTGCTGTAAGTGACAAATTCTCAAGTGTTTATACCGTGGAAATTCTCCAAAAACCCAGAAATCCTCGCGATGGAGCAGAAAGTTGTGACCTCTCAGAAGAAAAGTTTATTGGTACTGATGCTGTACCTGCTCGGGTTAAAAAAATTAACAGTAAGATGTTGAAAAGCTAGAAAAGGACTTATGGTTATAATTTATTGAAATTGCCGTGTAAGGGTGCATAATGCCTACTCCCATTATCTTTAGTATATTTGCTGCAGCCAGTCATAAAGATTATTCGATAGCATGAAGAAACATTTTCCAGTTCTACCACAAAAAAAAAAAAAAAAAAAATAAATAAATAAATAAATAAAAACTGACTGGCAGAGTGCCAAGAATTTAATCATGTTCAAGGGAAAAACTCCTGGTATGTGGAATGTGCTGTACTTTCTCCCCGTTTTAATTATTTTAGCATACTTGATTTCTCCCGAGCCGACAGGGTGGCGTAGTGGTAAGGCAGCAGTCCTCGTACGCCCAAGGTCGCGGGTTCAAACCTGGCCCGAGTCGGTGGATTTTCAAGATGCAGAAAATCGCCTACGCCCATGTCGTATGATTATGCGGCATGTAAAAGATCCCTTGAGTAGACATTTTACTTGAGTACTCTCGGCTAAATTAAATTCCTAGTGCATATTGCATCAATGAGAACTCAGGTACCGCCATTTAGTGGTAACTGAGCGTCAAAATTCTCATGCGGCGAATGTACCACACTCATTGTGGTGCCGCTGAAAGAGATGGTACCATTACTGGGGAGCTTACAAGGTCTGCAATTATTGTAAGGCCCAATCCCGCAGCCTCATTGGAAAGGAAATTAAAGGATTTCTCCCGAACCAATGTTATATGACAGTTTATAAGTGTGGTTATTATTTTCCACTTTTATAATAAATAAAGGTGTGAAAAGTACGATTTGGAAGCTTAGAATTTTGTGAAAACAAAACAAGACTTTCACAAGATGTTTGAAAATAAAAAAAAGGCTTCAAAGCTATACCACAAATTACTGATGTCTTACTCTCTGCACAAACCTATTCGTGGTTTGAAAATAAAAAAGAAGGCTTAAAAGCACTTGATTGATTTGAATTTTGAGAAGGAGCCCGAATTACCTCTGATGTGACCCCTGCTAGTTCCACGTTAGTTAAAACAAATAAAACCATTAGCCTCTGAAGCTATAATTACACTTAACACATTATGAGCGGGCGACGTAGCACGCGCAATTTACTATGTTCCGCAGCGGGCTAAGTTGACTAAATTTTAAAAAATTCCAAAATATACACCACTTCATACATTATATGAAACATTATTTTTTTCCCTGTGTGACTTAAAAGTGGTGATTTTTTAAAAGTGGTGACTTAAAAGTGGTGAATACCAGCCGCGCTTTTAAACGGCAATGCACGAATCGGGTACTAGTAGCTGCCACCCGCTCATAATGTGTTAACATATAAGTGCCCTTTTAGGTTAAATTGACTAGATTAAAGGTTTTCTCAAACCAAAATCACTAAAAGAATAAAATAAAAAACATCTTTAAACATTCTTTTTCGCACGTAAAATTCACTGCTTTTCATATTTCTCCCCCTCTTTTTCCGAAAATTTTTATTCAGTTTTGGCTGACGTCCCGTAAATTACGTGCTCGCATACCCAGAGAAGAAATAGTGCTTCTGAATTAGCTGGAAATGCAAGTCCCTTTTGAATTTAACCATCGCAGCACATTTCCTAAGTTTCAAGCACTCCAAATAAGATCGTTCAGGCACGTTTCCAAGCTACGCTTGTGGGTTGTGAATATATGAAGCCGTAAAATGTTTGCTCCAAAATACATAAATACTGATTCAAAAGTTAAGAATACTTAAGATGTAAATTATTGTTTAGAAAGGCTATTTGGGTTTGGTCAGCTTATTTCTACAAATCGCTGATAGGAATGAACAGTGTCATATCTGCAAAATGGACATTTTTCAGGAGAGGAGTTTGAGCGTTTTACAATTTGTTTTATTTAATTACTTTTTTTGTTTCGATGATTATTTTAATCGATTTTGTTCAGAAAATCGTTATTGTTCTAGTTTTCTTTCACATGATGGATATTAATGATGTGAAAAAAAATAGAAGTAACCACAAAAAGTAGTTATTACAGTCAGGGCCTTATTTACCATTAGGCCCGTGAGGCCCGGGCCTAGGGCCCCCGCTTTGAGGGGGCCCCCTAATTTATTATTATTATTATTATTATTGTAATTTAAAATTTTTAGAAAAATACTTAAAAATAGCATTTTTCAAAAACAAACTGTTAGTGTTCTGTTGCTTCACAGAAAAGTTGTATAATTAAATTATTTTAAAACCACAAGGAATTTTCACTTTGGGGGCCCCCAAATTTTGGTCTGACAATTTGAAATTTGAAAAACAAAATCGATTTTGCACTTTGGGGGCCCCGAGATTTTATTCAGACATTTTGTAATTTAAAAACAAAATCATTTTACATGTTGGGGCTCCCAAATGTTAGTCTGACTCTTTGACATTTGGAAAAGAAATTGGTTTTTGCGCTTTGGGAGCCCCCAAATTTTGGTGTGACTCTTGAATGTTATGTTTAAAAAAAATGTTTGTTGCGTGAGGGGCCCCCAAACATGAGTTGTGCCTATAGTGATTCAAAATGTAAATCGGGCCCAGATTACAGTATTGCCCCAAAAAAATGCAGTTGGCCACTAGCCTTCATTTTTTAACATTTACTTACGGCAGTATTCCCGTTATAAAGATCGCATAAATCTGAAAATTTTGATATAAAAACCAAAAAAAAAAAAAACTATTTTTTGCAGCTATGACACTGTTCATTTCTATAAGCGATATCTGGATGACAATTTATTATTATTGTTGCTATATTTCTTCAGATATCGCAATAATGTATATTAAGATTTCAAAACTAGAAGTGCAAATTGCTGAAATCTTACTGTCTGCACATAATAACCCTATTCTAAGTTTGAAAATAAAACTAAAAAAAAAATGTGCGAAATGTGAATTTTCTGATAACTATTTTTCGTATGTGTAATTTATACGACTAGCCGGCATGGTGGCGTCCTGGGGAGGCGAGGGACTCGTACGCCCCAGTTAATAGGATCGAGTCTAGTAGTGTTGGTGGATTTTCAAGATGCAGAAAATCGTCTGCACTCATGCCGTAGAATTATGCGGCATGTAAAGGATCCCTTGAAGTAGACATTTGGTTTGGATACTCTCGGTTAAATTTAATTCCTGGTGCAATTTGGCATCAACCGTTCACCTTTCAGGTGAAGAACTTGGACTTCAAAATTCTCATGAAGCGTTAATCACTGGTGCACTCCCCGTACTTCGTATATGATGTTCATTCAACACGAAAGAGGAAAGTTTGTTTGCTGTGATTGTCAACTTTCATTTTAAACTAACATTTAAATTATAGCTTAAATAAAGATTTTAGTTATAAGTATCTGAGTAGTTTGTACATGTCAGGTTGCCTTTGAACAGTCCTAAAAGCTTACAGTGTAGTGAACAGTGCGGAACAAACAGGAAAGTAGGGAGCATATTTTTACTGTTACGTTTTTGACCGTACGGAAGGGTGCAGGGAACTTAAAAAGCAACTTTTTTAAATATCAGTGAATTATTCTCAAAATCGTAATATTTCTTTATATTGTAAAAACATAGTATTTGGTAAAACATATTTTGAATGGTTCTTGAGATAATAAAATTTTAATGAAAAAAAAAAAAAAAAACCTGCCGCCCGCGCATAATGTGTTAATATAAGCAATCTTAACAGTTAGCTCCTGAATCTTTCAAAATAAATTAATAATCTAAATTTTTTTATTCTTTTATTTTTTTCTTTTGAAAAGAAATTTGAAAGATTCATTTTAAATTGTTTTTTTTTTTTTTTTTTTGCCTTATAAAATATAAAGAAAACTTTAACATTTGTTTTTATGCATCAAATGAGTGTAAGGAAAAGTCTGGTGAATCTGTGCTCAAAGCAATTGATCATGGAACATTTTAAAATTTAGCTATTTTTCGGTATTTTAAAATTTGATTATCTCAAGAACCATTTAAAATTTGTCTTCAAATTTTTACTAAGTACTGTCTGTTTACAGTTAAAAGAAATGACAAAATTTGCACATCAATTCACTCATAATTTTAAAAGTCAGTTTTGAAGGTCGCCTGAACCCTAATGACGGGTCAATCCTAGCCTTCAAACAATTTGTTGTTGTGTTTACTTCTCAGTCAACGTACTTACAAAGATTAGTCAACGTAAGCATAAGTTCATTTGCACATTCTGTTTTTTAAATGTACCACCAATAAACAGTTTTAGAGGTCACTTGTACCCTAATGACAAGTCAATCGTAGCCTTCAAACAATTTTTGTTGTGTTTACTTCTCAGTCAACGTACTTACACAGATGAGTCAACGTAATCATAAGTTCATTTGCACATTCTGTTTTTTAAATGTACCACCAATAAACAGTTTTAGAGGTCACTTGTACCCTAATGACGGGTCAATCCTAGCCTTCAAACAATTTTTGTTGTGTTTACTTCTCAGTCAACGTACTTACACAGATGAGTCAACGTAATCATAAGTTCATTTGCACATTCTGTTTTTTAAATGCATCACCAATAAACAAAGGAAAACAATTGCAACGATGCATTGAAAACCAAGTACCAGGAGCCTGCTTCAGAAAAATAGAACACACCAGAATATACTCGATAGGTGAATGGAACATAAAATGAGGGTAAGAAACTTCCCTTTTCAGACGAAAAATACTCATGACTGAAAAGGCTGTGAAGAAAGCATTTCTGTCACGCGAGCTCGCGTTTAGCGAAAGCGTTTTCTTCGTTTTAGAAATAAGTTTCCCTTTTCCTTGTTTATTTTTGCTTTGTTTTCATTCGTTTCGGCTTTAATGCACTGAATAGAGAGTGAGGGTTTTGGATTTGTTAAAGAATGTAATTCTGGTATCCAAACGATTCTCTCCTAAAATCACCCACATCAAATGAACAGAAAAATGGAACAAAAATTGTTCAAATCAAAAAATATTTCTCGTAGAGAACTCCTTCGAGTAACCTTCTGTCAAGGAACTTTGATCCTATGTCTGGGACATATATAATTTGCTTCATATTTCCCCCCATAGGCATTAATGTAAGATTTTTTGAACTGTGGTGCTCCATGGTCCGCATCAATGACCATAAAACTAACGTAAGCTGGTGAAATCTGTAATGTATTCAAAGAATCGCTTTTTCTTCGGAATGTGTCGTAAATTGCGTATAGAGCTCTGGTTCGTTGCTCATTTCTGTAAAAGCAAAGGATAGAGCAACATAACTCAGTTTCGGCAGCTCATTAGCATGCCAGTTTGATAGATTAAATTTTTTCGCAATTTGCCAGTATTCCTGACAATCTTGGTGGCAGGATGAGGCTTGATATTTTTTAGACGTATTCCAATAATCTGCGACTTTTGTATTGATTGAGATGCAGACAGCAATTTTCAATAAAATGGACTGCGATTCCTGCAACTTAGAATTCATTTTTTCGGTTGTAATTTCGAGCCCTTTTTGACATGTTCGTGTTCAAAGTTTAAACCTTTTTAGTTGTTAATAAAATTGTTGTTAAAAACATGTCTGCTCATTCACCAGGGGTCCAGCACACACCAAAGCACCATAAACTGTTCAAAATAAAATTCTTTAAATCAGAAAATATTTCCCGTTAAGAGCTCTTTCGAATAAGCTTGTTCAAAGAAAGTTGGATCCTATGTCCAGGGCTTGCATAATTTGTTCCCTGTTCTTCACAATCGCGAATGTTAAGTTTGTTTGAACTGTTCAAAATAAAACGAAAAACTGTACAAATCAAAAAATGAAGTTTGGAAACGAGATGACCTCATTGAGATCTTTCGAATAGAAAAACCTACTTTATTATTATTTTTTATCAATCTTTATTTAATTACTTCACTTATTTTTGACTTGATTCTTTGCTTTTAACATTTTTTTGATGCATTAAGGCTTCTTTCATACATTTTTCCTTTAAAAAAAAACTTTTAAAGGAAAGTATGCTGAAACGATACATTTATTACAGACACACATTTTAACCATCTCGAAACCCTAATTTCAAATTTTTATTTTTCTATCTTCATTTAAATCTACTTAATTTTGTTTAGACCTTTTTTTTATTTTTAACGATATTTTCATGATACATTAAGCCTTCTTTTATATTTTTTCTCCCTTACTTTTACGGGAAAGTGGGCAAAAAATGAAATTCAGAGTTTTAAGACAGTTTTCAGAAGAAAAAAAGATAATTATCAAATTCGAAACTGCAATATAATCATAAAATTCTAACAGCAAAACTAAAACAGATAAGACAGAACATAGCTAAAAAACGAATGAATGGAGAATAAAGTTCTATTTTCACGTTCCATTGCCCAGCCAGTTTGTGCTATAGGGTGTAAATAAAAAGTTACAACCACTCGTGTTGCTGATAAGATAATCAGCAAGGAATGCACGTCCTTCCAAGTCTAAAACTTGTAATCACGTCCACTGAAGTTGTTCCCTCGTAAGCAGCCCTGATGTTCCCCATCTCTTTGTCTCCTTCATTTTATCGCCTATTATGTTAGCCACGTAGAATGGGATAAGACGTGATAAGGGCCCAACAAATACAAGAATGGTGGATACAAGAATGGAGGGCGTTTTTATCCGGGTATTTAGGAAGCAAAAAATAGAAAAAAAGTGCAAAATGATTTTTTTTTCTGATTCAATGATTTGATTTCTTTCTGAACTTCGAAGTGTGGAAAGCTATGGAAGATTAAAAATTGCATATGAGGTGATCTTTATTCTATGCAAAAAAATACGTGCAGTATACCACTCGACAAAAAAAAATAAATAAATAAATATAAATAAAATTATTATTTTTTAAAAAGGTAGACTTTTTTTAAACGAAATATTTCAAGTAAATATATCCTTACTTAAACCTAATGTAATCTTGTAGAAAAAAAATTTAAAAAAAGGGAAATTTCATAAAAGTGCTTATAGTTATATAGTAAAACCTCTCAATAAGGGACACTAAGGGGACTGGAAATTTTGTCCCTTAAATAGAGGTGTCCCTTCCTCGGAGGTTCATAAATTGATGCATACACATATAGTGTATTAACTTAGTTTAACTTTTTAATAGTAAACATGTGTTACCATTTAAGCTTAAATACTGGAAATGTCTCATGCATACAAAATATAAGTTGAAATTATTGAAATTTAAAATTTTTTCATTGAAAAACTGAAATTTTAGCATAAATTTCGCATTGCAAAGTTTTGTAACTTACAGAAATTTATTCGAAGTAATCTGTTAGATGGGTTTGTTTCAAAGTACGTAATTTGGGCAATACAGTAGAAATTACGTTCATTGCACTTTTTACAATTCTTGCATAAAAAAACTTGTTGGTACTGTCGGTCCTTGCTGAACACGCATGTATTCCACTGTACAAAAGAGGGAAAGGGCTTTACAAGTAAGTTTTGTCAAGTACATTAAAATACACTTGTTTCTTTGTTCATGCTTCTAGGACTCATACCAACTTTCAGAAGTTAATTTTTAGAAAAGAGAAAGGGAAAAGAACTTTAGCTTCCAGTAAATTTTCTTATCTATATAACTTGAATTTTGGAAATATTTCTCTAAGAATGTCCCTTAAATAGAGTGTCCCTTATTCAGAGGTAAATACATTGCAATCCCTATTCAAAGGGACTGGGACGAGAAAAAAGTCCCTTAATTAGAGGTGTCCCTTTTTCGGAGGTGTCCCCTAAAGGAGGTACCACTGTATCATTAAAAATGTTTTGTGCTAATCTCAAATAGTGCTTGAACTGTTTCACTATAGCACTATTTTGAAAGGGCTTTCAAATCTTCCTAAACCTTTGCATAAACGTAGATATAACTTATTAAGAGGTTATGTAGTATTGCAAAAAAAGAAAAAAAGAGTTTCAGGAAAGAAAACGCTCTTGGGAACTTGCTTTATTTCTTCAAAGCATTTAGTTTTCTTGTTATGAGTTTACCACTTAAAAAAGGGTTTCCAAATCCTTAAAAGTTATGTAACAATGAAAAAAACTGCTTATAACATTAAATATCCTTTTTAAAAAACGTCATTCTTTTAGTTTCTTACTAAAGATATGATTTCAAACTCTTTAAAAAAAATTCATTTAAGCAGGCCGAGCTATATAAAGAGATTAAGTAATATTGCAGTGAAAATGAGTTCAATGCCAAAAAAACCAACTTTATTTAGGACTTTCAATTAAGCATTATCACTTTACTATGTTACTATAATAAAATTTCTAACTCTTAACCCTCTAATGCCCAAGTTCTGTTATCATCGTTCGCCTTGAGAGGGAGTTGGGAATTAGAGGTTTAATTAAACATTTATTTCATTGTCTTACATTGTGGGTAATAGTTTGATAGACATTTTTAGCTTTATTTTTGTTCAATCATTTCCTTTAAATTATTTAAATTTGACTTAACCGTCGAATGCCCAAGTTTTGTTATCGCAATCCGCCTTGAGGCGGAGTTGGGAATTAGAGGGTTAAAATTCAATTGCAATCGTACTTGTAGACAACTTAATCCGCAACATACGGTTTTGATATGTTACATATTTGTTTTTAATAAACAACTTTATTCAGGACGTTCAAATAAGCATTATCACTTTACTTTGTTACTATAGCATGATTTCTAACTCTTAAAATTCAATTGCAATCGTACTTCTAGACAACTTAATCCCTCAGCATACGGTTTAGATATGTTTTATATTTGTGTTTAATAAACAACAACTTTATTTAGGACTTTTAAATAAGAATTATCAGTTTACTTTGTTACTATAACAGGATTACTAACTCTTAAAATTCAATTGCAATCGTACTTGTAGACAACTTAATCCCTCAGCATACGGTTTAGATATGTTACATATTTGTGTTTAATAAACAACAACTTTATTTAGGACTTTTAAATAAGAATTATCAGTTTACTTTGTTACTATAATAGGATTACTAACTCTTAAAATTCAATTGCAATCGTACTTGTAGACAACTTAATCCCTCAACATACGGTTTAGATGTGTTACATATTTGTGTTTAATAAACAACAACTTTATTTAGGACTTTTAAATAAGAATTATCAGTTTACTTTGTTACTGTAATAGGATTACTAACTCTTAAAAATCAATTGCAATCGTACTTCTATACAACTTAATCCCTCAGCATACGGTTTAGATATGTTACATATTTGTGTTTAATAAACAACTTTATTTAGGACTTTTAAATAAGAATTATCAGTTTACTTTGTTACTATAATAGGATTACTAACTTTTAAAATTCAATTGCAATCGTACTTCTAGACAACTTAATCCGCAACATACGGTTTAGATATGTTACATATTTGTACTTGATGTATATTTATGTGACACGTATTCGCATAACGATAAATACTACATGAATGACGTTTTGTAGCGTATTAATGCATATAAATAAAATTACCAAAACAAAATCAATAAAACGTCAATGTGGTTCATACATTACCGAAAGCTAATACGGAGAAAATACTTTGTCTGCAGAGACGAGTAACTCAAAAGAATGTCTGCTCAACCGGCAGGCAAGTACCACACATATATCTCGCACTGATATTAAATTTCACCATTTTCAAAACGACTTTTTATTTCTAGATTGTAAGATACCAGTTTATTTCATATTTCTAGAAAAAAAAAGTATGAAACAAATTTTCGCGAAAAAAATACTGTTTACAAAAAGCTGATCTCAATAAAAGCATTCCACTAAATTATCACACGCAAATTCCTAATCATCAACTGCTTCAATTTCTTCTCCAAATTACAAACTTGAATCACTTTTCGAAACATTTCAAGACCATAATTACCGCAACTGCTTTATTTTGGGCTAATAGCCGGCAATACATCAGCGCCGGAAATTAGTAAATTCCCGACACTATCCTCGACTACTTCCCCGTCATCTCCTGCATCTAGGAATTAACTTCCTGCTCTCCAGGAAATTGTCCATCTTGCGTAAATGTGAATCCTGGAATTTCACCTCCGCTCCCTGTGAATCTAAAGTATTGAATTCGAAGTGGAATCCGATCTCAGCGATCTCTGAGCCGCTATTTATCTTCTCACAATCGTGTTGTCCTTCAAACAAAGGCTCAGCTTTGATTTCGCAGCTTAAGAAAATTAAAATCAATGTCAAGTTTCAGGTTTTGGTTAGAAACACTTTGTAATTGCATCTTTTTGGAAAACACATGAACAAGTGTCCTTTATCACTGGTAGATATCACTGGTCCAGATATCACTGGTGTCCTTTATCACATGAACTGTGGTCATCGACAGAGTCTGGGTGCTTGCCTTTTCAGGTGGAGAAACCGGACGTGAAATTTCTCATACAGTGCCGCTGAAAGTGCTGGTACCAATCTCTCGGGAACGTACTGGGTCGGCAATTGGCCGAAGCCAACAGCAGCCCGTTAGAAAAAAATGACGTAGCCACAATTTGCATTAACTAATTAAGCACAATTATGTAATCGAAACGATCTTTTGCAATGATGGCAGATAAGTACATATAAAGAACTCAAAATGCAGGAAGTTATAAATATCTGATCCTGTCTTGCAATACAAATATGCATTCTAAGCATCATATAATAAAAGTACATATAAAAAACTCAAAATGCAGGAAGTTATAAATATCTGATCCTGTCTTGCAATACAAATATGCATTCTAAGCATCATATAATAAGGCATGAGAAATTGCACTCGTAATTTAGCCGATAACATCCAAGCCAAATGTCTACTCAAGGGAGCTTTTACATGCCGCATGCTTTTCTGCTTCTTGAAAATCCGCCGATACTGGTATTCTTGATCCTCAGACCTGGGACGTACGAGCCTGTAGCCTTACCACGAAGTCGGATGGCTTTATCCTTAGCTTTAGTGTAACAAATGTATGATACATATTTAAATTTTTGGTAAATTTCATGTTTATTTTCAAACTAGCGGTACCCGCACGGCTATGCACGTGTTAAAAAATGAAAAGACCAGTCGATTCGCTATTGTGTATATAGCTATAACTTTTTAAAGTGTAAATTATGTTATTTTATTAAAATGAATTCCACATCAATAAAAATTAGCCGCCCATGACAATCAACCAGCGATCCTACACATTTAAGCATTGGTTTTTACAAAACAAACAATAAAAAATAGAAAAACGAAAGAAAGAAACGAAAAAGAAAACATTTAAAAGAAAACGCATTCTGTTTGTTTAGTTCAAGTACCCACACAAAAAGGACGTTTATAATCCATTGCAATAGTTTTAATTAATACATTTTTACTATAATTAGTTTTTATCTATTATTCATTGACGGCAAAACAGAAAGACGAAATTTTGTTGCGCCCAAATAGACAAATAACATGTTTGCTAATTCACTGGAGAAATAAATTGAATAAATAAAAATATAAATAGTAATAATAAGTTGGAGTAACAAAAATCACTATAAAGGATAACATTTCTTTAAAAAAAAACCTTGTGCAGTATTTTAATTCGTTTTAAAAAAAGAATAATCAAAATTCAAAAAATAAATAAATTAATTGATTAATTAATTAAAAATCGGCTGCTCCGCAAAATGATAAAAACGTCAAGAAATAAATATTAATTCATTAAAAAAGAAAAGGATCATAAACCAGTCGCCATGGTAACCATTCAACTAAAATTAAAGTTAATTACTGTGAAAAAATAATTTCGAACTACAGAGAAAAACGCTTATAACTTCTTTTCAGGTTAATTTAGTGGCTTCGAATTTTAGCACGAAGAACGAACCTCTTTCTGGGACAGTTTTTTACGCGCTTTTCAACGGTATCAAGCTAGAAAGGATGTGATATTTCCTTCCCATAGAAAACGACTAGTTTATGAAACTTTAGGCTATAAATTGGAATAAAAAAAGAACAAATTCGAATTTCAGAAAAAACTCTCCGAGGTGCACACCCCCATGTTCCAAACTAATTTCGTGCCAAATTTCATGAAAATCCGCCGGACGGTCTGGGCCCTACGCCGGACACAGACAGACAGACAGACACACATACTTGCTGCTTTATTATTAGTAGAGAAAACAAAATAAATGCGCAACACTAGCTGTTACGTTCTTCTCTTTTTCCATCAAACGCCAAATTTACTGTGGCTTTTCAGTAAAAGAAAGAAAAGTTTAGTCTATGGTAAGATGGGTATTGCACGAGAAACATGTGTTCATAAGCTCATTTTACACAATCAACACAGTGTAGCAAAGAACAAATCATTGCTTGTTGCAATAATGTCCAAAAAATATTCAATACCTCACATCAGATCCCCAGTGGGTCGTTGCAACCTGGTTCTCTTTATCGATTTCTAAACGAATTTTCATTCATTGCGTTTCCTTGCTGAGCTTTTTTTATTGACTAATATATTTATTTATTTTCGTAATCCATGCTTAAGGTATCCATTGGCAGAAATTAAGTCACGTTTTTAGCCTACTTTCCCGTAAAAGTAAAAAATAATAATAATAAAGCATGAAAGAAGGCTTAATGTATCGTGAAAATATCGTTAAAAATCAAGAAAAGTCAAAAATAAGTGAAGTAATTAAATAAAGATTGAAAAATAAAAAATTTGAAAGTAGGGTTTTGAGATGGGGAAAAAGTGTGTCTGTCTGTCTGTCTGTCGGTCTGTCTGTCTGTCTGTCGGTCTGTCTGTCTGTCTGTCGGTCTGTCTGTCTGTCTGTCTGTCTGTCGGTCTGTCCCCCCCTAATAACTTTTGAACGAAATGTCCGATTGGAAAAATTCTTTTTGCATTCGAAAGATCTCGGCGAGGACATCTCATTTCTATATTTTACTTTTTGATTTGAACAATTTTTTGTTCAATTTTGAACAGTTCAAAAATTTTAACATTAGCGTCTATGGACAAAATTGAAGCAAATTCTGTAAACTCTGGGCACAAGAGCCAAGTTACTATTGCAAGCTTGTTGAAAGGAGTTCTCGGCGTGAAATATTGATTTGAACAGTTTTTGTTCATTTTTGAACAGTTCAAAAAATTAACATAGCGCTTACGGAGAAATTTCAACCCTATATAAATCCTGATCTAACGGACCGATTTGCTTGGAACAAACTTTATCGGAAAGCTCTTATAACGTAGAATATGAAGAAATAGAAAGTTTATCCAGAACTTACGAGCCTATTTTGCTATGAAATTTTTTGATCGGGATTTTCAAGGATATTTCTCAGTGACTCAATGAGTGAAATAATGAATGAATGAATAAATGAAAGAGTGAAAGAATAAATCAATGAATAAATGAATGAGGAAAAGAATGAATGAATAAATTATTGAATAAATGAAAATATAAATAAATGAGTGAATAAATACATGAATGCGTAAATGAATGAATAAACACTTGAATGAGGTAACGAATGAATGAATAAATGCATGGCTGAATAAATGAAAGAATGAATGAGTGAGTGAATGAATATGTATTATCCCTTGAAAAAGGTATATTTTCAATAATTAGATCTAAAGATAAATAAGAAAGAGAGAGAAAAAGATAGCTAGATTATAAATTTGAATTTGGTGTATACGGGAAAGTAGGCTCGTATAGTTCTAGACGGAACTTCTTGTTAACTAATGTGTTTCTACACAATTTCAATAATTTTCAATATTGAATTGTTCAGAAGAATTGAAAATTTATAGGTGCCAACTATTCTAACGTTAATTAAGGTGTTAAAAATGCATTGTAACCTTAACATATATAAGCTTTTACATGACTGACGGTTTTTTTTTTTTTTTTTGCGTGAATTTTAGCGAAACGTAACGAGTATTTTTTTTTAATCAAGCGAGTGCTCGTGGAATTTACCGAAATCTATTTTTTTAGTTAATGAATGTTAAACCAAGTATTCACCTAACTGGTACAAAATAAACTAATAAAATAATATAGTATTGTTATTGAATTTTTAAAATGTCTTTGTACTGAAATATTGTTCTTACTTTCGAGGATGACTTTACGAAGAAGGTTGTTTGTCCAACCGGCTCTCATTAAAAATGCTTCTTACTCTTAAAATTGACATACACATAATTTGTAGAAGTAATTTATTCTTTGTTTTAATAAGGAACATTTTATATCCCACCAATAAGAAGTACCTAAATTTCTTGACATAATTTTTCGTGAAAACAGTGCGCTAACAAGATATATTTTGAATAAAATTATTATTTTGGGTAACGTTTGTTTTTTATAACAAATAAAATGTTCTTTAGTTAAAAATATTGGATTTAGCTACTATCATTTTTTGAGGGAAATTGGTGATGTGAGAAATTCTCACTGGTGTGCTCGCTGGTTACTCTTTTTGATGCGAATTCTTAAGACTAGCTGCATTTTCAAAATTTTAAAATTAACTTAAAACGATTATTCTAAAAATAAAAAACTAACAACTAAAGTAAATCGGATGAACAATTAAGTATCTCACAATTATTTTTGCGTAAGTCTGCTTACCGTTTTAGATTTTATTTACATTTATATTTCACAGTTTTTCTTATGTTTACTGTTTATTAGTTTTTATTTATAAAAAAATAATCAAATAATAATAATTAAGACTTTTATTTAAAATATGTATATCATTACTAGCGATAAAAATTAACGGAAGTTAATAAACATTAGCTCATTATTTTTGCACCGTATAAGCAGAACAATTTATCATACTGAAAGACGTAAAAAGTGCAATGATGTATTCTTAATTTCTTTTTAATTTAGGATAGAAGCTTTTTTCCCTGTATTTTTTATGTTTTGTACCTTCTTTTTCGACACCTTCTATGCAATTAAGTTAATTACAAAATGAATTTAATCTTCGTAAACCGTGAACGTTTTTATGCGCTCCCGAACAGAGAGATATGCGTCAGTTTTTTTAGAGCGGTTGATAAGTGCGTGTTTTATTTTAAAAAATGCAGTTTTACAGTAACTAAAATTTTTAGCAATATTACGTTGTGCTGATGATAATTTCCTGGACATGAATCCCACGCACACACATCATTTTTATGTCTTTATATATCTATCAAACTAGATTTATAGACGATAGCTAGATTCACAGATAGATTTGTGGGTCAGATATGGAACATGTAAATTAAAAGTAATTTAAATATGTGCTGTTTTATTTTATTTTCTGGCCTAGATACACACTATCTGGGGCATCTCTCCTAGAATTATTCAACATTCTAAAATTGAGAAATTATCTATTTATTTATCAAACTAGATATATAGACAATTGCTAGATTTATAGGTACATTGACAGGTCAGATATGGAACATGTAGTTTATAACTAATTTAAATGATGTGTGTTGTTTTACCTGATTTTCTGACGTAAACTCACTCTCTCTGCGGCATGTTACCTAAAATTACCCCAACGTTATTGATAAAAATATGAGATGATTACTATTATATACAAAGTTAATCAGTGGTATGAAATAATTAAGTAATGTGGAATTGTCATGTTGTGATTAAAGGTTCTTTCAAACATTTTTTCAGTATGTACTCTAAACTCCAAACCAGGGATTCTCAACCTTTTCTGAGTTGTAGTCCCTAAGGAGTACCAAATTCCCATGATCCCCCTCGATCTCGTGTAGGTGTACATACAAGGCACACTCTTAAAAAATGATAAAAACTTATGCGCTACTTTTTGAGTAAGCAACATCAAAAAAAAAAAAAAAAACTTCTGAGGCAAACATCATCCTCATCTTCTCATAATCCAGTTTTCAAACTTTGCGTTCTTAAATACTTATGTACTTATTTTATTACGGGATATTAAGATATTTTTCTTTTTCTTATTTATTTTTATCTTTTTTTTCTAAAATACATTTAGTCTGTGCTAAAGAAAGACCCATACAGTTTTGATATTGAAAAAACTGTACTTCAACAAAGTTCAAAATAAATTACTAAAATGTTTTCTTAGAGAATAGTGCAGTAACAATCCTAATATAATATGTCTCTCAAAGCAACGCTACTATTAAAGGACGTGTTTTTTCCTTCTTTTGCCCCATGAAAATACGAATCGCGAAATAAGCTTTTCTGTAACAATAATTGTAATTCAATTTTCGAGGATTATTTACGACTCCTTTGTTGAGAAAGCATTTCCTGAAATTCCAAAGCAGATGCCCGGAACTGCTCTTTCAAAATGTGCTAAAAAATTATTCCTTGAGAGAGAGAGAGAGAAAGGAAAGAAAAAAACATGTATAGAAGTATATTTAACTAATGCAAGTACAATGCTGTATGTTTAGAGTTTTTCTATTGTGATATATATTTTTTGGCATTTAAACACCTGTAACGTGGTGAAAAAGATGTGGAATAATTTATCAAAATTTCAGCCTTAGACCCCTTTTCCAGATTCATGGCTTCCATTTTTTTCTTATTTTTTCCTGTGTCTCCCTAGATTTTTTTGTGGCCCAGGTTGAGAAACCCTGGTCTAAGCGAAGACAGATTCTTCCTGCACTGACACTGCTCAGGCAGACAAACTAATTTTACAGAAAACGCCGTTCTCTGTATAAAAGAATTATTGAACATACCGCATATTCCAACTAAGAGATTTTTTTTTTTTTTTGGCTATTTTACAAGCACCATATAACTCTGTCCTTTTAAAGAAATGATAAAATTATTTCAAAAGGAAAATTACTTACCTCTTACAACTTTTAATACGTTTGACTACATGAATGTGTCGTCAGTTTGAGGCCATGGCTTGTAAAAGACATTGTCAGTTTACCAAGATGCCGTAAGTTTTGAAAGTGGTAATATGATAATTTTAATTGTTAAAAAAAATATTCATGTTTTCCGACTCAAGTTACATTAAATTCTTTTTCATTAAGAGTAAATAGATAAAGTTCCGTTTTTCTAAGAAATTCATTCATTTTCATTTCTTCAAATTCTTCATTAAATTATTCTCCATCAAGAGTCAATAGATAAAAATCCGTTTTTCTAAGAAATTCATTCATTTTCATTTCTTCAAATTCTTCATTAAATTATTCTCCATCAAGAGTCAATAGATAAAGTTCCGTCTTTCTAAGAAATTCATTCATTTTCATTTCTTCAAATTCTTCATTAAATTATTCTTTATTAAGAGTCAATAGATAAAGTTCCGTTTTTCTAAGAAATTCATTCATTTTCATTTCTTCAAATTCTTCATTAAATTATTCTCCATCAAGAGTCAATAGATAAAGTTCCGTCTTTCTAAGAAATTCATTCATTTTCATTTCTTCAAATTCTTCATTAAATTATTCTTCATTAAGAGTCAATAATAAAGTTCCGTTTTTCTAAGAAATTCCTTCATTTTCATTTCTTCACATTTCAATGTGCGTATGAAGTACATGTGAGAGGCAAATACACAAATGAAACAACTTAATTAGGCGAAAAATGATGGTAGGGTATAAACTTGGTGTTGTTCATGTAGTTTATTGATTTATTTGCTATTTTTGTGATAAATAGCATGTTTTTTGTGATAAAATAAAACTGAAAATTATGTACAGCTTTTTTTTATAAACTTATTTTAAAGCAATTTCATTTCCTTTTAAATTTTTCTCATAAAATAATTTCTACGACTAATATTTATCGAGAGAACATGCTCCATTCTGCTTAGCAAGCAGATTTTTGAACTTTTTTTCTTCAAATTGCACTGAAAATGTATCGTGTTAGAACATTTTCCGCATGTTTCCATCCATATTCATGAATGCATGTTTACAAAGCACAGTTCCGATTTAGAATCAAATTGTTTCTAGTTCTAGATGCATATGAACTTGTAAATTGCAGAACGACAGCAATGCTGAAAGAAATTTAGGTAGTTCATCGATAAAAAATATTATTTCGCATTTCAGTAAACAAAGGATCTTTAAGCTATGTTATTGTCAGCATTAAGAAACTATATCTTTACTATTTGTAGCCAGTTTTTCTGTCGCTCCGCGATATCTTCTTTCTACTTTTATCATATTCCATGATTTACCTCTCATTTTAAAGCTCTTATCTCTTTATCATATTCCATGATTCACCCCTCATTTTAAAGCTCTTATCTCTTTATCATATTCCATGATTCACCCCTCATTTTAAAGCTTATCGGTACGGCTAATGACGAAAAATAAACCCATGGCCTAAAAAGGTACCGCTTCTCTCAACCCCTATCCTCATAAAGTAGCATATATGCTACCTGGGGTTTTCCCCTACTTTCTATTTGTTAAGTGACGTCAGTCCGTATGTTGCATTGTTATTTGCTAGCCTTTATTCTCATAGAGTAGCTACTTTATGAAAATAAGCGTTTAACTTTAGCTTTAAAATAATCTACAAAGAGGTTCTTTAATGGATGCCAACTTGGTGATGTGTATGCTGGCGCCATCTATCAACAAGAAACGCTTCTGTTTTTATTGTGTAGAAAATTGGACAGTGTTAGTTGCGTCTGTGAGTTAAACTTATGCAATCGTTAGGTTCCACACATTCATTTATATTATGAATGTGTAGAGCCTAACCTGCCAATAATAACTATATATTAAGTATTGGAACTGATTCATTATTGTATTTTAATGCTATGTATACTAATAATAAAAATAATTTTCATTTTCGTTACATTTTATTATTTTGAATATCTAAATAAAAACGGGAAAAAAAAGTAACAGCTATTTGCACTGATGTGCTTCAATTACATGCCTTCGTTTGTACCAACACCCATTAACTTTTTCTATTCTTCTTCATAGTGTCGTTTTTCCAAAATTAGTGCGCAATTCCGCAAGGGTCGACTAGTTTCTTCATATTCATAGATACAAACGCTCTTCATTTTACCCTCAATTATATCAAAAAATTTAATCGTAGGGCGGAAAAATAACTTATATGAACCTCAATAAAAACTAGTGCTTGATTAAAAGCTCAGGTCAATAAATTGGGCCGTTATGTACATAATTTCTTAAGTTCTGTGAAGGTATGTATTCCATTAGGGACTAGTGCTGTTTGCATTTCTGTGACAATTGTTACAAGAAGCAGTTGAATGTCTTTTCTGTCGTTATTTGTACCTCGGAAAAATTAATTCGTTGATTGAAACAAATAATAACTGGTGTCGTTCAGTTCTACATGATATTTAAAGGTATTGCGCCCTAACTCTTTTATTATTATTCTTGTTTTTCATTTATATTTTCTTTGTGCAATTTAGAACTTGCTAAGCTAAAACAATAAACTTATACGTAAACAAACTGTTCTTAAAAACAACGTGTGTTTTTAATTTTTAATATTTTTTTAACTTGATGAAAAAATAACGAACATAAAAATATAATAATATTTCATGGATGGGGGATACGCAATACATTCGATGTTGACTCAAGGCAAAGTAAATTTGTTTAACTCTAATTGAACTTCCTTCTATATAATAAAATATTTATTATAAAATCATAAAATGTATTTTCACATATAATGTCAATGTATAAAACCGTGAAGTTTTTAAAAATATATCATTTTAGAAGCAACTTCAAACATTTCAGAAATAACCATTTCTAAAAGCTCTAACAAAGGATATAAAAAATCTAAAAAAGTACAGAAAAAATACTTTTCCGGAGACAAAAATGTTATACATTTATTTTTACACGCGTAAACGCATTAAAAGAATCGGAAAAAGAAAAGTCATATACCCTCGAATTTCACAGCCAATTGACAAGATGTTTTCGTTGGTGTGACCATGTTTAGGTTCATTGAAGAGGATTTAAGAAAAACATACACGTTCTCCTAATAAAATCGTAGCCAATCACGTCCTTCATAATTGTTTCCCATGAAAACAGGACGGGAATTGAGCTTTTTCAGTTTTAGTCGTTTGCTACAAATGTGTGTTGAATAGAACTGATGTGTACGTGAAAACTGTTTTTATCTAGACTAAACTATTGTGTGTACAAATACCCTTTAGCTTAAGAGCAGCAAGGGATGGTTTATATCTTATTGGTTTACGAAAAATGTTTGAGCATTCATATGTGAAATTAGCAGCGTTGCCCGCCGTTGCACGGACTATTACAAATCCATATATATATATATATATATTTATGGATATGTATAGATTATATATATATATATAGGCTCTTTGTGCTATTCTAGGGCCTAATTAAATGACTCACCACGAAAGGTATACAAATTACTCTATTTACACTCATCTGTTTACAAATCACTATTTACTGAGATACTACTATAATCACTGAGACCATCACCATACTCAAGCACACACCGCGCTCGATCGTCAATTCAAAACGAAGAATCTTCCTAAACTGCTCGCTTCCGTTAGTTTCCGCCAGATGGCGCTACCGTGGATGCCTCCTCGCACCCTACATACACACACACACATATATACATACATATATATATATATATATATATATATATATATATGGGCTTCTGTAGGTCTAGGGGGTTAGTGATAAAGGACATTATCTTCACAAACACTATATTTATTCACACCACGGACGAAACACAAAAATAAAATGTGCACAAAAGCACAAATTGTGCCATATAGGACACCTCAAATAGATAACTAGAACATATATACAAATTCATACAAAAAAAACTGTCCTTTTTATCTCCTGAAAACACATCATACAATTCATAAAATTTTTTGTAATAATCCTCACGCGCGCGTATAACCTGAAAACACAGTATACAGTTGTATGAAAAATACAATAATAAAACTCCCTTCAAAAATAAAGCATGGTAAAACTACAAATTTCAATTCAGTTGAATTAAAGTCATGCCGGAGAAATTTACAATAGGTACTTACATGAGCAGTTTTCGCAGTTTTAGATTCTTCTATTATAGGCAGTTCTGCACTGCGCACACATACGGATGAAGGGAAGACGGATCCCCAAGCAAGTTAACTTCTTCATTCCGAGTGTACCCAATTGGGTACATTTTAAAATACTGTTTATTAACTACTGTTTGTGCAGTTTGAATGCTAAAACACCCAATTGTTTTTGAAATGAATCAACAGAGAGTTTACTTCGTTTTAAACATGGAAAAAATGGAAATTGGGCAATAATTATTATTTAGACCAATTATTAATTAAAATTTTAAAAAATTAGTTATTTTGTTTTGTAATCATTTTTAAATCAGAGAACCATAAATTGCGTCAAAATTGTTTGTGCTTAGTTCTGGGGGTCTGAAAAGGTTAAAGTACCTTTCTCGCCTACCATGCAAGTCAGCAGCTTTAGTTGCTGCCACCAAGTTTTTTTTTGGACAGATAAGGCAGATTAATGTCTTTAATAAATGTGTGCAATATTTAAAGTGCATTTGATAGGTGCCAAAATCTATAACATGCGCATAAAAGCACATTGCGCCATATAAGACACCTGAAAATCCATCCATATTTACAATGTAAACTACTGTGCCCCTTTTGCAACATTAAGATATAATAAATCTTATAAATTTCTCTTATTTATTTATTTTTTTTAGAAGCATTGTCTTCAAAGTTAAAAGATTTTATAGAAAAAGAGCAAGAACAAGCGTTAAATTTGTTTAAAACCAGTTGTTCGGAATTGTTTACGTTTTACTTTACTTCATAAAAATTAAAACCGCAAACTGTTTATTAACTGCATGCAACGGAAATTCAAATAATTTTGAAATAAACACTCATTGCAAACATTATTAGAAATGCTGATCATTGAAAGTATTTTCAGTTTAAACAAGCATTTTTTTTCAATGTAAATCTTTAATCATATTCGTTTAGAGGACATACATAACATACATATATTCATGCTTAAAAGCAATAAAAAGGTCCTTACGTAATTTATTCTGTATTTCTGCCGAACAGCTATGCGACAAAAAGGAAGAAAATACAAACATGGTTTTCCACTTAATGATAATTTGCTTCATAAAGGAACCGAATTTCCTCTGCATATTTGGCAGAGAATTTCTCCCAAAAATAGATGGGGGAAAAAACTAAAGGAAAATTGACGCATATATGTGTGCTTCAGTGTGCTATTACGTGTTTTTGCATAATTTTTTAACTTGTTTAAAGTAGAATTTTTTTTACGAATAATGTTTTAAATGCAATCATTAAACTATTTGTAATATTTCACTTAAATACATAAGGCTTAAAACACGTAGTTAATAAAAATCGGTATGCAGCATTTTTTTGTATTCTTTACATTGACAAGATAAAAGTATGTTTCATTGATTCATAAATCTTATAGCGCATTGTTTGTAACTCAAAAGAAAGATATATGTACGATTTTAGTTTTATTAAAAATGATTTATTGATATGTTGTATGTATGCATCTTTTCATTTAAAGTTTTATTATTTTCTTTTTATTATTTGTTTTTAAAATTATTTTTCTTCAACAACTTACAGTTTAGTATATTTCTTAAGTATTGACTAGCATTTATATTCATCATTATTTACTTATTTATTACCTAATCAGGATCGAAATTTTACTGTAGGGACATTTGTTTCATTTCCAAAATTTTTTACTTTGGTGTTTTTACACTTACGTATTGAACTTAATATATTCGTATTAAAACAAGCTTCAATTGTTGGATTAGTCAATCGCAATACATAGCAGTTCAAAAGGATTAATATTGTTTTTGTATTATCTGATAAGCTTATTATTGTCAATTTGTTTATAGGATTCTGTAAAACTGAGTTAAGGTTAAAAGATTGAAGCAGTTGATGTTAAAAGACCCATGATGCTTTATGGGTAAGTGGGCAATGAATTAATTTGATTTTTTGAAAAGTAATATTTAAGTACGTAGTCTGTTATCGTATAATCCAAAATAAAAATTAATATAATTAAGACAATTACAATACAAAAAGTTTTTAAAAGTTCCTATATGTAATATCCAACTGTGTTATTTGATAGAAATTATAGATTATTTTTACTGGAGTTACAGCAAGTAAAATACCGTACAGGAAACATGAATCAGTTTTTCGTCGTTTTATCGTCTTGTTGCTTATCAATTATTTTCTTTAGAACAAGTAGGACCTGGGTTCCAAACCGAAGTTACATTAACTTCTTCAAGATACAATAAATTGCTGCAGTGCCGTGTTGGCTAACCCTCAGCGATTTGCAGAATATTTTTCTTTTGTAGTTCTCAAATGCAGGATGGTCATACTGTTAGAAGTCCCCATTGAAAGCAATGTTCTTCAAAAAATGTGTTCTTCACCAAAACAAAATTTATATAGTGCGGCATAGCCCTATTTTTTCAGAAATCATCCAAGAAAAAACCACAAGTAAAAGCATGTGAAGTTATTGTCTCGCATAAGAATCCAATGTAGTACCTGGGAAAAAAATGTATCATTAGAAATGTAGAAAAGTTGTTTTTGGGTTGCATTATTAAATTAGTATTATTTACTGAACAATGAATTGTTTTCACTTAAGTGCAAGCAAGTTTAACCATTTAACTACCGGGATATATTCAAAAATCTGTTGGTCTGAACGCCAAAAACAAAGTTTCCAAAAATTGCATAAATGGCGATACATCTATTTCTTATGTATATGTCATGAGAAAGGAGAGTTCTAATTAACATTATAGTTGTAGACGCCCCATTTTCGAAATGGTGATTTTTTTGGGAACGTTTTAAACATTATCGTCTGGACAGATATGCAAATACTGTTGTTGATATGTCCAATACAATGTTTTTTCTTGCACCGGCAGTGACGTCATACTTTGTTTTCCGAATTTTTCTCGTAAACTATGGATCGTACAGGAACGCTTCTTTGGGCAGTTTTTATGTACTCCCAACGAGGAATCTAGTTGTGTAGAGCTTATGCGGTCGTTTTGGGACACCCTGTATATGCGGTTCCAATGTCTCTCAGACGGATTGAGAGATAACGTTGTTACATAACATTGTAGTTTGCTTTTTTTTAATTTTAAAAATAATATAACCTTTAGAAATTCTATTTTAGTTTTTGGGGTACTTTCAGTTACCCGACACAACAAGTTTTTAACAATAATTCTAAATATTTGTTGCTTAGACTAAAATTTTTAAAGTTGGTATGAAGATGTCTAAGCGTTACAAAATGTATTACGTTCTTTCCATGTTTTGTACTTGAAATTATAAAACAAAGTTGTCAGTTTTTAATTTTTTTCTGAAACAAGTTTTTACACGTTAATTCTAAATATTTGTTTCTTATTCCAAAATTCGTCCACTATTCTTAAAATAGTCATGAAGACATGTAACTACTCAAAAGTTTATTGAGTTATTTCCGTATTTTTTACTTGAAATGATACAAAGAAGTTGTGAGAGACGTGACCATTTTTTGTCACGTCCGTCACCAGCATGTTTTTACATGATTCAAAATATGTACTTCTTAGATTAAAATTCTGCCACAATTTTAAAATTAGCCATTAACATGTGTAAACATTCCAAAATTTATTGAGTTCTTTCCGTATTTTGTGCTTAAATTTATACAAAAAGGTTGTGACAGACATGTTCAATTTTTGTCATGTCTGTCATAACTCGCTTTTAAATAATAATTTTAAATTTTACTTTCGTAGACTAAAATCGTTTCACTATTTTTAAATTTGTCAAAAGAAGATGTGCAAATACACCAAAATTTACTTAATAACTTTAATATTTAGTGTTTGACATGTGCTCCCTTTTTTTTGCGACAAATAAGATAAACGTCCCATTTTATTAAGCAATTTAAATCACAAGTTTATTAGTTTTTAATATACGAAGAAAGTTGGAAAACAAAATTAACAGCAATAAAATAAATAAACAAATAAAAATAATAACAAAGCAAAAATATAAACGATAAAATAGTCATTTAAGTTTAAATTTTCTAAAGGAAAAAAACTCGGTCTTCTGAATTGCATTTTTTTTTCTAGAATAACTTTCTTCCGTTTTATTTCGTTTTTGAAAAAATATACAGTGTATTAAAAAACACCAATAACAAGTGGAACTTCATGTTCCTTAGTTGCTAAAAGTTCGTAAAAAAAAAAAAACTTCTAACATGACATTGGGGAGTTGTAGTAAATTTAATTTACGAGTTGTCTGATTTTTTCTCTCTTCTTCCCAATTAAAGTACTTCCACTTCAATTCCAGGAGGAAATTAAAAACAACCAGCAGTGCGTGAAGAAATTACAAAATAATTGAGCATCGAATAAAAAAAAAGGAAAAAAAAAAACATCAGTTTCTTAACTATTAAATATGTTTAGAAATGGAAACAGAATATTTGTTTTTCATATTGCTTTAAAAGACGGGCAGTTTGTAATTGTTGATTTAAGAAGTTCTCATTCACATAAATAAGAAGCATTTGGGTTAGGTATAGGTGGACGCTTTTCTAAGCTTAAAAGTATCGCCCGACTGCATTATTTTTGGATTTTTTTTAGTTTCGTATTTTTTTTTTTTTAAATCAGATTTAACTTCCTCCATCTTGCTCCCGTAAAAATGACGGGCCGGAAGGCTCGTTTTGGCGCGCTACTTATGCGCGCCAAAACGTTAAGAATATAATTTCCTCATACGCGGAAAATTATTTATTTCCTGTCTCACAGACAATACCAGAATTTTTATAATGTAAAATGGGGATTATACATTTTTTTGAAGTTTTTTTCGAAAAGGAATTGAAAAAAGCCCTTTTGCTGCTGTTTCTTTGCAAATTATGCTCCCGTTAAAGTGTTAATAATTAATTGAGTAGTTATTCATAGGTCATCGTCTGTTTACTTGTGAATTAGAGTTACTTTTGAATTATACTGATAGTCTATATAGTATGTGTGGGAATAGTTTTTGTGTATAAAATTTGACGTGGTTCTTTTATCTTTATCACGCTTATGTAACATTCAGCAAAATATATAAGTTTTATCACTTCAATTAAAACCTCGTTATTTACATAGCATTAGGATTGTTTCTTTGCATTTCTTTTAACATAAAAAAATAGTTCATTATTTTTTCTCTTAAAAGTGTTTTTATTAGAATATTTTTTTCTTGTCATATATTTCTTTTTTTTTTTTTTTTGTATTTTATGTAGCATTACACTTATTTTGAGAAACAAGATTTTTTTTTTGACGCTGTGAAAAATCGCTGCTCATTTAATTTGTATGTTTTTTTTTGCAGAGATTTTTTTTTGAAAAAGCGGCTTGACTAAGTTCATGGTTTAAACACTTTAAGCAGTAAACACATTAATAGAAGTCAATACTAATGTTGGTTTTATACTTGATTTTATACTTCTAGTTTCCATGTAGTCTAACGGTCAGCACGCAATATGCATTTTACCCATGCGATCCCAGTCGATTTCCGGCATAGATGGCACTCGATCACTTTTACCTAGGTTATACAACACTACTATTAGATTTATACATTATGCATTTGACCTGTATGATCCGTGCTCGATTTCTAGCATAGAAATTACTCGATCACTTTACCTAGGTTATACAGGATTAATTTTATACACTATGCATTTGGGAACCATGTGATCTGGGCCCGCTCCACTTCCGGCATAGAAGGTACTCAATCACTGCAACCGCATGTGATATTACTACTGTTTTTTTACAAAATGTAAGGAGTTGTGGGGGGAGTGCATTTTAGAAATAAAAATTCAACGAAAAATACTTTTTTCGCTTAATGTTGTAAGTGTATATTTCTCCTAAGAATAATCGTAGTTACATGTATAGGAACTTCATTGTTTGTTTAAGTTGAAGTGCGTTTTGTAAGTATAAGTTTCCTTTTAGATTAATTGCTATATTTATAGGAAAACATATTTTTCTGAATTTTCATCAATGACATTTCGTGACGAATAATTTAATTCTACAAGTAAAAGCATTAACTATTTAGCATGTATTTACTGAAAAAGCTGCGAGTTGCGAATTAATATTCTAAAGAATAGGCGGAGTTTTTTCTATAATTACTATAAAATATCCAGTTGATGCGTTCTACAGTGGGAAGTAATTGTATGTTAGTATAGTGGTAAAATACCGCAGAGTTCAACTTAGAGTCTCTGTAAGCAAGGTTTGTATAGTTTGCTTTTCCCTACACTGAAGCTGGTGCTCATAGCATGGTTCCAAGTTCGCCGTTCTTATGTTACTGTAGTTTTATTTTTAATGATTTGTATTTCCGTTGAATTTGCAGAAATGTTAAGTAATCGTAGCAATAACAATATTTTGAAACGGATGGAACCTTTAGAGAACGATCTTCATTTGATGTTTAAAGTGAATATTTCCTTTAAATGAAATTAACATTTGTATATGCAGACTAAAAAGTAATATGAAAGAACCGGATTTAATTTTTTGCCAACATATATTGATTCCCTAAGGATTTATTCATACCGTGGGCAACGGCATCATTTTGAGTCTGCCGTAAAAGACTGCAGTTGCGGTTATAAAACTGTAAGTGATAATTTATCAGTTCTAAGTGACATCATATCGCATTGGACTAATCACGATCCTTTTGGTGAACATCGTTTTTAATCACGGAATGAAACGTGAGTCAACGTCAGGCTGTGTTTAGTAACTTATGCAGAATGAATGGAATCTTCCGGGGGGCTGTCACCTTTGTTGTCGATGCATTCGAACGAGCGAGTAAAAGAGATAAATAAGTGTGTGTTCCATCAGATCAAGACATTCGAGCCTCAATACATTTTTTCACACTGCATTAACTATTTGTTTATTAACCTACCTGCATTTGTAAAAAAATAGAAGTTATAATTTTATATCACATAATTATATTATTGTAACGGGCGTCTTTTATCTTGGCCACTCTGTATATATAAATGTGTCCCAATTCGTAGTCCAGTACTTGGAATCATAAAATTTGATGTTCTTAGGATAATCGTAGATTTAAGACACAAACCAGGGAGTTGATTATACAGAAATATCATCGTTACGCGTCATAGGTTTTCTTTGGTTTTCACCTATTCACAATGCAAACGTGAGGCAGCTACAGAAGTTTTATCTCATTCTCAAGATATTTTGTACCGAAAGAAATCACAGCTTTTTCCGACATAGCACATCCCTTGCGCATTTTAAGTTATTAGTAAATTAATAAATAAATATAAATTAAAAATAAATATAATAGGTAAAAAAAATAAGTTACATCTATTCATTTTTTAAAAAATCCGCAGCTTTGCAGTTTCTCTTTTTTGCCAGTATTTTAAAATTCAAGACATCGTTGCATTATCCAAGCAATTCCAAACAAACCTATCATTGCCATTCGACGAATTATAATTCTGATAATTTCCTCAGAGACAAAATATTTTTTTTCCTAAGTAACGTTACATTAAATTATAAAATGTATGGAATATTGTATTGCCATCGGGGAGGGGAAAGATAAGCTTGTGTGCAAATTTGGAAGATAATTTATGCAGTAATAGTAGGTCGAAAACGGCGTAACAAACTTCCGTGACAAATCAAGTTAAATAAAATCGTGTTAAAACCAAGCAACCAGAAAAAAATATCATCAAGATGTAATAGGTTTAGTCTTATAAAGGGTAAAGAATAAAAAAAATAGAGCATGACATGAAACTTACGCATGGGAAGCGATTGAATATATCTAAATATAATTTAGTTGTAAAGGGTGGTAAAAAAAAGAAGATAAAATGTTCGAATAATTACAGTAGCTAATAATCACCAACAACTGTATCCAGCAACTTGTACACGTATAAAAAGTATTCCCAAATTCAAGTAAACAGCTAAACGAGTTCTCTGAAGTTAGACGTCTGACAAACTTCAGGTTTCCAACGAAATAAATTGGTTCGGCGGAGTGAATTCTCTTTTTCCGAGAGTCATTTACTTCAAAAGGTGGAATAGAATGCTCTTCGTTCTTAATTCAAAAGAACCATCACGTTCGATCCCCTCTTATACGTGGCCAACATAACAGATGATCAAGTGTCGAATAAGGAGGTGTCGAACATCAAGCTTATTTACGAGCAGAAAAGGTTACAAGTACGTGATTGCAAACTATTCTTGCTGGACGTGCAACTGGTGCTGATTGCGATGCCATGATTGAGCAGCTCAATGTCGAACAAATGGAAAGTCCTGATTGTACTTATTGTTGTTGTTACTCAAAAAAAAAAAAATCTAAATTGGTGTTTACGTCACAATATTAGATAATATTTTCCAAGAGTTAATATTAATAACGTTAGGCGGATAAAGTTTTTATTAACCCCTTAACTGTGGGGTAACTTTCAAGAAAACTGTCATAAAAGTGCCTGTTTTTTATCCCCGAAAATTACATAAAAATTTGTGTATCAACAACATTTATATTCATTTTTAAATTTTGATTTGTTTTTATTTTGAAATTTTAAATACTCCAGCCCGAACATGTCGAGGGAGCGAGAAATAGAAGGCGAAACCTCAGCCCGTCACTTTCACGGGAACGAGAGGGAAGGGGTTAAAATGAAACTTTGCCTACTTGAATTTTAAAAGGGAAAGCGAAATTACATGAATTATCATAGTGCGGATTGGTAGGCAACATACCGTTCGATGGCTTTTTTTTTTTTGTAAGTGTCTTTTTGATTAACTAAAACATTTCTGATGATATGTGCGGGTTTTTTTTTCTTTTTCTCGAATCCAAAAAAGAAATATATCCGCGCTTGAGCGATAAAAAGTAGTAAAAAACCAAAATTAAAATTCCTAAATTACGTGTATTTAATTCATTATATATATATATATATATACTAGTAAGCCCGGCGGTCATACGAAATGACCGCTGTTCTAGATATTATAAATATACTATTATCCCAGTAACTGGAAATGCACATCAAATCAAAGAGATATCTATCAGGTAGAAGAGTAAAGTTTAATTAATAAATAATTTCGGAAAAAATGTTCTTACCGAAAAAAAAACTAAGCTATAATAATCTGTAAAATAAAAATATTGTTTACTATATAATCAAATTGTTTGTGAGAAATATTTATTTATATCCAACATAATCATCGCAAAACAATAGTTTTAACTAAACTAGAAAAAAGATCGCTGACACTTTAATATACAGTAAAACCTGTTTTTGTACGGTGGATAGGGACCGCATAAAAGAAATCGTACAAAAAAATATTCGGAAATTTTATAAATTCTTACATATAATAAACAACTTTGTACGATATACTACCTATTTTTTTTTTTTTTATGCGGTGGATATGGACCGCATAAAAAACGTCGGACTTAGAAAATACATCAATGATTTATGAAATAGATGAGAGAATGCTTTCAATTAAATTAAATAATTAAATTAGACCTAAAGAAATTGTAAAAATATTTAATTCTTCATTGTACATATACATTCAGTAATTTTCAAATTATACATTAAATAGTTTGCCCTACTCGTCGTAACCCAAAACGCGCATCTTCTTGTGACGAATTGATTGAAAATCGCTTTCGTCGCTTGAAGATAGGATTTCAATTGATTTCTTTTTTGGTACCATGAAGTCAGTGATCAGTTTTTGTGACGACGGTCGACTGGTTTAAGAAAATGCGTTTCCAATTTTTTAGAAATCTGGATCCCTGCATATATTTTATCTGCTGTAATAGATTCTGGTTCTTCTTGTCCATTTTCATAATCTATCAAACTACACTATCATCTATAGTTTGGTCCTCAAGCATCTCGTCAAGGTCATTTTCGCCGAAATTATCAAACTCTTCTCCTATAATTTTTACTTATACAGTAAGCAAATGGGCACTTACCATGTGCTTACTGTATGAATAAAAATTATAATTAGTTTTCATTTTTAAATATGTATATGTACATTGATAGGAAACATTAAACTGGTGCTAACGCCGCTAAGATTCATATGCCGCATAAAAATAAATCGCACGAAAAAAAATCACAACAATAAAATCGCACAAAACTTACCGCACAAAAACAAAATCGCATAAAAAAGGACCGCAAAAAAACAGGTTTTACTGTATATAAAAAGCGCAGACTATAAATAAATTAAAACAAAGAAAGGATTATGAAATCAAATTCGATTACACTGCTGTAAATTCGCTAAGCTTTTGGCGAACTTCTATTTTGTAGAAGTTCGCCGTAAGTTCTCTAATATAAAAAGCGTTTACATTATAGAAACAATTGTGTAAGATGGCAGCACGATGCAGTTTTCTTCGAGTAAGAAATTCGGAATAAGCTCTCGGCGACAAACCGACACTTGAGTGGCCTATATATAAGATATATATATATATTTTCTCGAATCCAAAAAGTCAAATAAATCTATGTTGTTAAGTATTAGAAGGTTAACATTTCTTTTTATTTCCATACAAAGTAGATTAAAAAATATATTAAAAAATCAATTCACTATTCTTCAGATATTATCTCATTCTCTAAAATAAACTAATTCTTTAGTTTCTTTTGAATCATCCCTGTTTCCGCAAAGAATGCACAACATATTGTCATAGCATTTCATTTTGTCAGGTAAAACTATTTTCCCATGTGCGACATTGGAATGATTACACGTTTTTATTCGTAAATTATTTGCAAGCCGTAGAAGAAGAGGTAATGCGGACTGTTGAATGGGAAAGGCAGCAGGGGAGGAGATATTTTTAAAGCGTACTTTTAGTCAAATCCGGATGGTATGCCCCTTTAAGTTTTCTTTTTCAACAGTTTGACTCTAAATTGATGCTAATATCCAAATCTAGCTTCTAGCTTGTTTGTTGGATCACCCCATTAAATTTTAGCCGTTATATTACATTTTGCGTTTAGAAACTTAATGCGGTGTGACGGCTTTCATGATAACCCTACCCCAATTAAAAAAAAAAATTCTCGACAGAGAGGCCTTTTAGTGAGAGGGACGAAAAAAGAAAGAAATAATGTCATTTCTTTAAATTTTGCACGAGTTTACGGATTACAAATTGAAAAAAAAAAAGCTGTGAGGAAATTGTCCATTACTGACGCATTGACAAAATTTCGGAAAATGTTTCTCAAAGTGCAATTATAATGCCTTTTTCTGCATGGATATACTTAAAAGAAGGCTGGGGAGTTACTCGAAAGTGCAAGAGGGTGCACTCTGAAGTGCAAGAGTTTGCATTCTGAAGTGCAAGAGTTTGCATTCTGAAGTGCAAGAGTTTGCATTCTGAAGTGCACGAGTTTGCATTCTGAAGTGCAAGAGTTTGCATTCTGAAGTGCAAGAGTTTGCATTCTGAAGTGCAAGAGTTTGCATTCTGACGTGCAAGAGTTTGCATTCTGACGTGCAAGAGTTTGCATTCTGACGTGCAAGAGTTTGCATTCTGACGTGCAAGAGGGTGCACTCTGAAGTGCCACAGGGTGCACTCTGAAGTGCAACAGGGTGCACACGGAAATGCAACAGGGCGCGCTCCAAAAATCCTCCTAGGCAATAGCGCACAACAAAAATGCAACAATGCTCATCAGAAGGGCAAGAAGCTCTGAGCCCTGCCAGAAGACACCATAGTCAGCGTTAAATAAAGGTTAAAAGTCGTGATCACCACTTGTGATGGACACTACATGCGAAAAACTTGACATTAAAATTTTTTGTAGGTTACCATTTTCACAATCATTTCTGTTTTCTCAGTCTTAAATCTGGATTTTGTAATAAATTTCCGGAATGTCCGATTAGCGTACTTACTTTTAGTTGGAACTTTTAATAGTGGTTCTGGGGTAAACAATTAAAAATGTAGAAATCGAAGTTTCCCTCCAAAAAGTATCTACAAAAAACTTTGCTTCACTATGAACTAAAAAGTAACTTACAAATTTTAAATAATTGATCACTAATAATAGGCGATCAAAACTTTATCTATTTGGTTACTAACAAGTGGTGACTAAACATTTCCAGTTCGGCCGATACTGACCGTTAAACAAATATCATTTTTTACCTCTACATAGAATAAAAATGTAACGATACATTAATGAACGATGTTCATTAATGTAAGTCAATGAATTACATACTTATTTTACATTAGTTTTACTTTATATACCCTATAATATTTTATTAGCAAATACATTTCCGACACTACATAAATCAACTAATAACTATCGCCTACTTTTCGGCACATAAGTTTGGGACAAAATATTAATCTTACTGAAATGTATCAGATGTCTCATTATTACAAAGTTTCTCCTCTGCCTATGAAATTACCCTTTCATCCTTTTTTCAATGTGTAACATATTTCTCTGAATGTAGAAGCATCATCATTTAAATGTAATGATCTTTATTTTACTAATGGGGAAAGAATCATATTCCTGCTTCTATTTGGCGATAGTCCATTTTGGATAAAGGCCAAAACAGGAAAAGAAGCTTTGAAAAAGTCGGAAAAAAAAAGTTTACGTGAGATTTTTATAAAAAACTTGTTATTTTTGAAGAAAAAAAAATATGTATATAGTTTTTAATTTTCAAAATTACATCTTGAGAAAGAGCTTTAGAGAGAAAGAGCTTTAGAAAGAGAGAGTAAGGTAATTTTCAGAAAACGGAATTAAAGTTCAAGTTGCAGAAATCTTAACTTCAGAATCGAGTGTAATTGCTGCTGTACTGAAATACGTAGGTGTTATCTAACATTAAAATGTATTACAGGAAATGTAACATTAATTAATAATAAAGGAATTTCACTCATTATGGTGATGTAAATGATATAAAAACATTGATCAAAATGTAAAATGCTAATTATAAATATTTAAATTAAGTAAAAGCTAGTACCCATATACTGAAGCGTCATTAATTTTGTAGCAGAAACTGCATTACGCGTGTTTCTCAGGGTTGCTGATGTTCTGAAATGTTTGAACACAGCTTTCATTTGCTGCGTTAGATCCTTTTTTTTCTAAATTCAGCTTCAAAAGTCCCGCTCATATATCCTTTGATCACCTCATTTTCATCGTCGTCAATTCCACTGCTGTAGCCTATATTTCATTGTTAACCTAATTTTCATTCTCGTAAATTCCACTGCTGCAGCTTATTTTTTCATTGTTCATCCAATTTTCAATGGCCCCAATTCCACTGATTTAGCTAGTGTGCATACCACTCGTTTCATTTTCCCGATCATTATTCAGATCAGACATTACACTTTAAAATCCTTTCTTAAAAAAAAAATAAAAAAAAAGAAGCTAAAATGAAGTTACATATGTGGCAGTACTCTTGAAGACTTGCTGCTAGCTTCTTTTGATCTCTTAATCTATCTTATCATCTAAATAGAAAGCCAAAGGACGCTATGCTTATCTTTGATGCAAATGTTTGCTTATAATGCTTCCTTAAATTAACTTTCGTATCGAACGAGTCTAAGCGTTTTTAACCTACAAAAAATAATCATTTCATACTAACCGCAACAGTCTCAAAAAAACGTTCGGCCCACATTGCCATAAACAGCAAGCAGCCAAAATTACGAATATTTGTTCCATTTTGCATCATAGAACAGTCAACAAGTCATGAAATTGGGCCAATCATTAAAGGTTATCATATGAAGCTGCACGAGTTTTCTTGAACCAACGACGTGCGAGGAAAGTCTATCACAAAGATTGTGTTGTCTGCTCATGTCTTCAATAAATTTAGTTTTACTAACACAACGTAAAAAAAGTGTATAATTTAGATAAGTGATCGTGCGAACAGCGAAGGTTAGGGATTTGGAGAAAATATATTTAAAAAAAGCGTGACATCATTTATGAATGGTTCCTCAGTCATTTTTTAAATTATTTCTCCAAGTTAACAGCATAATATAGATGATATTCCCTTTGTGGATATATCTGGACCATTTGTACATGATAAAAATAAAATTTCACGTTAATTAAAAGCACAAATGAGCAATAAAATGCAGACATATGTTTCGGGATTGCTTGGAATCCCTTCTTCAATGCAACAGGGAGCTTCTAGATGCAAAACATTTTATTTTTATTATTGTTTACTTGCACAAAGTTAAATTATTTTTATCATTTGTACATGGTTGATCATTAATAAAGTATTTCACAGCAGGGTAACAATGATTTTGTAACAAAAACATTTATCATATAAATTAAATTTGTCTGATATCTCAAAGATTAGTGCAAGATCATCCGAACACGATGTTTAGATACATTCAGTTTTTAAGCTAAATAAAATTGATTTATCAATACGACCATTCCAAAACAATTTGTAACTTTCCAGACTATTTGTTCTTTCAATGGTCTAAAACGAAATTGCCCATTGAGGGCGGAGAGCATGAGGATTATCTATTTTCGCCTCACCTTAGACCATTTCATCAAAATCGTTTCGCCATATGCCGTAAAACAAGTGCTTTTCTGAAGTCCCCTAACAGTCCCCAGAACGGCTCCCCAGGGCGAAATTGACAGTGTGATTTTCTGAGATACGTTTTAACTGCTAATATAAATCTGAGCATTTCCCTGACATTTTTGATGTTAGACGAACGGCAGGAGAGTTTAGAGATTTTAAAGTACAGGCAGTAAATTTCCGAGAATTCATTCGCTACATGGAAATATTTCTAGTAGCTATTTGTTCTGATACATTAAAGGCTGATAAGATAGTTAAAGTAAACTTTTAGAATCCTTTATTTTCAAGGGTTTATCTATGTATTTATATATTATTTATCTAGCCTGTTTTTAGTCGCTACGCGATATCTTCCTTATTCCTTTATCAAATTCCATGGTTTAACGCTCATCTTAAAGCTTATGGTGCCGGCTAATGACGAAAAATAGACCCACGGTCTAAAAATGTACCGTTTCTCTTAAATATGAAATTTAAAATCATCAAAGAAGAGGTCCTTTAATGGATGCCAAATTGGTGTTCTGTATGCTGCTTAGGGGCCGAGTGGTTAGAGCGCAAGGCTGGTATACCCAACATCCGTGGTTCGAGTCCCACGTTGCGTTTACGTTTTCTCCAAATAATTGTTTCGCTGGAGGGTCATTCTACAGAAAACCAGCAATTTGACTACATAAATTTTCAAATTAAAAAAAGCAAGATAAATTCTTCAAAAAAATCTGATGGTTGGCTTATCATATGTATATATCTATAACATCTGTCGTACAAGTCAACTCCGGTTCGATTTTGTGGGAAAAAAAGAGGAATTTAGCAGTCCACAGAAGTGATATTGCTGAAAACATACAATTTCTGAAGGGAAAAAAAGAAAAAGACAGCGAGTTTATGCAAAAAAATGTTGGTATTCAATAATCAGACAAAATATATTGACATATACCAGTAATCCAGTTGTTCTATGAAAAGAGAAGAAAGTGTAAATAAATTAAAAAATATAGACAAAACAAATTTTGTATCAGATTTAAGTTACACTACTAACTACAGAAATTTAATCTAAGTTTGGGAATGATGTTAAATCATCCTCAAAAATGTTATGCCTCTTCTGTTCCTGGTTGGAAACTTTAAAATATTAATTACGTTTTTTATGTCAACTATTTCTTCATCAACCTTTTGAGGAAAATAAAAAAAAACTTTATTTCCAGATCTCCATAAAAAGTTCACTTTGCACTCAGTATGATGCTCTTCTGTAACAACTCCTATATAATGCGTCTTAAAAGTTTTCTTTCCTTCAAAGCAGACAATCACATATTTATTTTCCAATGCTTCAAGTTCATCTAAATTGGAGCTGTTATGATCATCATCAAAATGAACAGGAATTTGAGAAATGAACACACGTTTCTTCAGGTTAGCATGTTATACAGCTTAGACGTCTAGCAACTAGAAAGTGCGTGTTTTTCTTTGAACAAGCAATCTGATGTATTTTCATTGTACCTTTAAATGTTACGATATTTATTTTTTCAAAAATCTCATCAATTTTCTTCATTTCTACATCAGCATCTTTAGTGATATCAATCACTTTGATACTAGGACATCTTGTTTTTGGCAAAGAAACAAACTCATCTTGTCCAGTAGTATCATAACCATGTGCAATAATGTTATTCGCAGTTCTTTTTATTGTTCCTCCCACACCATCAGGCGCCCACTTGCCATGACTAGTTTCTGAGAAATGCCAAACACATGTACTTGCTCCTGTTTCTTTTGCAATAAATGCTCTCAAGAGATAAAACATTTTTATATTTCGATATTGAGTGCTTGGCCCATCACTTAGTATCTGTAGTGTTTCTGGTTCAAGTTCTTGAAAAATTGGTTTCAGGTGAATACATATAGCTGCCGAATCATGTCGTAAATTTTCTGAGGCAGAAGAGATGTCCACAGACGTGATGAAAATTTCTGATTTATTGAATAATTATATTAGGGTTAATTCTATGAGTTTGGGCCATTTATAACATTTAGAACATCATATTTTGTTTAATAAGGCACGTTGACTAAAAAATATAATTTTAAATTGTTACTTAAAACAAAGTCACAGAGGTGATGACATAAGCAGAACAGATTACGAATGAACATAAATACCAAATTCTTACCCAAAAGATTTCAAACTTATTCAAAGCAACTTGCTTGCATTTCCAGCATAGCTGCTGCTTCTTTTATTTCCCACTACGAAAGGATAAGTACCGCCATCTAGAGAGTTGTTTTTTTAAATGTTTTAAAATGTCCACAGAAGTGATGCAAAACCTTGTAAAAAGCTTTCTTTTTGAAAAATATTCAATGTGACAATAAATAGGGCAAACAATTCGTATGTAATGTTAAATTCATACATTTTCTAATGAAAATGCACATACTTAATCTACGTATGTGGTATAATACATCAGCTACAACTATTGAAATAGTACAACTCTGGCTTGTGACAGTCCACAGAAGTGACATATCACCTTCTGTGGATAGATTTTTTTACTATTTATTTTTACTAATTTCTAAAATTTTTCGATTTTAACTCAGAAAACATTGTATTTTTACATGTTAAATAAAAAATAAGCATTGTTAATAATAATTTTCATTTTATTGCTTTGTGACTTAAAATGCAAATTTTCTGTAGAATCACTGTGGACAGTTGAGTTTTGATAAAATAAATAAAAAAGGGACTCTTTTATATTTTTTTGGTGATTTTATTTTCATGCAGTAAATTAAAAAATAGTAGATAATATACTATTACTATTAAAATTATTTATTAAATTAATTATTCATTGCATAAAATAACTTTTTGGAATGAATTCATCAATCATACTCTATTATTTTTAATTTATTATCTTCTAAATTTAAAACATTTTATGTGATAATAAGATATTCTTTCTGAATATCCGTACCTGACCAGCATTCTTGCCACAGCAGTACATTCCTGGATATATATATATATATATATATATATATATTTATATAATATTATATATTATAATATATATATATTTTTTCATATTAGCATATTGTCTTACCAACTTTCAAGCTTTTAAAAATTGTTTATTTATTTATTTATTATTTATAGTTGCAATCCATGGGCAGCATTTTTTGTTCCACCTGTTTCCTGGACGCAGGAAAAAAAAGACCGATTTAAATAGAAATTATTTTATTTAATTAAATATTATTTTTAATTTATCTATATATAATTTTTCTCTAGCCTTCTTTACTGTCGCTCCGCGAGAGCTTGCTTATTCCTTTGTCAAATACCACGCCGTATTCCTCATTTTAAAGCTTATAGTGCCAGCTAATGACGAAAAATAGACCCACAGTCTAAAAATGTACCACTTCTCAGGAATTTTATACTTCAAATCATCTACAAAGACGAGCTTTAATGGATGCCAAATTTTTGTTGTGTATGCTGGCGGCCTCTGGTATCAAGTAAACAAGCAAAAACTCTTCTGTTTTTATTGTGTAGCAAACTAGACAGTTTTAACTGCTTCTGTGTATTAAACTTATGCAATCGTTTGGCTCTACACATCCAATTACATTATGAATGTGTAGAGCCTAACCAACCAATAGTAACTATATTTTAAGTAATGGAACTTTTTTGTTCGGTGGTAATGTGCTGTATTATGTTCCCAAATAATTTGTTTAGCATACTTGACTTCTTCCAAACTGATGCTATTTGCCAATTTAAAAATTTGGTTGGTTTTTAAAAAACAGGGAAGCAAACATTCTGATCGGCGTGCTAATGAACGCACCTTGAAAACAAACGACCCTTCAGCTCGAATGGACTCGTCTTTTTCTGGCATGCGCAGAAGCGTCCTAGTGTCAGAACTTGGCTGAACTGTATTTAAATCACAATATGATATTTTCAAGAGACATTAAACCTTATTTCAGTTTTTTTTTTTAAATTTTCCCCGGAAAAAAAGTAAAAAAAAAACACATACAAAACAATCAGAAGGAATGAAATAGTATAACTTCGATTAAACGATACTCGATTTAAGGATTATCTTAAATTCACGGTAGATTTTAAGCATTTCCGGATTTTATTTGATTTTTATGTTATTTCCTCGATTTAACGACAACATTTAACAGCCCATAGACGATCGTTGAATCGGGGTTATTAAAATAATTCCATGTCATATTTTTTACATTTCAGCTGAGTACAGTTAGATGATTATGTCAAAACTGTGTAAAGAATATGCTGTTAGTATTTAGAAATAGAAGTATTAAACTAAAAATGCTTAGCCCTAGTAGAACTTTCAATTAACTGCTTGTTCGATCAAGCAGTTTAGTACCTCGGTCATCTGGTATTGATTTATCGCCAATTGAGATTTATTTACTTGATCCTCTAATACGAATTAAACGCGGTCCAGCAGTTGACAATACCCGTACTCAGTAAGTTTAGTCGACCATAAATATCTTTAAAATCCTTTCTACTCTGCTTTTCCCCTTTAATTCTGGAAATAATAGGTTTATTTTTAAAAGTAAGTTGATAAGAAGAAAATTGAAAAGTGCATTCTGTAACTTTACAAGTACAGTAGGGATCATTCATAAATGATGTCACACTTCGAGGGGGGGGAGAAGGGTTCGTGAAATTGTGACAAAGTGTGACAAGGGGAGGGGAGGGGGTAACAAGAAGTGTGACATCATGCGTTATGCAACATAGCGTGACGCGTGAAAAAGGGGGGGGGGAGGGAGGTCCGCTGAAGTGTGACATATTGTGACAAAGGGGGAGGGGGGTCATATATATGGGGAAAAAGCGTGACGTCATTTATGAACGGCCCCGTAGCCCCTCGTTATATCGCGCTTGTCGGGGGACCGAAAAAAAGCGCGATATATTCGAATGTGTGATCTAACCGATGCCATTAGAAACAACTCAAAAAGTACAAGTAAATTGAGTGTCAACACAAATTTAATTTAATCTTACATAATGACAACTTTCTTAATAAAACTATCTTAATAAAAGTAAATCTTTTCATAAAAATCCTTGGGCAATAGACATCTGTCTCTTTCTTTCTATGGGCGTTAGGATCAATACAAAATGGAATGTCAAGTAAAACGTCAACTTGTTTGGGTAGAAATCATTCTCCAGGCATGTAAGTTGGGGAGTGGGAGGAGAATTGTTGCAGCTTTTAACTGCAGCAAATTCAGACGAAAGGAAAACATTCCTCTTCGATGGCTTTTTTAAATGGGGAAAAGGTGCGTTACTGAGAAATGCAATATTTTGACTTTCAAGAATTAAAACTAAAAATTTTGGAAGAGAAAAAGCGCGATATATGCGAATGAGTGATATAACGTGGCGCGGTATAACGAGGGTTTACTGTATATCGTCGGCATTAAGCTTTGAAATATTGTCTATTTAAACTTTCAAATCGATAAAATCCTCTGTCCATGGCTATCCAGTTTTGAGATATTGTCTATTTGAACTTTCAATTAATTAAAAAATCCTCGTTTTCTAATATGGTCTATTTAAAAGGATTTTCGGATGAAATTTCATTTTTTGTGCAGCAATTTATTTATTTTTTCATGTAATTTAACTATATCTAAGAGAAATTATGAACGAAAAGGTCATTAAAATGAACTGAGACCTCAATTTTGTTAAAATTAGAGCAAAAATATGAAAAATACAAAAAATGCCCTTCGTGGCTCATTTTATTAATAATTTTCCAGAAGCTTCAGATGATCATTATAAAGATATCTATGCATTTTTGCTCTTTTTTATTAGTATTTTTTTGTTCTGCTTTGCTTCTACCAAAATGTAAAAATTTTTGAATGAAAGAAAATCATTGCTAGTGATTTATCTTTTTATGGTTTAGGGGGTAACAATATTTAATATTTGTAAATCTTTAAACCTGTGATAAATTATTTATTGCTTTAGTTAAAGGTGACCGACTACCCTAAAAACATCGATTTTCGAGCTGAAGGTCGATTTTTTTTAATTTGCGTTTCTTATATTTTGAACTTTTCTCTTTCCAAAACTGTTGTCCTTTTTTTTCTATGTGCTTTAGAAAAAACGTTATAGCTATTATAAAACACATCGTCTGCTACCAAATAATACCGGAAGTAGAATCACGCAATCGGAAGTTGTCTGAAAAACACCGTATTTTGCTTATTTTCACCTCTAAAATTTAGTTATTTTCTAATGTGAATTACTAATATTGTTTGAAAAATATTACTACAAATTTTTGACAGTTGTATTATTTGTTTAATGTTGCAACTTGACAACACATTTAGTTCTCGTGCTCGTTTGCTTACATTCTTCACGCTGATCTTCCATTCTTTCTGTTTTTGCTAATATAAGTCTTCTAAGCCTATAGTTATTTAATAGTTTGAATTTATTATTTGAAACTAAGTTGAGGTTTTGAAGGAAACATTGTTTCAAATGGGGCACAGCAAAAATTATCGCTCAAAAAAGAGAAAGTTTGCTGGCAATCGACACACGGGTGCTATGAAAAACGAGCCTATTGCAGTTGATACCAGCTCAGTAAAAACCGCAAGTTCATCGAAACTTCAGAGCAAAGAGGATGATCTTTTAAATGAAAACTTAAATAAGAATGAACTACGTGGAAATCGTATATTGAACATTGAAATTTTAATGTCTGTATTTGCCATGTTATGCTGTCCAGTCTGTTTTGCTGACAAGCTGTGTCTAATCGAAGATTCTCGCTCTGGTATGTGTTCAAATTTTCAGCTGAGCTGCAAAAAGTGTTCTTATGCAATAGGTTTTTCATCCTCAAAAAAGTGGATAAATCTAGTAGCATAAATACCCTTGCTGTTTAGGCTTTGAGGCTGATAGGCAAAGGTTACACAGCAGGGAAAAGATTGTTCTCAATTCTTGACATGCCATTCCTTTGCAAAAGAACATTTCGACAACATGAGTTGAAAATCCACAGGGCTGCACATGAAGCTGCTGAAGAAAGCCTGGGTAATGCCGCAAAAGAAATAGCAACATTAAAGCGCAAGAAAAAAGGAGTTGTGAATTGCGGTGTTTCCATTGATGGCACATGGCAGAAGCAGGGTCATTCGTCATTGAACGGTTGCGTCAGCTGCATTTCGATTGACAGTGGGAAAATTCTGGACATCGAGACACTATCACAATTTTGTAGAATTTGCAGTAACGTGTGTCAAACACCGAATGCTGTTTCGAAGCATACCTGTCAAAATCATACAGAATCAGCTTCGAGCATGGAAACCGTTGGAGTCTTTCGCATTTTTGAACGTTCGAAACACCTTAGAAATTTATGTTATACTGATTATTACGGCGATGGCGACTACAAAGCATATAATTCTGTAAAAAATATATATGGCGAAAACACAGTAACTAAATTAGAATACATCGGACATATACAGAAGAGAGTTGGCACACACCTCCGAAAATTAAAAAAAAGCACAAAAGGGCTCAGAGGTAAAGGGAAACTGACAGATCGGTTCATAGACAAACTCCAAAACTATTATGGAATTGCTGTACGCAGTAATGTTGGTAATTTGCAAGCTATGCAACAAGCTGTAATTGCTGCATTTTACCATTGTTGCTCAAGTAAAAACCTTCCAATGCATGGGCAGTGCCCTGAAGGACTTAGTAGCTGGTGCAAATATAAACGGGCAACAGCTATGAAAACGACATGTATTGATAAATCTGCTGGACTTCCAGAAAATGTAATTAATCTGGTCAAACCAACCTACATGAAACTGTGCGATCAAACGCTGTTGCATAAGTGTCTGCATGGTAAAACGCAAAATGCAAACGAATGCTTCAGTGGTGTGTTGTGGAATTTTTTGCCAAAACTTCACTTTGTTGAACTAAACACTTTACAACTGGGATCATATATAGCAGTACTTCAGTTTAATGATGGTGCTAAAGGAGTTATTTATGTGCTGCACAAGTTAAATTTAGAGACGGGCTTTTATACGTTAAATGGGTTAAACTCTATTGATTATAATAGAATACACGACTCAAAACGGAAATCTTTGCCCCAAGCAAAAACCCAGCGAAAGAAACTGTGTGCTCCTAGAAAGAAAAAAAGCATCAAAAATGAAGAGAAGGAAGACTTGTCATACTTATCCTGGGGCATTTTAAATGGATTCATCTAATTCTAACTTGTTTTTCAACAAACTGTATCTTTCAATTGCAATTTTCTCGAAACTAATTTTTTCGCAAAATCCATTTACCATTATCATGATATCTGAAAACATAATCAATGTATTGCCACCAAATTTTTAGTGTGTGTTTTAAATAACATCAGCTATCATATGAACTAGAATTTTCAATGTAAATAAAATATTTTTTTATTTACAAGGGTTTTTATGTGGATTGCTCGTTAAAAACTTCGAAAAACAATGCATTAGCATACATTTTTCCTTGTAATTTTCCTAAATTTTAATATTTCTCTTTCATTTTAGTTCACTTTGAAGATAATTGTCATTTGTAACTAATCGCTGAAAATAATTAACATTGCTGCAATATTTTTTCTTTTACAGTGTTAACCGTTTTGATGAAATTTAACTAAAATTTTCCTCGTTTTACCCATTAATACAGAAACAACAGTTCATGTGGAATTTTTTTTAAGGTTTTTATATTCATAAATCATTATTTAACCAAAATAGTATAAAAAATGTGCATAAATTTCATTTTTTTTAAAAATTTGTTCCGAAGGTAGTCGGTCACTTTAACATTTGAGACACAATTGACATATTACGTATTTTTCAAATTTTTAACTTTTTGGTATAATTTCCACAGAAGTAAGGAAACGGTTTATTGTAATGACCATGATATTCAGAATTTCTCTTTAAAATATATAAATTACATTAAAAAATATATATTAGTCTCTCTTTTTTCAAATTTCAGTCGAAAGGTCCAGGCTCCCTTAAACTTCTAAATCGTTTTGAAGAATTGAAAAACTTGTTTTATAGACCCAGTAGGTATACTTTTGTAATTATTAAAAAGTGCAATTGATTTATATTATGAATTGACTATTCAAAACTTCAGTGCCTTACCACTACGCTACCCTACCGGCACACTATTGAAACTATTTTACTTGATTTCGATATTGTGTATTTTATCGTCAAGTATGATGTTACACAAAGTCCAATACGGAAATGTCAGCCTTTTTATAGGTAAACAAACTTCTTCATTTTTTGGGGGGGGGGGGGGAGGGGCATTTTCGTAAAGCGACTAAAATGTGCAGGCATATGAAAGTTAGGATTTTTTGAAAGTAAATAATGAAAAAAGAACGTTTGAAATCAAAAGAAAAAAATAACAAAAACAACCTAAAAGCAATTATATTCAAAATAATACATTTTTTTCAAGAATGCGTGAGAATTACTTTTCATAAAACGAAAAAAAAAAGTTCAATTCTGAGGAGAGGAAAAAAAACAGGCTACACAGAAAACTCTTTTTTTTCCCTCTTTTTTCTTCAATTTCTCTCGAGCAAATATTGATTCTACTTTCAGCGTAGATTTCATTTCTATTTACTTAAACACAATTAGAATGTTGGCAAAGAAGAAAATTGGGAAAAAAATATAATTGGTACTCAAATAAGTAAGTTTACCTGCATCAAGAATATGGTTATTTAAACTTAGTTCTCGTTCCCTATGTTAATAATAGGCGTTTAACAATTATGACTTTTTCTTCTGAAATAAAACTATGTTAAAGCTAAAGATAAATAGTGCGAAGAAAAAAAGTTAAAATTTTAATGTGGACAGACGAATTTACTTAACTGTCAATATGTTACAAGAAGTCCGTTGAGAGCTAAAAGAACCTAATTTTCACATACCAGCATCGAACTTCTAGCAGCAGCTAATGGCTTAGTCTCCGAGTAATTTCAAAAACACATTCTTAACAGTTAAATATATTTTTTGATGAAAAGGAAAAAAACGTTTAAAATTTTAGTGAGCTTAGACGAAATTATTTCACTGTTAATGTGGTACAAAAAGTCCGTGAAGAGCTAAGTGAACTTAATTTTCGTATGCCAACGGCGATTATCTTATCAGCATCTGAAGGCGTAGCTTAGGAGGAATTTCAAACACACATTCTTAACAGTTAAATATATCTCCTGATGATAATACCGAAAATGATAACATTAACAAAAATACCATTTTAAGTAACAATAAATGTACCAAGTGAAACTGTGAGGGGTTATTTTTCAGAAAATTCATATTTTTCTTTCTTTTTTTCAAAATTTACAAGTACAAACATGGGAGAAATAATTAATGGCAAACATTTCCTCCTGTATAAAATTTAATTTAAATGGGTTACAAAGCTTAAGAAAGAAGAGCTATTGCAAATGCAAAACTTTCTCTGTAAAAGCCCCTAATTTAAAACAGATTTTATTAATTTACCCTTTCCGATATCAAAAGTTGTTGCTTTTTAATCGTTGCTGAAGAAACTAAATAAAATAATAACAATAAAGATTTGTACTGAAAAATATTAAGTTAAATCTCAAATTCACTTAACTCGAAAGAAGAAAAAATCGTTTGCTGCATTTGGGTGAAAAATAAATGCAATAAACTTAGTAAATTAATTAATAAATCCCTTAATTTTGTAAATTTTATGTCCACGGAGAAATGGATTATGTTCCACTTTGAATATTTTGAATTCCTTATAAATACTTAATTTTTGTAAAAATGACCTCTGATTAGAGAATGTTATGGTTTAATTTAATATTTTATTTACTATTTTGGAAAGTCCTTTTTAGTACGTGTTCATTTATTTTTTTTTTTGGTCACATTTTTTTGATTAAGGTTTCAACTAAATAGGCATTTTGGCTATCTTATGCTCCTTACTGCTTTCATACGAAACATTTACCTAAGCTGCCTGCACCTTAGGATTAAACGCTTACTTTCTAGTTCAATTAATATATATATATATATATTTTTTTTTTGAAATATACATATATATATTTCTGAGCAACTATAATTTACATTCCAGTGTTCATTCAAGTTAATAATTTATAACTTACTTATTTTTTTGGACGCAATCCGTTATTGATTCCAAATTGATTGAGAACTGATAAACATGAAGCAAGCGATTTCTGTTTAGAGTCCGAATAAGACTGATTTATGAGAATATACTTTCAAAAAAATTCTATTCAGTAGTAAAAGGGCAATTTCAATCACTCGACAATTTAGTTACTACTGTGCCCATAATAATTTTATTTACAAAGCAAATAAAATATATTAAGGAAACAAAAACTACTTTTGAGGCAGTAACTCAAATTCGTATGCAATCAGTCCAATTCAAAATGCGTGGAATTTGCCAGGTTACTTAGGAATAAATAAGGTTGCATATGAGACAATATTGGTAAATTTAAAAAGCTCCAAACTTGAATAGTTTGACAGCTGTTAGTGTTGTCAATGCTGATTTTTTTAGTGAGCATTTTTAGATGCAAAACGTGTATTATGACTAAAATATATTTCTCTTTCATAGCAGGTAAATTTATTGAAATATATTAAAAATGAAATATGCGGGGCCGTGGCACTAGTGTGGCAGTAGTCATTACATCTATGAAGATGTAATGACTACTGCCACACTAGATATTAGCTAATCCCAGGCATCAAATCTAGCAATCGTTAGTAGTATTATTGATGAAGTTAGAAAGATATGTCAGATGATGATTACCACAGATCATATGAGCACGGTCGCATTAGCCTACGCATTAGAGGACATCTCACTTAGATTATGCCCTTTTAGTGTTACATCCCTTGGGCTAAGAGTTACTTAGATAAACAGTTCGAGCATGTGCGGTTTTGCATTAGTGGGAATAAGTGCTTAGTGAGAGTGATCGATTACTACTTAAAGTATGACTAAAGCGTAAAAAACCCTGTCTTATTTGTTATTAATGTATTATGTATTAATTGGTATGCTTCATAGACATGCGCATATAAAATTCTAAAAACCAACTTAAAGACATTTCTAGCTAGATGAATTATGTAGGTTCAGTCGAATTGTGCAGGAAGTGTACAAATTGTCAATGAATCATCAGAGCCTTCATTTGTAAACAGAAGAGTCATGGGAAAAGTTTCTTGCTTTCAATAGGTCGCCATGATGGGAATTTATGGGAATTGCCGAGTATATATAATTTCAGGCGTTACCTTCAGGCATAAACACTGAAATAGTCAACCACTTTAACAGTAACCGAAAGCGGGTTGTCCTTTTATGGTGGCGTTTGCGTAGGGTAGTCAGCATTCACAGAAAGTCAGCACATTTTGAAAAACAGCTCTAATCCATGTGGGGGGGGGGGGGACGTCAGGTGTATCCGCACATGAGAACACTGCAGAGAAAATTAACGTCGATGAAAGAAAGTTACCAAACATCGATTCGAGTGAGTTTACTAACAACAAGCCATCGGCAGAAGTGTCTCCAGGTCATGTAGGGGAGATCGGGGGGAGTTCGGACAGGGGGAGACTACGGAAAGCCCATTTTTCGCCTAACCTGTAGGTTTTCCCGCGCGCAAATAATTCTGTTATGTTGGTAGTATTCTGCTATTATTGTCATGTGAAAATGGCTGCCCGTTAAGTCAAAGTACGGCAGTGAAGTGAAAAAAAGTGATTTGCCATAGTCTGATCTAAAATTTTCCGCTAAGTGGCTAAGCTTTCATTAAGTAAATTGGCAATTTTTTTTTTCATATTTATCATGAGAGTAGGGTAATTAAGCTATTAAAAATAATTTAACTTTGTGCAAGTAAACGATAATAAAAATATAATTTCACGGTAATTTAAAGCACAAATGAGCAATAAAATGCAGACATATGTTTCGGGATTGCTTGGAATCATTTGGATGTTTTGCATGTAGAAGCTCCCTGTCGCATTGAAAAAGGGATTCCAAGCAATGCCGAAACGTATGCCTGCATTTTATTGCTCATTTGTGCTTTAAATTAACGTGAAATTATATACTTTAACTAATTAACTGAAATTATTACTAAATCTGTTACGCGCATGATAAATACTACTCCATCGTCCAAGAATTTTTATATTTTAATTTTGCCTATTAAAAAGTAACTCTGCTATGTTAACTAAAAGTTTGACCACTGTTCCCGATGTATTTAGAACAAAAGAAAAGTTCGTCACTCCGTAAAATGAGTCGAAGCCCTGCTGATTCATGCCTCACGCTTTCTGGGTGTTCTAAAAATTAACATCCACAACTTTAGACAATAAGTCTACAAGTGATCGCGAAAGATCTCCGCCCCCATTCATCTCCAAACGACTTCGTCCGTAGGCAGGCAGCAAAAGGTGACAGACAAGCCCAAAAGGCGGATACCTGGTTATTAAGTTAGACCTTGAACTTCATCATTTCAGCTCTTCGTTTCTGCTCTAAGAAGCCCAGTGACTGAGGGATAGTCTTCCGTGCTACCATTCTACAGGTCAGGGGTTCGATTCCCGGGCTGGGCAGGTGCGATGCAGCCTTTTATCTCTGCAGTGGGGTCGATAAAATGAGGACCAAGCATGCTTGGGAACTAAACACTGGGGGTTCTGCAACTTCTGCTTCTGCACCCGAGGGCCCTCGGTCTCGAAAACTGGGATGGGCACAGTAGGCCATGGCCTTCAAAATTGCTGGCGCGCCACTGAGATTATATTTTTTTTAGTTTCGTTTCTGCTATAAATGAGTGACGACAGGATTAAAAGGGAACTGGAAAAACACTGGTTTGCATATCGTTAGCAATGCCCCAAAACGATAATGCTATTAATAAAACCCAAGACATATATCTATGCTTAGCTGACGGATTTCTGTACCCCATTTGACCCATTTCTCGAAAAACTTCTCTGAAACATAGCAAAGTGCACCTTGAAGAGACATTCAAAATATCGATTTTGTTCTCCTTATTTCGAATTTAAGTGAAAAATTGCAGGTAAATTTCGGAATATAATAACGAATAAAATCTTACACTTTTTCATTTTTTGTGGTATTTCAAAGTTCATAACTAACAACAAGTCATCGACAGCAGTGTCTCTGAATCGTGTACCAGCAGGATTATTTTCAGATGTCTAAATATGCTGTCCGGTCAGGTGAGTCGGATAGCGAGAGCTGGTGGTGGTAGGGTTTAAGTGTGACTAAAATTTGACGCCGATGAAAGATAGTTACAGAAGATCGATTCGTTTGAGTTTACTAACAACAAGTCATCGACAGCAGTGTCTCTGATTCGTGTACCAGCTGGATTATTTTCAGATGACTAAATATGCTGTCCGGTCAGGTGATTCAGATAGATAGAGCTGTTGGTGGTAGGATTTAAGTGTGTGTAAAATATGACGCCGATGAAAGATAGTTACAGAAGATCGATTCGAGGGAGTTTACTAACAACAAGTCATCGACAGCAGTTTCTCTGAGTCGTGTACCAGCTGGATTATTTTTAGGTCGCTAAATATGTTGTTCGATCAGATGTACCAGATAGATAGAGCGGGTGGTGGTAGGATTTAAGTGTGACTAAAATACCTATAGACCAGGGGTGGCCAAAATGCGGCTCGCGAGCCACGTGCGGCTCTTTGAAGGATTATTTGTGGCTATCGATAAATGTACTTGAGTTCCCTTTTCTATTTTGTGCTATTATATTAAAAAAAAATTACGATCCGTATGTGTTCCAAAATGTCTTTTAAATTACTGACAACAAATATGAAGGACTAAGTGCAACGTTGTAGCAAATTTCATTTCCGTCCAAGTTAAGAATGATATGACTCATTGAATACTGCGCGTTTCCAATATAATTATGACCCAAAAAGCATCTGGAGATTTAGAATTAATATAGGTTCAAGATAAAGCTCTATAATTAAAATATAAGTCGACGTCCATTACTGAATTTTGGAAATTTATGCCAAACTCGAAGTATCCTGAATTTAAAAAGGCTGCTTGTTGAATTATTTCAATATTCGGAACAACGTACTTATGTGAATCAATTTATTCCACTTTAAAATTCGTGAAATCCAAACACCAATTAGTATTAACTAACCAGCATCTCAAAGAATTACTGAGACGTGCTGTCACCAATTATTCCCTAAATATTAAAGAGTTACCAAGAGAAGTAAAAGAAATGTGTTTAATTTTTAATATCTAAATTCAATATACAAATTTTGTACTTCTAATAATATGTTTTCAATAAATATAATTTCTGTAAAAAAATTTTTAATACTTTTTTTTGCATACCCTTTAAATACGTATTTAATTGCGGCTCGCGATAAATTTCAAATTTTGAAAAATGGCTCGGACTATCAAGGAGCCTGGCCACCCCTGCTATAGACTATAAGTTCCTTTGCAGCTCTTTTAGATAATAGTCTATAAAATTAGCCTATGCTCTTTTATTAGTCACAGATGAACAAGGAGTTTATCTCTGCAGATATTTTTCCTTTTAACAGCTTCAAGGAAACCATCCAAACATGAAATATTTTAAACATCTAATAAAATAGCTGGTTTTTTTTGCTTGTCCGTAAATGATAATTTTTATGCAAATGTTATCAAATTAATTTGAGCAAAAAAAAAAGTGCCCTTTCTAAAATTCAGCTGTAATTATCGATTAAGCAAGGTTTTTTTTATTGTGCATAAAAATTTAGCGTGCAAGATATCGTTTAGTGTTTGCATGAAACAATTCTTTCTGAATTTCATTCTAGAATTTTCTTTCTGAATTTAAATTCATAAGAAAAAATGCTTCCTGTCCTTTAAGCTTAAGCGAAAAATCATTTCAAGTGAAAAACTTCTCATTGTTAAAGCTGCATTTCATTTTTCTAAGTACACTGACGGAAATGTTTTACATTCCGAAGATAAATATTTACCTTACTCTTACAAAATATGAAAAAGCGCTTTTCAATATTTCCAAGTATTTACATTATAGCAAGAAAACAATTTTTTCAGGCCAAAATATTCAAGCGTATTTGAAAACTCGTAAAATCAGTACTATTTTAAACATTAAGATAATTTTATTTACGTTTTTCTTTAATAATTATACTACATTTTCACAAACATTTAAACTTACAGGCGCTAAATCCTATTAACAAACTTACTGTGCAACTATTTCTCAATGTTTTTTTTTCTTTCTAAATTTAAACTTCTAACGAATTTTAGTAATTAAAATACCTAAGTGTACATTTTCACAGTTTCAAAATTTTTCCTTGTTTTTTCTGTTTTAACGTTATGAAACACAGTATTGATTTTATCTTTAAATTTATCTTTCAATTACGAAACAACAAATAAGCCTCACATAATGTTTTCCCATTTATGTTTATATACAGTTAAACTCGGATCTTGCGATCCTAGAGTTAACGAAAACCCGTGTTTAAGGAGAGTCGGCCCCATGAGACTATTTCTTTCTCTATGGTGTTTTTCTTCACAACTTTTCTCTCATGTCATGTTATATCACTTCCTAAGACATGTAATGTAACTGGATTTATTAAATATAATTTGAAAATTTTAATTTTTAAAATGAAATTTAGCAATTTTAAAAAAATGCATCTTGGTTTTCAAAAAGGGTCTCAAAAACTTCTTGCTTTTATGCTTTGAATTTTTTATAAGTTAAATACATTTTGAGAAAAAAATAACTGCGGGACAAATATTACATAAGTTTTACGCATTATTTGATTTTTTGCAAGATATTTCTCGTTAAATGATCTCAGACGTCTCATAACATAACTCAGCGGACCACATGTGGCCTGTTGGCTGCCGATTGCGAACCATTGCTCCGGAACTTCTTAAGCCTTCAAGCAGACTGTGTATGAAACAATTTTCCATTTGCACCAACCTTATTCAAAAATAAATCACTGTTTACAATTACCCCAGTTCTCTGGGGTGATTGTAAACACGAGCTCATTCGCTAACAGATAGTCATAAAGTCGAAATTTTTGTACACATTTACTCACAAGAAGTACAGTAGTGGCTACAATGCTCCTAATTTTATCTGTGAATTAATTCAAGAGGTAGGGAAGGATCAAAAGTTGAAACTTTGAAAAAGCGTTTACAATTACCCCAACTGATCCTATAACACAAGCGCGCCAGAAAGGAACAGAATAAAAACTGAATTACTAATGCGTAAAAGTGTATAATACTCAAACTATTGATAATTAAGAGAAATTTTGATCCAATTTAATAGCTGTTCCATTTTAAATACTAATTGAAGTCTTATAAAGCTATTTTTCTTCTTTTTTACCATTATTCTACTTATTTAAATAAAATAAATTAACAAGAACAACTTTTTGTCCAAAACGAAACCCTTTTAAAACAATTAGTGCCACTACAAATAAATATCCTTTCTTGAAAAGCTAAATAAGCTCTTCAGTCATCGCTTTCGGAAATGTTTCTCCGTAAAGATTTAAGCATTTTGAGAAGCTATAAAATATGTTAATGAGCAAGTCCCCGGCGCTTGGTAGTTTCCCGGACTGTAATCTCCGTACTTTGTCGTATCCTTTGTTAAAATATGTAGCTCATTCTAAATTGAACAGATTCTAGTTGGCAAAGATTTATTGCTTGCTCTTTCACGCGTTTATTGTTTCTATTCATTGAAACATACAATTCAAAAAATTCAAGTGATAGATGTATTTAGTAATATTGAGTTTTTTTTATAGAAGTTTTCGTATTTCTTGCGTAGAATCTATGTAGAAAATATAATCTAATACTTAAATCATTTGTAGACTCCAAATCTGCTCTTAAATTTTTAAAATTTGGTATTTCTGAAAAAAGGAAAACATTATTTTTACACTTTGAACACTATGCTTTACCTTCCTTAGCTAATTTAAATTTCTTTCAAGTATAGCAATACCCGCGTTACTTAATTTTTTTAACGTTAATTCAATATTAGTTATAATGTAGGAGGATGGGGTAAAATGGGTCATGGGGTAAAATGGGTCACTTGATAAAACACTTGAAATTGAAATTTTTAAACCAATATTTTTAATGTTATATTTCAATGTGTTGGCAACATTTTTCATTCTCAAAAAAGTTAGGTTCTTAAATATGGAAAAACAAGGAGAGAGAGAATTTTTTGTAAACTTTGGATGATAATGTGTTAAACAAATGGTTTACCAACTTCTGTAAAGCTCTATATTTTATCAAATAACATCTCAAATTTGAAGGATTTCCTCACCAAGAAACTTTGGAGAACAATTTCAGCAAAGCAGGTAAAATGAAAATAAATATTATCTTTTTTACAGCAGTTTTTCTCGGATGGGGTAAAATGGGTCATGGCTAGGCTTAAGTAGCTCTATTCTACTCTTTTCTTAAAAAAATCATCTGTTGTACATCAATGAAACAAGTTCCTAAATTTAAAAAAATGTAGGTTGTTTATTTTATTGAAATTAAGTTTAAAAATTTTGTTTTTTATGTTTTCGTTAAAAACGATCATTTTGATGTGGTAGAGAGAAGTGATGTTGTTGAGTTGTTATGGTGAATCAATACATAACAATCTAGAAGAATATTATTTTAACATTTCAATGTAATTTCAATTCAAAATGTTGCTAAATATGTTACTTTTTTCAATTTCAAAGTAATAAATAACTGTTTTCAGCATTATTTTGCATTATGAACCATTTTACCCCACGATGGAGTAAATCAGGTCACAACTTTATAAGCTTAGTTAAACTATTTCATAATTAAAACATAAATATTAAAATTACATACAAATTGATCTGAATGAGTTCAATGTTAAGATGCAATTGAAAAAAAAATGGGAAATGTTTATGGTTTTGTTGCTATGAAACTTTGAATATAAATAGCTAAAAAGTGACCGATTTCCCCCCCCCCCCTGACCCTATATATGGGAATGACAGTGGAGTTGAGTTGACCCGCTGCCGTTATTAATTAACCAAGAATAGTTTCAAAATGTTTGTACTTTTAGAGACTTATTAGTTTCAATTTTCAATACCAATAAATATGGCGAGAGCAAATTAAAAAATATAATTTATGCGCACCTTTTCATATTAGGCTCTTTGCGTTAGTTTTTCCTCTTCTAATTATAATTATACAACAGCGCCTGTTATTCTTATTATCTACATCTGATTGCATGACCACAAACAAAAATGAAATTTTTAGGAAAAATCAATTACTAATTTGATAACGTGAACGCCATTGCAACGAAAAATTTTACTTAGATGAAACATACTGGTTATAACATGATCTTTTGCGTAAGCATGTCTGTTTTGTTCTCTATGCGTTAGCATTTCAGAAACCTTTATGTAATTTATCAAAAAAAAAAAAAAAAAAATCTGTAAATATAGTTGCGTGTTTCTAGAATACGATACGACTTTACTTTTCAAGACAAATATTATTTTGACACTGGAGCCGTACTTTATTTGTAGCTATGGATATGCAAATATCGCAGTTCTGGAAGAACAGCGACGTAAATGCAAAAACTTCAAATTTACAGGAGAGTAAAAAAACGATTTGCAGTTGTATAAAACGTATAGTTGGAAAGGGTGTAAGTGACAGAAAACAATGGTATATGGAGAGTAACTGTTAAGGATATATATTTTACTTTCATTTAACAGGGATTAGGATTTAATTACCCTAATTTCAACCCCTATGTGCAGTTACGTCATTGTTTGTCTAAAAATTGATCGTTGTTCTAGAAGACACGGATTGTCGTTCTACAGTTGCGTCCATGTTCCCCTGTGTAAGGGATGTGTTTCTGATATTGTCTATGGCATTATTTGCATTTGACACATTTTTGCAGTTACGTCATTGTTCTTCCGGAACGTCGATATGTTGTTGTAGGGACCCTCGCAAGTCGAGGAAGAATGGGTGAAGAGTGTTTTCCTCTGCAGCCGATAGATGGCAGTATCTATCAACCACCCTCACAATTTTGATATGGTATTGAAAGAGAGGAAAAGTAAACTAACATATAGCAAACTGCTATCAAACCAATAGTAGTTCTATTTAATTTAAGACAATGGAGGCAATTCACCGCTGGAGGGACTCATGAACGATCACCGTTGTCACGTGATATCCGCTCTTTGTTTACTAAGATTTTCAATGGAATTCTACGTGGAGTACGCTAGGCAAAATTAGTTATCTTAAAATTAATTGGACTATTTTCACAGCTTTTTCTGATTATAACCCAGTATTTACATTTTCTTTAATAATTATAAAAGGAATATATTAATTATTACAATAGTTATAATTAAATATAACTTATTTAGTGTTAATTTTATGTAATGTAGAACTTTATTTAGGCCTACTTTTTACTTAGATTTGTCCAACTCGAAGTTAAGCGATGCTACGGCTTCCTTTGTTTACATTGCTTTCATCGCTGCCACGTGACTAATGACGTTGCTTGAATTGCCTCCATTGCAAACAAATATGACAATCATGAGAAGCAAAACTATTGGCTTCGTGCGAACAGCATTAGTGAGCAAACCAAAGATGCCGCAGTACAAAATGGCTATCATACGCGGCAATACCAAAATACCATGGCAATGGCAATACCAAAAGCTATACATGCCCGTATTTCGAGCTGATATGGAGCTCGTTTAAAAATTCACAAAAATGTAAGTTGCCGGGTATGAAATACTACGCACTTGAATTTCGAACTCTGCACTTTATCAGTGCATAACATTTCACAGAACATAAAAATATTGCACTGACTGTTTAGATGTTTAATGAACTTTTTTAACGAATTTTAGAGGTATAAAAAGTGTGATTATTTTCAACCACAAAGATCTTATGAATTTTTACTCAATATGATTTTTTACATGCTGACGTTTGAACTCATTAATGATGGAGGTATCTTGTATAATTGAAACAAGTATATGCAGCATCGTATTGCAAAATGTGCTACTATAACGTTATTTCATTTATTATATTGTTCAACACTATATCATGTAAAACGATATGTTTAACCAATTAACTGCCGCGGGCGTATATATACGCCTCGTTATTACGATGCGTTAACTGCCCCATGCATATACACTGATGGAAAAAAAAATCCCAACACCAAGAAATAATTATTGTAGAGTAATGAAATTTCAGCAATACATTTATATAGGTAAAGTACGTAATTGATTACAATTTCAAGATCACGGGTTAATTTAAGCCCGAGAGGAGCCATTGCAGAAGTGAAATACAGGTACATTAATTACCGGTGTAACCACCAGAATTTTGAATGCAAGCATACAAACGTGCATGCATTGAATCATACAGGTGCTGGATGTCCGTTTGTATGATGGAGTTCCATGCCTGTTGCACTGGGTCGATCAATATAGGGACGGTTAATGCTGGTTGTGGATGACGCTGAAATGTCTTCTAATGATGTCCCATACGTGCTCAATTGGAGACACATCTGGTGATCTGGCAGGCCAAGGCAACATGTCGACACCCTGTAGAGCACGTTGGGTTACAACAGCAGTATGAGGTCGAGCGTTATCCTGTTGGAAAACACCTCCTGGAATGCTACTCATGAAAGGCAGGACAACAGGTTGAATCACCAGACTGACGTACACATTTGCTGTCAGGGTGCGTGGGAAAACCACGAGAGTGCTTCTGCTGTCATACGAAATTGCTCCCCAGACCATAACTCCAGGTGTAGGTCCAGTGTGTCTAGGCCTCAGACAGGATGGCTGCAGCCGCTCACCTGGCCTCCTCCTAACCAACACACGGCCATCACTGGCACCAAGGCAGAACCGGCTTTCATCAGAAAATACAACAGATCTCCACTCCGTCCTCCAATGAGCTCTAGCCTGACACCACTGACGTCGTAAACAGCAGTGGTTTGGCGTTATAGGAATGCAAGCTACAGGACGTCTGGCTCGGAGCTGTCCTTGAAGTAACCGATTGGTAACAGTTCGTTCTGTCACTGGGGTGCCAACTGCTGCTCGAATTTCTGCTGCAGACGCAGTACGACTCGCTACGGCCATACGCCAAACACGGCGGTCTTCCCTCTCAGTAGTGCCACGTGGCCGCCCAGAACCCGGTCTTCTTAAGGCAGTGCCTTCCCTTGACCACTGCTGCCAACATTCATGCACAGTGGATGCATTCCTGCCAAGCCTTTCTGCAATCTCGCGGAAAGAAAACCCACCTTTTCTTCGGCCTATTACACGACCTCGTTTAAACTCAATGAGCTGTTGATAATGGCTTCGTCGTCTTCTTAAAGGCATTGTGGACTAACATCAATTCACTACATCAAATCTCGATGCTAAACAACGCTCAGGAACGTTACAGTTCGTATTTAAAGCAAACCTGATTTTCATCTTCCGTGTGTCGCTACTAGCGTCACACTGATTCGCCGAGCGCAAAATTTGAATCGACGTCATCTTTGAGATGTATAAACACGCCTGCCAAATTTTGTTTCGCTAGCACAACTCCTTCTTGGTGGGATTTTTTTTCCCATCAGTGTATATACGCCTTCCCGAAGTGCGATTTCCAAAGCCTCGGCTGTAGTTTTACTAATAGCAACACAAGACAAATAATTGCACTTCGGGAAGGCGTATATATACGCCCAGGGCAGTTAACGCTTCGTCATAGCGAGACGTATATATACCCCCGCGGAAGTTAAGGGTTAATGATGAACTGCTTTGACAAATGGAACAAACAAATCAGCAAAATTGTGTGGTATTTTTTATATAATTGAGTAAACACATATCAGATATCTTGTCCTTAAAATTTATTGTGGTAACCAAGGTCTCAAAACGGGCGATTTTAACGACTCTTCGATAAGAGCAAACGAGAAGTTAGTTTTTCGCTAAAGATTTTTTTCCTCCAATTTTCCTTAATCAATCAAAGATCGCTTATAAATTACTTTATCATTCAGAATTAAAACTATAAAAGTATATACGCCACTTTTATTATACATAACCAACTTCTTCGCACTTAACCTCTCTCAAGTTACTTAAACTAACGTAAGGGTCCTTCAAAATAGCTGTTCAAGTTGTACTTTATTGCGAGAAACTTGAAACTGTCACTTTAAGTACTCATAAAATTTTATAGTTTCATAAAAATACCCATTCTTTTTTTCCTGAGTCAAGTTAGTTTTTTAATTGAATAATAAAACTTTAAGATTTCGCTTCTCGATTCTTTATTATTTCTAACATAACCTTGAGATTAATTGGATATTTTTTAATAGGAATGTATTAAACTTTTTTATACTATGTTATAAATTTAAAAAATATAAAAATCTATAAAAAAGGAACAAAATGCTTAGGCTACTGTTTTAGTGCTGTAACTTGTTTTTACAAGTACAGTAATTCATTCAGTGAAAAGCCTTAATTGCATGATTTTAATTGAAAAATGGTCGTTTAGGGACCGTTCATGAATGACGCACTTATCTTCAATATATTTGTCCCCCTTCCCCGCTGTGTCACTAAATTTCCCACTTCTTCATATCTCCTGCCCGTCTTTGTCACACGTCACGCTGTATTACATACGCATATGGACTTGTAGTTCAGAAACAAAGCATCGCCTTATAGATCCCGTTCCTAATTTTATTTTTTAACTTTTAATGACACTTGTGAGCATAACACTAATGTTGTTGTTGTTGTCGTGTCCATGGATAGAAGATTTAAAAGTCAAATACTGCCAAGCACGGTTCACACACATTGTCAGAAATGTCCTCACGAAATTACGGTTAAATAGCCGGCAGCAGTCTGTCCATCTAATTCACCGTTAATTTTACGGTTAGGAACATTTTTCTATCTTTACGGGACCTAAACCATTTCCAATCAGCTTGGTTAAAAAGCCGTAAATACAACAGTTTACGGTTTCATAACCATTTATAAGTGGTTTCAAATCCGTAAATGTAAGTTTTTACGGTTTTTGAACCATTTCGAGGCATAGAAACCACCCCACTTTTTTTCAATATATTTAACCCCCTTCCCCGCTTTGTAACCAAATTTCCCACTTCTTCATACCTCCTGCTCGTCTTTGTCACATGTCACGCTGTATTACATACGCATATGGACTTGTAGTTCAGAAACAAAGCATTGCCTTATAGATCACGTTTCTAATTTTATTTTTGAACTTTTAATGACTTTTGTGAGCATAATAATAATAATGCTTACCTGTGAACTTACTTTGTATAAAAAGAGGTTAAGGTTTACAACACAAAAGATAAGTAGTATAGAACAATAAAATATGTTAATTGTTCGAATCCTCAATAAAATTTCCCATACAATTTTATTTTAAAAGTCTAAATGCCTGATAAAATTTCCTTTTATTTTTAACAAGAAGTGAATTTAAACCTTAATCAGTATTGATGTTTACGATACAAAATGATCAATGAAACTTTAAAATGAGATTACGAAAATGAAAAAAAAAGCTTTGAAACTAAATGTCCTTTACTGATTTTAAGTGTTTTTATAGAAACCAAAACGTGTGTCACACTTCTTTTTATTCCCTAATCTCCCCTTGTCACAAAATGTCACAATATATCGAACCCCTTCCCCCCTCGAGGCGTGACATGATTTAGGAATGACCCCTTAATAATATTTAGTGTTACTTTAGCAAAATAATATGCAGTTAAAAAGAGGGATCTGTGTTTCATTTCCAGTAAAGATTTTAAAGAATTCCTTTATTGTTCCTAATCTTAAATATTCGAGTTTCTTTATCACTATTCACGATCAGTTTCTTTGAAAATACAAACTATTTCAGAACTTTTTTAATTATAATATCAGAATACTAAAAATAAACCTTTCATATTTAAACCCAACCCCTATTAACGGCAATTTTCGTAAAAACAAATGTAATATGTTATTTTTCATTAATTCATGGCGTATGCAAGAGAATTGAAATCACACAGGATCGCCATCATTGCATTAAAGTTAGGGCCGTGGTAGAGTAGCAGTTATTATGTCGAGCTTCGGATCGGAGGATCTCGGGCTCGATATCCGAGCTGCTGAAGACCCACCATGTACACTAGGGGATACATGCATGTAAAATCCGTGGACTCTGAAGTCCTGACGCAGTTCCGAGGGTACCAGTGGGTGGAGATTTTTCCTTCCCTTCACCCATAGGTCTCAAAAAGAAGGTGGTGTATTTGTGGTTGCGCCATCTGGTGTCATCCAAGTACATTATGAGCCAAGTCGTACTTCCACCATTGGTGCTCAACTTGAAATGGAAGGCGCTCCTTACTGGCCTTAATTCCTAGACGCTTTGCGAAGAGGAGCTTGGATATCCAAGTGGCATAAGAAACAACAACAAAGATAATGCCACGAGATGCAGTATTAACTTTGGAAAGTCTATTACTTAGTAAATCAGATGTGTTTGTTAGTTTATATTAGAATCCAAAATAACCATAACAATAAGACATTAATGAAAATACCTTGGTTTGAAATATTTGTACTTTAATTTTGGTATTTTTTTCCGTTATTTACCTCTTACAAGTGATAAAAGATATTATATGTTTTGAAAGGATTGTTATTTAGTAACTCTAATGAAAGCGCTTTATATTTTCACCAGTGCGTGTGATAAAAAAAATCTTTGATTGATTTACAAATTTTTCATGGGCTCGGTACTTGCAAATGCTTCACGTATACACAAATTTAGATCTTTTAAAATTCAAATTCCCTCTGAATTTTGATTTCTTTAACGCTGAAAAACAGGCCAACATTTTTAATTTTGGAAAATAAATCATTATTTTACAAATGAGACTGCTTGTAAGCCTTTAAAATATTATTTATTTAATTTGAACTTAATTTATTTCATCAGGGTAATATGACCTGTTAAAGTAATGTGATTAATTATAAAAGCGAAGCGTTGAGGTTCATTCCTTATACTATGATAATAAAATCTGTGAAAACTCTATTTTTAAAAATGTAAGTAAAAATTTTCTAACTGCACAGTTCTCAAAAGTACAACGATTATCGCGTCTTAAACTCTGATTGTTTTCCAAACCAAAACAAACAGATTTCTAGGACAATAAAGCAAATAATGACAATTGTTTGTTAAATTTCCTGACGCATCACTTCCGATTCTCTCTCTCTCTCTGCAGTAGCGTAGAAATAATGCTCGCGAAATTAGCTGCGAAGCCCATCAGGATCTCCGATCCACGCTCCAGGCCTCCATCATATTAATGGCCCTTAACCCCTCGCATTTTCTTAAAGGGCGCAAAGAATGTGACCTTCTTAAGCTTTTGCATTAGGAGCAATTAGTCGCCCAGCCGCCATAAATAACTGCGGAGAGCATCATCGTTAAAGATACTGTGATTCATTTCGTCATTAGGGTTTGTGATCTCATTATTCAGACATTAATGAAAAGACGTTTCAATGAACGTGTAAACGAGGAACATAAATTTAAAAGCGTCATTAAGCGCCCGGAAGTGGCCATAACGATCAGAAGGTGCAGTTGCGATATTGAATTGGTATTTAGTGACCTTAAATGGGTTTGAGTATCAAGTGAACGTTAAATTTCGAAAAACCTTCTCAAATGAGAATCTAAGATCAATTTGAAAGAAATTATGATGAGTCTATTTGAACAAATGTTTTGCGTGAAAGCTCATTCAAAAATGTTAAAAACGAGAAGTTCCGTCTAGAACTATACGAGCCTACTTTCCCGTATACACCAAATTCAAATTTATAATCTAGCTATCTCTTTCTCTCTCTTTCTTATTTATCTTTAGTTCTAATTATTGAAAATATACCTTTTTCAACGGATAATACATATTCATTCACTCACTCATTCATTCTTTCATTTATTCAGCCATGCATTTATTCATTCATTCGTTACCTCATTCAAGTGTTTATTCATTCATTTACGCATTCATGTATTTATTCACTCATTTATTTATATTTTCATTTATTCAATAATTTATTCATTCATTATTTTCCTCATTCATTTATTCATTGATTTATTCTTTCACTCTTTCATTTATTCATTCATTCATTATTTCACTTATCGAGTCACTGAGAAATATTCTTGAAAATCCCGATCAAAAAATTTCATAGCAAAATAGGCTCGTAAGTTCTGGATAAACTTTCTATTTCTACATGTTCTACGTTATAAGAGCTTTCCGATAAAGTTTGTTCCAAGCAAATCGGTCCGTTAGATCAGGATTTATATAGGGTTGAAATTTCCCCGTAAGCTCTGTGTTAATTTTTTGAACTGTTCAAAAATGAACAAAAACTGTTCAAATCAATATTTCACGCCAAGAACTCCTTTCAATAAGCTTGCAATAGGAACTTGGCTCTTGTGCCCAGAGTTTACAGAATTTGCTTCAATTTTGTCCATAGGCGCTAATGTTAAAATTTTTTGAATTGTTCAAAATTGAACAAAAAATTGTTCAAATCAAAAGGTAAAATATAGAAATGAGATGTCCTCGCCGAGATCTTTCGAATGCAAAAAGAATTTTTCCAATCGGACAATTCGTTCAAAAGTTATTAGGGGGGGACAGACCGACAGACAGACCGACAGACACTTTTTCCCCATCTCAATACCCTACTTTCAAATTTTTTATTTTTCAATCTTTATTTAATTACTTCACTTATTTTTGACTTTTCTTGATTTTTAACGATATTTTCACGATACATTAAGCCTTCTTTCATGCTTTATTATTATTATTTTTTACTTTTACGGGAAAGTAGGCTAAAAATGAGTTCATGTTCCTACAAGAAACTCTCAATCATCTGCCTCTCTTGTATGATCCATCATTTACTTGACACTATTTTTCGTCGAATCTTGTTTGTTTTCTACATTTACTAAATACGTTAGTAGACTGGTATTTAGTGACCTTAAATGGATTTGAGTATCAAGTGAACGTTAAGTATCGAAAAACTTCTCAAATGAGAATCTAAGATCAATTTGGAAGAAATTTTGATGAGTCTATTTGAACAAATGTTTTGAGTGAAAGTTCATTCTAATGTGTTAAAAAAATGAGTTCTTGTTCGTACAAGAAACTCTCAATCATTTGCCTCTCTTATATTATCCACCATTTACCTGACACTATTTTTCGCCGTATCTTGTTTGTCTACCACATTTACTAAATGCGTTATTGAGTTGGTATTCAGTGACCTTAAATCGGTTTCTGTATCAAGTGAACGTTAAATTTCAAAAAACCTTCTCAAATGAGGCTCTAGGATCAATTTGGAAGAAATTATGATGCGTCTATTTGAACAAATGTTTCGGGTGAAAGCTCATTCCAAAATGTTAAAAAAATGAGTTCATGTTCCTACAAGAAACTCTCAGTAATTTGCCTCTCATTATCCATCCTTTTCTGGACGCTATTTTTCGTCATCTCTTGTTTGTTTTATACATTTACAAAATACGTTAGTAGATTGGTATTTAGTGACCTTAAATGGATTTGAGTATCAAGTGAATGTTAAATTTCCAAAAACCTTCTCAAATGAGAATATAAGATCAATTTAGAAGAAATTATGATGAGTCCATTTGAACAAATGTTTTGAGTGTAAGCTCATTCCAAAATGTTTTAGAAAATGAGTTCATGCTCCTCTCTTATATTATCCATCATTTACTTGACACTATTTTTCGTCGAATCTTGTTTGTTTTCTACATTTACTAAATACGTTAGTAGATTGGTATTTAGTGACCTTAAACGGATTTGAGTATCAAGTGAATGTTGAAGTTCCAAAAACTTCTCAAATGAGAATCTAAGATCAATTTGGAAAACATTATGATGGGTCTATTTGAGCAAATGTTTTGAGAGAAAGCTCATTCCAAAATGTTTTAGAAAATGAGTTCATGATCCTATAAGAAACTCTCAATAATATACCTCCCTTATTATGATATAATCCATACTTTTCTGGACTTTTTTATATATTTTCTAAATGCGTTAGTGGTTTGGTGTTTAATACTTTTAAATGGATTTGAGTATCAAGTGAATGTTAAATTACCAAAAACTTCTCAAACCAAAATCGAAGATAAATTCGGAAGACATTTTGATGAGTCGATTCATTCCAAAATATTTTAGAAAATGAGTTCCTGTTCCTACAAGAAACTTTAATTAATCTGCTTCTTTTATTACGATATTATCTATCTATTAAGACATAATGATGGGTCGATTTGCATAAATGTTTTTAGTAAAAGGTCAGCTCAAAATATCAAAAAACGCGTTTCTTCTCCTCTTCTGCCAAAACGAAAGAGCTCTGACTGGCAGAGGGCCGAGAAAAATCCATTAATGTTTAAAGGAGGAACAGCTGGTATAAGGAATGTGCCGTTTCTGTACCAAGTTGAGAAACTGGCATATAACATCAGCTCGAAAGGGGCATGCGAAACGAACTAAAACATGAACAGAGCACGGAACATTCCTAATCCCAGCAGTTTCTCCCTTGAACGTAAATGAATTCTTCTTGGCACTCGGCCAGGCACATGGCTTCGTTTGCCGGTAGGACTGTATCACCTTCTTGAAGCACCAAAAGATCTGAACCGTACGGAATCAGAAGAATTGTACTGTTTTAGAGAGTGGAATGCTTTTGAAATAGTGGTTGTCTAGGTAACAGCATTTCCAATAAAAAATATAATATCACTAATGGCAGATAAAATATTAAGTAAATGAAAAATCACAATTCTTTGTAAACTATCCTTTGATAACAAAAAGCTATATCACGAACAGAACGTACCAATACTGTCGTAGTTTTGCTCCGTTACAATTCATCAGTATTTTATGATTTTGAAGAGAAATGAACAGTCCAGTAATCATCCATTTTTTGATCTCTGAATCTTGTAACTGTATGTGACGGGCCATTTATGAAAGCTCAAAATTCCGATAAACACAACAAATAAAGCTCGAAAACAACTGGAGAGATAAATGTTTTTTATTTTACAAATTGATAGCTGAAAACAAACTTCGACATTGAGAGTTCAGTATAAAAATATTTCAACATAAATAGTGAGGGTTAACAGCTGTAGATCTATAAAATGCTTATCTTCTTTTTACAGCCCAACCTTAATCTTTAATATTCTGATTTAATGTTTGACCTAAACTATTAACGATTTGACGAAAATTAGTTTAGAATAATTTGTTTTTCAACAATATGAGGTGTCACATCATGTAAATTACAAAAGTATAACTTTTTAGTACGCTACCGTTTAAAATGTAATTGTTTTTATCGTTGAAAGAAAAAAAAATTAATTTTTAACCGACTTCACAAGGGAAGGAGATTATACATTCATATTGTATGTATGTCTTTTTTTTTTTTTGTTTGTTTGTCCACTCATAACTTCTTACCGGATGAACCGATTTTCATGATTTTTTTTAATCGATCGAGGGTGGTTTCCCATAGGTCCCCTACCTTGGTTTGACCATATTCGATAAGTAGAAGAAAAATTATGGGCTGAAATGCGGTCATTTTTTTGCTTTTTCATCCATAACTTTTGACTAAATGAACAGATTTTGATTATTTTTTCTTTGATCGATAGAGGGTCGTCTAACTCAAATATCGCCCATCAATTTTCCTACATTTGTTTTTAGAAAAAATATTGCGGGTGAAAAATTAGCATTTTATATTTTAATTGGAAAGGCTTTGCTTGATTTTTCCTTGTTGGGGAAAGCTGCTATTAAATATAAAAGTCATTGTTAAATAAAAAGTGTTTGTTGCCATTGAGCTGTAATATTAAAAGCAATTATAGCAACAGTTTGACTGAAGGCTTCTCTGAAGAAGAAATTAAATCCAATCAGTTTGCTTCCTCTAGTGACCCTTTAAAATAAGATTTCAAGACCAAATTTATCATACAAACGGTTAGATTTTAGTGTCATTCCCTCAAAGAAGGTTTCTCTTTTGATATGTATGTTTCAAAAGTAGAGTATTTGTATAAAACTGTATTTACGCTAAAAAGAATAAAATAAAATAATTTTTCGAAAAAAATAGAACCGACTTCAACCGACTGCGTTGAAAAGTAAAAAATAATATTATTCTTTAAACAACTTCGATTCGACTTTTAAACATAATTTTTGAAGTCGGTGCAAAATTATGATGGATTTTAATGCATGATTCCTTTTGTAACTATGAACCAATTACAAATATAAATAGCGTAGAGTTTGCAACAGTTTCAGTGTAAAATGACGCGTGGTGTAATAACAATTAGACTGTCATAATTTTGCACCGACTTCAAAAATTATGTTTAAAAGTCGTATTGAAGTTGTTTAAAGAATAATATTATTTTTTACTTTTCAGCGAAATTTATAGTTTGAAGTCGGTTCTATTTTTTTCCAAAAATTATTTTATTAGTGTAACTATTTGGAAGACATGTATTTACCAGGGCTCAATAAATCTTTAAAATTTTACATGCTCTGCCGGGCATGTTTATCTAAAAAATGTATGCCCGAACAAAATATCTACATTCCCAGAAGTTGTTTTATTGCACATAATTAAAAACATTTCAGTGCGTCGTACAGCATTAATAAGATAAAAAACTAAATTAACAGCTTTATATCCGAATCAAGAATTATTTTAACGTAATCTAAATCATTAAAAGATTACATTACAAATGAAATATTATTTAAGTAGTTAAAAGTCAAAATTTGCAAAATTAAAATTGTATTACCAATTTTATTGTTAACATGCATGCCCGTCAACAAGTCAATTCCGAGCTCAGGTAGGAATGCAATGATTTTTAATAAAAAACGAAATAATAAAGCTTTGGAAAAAAATATTTAATATAAAAATTGTTAACATGTTAAGGTAGAAGATTCATGCCTGATCGGAATTTTTATATGGCCCCGGGCATGTCGGGCAATATAATTTTTGAGCCCTGGTATTTACTGAATGCAGCGGAACTTTTATTGCTATCCGTTGCATTTATAACTTAACGCATCGACCACATTGGCCAGATTGAGAGTCTTTTTTTTCTCAAGTTCATTGACCTATTAACCCTTCGATACTATGTGAAGACAAAACATTTTTTTATCAAAACCAACTGTTCAACAAAAAGTTAACTTTTCACCATGGCAATCAAAAAGTTTAAACTCATAGGAACAATACAGTTTGACCTCGGACGTTTGCCGTTTCGACGCTTCTGCTCATGGCAGAAGAGAACGAATCGAGTTTTAGGGAAGCTCGTTTTGCCGCGTTTATTAAGTACGCGCATCCGAATGTTTGCTTCACTCCCTGTTGAAAGCCACCAAATTTATAAACTAGCATAGAGCACCAGTTCGGAAGAAATCAAGTATGCTAAACGAACTAGAATGAAAACAAAAAAGGCACATTTCATTTACCAGCACTTCCTCCTTTGAACATGAAAGGATTCTTTTTGGCACTCTGCCAGGCAGATCGCTTTGGTTGATGGTAGTACTGTGCATTGACGTGCAATGAAAAAGTCACTCTCGATTTCCAGCCCAATGCTTCGAAAGATATTGTTATGGCTGGACGCTCTAACACTCATCAGTCCAGTTTTATTTATTTATTTATTTTTTAAGATACTAACAAACAAATAAATAAATAAGTAAAATACGCGTATTTCAGGGCTAAGACCATTTATGCTACTGACGGTAAAAAGTACCACGCCCTTTAACACATTATGAGCGGGCGGCAGGTACTGGTACAAGTTTCGTGCAATGCCGTTTAAAAGCGAGGCTGGTATTTGTACCAGTGTAAAATCATCCTTTTAAGTCACACAAGGGAAAAAATATTATTTCATATAATGTATGAATTGGTGTATTTTTAGAACGTTTTTTAACTTAGTCAACTTAGCCCGTGACGCAACATAGTTGCGCGTGCTACATCGCCCACTTATAATGTGTTAAGATACCGGCACTCATTTTTACGAATATTCTAACCGTACTTTGTAGGAACACTCTTTTATTCCCACTTTTTCAAGATACATTTCCCCAACGGTTCTATGAAGAGTATTATAGTAAAGTTTAAAAGGGCGTGTTGAAACCGGAGATATGTTTTGAATTGCCAGTTTGTTCAGATGACTTCGTTTTTATTAATTTTTGCTTCGGAAAGTGGTAGAATTCGAGAATTAACTGTCGGATTTTTCTTTTCTAATTTTTAAAATGCGTTAGTTAAAAATTTAGAAAACGATTTCATCTGATATTTTAAGTTATCAGTGTATGTAGTTAATTTCAGTGTTAAATAACTATGTGATACTAATTAACTTACAAAATAAATTTCTATAGAAATTTAATTTCTATGAAAGATTATTTCCATGGAAATTTTCTATACATACAAAATACTCAGCCTGTAGTCTGAATATTTTATTTATGTAACTCCTTAATTTTTAGTGTAGTTATTTCCCCCTCTTAAAAAATATTTCGTGAAAAAAAAAGGTTGCTGCAGAACATAATGCGGTAAACAAAGGGTTGAATTTGTCTCGCTAAAAAGAAAATTCCAAAAACAGCGATGGAGTGTTATGTTGCCTGCGGCTTACACTATAATACAGAGGGTAAAAACAATTCAAAATCAAGTGACTCGAAAGTAATGTTATTTCTACCTGAATTAAGCAAGAGTTATGATATAAAAGTTGTGTAAATGTTAGCAGAAGTTTTGTGCTAAAGATTGAACCCTTTTTTGACATAAAGAAAATTAATAAGACTAAATTTTCATAAGGATTTCGTAGATAAAATAATTAATTCAAATTCATTATGAAAACAATCTATCAATATTACTTTCTAACGACTACATAGTTATCGAAGCTCTTAACACAGCTTCATTTTATTAACCCCTTAACGGCCATGTAATTTTCCAGAAAACGGTCATAAAAGTGCCTATTTTTTACCCTGAAAATTATATAAAAATATGTGTATGAACAATATATATATTCATTTTAAATTTTTGATGTGATTTTAGCTTGAAATTTTAAACACTCCAGCCCGGAAATATCACGGGAGCGAAAAATAGAAGGCGAAACCTCATTTTCACGGGAGCGAGAGGGTTGGGGTTAAAGTAAAACCTTTTTTCTCACGTACTACTTTTCACAAAAACCAACGAAGTGTGGTCGTTCAGATAAAAAAATTGAGTACATAATTATCCTTTCACTATACCATTTTCTTCTTGCATCAAAAGCAATTAGTTTGCGTCGTCTGAATCACCGATCAATATCAGTCTAAATAGAGTAATTTATCATCAAAGTTGTTTTAAGAAACTATGCAATTGGATTGGATTTCTGGATGAGCTCCATCTTACTTAACTTAAGGAACTACTAATCATAAAACGATTGCTGATCTCCGATTTCACGCCATTACGGTTTAGTATCTGCGAGTGCTCAGTCTAGCTAAAACAAATGCACTTTCCTATTTCATGCTTAGCTGAGTAGAAAAAGGCTTTTAAGGTCGGTAGTGTGCATTTTAAGGATTCACTCGCGATTAGACCCTAAGTGAAGAGAAGGCAGAAATTACAGCAATTGAAATGTTCAAAATTGATATTCCAATATGTTTAAGAAGTTGTCGAGCGGGCTTAAAAGTTTGGTTAGATCTAAAGGTAGGTACGGAGTTGACGATTGTACAAGAAAAAAAACACGTAATGTTTTTTGGAATAGTGTTAGGTAATCATTTTCACAAACAACTACTTATAACCACTCCGTGTAATCACCGTGGGTCGAAAAAGCTAAATAAAACAACTTTTTTTTTTTCAAGGTGCAACACCACCGAAACGTTGTAAATTGATGAGACTAAAAGGGGGGCATAATAAATGGGAACTGGTTTACAGCATCCACTTTTGCATGTGATCTAAGTGTACCGCTGTAAACAGCGGTTTTTCAAGTGCTAACTCGCGCGTCTCGTGTGTCATCTCCATAACACCCACAGCCCTCACTAGACCGCCGAGAATCGCCGCCATGTATCACTACCCTAAAATATACCAAATTTGGAAAAAAAAATAAAAAATGTGTTTATAAATATTAATAATGATTTAATTTTTTTTTATTTTAGTTTACAATTTTTCTCAATAACGAAAGAAAGAAAAACAAAGAGAAATGAAAAAAAAAAACAGAAAACGCGGCCGGTTTTAGTATTTTGTTATCCCTTGAAATCTTATCTACATTCAGCTTTTTAAAAGTTTCATATATTGTGGATACAATGGGCTACTGGAAGATGCTAATGGATTATGTTAATAGATTTACATAATAATTGAACATTTCTTCCCCCGTGGCTCTAATACTAAGGGGACAAATATGTGTAGAGGTCTCAAAAAATTGAAAAAAAAAATTCTTCATAGAAATCGATTCTACAACTATTCAATAATATACCCTGAAAATTTCAAAGCAAAATTCCAAGTCGTTTAAAAGTTATAAGCATTTGAGCGAGCGCCTCTTTTGGAGCGGTTGAGCAAGTCCCTCATTCATGAATGACCTGAAGGGTATTAGAGAGACAGAAGAACGTTAGCAGATGTCCTTTTATTTCTTTTAACAATTGAGACCTCGGATCAAAATTTCTATAAGTATTAGTATCTATAAATATAAGTATCTATAAGTATTAGTATCTATAAATATAAGTATCTATAAGTATTAGTATCTATAATATAAGTATCTATAAGTATTAGTATTTATAAATATAAGTATCTATAAGTATTAGTATCTATAAATATAAGTATCTATAAGTATTAGTATCTATAAATATAAGTATCTATAAGTATTAGTATCTATAAATATAAGTATCAATAAGTATTAGTATCTATAATTATAAGTATCTATAAGTATTAGTATCTATAAATATAAATATCTATAAGTATTAGTATCTATAAATATAAATATCTATAAGTATTAGTATCTATAAATATAAGTATCTATAAGTATAAAAAAAATTGATTCATTACTGCCTTAAATTTACCTTTACTACCACTCTTTTTTTCAAACGCGTTTTTCTCGAAACTACTTTTTTCGAATTTGCGTACACTCTAGCTCGCAGAGTTCATGATCAATCCTTATCAAATTTAGCACATTTTCTTTATATATATATATATATATATATATATATATATATATATATATATATATATACACACGCTCTATTTGAGCTAGAATCATAAGCATATCTTTATTTTTTTATTGTAAAAAAGATAACAAAAATAAAACGATTAAAATAGTACTTAATTTTTCCATTCTAAAAAAAAAATAGAAATTTTTTGGGATGATTTTAGTTCAACTAGAAGAGACACTTATAAAAAAAAAGTAAATTAAGAAAAAAAATGATTTCAGATAAAAGTTGTGACCTCCAGGATGTACACGAACTGCCGATCCGGGTGGCGACTTACAGTGTGCATCAGCTGATATCTTCAGGATTTTTCAAGAAAAATGTTTTAAAATTTCAGTAAATGTTCTTCAATATATTCTATAAAATAACGTCAAAATCTCAATAAAATATGTTTGTGCTTTATGTGTTATTAAAATTCATGAAAGTGCTCTTAATACGCCCTCTTTACACCTATTTCCACTTTAAGTCTTTAAATTATTAAATTCGGAATATGGCCGATTTAAAGACATAAATACTACGATAAAAATGGGAATTTGTGCGAATCATGGCGAACTTTAACGCACATGCGCGACTGGTGGACATTAACCGATTTATTTCTCTTAACCATTTCTAGTCCTCCCAATTCGCATTTTTAAGCAGTATTAAGATTTAAAATATTTCACACTTTTTCTTCGCACTGTAGTGAGCATGATTTACAGAAGATTCGTTGTTTTTCCTGCATTTGTACTGCGCTGGTTTTATAAACAACCTTTACAAACTTCATTTATTTTTCATTGAAAATAGACACAAAATTGAATTAAGCTAAAAAATTGGTCGTAAAAAAAGTTGGGTTGATAAAGACTTTTGCCATCATAAGTGTTTTTATGTATACATCGTTGAATGTTAAAATTAAAACTCTATTAATTTACCACTAACAGATACATCACTGAAAATAGAAAGCAGTAAATATTTGATTTTAACTATTTAGACAAGTGTTCTTTATTTTTTAGAAAAACAATTTTAATTCGTAATTTATTTTGACTCCATGCATTTTATGTACTTTAACTTATTAACCTACTTCACAAAGGAGGAGGTTATACATTCATACCGTATGTACGTCGCTTTTTTTTTGTTGTTGTTGACCCTTAACTTTTCACCGGATGAGCCGATTTTCGTGATTTTTTTTTTTTTTTTTAACTGATCGAAGGTGGTTTTTCATAGGTCTCGCACCTTCGTTCGACGAGATTCTATTACTAGAAAAAATGTATGAGCCGAAATGTAGTCATTTTTTTGCTTTTCATCCACCACTTTAGCTAAATAATTTTAATTGATAATTTTTTCTTTTGTCGATAGAATGATGTCTAACTCAAAGATAGCATATTTATTTGACTACATTTGATTTAAAAAAACGATATGGGTGAAAAATAAGTATTTTTCTTCAAATTTGAAAATCTTGGCTTGTTTTTTCTTTGTTGGGAAAATTATTGATAAAAATAAAAGTCATTGTTACAAAAGAGTTTTTTGCTACTAAGCAGTAATATTAAAATCAATTATAATAAGAGTTTGATTGTGTAATGCTCTGTGAAGCAAAAATTAAAAACAATCAGTTTGTTTGCTCTAGTTATCTTTTAAAATCGACTTCAAAACAGAATTTATCATACAAATGTTTAGTTTTTAGTGTCATTCACTCAAAGAAGGTTTGCCTTTGATATGAATTTTTTTTAAATAAAGTTTTTATATGGAAAATGTATTTACTCTAAAAAGAATAAAATGAAATAAATTTTGGAAAAAAATAGAACCGATTTTCAAATTATAAATTGCGCTAAAAAGTTAAAAATAAATTCATCCTTTAAACAACATCTAATACGATTTTTAAACATATATTTTAAGTCGGTGTAAAAATACGACAGAATAAGCCTCTTGTAATCACGAATCAAATACAAATCTAAATGCCCAAGAGCCTAGCGTGTGAAACAGCTTCAATGAAAAGTAACACATGGTGTAATGATAATATTGCGCCTGCTTCAAAAAGTTTAAAAGTATCGATGTTGTTTGAAAAATAAGTTATTTTTCTCTTTTTTGAGTAATTTGTCATTTGAATTCGGTTCTATTTTATTCCAAAAAATATTCTTAATAAATGTTTTCAGAATGTTGCTCAAGACCACTATAATACTGCAAGCAACTAGAATATTTCAATCATATATAACGAAATTCCTCTTGGACAGATCAAATAATGAGCTTAAAAAAAATCTTTATTCCAATATAGCATCAATTGAACCCGGAATGGAACATTATCTAGACAATTCGTGTTTTTAGCAATAGTCTGTGGACACAAAAATTCCGTAAGTGTCATATATATTAAAGAATATTATTGCTGTTAGATATATAATTGACGTTTATGGTTCGTCATCTGAGAGGAGAAATGCGAATGTTGTTTTATAATCGATTATTGCGGCAATGTTAGTGTTTACCGTCTGGCTGATCTACTAAGTGCTAATGACAATAACTTGAGATGAGTCTTCTAGACAGAATTAGTTGCTAAGTTTTGACGGTACTTCTTTGGCGATGGTAATTTTTTTTTTTTTTTTTGGCCAATACGCGAAGGATATCGTTTGGAATATTTTAACCTTGAAAAAGTTAAAATACTGATACATTCGAAGTCCAACATACATGTAAATCATTTCCACTGCAATAATTTAATACATCATTATTATTTGTGACTGATCTGAAAGAGTTTTATTTTATATATACAATTCAAAAAAAAAACAAAGGTATAAAATGAAAGTTTTCATTTAAACACTTTTTTTAAATATTGCTTTTATTTAGCATTGATGGAAATAGTTTGCGACTTCAATATGCCATTACTTAGAATGTCAAACTAAAACCAAACTTCGCAATGCTAATAAAATCTTCGCAGTTTGAAGAAAACTGCAACGTTAGCAGAAAAAAGTTGCTATATGCGGCTTTATAGTGCTATTAAATTTTATGATTGCTTCAAGTTCCAAGTTTTTCTGTCGTAAAGTGACACTTTTAACGCTTTTATCTTTAAAAAAAATCAATCTACCTATACACATGATGGAAGATAAACTGAGAAAATAATACTCTAAATTCATAATTGTAAGTGTTATGGAGGGAGCTAAAAAGCAATATTTTTTCCGGTAGAAAATATTTTAATCGGAACTCCTGGAAACAGAGAATAGATCATATGCGTGTAATATGAACTAATTATTAAAAAAAATATAACTAAATACATAAGATGCTATTCATTAAAACAGTGAAAGTTAAATTAAAAAAAATATACATATTATAAAGAAAACAAAAAAATAAATTTATAAACACTTATAATTCGTAAAGGTTGACGATAGACATGTCAAAAAAAAAACATATTTTGTTTGTTGAATTTATAGTTATAATAAAATAAAGATTTTGTGTGCGTGTGCGGCGCGCGTGAAGAGAAAACAGTAACGCCTTGAAATTTTTAATTTTTTGTAAAGTGGGGTAGTTTTGCGGTAAATGTGCACCTCGAAGCCCAATTTTTGACAATTTTTTTTAGTTATTATTTTATGCAATTTTTAGACAGAGAGATAGCTGCCACCTATAGGATTTTTCAAAAACTAATCTATGATTAATATTGAGCATTAAAATTTTGAATTTTTATGTAATCAAATAGCTACGAAAACATGCAGTTAGTGTAAAAACACTCGTTGTTAAATTACTGAAAAACAGTGAAATAAATTTTTCAAAACTTCAAAAACGAAAACAATACAAAGCAAATTTCAATTAGTAGGCAAACACTGAAAGTAAACACAAATTTTGGTTATATTCATCTCGACAATCTTTGCCTTTACACGCAATAAAAAAAAACGCCTCGAAGAAGTTATTCTTTCTTGTTGAACTCCAACAGAAATCAGAAATCCCATACTTTAATCATACCAATGATGTGTTCTTAATTATAGCATTTCTTCAGGAAAGAGAAAAATCTCGTCGTTCGTCGTTTTTCAAGGCAGCTGCGGGTTTGCTCTGACAACTGAATTCTTGATTTTCATTTTTCAAAGGATGAAGTTTCGTGTAGGGATGTCTTATTTTATGGTGGAGTAGGAAATAATGGATATAAATGGTGAGGACCTTAAGCTATGATGTCCAAAGTGATGTTTATAAATGATAGGACTTTTTTAAAGGTCAAACCAAGGAAAGTTGTTTGTCTAAAATTTAGAAGAGTTTAATACACTTGTAGTCAACTGCCTGCAATAAATTTTAATTACGTCGTACTTATTAGAGTAATTTATGTATGTGGATAAACATGTTCATGTTTTTTACGACGTTTTCTTAGACTTTGACGCAAATAGAAAATAATGTAACGGTTTTCCACCTTAAGTACATAAAAAAAAATTCCACCGAAAAAAAAGTAAGTGAGTTAAGTCTGTCATTTATATATACAAAATTCTTAATAGTGTTTAATAAAAAATGCCTTGTAAGCCTACTTTCTCGTAAAAGTTAAATACACATATATACAGTAAAAAGGCTTAACGTAGCTTAAAAATATACGTAAGGATGAAAAAAAAGTCGAAAATAAATTAAATAATTAAATAAATGTTTTAAAAAAATCAAAGTAGGGTTCTGCGATGGACCCTACTTTTTCCCTCTTACCCCAAAAACTTTTGAACGGACTGCACGATCTAAACATTTTTTTTTTTTTTTTTCTTTCGAAAGATCTTTGCGAGGACAGCTAACTTTCATATTTTATTTTTGGATTTCAACATTTTTTGTTGAATTTTGAACAATGCAAAACAAGTTAGCACTAACTCCTACTGGGAAATTTGAACCCTATATATAATCTGATCTAATTAATGGATTTGCTTAAAGCAAAATGTATTGCAATGATGTTAGGGCGTAAAACATGTACAGAAACGAAGTTTATCAAAAACTAAATGAGTCTATTTTCCAATGAAATTTTTGGTCTGGATTTTTAAGGATATTTCTGAATGAATAAATAATTGAATGAATGAATGAATAACTGAATAAATGAATGAATAACTGAATGAATGAATGAATGAATGAATAACTGAATAAATGAATGAATAACTGAATGAATGAATAATTGAGTGAATTAATGAATAAATAAATTAATGAGTGAATGTATTTGCTTGAAGAAAATTGTATTGCAACCATGTTATGACGTAGAACATGTACAGAAACGAAGTTTATTCAGAACTAAATGAGTCTATTTTCCAATGAATTTTTTGGTCTGGATTTTTAAGGACATTTCTGAATGAATAAATAATTGAAGGAATGAAAAAGTGAATGAATGAATGAATAACTGAATGAATGAATGAATAAGTGAATGAATGAATGAGTGAATTAATGAATAAATAAATTAATGAGTGAATGGATTTGCTTGCAGCAAATTGTATTGCAACCATGTTATGGCGTAGAACATGTACAGAAACGAAGTTTATTCAGAACTAAATGAGCCTATTTTCCAATGAATTTTTTGGTCTGGATTTTTAAGGACATTTCTGAATGAATAAATAATTGAATGAATGAAGGAATGAAAAAGTGAATGAATGAGTGAATTAATGTATAAATGAATGAATGAATGAGTGAATTAATTAGTAAATAAATGAATGAGTGAATTAATGAATAAATAAATTAGTGAGTGAATGAATCAAAAGTATCTGCAGAAAGTGTTCATTTTGGTTTGGTAAATATAATCGTTCGCTCTCGTAAGCAAACAATAGCTCGAAAGTTTTTTAGTCAGCAAGTTGTCACCAAAATAGTACTGAAATAGAAATATAATGTAAATTATTAACACTATTGCATTCTTAATTCAATAACTTTTTTAAAAATCATGTTTTTGGTTGTACTGGTTCTATAGTTATGTGCAATATTTACACTAGCGTAGATGATGACTTAATATTTTAGTTCATAATGGAAGAATTAATGCAGATAGTTATATCCCGTAAATAATTTTTAGCTATAACTTGTTAAAAAACGATTGTTTTCAACAAAAAAAAAAAAAACTTTCCACTATGCAAACACTATTAACATATCTCTCTGAAAAATCTCTGAAAATTAATCTACCTTCCTTTGTAAGATAGCAGTAACAAGAAAAAAAAAAAACATTCAATTCATTCACTCCCTTCCATTTAATGACAATGTAAATCTCAGTCCCTGAAGAAAAAAAAATGAGCTTCAAGCAAAATAACTCAGATGTGAAATCTTTAATGAGAAAAGTATGTTATTTTCGTCGTAATGCTCCGAAATTTATTCATGGTTGGAGGCATTTTTAACAAAACTGTTGAACATGGTAGCAAATGAACTTTTGAAAGGTTTATGTAAACACTGTTTTCAACATTTACAAATCTGTTGCGGAAAAAAACGATTATAATGAAACTTTTAAAATATATTTTTCAATTGTTGCTGTTTCATAGTTTGCTCTTGCAAATTTGAGTTGAATTTCATAGCGAGATATTAACAAAGAATGAATAATGGAGGTGAATTATATTCGCAAGAAAAATTTTAATTCATGAAAAATATTTGATTTTTTTAAGAAGCAATTTAATATTTATCTATAGTTTATAATCGTCTAGAAAATGTCGATTGCATTCTAAAAAACTCAAGCAGAAAAGCCTCGGACGAAAAAAATAAATAAATAAGAAATGAAAGAACTTCCACCTTTGTACGGAAAAGAATGAACGCGTAATAGGGATCATTCATAAATGATGTCACAAGTCGGGAGGAAGGGAAGTTTTGACAAAGGGAGCGATGGTGGAAACAAGAAGAGTGATATCATGCTTATGCAACGTAGCGTGTCAAAGGAGGAGGCGGTACGTTGAAGTGTGACATTTTTGACAAAGGGGGAGGATGGTCAAATATGAGAAAAAAAAACGGGACAGCATTTATGAACGGTCCCATAGGGATCATTTATAAGTAATGTCACGGGGAGGAGGGTTCGTGAAATTGTGACAAGGAGAGAGGTAACAATAAGTGCGACATCATGCTTATGCAACATCGCGTTTCTTGTGACAAAGGGGGTTAAGGCGATCTGTTGAAGTGTGACATTTTGTGACAAAGAGAGGGAGGAGGCTCAAATATATGGGAAAAAATCGTGACATCATTTATGAACGATTATAATAGAAATTGAAAAAAAAAAAGAGAAAAAAAAATATCGCATGTTGTGTTTACAATGAGCGTCCTGATCATTATAAAAAAAAATTGTGTTGCTTCTGGACGTTAACGATCAATTACAAAGGAGTTTTTTTTTTTATCGTTGAGAAAAATGCTCGCCTTTCGATGATCCATTGAAGTCGAGCAGTGAAAGTTTGGTTTAATCTTAGTGTTAATCTTGCTACTATTATAAATGCGAAAGTTTGGATCTATATTTCTTACTGAATCACGACAGAACGGCAGAACAAACTTGGATTAAATTTGGCAGAGATAAATTATAGTCTGGAGTAGCCCATAAGCTACTTTTTATACCGGAAAAATGTGCAATTACTGTGGGATATCATTATATAAAAATGGTGCCTTACCGTAAGAGGGACGATGCGGCTCAATAGTTATAAATGAAATTTAAAGAAAATCAAAAACGGCCTGATGACTTAAGCGGTAGAGCACTCGTCGCGTACTTGGGTTCGTGCCCCAGTCCGTACTAGTTATTTATATAACTTTATTTACCTTCCTTTTCATTCATTCCGCAGAATGGGCTCAACTAAACATACCACAATGCGTGACATATGAACAAAAAAATAAGTAAAAGAACTGTAAGAAGCTGTAAGAACTGTATGAACCACTAAAACCCAAGTTATTACCTAAACATAAGTTTAAATAATATATGGAAATTATCCTTACTGTATACAATAATCCGATTTAATTTACACTGCAAAAATAATCTTACGAGATTGTAATAAATGTCATAAAAATTCTATAAAAGGGACCGTTCATAAATGATATCACGCTTTTTTCCGACGTATTTGAGCCCTCCCACCTTTGTCACAAAATGTCACACTTCAAAGGATCCCCCTCCCCCCTTTGTCACAGGTCACGCTATGTTGCATAAGCAGGGATGTCACACTTTTTGTTATCCCCTCCCCTTGCAACACTTTGTCGTCACAATTTCATGAACCCCCTCCCCCCTCGAAGAGTGACATCATTTATGAATGATCCCAAAGCTTAACTTCATTCCATTTTTTTATTCAGAAAAATTAATTGGTAATTTGTAGCGGAAAAAATATTAATTTTTTCTTTTAATTTACTCATACACAATCTTACATAAATATTAAATTTTAAAGTAATACTAGTTATTGCATACGGCTTTCAAAAGTGTATGAACCACGGCGCTCTTACGGCAAACAGAAACATTTCTCCGGAAAGAATATTTTTCTTCTTAAAGTACGAAAGATGAAGGGAAAAAATAAGAAAACTGCTGAAAACTCACTTTTTTTCAAAACCAGTTTATCCGTGCTTAGCAGCTGTGAATGTTCACAGGTTGACTATTCTTACCTTTCAATTAGCAGTAAACGAATTTTCGTTTCTCTGATAATTAACTTTTAAAAATTTGACACTTTCCTCACATTTATTTTTTCTCTATGGGCAAAAACTCGTTTGCACTTAAATTGTGCAAATTTACATGGCATTTAATTTTCTTTTCATTTCAACTTTTTGTCCCCTTGAAGTTGCTCAGGTGAAAACGAGAAACTATTAATTTGTCTTCAACATTAAACAAAGCTTGATTTTGCAAAAATGATTTTTGCCGCTGGTTTCACAATTATATATATTTTTTAAATACCACTACCTAATTTATTATAATCATACCTTTATATTTCCCAAGTATATGCAGTTTACCCGATTTTGATCATGACTTGTACAAAATGTAAACTAAACTAAATTCAACCAAAACATATAAATATTTTTTTCCATGGCTTAAAAGTTTTCAAATGTCTATTACTATCAAATGCAGTAGCATTGTGCCAGCACACTCGATTTTTGGACACAAATATTTTAGACATCAAGGGCTACCAAGTGGCTGTCGAGGTGTAGATAGAACCTCGAAAAATGTTTATGCTTCATAAAAAAAAATTCGAAACTCTTATTGTAAAAGAAGATGTCCTGCTGCAAAATTTAGTTGCTAGCATAAAATTGGCGCACTTGGCTAATTGTTTGAGCATGTATGTTCATTTCTACTGTAGCCTTAGTTCTTTGCTTAAAAAAAAAATTAGAAAGTGGAATTAGAAATAGAATGAACAACTATATGTATATATAAATTTATTCAATATTTTAAAATTAAAATTTTCCACAGTTTGCTGGCAAAAGTGATTCGAAAGACCAAGGTCAGGCTCGAGTATTCTATTAAAGTAAGTTTTTTAATTTATGAAGTTTTATACCAAAACCTACATATAAAGTGTTTGTACCAGTGAAGTCGGATTCTTTTGAAAAGGTTGTTAGTTCATTTTTCCATAATACGGGATTACAGTAAACTAAATAATGCATCAAAATTGTATCAACAGATGGAACCATTAGTTTTTTCGTAATAAATAACGTAACATTAAAACCATAACGCAAAATACCGTTTTTCTCAAAATAAGAATCGCTTGACTGTTAGACATTCTCACCACCTCTTATTCTTATGCATAAATAGTCGGTACAGTTAGTATAACCTGCACACGATGCATAAAATGCGTGTAAAAATGCGTGTTTCATTTGGTTCCTTACCACGTCACTTTCTATGTGATCAGTACGAGAAAAATTTCAAAGCAATACCAGAAAAAAATGCTTCACTGACAGGTTTTTAAAATTTTTCTCAACTCTTCAGCAGCACACTTTATTTCTCAAGAAATGCTTTAGAGAAACCTTTTCAAAAAAGATCGAAGGCTGGTAATCAAAGAATACATTTTAAATTCTTAAAGGGATTTTGTATAATTCAGCAGTCGCATCTTTTTTATCGGTAATATAGTTTATGGTCACCGTTAAAATAACTGAGAATTTTTCTGCAGTATTTCAGGATTTTCTGGATTAATATTTATTTTATTGCATTTGTGCTAAGTCTCTTTTCATTTGTATTAAAATTGAAGTTCGTATTTCTTTTGAATACCTTCAACGAAGCATAGGGTTAGTTATGTAGTTTTAATTGTCCTGTCTGTCATAATCATAAACTTCGTGGTTTGAGCTAAAATTTTAAACTATTTTAGATAAACAAATATATTCAATTACTATAAATCGAAGATCTTACATTTTCATTTTAACTGTATAAAGTATTGCATTTTAGGATGCGCAACTTTGCAATTGAACCTAAGATTATTTTAATGTTTGTAAACGTTTCTAACTGTATATTCGTGTGCAATATCATATACAAATGTTTCAAAAGTTTGCTTGCTTCCTTAATAACCTCAACTCGTTTTAGCTTGAGTAATGAACAAAATATTTCATGAAATTTTTAAGCAACATCCAATTCAGATTAAAGTAAACTAGAGTTCGCCCATTAATCGAACTTCGACCGTAAATCATCAAAGATTTGAAGTTCAACCTCGAATGTCGAACAACTTTTAGACATTACAGTTTCTTTCTATTTGGCAACAGTTTGTTTTGTTTAAATATTTCACTTAGCGATAATATATCTTCAGTGCGACTGATAGACCGCTGAGTTAGTTAGAGCAGGTTCAGCAGCATCCCTATAAATAAATAAAATTAAACAAAAATTCACCCAATGTGCTGGATCGCCCCATTGCAGCAATGCTTCCTGGTTCTTTTTCAGTATTTTTACCATCTGATTTATAGTTATATAATTCCATATGAACTTTTATTCATTTGGATCAAATTTACGATACATAAATAATGCTGTTACATGTTAAATATTTTACTTGTTACTGTATTTACAGATACAGTGAAACCTGTCTAAGTTGACCACTTGCTATGCACCCCCTTATACAGGTGGTCAACTTATTGAGGGTGAGGCAGAAGGGGGAAGGGTTAATTCCGTTCCTGACAAAAGTAGTCAACTTAGACAAGTGGTCAACTTACAGATGTGGTCGACTTTACAGGTTTTACTGTACTTTTATACATTTAAAAGCGAATATCATTCATGACTTGCATTGCAAATAATGTTTCCGGCAGTACTTTTTCCACATATTATGTTTCATACGTAGTTTTTGTTGCAACAGTAATTTTCTGATTGGTACTCATCACTGATTTTAATATCTGAGATGTCAGGACTTTATTTTCGAAGATCTTATTAAAATTATTTCGTAGATCAGTAATTCAAAATATTTTTTTAAAATTAGTTGTGTACAATAGTTTTCTTTTTATAAACAAATGATATAAAATAGTAAATTATTTCGCACATTTTCTCTCATCTGTTGCATAAGTGTTAAATTTTGATTTCGAAGTTAAACTATTGGCAACCCCTTAATTCCAAATTAAATCACAGAGGGGGAAAAAATCGTTAAAAAATACCAATTTAAAACGGAGCTTCTTTTGTGGAAAAAAAATCAGGTTTTAAATCTTTCTTTAACACAGAAACAAAACGTTTCCAAAGAAGTTTTAAAAAAAAATTTCCTAATTTTCGAAAGCAATTTTCTCCAGTTATTTTTTTTTTTCCGAACAAGAGAAGCTAATACCAAACCATATTAAATTGTTGCTTCAGCATTTTTATCTGCAGCTTGATTAAGGAGAATCCGAGTTACCGGTTTCTCTAAAAACATATTCAACAAAAGAAGACGCTAAAAAAATGCGTTGCGTTAAATTAGTCCTCAAGTTGTCACAGCAGAGAAATTAATTTTCTTGTATGCGCAATACGTTTCGGTTTCCCTTTCCCTTTCTTTTCTCTGAAAGGTTTTTCTGTACAATAAACTGATCTTATTAAGTTGTTCAGTGTTGTAAGAAAGAAAAATAATTCAATGAATAATACGGCAAAAAAAAAGAGAGAAAAAGTCTAGTTGGTTTTCAGAACTTGAAGGAAATCATAAAATTAATCTTGAAAATCTGTCGTTATTTTATTGAAAAAAAAGGTTTCTATAATTTTATGTTAATATTCTATCGAGTGAAACTATCTAAGAATATATGGTTCATAGTACAGTCGCACTTGCACGGACACGTTCGTACACAAGCACTCTTACACGCAAACGTATTTCTTAAATTATATATATATATATATATACATAATCTATTAGTAGTTCTAACTTCTAACCCACATACATCACGCACTCATTTTTTCATTTTTTAAATTTAAGCTAGGGGGCTACCACCTCCTACTTGCTACCAGTCGCCAGCCATTGGAACTGCAGTTCTTTCAGATAGTATGTTGTACAGGGGCACCGATGGGGGGCCGAACGGGACCGCTCCCCCCATGAAAAGCATCGGATATCCGGTATCTGGCCCATAATATATTTTTAATTATCCAAAATCTTATAGGGCCATTGAAATGAAAATTCGGTTCTCCGACACATCTAAGTAGGCAACGAGCAGGATATACAGTATCCGGCCCATAATATATATTTAAATATCCAGAACCTGATATGGCCATTGTAATGAAAGTCCGACATATCAAGATGGACATCGGGCAGGATATCTGTAATGGAGACTCAGACTTCTACCTCAAACGAGAAAATTAGGTTTTAAAAATTTAATTAATTAGCATTCTTTGAAAGTATAGCTGAATTGAAAAAGTACAACGGATTCTAAAACTTTGGGATGCTTCAAAAGGTGTATAGAATTTAAAGGTTTCAAACATCAGATCCTGATATTCGGTATGAACCCGTCAAACAAGGGGCACCGGATATCCGAAAAAATCGTTATCCAATGCATCCCTCCAACCTTCACCCCTCCCCTCCACCTGAGCCAAATCCTGGATGTACTACTGAGCTTGCTACATAATACAGAGATTTTACAAACTCATAAGTTTTGGCAAAGTTACGAATGTCGCCAAAAACCTTCATATCGAAGAGTCTCCTGACAGATTTCGAATACATGAGTCTTAAAATAGTACTCTATGATTCAAAACAACTTGAATTTACACGATTCCGCTGTTTTGGACTTTTTTGACGTTAATTTATGGTATTTTGGCTTTCCTAAGCTTATATTTCATTTCTAACTGATATCCCTTGAATAATTTCTTCCCAAGTTCCATATAGATGCTGTTCTATTCTTCATGTATTAATAGATATATGCGAATTATTGTAGCTGCATTGTAATTACTTCTTCCATCGGCAATTTCCAAAATTTTAATCATCGTAATTAAAAGAGCAAATAGCCTTCATTAGAGTCTAGCAACGACAAAAGAGCACATAATTCGAACCAGTCAATAATAAGCAAAATGATACAATACGCTGTTAATATACATTGTCGATACATGAAAATTAGCGCCATCTTTCAAAAGAAAGTAAAATTGCTTACATCCAATTTATCGATGCGAGTTTTCCATTTACTACTTAAAATTTATTACATAACTACGGCTTCGACGAACTAAAGAGATTCAAAAGATTTGTTGTCAAAAATCTTTTTCACATTTCTTTCTTGCGATCGAATGATTCTTTTGCTTTAAATAACATAATGTTTTTGAACTAATTATTTTATTACTTATTGGCGTTGAGGGATTGGAAAACTGCCTAACTAGATTTACAAACTTGCGGTTTTGAAGTTTAAATTGAAATTTTTAAACCTTAATAATTCTAATTTCGAAAAATAGTTCCGTTTGACGTTAATATACTGGTCTACTCCCATTCAAAAAATCGTATTGATTCAATAAAAATTGAGCACTGGGGAGCAATAGAGGAGGGAAAAGCATCTTTTCTATAAACATCTTATATCATTGTCTTTGCCAGGAAGTTCTTTATAATTAATATTTTTCTTAGAATTTTTCATCGAATAGTTTTCGACTTGCAAGAGTTTGTTGTGCGCAAGACATAATTTCTTCAATACAAGCGGCGTTGTCAGCAGCGGGAATTACTTTTTTTTTAGTATAGATAGAAATTATATATTGCTGTTTAATAGAATTACGAAGAAATCATGCGGTGCTCAAATCAGATTTCTTTTACTGTTTGTAAAAATTATCATTCATTATACGTGCAATTACAACGCCATTAAATTTGAAAAAATACTCGTAGAAAACTACTTTTGTTGTTTCAATCCTAGTGTCAAAAATATTTCATCAAAAATATTATTAAAGTTTATTATTTTTTATGCTCAAATAAATGAGCATAGAAAAAATCAGCTAAGCCTTATAATATATTTCGTTAATAACAAGTTTCGAGAGATTTTCTGTAATTGTTTTTGTCGAATTAAATTCATTCCGATACTGTAAAGAAGTAGTTCCCAACCTTTTTTCCCTTGCGAACCCCTTCTAAGGTCCGAGAGAAAATAGCGGACCCCCTTAGTAACGGGTAACAAACCTGAGTCCCGCAGTGGACCAGTCGGTAGAAGCTTGGTTCCCGCAGAACACCGAAAGTGAAGCAACATTGACTTAGGTCAGTGTTTGAGAGGGTGACAACCACTCGCGGCTGGTTGCTGCTGTCCGTGTACGCTGAAGGGAGGTGGTGCACGTTAAATAAATCATGGCCCCAACGTCTTCCAAGTGAAACGATACCTCTGTTGGCGCTCCCCCGTATGGTGGCCGGGGATGTTAGAATAGCCCCAGCGTAGCTATGCGTGTCGTAAAAGGCGACTAAAATAGCAGCATCCGATTCGGGTGACGTAAGGCTTGCTTTGTAGCATGACTATGGCCCCGGATCGGTAAAGCAGGTCGGCAAAGCTCTGCCAGCCCAGCCCCTATGGCTGGTGCTGGTTGTCAGTTTGTCAGAGAGTTTGTGGGAGGAATGACGGAGGACAGCGCCACGGTCGCACCCCCTCATACTGGGGGGTAGTCTGAGATAACCTAATCGGTTCAGTCAGTATGGCCGTGGTTAGCATTGAGTACCTCTGTTGGCGCCAATCCCAGATGACGGTCTCTCATCATTGAACGGTTTCTAAAATTAAAAGACCTTTCAAAAGGGCGGAAATCATTCCTGCCTACAAGGGCCACGTTTAGGAGCAGCGTACCCGTTCTTCCTTGCCACACACGAGAACACGACAACAACAACAATTTTCGTTAATACGCCAAGCGATATGATTGCCATCCAGAGTTCAAACAAACTCCAAAGAGAGTAGTTTTTTACGGTCGTTGTAATGGTTCCAAATTAGAAACGTTGCGGTACATAGGAAAATAAAAAAGTTTTATGGCTTTAAAGTACGAATTCGATCTGATTAAAATGTTTCTATCCTTTGAAAACCCCTAATGACCAATCTTCGGGAGTAAAAGTACCTCCGTGCCAAATTTGGAGAAGGTCAGACGTTAACTGGATTTGTATTGGAACATACACTCTCACACACAAACACATATGTGTATATATGATAAAAAGGCTAGCTGCAAAATTTACCAATGTAAGTAACTTGCGCCGTCGACTGGGTGGCGTAGTAGTAAGACGCAGGTCTCGTACGCCCAAGAACGCAGGTTCGAACCGGGCCCAAGTCGGTATATTTTCAAGATGCAGAAAATCATCTGCGTCCATATCGCATGATTGTGCGGCATGCTAAATATCCCTTGAGAATCCGTTTGGCTTTGATACTCTCGGATAAATTAAATACCTAGTGCAATTCGCATCAAATGAGAGCTCAGGTGCCTCCATCTAGGAGAAACTGAGCCAATTCTCAGTGGCAATAGCATCCACCGACAGTCGTGCTACTTGAAGAAATGGATACCGATTACCGGGGTCCACTAGGTCTGCAAAGGTTAGCGACCATCGCAGCCCCATTAGAAAGAAGAAAAAAAACAGAGGAAAAAAAACTTGTTCCAAAATTTTAATCATTTTCATCATCAACCTTTTTTTACCAGCGATAAATCTTGCTAATGACTTTTCAGTTCTATAGGAAAAATCACGAGAGCTGTCTTAACTGAGCCTGACAATGTTTTAAACCCAATAAGAAACATATCTAGCATAGACAATAATCGTTTTCCTTTGTAATGCGATTATATTTCAAAGTAACATTAAATTTAAATATCTTAAATATCTGTTCCATGAATCAATACAACAAAACGTTCCCAAAAATTCATTCTCACCCCATTTGAGTCATAAAAATAACATTCGAAAGTCATTTGATGGGTGAGTGTTCGAAACAGATTCAAAACTTTCTGAAGTATTTCGCATAATGCAACAGCTTTAGCATTTGATGGCTGCCATTTTATTCCAGTAATACATTTAGAAGCAAAAGATTACAAAGATGTTTGTTATTTTGAACGTTTTAAAATAATAGAGAAATTTGCTGTATAAGTCATGAAGTTTATTTAAGTTCTATATTTGTTTACCTATAACGTTTACTAGAACATGTATTTGACCAGTTGATTTTTTGTTTGAGCTATAAAAGAGTTATATTTGGTTCTTAATGAAGGATATAGAAATGATGGTGTGATACTCAACAAAAAATTTCCTTTCAATTCCATTCGTGACGATTCAGTACGAGCTAAAATATAAATAGTATAAACCAGCGGTCGGCAACCTGTAAATATATAATCGCGAGCATATTTTCAGTCAATCGCGACATCATTTTGGACAGTTTACAGTTTAAAAAAAATCAACTTACTTTTGAATTAGAAGGCAAATTTATTATTTTTCCCCCTTCAGAAAACCATTCACCCGGACCTAAAAAAATTACCAATAATATGGAATACTGTCGTCACATCAACTATGTTCTCGGTGAGAGTTAATTGAAGAATAACGGCACTTTACATGTGTGTTTTAGTTAAAAAAACAAAAACTAAGTTTTTTTCTCAAATTTAAAAGAAATAATATATTAGTATTGGTTTGATGCGTGTTAACAGTGTTAACATAACATTATTTTCGAAATTTTAAAATAGGTAAATACCTATTATATAAGCATCAAAACTTGTTCTGACAAGATTTAACTTACAATTTGGAGACAGGCGCAATCCCAGCATGCCTTACTGATAGTGCCCGCCGCCGGTCTTCTGAGTCGACCTTGTGTTCACCGAATTTGGAAATTAGATCTTCAGTCAATTTAGGTTGCCGACCGCTGATGTAAACAGTTAAATACGCCGCAAGTGAATTTTAACAGTAATTATGAGTGAAATAAGTAAATATTGTTTATACTTTGCATTATTTTTCTTCTAAAACAGACTACTATGATTAAATAATAATAATAGTTTGACTCGGCTTTTGGCAAATGAAAGGTTTAGCAGACAAGGGATAGTTACTTGGTAAACATGTAATTTTTGTCTGTTTAGAAGATTAATTTCATTTGTTTTGTAAATTACATTCGCTCGAAAGGCATGAATAGCGGAGTTGGCTAAGTAATTTTGTTCACGGTATAAAGAAAAGGTACATTGTGTATTTGTTTTTACTTTACAAAACGTAAACAACAATTTCCAGAACAGGGGTTCCCTACTTAACCCCTAGAGTCGCGACCCTAAATGGGGTCACGAAACACTACTCATGGGGTCACCTTATAATTTACAATTTTAGATAAAATAACTTTAAACAGATATATAAAATGACTCCTTGTTTTGCTGAAACTCATTTGAATTAATTTGTGCTAAACTTGAGGGCATAAACTACAACGAAATTATTATTTTTTCTTTCTAATGGGGCTGCGTAGGGTTATTAACTTTCGCAGACCTAGTGCGTACCCCGGTAATCGGCATCCATTTTTTTCAAGTAGCACCATTGTCGTTGGATGCCATTGCCGCTGAGAATTTGGACGATCAGTTTCCATTAGATGGCGGCACCTGAGCTCTCATTTGATGCGAATTGCACTAGGTATTTAATTTATCCGAGAGTATCCAAGCCAATCGGATACTCAAGGGGTTTTTATTGGGGGGGGGTGGATTTTTAATCAAGGGATGGGCGCAGAGGATTTTCTGCATCTTGGAAATCCACCAAATTGGGCCAGGTTCGGACCTGTGATCTTGGGCGTACAAGATCTGCGCCTTACCACTACGCCGCCTTGTCGACACAACAACAACGAAATTATGTAGTGAAATTAAAATGTTGAAATGAAAATGCGACTTGAAAAACGTTGGGAACTACTGGTCGAGAACAAACAACACTTAACATATTACCCAAAGAAAAAAAATCGTTAATCAATGAAGAGGGAAAGATAAGGGCAAATGTCACCAAAAAAGATTTTGAGTCGAACAATTGCTAACTGGAACCATGCAGGAGCGGTTTGGCTTCCTGCACTGCAACAGTCAGCCACAAGTAACGCAGGGGGGGGGGGGGGTATTTAATAAAGCGAGAAGCAAAGGGGTAATAGAAAGAAAAAAGCCTCTTGTAATGCCTCTTGTTAATTATAGGAGCGGCTTGGTTTTCGTCCGATGTACGCACAATCATCTCACTTTTTTCATTGAAAAAGAAGTTCCTCGTAAATCCGAAACAAGTATTTGAACATGTTATTACAATTTTGTGCTTGAAACTTTGCTTATTGTCTTCATTTTTATCATTCAGGAGCTTTTATTTAATTTTTATTTATTGGTGGTTGGGACAGATATATATACAGAGAGAGAAATAGATACATAGACCGATATATTTTTTCACTAGAAATAATATTTATAAAATACTGACAAATTGAATCTATATGTTTTTCAAATCCATAGTTTACTTCTTATGGATGAATTATATACGTGGTATATTTTTTATTTTGTTTCTTGGTTTTAAAAAACGTAAATGGGACGAATTGAGAAAGACTTGCTCTTTCAAACTATCAAAGGCTTAGAGTTGTTAAACATAGTCAACTGTCTTGCTTTTAGAAATTTTAAAACTTGTCAGTCATACTTGCACTTTATACCTCTTGGTAATACCAATTATAATAACATGATCAAATCTTTCATGGTTAGTCGAATTTAATCTGGCAGTAACTAATTCAATCTTCCTTAAAGCGTCAGATTTCACAATCATTCCGATTGAAGCCGAGATGCTTCCATCTGAAGATTAATCTAAACTCATCATGTTCCTTTTCATGTATGAATAATACACATGTACGCATGCATTTAAATACTTAAAAGGGCATTAAAGTAATTGAAATGTTCTGAATTAATAATGTAGCGCTGAAGTTGATTGCATAGGCATTAAAATACGGAAACGATTGGCTGGAAACAGTCATAAATCATTGGTGTTAGCTGAGTAGAACTTAGATTATGACAATCGGAAGTTGGAATACTCCCGTTGAATGATTTCTTCAGCCTTCTTATGCTTTAATTTAAGAAATAATGTATCCCGCAAGGTTCTATAAATATCAGTTTTTTTTATTTATATTTTTCTTTTTTTTTTTTTTTTTTTTTGAGAAGTACATTTGTACAATGTGAGATTGTAGTCTTTCTTCCAAGAATTACATATTTTCACACATACACATTTTAACACCTTTTACTGTTTCTGCATTACAGAATTTGCAGAACAATATTTTTAAATAATACAAAGAAAAGGGAAAGCTAAAGAAAAAGAAGGAAAGAAAAAATCGTTTATTTAAATAGAAAAACTAACGCATAATAAGAAAATATGTATTTTTCGAAAGAGAAAACTGGTTTTCTGCTTTTGAAAGACTGTTTCTTAACAAAGCCTATTTCAATGGTGTTTATCCTTCAATGCCCCCATAAAAATGCATAATTGCTGTATGATCATTAGATGAAATTGTAGTTAGAAAAATGTGTTAGAAGCAGATTTCGTAAAGAGTTTCTCGAATGGATTGAAAACATAAAATCCAACATGTTGAATTAAAAAGGAACATGCGTTATTTTTCACAAAATCGTCATATGTTATAGATTATTCCTTTTTTATACTTTTTTGGATCTTTTTTACCGGTTTTTATACAATCTAAAAAATTTTCTTTTTCAGTTGAGTGATTATTAACTTCTAACTGTTTTCAGAGGATTTAACTCAATGATTCTAAATGTTTACAAGTGCTTCCCCCTTTTTCTTACGCAATTAAACTTTAGCTTGAAAATTACGCATTGATGAAGCCTGTGAAATGCTATGTAATACAAAAACATCAAAATTCTAGAAAATAATTGATTGAAATTAAGCTGCTGGTTGAATGCATGTTTTAGAAATTAGATTGTTAATTAAAAGTTATAATTAAAATATATATATATATATATATATATATATATATATATATATAAAATTCACTTTTGTGTCTGTGTATGTTTGAAATAAATAAACGCGATAACTATAGAACGTACAGAAAAAAGACTGGGGATTCAAAATGTTACTAGCATTATCTTTAACTATTTTTATTAATTTTTAAACTGAAAAAAATATTTTAATTATTTTCCAAAATTATTCACGTTCTGTGCTGAGTACAACTCAACTTCTCTCTAATGTTTGTAAGCAGTGAGCAGAAAGAAAAGTGCCATATTTAAAACTACCAGAAATTCTAAACGATGTGCCACTATTAGAGAAAAATAAATAAAATTCACTTTTGTGTTCATGTGCGCAGCGCAGACGATATTTTTTAAATATGTTTTACTATTGTCTTTTAATCGATTGTGCCTGAAAATTTTTGTACGCATATATATATATATTCCTGAAAAGGAACACTGCCATTTTTAAAAATATTCCGTAAACAAACAAGCATAATATTCATCACGGGTCGCTTGACCCGTGATGAAACCTCGTGCATTTTTGAAATAGGCATGAAGACGTGTAAACACTCCAAAATTGAGTATTTGACCCATATTTTGTACTTGAAATTATACAAAAAAGCTGCGACTGACGTGATCCGTTTGTCACAAAAATGTTGTTGTCATAGGAGTGATCCGTTTTTGTTAATGAAGTCACAGTATGTTTTTATATAATAATTCAAAATCTTTACTTGAATTTGGACCAAAATGGGCAATATACCAAAGAATGAATTTACAGTAATATTTTTCAATTAAAAAACAGTTGAGTAGTTTAAACAGAACTTCGAATTTTATCCAGCTTTATAGTTAAGTAATATTGCGATAAACTTTCATGATTGAACCAGGATAATTCCCACAGTACAGTCAGAAAAGAATCGAAAAAGCTATTTATCGTGTTCAACAATTCCTGTTCGCTCAATTGTATTCGCTGAAATGGATTTCGACTACATTGTTAATCCGTAAGAGGAAATTAGCTTGACTAATAAACAATTCCTGTGATCCTAATCTTGTAAGCCTTCTTGTGGGGCATTCTCGGGCATTCTGTAAGCAGAAAGCGGGCAAAAGGCTACTTAAGAAGCATTTCTGGGGGAATGAAATTGAAAGTATGCACAGATTTTCTAAAAGCAATAATCCTTGTTTGATTATCCCTCCATTAGTACGTTGTTAATTCCATGAGTGACCGACACAACAAAACGTGACTTTTGTTTCTCATTAAAGATATAAAGTAGTAAACTAACTTTTCTCCACCAGACCCCTACCTGTTAGCCGAGGCCTTAGGATTGCTTACGCACGGGAAGAGGTAGTGGGGTCTACGGATTTAACATGCGCACATCCCCAAGTATACATGGTGGTCTTCAGTGGGTATCGAACGCGCGACCTTCCAGGTGGAAGTCCGACGTGCTAACCACTAGGCCACCACGGTCCTATTAAACTAACTTAATAAATTCTGGTGGGCTTACAAATCTTCATGCCTACTTTAAAAATAGTAAAAAAAATTGCATTATGTAAAAATATGGCGTGGCAGAAGTTTTCATGGTTTTGTTATGTCCTTCTCGGCATGTTTTTATATAATAATAATTCAAAATATATATTTCTTAGACTAAAATTCTTCCACTATTTTTGACATGAAAGACATTCCGCATACATGAAAACGTGAAAACACTCCAAAATTTATTAAGTTATTTCCATATTTTGTACTTGAAATTATACAAACAAAATGTGACAGATCAGACCATTTTCTGTCATGTCCGTTACAGCATGATTTTACATAATAATTCAAAATATTTATTTCTTAGACGTGTAAAAACTCCAAAATTAAGTTATTTTCATATCTTGTACTTGAAATTATATAAAAAAGTTATGACAGACGTGATCCTTTTTTGTCACAAAAAGTTGTGACAGGAGTGATCAGTTTTTGTCATGGCCATCATGGCATGTTCTTACATAATAATCCAAAATATGTATTTCTTAGACTGAGATTCTTCCACGATTTTTAAAGTAGGCACGAAGACGTGTGAACACTCTATAACGTATTAACTTTTTTTCATGTTTTGTACGTGAAGCTATACAAAACATTTGTGACAGAAGTGACTATTTTTTGTCATGTCCATCACCGCATGCTTTTACATAACGATTCAAAATGTGTATATCTTTGGCTAAAATTCTTCCAACTATTTTTAAAGTAGGTATGAATACGTGTAAACACTTCAAAATGTATTAATTTCTTTCCATATTTTGTGCTTTTAAGTTATACAAAAAGTTGTGACAGACGGGACCATTTTTTTTTTGTATCCGGCACGGCATGTTTCTACATAATTCAAGATATGTATTTCTTAGACTGAAATTCTTACGCTATTTTTAGCATGGATCCGTGTAAACACTCCAAATTGTATTAAGTTATTTCCATGTTTTTGCTTAAATTATACAAACAAGTTATGACACACGTAACCATTTTTGTCGTGTCCATCACAGCATGATTTTACATCATACTTAAAAATATTTATTTCCTAGACTAAAATTCTTCCACTAAAGTAGGCATAAAGACATTCCGAAATTTATTAACTACTTTGCATATATTATACTTAGAATTATCCATTAAGTTCTTTCCATATTTTGTAATTGAAATTATACCAAAAAGTTCTGACAAATGTGACCATTTTTTGTCAGGCGGTCATCACGGCATGTTTTTACATAAGTATTTAAAATATTTATTTCTTAGACTAAAATACTTCCACTATTTTAAAAAATAAGCACGAAAACGTGTAAACACTTCAAGATTTATTAAGTTCATTTCATATTTTGTACTTGAAACTTATACAAAAAATGTGTGACAGACGTGGTCATTTTTAGTCATGTCGATCATGTCATGTTTTTGCAAAATAATTCAAAATATGTATTTCTTAGCTTTCCATATTTTGTACTTGAAATTATACAAAAATGTTATGACAGACGGTATCATTTTTTTTCATGTGCTTCACGATCACGGTATCTTTTTACATAATTGAAAATATTTACTTCCTAGACTAAAATTGTTCCACTAAAGTAGGCATGAAGACGTGTAAACACTCCAAAGTTCTTTCCATGTTTTGTACTTAAAATTAAACAAAGCAGTTGTGACAGACCAGACCATTTTTTGCCATGTGCGTCACGGCATGTTTCTACGTAATAATTCAAAATAGTTGCATGTTTCTACATAATAATTCAAAATAGTTGCATGTTTCTGCATAATAATTCAAAATAGTTGCATGTTTCTGCATAATAATTCAAAATAGTTGCATGTTTCTGCATAATAATTCAAAACAGTTGCATGTTTCTACATAATAATTCAAAATAGTTGCATGTTTCTGCATAATAATTCAAAATAGTTGCATGTTTCTGCATAATAATTCAAAATAGTTGCATGTTTCTGCATAATAATTCAAAACAGTTGCATGTTTCTACGTAACTTACTTAAGTTCTTTCCATGTTTTGTACTTGAAATTATAAAAAAAAGGTGTGATAAACATGACAAAAGAATAAACGGAATTAGCCATCTGACAAATATTGATATTTAGAGTAGAATATTCATTAGATTCCAACGTTTATCATTCAGTTGTTACCTGCTGTTAACAGTTGAATATTTAATTCAAATAATCACTAAAATATCTTTTTTTTTTTTTTTTTTTTAATGAGCTTTTTTGTTTTCTTTCTCATACATTCCATCTAATCAATGCATTGTATATGTTTAAATAACAAATAAAAGAAAGGAAAACTTAGTTTCCATCTTTAAAATTTATGATAAATAATTTAATTTTCAAGTTGCATGCTCTAAAACATGAAAAGTAAAGCAAAATATTTAAAGAAATATTTTTAAAAATACAAATTATCTTCGAGACTTTTTGGAACAACATTTTTCTAAATATTTTATTTTAAGAATTTTCATAGTTAAACTATTTCAGAACTTCTTCTTTCAACAAATCCCCGGTAATATTTCTTTACAATCTATTCTTCAACGTTTCAGCAGTTCGCAATTTATTTTCATTACAAGATGATAATATGAGGCTCTTGAGAAAGAAAAATTAATTATAAAAGCTTAAATATTTCCAGCAAATTTTCTTGGTAAGAAAAGAAATTTCAGCATTTTTATCCCTTTTCCTTGGAGAGAAAAATTGTTTTTCTTCATTGCTAAAGTATTTTAGATTTATTCCAGAATATAATAATTTCCTTTTATAAAGAAAAATGAAAAACTACGCTACTCTGCTAGTGCATTTTTTGCCTGCTTTCTTGATTAAACATGAAGAAAATTATGAAGACAGTTACAGTAAAACCTGTAAAGTAGACCACCTTTGTAAGTTGACCACCTGTCTAAGTTGACCTCTTTTGTCAGGAACGAAATTAGATCTTCACCCTCTGTAAGTTGACCACCTGTCCAAGTTGACCACTAAAGTGCTGCACCGAAAGTGGTCAAGTTACAAATACCTCACTGAATGCCAAATAATTGTTTCTTGTTTTAAAACATTGTAATTACAGATATTTTTTACAGCATGAATTGCGTATGGCATTTGATTTCAGAAAGTCCCAGGTTCGAGTTCCGACATTTTCACAGCTACTTTGAGTAACCAAGATATAGGGTAGTTATTGTGAAACGTTGCCTAACTTTCCTCGCGTTGCTTGATGTGAGTTTTTCTAGTTTTCCCTATTCAATGCGCAAATAAGAAGCATTATCCTTAAAAGTGCGTGAGGAATTTAGCCCCCCCCCCCCTTCCCGGTGCAAGGCGCTCTGGTGCATTCCTAAAAGATTTGAACACCGAATGATCGGGAATCCTGTGATTGTAATAAGCCTATTATCAGCAATCGAGTTAATCTCTCGACTGATCAACCATTCAAGCGGTATATTTTAAATTATTAGGAACTTAAGCTGATAGAGAGAGACAACAAAATAGCTCGATTTATAAATTTGGTGTTGGTAAACGGCTCATGTAGTTCTAAACTTCTTGTGTTATTCCCAATAAAATAAAAGATTTCAACGTAATTGGCCTAAGCATTTAAGTTTTAACTTGCCCATGTTGGCAACAAAAAAAATCCCAAAAATCATTGAAAATATAAATACGTAATTCCTGCATGCTATATCTTTTCTATGATATAAATAATTTAATTTAAAAAACCCCCACTTTTTATAACTTTTATTTTGTAGTAGCTGCTCGATTATAGTCTTTATTCAAATATGCCCATCTCCTTTTCGTAAGTTAACATCCTAGTACATAAAATTCAACTCATAAGGAACATAAAAAATGCTATCGTTATAAAACAACATAAAAAGTTGATTATTTACCAAACCACCCTCATTTCCCTTTCTTTTATGTACCGCCCTTAAAATAATGGACGTCCCTAACAAAATATAAAAGGCAAAGATTTTCACTCTTTATCATAAAAGCGTAGCAACAGACAAGGAAAACTATTTCGGAGAATCAGTGACGCGTACAAAGGATAAACAAGAACAGGTCACACTTCGAGGAATCCTGGTTTGGATTCATCCGCGGGAATGGATATTTTATCCTCAGAGGAATTGAGAGCAGAATCGATCATCATTCAAGTAGAGATTCGGCTTTTATTATGATTCATTTTTATACATTTTCGATCGAGACAGATGATTTCTCACATTGTCCAGTAGAAGAGTATTCTCAGAGTTCACTCTATTTCAGTATTCAATTTGTTCAGTACTAGCTACATTAATTCTTCACTCTGAAACGCCTCTTTATGTATCTCTCTCTCTCTCTCAGTTGTACGTTAGTTTTAAAAGCCCCTCAAAAATTAGATAAAAATATATGTTATTTAACTTTTTATTTAACCGACTTTCAACAGGAGGCGGTTATCAATTCTTTTACGTGTATTGTTTGTCCATCGATAACTTCTTACTGGATGAAACGATTTTGATGATTTTTTTAATCGATTAAAAGTGGTCTCCCATTGGTCCCATACCTTTGTTTGACCACATTCAATAATTACGAAAAATGTTGTGGCCAAAACATTTATTTATTATTATTTTTTAGTTTTTTCATCCCTAACTTTTGACCAAATGAACCGATTTTAATGATTTTTTAATTTCGGTAGAGGGTCGTATAACTTATCGAACATTGTTAGTATTTTCTCACGAGCGGAAAAATATATTTCTGGTGACAATAATCACCTCGTGATATTATACATTATTTTAAAACTAAAAGTATAGAAAATAAATTTTCGGATGGTTATGTGCTTTTTAATATTTGTAATGTATGTTTTTTAAATTTTTATTTGTTTATTAAATGCTCTTTTTTTTTTGTGTGTGTGTGTTTTTGGTTAAAATCAGTTGCCACTTTACGATTCACACATAACAAAAATCGATTTGACTGTTCTTCAGAAAAAACGCTACATGTGAAAAATAAACGCTTTCCTTATAATTGGAAAGTCTTGACTTGGTATGTCTTTGTCGAGTAAGCTTTTAATAAATACATAACTAATTGTTAGAAATAGTTTTTTTGCCAAAGAAATTATAATAAGAGTTGAGTGAAGGCTTTTCTAAAACTTATATTCTTTCATTTTGCCTGCCTTAGTGATGTTTTAAAAGCAACTTCAAAAGGGAATATATCATACAAATTATTAGTTTTAAGCTCCAGTCACTCAAAGTGGGTGCGCCCTTTAATATTTTTTTAAAAGAAGTAGATTATTCATATAGAAAATGTATATTTGTACTACAAAGAATAAAATTAAATACGTTTTGGAAAAAAATATAACTGATTTTAAGTTTAAAAGTGGGCTTAAAAGTAAAAAATAAATTCATTGCTTAAACGACATTAATACGATTCTAACTCATGTGTGCAATTCTTTGAATGGTTATTCGAAATTTATTTTTACTTATTCATTTCATTTCTGCGTTGTAAGATGTTCAGCTCTACTGAAACAACCTATGAATGGAGTGCGATATTAAGTCCCCGTGTTGAAGACTTTGTGCTTACTCTAAACCTTGACGCTTACATTAAATATTTTGTCTCGCATTTCAATGGCTGAGAAATACAAATAGATTTTTCGTTTTGTCTACTCAGTTTTCATAATTTTTTTATTTTCAGATGCATAATTATCTGAAAAATGAACACTCTAAGAAACATATGCTCAAATCTCACGAAACTTTCGTCGTATTTGACGAAAAGGCTTCGTGAAAAATGCTCCGTGTAAACCTTTCGTCAAATTGGCAAAAATTGTGTGGTAACTTTTTGAAGTCACGTGATCGCGTGAGCAAAGAATCGTTATAAATGACGAAATTTTCTAGACAGTTGAAGAATCTTCGAAAGTGAGAGATCCATTTCTGAGAGTGAATGTAGTTGTGATTTCTAAATTATTTTTTTTTTTTTGGCTTCGAATAATTATTGCTCCTATTGAGTTATAAATGGTAATTAGTAACGAATATCTTTTGACACTACAGTTCTTGAACAACCTGTGTAGCATACTCAAAATCTGCACTTAAACCATTAACGTTTTACTTAAAAAAACATTGTTAAAGATAACGCAGATTTAGCTATAGAATTTGAAAGATATAGGCGACTTTTGAAACATTATTTCAGTATATTGCCACTTCAAAATCTTACATGCCATTCCGAAGCACCATCTCCTCACACTGGATATCAAGTCTTAATACATATTCTCATTCCTACTGATTCTACTTCTTATTACTGGGTTTCTTACGAAAGTCTTTCTTGGTTAATAAATATTCTGCGCCGTGAACATGCCTGCAGTAAATTGAATAATGCATTGGCAATTTCTTATTCCTATGCTTCCCGACAATAGAAACTATTCTTTTTGTTTCTTCCGCAGAAGAAGAGGTAATGTACAACGGATTAGTCTTTTTATGCTTCATATACGCATTGCAATGTAATAAATTGTACTGCCCTACTTGTTGTGATAAATTGGAAGCCTGACTAAGTAACAGCATTGGATGAATATTATTATTGCTTTTCAATTACGAGTTAAAAATAATTATTAAATGTTTAGTTCTTTTGAATTGGCAACGCGAGGGAATTAAAAATAATATTTAGAATGCTTTGGCAGTCAGACGAAAGTGTATTTTTTATGAACAAAGATTTGCCATTACCTCAGTGCTAATATTTCTTTGGGGACTTGGCACCTTTTGACAATTTCTTTTTTATTTAATAACTTTTACTATTTCATTTGTATATTATGAAGTGCTATTGTTCAACAAAATGATTTTCACGTGAAAAATCCTAATTCAACTAACAGAAAACTTGAAAATTTAATTTTTTAAAAATAATTTAACGATTTTAAATTTTCTTCTTCTTCTTCATTTCTTGATTTTTTTTACCAACATTTTTTAAAGTACTTATTGTAGTATGGTTTACAATTTTAGGGATGGGTTTTGCTATTAATTAATTATTTTTTGAGAAAAATGTTTTTAAAGTTACATCGATGGTAGAACACAGAAAAACAGCGACTTTTGTTACATTTTCATTTTTAATTTTTTTTTTTTTTTGCAAATATATAGCAACATCCATCCTTAATTTTATCAAGCACATCATACTGAACACACACATAACATTTCAAGTTGATACATGAATATATGTAGAAGTTTTATCATTTTAAGTACTACAATATTGCGAAAAAACACAAACAGAGAAAACACAGTTTTCTGACGCAATACTGAACACACAAAAAACATTTCAAGTTGCTACATGAATATATGTAGAAGTTTTCGCAGTTTAAGTACTACAATATTGCGAAAAAACACAAGCCGAGAAAACGCAGTTTAAAGAAATCATAACCCTAGTAAAGCATCAGAAATATTAGAATTCTCTTGCTTCTTAACTACATTTATATTGGTTGTATCGCTTCAAAACTTCGCTCAGATATACTAAGAGAGTCAAACTACATTTTAAGCAAAGAATTGAAAAATCGGTATTTTCATCAATTTTCTACATTTGAAAGGTGCCAAGTCCCCTTAAAAGTAAAATCTGAAAATAACGATCATATATGACCGCTAGAGAAATTCATGAAGCATTATAAAAAATAATTAGTCGAATATTTTTCAAATAAAAATTCACTATTTCTTAGTTTTCTTTTTACTGCGCATTTTCAACTTCTGCCTTAACCCCTTAACGGTCGGTAAATTTTTAAGAAAACGGTCTTAAAAGTACCTACTTTTTATCCCTGAAAATTATATAAAAATATGTGTATGAATATAAATGTTAATTTTTAATTTTTGATTTGTTTTTATTTTGAAATTTTAAACACTCCAGCCCGAACATGTCACGGGCGAGAAAAAGAAGGCTACACCTCAGCCCGTCATTTTCACGGGAGCTAGAGGGAAGGGGTTAACGTCAAATTAGTTCTATATTCTGCTTTAGCTGTTGGAAAACAAAAATATGTGCTTGGTACACATGCTTGACTTTTTTATTTCCTTGTACGAAGTACAGTAAGTATTTTAATCGCAAAAAAATTCACGCTCAAATTTCCTCCTAAATTTGCATTTGACCCTTTATCTACTGACGGTACATATAAGTACCATTCTCTATAAACTCCATACCAGCAACCATTTTTACAAATATTCTGATGGTACTTTGCCGGGACAGTCTTTAAATTCCTATTTTTCAGGATACATATCAGCAAGGGTTCTATAAAGAGTATTTTAGCGAGGAAAGGAACATAGATAGATTTGAAACCGATGCTGTGCTTTGAATTTCCATTTTGTTCAGATTGCTCCCTTAGAGTTTCGCTCTAAGGGAGCCAGATTTCTCCCTTAGAGTTTCGCTCCAGAAAAAGCAGTAAAATTCAAGAATCAAGTCACTGATTTTTTTAATGCGCCAGTTAAGAACTTAGAAAACTATTTGACGAAATATTTTGATTAAAAAGTGTATGTAACTAATTTCACAGGGTAAATACTCTGTGGCACTTATTAGCTGTAAAGAAATAAATACTTATAGACGGAGCATTTTATTTAGGTAAATCCCTTAATTTTCAGTGTAAATACCTAGACAAACTATTTCTGTAAAAAAAAAATTACTGCAGATCATAATGTAGTAGATAAAGGGTTAAATTACTAATTAATCAGTTTGTTCAGTACGTACATCCGCGCGTGCTTATGGCCCACCGAAATATCGATTATGAGCATCTCCAGTGTATATTTACTATACTGTATAGGTGTGGTTAAATAAAAATGAGCAAAAAATTTATTTAAAGAACAATAAAACTAAGAAATATAACTTTTAACGTGCATATCTGATACAAGCACCCATCGAGTTCTCGAAAAGGTATCTATTCCATTTACATTATTTTTCTCGCCTGTTTTTCTGTCTCTCTGGGATATCTTCCTTATTCCCTTATCAAATTCCATGACTTACTCCTCATTTTAAAGCTTTTCGTGCCGGCTGATGATGAAAACTAAACCCACGGTCTAAAAACGTACCGCTTCTCTTAAATTAAACATCTAGGAAGAGGTCTTTTAATGGATGCCAAATGGTTTTTGTGTATGCTGACACCATCTAATCTCAAGTAAACGAACAAAAAACTCTTCTGTTTTTATTGTGTAGAAAATTGAATAGTTTTAGCTGCGCCTGTGTACTAAACTTATTCAATCGTAGGCTCTACACATTCATACATATTATGAATGTGTAGAGCCTAACCAACCAACAGTAGCTATGTTTTAATTAATGGGACTGTTTCGTTATTGTATTTAAGTGCTATGTATACTAATAATAAAAATAATGATCACTATTATTGTGAATATTTTATTATTTTGTCCATCTAAATAATAGCGGGGAAAAATTGTAACAGCTATTTGTACTGATGTGTTGAATTACATGTCTTCTTTTTTTTAATATGCGTGTGTACTTTTAAATTTTATTGATTTCGTGGGAAAAATGTTTTTTGTGAGTAGGTTATTAGCTTCGTTCCTATTGCTTAATTTTACCACTTACATGCAATAAAACCTGTAAAGTTGACCGCCTTTGTAAGTTGACCACTTGTCTAAATTGACCACTTTTCTCAGAAACGGAATTAGCCCTTCACCCTCTGCCTCACCCTCTATAAGTTGACCACCTGTCTAAGTCGACTATTAACCCTTATTCTCATAAAGTAGCATATATGCTACTTTATGATAACAAGGGCTAGCAAATAACATTGCAACGACGTCACTTAACAAATAGAAAGTAGGGGAAAACCCCAGGTAGCATATACGCTACTTTATGACAATAAGGCTTAAAGTACTGACCTGCAAGTGGTCAACTTACGCAGGTGTCACTGTATAAAAATACAACCGATTTTCGTAAAACCGTAATGGAATAAAAGTTCCTTAATAATAATAAATTTGCATTCGAAAATGGCAATAAGTTATAGTAAAAAACATTTTTCATGGCAATTGATTGAAAATGCCGTTGTTGTTTCTACTGCCACTTGGGTATCCAAGCACCCCTTTGCAGAGCGACCAGGAATTAAGGCAGTAAGGGAGAGCCTTCCGTTTATTTGAGCACCACACCGGTATAATTACGACTTCACTCATTATATATTTGAATGACACCAGATGGCGCAACCACAAACACGCACCTTCCTTTTTTTGACCTTAGAGTGAAGGGAAGGGAATTTCTCCACTCTCCGGTATCCTCCAAACTGCCTCGGGACTTCAGGGTCCACGGATTTTACATGCACGTATCCGCAAGTGTAGATGATAATTCTTCAGCTGGTAGGGTATCAAACACCCATCTTCCGGTTTTAAGTCCGACATACTAACCACTAGGCTACCACGGGCCTTGAAAATACTAAAATGAATGAACGTAATATGATCAGTATTTTAGGTAATTTAAATTACGTAAAATACTGATCAAATTTTTTTCTCAATTTCATTCTTTCTCGGAATTTTGACTAATCATTCATTGAAAATATTTTTATCAGTATGAAATTTTCTGTTTGTTACGTAATCGATGAAGCATAGAATAAGATTAAATTATTTACTCATTTTTCAACACTACTTCTCATATATAAGCCGCTTAAGTATCTATTTGTCGCCGATAGCTTAATCCGAATTTCTAACTCTGAGAAAACTGCATCGTTCTGCCATATACACAATTTTTTTCTAGAATGAAAACGACTAATAATCAAAGTATTTAGACCTCGTTAGATTTGCAATCTCCGTTAAAAATTAATGTAAAAGCGAATTTAATTTAGTCCTTCTTTCTATGTTTTAATTTATTTATCGTCTGCGCTTTATATATATATATATTAAAGTGGCAGCACTCTTTTTTCCAGGGTTTCGTTAAAACTATTGTTTCGACGATGGTTATGTTAGATATAAATAATTATTTTTCACGAACAATTTGATTATATAGTAAATAATATTTTTATTTTTGATTATTATAACTTATATGTTGTTTTTTCGGTAAGCATATTTTTTCTGAAATTATTATATATTTATTATTTATTCATTACACTTTACTGTTCTACCTGATGAATATCTCTTTGATTTGATGTGCATTTCCGGTTACTGGGAGAATTGCATATTTATAATATCTAGAACAGTGGTCATTTCGTATGACCACCGGGCTTACTAGTTATTAATATAATCACATATTAGTGAATATGCTCATATTTGAAAAATACGAAGTAAGAAACTAAAATATGGTTTCCGCTGAATTTTCCTTACATTTTACTTTGGTCTTCTTATCAAATATTACGGGAAGCTTTTTGGCAAGTAGTTTAAATTACCTCAATTTTGTCTAAGCACGGATTTTATAGGCTTCAAACTTTAGAGGAACATATTTGATACGCTAGGGATTTGGTTTGCGTTAACTTCCACGCTAGATTGAAAAATTACACTTATATTTTATATTAATATTATTTTTAATGATTTTCTAACTTTAAAAAGAAATGTTGTGGATTCCTTAGTCATTTAAGTCGAATTCTAAAGTAAAACACTCCAGTTGTAAACGTGTCGGAGAACAACACATGATACAATTCATCAATAATTGAATTATTAAACGCAACACCTTTCAAGAATACTGACATGTTTTGGTAAAACGATATTATCCTGCTAAAATTTCCAGAAATTGCGAATCTTGGCTTCCCAAGAGTAGTTGCATGATTCTATTAATTCCATGTAGAAAAGAAACAAAATTCGAAAACAAAAATGCAAATCCTAAAGTAAAAGTTGATCTGCTTCGTACAAAATTTATAGAAAACAGCTTTTGACGAAGAACATGAAGAGAATGAGAAATGTTTGATATTTTCACTAGTAATAATGGAAATAGGTCTTTCCCCTAGAAACTAGAGTTCGTCCAGCGATTAAAATTCGTTAACTTTCGAAGTTCAGTTTCGAACGCTTAAACATGTTTCAGACATTTCAGATTTTACACGGTTTTATTTCACTTCATTTGTCATGGAAGTTTGTTACTACGTTTTCAACCACTATTACTGTATAAATTATCTTTAAACGTTGCACACCTGTCTGAGTTGACCACTTTTCTCGGGAACGGAATTAGGCCAATATTACTTAATGTAGGGAAACCTTTGTAACTTGACCACCCAAGTTGACCACCTGTCTATATTGACCACTTATGTACGCCAAATTTGGGTAGGAGCATTATAAAAAAAACCTTTGTAAGTTGACCGCCTAATTAATATTATATTTTTTGGTTTATCTATTTTTGAAAAGGTAGCAAAAAAACTAAAGCACCTTCTTTAGGATATTTTTTATGCTATAATGTTAGACCAGTATTTGTCTGGATGGATGAAATATCAATATAAAGTTTGCCTAAACCTCTGTGTAAGTCAATTTATACGGGAAAACTAATATGAGCACTCTTTTGTGCTTTAAATAAGTTTCTTCTTTTTCTTTTATTTGATCTAGCCATTTAAAGAAAATATCTATTTTTAGGGAATCTTTGCCATCAAATAAGTAGCTTAAATAATTAATAACATATTCATATTTATTTTTAAATACGGGACTTAAATTCAAAGTTGTATCGGATGCATTGTAAGTCATTCAGATTAAATTTATCTAATGACATTTTAGACAATTGAAAAAAATAGCTAATTACTAATTTTAAAGTAACGTTAATACATGAAGTTATATTTTAATTTGTTACAAATGAATAAACGCATAGGGTAAGAAATGACAAAAAAAACCTCCGCCCTCTATAAGTTGACCACGAAAGTGCTGCACCGCAAGTGGTCAACGTACACAGGTATTTTAATTTGTTACAAATGAATAAACGCATAGGGTAAGAAATGACAAAAAAAAAAACCTCCGCCCTCTATAAGTTGACCACGAAAGTGCTGCACCGCAAGTGGTCAACGTACACGGGTATTTTAATTTGTTACAAATGAATAAACGCATAGGGTAAGAAATGACAAAAAAAACCTCCGCCCTCTATAAGTTGACCACGAAAGTGCTGCACCGCAAGTGGTCAACGTACACGGGTATTTTAATTTGTTACAAATGAATAAACGCATAGGGTAAGAAATGACAAAAAAAAAAACCTCCGCCCTCAATAAGTTGACCACGAAAGTGCTGCACCGCAAGTGGTCAACGTACACGGGTATTTTAATTTGTTACAAATGAATAAACGCATAGGGTAAGAAATGACAAAAAAAAACCTCCGCCCTCTATAAGTTGACCACGAAAGTGCTGCACCGCAAGTGGTCAACGTACACAGGTACTTTAATTTGTTACAAATGAATAAACGCATAGGGTAAGAAATGACAAAAAAAAACCTCCGCCCTCTATAAGTTGACCACGAAAGTGCTGCACCGCAAGTGGTCAACGTACACAGGTATTTTAATTTGTTACAAATGAATAAACGCATAGGGTAAGAAATGACAAAAAAAACCCCTCCGCCCTCTATAAGTTGACCACGAAAGTGCTGCACCGCAAGTGGTCAACGTACACAGGTATTTTAATTTGTTACAAATGAATAAACGCATAGGGTAAGAAATGACAAAAAAAACCTCCGCCCTCTATAAGTTGACCACGAAAGTGCTGCACCGCAAGTGGTCAACGTACACGGGTATTTTAATTTGTTACAAATGAATAAACGCATAGGGTAAGAAATGACAAAAAAAAAACCTCCGACCTCTATAAGTTGACACCGCAAGTGGTCACAGGTACTTTAATTTGTTACAAATGAATAAACGCATAGGGTAAGAAATGACAAAAAAAAACCTCCGCCCTCTATAAGTTGACCACGAAAGTGCTGCACCGCAAGTGGTCAACGTACACAGGTATTTTAATTTGTTACAAATGAATAAACGCATAGGGTAAGAAATGACAAAAAAAAACCCTCCGCCCTCTATAAGTTGACCACGAAAGTGCTGCACCGCAAGTGGTCAACGTACACAGGTATTTTAATTTGTTACAAATGAATAAACGCATAGGGTAAGAAATGACAAAAAAAACCTCCGCCCTCTATAAGTTGACCACGAAAGTGCTGCACCGCAAGTGGTCAACGTACACGGGTATTTTAATTTGTTACAAATGAATAAACGCATAGGGTAAGAAATGACAAAAAAAAACCCTCCGACCTCTATAAGTTGACCACGAAAGTGCTGCACCGCAAGTGGTCAACGTACACGGGTATTTTAATTTGTTACAAATGAATAAACGCATAAAGTAAGAAATGACAAAAAAAAAACCTCCGCCCTCTATAAGTTGACACCGCAAGTGGTCAACGTACACAGGTATTTTAATTTGTTACAAATGAATAAACGCATAGGGTAAGAAATGACAAAAAAAAACCTCCGCCCTCTATAAGTTGACCACGAAAGTGCTGCACCGCAAGTGGTCAACGTACACGGGTATTTTAATTTGTTACAAATGAATAAACGCATAGGGTAAGAAATGACAAAAAAAAAACCCTCCGCCCTCTATAAGTTGACCACGAAAGTGCTGCACCGCAAGTTGTCAACGTACACGGGTATTTTAATTTGTTACAAATGAATAAACGCATAGGGTAAGAAATGACAAAAAAAAAACCTCCGCCCTCTATAAGTTGACCACGAAAGTGCTGCAAAGTGGTCAACGTACACAGGTATTTTAATTTGTTACAAGTGAATAAACGCATAGGGTAAGAAATGACAAAAAAAAAAACGTTGACCAAGAAAGTGGTCAACGTACACAGGTTTCATTCCATATATATAAACAAATCTGCAACTACATAAAATTGATTATTAGTTATTCGCGACCCAACAAAGCCACAACGCTACCGCTTGATAAACAATGGTTTAAACAGTACCCCTTACATTTGAGAAATATTGAAAAATATAATTTTCCCCTGTGCATTAAGGGTTTTGTTCTCCCTGAAAATGTTCCAGATTCAGAGCCGAAATAATCTTCAGCATAAGTTGCCCAGCCTCAACACCAAATCAAAACGAGAAAGAGAAGCACTTTGGGAATTTATTTTTCAGAAAACATGACAAAGAAATCTTGAACCCCCTTTCCACACGGAATAAAACTTTCTTCCAGGGAAATTACTAAAACAAAAGACACCAACAAAAACTGAAAAAACGCGGGAGAAACTCAAACTCCAACAGTGGTCGATACATCAATACATATCTGCTCAAAGTAAAGAATGCATCCAAACAAAACCATCCATGCGCAGCGGGGCCCATAGTTTGCTTGTGTCACGCACCAGAAAGTATCTGTAATGGTTTTCTGCTGCTTTTTCAACAGTGTTATCTGCACGGAAAAAGCTGCGACACGTACGGAAGACAACCTCCAGTTGATTTATACCTTTTTTTCTTCGGCGATGAAAATTCTAAATTTCTTCAAAAAGTGTGTGCATATGTTAAGACCGAAATTTTTTCGTAAGACTTTTAAAGTTTCGGAGAATAAGTTTGTATTTTCTAGAAGGTTTTTCAGGTAATTTTGGAATATACAAAATGTGCGTGAAAAATTGAATGATGAGTAATGCATATCGGAATATTTTAACACATTACGAAAATTATGGTTATTACAATTAGATTAGGGATCATTCATAAATGATGTCATGCTTCGTGGGGGTGGGGGTTCCTGAAATTGTGACAAAGTATGACAAGGGGAGGGAAGGGGGTAACAAAAAGCTTGACATCATGCATTATGCAACATAGCGTGACATGGGACAAAAGGGGGAGGGGGTCCGCTGAAGTGTGACATATTGTGACAAAGGGGGGGGGGGAGGGGATCAAATATATGGGAAAAAAGCGTGACATCATTTATGATCGGCCCTGTACTATTATTATTATTAGGTTATTATTATTATTATTTGTTAGTGCTTTGGTGTCAAATTCACGTTTTGTCTTTAATAAAATGTGCTCATAGCAGTTTAAAATGATATTTTTCATTTGTGAATTGAACATTGGTACACCTGTGAGAATGAAGTAACTGCGCAGACCGTAGGCAGCGTACCGTTTGATTGCTGTTTTTGTGAAAAAAATTTTTATAAATAATTAAAAAAATTCATGAAATAAGTGTGTTTATTTTTTTCTTATTAGCTCGGATCTACAAAATATGAGTTTATAAGTGATAGAAGGTTGAAAAAATTTAATTCCTAAAATACGTGTAGTTTACGTTTTTGTTAGCGCGAATCTAAATAATCCATTCATATTATCAAAACGTAAGTGTACATTAATATATGTTTCATTTTTTTATATTGAGTTATTAACAATTTATGTTACATAATTGATTTGATTCCACTGATCACTGGCTGCTACCAGCCTGATTTTCATGATTTGCATACTTTTCATCAAATCATGTAAAATAAAACAAGCTGTAGTTTTATACTAAACCATTTTCCAGTTTAATGGATCAAATTTTCGAATTAATGTATCAAATCGTTTAATTCTTCTTGAAACATGTCTCAATGCAATGTGCATTCGCCACTATTTTGTTCATAGTGACGTCATTATGACTGCTGCTTAGCACCCGAAATATCAAGTGACTTTTGCATTGAAAAAAAGCATTCCTTGTGTCTCCGAAACACATGTATGCAGCACTTTTGCCAATTCGTGCTTTAGTGGCGTTGATTTTGTTTAGAAATAGTGTTTAAAATAAACGATATGTTATCAATGATGGAAGATGTATTGCATCAATAAATCAGCACACTTTACACTGATCATGATAATTAGACTTCATGTTTTCATCATTAACATTGGCTAATATGGTCCCTTGATTGTTTTTTTGGATCTGATATACTTTTAATCGTACTTTTATATTGTATATTTACATAAATGAACTAGTCTGCTGTGGATATCACGGAACTTTCTTCTATATGCTCAATATGAATATCACTACTCGTCAAATATCCGTGTTACGATAAAAATTCTTATTGCAAAAATAAATGAATAATAATAATTAATTTTATAAAAAGGGATTTTTAACGAAGATGAATTAATTGAAAGGTTTTTCAGTCAACGAAGCTCTAAAATGCGAAAAATATTTCTAAGAATTTTATTAGTTCAAGTGTAGGTCCAATAGCAACAATACAATGCAAAACAAAGTCTGCTTCCTTTGCGTGATTGGCTCCGAAATATAATTGTTTAAGGGGACAGTGGACCTTCAAACCGTCAAAAATTATCAAAATTTTTGAAATTTCAGGTTTTTGCTGAAAATTAATAGGAACTATGTGTCATAAGTAGAAAAATTTTTTTTTTGATTTCAATGAATATTTCTCGAGTTATTTGCTTGTAACCTTTTGTAAACAAACGAACACGCCCACTTTGACAGCTGTCAAAATCGCAGCAACGGTCCGGTGTATTTGTCATTTGGTGTCATTAATTTTGAATTTGGAAAATGGTATTTGTATTTTTTATCTTGGCAACACCAGATTAACTGTAACTGTGTTTCGCTCCCATCCGTGGTTTGTTTACATTGTGTTACATTCTCGATTCTCGCTTGCTTGAATTGCTATTTACTTTTTTCGTTACCTGCATAACCACAAAAACAGTTCTTTTCAGAACTAATTTACTAGTTACTTTTTATTTTCATTTAACTTTATATATATCTCCAATAAAGTATATTAATTATTTGTTGGAACTATGCATTCGATTAGTTCTCGCTACAGGAAGCAGAAGGGGCGACCGACTAAACGCAGCAAAGCGATAGCTGCTGCTAAAAGCAAAAATGCTTCTCTTAGAAATGCGATCCCTGATACCGTTCTGGAAGAAAGCGTTGCATCAACATCTGCTGCAACCTCTAATTCAGGAAAGTATAATTTCAGAAATCATAATTTACATACTGAAGATAATCAAGCTTCTGGATACGTTCTTATGAGTGAAAAATGTTTTTCCCCTCTACTAAGAAATGTGCCATGTGATGAGTGTGGAATGCACTCCCTGAATGTTAGTTTTGGTGAAACATATGGCTATTCAATGAAATTACTTCTGTTTTGTGGATCTTGCGGAAAAGATTTTGGAGCCACGTTTTCCAGTCACCGAGAACCTTACACAAGAAGATTTGACGTGAATGAAAAACTCGTTGGTGCTTTTTTAAACACAGGCAAAGGACACGCTGCAATGGAGAAATTTTGAATTGCTATGGAGATGCCAACTATGGATCGAAAAACATTTTCGAAGTGTTTAGAGAAACTGTGTAGTCAGAACGCTACTTTTAAGGAAAATGTGCTTCAGGTGTCGCAAAATAAAATTCGAAGTGCATACATAGAACGCAATCCTAGTCTAAAAAATGAAGAAATTCTCAACATTACTGTTTCGTACTACGGGACATGGATGAAACGAGGCCATACTTCTCTTTATGGCATTGGGATTGTAATCGACTCGTTAACTAATTTAGTTGTAGATTTCGAGCTGATGGCAAAGCACTGCACGGAATGCGTCAACACTGCTCGAGATTTGGGAAAGGATTCCGCAGAGTTCTCAATTTGGAAAGAACAACATGAACCTGTATGTCAAAGGAATTTTAGCGGTTCTTCAGGGAGCATGGAGGTACATGCAGCGCTGAAACTTTGGCAACGGTCCGTTCAAACAAATAAAATGCGTTATTCAAAGATGATTAGTGATGGAGACTCTAAAACATTTCAAAGTTTATGCGATGCGAGCATTTATGGTGATAATGTTAAAATTACCAAAGAAGAATGCGTAAACCATGTTGCTAAAAGGTTGGGCACAGCATTGGACAACAAGGTAAAGGAATGGCGAATTAAAAAGGTTACTCTTGGAGGGAAGAAAAAAGGCAACTTAAGCAAACCCGTTATACAAAAACTTCAAAACTTTTATAGGAAAGCTATAACTGATAATGCCCCGGACATACAAAAAATGAAAACTGCCGTTCTAGCAACCCTTTTTCATTGCATGTCCACCGATGCAAAACCACAGCATAGAAAGTGTCCCACGGGTGCAACATCATGGTGCTTTTACCAACGAGCACTGGCCTGTAATGAAATCCCGAAGAGCCACTTACATATGAAGACACAGTTGTCTGAAAGTGTAGTAGAAAAGATACTGCCAATATATCAGCGTCTTGCTGCTGATGACTTACTCAGGCGTTGCATTTCCGGCAAAACGCAAAATGCAAATGAAAGTTTGCATAGTTTAATCTGGAACAAATGCCCAAAAGAGGTATTTGTTTCCAGAAAACGGCTTGAATTATGTGTAACATTTGCAATAAGTGAGTTTAACTTCGGCTGTGTCAACACGTTACAACTTTACCGAGGAAATAAACTTGCCACGCCGAAAAAAGAAACATTGCTACTTGCTGCAAAAAGAGACCACAGGCGACTTACACAGTTTAAACGTAGGTCGTCTGCACATTATAAACAAATGAAAAATAGGAAAAAAGCTAAAAGAAGCCAAGTCACTGATGGATTTTATGGCGCTGGTGCCTTTTAAGTTACATCGGGAAGATATTTGTATTTTAGTTATAACGAACAAGTTCTCGTGTCCTCGTGCATGGCAAGGAAGAATTGATATGCTGCTCCCGAGTCTAATGGGGCCCTTGTAGGCAAGAGTCCGATCACCCCCAGAGGTATCGTTTCACTCGGAGGACATTGGAGCCACGACCTACTCAACGTGCACCAGCTCCTTTTATCATACACGGACCGCTGCAACCAGCTGCAAGAGGTTGTCACCCTCCCAAACACTGACTGCAATCAATGTTAATTCACATTCAGTGTTTTGCGGGAACAGAGCTTCTACAGACTAGTCCACTGCGGGAGTAATGAACAAGTAGTCAAATTGATAAGAGGGGCATTTTTTTAATGCTACCTGATACTCGAGAACATGTGGATGAATATATGTATTACTTATCTGTAAGTAAAATTAAATTTTTATCTAACAGTGCAATAAAAAGGATTGAAATATATAACAAATTTAGTGGGAATATTTTTTTGAATGAAAGTTTTTGGAGAAGTTGATTTGTGGTTGCTTTTCGGCTTCTATGGGCTTTATTGAATAACGGTAACAATACATTAAAAATCACTTAGTTTACCTATAACTCATTGCAAAAATAATAACAGTGTTCACTAATTATATAGCAATGTTATAAAGACAAGATTTCTCATAGTTGTACTGTTCTACCATGATTTAACAAGAAAAACTCGTTTTTCTCAGATTGTGTATATGTAAACAATGATGTGTACCAAGAATATAAGTATATGTTAAAAATTTATGCGCAGGGAACTTTTTTTCTGTTGTTGATTATTCGTCAAATTTAATTACAAATTAATTAATAAATACTGTTAATTTTAATATTTTTTCTTCAAACTTTAGAGAAAGTTTTATAATAATAGCACAAATATCTGTGCAAAATATGAAAACAATTGGATAATATTTAAAAAAAAAATTTTTGAACGTCCACTGTCCCCTTAAGTTGTTGGATTCTTGACATATACGCTTAGCGAAAAAACAGTTCGATTGCTCCACCCCCTTTTGTAGTGAATGGCTTCAAAATTTTATAAACATTACTTCTTATCAGGATGTATGGTCCGTTCCAAAATTCGTTTGCAGATTTCGGAAAACAAAAATTCGGAAATTTCTCGAGAATTACAAAAAGATCTTTGGTGATTGAAATATGTCTAAATATTTATTGACTACGAAGTTTTCTTTTTAATATATGTTTTTGCGAATATATACGTGAGAAAACTTTGAACCTGGGTTGGTGTGGTACGAACCGAAATGTCATAATGGGTCGTTGAATTAGTTAATTTTTTTTCAAGTCATTAACTCTGAAAATCTACCATGTGTTTTAGATTTAATGACATAATGAAACTACATTGTTTAATTTCCCTTATAAACAGCAATCCACCACTTCAATCGCCAAACTTTTGAACACACTCAGCAACCTTACCTTTTTCAAATTCTCCTACGAGCTAATCCCTTGCCTTCATATAAAAAAAAGAAGGAAGAAAAACCGCCTTTCAAAAATAAAGAGAAACTCAATTCTTAGTTATTAATCAACTGTGATACGAAGCATCAGCAAATTTTCACTGCTAAGGTAGTCGTATTGTAAAGAAAACATATGTACAGAGTTTAGCTCATTGGTTATAATCGCAAAAATGAGATGATACAATTGTAGCGAAAAATTAAGCATTAAGGGGATTCGGCACTAAAAATCGGTCAAAATATCGATTTTTGGATTTTTGCTCCTAATTATACTTTACATATTAGATAACGTTTCTGCAAAGTTTCAAAGTCCTACGTACACTCTAAGATATTTTATTTTTGATTTCAGTAACTCAACTCTTAAAAAAAAGACGCGCATTTAGTCAGAGTTCTATTAATTGTTTTCTCGTTTGTGAAAAAAAATTGTCTCACTTGCATTTAACCCTACACATAAAAAATATTTTGATGAAAAAGGTACCAGTATAATAGATATATGTAAAGCTAACGTGAAAAAAAAATAAGGAAACACTTTATATGAGCATTTTAACACTTTTTTACCTAAACAAAAACTTTAAATGGCTTTTTCTCAGCTTTGCTTTTTTGCATACTATGTGATAGTTAAAATGCTAAAGCTTTTTCAAAAATATATGTATTCACTTGAAATTTTTAATACTAGTTTCAAATGTTCTCCTAAATGTAACCTAGGATTTAATTTTTGATTAATTTATTAGAAATTATTTTAATGCAATTTAACTTTAAAAAATCTTACAATACCGAAAATTTTCTTAGATTTTTCAGTTTTAAATTGTTTTTTCAAGAACTAATAAAGACATCAAAAATTCCATCCTGCAGAGTGAGGAGTATAGTTTGTTCTTTCTTGTAAAAAAATCCAGACAAAAATCTTACATTTAAAAAAAGGAGTAGCGTTTTAAAAAAATTTAAAATGTTGTAATTTTTTTAAAATTTCGAATTTTTTGGACAATTTTTTTTTCCTTCTCTAACACATCAAGTTACATTCAGAAACATACGTTACCAGCCAATACTAATTGAATTGCGTTCAATTTGAGAAGGTGGATTTTTAGGTCCCGAATCTAAGGTCTAAGAAGTGTTTTTGAACTTTTTAGCAATAAAATCATGTGTTTCAATGAAAAGTATTGAAATAATCTAGGAAAGGAAAAATTAATTTTTGCGTTTAAATTTGAAAGCAAAAAATCTATTTTTAACATTTAGTTATGCCTCATAAAATGCAGATTTTTAATTAGTAATACGTGTGGATGTGGAAAAAAATAGCTTAAAACAAACTATACTATAAAAGATGTTGTTTTCAAATATGTTGCGCATATATTGGTTCTTAACCATTGCACACCTAGTGCGTTCCCAGAGATTAGTACCAACTCTTTCAGCGGCCTCATAATGGGTGTGGTACCATTGCCGCAATTTCTTTTTGACGCTCAGTTTCCTCCTAGACGTTGGCACCTGAGCTCTAATTGATACAACCTGCACTAGGAATTTAATTTAGCCGAGAGTATCTACGCCAAATGTATACTCAAGGGATCTTTAACATGACGCATAATCATACGACGTGGGATCTGACGATTTTCTGTATCTTGAAAATCCACCGACTTGGGACAGGTTTGATCCTGCGAACTTGGGCGTGCGAGGCCTGCGCCTTACCACTACTCCACCATGCCGACCTTGCTATAATATATATATATGTTTACCAATTTTATATTTACTAAGATTTTTTCAAGCTGAAAAATCACGCATTTACGCCAATCACTTTTTATGTTTCATTGACGCATCCTTCTGAAGTAAACAACTTTTTCACTGCTAAGATTGTCGTAGTCAATGACTGCAGAACATTTAAACAAGGCCTCTGTTGTAGTTTTACTTGTTGTGCAGAAGTACCGGAGAGCACGCGCACTAATGGCATTTTCAAATTTAGTTTCTTAAGCTATTTTTGTAGTGTCTGGCATTTGTAAAATGAAAATCGTCGTACTGAAAATATGGTAAAAAAACATATGTACATAATTTATATTGATTGTAATTTATTAAAAAGCTTTATTCTAAAATAATGAATTTTATTGGAATTTAATGACTCTTTTTGAGCCACTCACTATATTATATTGGCGAAATTTTGAAAATTAACCTGCAATCGTTGTGTAATAATGTGCAGATTAACCACCTGAATGCGGCCGCGATCCACCAGAAATTACCCCGAGATCTACTAGTATATCGCGATCGATAGTTGGGGGACCACTGCTTTACACGTTTCGCATGCATACTAATTTCTGAAGAAAACTACATTAGTTTAAACTTCGTTTAACCCTTTATCTACTGCATTATGATCTGCGGTAATTTTTTTTACAGAAATAGTTTGTCTAGGTATTTACACTGAAAATTAAGGGATTTGCATAGATAAAATGCCCAGTCCATAAGTATTTATTTCATTACAGCTAATAAGTGCCACATATTATTTACCCTGTGAAATTAATTGCATATACTTTTTAATCAAAATATTTCGTCAAATAGTTTTCTTAGGTTCTTAACTAACACATTAAAAAAATCAGTGACTTGATTCTTGAATTTTACTACTTTTCTGGAGCGAAACTCTGCGAAAGGGAGCAATCTGAGCAAAGTGGAAGTTCAAAACACAGCATCGTTTTCAAAACTATGATCCTTTCCTTGCTAAAATACTCTTTACAGAACCCTTGCTGATATGTATCCTGAAAAGGGGAATTTCAAGACTGTCCCGGCAAAGTACCATCAGAATATTGGTAAAAACGGGTTGCTGAATGGAATTTATAGAGAATGGTACTTATAAGTAGTACTTATAAAGGGTTAACGCAGTTGTTGCTAATCTAAATTGATGATAATTTGTCAAAACGTAAGTTATAGATAACATTATTCCTGAAAACTTATGCCTTTTCTAAAAAATATTCTGTTTCCCCAAACTTTTATTAATACTAGAGTTTACCCAAAAGTCGAAATTCGGCAGTTATAGTTACATTCAGCATTGAAAACAGGCGATTATAACGTTGAGATTATTTTGATAATTCTCACTTAAAGTAAACGTATTGTAAATCAATGTTTCCGCAGGGCCTATTGCGCTCATACATGTAGCCGCTTGTATTTCTGCCGATTTCGAACAAAGTTGAGTGGCAATTGACTAAAATTTAATTGATTGCTTTCATGCACTATTCTCATTTTTCATTCCATTGTTTTAGAGAAGCCTTCACTCAAAATCATATTATAATTGTTTTTAATATTACTGCTTTAATGGCAACAAACTCTTTTTAACAATGAGTTTTATATTTATTGCCTCAAATTTACTCAACCAAGACATGTTGCCATCCGCGATCTATAACAACGTAGCATTACAATTTTAAATGATGCTTTCCTGTTAAAACAAAAGAGGAAACAAGTAATAATTAACTGTTTCCCAATGTTTTAAATTGATATCACTAAAATTCGTCAAAAGTTACACAGCAAGGAAAAAAAAATAAGAAAAGCGGTTGAAAAACAGGATAAAATGGTTCTTAATTGTTTTCTCTTTGCATATTTATATACAGACCCATAAAATAAAATGCATAAGTTTCAATTTCTGCCAGATGACTCAATATACGACTTGAAGAACAAATCAATAACATCAAATCAGCACCCACATGTTCAATAAGTGACCTAAAAACAATACTATTTCTTGCTAAGAAAACAAACTTTCTTAAGGAATAAAAAAAGACTGTCAGTCTTCAAAATGGTTATTATGCATTTGACAGTTTTGATCAGGAGGAAATAAAGATTTTTTTCGTCTCATGTTGCATATTGTTTAAAAACTCCTGGTACCTGTCACTGCGTAGTTATTAATTGCACTGGATAACAGGTCTATTTTTATCACTGACACGCTAATTCTTGTCAGCAGTGATGATATGTTGACACTTTGAAAATTGCGGATATTCTTGTAGATTGAATTTGAAGGCAGACATCAAAGTTTTCAAAAGGGATTTCCTTGTTCTTTTCATCAGTTTATTAGAGAGCGTTTTTTTATTTTCTTTCTTCAGTATAGACGGTAAAGCCAGTAGAGTTCGCTCACAGTTAGAAAACAGGATAAAAAAGAATGAAGACGTTATTTTTTTGCCAAACTTTTGGTCAATATAATAAATCCCATTCCTTCTGTATGTATTTCCAATTTTGTCGAACGTTATAACTTAAAGCAACAGCTGCAATAAACCTAAGACACCAATTTTTTGCTTCTTTCCTTATAGAGTTGGTGAGATTGCACGCATGGGTAGTTTAAGCGCATGGGAAATGGCTTTCGATAATAAGAAGATTACTAGTAGACCGGTGCGGAATTCCGCACTCATTTGGGAAAAAGTACATTATAACGAAGAATAGAAAAAAGTAAACAGGTGTTGGTACAAAAGAAGACATGTAACATCAGTATAAATGCCTGTTACAAATTTTTTTCCACTATGATTTAGATATTCAAAATAAAAAATAATCACAATAATGATGATACTCATTTTTATTATTAGTACACATAGCATTAAAATACATTAACGAAACAGTTCCATGACGTAAAATATAGTTTATGTTGAGTGGTCAGGCTCTACACATTCATAATATAAATGAATGTGTAGAGCCTAACAATTGAATAAGTTTAACACACAGACGCAGCTAAACCTGTCCAATTTTTTACACAATAACAACAGAAGTGTTTCTTGTTTGATTGCTTGATAACAGATGGCGTCAGCATGCACAACACCCATTTGGCATCCATTGAAGGACCTCTTCCTAGATGATTTTAGATCTCAAATTTAAGAAAAGCGGTACATTTTTAGACCGTGGGTCTGTTTTTCGTCATTAGCCGGCACGACAAGTTTTAAAATGGGGGCAAATCATGGAATTTGATAAAGTAATAAGGAAGATCTCTCGGACCGAAAAAAAAACAGACTAAAGAATTAATACATTAAGATATTAATAAGAACTGCAACTAAATTGTCAAAATATCTGAAAAAACGTTTGCTTAAGAAGCTCCTCGCAGTACTTTCAGCGCAATGAAAATCAGAGGAACAGAAATGAAAATTCAGGTCCTTGGTAGAGTTTGCGCACAATTGGAAAACAGGATTAAAAAGAGTGAAAACGTTAATTTTTTGCCAACCTTTTGGGGAATATTATAGATGAAATTCCTTCTGTATGCAATTACAGCACTATTTCCCTGTTATTCTGTAATTTACAACGACAGCATTCATAAAGTCTAAACGGCTATTTTTCTCTAATCTCTTTTTTTGTGCGGGTAAGATTACGCATATAAACGGTTCACGCGAGAACTGCAGATAAATTGTCGGAATAGCTGGGAAAAAAAGTTTGATTAGAAAGTATCTTGCAGTGCTGTCATCACAATGAAAATTAGAGTAATAGCAGCGATGATTCAATCCCTTACATTTGGAAAGCAAGCAATGAAGACGGAGCTCATACACTTTCAGAGAAAAAACGTAATGCATTCAAGTAGACACTCTGTGCTGTTGTGCCTGTACAACTACCTAAAATCGCGGTGCGCTCTCACACTCCCTTCTCTCCGAAAATTCAAGTACGCCATCTTTCCGACCATGACATCTCACCAGACTTTACCTTCCACTAATAAAAGCGATTCGTGCATACACAGTGGAAAAAGAATCGCGTAAGATTTAAACCAAAACATGATGTACATTTTCTAGTTGTATAGAGCTTATGATAATTGGAAGTTCAAAGTAAGTTGCTTTCATCGTAAATAGGTGCACAAATTCGAAAGTGCTAGTCGTAGTACAACTCATTACTGCCCCGGTATTTGTAGTATGGTACAAACCTTATCGGTGACCTCAAATTTGTTTAAATGATGCATTTTTGCTAGCTAACTTGCAGTTGCCCTTTGGCATAGATGGTAGACCTTGTTGATTCTGCATGTGCAAGCATATGTTCTGTGTTCGATCATAGAGAATCATAAACTAATTTTGGTCTTACTTGTATTCGTTGAGCCAAATTACGTTAATAATTTTTATATTGTAGCCACAACAGGGATAGGTCCCAGAAAGGAAAATTTAATGGTCGAAACGGACCACTTATATTCAAGAGTCCAACCACGTAAAATGGCAATTAAACAATTTTAAATTGCATACATAATTCACAAGTTTATAAATATTTGTACTGTATATACTGTATGTTTTTATGTATAGTTTAAACCATATGCTTTCATACAAAAAAAAAGTGCAAACGATTTTTTTGAGTCATTCTAACGTAAACTAATTAATAAAACGTAATAAAATATAATATTTAGGCAACAGGCTCCGTGTATTTTTTATTTCGCAACGTTTTTGACAACTCGGTGACAAGCCGGTTTATCGCCGTGCTGGCGGGAACTTTTCTTACAACGAAACTTTCAATGTTAGATTTATTGTTGTTCTTCTAGTCCACAAAAAAAAAAGCGAAATACTACAGTGAATTAGAAGTTGTAAATATTTCTGTCATATCAACCAATTACAAAATATAAAAGTTTCATAAATAACCTTTCAGTAGGTTGTAGACGTCTGAGTTTTACTATTTTCCATAACAATTTGCAAGTTTAAATGGACGCATCTCAAAACTGAAAGTAGGGACTTGGTGCTTTGTAACAGAATGTCATCAATATATATTTTAAATGAAATTTATCTCGTTTTCAACTAATTGTATTAATTTTTATACAATACAGGCACATAAAATACATATTTACGAATGCAGCAATAAATTGAAACTACCTGGGGTTTTTTGGATAATACAAGATGTAAATACTTGCTGTAGTCATTGTTGTAAATATTTTGTGTAGTATTTTTCCTTACAAGATGCATATTAAGGGGAAATTAGGTAATTAAATAAAATTCAATTTAAGGGTAGTGCGGAAAGATTGTACGTTGTTCCTGTGCTAACGTTTAGCAAAAACAAAATTTCAAAAATTCAGTAAAAAACGAAAAACTTGATTTTATTTAATATTTTAATTATTTTTTAAATTTAAAAGCAAGAAAATATAGTTAGTCGTATTTGGGAAAAATTGTATTTATGCGTAATTAACTAGTGCAAAAACTTTAATTTCGATGTTGCATTAAATTTCCTTTTGGTAAAGAATTTATAGTTTCATAACACTACAAAAAAAAAAGTTTCTAAAGTGAAAATAACATATTTCCCACAGTTCAGCATAATCCTAAAACGAGTTCTCAATAGCACTTAAATGCGTGAATTAGAAAAATAATGCAGTGATTTAGAAAAATAAATAAGTGAATAAATTATTATTTATGGCGTTTTTTACCTAATTTTCAAAATTACACAGCTTTATCTAGACAGAAGACATTACTCAACGATCCTGAAAATTTGCTCAAGAATTACTTGGATATAAGCATAACGTTTTTTCCCTACCACTAAAATGTATCTTTATTTTTTACTTACCCCTCCCCCCTTGTCCTGTGTTGATCCTTTATTTCGTCTCGCCGAAATTATTTACAAATGTCCTTCCTTTGTTGAACAATATCACTTCTAAATGTACCACACAACTCAATGATATTGATTTGCAAAACAAAACAAAATTAGCTTACCAGAACGAACGAAATTAATTATTTTCTAACAACTAATAATTGAATGCAAAAGTTTAAATATGTCAAAAACCGGTTCTAAGTTTCTTTTCTTCTTTGTTTCAAGATTGTATTGTCGATACTCGTTAAAGACATAACTATCGAGATTCACTTATCGAGTGCATTTTATGGAGTATTTACCTGAAATAAAAGATGAACAGAATGAAAGAAATTGGCTCAGGACATGAAATTCAAGGGGCTGGATTATGGATATCCGATAAGGACAAGCATAAATAAATAAAAGCCCAATGGAGAAAATTCTGTGAACGTAATAGAATTGAATATAATTTCCTTGTACTGGGGACGTGCCGCAGAGGTTGGATGGAAAACCGATAATGTCGGATAAGACAACCATAAGGATAATTTAATTTTCAACAATTGCTTAATGAAGGTAATTCAAGAGGACGTTATCATTCCTTTTTCTTTTTAATCTTTGCCATGGAGATGATCTTTTGCATGCATGGCTATTTCGAAATGTGTACAGGGTGGTAATTGTTAGTTGCCATTTTTAGACCTACGAAAGGGGACGTGCTAACCTAGTGGTTAGGATGTCGATCTTCGGATAGGAGGTTCTCGGATTCGATACCCGAGCCGCTGAAGACCCACCATGTACACTTCGGGATACGTGCATGTAAAATCCGTGGACCCTGAAGTCCCGAGGCAGTTCCGAGGTCACCGGAGGGTGGAGAATTTCCCTTCCCTTCACTCTTAGGTCAAACAAGGAAGGTGGAGTATTTGTGGTAGCGTCATCTGGTGTCACCCAAGTACATAATGAGACAAGTCGTACTTCCACCACTGTGGTGCTCTTCTATAAACGGAAGGCGCTCCTTACTGCCTTAATTCCTAGTCGCTCTTTGCAGGAGAGCATGTATATCCAAGTGGAAATTAGGAACAACAACAACAGCCCTACGAAAAGCTTTTTCTAATTTGCGTATGGCATTAAAAATTTATATGCACGGTATATGAACCGAGGAGAGAAATTGTTCAAATCAAAAAATGTTTCCCATTGAGAGCTTCTTCCACAAATGGTCACGGGGTTGTTTTCAGAAACGCTTCAATTTTTGCATCCTAAAAATATATATTTTTTTTGAACCATTAATCTAACATTCTTGTGCAAGAGTAAAGTGACACGTTTAAAGATACATATAGCGCCATCTGTTATAGTTCTAGAGCTGTAATATTGTGACGTTAATATCGTTACATTATGAATGTTATACCCCTTAGTGAACCAGTAGCAATTAAAATTTTCTCATTTTTGAAAGTCAAAGAATTTATTGGTAAGAGAATTCTTTAAAGCCATTTTTTGTTGTTTTTATTTTACTATTAATTAAGGTGTATCTCAATAACTTTTGTTGATCGATGAACATTAACAAAGAGGATTTTATTTAACAAAGAAGTTTATTATCTTATTCTGAGAGAAACAAAATTCTTCCTTTCTTAGAAAAGCGTACAAATATATTCTACAAACTAATGTCTCAGACATGAAATCATATTTACTGGTACAATATGTATAGTTATAATACACAATACTACGCTCCTAACATTGAAAAGTTTCTTATTTTTGAGAGCAAAATGCCTTTTGTTTTCAGCAAAAAAGTTCTTTAACCATTTTTTACAATAATTTTACTCTAACTTAAGGAATGTCCAAATGCCTTTTGATTTTACTGGGGGGACAGCTTTACAATTTTACAAGCAAAATAAACATTTTACCTTATTCTGACACTAATAAACCTCTTCTTTCATTTCAATTGATTTTTTAACTAAAATAATATTCTTCGGTACAAGATGTAATAATACAATGTGCAATGCTAAACTCCAAACATTGGTAATTTTATCATTGATCAAGTAAAACAATTTTATTAATAAAAGCACTTTCTAAAACCAGTTTTCACACTTTATCAAGGAAAATTTAATTAAGTCCGTGGATGGGCAAACTTCTTCCTTTACCTCTTTAACAAGGTAACTATAACCTTTGGCTTTCTTATCTGTTGCCACCATGCTTCCTCGTAATTCTCTCGGAAAATCCGAGTATCGATATTCTTTTATCGATTTTAGATTTTTGAGTACCCACTCGGAAGTAAAATGATGCTCGGAAGTAAAAGAAATTACATGTGCGAGCATTAGGAGCAAAGAGCGGAATTTCCGAAGTCTGATAAGGAAATGACAGCAATGGAAGAGTAAAAAAAAAGTTCTATAGACTGTTAAGTTGTAAAATGAAATATTGTCATTATTGGAAAAATGCGGAAGCTCTAGGACTTGAGTACATTAAATTTGAAGAAGGTTTTAATTTGAAATTGGTTTTCTTGATTTTTAGATTTCAATTGAGAAAAGCAACTATGTTACTTTAAAAAGGTATAAGATTACTAGCCTAAGAGGTAAATGTCGATTATGGGACCCACCAGTGAAAAGATTCTATTACTCAAATATTTTTAATGAAATAAATCAAAATTACTCTTCTTAGGATCACTTCGCTGGTTTTTGTGAATAAAATGGCCTAGAGTCTTCTCTTTTGAGCTAATGCTTTATTATGCTTAGAATGTCGGGGTAAAAGGTTAAATGTACAAAATGTGTACCATGTAATATATATAGCACAATTTGTATTAACATTATCTATATAATATAACAAAATCTAATGATGGACCAATGAAAGCGGAACAGCTAATAACAGTAGCCAATAGGATGCGAGATCGCATCATCTTTTAAAGTTCAGCCAATGGCGTATTTTCTTTGTGCTTTTGCTCATTAAAACTCAACTTAAACCAAGTAGTAACATGATTGTTATGCTTTTCTTTTCTTTTATTTCTTTGAAATTGTTAATATCTATACAAGTATTATAAAGTTGAAGAGTTTGTTTGTTTGAACGCGCTAATCTCTGGAACTACTGGTCCGATTTGAGAAATTATTTCAGTATTAGATTTCCCATTTATCGGGGAAGGCAATAGGCTATATATCATCACGCTAAGACCAATAGGAGCAGAGCACCGAAAATTGCATAAAAGGGGTAGCCCTCTAGCAGATCTAACGAAAACAACATTGCCTGAAACTTCTACCGATACTTGTGTTCTATTAAATGATAGATTAATACTTCATGAGCAAATTTTATTCCAACGCAACAGCACAACTGTTTTGTAAGCAGTACATAAGTACACCTATTACATAATTTATTTTAATCAAAAATAATAAATTAATGTCTAATGTATGAAATGTCTTCTTACTCAATAACACAATTGATTCATAAGCATGTCTATGTATATATATTATTGGCCTATAACATAAGTGCTTCTATAATCTGTCCTATCGTTAGGTTTTATTTAATTGTTTGCAAAATTTGTAGAAATCTAAGCATATAGGGAAAAATCGGAAAATTGTCAATTCTCAAACAACAAATACTGCTTTCTCAGGCTTGCATATATTAGGCTTATTAATTAAGTTGATTTGGTGTTAATGCTTTAGCAAATCAACGCATAGCATTACTGTCAGCACTGTCCTATAATAATAAGCCCTACAGTAATAATTGTGGGTATATATATGTACTACTTATAAACATACACCACAATGTAAAACTCAACCTAAAATGCTTCCAAAAATTCTTTTCGAGGTTTACAAGTCTAGTTAGCTGGAATTATACAAATATACTAGCCCACCCGCCCGGCACGGTGCACAGCACGTCCGTGCCGAATTTCAAAAACGTCACCTGCGGCGCTGTCTTTTATATGTATACATACTACTCTTATACAAATCTACTCTTTAAAATAATTTCATGTAAAACTAAGAGGTAAAATTCCAAAAAAATTGAAGGGTCCACTGGAAAAACGACCTAAGTCACATACTACCTGATAAACTTTGCTTTATGTTTTATTCATTCATTTTATAACATAAATGTTAATTTTAACTATACCGAGCCTACTTTCTTTTCTGTAACACCGAAATTCAAATTTATAATCCAATTTATAGTATAGTCATAATTAACATTTATTTTATAAAATGAACGAATAAAACATAAAGCAAAGTTCATCAGGTAGTATGTGACTTACGTCGTTTTCCCAGTGGACCCTTCAATTGCAAAGCATCATTGTAACATACATGGTTTATTATGTATTAATGTATCCACCCCCCACACACAGGTGTGTTATACAACCGAATAATTTGATATTTTGAGGAAATGTACTATGCTTAAAGTAAAGCAATGCTAAAATGTGCTATGGCTTCAGGTTAAGAGATTTTCAAGCACCACAGCTTTACGCGTAAAGAAATTGATAAGAAGTGACGCTCTCAAGAAGGGACTCGTTAATCTTCCACTGTAAAGAATTATATTTCAACCTTTCACCAAAAAATGTTGAATTTTAACTGCAACCAACATTTGGTACTATGTCGAGCCATTATAATGGTGTAATTTCATCATGAATGTGAAGGTTTAACTTTAGTACCAAATATTGGTTGCAGCTAACTTTCACCATTTTGTTTTCATTTTTTGGGGAAAGGATAAACTAGAATTTATTGCGGTGTTGTTTGAATAATAAAAAAAGTAATGTACTAAAACGAAAATGTAAACATACAAGTTGCACTCGCGTAATACGAAATGCCAAAAATTCACAGATTTGTGCGTATTAGCCGGTATTCGTAATAACCGTGAATAAATAAAGTTGTGTTTAAAAAAAGTATTAGAAATGCATGTTTACATCTGAAAAATAATTATTACTATTTATAATAAAAAGTAAAATAGTGAAAACAAATGACATATTATTTAAGTCATTAAAACCATCTTACTATCTTTTTCAGAAAGTTTGCGTGGAAATGTATCCGATAACTGTTGTTTAATATTATGGTTGCAAAAATTGAAACTAGAATAAAAGAATTCTCAATAATATTAAGTTTCAACTCGTGTTTATTATAATCATACGTTCCTTTTATTGGTAGAATTATATAATAAAAGCATATCGTGAAATTAAGCAATAAAAAAACAAATGAATAAAAACATGCTATTTGATTTTGCATACCTTGTTGGTGCATTTCACAAAAGTAGTGCACTTCGCAACAGCAGCTTTGCAAGCACGTCTTTTGGAGACAGAAACCTAACATTTGCTCACACACAGGAGTTCCAGTGGCAGGAAATTCAAACCATTTTTTGTTTTTCAACACCCCATTAATTTTTCCCAACTAAAATGACAGGAATCATTTATTAACTATTTATTTTCAAGAAGACGAATATTCCGTCTTGTGTGCTAAAAAGCTGTTAGGATGTGCCTTTTAACTGAAAGTGATGTCGGTGAAGTCCACTCAGTGGAACCGACATCTTGTATTCATTAAAACGTAGGTCATCAAATGCTTCAAGTATTGAATGAGCTTTCCAGACTCTCACTATCTTGGGGGCGATCATTTTCGTTGTGCGAACCTGTTTCAATGACACCTGCTGAAGAACCCATTCGAAGAAGAATGATCCGAAGATAGAAGGCTTGATCCCTGAGCAGACTGACCTGTCCGAAAACCAACACGTGCATGAGCTTTATTCTCTACCCAAAAAGGTTCAACGTATGATTCGAAATACGTACTTGGTGGTTTACAATAAGACAAAATAACCAACTATTTCTTTTAATAAATAACTGTATGCAACTGAGAAAATTTTTTGTGAATAGGTCTGGAATTTTGTTCCTCTTAGCCGAAATTTGCATTTTAGCCTTCATAATATGCTTGAGATATTTAGTGCAAATAAATAGTAAACCAAACTTAATGAACAAAATGTTCGTTTTAGACGGGATTTCGTATTAACCGTGGTCGTATTAAGAAAGTTCAACTGAAGTTGGAAATTGAACGTTTACAATATATATATATATATATATATATATATATATAAATCTTAAACTCTCATGTATAGTTACTATATAAATAGTCCGAATTGTTTCTTAAAATCCTCTTAAAGATTAAATCTTGTTGAAAACATTTTTAAAATATGAAAGTGAATGAAAAGCTGCATTTGTCTTCTTAAGCAAAAAGAGTTTTTTTTTTTCATCATCCTCAAACTTCCAATCTGCTTCGAGATCAGGATAAAATTTTCGCAAAGTGTCAAAGCGCTCAAACTCATCGGATTTTTCTTTTTTGCTGCAATTTATTTTCACTCCCTCCGGCGAATTCCAGTGAAAAAAATACTGGATAGGAAGCCGTAATGCCTTCTAACTTAGGGCTGGGAAACTTTATTTTCCTTGCTTGGTGCGACAGAGGTATTTTTAGGTGATCCCAAATTATAACTTCCGGATACTGGAGCGTTAAACGTCTTTGTGGCGTTAAATCTATGTTCTTAAGTACGAAAATTTTAATGACGCGATCACTTTCAGGATGTTTATGATAAGTTTTATTTTTACATTCATATTATCACCAAAACAAATTTCCAACAGTAGCTTTTTATCTAAAGCTGGAGTTTGGCCAACAGTCGAAAGTCGACCCTGGTAATTAAATTTAGCATTGAAAATATTATGTGCCATTTATATAAATGAAGGGTCAACTGGATAAACCACCTAAGTCACATGCTACTTTTTGGAATTTGCTTTATGTTTTATTCAATTATTTTATAACATAAATGTTAATTTAAACTATACGAACCCACTTTTCCGTAACACCCAAATTCAAATATATAATACATAATTTATATTCCTTTATAATACATAATTTATAATAAAACATAGAGCAAAGTTCAAAAAGTAGAGTGTGACTTAGGTCAGTTCTTCCAGTGGACCATTCAAATATTTAAGTATCATTCATCAAATTTTCGATTAAAACCTCGAGTTTTTTTTTCATTATCCTCACTTAAAGCAAACGTATTGTAAATCACTGTTGCCGCAATGCCAATTGCGATCAAATATGTAGCCGTTTGTACTTCTGCCGGTTTCGTACTAAGTTGAATGGCTGTTGAACAAAACTTAACTTAGATACACTATTCTCATTTTTCATTCTAATGTTTCAGAGAAGTCTTCATAAAACTCATTATAATTTCTTTTAATATTACTGATTATTGGCCACAAACACTTTGTAACAATAGTTTTATATTAATTACCTAATCCTTTACTCAACGAAGACATGTTGCCATCTCCTATCTATAACAAATAACATTACAATTGTAAACGACGCTTGCTTGACAAAAGAAAGGAGAAAATATTTAACCTGTCTACTGTGTAAACTTCTTCACCAAAAATGGTCATTATATGTGCAAACATTTCGGCAAGCATATCTTTACTTCCCAGCAATGCACGCTTTGACCCCCTTTACTTTACAAAGGAAGTCCATAGAACCAAAGAGAGTGGAAGATCGTTGATTGATCTATTGTATTGAAGCCCCGATTCAGTAAAGCATGCTAAAGGGTTTTAATCGTTTTCCTAGGGGGAATGGAGAGCGCGGATGGAATGCACTGTCTTTGCACGCACTGAATTCCTTTTGTATATGTTTTTTTCGTCGAAATTTAGAGAGAGAGACGCAGCGCCAATCCTCAGAAGACTTTCCACGCTTTTTTTGCTTCATTATGTTTCATAGCAAGTTAACTAAATTTAAATGTAATTTTATATTCTGCAATTGCAAATTAACTTCCCTAGCTTTAAATAGTGCCTTGATCGTTTACTTTAATATTTCATAGCATTTAGGTAATAAGGAAAAAAAAAAAAACAAAAAAAAAAAAAAAAACAACATTATGAATAGTCAAATCCTTTTCTTTGTTTCTTTCAAAGCTGAAAAGCATTAAAAACTCATTCATAAAATTCAAATTATGTTTAGAAACATACTGGGAAAAAAAAAACGGAAAGTGAACCTCATAAGGATTGAAATATACTGTCGGTCTTTTGGTCATGGAACTTATTTCCGTAATTTTTTTTGGTTTCTGACCTTATGTCCGACATTTTTTCCATATGTATTTCCTAAGCAATAAAGTGTCTCATAGTTACCTGATTGCTTTTTAGCATCATGAGAATCTGATAAATGCCTATGAAATGTTAATCCATTTTCTACAAGAATATGAGAACACATTATGAATAAAAACATATATAATGCCTCAAATGTTGTAAATTACGCAAAATCTTATCAATGAACTGTTTTATAGTTTTGCCTTAAAAATTTGTGACTAAAAGCAGGCCCCGTCATATACATGTGAATCGGGGCAAACCAGTCTGAAGTGTAACCTGTAATTTAACCAAAATGAAATCCAGGTTTTCGAATAACGAAATTCAAACTGGTACAAAGTATGTTGTGGGCAGTGGTAGCCTAGTGGTTAGCACGTCGGACTTCCATCTGGAAGGTCTTCTCCCCTTCCGAAATGAGGGTCTCGCTACTCCAGTATATGACATTATGAGGCCGTGGTAGCCTAGTGGTTAGAGCGTCGGTTTTCCAACTAGAAGGTCGCGCGTTCGAAACCAAATTAAGTGTTATTATTTAGCATAATAACACTTAATTAATAATGTATTAGGGCATGAGCTCTTATAGGAAGCTATCCAAAAAAATTGTTTGCAATTCCTCCTGTTTAAATGAAACTCCTGCAATAAATGCTAGGGTGCGATTAATGTATGCAGGGGTTTATCCAGCATATTTTAGCAAAGGCCGTGGTAGCCTAGTGGTTAGTGTCGGACTTCCAATCGGAAGATCGCGTGTTCGATACCCGTTGAAGACCCACCATGTACACTTGGGGGTACGTGCATGTAAAATCAGTGGACCCTACTACCTCGCCCCATGCGCAAGCAAACCTAAGGTCTGGTAAAGAAAATATATGACATTATTACATAAACTCATTGTTCGATTTCGTATGATTCCTCACACTGCATTGGGAATTCCGGCACAAAAAAAAAAGTGTTCATCGATAAACGCAAATGCACAGACTACAACAATACCGGATCTTGGAGTTTTCCGTGGCGGGGCCAAACTTAAGAATGTCGCTTCCCCCCTCCCTCCATACAATTATTCTTCATATTTCATATAAATTTTATTCAACTCAACATTTGGGGATAGAGCAATATGAAGAGTCCCCCTTTAACTGGAGATAAAAAATTCTGACAGTTGATGGGGGTCTGAGGGATTCTCTCCCGGGAAATGTTGAAAACTATCTGCAAACTGGTGCAATTCGAGCCCTTAAGAGGTGCATTTGAGACTGCAAAAATATTAGTAAAAAAGGAAAAGCAAACAAAAACTTTTTCAAACGTAAAAGTTTACTCATGAAAATGCAGAACAAAATTGGCATTTTTAAAAAAATCCAGGTGGCAAGATCGCCCCCCCCCCCTACCTTTCTTACTAATGCCCATATTGAAGACCCACGTGTCAGCTTTCTCAAATGAGTCTCCCTCCTCCTCGCCCCATTTCAAAAGGATGCTTTGAAAATTTAAAAGAAAAGCTATTGTATTGTTTGAGCATAGCATGATTTATATTTCTCTTTTACAAGGGGAAAAACTTTTGTTTTTTAAATTTTTGGCGATGCGAAATTTGCCGTTCTCTAAAACTGCCTTCCTAGGAGCAGTTGCCTGCCACAGGAGCCCGCCAACTGATCAACGACGCAACATATTCATTATGTCTCAATTTCAGAGTTTCCGACGGTTTATACAAATAAATAATTACATCAACCGGTTTTAATCGTTAGCCAAATAGCCGATCAATGATTAAAGCGCCGAACTAGGAGTTTAATTCTCTTACCAAAAGTTAAATTTTCTTAATTAACTACTCTTTCTTTCCTTTCTTTCCTCTTCTGTTTTATTTTTGTGTGTGTGTGCATCACAGTTGAATTTGCCGCTCCCAAAAGTGTCACCCGCGGCAAGGGCCCCGGATTCCCCCCCCCCCCCCCTAGATTCAGCACTGGACTATCTGGACTGGAGTCAATGTATTTCAAGTTTGTTTTAAGAAAGGTTCATTCAAAACTTTTATGATAATTACTGTTAATATAACTGATGCAAAACAACGGATTGTTTTAAACAATGCGATTCCATATTTAATCATTTATTTAACAGGGAAAAATCAATGCAAACGTAATTAATTTGCATAAACATCAGTGAATTTTTATTGCAACCTTTTTTGTTAAAAGAAAAGTGGTTAAACGCTGGTATGGGACGTAAACGGGGCCGTCTTTCTAATCGTTTCTCATCAATATGAGTTCATTCATCTGAAAGTTATAGGTAGAAGGAAAGAAACGCAAAGAAACTTTGCGAATCGATAACTATAAGTCGTGTGCTTTTCAAGATTTCTTTAAAAGGAAATTCTGCCCATTAAAATTTAGGAAATTTCTCAATTTATCTGAGCTGGTGTTTTTTCATGGCATGTAATATGCATTCCTTTCCGTAATACCCATCAACCCAAGTTTCAGTGTAAAGCGCCCCCCCCCCCCTTTTTTTGCATGAAGGGGTTCAAAATGATCAAATTAAATTTAAAAAAAAAAGAAAAAGAATATATTTCTTTATTTTTATATGTTTTTTTTATTTATTGGAGAAGCTTGTTTGAATTTTTAATCGAAGGAAAAACAATGTTAAATAAGAATTTCTTTCATTTGATCACAAATTTCATTTTCAGATACATAATATTTTGCGACAATATATAATTTCGAGTTAAGTTTTCCATCACCTTTTACAGAAATACAGTAAAACCCGTTTAAGAAGTTCCCGCTTAAGAAGTTTTCCCGTTTAAGAAGTTTTTAATTTCAATACCAGTTTCATTCCCATCTCCCCAATGTTAAAATAACCCTTTTAAAAAGTTTTGATTTTATTTTTTTCCCGCTTAATAAGTTTTCATATCGGTCTTTTTTTTCTTTCAAGTGACACTTTAGTCTTCTAAAGTTTCTTTTTTTTAAAAGTTTTTTTCAAACTACGTAGTTCTTTTTCTTTCGAATGGAAAAAAGACAGAAGTAGGTTCAGAAAAGCTGCTTTGGTCAGCTTTTTCTCAAGGGCACCCTTTTCTCAACACCAAAGTTCCAGGAAAACAGGTGGCAGAGAGGTCAGTTGTCAGGAGAACAATAATGACTGATAAGGGGAGAAAGAAATGTTTGTAGCTTCTCCTATATGGGTGTTGCTATTCAACAGTAATAAAGCAGGGAGCAGGGGTGAGTAGGTATTGTATCAATAAGTTAACTGAACCATGAGTTGCTGTTAACTCGCAATGCATTCTCTCACCTTGTTTTAAAATGGAATGAACCACAGACTACAGTTGTGGTTGGTGCTCAGCTCTTTCCACCGAAATTATTTTTCTACGTGATTCTTAGCTTCCTACGTCAGTGAAAAAATTTGTGAACAAACTCCGCTTCTTTTTCAAAATGTCTGGAAAAGGAATTAAAAGAAAAGCATTGTCGATTGAGGAAAAAGTCAAAATATTGAAAGATGTGGATAACAACTCACATTTATCTAGGTTGAAATTTCTAAAAAATTAAATCTTCCAGTGACGACATTGAATGGAATTGTTGCCAAACGAGAGGTCATTTTGAATTCTTGTAACCAATCTCGGAAAATAAAGAAAGTTAAGAGGGGAAAGTATGAACACATAGAAGAGAAGTTGTTAATTTGGTTCAAGCAAGCAAGATCGGCGAACATTCCCGTAAGCGGAACTATTTTAAAAGAAAAAGCCGAAGAAATTGCTAAAAAGATGGACGTTGATTTTGTTTCTTCAAATGGATGGATTGACCGCATGAAAAGAAGAGCTGGGTTAGTGTACAAATCGGTAAAAGGCGAGAGCAAGAGCGTCGACCTTCATGAAACGGATGCATGGAAGAGCACCTTACCTGAATTGATATCTGGCTATCAACCAAAAGACATATTTAATATGGACGAGTGTGGACTTTTTTATAACCTTTTTCCGGACAAAACTTATGCCTTTAAAGGTGAAAACTGTCATGGAGGGAAAAGAAGCAAAGAAAGATTAACAGTATTAGTAGGTGCTAATATGGACGGAACCGAAAAATTACCAATTTTGGTAGTTGGCAAATCTAAAAAACCAAGATGTTTCCAAAACGTTAAGTCACTTCCTTGTGAGTATGAAAGCAATAAATCGGCGTGGATGACGATTCCAATCTATGAATCATATTTAAAGAACTTAAACAACAAAATGAGGAAAGCCAAAAGAAACATTCTCATCTTTGTGGACAATTGCGCCGCACACTCGAAAAACGCTCAATATTCAAACATAAAAGTGCATTTTCTACCCCCGAACTCTACCTCCGTTTTGCAGCCGATGGATCAAGGGGTCATCAAAGTGTTTATGCAACACTATAGAAAAAGGCTCGTGAAATGGATACTGGAAAAGCTTGAGAGCAGTGATGAATTTAAAAAAGTGAACATCTTGGAAGCAATCCATTTTCTCGTATCTTCTTGGGACTTAGTTACACCATCTGTAATTTCAAATTGTTTCCAAAAAGCTGGATTCCTGGATGGAGAATCAACAGAAGAGTACGATTTTGACATTGACAACAGTGATGATGATGATGATGATTGGATGACGTTGCAACGAAAAATGAAATTAAGTACATCCTTTGAGGAGTATGTTGCGATCGATGACGAAGTACTACCATGTGAAGTGCTTACCGTGAATGATATTTGTGAGGCAACAGAAGGCAGTGAAGAAATAAGTGAAGAAATAAGTGAAGATGAAGAAGATGGCATGGAAATTCCCAGCTTTACAGAAGCCATAAAAGGACTGGAAACATTTCGCCGGTTTGTCGAAACAATTGAAAATGTGCCTGAAGAGGTCTTTAAAAGCTTGCGGCAATTGGACTGTTTCCAGTTACAGATTTCTGAGCGAAAGAGAAAACAAAAAACTATGCTGGATTTTTTTCAGAAAAGCAGTGAGTAAATGTAATATCTTCAAATGGCTGATGTTTCGGTAAAGAATTTTTTCCTTATTGATGTTGTTTTAATTATGTAAAATTAATTAATAAATGCATGAATTTTAAAGCAAAACTTAAAATTATGGAAATGTATTCCATGTCTAATTTAAATATTGACAAATGATATCATCCCTAAATATCATTAAGTAAATTCATTTTCAAAAATAGAGCCTACCCGTTTAAGAAGTTTTCCCGCATAAGAAGTTTTTTTCTCTTGGTCCCTTGGAAAACTTCTTAAGCGGGTTTTACTGTAATACTTTCCAACAAAAAATATTCCTTACTGTCGTATTAGTCACACGAGGTCAAATTTACCGCTGTCCCTACGAGCACGTGGGCATAGAAAATCCGGTGAGGTGTAAGTAAATCTGACTGACAATTTGACGCCTACCCTTTCTTGACCATTCCTTTGTGCGAAGCTAATCTCGGAACACCCGCCGCGCAAGGGGGCAAGGGAGCAAGAAGTACTGTAAGAAAGCCCATTGCCCCTTTTCCAGGGGCTCGGGCTACACAGTTAACGCACATAAACCTCCACCCGAGCTCAGTTCGGGCTACACAGTTAACTGGTTAACTAATAATGAACTGTTTCAAAAAGTTTTTAATTGATATCACTAAACTAATTATTAATTATACTAAAATTTTATTAATTTAAATTATTCTAATGGATTATAATCGTCCTTTTTGTGTGGGTACTTGAACTAAGCAAACAAAATGCGTTTTCTCTTAAATATTTTCTTTTCCGTCTTGTTTCGTTTCTTTCTTTCTTTTGTCCTCTTTTATTGTGTGTGTTTTGTAAACAAAAATGCTTAGATGTGTAGGATCGCTGGTTGATTGCCGTGCGCGGGTAGTTTTTAATTATGCGGAATGCTATAAATTTTAATAAAATAACATAATTTACATATAAAAAAATAACTATGTACACAATGACGAACCTACTGGTCTTTTCATTTTTTAACACGGACGTAGCCGTGCTGGTACCGCTAGTAGTTAATAAAATGGAAGTCATTTTCTTTTGTTATCAAAGACAAAACTTGTTCAGAATTTATATAAATCAAGTCGATTCAGAAATTCGCTCTACACTGATTTTAATGGATAATGAAGTTTACATTCAAGCCATAGAAATGAAAGAAAATACGATTGTTAGTATGTATTCAAAGATACTTTATTGACAACGCAGAAATCCAAATAAGCATGCTTCGTTCAATTTGGGATTCTATCTTTCAGAGCCGAAAACTGAATATCAGGTATTTTCTGTCAATATGACAAGGTGACAACGGTTCTGAAGATCTTTAAAGTGTTTCCTTCACAACGATGGTATTGTCAAATTTTAGTAGGGAAATACATTGCTTAGTTTGCCGTCTAAAGTTAAGTCGCTTGAATCACAGTATTTTATTTTCTCATTATTTCTACGGTTTTTGTATTTACTTATTTTTTGTTCTGTCTATATAAATAAAACTAACTTTTGTTAAAAAAATTTGTGTACTTTAGATATTTGTATTAATTTTTTAATTTTAAAAGAGAATATTTCAATAATTTTCCAAAATTACTCAGGTTCCGTGATGAGTACAACTCAACTTTTTTCTAATGTTTGTAAACAGTGAGCATGACTAGAAAGAAAAGTGCCTTAGGTAAAATAACCAGAAATTCTAAACGATGTGCCACTATTATTTAGCGCAGACGATATTTTTCGGATCGATTTTACTATTGACTTTTTACCGATTGTGCCTGGAACTTTTTGTATACGTTATTGTGTAATATATATTTGTGAGAATTGTCTTCCTGAAGAAATCATCAATATTTGAAATATCCCGTGCAACCCCGGGCGAAGCAGCTAATTTTAACTATGTCATTTGCTATTTTCAAAGCTATTTTATTTTAATCTGCCCCTTTGTGAGAAAACCGCTAAAGCTAAAGAGAATCATGTAGAACAAATATAAATACATTGGAACCCCGCTGTTCGTACACAATTCGTTCCAGGAAGCAATTCGAATGGCGAGTTGTACTAATGGCGAATTATTTTTTCACATAAGATACAATGTAAATCGGATTAATCCGCTCCAAACCCACAGATAAGGGCTTGTTTAAACCCATGAAAAACAAATGTACAGTACTGTACATGAAGTTATAAATTAATAAAAATTTAACTGCACTTTGCATGTACTGAGGTGAGCTGATGTCATAAGGAATTTTGAGAGGAGGAAGAGAAATCCTCTTCTATAAAAACATCAGGTAACATCCCTTCGGGTGTTTTCTCCCTTTCTGCTGTTCTTTCTTTTTTCTGTCATTTTGCACTAGAAGAATCTTGGGTTTCTTTCTCTAAAAACCTGTCCAATGTTGTTTGCCTTTGACGATTGTTCAGAATTTTTCTAAAATGGTTAATAACATTGTCGTTGAACAAGTTAATGCTGTTGGCCACAGCAATGTTGGGATGCGATTTTTTTCACCACTCTGTGTTTCCTCGCAGAGGGAACACAGCTCTTTAATTTCTGCAAAGGAAATGCTTTCCTTACGACTTTCTTCCTCTGAAGAAGGAAGTTCTTCAAACACTTCCTCTTGCTGTCCCCTTAGAAAGTTAAAATTGTTCGTAAAATATCAAAAAGTATTGACACTTTGAAAAAATAAAAAACTCCAAATAAATTATTTCCAGACGAGTTCAAAATGAGCATAATTTCTCTATTTTTTTCTTAAAAAAAGCCAAACTGGCAAACCAGCTGGCTCCTGGTGCCGTACGAATGGCGAGCTGAATTTTTCTTGAACAAGTTGGACGAATAGCGAGTTGTACGAATAGCGAGGCGGACGAATGGCGGTAAACTCCACTGTAAATAAAATTGCAATAGCCTTATTGAGATTAGATAACATACTTCATTTAGGCAGATAAAATGTCCTTTTAGTTTGAGCGCTAAGAAACACGTTCCCTAGCTCCCATTTGATGAAAGTACAGATGACGCCACTTTATGTAATCACGGATAATATAACCAGTCGTTTAATGTTATCAGAATCGCCAAGTCACGTCCGCTTGTATAAAAATACATTTAAAAATTATCGGTTTTGGAATCATTTAATGGAAAAAATATTTGTATATATTATTTTAATGAAAAAACGAAGACTACTTAATCAGTCAACTTTCAGGCACCTCAAAATAACTGGCTTATTTCTCATTATATGCGAAACTATTGCAATGTTGCGATGGGCCATTAACTGGAGTACTACGAGGGCTGTAAATTAAATAGTGGCAACTTAGTGTAGAAACGTGCAGAGGAATGGGCATGTGCAAATGCAAAGTGTGAGTGGCAAGGTGGCGCTGTTGCTGATGTGTAGAGAGCAAAAACCAGTCGATCTAGTTAGAATGGGAGTTGTTGCGAGGCATTTGAAGAATTTCGTTTCTAACGCCTTAAAGCATCTTTTCAAAATGTGATCAGCGGTCATGGCTTAAAATCAAAGTTGGGCGTGACAAAAATGCAACAGAATGTTATCGAGAATTACGTGAAGCCTGTGGCGAAAATGCACTACCATATCGGAACCCCTCCGAAGCCGCCGTATTCATGACGTTTCAGCTCTACTCCGTACAGTAGGGCGCTCCGTCGCCCACTTCAGCGTTCAACACCTGGCCGGTGGTCTCCAAAGACTTCCCGACATTTAGCAAAAGGAGATACACTTTGCTGGTGATTACGTAGAAGGAATGTAATGCAATTGTACTTGTCAAGTCGTTAAAATTTGAACTACACCCATGTTGCCATTACTTAATTTCCAGTCCTCGTATGTTGACCAAGTGTTCAGGGAATAGTTTTTTCGTCGCATGAAAGTTTTATTTAATTGTTTCAACTATTAACTCTGTATCCATAATTGAGTAACATATTTATCTCGAAATATTAAAGTGTTGTGAGAGCAATTCAGTAGCTGTGGATTTTATAGCACTTAAGGAAATATCTGTTGAGCCTCTTATTTGGCTCAATCTTGCATTTCTAAAATCTCTCAGTTGATTATCGCTGTAATCCAGCACCTGATCCTGATCACATACTGTTAAATCAGCGTCTAATTACCCACCCAGCTTTCCACTTTCTGCGGATGCGTTGTTCTTAGAATCGTTTTTTGGTCACTTACATACCTTTTCTTCTCACTGCCTCAAATTATTTTTTACTTTGTTTAACATTATACTGGACGAACAATCTGACTGTTTTATCATACATATTTATATTTCGGAAATGGGTTAACTGACACCTTAAGATTAGTATTAGTTTGCTTTTACATTCATTTACGAATAGATATTGCATTTTCTCTTTTGCATTGTTCATTACATTACTGGACGAACAATCTGACTGTTTTGTCATACATATATATATTTTGGAAATGGGTTAACTGACACCTTAAGATTAGTATTAGTTTGCTTTTACATTCATTTACGAATAGATATTGCATTTTCTCTTTTGCTTAGTTCATTACATTTCAGGCACTTCGAAGCAAAGGGGTGTAAGTGACCAAAATGAAAAATTTGAGTTAGCTAGTGTAAATGATAAATAAAACACCCCTCTGTTTTGTGGGAAAGAGATTTTAGTGGTAGCTTTGACAGATACTAGAAAAAAAACGTGGTTTAAAAAAATTACTGAATAAAAGCTGCATTCCGTTGGTGGCAAAGGGATGCAAGTGCACTTACATCCGTTTGCCTCTAAATAAAATTATTTGATTTCTCAGTTAGTTTAAATACCCAATGCAAACGATCTATTTGCGAAACTTAAAGCGGAGAAGAAGAATAAAAATATTGAAAGAATTCCGAAATAATGAGTAAAAATAATAAAAACAAGGGTTAAATCGTCTGCAGATTTTATTTTTGTCATGTTTTGTTCCCGGCAATTTGTCTAATGGCAACGATTTTTGGTTTGTTGATAAATATAATTATTGAAAATTTATGTTATGCAGTTTTTAATAAAGTTTATATCACAAACAAACTATCATTACTACTGTGTAAATTAGCAAAACACGTTTTTCATTTAGTGGCAAATGGTTGTAAGTTAACTAATTGGAAGCAAAGGGGTATGTAAGTAAAAATAAGCTATTTTTTAATAAATCCTACGCCAAATCTAATCATCAGAAACACTTCATACTTAAACTAACACATACATATAGGACTCGAAAATAAAAATAAAAACATTTGCTTGAAGAACATATAGAATTTAGTATAGGGATTAAACTTCAAACGAGTTTTACTCAAAATGATACTTTAGTCACTTACATCCCTTTGCTTCTCACCGCCTCATTTCTTCTCCTATCAATTATAAGTAGTAAAACTGAATTGGCAAATATTGAAGATGTAAGGTGTAGTATAAAAGTATGACAAATAAAGACTTCTAAAAAAGGGCTTCCAACTTACGTCGAAAGAGGGGACGAAAAAAAGGACTATTGCAAAAAAAATTTTTCGAAAACAAAAGCTCATCAGTAGTTACTACATAAAAAATAAGAAAATCGGTTGACAAAAAGATAAAGATGAAAAACTATTCTGGCTTTGCCTTTTTATATGCAGATGTCTTAAGGTACGATACTTGACACAGGTCAACTTCATAGGTCTTCAATCATGTCCGTCACACCTTTTTAACCGACTTCACAAAGGAAGGAGGTTATACATTCATACTGTATGTATGTCGTTTTTTTTTTTTTTTTTCTTTTTTGTCCACTTATGACTTCGCACCGTATGAACCGATTTTCATGATTTTTTTTAATCGATCGAGGGTGGTTTCCCATAGGTCCCGTACCTCCGTTTGACCATATCATAGAACAAAAGTAATGAGCAGAAATATGGTATGTTTTTCGTTTTTTCATCTGTAACTTTTGACTAAATGAACCGATTTTGACGATTTTTTCTTTAATCGATAGAGGGTCGTCTAACTCAAATATCGTACATCAATCTGACTACATTTGGTTTTTAGAAAAAACGTTGCGGGTGAAAAATAAGTATTTTTATTTTAATTGTAAATGCTTGGCTTGATTTTTCTTTGTTGGGAAAACTATTAAGAAATATAAAAGTCATTGTTTAACAAGAAGATCCGTCTAGAACTATAAAAAAAAAAAAAAAAAAAAAAAAAAAAAAAAAAAAAAAAAAAAAAAAAAAAAAAAAAAAAAAAAAAAAAAAAAAAAAAAAAAAAAAAAAAAAAAAAAAAAAAAAAAAAAAAAAAAAAAAAAAAAAAAAAAAAAAAAAAAAAAAAAAAAAAAAAAAAAAAAAAAAAAAAAAAAAAAAAAAAAAAAAAAAAAAAAAAAAAAAAAAAAAAAAAAAAAAAAAAAAAAAAAAAAAAAAAAAAAAAAAAAAAAAAAAAAAAAAAAAAAAAAAAAAAAAAAAAAAAAAAAAAAAAAAAAAAAAAAAAAAAAAAAAAAAAAAAAAAAAAAAAAAAAAAAAAAAAAAAAAAAAAAAAAAAAAAAAAAAAAAAAAAAAAAAAAAAAAAAAAAAAAAAAAAAAAAAAAAAAAAAAAAAAAAAAAAAAAAAAAAAAAAAAAAAAAAAAAAAAAAAAAAAAAGAACACTTCGCGTTTGCTTTTATTTTCCCTTATATATTTTAACTATGTGAAGCTCGTTAACCTTTAGATTTCGGCGGTACAGCATATGTACCGCAAAAAAGTTTGGCCTTCCTTACGGCTCCGGTACAGCATATGTACCAGACCTTTCGTCCCCTTCCTGAGCGGAGAGAGATCCCCAGGAGGTGAGAAAACGATCAAGAGTCATTAGCATTTCCTGTCTTCACGAACTAGTCTTGGCGAAATACTCGGCGCTGATTTACTATCTGGCTAGTAGCTTCAATGTGTTCTGGTTTAATCACACTTATACCCTGTCAGATAACATTTATGTTTATCTTCTCGAAAGTATGCTCCGCTTTCGAACCTTTCACAAAATTCCAATTAATCAAAACGGACTCTTCACAAAATTTCAATCAATCAAAACGGACCCTCCATAAAATTCCGAGATCCAAATCGCATTTTCCACACAATTATTTAATAAGTAAGCGGCAAATAATAATAAAAAAAATTATAACTTCGTTTAAATTTCGAATTTTCACGAAATTATTTGATTTTTCACAAAAATCTTTTCAAAATTCACAAAAAAAAAAAAAAAAGACTGAAAAATGCTGTATCGACCTATATATACGTAATATGAACTAGTCCAGCATCTGGTTTAGGAGAGGCTCATTAGTAGAATATCAGCAAACAAATCGGGAGAATTTTGTTATATATATGGAAAAAGAATTAGAAAATTATTAACATAAACCTGATCATCAAGAGATTAGATGTATTAATGTGGTCTTCCCCGGAAACTTATCGAGAGCGAATTTCTAAATCCGCAATTTTGGGCGTCTATAGATGATGTTAGACAGGGGGGGAGGGTTGGTTCTCGGTCTTTTTCCTGAAATTTTTTGAAATTCAAGTCATAAAACGCATATTAGGCTATCTTTGATGACGTCACAAGAACATCTGAAATTATTACACACACACACCAACTCTCCACACTCCAACTCTAACTAAGAAAAAAAGATTGTGGAAAAAGTGTGTCTGTCGGTCTGTCGGTCTGTCTGTCTGTCGGTCTGTCTGTCGGTCTGTCTGTCGGTCGGTCTGTCGGTCTGTCTGTCGGTCTGTCTGTCTGTCGGTCTGTCGGTCTGTCCCCCCCTAATAACTTTTGAACGAATTGTCCGATTGGAAAAATTCTTTTTGCATTCGAAAGATCTCGGCGAGGACATCTCATTTCTATATTTCACTTTTTGATTTGAACAATTTTTTGTTCAATTTTGAACAGTTCAAAAAATTTTAACATTAGCGCCTATGGACAAAATTGAAGCAAATTCTGTAAACTCTGGGCACAAGAGCCAAGTTCCTATTGAAAGCTTATTGAAAGGAGTTCTCGGCGTGAAATATTGATTTGAACAGTTTTTGTTCATTTTTGAACAGTTCAAAAAATTAACACAGAGCTTACGGGGAAATTTCAACCCTATATAAATCCTGATCTAACGGACCGATTTGCTTGGAACAAACTTTATCGGAAAGCTCTTATAACGTAGAACATGTAGAAATAGAAAGTTTATCCAGAACGTACGAGCCTATTTTGCTATGAAATTTTTTGATCGGGATTTTCAAGGATATTTCTCAGTGACTCAATGAGTGAAATAATGAATGAATGAATAAATGAAAGAGTGAAAGAATAAATCAATGAATAAATGAATGAGGAAAAGAATGAATGAATAAATTATTGAATAAATGAAAATATAAATAAATGAGTGAATAAATACATGAATGCGTAAATGAATGAATAAACACTTGAATGAGGTAACGAATGAATGAATAAATGCATGGCTGAATAAATGAAAGAATGAATGAGTGAGTGAATGAATATGTATTATCCGTTGAAAAAGGTATATTTTCAATAATTAGAACTAAAGATAAATAATAAAGAGAGAGAAAGAGATAGCTAGATTATAAATTTGAATTTGGTGTATACGGGAAAGTAGGCTCGTATAGTTCTAGACGGAACTTCTTGTTTACTTATACTTCTCAGACCCCTCTGCTCCGAAGCATTTAACATAGGTTTCTACCGGAGTGTCCAATCTTCTCGAGTAGAAGATCGTTGATAATACCACCAAGTGAGGAATTTCTGCTTTTCTATCAATCGCAATTCTTACTCCAAGTTGCTGCATTTGATATGGTCGTATGAATCACATAATCGAAGCGTGTTATAACGTGTAATCTATGAGCTCAGAAGTCCCGAAGCAGTTACAAGGATACCGGAAGCTATAGAAAATTTCCTTCCCTTTCAGTCTCAGGTCAAAAGAGAGAGGTGGCGTAGTTTTGGGGGCGCCATCTGGTGTCATATGACTACAGCGTGTTAGGGTTAATGCTGTCCACCTATCATGTAACCCTTCACAAATGGCCATCAGTTCCCCTAACTTTGAAATGGGGCGAATACCGACAAGGCAAGTAAGTGCCTCCACGTTGTGATATATATATATATATATGTATACCTTTTGTAACCACTTCAAGGTAAACATCCTGTATAGGATACATAATTTAGGTAAGAATTGCGTTTATTTATTATACTTGCTTTTATTGTAGTCTTTACAATCAATTCTATGTATTAATACTTACTGATGAAAAACTTCGTTGTTGCTATAGAAATAAGGAGCTTTCGTTAATACATGTATGGTCGAATTACAAGATATATTCGTAATTTTCCTTTTCCTTTCGTTAGAAAATTTTAGTACTATTTGCAAGTAATTTGGTTTTTAGCATAAGGGGTCATTCATAAATGATGTCACGCTTCGAGGGGGGAGAGGGTTCAAGAAAGTGTGACAGTTTGTGACAAGGGGAGGGGGCAATAGGAAGTGTGATATCTTACATTTTGATTTCTATTAAAACATTTAAAATCAGCAAATTAAACTTATTTTATGCTAATGTAATATAGAGTGACATGTGACAAAGGGGGGAGGGGGTATGTTGAAGTGTGACACTTTGTGACAAAGGGGGGGAGGGGGGTCAAGTATATTGAAAGAAAAGTATGACATCATTTATGAATGTTCCCTGAAGTTGAAACTGTTGCGTATGCTTCAGCACAAAAACCATCCGAGTTGGAAATTTTTTTATGGAGCTTTAAATAAAATGTTACTTAAGTTAACATCAAAGCACATTTGCGTAAAGAAAGCGAGAAGGATATCGAGATCTGATAAAATCGTTTCACGGATACAAGTGGCAATAAATAGCATAATTATGCTCAAATTATTTTATGTAAGAGAAAACTGCCATTTTTATCGAAGTAAGGTATTTTCTCTAGACCTTAGAAGATGAAACACAGAATAGTCAATAAAGGAGCTTCTCTAATCCAATAAGATGTTCGTTAATTTTCTTTTTTGTGCCAAGAACGGCGCGAAAAAAACCTTTCTGGCAAAGGAAGGAAGTGATGAATTGATGCAATTGAGATCGAGTAAACGAGTCCCATGTTCAGAGGAAAAAGCATTGTGGGACATTTTTCAAAATTAAGAATTTTTTTTCTGAATTTTTGAGAAGGAGGGGGGGGGGAGCAGGGATACAATATATTTTTTGCTGTATTTGTATTTATAAACAAATAAATGAGTATTTAAAAAAACTTGCACACATATTGATCAAAGGTACACAGTTATTGCCCGATTTTAGAATGTAAAATAATTACACTGTGCAACAAATTTGAACTTTTTTTTTTGTCCTCTAGATGAAACTATGTGATTATATATAAACAAAAGGTGCTTGATTCAAATATCCAAACCAAAATGGTCCTTCACGTACCGCTTTTGCTGGAGACCCACTCCTCATATTTATACAATTTGATTATAGAAGAATGTAATTGAGGTTGACTTATTGAAAACACAAACACTAAAATGATTTCTTTTGGCCGTTTCATCTTGTGGGCATCTGTTGGTGTGCCCTTATAACAGATCAGCAATATTCAGTTACTTACTCCCCTTCCATCGACCGCTGAAACGCTTTTCAAACACAGAGATGTCCTGATGAAACCTTTCCCCATGCTCGTCATTAATTGCGCCAAGGTTTTGAGAAAAAAAGTGCATATGAGAGTCCAAAAAGTGTAGTTTTAATGAAATATGGCAATCTGATAATACAAAAGCGTTTTATCATGTCGCCAACAAGATTTTCCTAGTTTTCAGCTTTCTCATTTCCAAGTAAACGTGAGCACACAGATTTAAAGACCAGTCTGGTGGATTTTTCGGTTTCTGACTGTTTGTTTTCATAGTTTTCATTTTGGAAGTACTTTCTTAAGTTGTAGGCCAATAAAAATCCTTTCTTTTACATTTGACTCACTTAAATTTTTGAATTGGTTCCTGAGATGCAAGAAAGTCACTCCTTCTCTGTCCAGAGCTTTTACAAATATTTCGATAAACCAAGTTTAATGTGCAATTGTGGAAAAAAGGCACAGTGTAAATTTACAAGTGGCTCATTTGATATGTTTCTGCCACTCATAATTTTGACATTTCTTCTGTGTTTGCAAAATATGCTAGAGGAATGAATAAGGAAAAAATACTTAAATGGAGGAGCACTGATAAACAAGCGCCACTCTGCTGAATTGTGCTCATGTCCTAATGCTTGAAATAGTACATTCACATCACAGCAGCATGCTATTTTTTCTTTATCCGCAAAATAGTCTACAAAATGCTTTTGTCGTCTTGTAAAAGAAACGAAACTTCGAGAACCAGATAAAGCTTTTGTTGCCAAAAATGTCGCTAAAGTAACCCAAGTTCATTAAAAAGGTCTCTAGAAGCAAAGATCTCACTGTCAATGAAAAAGAGATATATGTATTTTATAATAAATTAAGTCTATAAAGTACGAAATTATGCACATTTATCCAGAAAATACGTAAAAAGCTAAAATGTGAAATTTTGGAAAAATGGTACCAGATTGATAAAACATAATTGCAGATTCGTTATTTTCAGCCAAAAATACATAAGGAACAGACATTTTCATCCAAAGGACATTTTTCATGTTGCACAGTGTTATCAGTCTATATCTAGGAACTCAATTGAATCGTTTATTTCAAAATGGTAACAACCCTGAAAAACAAAATCTTTTTCAGGAGATCGAAAAAAATGGCTTATGAAAAGTTGAAAAACTTTACCGGTCTGATCTTTTACTAGTTTATTTTAGAATGGCAATAGCAATTTTAATATTGGTAAATTAAAACGATTTTTTATTAATCATGCCATAAAATTAATAAATTAATACTGAGAGTTCTTTCTTTTTGTAAACGGAGATGTTACCCTTTCGAAATATTCAATTCTATTATCTGCTCTTTTTGAAAACCAAGACTTTTCACTTTACCTTATGAAAAAAAAAAAAAATGCAATCTCTTTTTAGAAGCTCATTTCAAAATTTTCTAATTTTAGAAGCGAAACTTCATCAGTCTTTTGCACAATATATTATGTATTTTCCCATTATGATAAATTGTCGAGCTAAAAAAAAAGTAAAAGGTTTATTCCGCTTTTTTTCGAACATTAAGTTTTTCTTTCCTCTAGAACAGCGTTTCCCAACCGGTGGTTCGCGAACCATCAGGGGTTTGCAAGGTGTAGAAAAGGGGTTCGCGAAAATAATATTGCAATATCGGAATTTTTAATTGCTAACGTGAAAGAAAAAAACGAAATAATACATTTACATACGTATTAGGACAGAGTGTAAAAATGTTTTTAAAAAATAAATTGTTTTCCTGTTAATGCATAGAAGTAAGTTGCGGGGACAGGTATAGGAAGTAACCACTTCTACGTACAAAATTTGAAATGCACTTATTTCTACTGTTACCTGGTTTCAAAAATTCGAATCTCTAAAAAACTTCAAAAAATAGTCAATGATTTATTTTAAATTTTGAACGTATGATTGATTATCCTACCATTTCTAACATTTTCCTCGTTTGCGCGAAGAAAGAGCCGGAAATACAAAACTTTATATTATATAAATATAAAATTTTGATTTTTTTCTTGGCTAATTTTTTTTGTACAAACCCCAAAATAGAGCCAGGAGATATATATTCCTTAATTTTAAATTTTGTGCTCACATTTGTCCCACTTTATTCCGACTTTTCTGCCTTATCACAAGATGAAATTCGAAAACAGATAAATTTTAATATTTAGTAAATTTCCACACAACTTTTGAAAAGTTTTGTATGCTTGAATCTGAAAGTGGAACCGAAAGATGTTTATTAATTAATTCAAAATTGTGTATCTATGTTTCTCATGCTCTTCTTGAACTTTCTACGCAGGAAAATAATTTGTAAAGATATTTTTTGCGTATACATACATATATTTACTGCTATATCAGTAATTCAGAAAGGAAAAATAATAAAAGTAATTAAAAAAAATTGTATTCATTTTCTTGTAGTTGTATTTTATTTTTTATTCAAACTTCGATGCTTTGCACTTTCATTTTCATTTCTTGTTATGAACATTTGCGTAAAGTGGAAAATAAATATGCTAGGAAATTCTATAGTTTTGCTACTTCTTACTAAAGACTACAGTAGGAAGTTCGCCATTTTCTTTTAGATGTTAGAGGGGGTTCGCGAGGAACAAAAGGTTGGGAACCACTGCTCTAGAACAACGTTAACATGGTTTTTATTTTAAATTATGAATTTTACAAACAGTTGCACCAAATAAAAAAATAATCAAATGACGACTTGGTGAGAGACAAAAAAAAAAAAAAAATGTCTCAGAAGTATTTTTTTCCATTTTATTCTCTTTTTCTGAATTTGAATTTATAAATCTATTTAATCGATTTAAATTTGGTTACAGAAGACTTTTGGATGGTTTTGTTATGAGAGAAAATAATGATAGGGCAGTTGAACTCGCTTAATACGAAATGCCAAAAATTCGTGAATTTGCTCGTATTAGCCGTTATTCGTAATAACCGTGAATAAGTAAAATTGTGTTAAAAATAGTTTTAGAAATGTACGTTTATATTTTAAAAATAATTACTACTACTTCAGAATGATTCGAAGACAGAGGGTTTGATCCCTGAGCAGACTGACCAGTCCGGAAGCCAACACGTGCATGAGCTCTATTCTCTAATAAAAATATAATTTCACGTTAAATTAAAGCACAAATGAGCATTAAAACGCAGACATATGTTTCGGGATTGCTTGGAATCCCTTTTTCAATGCGACAGGGAGCTTCTAGATGCAAAACATCCAAATGAAGCAGACAAAACAACAAAAACAAAGCTTATATAGCCTAAGAATTAACTGTAAACCAATGAGAATAAAGGCAGTGTGAAGTGGAAGTAGAGGTAGCAGGGAAGGCACCAATAAGAGAGCAACAAACGAATGCAGTTGAAAGTACAGGAAGTAAAAAGGAATATCAATAAAAACAAAGCATGTGTCTACGTTTTAATGCTCATTTGTGCTTTAATTTAACGTGAAATTATATTTTCATTACTGTTTACTTGCACAAAGTTAAATTATTATTATCTCTATTCTCTACCCAGAAAGATTCAACGTATGATTCGAAATACGTACTTGGTGGTTTACATGACTCAAAATTAGCAACAATTTGTAAAAAAAATTAATTCTATGCAATCGAGAAAATTTTTCGGGAATATGTCAGAAATTTTGTTCGTCTTAGCCGATATTTGTGTTTTAACCTTCGTAATGTGCGTGAGATATTTAGTGTCAGTAAATAGCAAACCAAACTTAGTGAACAAAATCCTCGTTTCAGCTTTGATTTCGTATTAAAATTGTTCGTATTAAGAAAGTCCAAATGTATATCCAGACAGACTATAATTTTGGTTTTGTTTAGACTACTCCTTGAGACGGACACGTCCCAAGACAAAAATGTAAGCATTGTTTTTAATTACTTGGATGTGTTTTTTCCCTTTTGCTATAGAGTATGTATGCAGACATGTTGATTTTACACCGTACAATGTTACATGAAAGCGAATTTTTCCACATTTACTGGTGTTATAAAATAGGCATAAACTAACATCTAATATCTAATTAAGTCATGTTTTTATTCGAACTGAAACCACTTTCTGTAGCAACTTCTGATAAATATTCTTTTTATTTATATTAATTTAAACCAGTTAAAGTTTATGTTGATGAAGATAAAATGTTTTCTGTTATTGAATCTATCACAGTCTGTAACAGTACTCCACTAGAATTCCAAATGATCAGTTAAATACCGTTATCGGAAAAGCCAAAATTACAATATATATATGTATATATATATATATATATATATTATTTAAATTGTTTTACTCATTTTTTTAAAACTTTAAAAAGAGTAATATATCTATTATTATTTTTTACTAAGTAATCTTAGTAAATAAGAACCATTTTAAAGACGGCAGCAATTATTTTTCGTTTTTCGTAATTTTACTACTATGCAGTAAGAAATCAAATATGCCTAGTTCTAAATGAACTTTTAACGGAACGTATAGGCGCAACAGATTTAGATATTTTTGAACTTATAAAAAAAAAAAACTAAAACTCAGTGGCGTGCCAGCCCTTTTTTTGGTCATGGCCTACTGTGCCCATCCCAGTTTTCGAGACCGAGGGCCCTGGGGTGCAGAAGCAGAAGTCTCGTCAAGTGGTCGATTTTTGAACTTCAGTTGTTTGAAAATGAAAGGAACTGGAACATGAAGAAAGCTCTTTTGCTATATTTTTAAGAACACTTTTTGAAATTTTATTTGGTTTCTCTACTGGCAGTAATGGAATTCAGAATGTACCGTCGATGAAAGTGCTAAGATTTTTACAGCCGGCATCAATAATAATAATAATTATAATAATAATGACTTTTCGAACTTATTAGCCGTAATCCTTCCGGGATATTTCTGGTTAAAGCATGTCCTGACATGCCCTAGGGTTCTCCAAAGTACGAATTTGTGCTCTAAAAGTGAAAGAAACCAGAGACGAGCCAGTTTTTCCACCAAAAATTGAACATCCGATTCTTTCTCATCCATTTTGGGAGAAAATTTTTATTTGCTCCCCTAATTCCCCTCCCCACAATCGTCAAAAGCAATGCCTCTTCTTACAGTCAAACAGGGAGCAAGGGCGGATCTAGAAAATCTTCAAGGGGGGGGAGGGCGATTTTGGAAATCTCGGGGTTCAATGTAAGGATGGATGGAGGAGATTCTTCATTCCTTTTCAACAGTCCCTCCGCCCCCCCCCCCTTTTTTTTCAAACAGCAGGAACAACAAAAAAAAATGCTAGTGTAGTGATATTTAAAATTTTACTAGCACATTTTTTCAATGCATATACGTTTATTCAAAGCAATTATAAAAGGAACACAATGACGTTTTTTTGCTTTCGCAAATCTGTCTATAATTTTTTCAACGTCCAATCTTTATGGATATGCAATAACGCTAATTCAGTGAGTCTACCATCACTCATTCTGCTTCTTAGCCAAGTTTTAACCGAGTTAGGATTTCCTTCAAGCTTTCTCAAGAAAAATGTAGGCTTGTAAATACATTTTCTAAATTTGAATTGATATGTCTAAATTACAAAATAATAGCAATTATTAGTAATATATTTTCTAAAATTTTCAAAATGTAATACTAAATATGTACTAAAAAAACCATCAACGAGTATGTGCAATTTATATAAACATCTGTAATTATGAATGTTCAATGAAATATTTCAGGCTCCAGGTTTTAGCATAAATGCTGCAGGAATTTACACCACGTGCTAAGGGTTGGCTAGTTGTCACCAGTTTGATGGGTAGAAGAAAAGAGCAAGGAATCTCTTTCCCATTACTCCGAGGATTAGCAACTCAGCAATACTAAAGGACAAAGGGACAGGGGGAAAGCATAGAACTTGAAGGGCTATTAGGTTGGGATTCCAAGAACATAAAAAAATGGCTGGTCCCGGGGCACAAAGAGTAAAAACTCACTTAGGAGTGTCGTTGTAGTATCCACTTGAATCAGCCCAAGGGGGGGGGGCGATCGCCCCATCGCTCCCCCCCTTAGATCCGCCGTTGACAGGAAGTGAAAAATCAGTCGAATATTAGATGAGCCCCTCAACAGGTTCAAACTAGTAATCAGGTGTTGACTACTTAAAAAATAAAATAAAGGCAAATCGACTATGCAAAGAAAGAAGAAGTTCCGCCTAGAACTATACGAGCCTACTTTCCCGTATGCACCAAAATCAAATCGGTAGTCTTTCTTTCTATCTCTCATTTACCTTTAGTTCTTAATTACTTCAAATATACTTTCTTTAGTTGTTAATTACAGATTCATTTTCTCATTCATTTTTCACTCACTTATTTATTCATCTAGAAATATCCTTAAAAACCAGATCAAAAAGTTTCATGGGAAAGTAGGCTCGTTTAGTTCAGGATAAACTTCGTTTCTGTACATGTTCTACGTCAAATAAACTTTTTGATAAAGTTTGTTCAAAGCAAATCCGTCTCTTAGATCAGGTTTTTATATAGAATTGAAATTTCCACGTAGGTGCAAAAGTTAAAGTTTAATTTTTGAACCGTCCAAAATTGAACAGAAAATTGTTCAAATCAAAAGAAAAGAAATAAGGACATAACTTATTTTTGAACTTTTCTTATTTTCAACTATATTTTTACTATACATTAAGCCTTTTTAGCCTACTTTCCCGTAAAAGTAAAAATAATAATAATAAAGCATGAGAGAAGGCTTAATGTATCGTGAAAATATCGTTAGAAATCAAGCAAAGTCGAAAATAAGTGATGTAATTAAATAAAGATTGAAAAATTAAAAAATTGAAAGTAGAGTTTTGAGATGGGGAGAAAAAAAGTGTCCGTCGGTCTGTCGCTCTGTCTGTCCCTCTAATAACTTTTGAACAAATGGTCCGATTCGAAAAATCCTTCTTGCATTCAAAAGTTTCTATTCGGCAAGACCCTCTCATTTCTATATTTTACCTTTTGATTTGAACAATTTTTAGTTCAAATCAAAATCGTTCAAATCGTTTTGAACGGTTCAAAAAATTTTAACATAGCGCCTATGGGCAAAAAGAAGCAAATTATGTAAACTCTGGGGCACACGATGCAAAGTTCTTATGAACAAGCTTAATAGAAGAAGCCTCGGCGTGAAATATTGATTTGAACAATTTTTGTTCATTTTTGAACAGTTCAAAATATTAACATAGCGCCTACGAGGAAATTTCAATCCTATATAAATCCTGATCTAACGGACTGATTTACTTGGAACAAACTTTATTGGAAAGCTGTTATAACTTAGAATATGTACAGATAGAAAGTTCATTCAGAACTAAGGAGCCTATTTTCCTATGAAATTTTTCGATCGGGATTTTTAAGAATATTTTTGAATTAATGAATGATTTAATGAATGAGTGAAAGAATGAATGAACAAATGAGCGAATGAATGAAAAAATAAGTAAATGAGTGAATAAATACATGAATGAATGACTGAATAAATGAATGAATGAGTGAATGAATATGTAACCGTTGAAAAAGGTATATTTGAAGCAACTAAGAACTAAAGCTAAACGAGAAAGACAGGGAGAGAGATAGCTAGATTATAAATTTGAAGTTGGTGTATACGGGAAAGTAGGCTAGTATAGTTCTCGACGGAACTTCTTGTTTTCTTTTTGTTTTTTACTTTTACAGGAAAGAAGGCTTAAAAGAAGTCTGAGTCAATAGGTACAGCTCTTTTTATTTGTTATTAACGTTACAATCAAAAGTATTTGAAAAACAAATAATGACTCCAAAACATTTTAGGTTCTATCCCTTCGGAAAAGCTTCCTGCAAAGCCTGTCCCAAACGTACGCCACGAAAGAGCAAGTATAATAAAAGCTTTGCGAAAAAAAATTATTCTTTTGCTCTGGTGAACTTTTTTTCTACACACCTGAACACAATAACACTCCTAATATTTTCGCATTTCTGATTCTGCAAAAATTGAAAACGGAGAGTATCCACTTAGCAACAGCGAAATTCTTATGCCGATTGATACAAATGGTTACTTAACTATAAGATCGAACGTCTTATCTCAAGAATCTAGAATAAATAAGCAACATAACGAGCACTTTCATAGAAGAAAGTGGCATTCAATGGCGTAGTTACGCTCAAATTGCCTAATATAGGAGAACACTGCCATTTTTTTTTTCGGCGTAAGGTATTCCAGATCTCTTGTAAAGATGAAACACGAAGCGGTCAATAAAGGAACTTCTCTAATCCAATAACACGTTCGTTAGTTCTCTTTTCTTTTGCCGATGGGCATGCGAGAAGGAGAGAATAAGACATTAACAAGAAAATGAAGTTAGGTGAGGAACTGGCGCTGTGGAAGGAGTAAATTATCCTTTTAAAGAAAAAATATATATTTTTGGAAATGCTTTAAAAAATTCACAATTTAGAAGTTCGTGCTATTAATAAGGAATTGAGATGGTAATCTAGTGATGCATTTTGATTTCACTTTTGAGAGCAACAGCAATAATGTCATTATCGCATCAGCGCACGTTATTGGTTGAACATAAGTTAATTTACAAACCGATAACATTGCGGAGTTTTTCTCTCATTATGATTGTTTTTTTCATTACTAACCCCTTCCCTCTCGCTCTCGGGAAAATGACGGGCTGAGGTTTCGCCTTCTATTTCTAGCTCCCGTGATATTGCCGGGCTGGAGTGTTTAAAATTTCAAAATAAAAACAAACCAAAAATTAAAAATGAATATATATACTGTTCATACACATATTCCATTCGGGCATGAATCTTCTATGCTTACAATGTTTTTATCAAATATTTCATTCCAAAACTTTATTATTTCGTATTTTATTAAAAAATCACCGCGTCATTACCAGAACTCAAAATTTATTTTAAGGAGTAAACAGGAACTATTTTTAATATTCTCTTACTAGTGGAGGTTATGCTCTGCATTTCTCTTAGCACATCTGCACGCGAGAGGGGATTTAGTGCCATGAATCGAATAACAACCCCTCCTCGTTGCAGTTCGTCTACAGAGACAATCAGCAGTCTAATGAGAATTGCCATTGATGGCGTAGAGCCTGATAATCTTGATCAAACACTGGTTGTTCAACACCAAGTTGACGGACATGCATGTCAACAATAAAATTGGTAATCCAATTTAAATTTTGCAAGTGTTGACTAGTAACAAGTTATTTTATTTGAGATGTAATATTTATTTGAGATGTAATTCTTAATGATTTAGATTAACGTCAAAAATATTCTTAGTTCAGATGAGAAACTGTTAAAAATCATTCTTTGTCCGATTTACTTTGTACGGCAAATTCAAATGTTTCATCATTAAAATCACTTGATTCTGAGGACCAATCCACAATGGCGTCCTGCACTGTAAAAATTTTGCGTTTAGTTGCCACCCGCTTTGGTGTTACTGAACATCATTTTTGGTGTGAATTACTAATTTTTTGATACATTTTAAATTCTTTTAAATGTCTGTCTCAAAAATATAGACAGTATAACACTTCTTAGAACATGAAATTCGTTAACTCCGAAACGTATCGAAATTTCACTGCGATTGCTCATTTCTATGAAAATAGGATAAAAGAGCAATCGTACTGAATTTTTAATTCGTCGATGAGTTAACGGACGTCATGTGCTAAAGGAACATTCTACTGTCTGTATTGTTGTAGACGGACACTTTAAAAAATTTAAAATACATCAAAAAAGGAATAATTTTTAACTTAACACCAACTGAACACCGAAAATTGTGTTCAGTAACACCAACAATTTTTACAGTGTGTTAAGCATAGAATGCAGAGTGGTTATAAAATTATACTGTTTTGATCTATATACAGCTCTTTCTGATCAACCTGTCATAGAAACATGGAATGTAACATGGATCTAATGTCAAAGAAACACTGTAAAAAAAGTCTCCTGAAAATAACGGAAAAAGTACAGCAGCAGAGTTGCCAGAAATATTCCGTTTCTGATAATATTTTTCTGAGATTTGACAGAAGTCCCATTTCTTTTTTCTCCGTTAATCCAAATCAGGTTGTGAAAATACAGCAACCGTAAAACGGGAAGGCTTCGTTCTCGTATTTTTAGGACATGATATTTCCGTTTTTGGAAGGAAAAACCGTGTATTGAATCACTACGGAAATCTTCCGTTAAAATCAGTCAAAAAACACTGAAAATTAAGGTTTTTTATGATAGTGGATATACGTTATATGATCTTAGGGAGGGGGAGTGGATCTGCATGAGTTTATATTTGCTGAAATCAACATTTTCCCCATCTGGCGAATATTTATGTAGAATTGCTCAGCAATGAGAAAATATTACGAGTAGCTCAAATTTTTACCACTAGGTGAGAAAAAGCGGACGAAAAAGGGAAAAATTAGAACAAATCTATTTTATCACAGAATTTGCTAAAGGTGCATTCCTTTTTGTTTGAAGTCACATATTTAAAACGTGTTATGGCGTGTTTACACTATCGTGAGAAGCTTCTCCATTAACTGCAGAAACTAGGCGAAAATAATTGATATTGTTAGCGAAACAAGAGAACCTCACATCAGGTTGAATTCAAATTAGTGTTTTCTTACTGCAGATTTACTTCCTCGCAGTTCATTTACGCACGGAACAATATTTTTGACACACTATGAAAGTTTTTTCTTTATTTTCTATTTATGGGGCTATTGAATTGGCTTCTGCCAGCAGATTTAGCTCCCCAGAAATTGATACCAGCTCTTTCAGAGGCACCACGATGAGTGGTACCATCGCTCCATAATTGCACTAGGAATTTAATTTAACCGAGACTATCCAAGAAAACTGTCTAATACTATAAAAGCAAACCAGTGAAATGTTTAATTAAAATCATATGCTAAATAATAACAGTAATAACGTAACAAAAACTAAAACCCTTCTTATACAACATGTTTTCGATCTGTTTTTCGACGAATATTTGAGGCCACTTTTATTAACAAGTGGCTTACGTTTCTATTTTCCCTCAAAATTCTACATCATCTAACAAAAATCTATTTCTACCCTACTTTTGCAACAATCATTTGACGATAGCATAAAACTTTCTCTTGAAAGTTTTCGTCACATGATAGCCAAGAACGAAACAAACTCTTTTCCTGGATAGAGAATTTGTACTGATCGCGTTCGAAACATTTCTGGAAAGTACCGTAGAAAAGAACTATAAAGTCTGTTTTGGAAAATGATTCTTTTGCCTTTTCATTTTCCATTACGTACGGCGCCTCCATATCAACTTCAAGAGCTATTGGCTTGGAAACTGGTTTATGTTGCGAACAGTGAACAAAAATACATAAAAGTGTGGGACATCATGTGAAACCTCTACCTGGGAGAAAACTGTTTTCAATTCTTCCTTCAAAACGTGATGTTTTTCCCGAATAATTTTGTAATCGACAGAATTTTGTATGCCGTCATATTTTTCTCTGGTGATAAGAACAATCTCGGTTGTACTTGTCGACAGTAATGCTTTATTTCTCCAAGTTTATTTACAGAGCTATTGTTGTGGTTGTTGTTGAAGTTGCTTGGATACTCAAGCTGCACTAGCATAGCTATCAAAAATTGAGAAGTTCCGTCTAGAACTATATGAGCTCCCTTTCCCGTACATACCAATATAATACATATCGCTTATAGATATGAACCAAGGCCTTGATATGAACAGTGTCATATCTTCAAAAAATCGTTTTTTTGGTTTATATATCAAAATGTTCAGACTTTTGCGCTCTTTATATTTTAAATACTGCTGTGAGAAAATGTTCAAAAATCAAGGCTAGAGGCCGACTGTTGCAATGTTTTTTTGGTGCAATACTGTAATAATTTCTTTTTATAATTATTTCTATTTTTTTTGACATCATTAACATCCATCATGTGAAAGAAAACTAGAACAATAACTATTTTCTAAACAAAATCGATTATAATAATCATTGAAACAAATAAGGCAATTAAATAAAACCAATTGTGAAACGTTCAAACGTCTCTCTTGAAAAATGTCCATTTTGTAGATATAACACTGTTCATTTCTATAAGCGATATATATGTTGTACCTCTCTGTCTCTCTTTCTTCTTAGCTTAGTTACTTCACATACACCGTATTAATTTATTCAATCATTCATTTATTCATTCATTCATTTATTCATTCATTCATTCATTTATTCACTTATACATTCATTCATTCGTAAATATCCTAAAAAATCCAGACCAAAAAAATTCATGGGGAAATAGGCAAATAATTCAGGAGTTTAAGGAGTAATTCAGGAGTTATTTCAGGAGTCAGTTAACTCAGGAGGAACTTCGTATCTGTACAGATTCTGCGTCATAAGATCCTTACCACAAAATTTGTTCCCAGAAAATCCCTCTGTTAGACCCCCGTAGAAGATAATGTCAATTCTTTTTTAAACTGCTCAAAAATAAACAAATATGTTCAAATCAAAAAGTATTTCGAGCCGAGAGCTCCTTCCAATACGCTGGTTTATGGGAACTTATTCCCAGATTTTCCGTAACCTGCTTCATTCTTCCCATAGGAGCGGATGTTATTTTTTGAATTGTTCAAAATTGAACGAAATATTTTTCAAATTAAAAAGGAAAATATAAAAATGAAATGTCCTCGTCAAAATCTTTCAAATGCAAATGCAAAAAAAAAAAAAATCTTTTGAATTGGACAATTTTCTTCAAAGTTATTAGAGAGGACAGACCGACCAACAGGCATACATTTTCCCCCATCTCAAAACCTTGCTTTCAATTTTTTTATCTTTCAATCTTTATTTAATTACTTCACTTTACGACTTTCTTTATTTTTAACGATATTTTCACTATACATAAGCCCTCTTTCATGCTTTTTTTAAAATTTAATGGGGAATTAGGCTTATAAAAAACAGGATTGAGAAGCACCTAAGAAATGTGTCGTCGTAAAAGCGAGAGTTTGACTTCAGCTTTCGTCGATGGATGGTAGCTACAATCTACATTCACCTTCCCAACTTTGATACATTCAAAAATTATCTATCTTGTATCCAAGGTCACTGTTATCGACCAACCACAAGACTTACGGACCCACGTATTCAACAAGCCCGCGCTTCGCTGGTGTACTGGGTACGGACTTCAATCCAGGACTCCTCCGATGCTCACCCAAATAGGTAACCCATGGCCCCTTAATGCATACTTGGAATGAGATAAAATTTGTTTTGAACTTGCTTGCTTTTCGAGAAATTCCTATCCGAATTCTAGAAACACACTATTCACGACTGACACAAAATACAGTGATGCTATTCCTGTTGTTATTATGGCTTTACACAAGCAGCTGCTTAACACATTGTGTGCGGGACACGTACTAGTACGTTTTCTGACGATTGATACTTGAGCGCAGAACACGTACTAGTACGTTTTCTGACGATTGATACTTGAGCGCAGAACACGTACTAGTACGTTTTCTGACGATTGATACTTGAGCGCGGAACACGTACTAGTACGTTTTCTGACGATTGATACTTGAGCGCGGAATACGTACTAGTACGTGTTCTGACGATTGATACTTGAGCGCGGAATACGTACTAGTACGTTTTCTGACGATTGATACTTGAGCGAGGAATACGTACTAGTACGGGATAGTGTAACGGCATGGTTTCTTTGTATCGCTTTTAGAGAAAGAAGTAGTAGGCTGGTAAACACATATTTTGGTATTCTTTGCACAAAATGAAAAGGAACAGAGCATGTCAAAACACCTTTGCAGTCATATACAAAATCACAGCAGACGGCCCATAGCACTAATTAGTTTTATGATTGCTATTTTCATTTTTTTATAATGTAAGAATGATTGTAAATAACATAATTCGAAAAAATTTAAACTATATATTTCTATTTGATGTTTCATATTTACGATACTATTATAAATTTATCCACTAAAAATTTTATTTTTTGTTTACAAGAATCATAATATTATATATTTAAATATAAAATACGAAACGTTTAGGTTAAAAAATTAAATAATTTTCGATTTATTGAGATTTAATTGAATAACTAAATTTGCTCGCAAAACCCCCGAGCCCTGCACAATTCCGCCGCGAAGTGTATCCGCACACATTGTGTTAATATTGCTGAATAGGGGCGGGATGAGTATTTTTTCATTCTTTGTCTAATCTCATTAGCATTGCACCGTGCCATTTTATTTCACCATTAGCAAAATTACCAGGCGTTACCCTCTACACTAAACATAATGATAAAATATGCGAGTCCATACATGTTAAACAGCGTGGAACCTGGTAGCATATCATTAACAATTAAGTTTAGTAAAAATTAAAAATCAAAGTAAAATTTAGCACAAAATTTTCAAAAATTGCAGATATGTATTTCGAGGTTACATAGAGCCCCTGTTTCAATGCAAAAGGTGCCCTTTTTCAATGCTCAAAAGATGTCCCCTTTTTAATGCAAAGTTCTTTTGTCTTGAAAAAAAGGGTTCATTGTAACTTCGAAACACTGGCTGCCCCTTTTCAATGCCCGAAAGATGCCCCCTTTTTAATGCAAAATTATTTTGTTTTGAAAAAAAGGGTTCATTGTAACTTCTATACATTGAAAAAGCTACCCTTTTCAATGTCCAAAAGATGCCCCCTTTCTAATGCAAAATTTTTTTGTCTTGAAAAAGGGGTTCATTGTAACTTCGAAACACGTATCAGCAATTTCTGAAAATGTTTTTCTGAATTTCCCGCTGATTTTCAATTTTTACTTTGTAATACAAAGGTTAAAATTTTATGTAATTAAGTTTAGATAAAAACTCATGAGCTTATTTTTGCTATACTGACTTATTGGAATTCATTCTCTCCATAATCTTCAATGCTTAGATTAATCCATGCCAGAAGAAATAAGATTCTTCCTATTAACTCGCGTTCTATTTGTTTTCGAGTTTTTTAACAACTTCTGAAAGACATAAGTTTTTACTTATTATTTATGTATTTATTAACTTATCTTGTTAGCTACAGCATGATATACAATTTTAGATATTGATATGATATTTTATATTTTTTACTGCCGGAAAATAATCTTGTAATTGACATTAAAAAGTTGAAAATAAATAAATAAATGAAAAAATAAAATAATAATAATAATAATAATAAATAAAGAAATAACCCTAATTTTCGAACTGAATTTTGTTCTTTCCCTCTCTCAGCGGATGATTGAATTTTGTGCATAATTTCATTCACACCCGTAGGTTACTGGATATTTGCGTAGAGAACGTACATGCACACGAAGCTTATTTAGATAAACACCCATTTTATAACTACATATACATTAAATACACAAATTTTTCATGTAATTAAAAGTACAGATAATTGAAAAGGTTCCCTGTCAAATTAATTTTTGAATTTTGTTTTCTTCTATCTTTGTAAGAGCGCCGTTTTGCTTTGTCGTTTTGCGGAGTTGGTCCTTACACTTATAGAATTTTTTTCTTTAGTTTTTAACCCGTGAAATCCCTCCAGAAAAATGCATTTTGTTCCTAAAAAAATAAAAAGTAAAACACCAAATACGTAAGATTACTATTCAGAGATTCCCAAAAAAGCATTTGCAAAAAAAATTGACTAACCTTATTAAATGAATAAATATTTCTAAAATTGCAGCTCGAGCCTCGTAAGCCCAGCGCGCGTCCTCCTGGTTAAAATATCTAATACTAATCGTGCACTTTTGTGCTACTTATTACTTATGGGTACAAAGAAAAAACAACGTAAATAAAGCATAAATTGTCAAAGAGTAGTTTATTGTTTCCACAATTTGTGCGTTAGTTACGTTGTTTTTTCCTTCTCCTCCTATTTCAGCACAAAGTATTTTTCATAATTTTTCTTTATCAAAAATACATTGCAGTGTATATTGTACTGCACAGTGTTTATTGTACTGTACTTACATTACAGTATAATAAAGTATAATATTTTAGTTTATTGTTTCCACCATTTGTGCGTTATTTACATTGCTTTTTCTTTGTCCTCCTATTTTAGCGCGAAGTATTTTTCAAAATTTTTCTTACTATTTACTTAGTTTGCTATATTATGTGTAGTTCTCATATTTAAGAGGATTCATCATTTAAGTCTTTCACCATTTTTTCAATAGCTTCTTAAGTATGATTCATTTAAAACAACTTTTCAACTTCTATTTTTTAAGATCAACAGAGCCTGGAGAAGAGTTTTTACTTAGCACAAAACTTATATCAATTCAAAGATCATTTCCAAAGATTCTTTTGAGGAAATCTCATCGAATAAGGGACTTATTCAAGTGGATGCTATAGAAATTGGAGAAAAAAAAACGAAGCGCTTTTAAAGAGTTCTTAAACGTAATATAAAAACTTATCATCCTCCTCCTGGGAAAAGTCACGACACTTTTTCTTTTCTCTTTTCACAATCTTTTCCAAGCCATTTTGGCAAAATGATTTCATAAAGAGAAGAAAAAAAGCGAAATTCAATTAAAGAAACAAAGACGATATTGAAATTTTTGTAAAAATGCTAACGGGTAATGTCTGAATGGAATTCTTTTCAAGTTTCGTGAAAGCTTTGAAAGCACAGACGATCTTGTGTACTCAACTTTTTAATTTGCTTGTCAAACAAGGACTGCGGAGCGCGCTGAGACACATAATTTATTATTTTCATTTATTCTTACAGATTGGAATGAGGGGAGAGGAAAGCATCAATTCATATGTTAAGGAGACGTTTTTGTCTCAAAATAAGTTTTTATTGGTAAAGAAAGAATAGTGGATTTACTGTTGCTGCTTTGTTTTATTACTAGAAAGCATATTTTAAAAGCTTTCGAATTGTAACTCGTAATATGCTTAGAGGTTGTCTCTCTGATTGGATTTATTATGAAATAAGATAAAAAAGGAATTCTCTGCAATTTCGAAAAACGTGTACGTATTTGGTACTGTTACTATGTGCGTAATTAAAATTTTCTTAAAATCTTATTTCATTTGTTACACAAGAGGTAAACTTTTTTTCTTAAAACTCATTATAGTCAATACTTCAGACTTAGAATCAATATTTTTGTAAATGAACACAAGAATATCTACGCACACTTCATGTATATGCAAATTATGATCTACTAAAATATTTAATATATTTAATTAAAATATCTTAGGAATAATAATAAATTTACGAGTACTTTTTCTGACATCCTAAGCTTAAAGTATTTTTTTTCTGTCGCTTTTCCACACAAACTGCTAAACCCAATTTGAACAGGAAAGAGCGCTCGACGTGAAATATGTTTCGATTCGAAAAATGTTTGCTCAATTTTGAACAATTCAAAAAAATTTAATATCAGCGCCTGCGGGGAAATTTCAATCCTTATAAATCCTGATCTAACAGACGGATTTTCTTTAAACAAACTTTATCGGAAGGATTTTACGCCGTAGAACATGTACAGATATGAAGTTCAATTAGAACGAAACAAGCCTATTTTCATATGAAATGTTTTGATCGTGATTTTTAAGGATATTTCTAAATATGTATTGACCGTTGAAAAAGGTATATTTGAAGTAATTAAGAACTAAAGCTAAATGAAAAAGAGAGAGAAATATAGAAATATTAGTTTGAGGGAGAAAGATATATAAATTTGATGTTGGCGTATACGGGACAGTATGCACGTATAGTTGTGGACGGAACTTATTGTTAAAGATTGCTTTTAAACAAACGAATAGCTTTTTCTTTTATAAATTTACAACCAATATTCCAAGCGAGCCTCCTGCAATGACGCAGCCCACTTGAAAAGCTACGGAGCTCCCCAAAACAGAACCCCCTAAATTGTCCAAACCCCCCTGAAAACACCCACTTAAACATTTCAATATTGCAGTATGCGCCATGGTTGGGCGAGGGAGTTTGGAGGAAGAGTGGAGGGGGGTTAGAAGAGAGACCAAAAAAAGAAGCGCTTCTTTTCTGCACTGATGAAGAGGCTCCATTGTAGCTTGGAAATAGCTATTTGCGATACTTTTTATTCTTTGCTTTTTTACGTTGTTTTATCTTTGTACTTATATTTTAGCACAAAGAATTTTCATCATTTATCTTATAACAATGCCCCTAACTTGTGCTAAACTCTGTTTAGTAGTAAACATGTATGAATAGGGCGTGTGGGTGTGACCAGAACTACATGGGCTAAAATGGATTGACTTGTAAGAAGCCACAGTCCCTGGTCAAACTAATAGACGCACTACAGAATTGTTCTAATTTCATACTTATTACTCAGTCTGACGCAGAAACCCAATTTTACTTATATGGTCTTGTTTCAATGTACTATGTTCACGCTTTCCAGTAAAAATTCATTCGCTCTTGCGTTTAGGCCATCAACAAACGAAAAAAAAACGCTTTGGATGATCCTGCATCGTAAAAAGCTAGGGATAAGCTGTAAATTTCAGAAAATAGTTTAATTGCCATGTAGAATTATTCTTCGGATTTTCGTAAAAATTGTACTTATCGCATTAAACAAATCTATTAAATAAGAAATGCCAATATCTTCGTGAGTATATCTTCTTCCAAGGAACCACAACCCTTCAATGATACTCTTCAAGCATAGGAGTATGAAGGAGGGCCAGGTCCACACAGCAAAGTAATAAGGCTGGTCTGGCGCCCAGCTATTCACTCTCCCTGTGGGAGCGAGCGTTGATAAACTTCACTTACCCGTGCCCGGGGGAGGGCAGCCCTAAGGCCACGTGCTAACAGGGTAGGGGGGGGGGGTGAAGTATTAGGTTGTTTCTAAAGTTTTGTCCGTTTTTATGAGTCTACTTTAAACTGTAATAGCTCAGTGAATATTTATTCAATTTAATCGAAATAAGCGTCATGTGAATCAGTGCACTTTTGCCAACGTAACACAAGTCGATTACTTCCGTCTGCATAAAAATTGGGTGCTCGGGATTCGATGAAGTCGACGAAGGCCGTTTTTGCTAGGTCCTGATTGGCAAAGGTTCGACCTGTGAGAAAGTTATCGAAATGCTTAAAACGATGTTAGTCGGTTGGCGAAAGGTCTGGGGAGTATGGTGGGTGGGGCAGAACTTCGACGAACAATTCCTTTAATTTTCAGACGGTGACTTGCGAGACGAAAGGCTGGGCGTTGTCGTGGAGCAGCATCCGACCTCTTCTGTTGACCAGTTCTGAGTGCTGCTGACGTAATTTTCCGTACATTTCGTCACAATAGGACTCTGCTGCGATGGTTTGGCCTGATTGCAGAAAGTTATAGTGAATCACAACAGCCGCTGACCACCATAGAGTAACCGTGATCTTTTTTTGGTGGGGTTTCGCCTTTGGGAAGTGCCTTGGTGGCTCATCAGTGTCCAACCACTGTCCTGAACGTTTCATATTGTCGTAGAGAATTCACGTTTCATCACACGTGATGGATCCGGTCCAAAAAGGATCGTTTTGGTTGTGCAAAAGCAATGAAGAGCAAACCTCGAAACGTGACAATTTCTGCCGATCGTTTAAATCGTGGGCCCCCCCCCCTTTTCGATTTTTTGACATTTCTAATACGTTTTAAACCATCAAAAACCGCATATTAGCTGATTCCAGTTCTTTCGCCATTCCACGCACCATTTGGGATGGGTTAGTATCCACCAGATTCCTCGAATCCTCGTCCTGGGTTACTCTAGATCGACCACTTCGGGGCTCCTCTTCGAGCCTAAAATTTCCGGAACGAAATTTCGTAAGCTAATGTCGAACAGTGCGTTCATTAACACTATCATTTCCAAATGCCTGGTTAACTTTTCGGGTTGTTTCGGCAGCGCTTTAATTCAATTTGAATTCATAGAGAAAAATAGGCCGAAAATCGCTTAATGACATCATATAGTAATAGGCTGAAAATAATTATAAAAAATTAAATTAAAAAAAAACAAACAGCATCAATGTATAGAGTACAAAATTCTACGTCGATCAGTATATACCACGACACAGTAGAATAAATATTTATTGAGATATGGAGCTACAAAAACACATGACATTAAAACGGACAAAACTTTCAAAACGACCTAATAGAAAAGAAAAGTATATCTTCTTCGAGGCGTTCCATGGGACAAGGGCAAATCCGCCAGTCCCTTCATTTTTCATTTTTTTTCAATAGAAAGCCTTATTATAGAAGAGCTTAGGAATACAACAAAGTGGTTTATTTACCTTTTTTGTCTGAAGCTTTGGCATGTAGAACTTGGGCGCATAAGACGTGAGAAACGGCAATACTGCGATAAGTGGTGTGTAGGGCGTTTCTTAGCCCGGCTGATCCTTCACCAAGCATCAGAAAATAATTTGATTATGCTACCTACGAAAAATGAGAATGATGTTATGCATTTTTGTCTAAATTAATTCCATGGACTTTTCAATTTGATATACTTAATTACTAATCTTTCCTTATACTGGTTTTCCAATAAAAATCCGTTTTTGAAAGCATTCTGAAATGAATTTTGTTTCACATTTTAATTCTAAGAAAAGAATCAAAGCAATATTCCATCTTGTTTTTTCTGCATGACATTGCATTCGCCCTTCTCTCTTTGAAACTAGTTTCCTTTCTTGAGTGTTTTTTCTTGAAATACAGTTATGGCGGATTCTCCGTTGCAGCCCCATATGTACTTAAAACTAAGAACCAAATTCTCCGTTGTTTATTTAATGCATTTAAAAACTGTCTTTTGAGTCAAGTAAACAAAAATTTAAATACGCATTAAATTTTTACGGGGTAATATGTCATTAATATGGAAATTTGAACTGCTCAGCTAAAAGGCAGTTTTTGTTCTAGCTTCTACGAACCGGAGTTTCGTGTGCAGAGCAAAGCAAGCAAACTTAGCCAAAATGCAACAACAGCTTTGTGAATAGCAAAAAACATCAAATGTTTGTTGTCTAATATTTATGGGATAAAGTAGGGTACTAAGAAGTCTGGGTTTTAGAAATAAGCGAGTTTTTTTTTATAAATTGAAAGTACGCTAATTTCGTAAAGAGATGGATGAAAAACATTTCAGAGTGCATTAGCTGTTTTTGTTCATTACACTGACAAATTTTGTAAATATTTGCCATTTAGTAAGCTTTTTCTTTAAGTGGATTTTTTTTTTTTTTTGAAACTTCTTTAGCATTAACTCAAAAGAACAAAAATGATTTCAAAGAGCGATGAAAAAGAAATCGTTTTGGAAAATAAAAAACTGCACTCTCAGAAACGCATGCTCAAATCTCACGAAACTTTCGTCATATTTGACGAAATGGCTTCGTGAAAAATGCTCCGAGTAAACCTTTCGTCACATTGCCGAAATTTCTATAGTAATTTTTTAAAGTCACGTGATCTCGCGAGGAAAGTTTCGTTATAAATGAGGAAATTTGCTTGACGATAGAAAAGTCCTCAAAAGTGACGATTCTATTTCTGAGAGTGTGCGTTCGTATGTTAATAATAAATTATAGGTGGCAATTTAAATAATTTATAGGCAAAAGATGAGGAATTAAAATAACATTAGTTGAAACTCGGGATAAAAGTACAAAATATATGTAATTCATATCGAAACAATATCTGGACGCTTTGAAATATGACGAAGAAATTAACAACTTTTCTTCTGATAGCTTCAAGATTCCTGAAACTTACAACTCTACCTCAAAAAAGGCTTTTGACTGGCAGAGTGCCAAGAGGGATCCATTCATGTCCAAGCGAGGACTTGCTGGTATAAGGAATGTGCCGTATACTGTCCTCGTTTTTGTTCCTTTAACATACTTCATTTCCTCCGAATTGATGCAACAGCTAGTTAAAAAATGTGGCTGCTTTCAAAAAACAAAGAAGCAAACATTCTGATTAGTGTGATAAAAAACGCACCTGCAAAAGGAACTTCTAGTCAGAACCTCGTGGTCATTCGTTACTTTCTCGATAGATGGCACATGCTACTTGAATGGTACCTCTTGACTGAGTACCGTAATTATGTTAAAATATTAATATGTTAAATGTTAATGCTATTACTAATTGATTTTATGCATATAGTAAAAAAGAAAAAAAAGTTGGCTAATATAATATTTTGAAACAAGAAATTTTGAATGTGTATTACTGTACTTTAATTTATATATATTTTGGAACTGTTTAGAAACTTATGATTATATTTAAAAGGTCATAATACTATATATGCAGATACTAAAAGGTTAAGTAAAATTTTGTAATAAGTTAGATAAAAGTTTGGATTTGATATTTGAAATGATTTGAACTTACACGAGTTTTAAAAAGTTTTGAGCATCTTGATGCTCCTTCTTGAAATTGGGGTCTTGTTATTTTGCTCATTTTGTTCAGCCGGGCCCAGTGTGTTAGAACTTTTTTGTAACAACTGTGTATATTAGGTGTATTGTGTCGACTATGCAATGTAAGTGAGACCTGGCTTAAATTGTAACCGCATATGTTGCGGTTCTTGAGTAGGTCAGAATGATTCGTGTAGCAAAATATAATTGTTTCCAGAGACTTAAATTCTTGAACAAGGCATTTTTTTTTTTATAATGATTTTCACAAATGGAAAAGTATTCGGTGCCATACCTGGCCTAAAATGCGGTGAACCAGGAAAAAATGACAGGGAAAAACCTTTAACAAAAAACTTGAGTAAAACTTTTTGGGCTAATTTCACTGCATAAAATTTGCCATTTTCCTGCATCGAAAAACCTTCGATTTCCTTGCATGTTTTGTACAGGTTTTTTAGTCCCAAATAACTGTGTAAAACCTGAATCGAAAACCTTCCATGTCCCTGCGTAGTTTTTTGCAGCATTTTTTGTCCGAAATACCCTTTCCATGTATGTTTTATACAGGTTTTAGCTGTGAATAACAGGGCCATAGAGAGGTAAGGTGAGCTCCATGTCAGTTTCACCTTGCATCTCAGCCATACACATTTTATCCTCTGCACTCTACTTCAGCCCCAAAAACGGGTCTCATGAATCAGTCATTCCTGACATCCCTTCTCGTCCAACCTAGAAAATAACCTGCTTCGAAAAAGCATTTTTTGACCACGAGACCTGCTGTTAACCTAAATAAGAAAAAGAAAAGAAGAGTTTTGATATTTTAGTGATGGCACACTCTCAGAAACAGAGCTCTCAGTTCTGACGATTCTTCAGTCGCCAAGAAAATTTCGTCATTTACAACGATTCTTTCGTCGCGCAATCACGTGACTTAAAAAAGTGACTACACACATTTCGCCAATTTGGCGAAAAGGTTTACTCGGAGCATTTTTGACGAAGCCATTTCGTCAAATACGACGAAAGTTTCGTGAGATTTGAGCATGCGTTTCTGAGAGTGCGCGATCACTTGATTTAAAAAAGTTACTACACAAATTTCGGCAATTTGACGAAAGGTTTACTCGGAGCATTTTTCACGAAGCCATTTCGTCAAATACGACGAAAGTTTCGTGAGATTTGATCATGCGTTTCTGAGAGTGCGCGATCACTTGATCGCGCAAAAGTTACTACACAAATTTCGCCAATTTGACGAAAGGTTTATTCGGAGCATTTTTCACGAAGCCATTTCGTCAAATACGACGAAAGTTTCGAGAGATTTGATCATGCGTTTCTGAGAGTGCGCGATCACTTGATTTAAAAAAGTTACTACACAAATTTCGGCAATTTGACGAAAGGCTTACTCGGAGCATTTTTCACGAAGCCATTTCGTCAAATACGACGAAAGTTTCGTGAGATTTGAGCATGCGTTGCTGAGAGGGCACATTTGAGATTAGCCTTATCTCATGATATTGAGTGTTTCTGAAAACTGAATAATCAGCGATCATTAGGTAATTTCAGTACCAAATGAAATTTTCAAGCAATTTCATGCATATCGCTCTATATTAAGTTTTGTTTCACAGTACTACTATATTTCTTGCTTAACATAACTACTAATATCTACAAGGCAGGAAAAAGGCACATACTGTGGTTTTTCTTAAATATAGAACAATTTTACATTCTTCTGCTGCTTATATATATGTGAACAATGAACAGTGAAACCTCACTTGACAAGAAAAAAAAAACTTAGCATGCAATTCTTTAGATTAGAAGTGAAATTCGCAGAAGCAACATTCGTAAACCGTAACATGTGCGGAACATATCACTGTTCACCTTCACCACTCTGTTAACATTCGTTAAATGTAACATTTTGCCTCATGAAAATGGTGTCAAGCATGTTCTAACACATGGAGTTCAAGCATAGCTAACGACCTAAACGGGTTATGGAGTAGAACTCACTGTCAACTGATTATCATGAACTTTTACATACACGTTGTCAGGGTTACAGAAAAGGACATAGGGCACCGTTCAGTCAGAAAGACAAAAGTTATTATTTTGAAAATGTCAACTAAGATTTCATTGCTGAGCACATTTTGAAACGCGGTATTGTTTGGTGTTATCAGACTTATAAAAAATGTCATCATGTCTGGCCCTTCAACCTGTACCGCACACGCTACAAGGATGTCAAAAGTTCATTTTTAGGACTCATTTGCTTACAAACATTGATTTGTTACCGTTTAATTATCTGTGCTTATTTCAACTTTAATAATATTGTAACTGAGTTAAGGTTTTCATTACTGTTCCTCTTTATTTTTTCTTTGAGCAATAGTTTGCTTTCAATTATTTTTTGGTAAGGTATTTTTAATGATTTATATTATGTAGCTTTTTTTTTGTAACAATTTAATCTCGCCTGTACTGACCCCAACAACCGTAATTAAATAAAAGTTGATACTTCCTGTATCGACCGACAAGCTGAATTCATTGACAAAATCTACATTAACGCGAGCGAAACCGCGGGTAAAAGCTAGTAGGTAATATTTTACGTTTTGCCAAAGCCAGTTCTTTTTCCCAAAAGCTGTTAAGAATCTGTACAATTGTCGTTTATTTAATGTCAAATGAGGAAATTTGATGTATAGCTGTGTAATGATTTGTTTTTATTTACTTTTTAGAGTAATTGTCTTTTAGAAAATGTTCATAAACTATTAATCTTGATAAAAATAATAAGAAAATTGAAAATAAAATTTGACTCAGTTCATTAAATTAAATGCATACATAAACCATTTTCATGAAAGCACTTTTTTAAAAAGAATATTTGTGAATCGTAAGTAACTTTATTGTGGCGGCAAAATAATAAATTTTCTTGGTCGAAGAAAGGAAATACGTGTTTTGGATAAAGAAGTCTAATTTCTTTAAAGAAACGATCAATTTTTATCCAAAAGGAAAGCCCATTATTCATTCCTTAAAGGTTCTGCCACTATTATTCAAACAGTAGATCGTTGTTTCAGGCAATCCATCTTATTCATGGGCTCTTCACCCTTCCCACTACTGTTACAAAAAGTGAAGCATACAGTTAAGTTCAATCCGTTACATTTTATAGATATGCATATTTTGAAAATGATCTACTTTTGGAACTTGAATGGAAAAAAAACCAAATTAAAATTAAGAATAGAACTGTAATTATTTATTATTTTAGTCATTAATTAAAATTTTATTGAAAAAAATAGGTTCTGACCATTAGAAAATTTTTACCTTTCACTTCTAGTGTTAAATGCTCTGCATTTAACACTAAATCACCGAAGCAGTCATTTTGGACCGGTTCGAAACTTTCAGTTAATAATTATGGCATTCACTTTTCCCAATATTATACTGTAAGTAGGACAAGTTGTACCATAAGTAGTAGACCAAGTAAGTAAGAAAAGTTGTACCATAAGTAGTAGGACAAGTAAGTAAGAAAAGTTGTACCATAAGTAGTAGGACAAGTAAGTAGGACAAGTTGTACCATAAATAATATTACAAGTGAGTAACTCCAATTGCACCATAAGTAGTAGGACAAGTGAGTAGTACAAGTTGTACCATAAGTAGTAGAACAAGTGAGTAGGACAAGTTGCACCATAAGTAGTAGGACAAGTGAGTAGGACAATTTATATCACAATTAGTAGGACAAGTAAGTAGGGAAATTTGTACCATAAGTAGTATGACAAGTAAGTAGAACATGTTGCACCATAAAAAGTAGGACAAGTTGCACCATAAGTAGTAGGACAAGTTTTACCATCAATAGTAGGATAAGAAAGTAGAACAAGTTGCAGCATACGTAGTAGGACAAGTTGTACCATGCAACCGAAAATAGTAACATAATAGATAACAACTTGATGCAAACTGAAAGTTCCAAAATGGTCAAAAACCGATTCGGCTGCTCTAGTGTTAAGGAATATTAAAGGGAGCCATTCCCATTCAAACGCTTAGCGGAAAAACCGCGAAAAACAGCCCTTGTTGGCTTTTCTCTTCGGTTTTATTTATGTCCGGATCCTGCATTACTTACTGAAGTACAGCAGATCTGCGTTCATTCGTTTTTTACGGGACCATTCCTTTCGAATGATTAATGCGGAAAAACGATGCATCTGGTCAACAAAAAACTTAATCCAGTTGTGAGAACGATGAATTAAACTTTACACCTTTAACCATAGCCCACACATTTATATTAGGGGCAGATGCATATCATGTCACGGGGCCCCACGGGTAGTTTGTCAACTTAGAAACAGGTACATAAAACTAAATCTTCGTCTTTTTTTTTCTCAAGCCGGAACCTTTTGCGACCTGGGTACTATGCTATGATACCTGGCACCACCCAAGTCGGGATCACTTTTAATGAGTAAAACATTTGAATATGCCACTTTACCGCAATTAAATACATGACAATAGAAAGATAGATACAAAGGCAGCAGAAAACAAATTGATTGACACCCGAAAACAGTAATGTCTACATAAATAGGCAGAGACAAAACAGTTAAGTACGATCTTCTCCTCTGTTTGTCAAACGATTTTCTTTTATTTAGTAGCTGCTGATAATAGTTTTAATAATACCAATGAGCATTCTTTTACTTATAGTTTTTTTTCTTCTATTTTCAACGTACATTTGAAGCCCCTTTTTTCCCGTCATACTTTCATACTGCCCCTTACATCCAAAATATTCACACAATACTCAATACATTTTTTACTACTTCTAATTCAAAGAAGAAGAAGTGTCAAGAACCAACTAAAGGAGAAAATGCAATTCATTAAATGAAAGTCAAAGCAAAATAATACTAATTTTAAGGTATCAGTTAATACATTTCGATACCTAAAAAGAGTATAAAACAATGTCGCTTCCGCGTCTGTGCGTGTAGATCATTAAAACTACGCAACGGATTTTAATGCAGTTGACACAGTGATTCAGGAGTAAGATTTACAGACCCGTTAGAAAAAATTCCTTTTAGGTAGTTAATTTTTTTTAAATTTTTCAATGATTTTTGCTACCAACTACATTTCAGTTACCCCCCAACGCACTGACGGACGGGTCTCGTCCGTGGCTTGCAAGCAGAGATCTGGGAAAATATTTGCCATTTTCGTTTGTCTATCTATTCTCGCACCCGCTTCACTTTTTAAAATAAAAAGAAAGCAAAACTACCTTCGTAACGCTCAGGGTATACTAATTATAAAAATATAAGCTTCAAAACATTACTTTCAGATTTAGTAATTAAAATTCCACAGTTTGTAAGACCCACAAATTTGCAGAAAACTGCGATAAAATCGTCGCACACTGACCAAATTTTAAAACGAATATGCCATTTCAATTCTCATGCTATGACGATTCTAAACATATTAACTTTGAAAAAATATTTTAAAAACTTCGTAAGATATGGTTAAAAGTTCATTTTCCATTTCAATAAAAAATAAGCCCTGACATCGGGTTTACGGACAACTCACGTTTTTAAAATTCAACACGGGCAAAGCCGTGCGGGTACCGCTAGTATCTCTACTAATAATAAAGCAGCAAGTATGTGTGTCTGTATGTGTCCGGCGTAGGGCCAAGGCCGTTCGGCGGATTTTCAAGAAATTTGGCAAGAAATTAGTTTGGGACATGGGGGTGTGATCCTCGGAGAGTTTTTTTTCCAAAATTCGAATTTGTTCTCTTTTTATTCCAATTTATCGCCGAAAATTGAATAAAATAATCCTTTTTATCGGAAGAAATTGTCGCATCCTTTAGAGCTTGATACCATTGAAAAGCGCGTAAAAAACTACCTCAGAAAGAGTTTTTCGCTACGTGCTAAAATTTGAAGCGTTTAAATTAACTAGAAAAAAAGTTATAAGCGTTTTTCTCTGTAGTTCGAAATTATTTTTTCAGGTTAATTAACTTTAATTTTGTTTGAATTGTTACCATGCCGATTGGATTGTGATCCTTTTCTTTTTTAACGAATTAAAATGTATTTCTTGCGGTTTTTAGCCTACTTTCCCGTAAAAGTAAAAAAAAATAATAATAAAGCATGAAAGAAGGCTTAATGTATCGTGAAAATATCGTTAAAAATCAAGAAAAGTCAAAAATAAGTGAAGTAATTAAATAAAGATTGAAAAATAAAAAATTTGAAAGTAGGGTATTGAGATGGGGAAAAAGTGTGTCTGTCGGTCTGTCGGTCGGTCTGTCTGTCTGTCGGTCGGTATGTCTGTCTGTCGGTCTGTCCCCCCCTAATAACTTTTGAACGAATTGTCCGATTGGAAAAATTCTTTTTGCATTCGAAAGATCTCGGCGAGGACATCTCATTTCTATATTTTACTTTTTGATTTGAACAATTTTTTGTTCAATTTTGAACAGTTCAAAAAATTTTAACATTAGCGCCTATGGACAACATTGAAGCAAATTCTGTAAACTCTGGGCACAAGAGCCAAGTTCCTATTGAAAGCTTATTGAAAGGAGTTCTCGGCGTGAAATATTGATTTGAACAGTTTTTATTCATTTTTCAACAGTTCAAAAAATTAACACAGAGCTTACGGGGAAATTTCAACCCTATATAAATCCTGATCTAACGGACCGATTTGCTTGGAACAAACTTTATCGGAAAGCTCTTATAACGTAGAACATGTAGAAATAGAAAGTTTATCCAGAACTTACGAGCCTATTTTGCTATGAAATTTTTTGATCGGGATTTTCAAGGATATTTCTCAGTGACTCAATGAGTGAAATAATGAATGAATGAATAAATGAAAGAGTGAAAGAATAAATCAATGAATAAATGAATGAGGAAAAGAATGAATGAATAAATTATTGAATAAATGAAAATATAAATAAATGAGTGAATAAATACATGAATGCGTAAATGAATGAATAAACACTTGAATGAGGTAACGAATGAATGAATAAATGCATGGCTGAATAAATGAAAGAATGAATGCGTGAGTGAATGAATATGTATTATCCGTTGAAAAAGGTATATTTTCAATAATTAGAACTAAAGATAAATAAGAAAGAGAGAGAAAGAGATAGCTAGATTATAAATTTGAATTTGGTGTATACGGGAAAGTAGGCTCGTATAGTTCTAGACGGAACTTCTTGTTATCATTTTGAGGAGCGGCCGATTTTTAATTTATTTATTTCTTTTTTTTTTTTAGATTTTGATTATTCTTTTCTTTAAACGAATTAAAATATTACACAGGGGTTTTTTAAAAAAATGTTATCCTTAATGGAGATTTTTGCTATTCCAACTTATTATTACTATTTACTTTTTTATTTCTAACGTGAATTAGCGCATATTTTATTTTCCTATTTGAGCTCGGATAAAAGGTTTTTTTTCCGCTTTCAAAGTTTTGCTTGCTGCTGTTTGCTTCTGCAAGCTCCAAACCTTCGTCTTTCTGTTTTAATGTCAATGAATAATATATAAAAATTCATTATACTAAAAATTTATTATTAAAAACTATTCTAATGGATTATAATCGTCCTTTTTGTGTGGCTACTTGAACTGAGCTTAAACATTTTCTTTTTCGTTTTATTTCGTGTCTTTCTTTCTTTCGTCCTCTTTTATTGTGTATGTTTTGTAAAAAAAAAATACTTAAATGTGTAGGATCGCTGGTTGATTGCCGTGGGCGGATATTTTTAATTATGTGGAATGCTGTACATTTTAATAAAATAACATAATTTAAACATAAAAAAGTTACCATCACTATGTACACAATGGCGAAACGACTGGTCTTTTCATTTTTTAACACGGGCATAGCCGTGCGGGTACCGCTAGTATATATATATATGATAAGTCAGTCAGATTGTTTGTTCAGTACAATGTCAAATGAAAAAAAAATACTATTTAAAGCTAACAATGCCTAATATTGTCTAATATAATATAAAGTGCGGTGACGCGTTATTTTGCTTCGAATCACCGTTTCGAAAGTTTGCTGATTTGAATTAGCGTTTTGAACTCTCAATTAAATTGAAAGTGAGTGTTTGAATTTCAAATTTATTCAGTAATAATAGGGGGGCATAAAAAAACTTTTATTTCTAATTTTCTTTACAGAATAAGGAATGCAGAAATGTACGGATAAGAAATAATCGTACATCTTATACAGAAGCCGCTTAAGTGTCTGTTTGTCGCTGATAGCTTATTCCGAATTTCTTACTCCGAGAAAACTGCAACGTGCTGCCATATACACAATTGCTTCTATATTGAAAACGACTAATAATAAAAACATTTCTTTAGCATTTTGAGTGAGGCATCGCTAGATTTGCAATCTCCGCTAAAAATTAATGAAACGCGAATTTAATTTAATCCTTCTTTCTTTGTCTTAATTTATTTATCGTCTGCACTTTTTATATATACTAAAGTGGCAGCGCTCTTTTTTCCAGTTTCGTTAAAAGTATTGTTTTGACGATGATTACGTTGGATATAAATAAATATTTTTCACAAACAATTTGATTATATAGTAAATAATATTTTTATGTTACATATTATTATAACTTAATTTTTTTTTCGGTACGTATTTTTTTCTGAAATTATTATATGTTTATTATTTACTCATTGAACTTTACTGTTCTACCTGATAAATATCTCTCTGTGATTTGATGTGCATTTCCGGTAACTAAGAGAATTGTATATTTATAATATCTAGAACAGCGGTTATTTCGTGTGACCGCCGGGCGTAATAGTTATAGATAATCTATTAATCGATTTAATGAGGAATGTAAAAAAAAAAAAAAAAAAAACAAACGGTTGTCAAACAGAAAAACTAAAATGTCTAAAAGTTGTTTAAACGTTCGAGGCTGTACTTGAAACACTTAATGTATTACGGTCAAACTTCAACAGCTGGGCGAGGTCTGGTATATTGAAAGCGATATGCTTGCACTTTTTTAGTTAGTTGAAAATTACATTGCAAACAGAAGGGTGGCGTACTGTTAAGGCAATGACTTCGCTCGCCAAAGTCGGTGGATTTTCACGATACAGAAAATCGTCAGCGCCCATGTCGGCATGTTAAAGATCCTTTGAGTATCCGTTTGGCTTGGATACCTCGGCTAAATTAAACTCCTAGTGCAGTTTCCCATCACTTAAAGCTCAGGTGCCACCATATAGGGGGAAACTGAGCGTCAAAATTCTTAAAATGGTAATGGCACCCGCGAATAGTGGTGCAACTTGAAAAAATGAATGCCTATTTTCTGGGAATGCACTAGCTCTGCAAATGTGAGGGACCATACACACTACACAGCCCCATAAGAATGAAAAAAAAAATTAAATGCACATTAAAATACTACTATTTTCTGCTTCGTTTAAAATAACTACTTTCTTGACACACACTCATAAAAGACAAAGAAAATTACAATAAACATTGTATACACTTACTTTGAGGTGAAAAAGTGTTGAGCTTCGGAAAGAGAAAAGTTTTCTCTTGTAACACTAAAACACGTGTGTCAAATATACTCTGCAATTTTTCGCCGAACATTGGTATTGCCTCATATTTTGTATCTCGAAAAAGGTAAACATTTACTGCTTATCAAAAATAAAGGTTTATATGGTTAAAAAAAAGAAAAGAAAATGTAATTTTTAGTGTTTGACCTTTAGTTTGCTTAAAGCGTCGAAAGGGTGGCGTAGTGGTAAGGCGCAGGTCTCGTACGCCCAAGATCGCAGGTTCGAACCTGGCCCAAGTCGGTGGATTTTTAAGACGCAGAAAATCGTCTGCGCCCATGTCGCATAATCGTGCGGCATTAAAGATCCCTTGAGTATCCGTTTGGCTTGGATACTCTCGGCTAAATTAAATACCTAGTGCAATTCGCATCAAATGAGAGCTCAGGTGCCGCTATCTAGGGTAAACTGAGTGACCAAATTGAAAAAATGGATGCCGATTACCAGAGCACGCACTAGGTCTTCAAAGGTTAATGGCCATACGCAGCCCCATTAGAAAGAAAGAAGTTAGCTTGATGCGTCATCAAAATTATTCTTTAAAAATCAGACTGAAGGGTAAAAAAAAATCTAAAAAAAAATGCAAAAATGTCGAGCGTTTACTTGCATTGAAAGAGAATTATTCATGCAATAATTCCTTTTTTCTCTTTATTTTTCCTAAGTTATTCATGAGCTCTCTTTTTTCAACGAACACTCGCTTTTGATGTCCCGGCAGGAGTTTTATTAGATTATAGATAAAATCTCCCTACTTTAGTTATTAAGTCACTTCACTTCCTTCACAGCTGTTCTCGAATAGCCTAAACTTTGATATACATTTTCTATTATTAATAAACTTTTGACGTGTGCTAGATTGCTTTGCGCCCGCTGTAGGACAAAATTCCACTTTAATCCGCTGCTATATATACTTGTCCAAAAATGCAATTAAGCTGTGTCGCAGACATAAGCTTCAGTTTTCGTGTAAGTGTTAAAAGAATCAAAACTGTAAGAAGATTTAAGAAGTACTGATTACTACTATTGCAGGAAGAAAACATAACTCAGTGGCAAATTTAAAACTAATATTTGTTTTAAGGATACATAGTTCTAGGGATAGTGCTCGTGACAGATATGGCATATAAAACTTTTCTATTTATGAAACTCTATATGGATGTTTTGCATCTAGAAGCTCCCTGTCGCATTGAAAAACGGATTCCAAGCAATCCCGAAACATATGTCTGCGTTTCAATGCTCATTTGTGCTTTAAACTAATGTGAAATTTTATTTCTATTATTGAAGTTACTTGTTTTTCTTTGAACTCCTCATTAACTGGTACAAAAGTATGTTGTTATTTGTAACCAAAACAAGCTTTAAACTTGGTTTGGTTATAAATAACAGCATACTTTTGTACTAGTTAATGAGGAGTTCAAAGAAAAACCAGTAACTTAAAATTTTTTTTGGAGAAAACACGGTTTGACTGTTTGCTCCTCATATATATAAATCTAATGATGGTATTGGCGGAGCCAGTCAAATACAGGGTGAAGCGTGGTAAATTGCTCTTTCAGAATTTACGCTGGGCGGAGCTGTTGGTCAAAGAGAGGGGAGAGTAGAAGTGGTTTATAGTGACCGACGGGAGGTTTATGTGCTGTTCAGTTGCCATAATGCAGGGGACACGTGAGGAGCTCTCATTTTGTGCTGAAGTGTATTTCTGGAATTCCGACTCGGTCATTGCAGTGCAGCGAGGTTACCGGACGTAACCCCATGCAATTTTTTTCTTTGGGGTTACCTGAAGTCGAAGGTGTATTACAACCGTCCCAGCACCATGAAAGACCTACAGAACAATATTGAGGTTAAAATTGCAAGAATACCGGAAGACATGCTTGAAAGAGTGCATGAGAGCTTCAGAAAACGTCTGCAGCAGTGTGGATTGTGAAGGTAGACATTTGCCAGATACACTGTTTAAAACCATGTAATTTGAAACTTCCATTACTGTCCGATATGATAAAAAAGTAAGTTTATAAGTGCTCATTATTTTTTTATTTCAGTTCTAAATCAGCAAATTACCGGGCCAATCCACCCTGTAGTAGCTGCTCAGCAGCCAATCAGAAGCGAGATCTCATCAGCGGCTCACGCGCTAAAATTCAAACAATTGGTTATTTTGACAACTCAAAACGACTTTTATGCGTTTCTTTTAGTTGAGTTATTTAAACTACTTTTACAGTTTATCCTTTGGGCTCGTATGTCTACTCTCAGACGCGAGCGCTTTGAAAGATAATATACCACACCATGGAGAACTATAAAACATAATTTTTACATAAAATTAAAACATTATTGTGTTACATATAACTACAGTTTAAAGAGGTATTAAAATTTTTTTATTTTTCCTTTATAATCTTGTATAGTATGTATTACTGTTCGTTCAACGAAAATTAATTCCGACCAGCATGACACCCATGTATAAACTTAATACGACCACAAAGGATTGAATATCTAAAGCGGCAGAAATTTTAGGGATATTTCAATAACAGACTTCAGACACTAAATATTTGTCATGCACTCATATTTAAAAAAAATTTTCCAAGGAAAGTACAGTAAAATCTGTAAAGTTGACTACCTTTGTAAGTTGACTACATGTCTAAATTGACCACCTTTGTAAGTTGACTACCTGTCTAAGGGGATCACCTTTATAAGTTGACTATCTGCCTAAGTTGACCACCTTTGTAAGTTGACCACCTTTGTAAGTTGACTACCTGTCTAAGTTGACCACTTTTGTCAGGAACGGAATTAGCACAATATTATACAATGATTCACGTACTAAATAAAGAACATGCGAAGCGAACTTCCCTAAGACTGGAATGGAGGATTCATTCTTTTTTGCCATGTGCAGAAGCGTCCAAATATCAAAATTACGTGGTCAAACTGTACATCACGTGGAAATTTCGATGCGTGAATTTGCACCAGTATTTTAAGATTAAAGAGAACTATAGAATTATATGTAGAACTCCCCTGATGAGATAAGGATTTTTAGCCTACTTTCCTGCAAAAGTAAAAAAAAAAAAAAGTATCAAGGAAAGCGTAATGTATCGTAAAAATGAAGAAAAGTCAAAAATAAGTGAAGCAATTAAATAAAGATTGAAAAATAAAAATTTGAAAGTAGGGTTTTGAGATGGAAAATTTGTGTCGGTCTGTCTGTCGGTCTGTCACCCCTTAATAACTTTTAAACGAATTATCCGATTCGAAAAATTCTTTTTGCATTCGAAAGATCTCGGCGAGGATATCTCATTTTGATATTTTACTTTTTAATTTGAACAATTTTAGTTCAATTTTGAACAGTTCAAAAAATTTTAACATTAGCACCTATGGGCAAAAATGAAGCAAATTATATAAACTCTGAGCACAAGCTGCAAGTTCCTATGAGCAAGCTTACTGGAAGAAGCTCTCGGCGTGAAATATTGATTTGAACAATTTTTGTTCATTTTTGGATAGTTAAAAAAATAACAGTGTCTACGGAGAAATTTAAATTCTATATAAATCCTGATCTAAATGACGGATTTGCTTGCAACAAACTTTAGCGAAAAAATGTTATGACGTAGAACATGTACAGATACGGAATTCAACCAGAACTGGGCGAGCCTATTTTCCTGTGCAATGTTTTGATCGGGATTTTTAAGAATATTTCTCAATGAATAAATTAATGAGTGAAAGAATGAATGAATAAATGAGTGGATAAATGAATGAGTGAGGGAAAGAATGAATAAATGAGTAAAGGAATGAGTGAGTAAAAGAATGAATAAATGAGTAAAGGAATGAGTGAGTAAAAGAATGAATATATGAGGGAATGAATTTAAAAAATAATAAATGAGTGAAAAATACGTGAATGAACAAGTGAATGACTGAACGGGTGAGTGAAGGAATATGTATTAACCGTTGGAAAAGGTTTATTTAAAGTAATTATGAACTAAAGCTAAACGAGAAGGAGGGAGAGAGAGAGAAAGAGAGGGAGAGATTATAAATTTAAATCTGGTACGTATGTGAAAGTAGGCTCGTATAGTTCTAGATGGAACTTCTTGCTTAAATCATAACTTACTGTTCGTGTTCTCGATTGGTGCTTCCCCCCATTATTGTCATTATTATTATTTCTGAAAATGAGAACAGTAAATAAAGCTAACGTACTATTCACAATTGTCACCGAAAGTACTTATCTTTATTAAGCCCTATTTCTCAGTGTTACGTATTAGGGTTTTCACTCTGACAGCAATAAAGGCAATTTAATGTTTTCCCAAGTTCCACATTTCTACCAACTAAAAACGCAAAACTATTATTTTAATTAACACTGTTCCCTAAGGAAGAAAGGAACGAATCCAATTTGTTTTTCAAACTCTGTCAGTGTGATGAATAGTGACATATGAAGAAGTGTCATTGTTAGTTAATTTTTTTTAACACACAATTAACCAAAAAAAGACTAAATAAATAAAAAATAAAAATAATTAAAAATTAATTGAACTTCCAATTTAAAAAAAAATAAATAAATAAATAAAAGGAATAAATGAATAAAAGAAATAAAATAAATAAAAACCAAAATTTATCTGTACCGTTAGTTCATAATCAATTAAGTGAGACATTTTAATTAAAATTCAGTCGCATAAGTTTATCAGGGTACCATAAGAAAACCCTTAACTTATTTGAATTAAACTTCATTCAAATCGAATTACAGCGAAAAGGCATAATTCTGCAACTTAAAAAAAAGAAAAATCATGTGTTGTTATACTTAACATTTAGCTGAAAAATAAGCAATGCATAAATAATGATTTAAAAGCATATTATTGCCATAAAAAATTGAATTCACTCTCATGTCTTTACATATACCCACTCGCTCTCTCCTTTTTTTCGCTACGATTCAAAAACAAAGAAATAAAACTTATAATAAAATTCTTAAAATAAAAATGCTTTGAAATTGCAATAGAGCAATGCTGGAGAACGGAATCGAATCCAACAGAAAATGCATCGGTTTTTTTTTTTTTTTGCAAAGGGAGCAAATTTTGTTGCAGCTTCAAATAACGTGAATGAAGTTTTCAATTCAAGTTTTTCACCAAACGATGTTGGATTGTCACCCAAATCAACGCCTCATTAGAAAGATAAATAACGCTTACGAAATTTGCATATATAAGGCAAATGTTATTTGAATGTTGATAATGGCGCTACTAACTCCGTTCTTTTTTGTCTAGTACAGTATTTCCAAAAGTGGTCCATATGGAACCCCAGGATCTATTCCGATGTACAAGGGGTACATCCAAACGAAAGAAAAAATTGGGGGTGCATTAGGTATAACGGAAAGCCTACTAAACTGGATCTTATCATCAAATTTAACAACCTAAGAACAAATTTTAAACCTAATGCACCAAGCACAAGTTTTCCAACGTTGATAGTTATCTTCTTATATATAAGCCTCTTAAGTGTCTGTCGCTGATAGCTTATTCTGAATTTCTTACTCCTTGGAAAACTGCATCGTGCTGCCATCTACACAATTGTTTCAAAATGAAAACAACTCATAATCAAAACAGTTCTCTAGAATTTTGAGTGAGGCATCGCTAGCTTTGCAATCTCCGTTAAAAATTAATGTAAACATGAAACTTATTTGATCCTTCTTGCTTTGTTTTAATTTGTTTATCGTCTGCGCTTTTTATATATATCAAAGTGGAAGCATTCTTTTTTCCCGATGCTTGTGTTGGATATAAATAAATATTTTTCACAAACAATTTGATTATTAGTAAATATTTTTTTTATTTTACAGATTATTATAACTTAGATGTTTTTTTTTCGGTAAGATTTTTTTTTTTGAAATTATTATGTGTTTATTATTCATTAAACTTTATTGTTCTACGTGATAACTATCTCTTTGATTTGATGTGCAATTCCGGTTACTGGGAGAATTGTATATTTATATTATCTAGAACAACGTTCATTTCGTATGACCGCTGGGCTTATTAGTTTATATAATAAGCATACAAATAAATAATTAGATATTAATTAAATATATCTCGGAAATTGTGTAAGTACCCATTCTTTTTGCGTTTGTAACTAGTAAAACTTTCGCATCAATAACAGGAAGACCTCCAAGAAAGACCTCCCCAGGAAATATTGACATATAAATTGAAATTTTACATAAGAGAAACCAGTTCTTAAAAACTTAATTCTTTTTAAAATTAAATTTAGCACTTTTCACCTGATATTTCCATACAATGTGTCCGTTTTTAACTGTTTTTGAAAAGGCTTAGCTGAAACTTTACCCGCAGTTTCATATTGTTTTGTAACGTTCAATTATAAATGTTGCAGTAATTGATTTTATATATTTTTTTATTGTTCCGAATGACCCTTAGGGTGTACAAAAAACGGAAAAAAATGACAATGTTCCTGCGAGATAAAAAAGCTGGGAACCTGAGGTCTAAGTGCAAAGCTTAAATAGAGGAAATCTGTTAGATAAATGTAAAAGCTTTTTTTCAAATTTCGATCATATCCGCACAACACCTTCTCAGTACTAAGGTTTTACTTTTTCGACAGTAATCGTTACAGTTACCTAACTTCACTACGGTTTTTGTTTTTTAGTGTTGAGTTAGCATTACTATAACTCATGACGTAATATGTAGGATTAAACGAAATTCGGTACACATATACATCTTGATAAGAAGTAATGTTGATTGAATTTTGGCGCCATTTGCTACAAAGGAAGGGGAGCAATCGAACATTTCTCCTCGCTGAGCGTATATTTTAAGATTCAAACAATTATATTCTGGCGGCAATCACACTAAGGGAGCAGAGACTTTGTTCTGTATTGTATTGTTGTCATTTGACCTACACTTTAATAAATAAAACTTTTAGTTATATTTTTCGCATTTTAAGGCTTCGCTGGTAGCAAAAACCTTTTAATTTGTTTGTCATGGTTTAAAATATTTTTTAAATATATATATATATATATTTAAATATTTGCATCATAATAAGAATATTTGGCGAGTAGTAATATGCATATGAAGGATATAAAAGAAAGTTTCGTAATGACCACAGCAGACTAGTTTGTTACTTTGAATTCAAATTATTTTCTTACTTAAACAAAGAAGCACTGCTTTAATAGAATTCATTTTGAATGAAGCTATCGATCTCAGCCCTTAGCATTGATATATTTAAAGTACAAATGCCTGGCATTCTGGTGAATAATAATAAAAAAAAGACTCCTTTTCTTAAGCTAATCTTATTAAAAATTCATTACATTCTTTTGATTATATTCTATACATCACCTGCAAAAACAAATAGAGCGAGTATTGTCACAGAACAATAACTCTTTCTAGAAACCCTAAGGTAAACTAAAGACTTAGAATAAATAAGAAAAGTTTTCTGCTCTTATTCCAATTCAGAATACGCTCGAGAGGAAAAAAGAAACTGTTTTGGCGCACAGAAAATGTCGTTAACAAAAAAAGTAACACACATTTATTTTTGTTTTTTTTAACCGTTTTTCTTCTTATCATTGAAATTTGCTATTGATTGAAAAATAACCTTGCTAGCGAATGAAAAGACAGGAAATACTAATGAGATAAATGAAGTGAAGGAGGTGTCATAATATATTAATCCTTTACAAAGCCATTTTCTTCTAGTGTAGGTATATTAGAATATTTTTTGGATTTAGATTGATTTCGAAAAGGGCAGTTATATGTATTTCATGAGATTTATTGATTTCAACAAATGCTTGGGCATTGAAAAAGGGGTTCTCTGAAATCTCGAAACACGTGTCGGCCTCTTTTGCAAAATTTGCGCTTAATGAACCGTTGTATTTTATTTTTTACTTTCATCCATATCCGGGACCGCGCCGACCATATGTCCAAGGTCATGAGGTGTACGACCAAGGAGCCGAGTAATAAAAAGAGCTAAACCGTGAATCACAAGGCGCAAGAAAAAGAAACCCGAAAACACTCCCCCCCCCCCCCCAATAAAACTCAAGAAACCATTAGGTTGGGTTTTTCTTAAAAAAACCCGCCTGTTTTTTAAACCCTAAAAAAGGCGTTCAGCTATAATTCGCAAGACGACTCCTATCAAGCGTGGTGTAGCCGATTTGTTCTTAATTATTTTTATAGTACTTAGAATACTCAATAGTTTGATACATCTACAGTGCGTATCGAAATGATAGGTCCATCAGTAAAAACGAAATTCATGTTGGGAAAAAAAATTATTATGCATTAAGTACTATTTTATAATATACTCTAGTTCATCCAATGAAAAAATAATGCTTAAATAATATACAAATCATATTAATGATAAACCAAACAAAAAAAATTGTGAAATTGCTGTTTCAAAAAGATAGGTCCTGTGAACCAAACATTAAATCAATAATCAATTATTAGAAAATTTTCCCACCTTTTTTCAAAATGAGCTCATAAATCCTATTCGGCATGGTTTCTACAAGTTTTTGCAAACAGCTGGTCTCGATTTTTTCCCATTCGGAGGAAATAGATCTTTTTAAGTCTGTAGTACAGTTGTATTGCCTTCCACCTGCATATACTGCTCTTGCGAGTATGCCCCTCATGTTTTCTACCGGATTCAGGTCCGGGCTGCAAGGTGGCCAATCGGTAATATGCATACCATTATCCAGGAACCACTCAAAAGTGGACTTTGCAGTATGAACAGGAGCATTGTCCTATTGGAACATGAAGAACGGCCCTCCAATGTACTCTGCTTGTGGAAGAAAATGTTGTTCGAGCAGCTGTTGATAGCCTGCAGCATTCAAGCGATTGTATACAATGCTATATCAGTTTTTCCTATGCGTCCGAAGCCGGCCCACACCATAGCGGAACCACCACCAGCTTGCATCTTCTCTATCTCTCTATCGTTACGCAGATCATGCCAGTGATATTGCCAGAGATCTGGACCATCCAGATTGAATTTTTTTTCATCACTGAATATCACTCGATGCCAGTTTTCTTTCCAGGACATCACTTCCTGTGCGAATTTCACTCGCTTTTCTTTGTGATTTTTAGTCAATTTTGAAGCCGCTTTCCTCTTCCTGTAAACTAAACTACCGAACTTCTTTATCACTCTATGGACCGTTGATTTTGAAATTGCAGGAACTTGTTTTCGGGCCAAAGTGGATAAGCTCGTATTTCCAAATTTTAACTCCTTTACAATAGTCCTTCTTTGTCGGGGTGTCACTTTTGACGGCCGACCAGATGATTTTTTCTTACCATAAGCACTTCTAAGTCGCAAAAAATTGCTTACGACATTATGAGATCTGTTTAAAAGTTTAGCTATTTCTCTGTTCGATTTTCCACACTTCTTAAATGCTTCAATTTTCCCCTGTTCAACCAACGAAAGACTGCAACGACGACCCATTTCGTTTGATTACAATGTGGTGTTCAACTCCGTTTAAATACTTCCACGGAAGCCCGCGTAGTCCCATAGTAAGACTTAACTATGATGATTATGCAAGTTTTATGGAAAAAAACGTTTTGGTACAAGGATTTATAAAGGCGGACCTATCTTTTTGAAACGGCTTCAAAATAAAAATTTTCATAAAATAAATAAAAATTATTTATTTTTAACAAATTGCTTTCTAGATAATTATAACGATTATTGTTGAATTATCTGTACCAAAAAAACAGGAATTATTCTCAATTAACAGTCGAAACATTGAAAAATGCGGGTGGACCTATCATTTCGATACGCATTGTATTAGCCTATTCTACAGAAGATACTCTGCAGTAGATTAAGACCATCAATATAACAACTTGACTCAAGTATTCAAACACTGCACAATTACTGCAAAGTAAAATGGCCGCAAAGTAAAATGCTTGTAAAATGGCGTTGAGTTGCAAACAAACCCGCTGATTTTCGGAGACGGAATTTGCTCGGGAATTTCGGGAAATAAATCCAGAACTTTGGGCGGGTAATATTGGGACTTTGACATATGATACTGGGCATAAGCCTAATGCATGATTATATAAAGTTGTTTTTTCATGATGTCAAGTCTTGTTTTTCCGATAACAAGTTGTTGAGTTGAAGCAAGTTGTTCAGCTACAAATAATCTTGTCAGAGCAGCTTTTTTGAACCAGAACTTTTAAATTGGGTCCTCAGTGGCTGAGCGGTCTAATCGACTGGTTCCGGTACCTGCCTGCGCGCAGTGAAGAGGCGTCGGTTCGATTCTGACATTCCCCTGTGATTGTATTTCCTTCTCTGTGTAGTAAATCTGTTGTACTGTCTTGCTCTATTTGTCACATTAGAAGAGAGTTTGATGCACATCCTTGAGAATAGCAAATAAGCTCTAATATGTGACCTGAAATGGTCGTTAACGAACAAACTTTTAAATTCCTAGTTTATGTAAAATATATATTTATATATCTACACAAACTGATCTGATAACAATAATCATCAATCCAATGTAGGTAATCTTAAATTATATCATCAGGTATTATTACGAATCGTATCATTTAGTATAATCTTTATAGAGTTTGTTACTGAAATGTTAAAATTAAGCTTCTAAATATTTAATTGAAAACCAATAAAAATACTGTTCGCGCCATTTAGTTTGTTGTTGCTCTTTGTCAGACTAAAGGCTATGTAAAAGGATAAGTTTAAAAATTTGAGTACTTTGCATGTTGGCCATTGAAAAAGAATTAAATAGAAATTTTTGAAGAAAATGTTTAAAAGGGAATTTTATTTAATTTCTTATCAAAACATTTTAAAATTAACTGAAATTTTCAAAATTTCCTTCTTAAAAAACCTAATTTATCTCCGAGACTAAACACAACTTTTAATTCCTTTGTAACGCTACATCATTGGCAATGTACGCGTATCTTTGGTGAAGTATATGATTTCTTCTCACGCTATGAATGTTCTTTCCCACATGTGTGATTTTAAAATCTATCTTGTGCTAACCGACAAATGTCATACTTGTTTAGACACGGAAATTGTCTACATTAAAATGAATAAAATTATTAAAAAAAATAAAATCCCTATTCGTAAGTGCGATACTGCAACATAGGAAGTAAAAAAAAAATCTAAGATGAAAGCGAAGGACAGGTGTTGTTCAATTGAGTCTCTGCATCAGTACAGGAAAAGAAATGCTCAACACACAACTAGAACTGATCATTCACAATTTTTAGTTGTGTGTTGAGTATTTCGTTTAGAGCACTGATGAAGAGGCACCATATTAGCCTCAAAATATATTTTTGCATTATTGTTTTAAAAATTTGTGCTTTATTTCGTTTTGTTTTTCCTTGTACTTATACGAAGTTCTTGTGTCGCAAAGAATATTAAAAACTATTTTGAAAAGTAGTAAATGTGATGTAAGTTAAATTTTTAAATTTTAAATTACGAAGGAAAACTACAATATAAAAATATAAGCAAAAGGTATAACACCCCGATATTAAAGCTGAATCCACAAATAACTTAATAAAACTACTCAAACAAAACGTCTAGAGGAAAAGAATTAAAATCTTTACTCTTCATTAAACTTTTGGGAAATATCTCCGAACAAAAGATTTCATACAAACTTTACATTCAACTTAAATCCTGTTCTGAAGTTTTTGAATACAATCCGTAAATTGGTGCATTTTAACAGCGCCAAACAACAAAGGAAATGTGGTTCGATATTATTTTGGATATATTTCACTCCTTCTCTATTCATCGATAAAATTGACTTGAGGAATTATTTCATGAAAGAAACACCGTTCATAGCAGCCTTTTCACTATAGGAAAGAAAAAAATGTTTTCAGCAAATTTAATTGGTTTCTCTTCTTTAGGATTTGAAAATAAAATTTACATAAAAAATCTTTTTCCAAAAATACAGATATTTTTTATTCGTTTTCAATTTTGTATTTTTCATTTACTTTTTTTCTCCTTAGAACAAGAAGATTTAGTAGTATTTTTAAGACAGAAGCAAGAAATATATTTCAGGTGAAAATGTTTTTTTCTTTTCACGAAATCTTTTCATTCAAGTTTTTTTTTGGCTACACTGAAAATCTCACTAAACTTCATTAACTTTACTATTCTGCAAATTTTCTATTTTATGTAGAAGTTTTATTTAATGCATTGAGAACATGATATATTTATGTTCTTAGTGTTCATATATTAAAAAAGAAAAAACCAAGAAAATCCATTTAGAGATATGCGAGCCTACATTCCCGTATACACCAATATGAAAATAATTATCTATTTCTCCTTCTCATTTAGCTTTAGTTCTCAATTACTTAAAATATACCCTTTTCAACGGTTAACCTCTTTTGACCATAAAACTAAGCACAAACAATTTTGACGCAATTTTTTGATTCTCTGATTTAGAAAATGATTACAAAACAAAATAACTAAAAAAATAATTTTTTAAAATTTTAATTAATAATTAATTCCCAATTTCCATGTTTTCCATGTTTAGAACGAAGTAAACTATCTGTTGATTCATTTCAAAAACAATTGGGTGTTTTAGCTTTCAAATTGCACAAACAGTAGTTAATAAACAGTATTTTAAAATGTACCCAATTGGGTACACTTGGAATGAAGAGGTTAATGCACATTCATTCATTCCTTCCCTCTTCTATTCATTCATTCATTCAGGAATATCCTTAAAAATCCAGAAGAAAAAGTTTCGTGGGAAAGTAGACCCGTGTAGTTCTGGATGAATTTCGAGTCTGTACACGTTCTACGTCGTAACATCTTTTCTATAAAGTTTGGGAAAATAGCAGGATTTCTATACTATTGAAATTTCCGTACTGGCGCTAATGTTATTTTTTTAAACTGTTAAATATTGAATAACAAATCGCTCAAATCAAAAAATGTATTCCCTCAAAAATTTTCCTGTTGAGAGCTTCTTCCAATACGCTTGTTCAAAGAAACCTAGATCTTATGCCCAGGGTTTACTTAATTTGCCTCGTATTTACCCACAGACGCTAATGGTAAGATTTTTCGAACTATTGCCAAATATCAAATCAAAGAGTAAAATATGGAAATGAGATATCCTCACCGAGACCTTTCGAATGCAAAAAGAAGCTTTCGAATCGGATAATTCCTTTAAAAGGTGTAGGGGGGCAGACAGACAAACCAACCGACAGACACATACAAATTTTCTTCATCTTAAAAACCTACTTTCAACGTTTTTTATTTTTCATTCAATATTTATTTAATTACTTAAAAATAAGAAAAAGTCAAAAATAAGTTAAGTATTATTTTTTCGATACATTAAGCCTACTTTCATTATTCTTTTTAAAAAAAATATCTGGGAAAATAGGCTGAAAAGGGTGTGATTCATAATTCATATATTTCAAAATTTTGAATCAATATTGTCACTTGGTTTTACATGACTTATAAGAGATTGGGAAAACTCGAAAAACAAATAGCAATATGAAGGAAAGTAATATGTTTCAAATTCGCGAAGTCGCCGGGTTTGAGAATTTCATATTTCAACTTTTACTGCCGCCTTCGAAAATTTTAGTGTTTGAAAACCTTGTATAACAGAAAAACTTCGCGTTTTAGTATGAGATTTTATTTTTCTTATGGGACCTGGAGGAGTAGTAAAATGGTTCGAAAGAACTTTGTTGGACATTATATGTTCTGTGTGGACACTATTCCCATGCAGTGCAAATAAAGAAGCAAGCAGCAAGACTGGCAGATTCAAATGAAAAATATGGCAACGATATTGCTGCAAAGACTTTTATTCATACACAGTGGGTCAAAGATTTTTTAAGACTAGGTTTATAAAATAAAAATTAGTAATTATATTTTTTAAAGTATTTTTATTCAAAATAAGCTTCATCGGCTTCAATACATTTTTTACAGCGGTTTAACAACGATTATGATGTCTGTTCCAGTTCACATTGTGGGACTGCCTGCCACACTAGGGTTGTTTGTATAGTGTCAATGTTATCCAAATAAAAATTAAAAAAAAAGATAGACAAATAAATTGAGGCTTCGGCAGTGGATGAGCTTATATCTAAGGAGTTTCACGAATGCTCGATAACACAGATAGCGCCACTGTAAGCTTTGTTCCAGCGGTAGATTTAAAAATTCTTTGACACACTGTGGATAAACAGCTTTGACGCGAGCTTTGGAGGTAGTCTCAAAATGTGAGCTGGAACAGGCATTCGAATCGTTGTTAAACCGCTGTAACAAATGTATTGAGACCGATGGAGTTTATTTTAAATAAAAATACTTAAAAGAATATAATTACTATAAGACAAAATGATCAAAATACTTTGTGCAAAAATGTAAGTACAAAGAAAAACAACGTGAAAAGCACAAATTTAGATTAAAATTAACGCAAATAGCTATTTTGAAGCTACAAATGGAGCCTCTTCATCAGTGCATAAAAGAAGAAGAAACGCTCAACACACAAGCATGGAAGCTGTGAGTGAACAAGTCAAAAAACAGAGAGACACCGGTATTTATACCAAATGTGTCGGATTAGCGATTGACCAATCAGAGGCCAGGAACAAGGCGGGAACAGATCCCGAAGGAAAAGGCGGGAAACGAATATGTAAATTGCAGGAGAAAACCAAAAAGGGAGAGAAAAATTATAAAAATTATAAAAATTGTTTCCAAATGTCAGGAAAATATGGAGTGCTGGAAAAATCATTTACTACAGAATGAGAATTTTTCCAAATGTGATAAGCTTCCCAAAAATCAAGTTCATAGACAGAAGAGCATTTGCTGATAATTCTAGCAGAAGAAAATTCAAAACAATGATTTAAAGTCCAACAATGCTGGGCAATGGAAGAACGTGCAAGTTCTTTACGCTTAACATAATTTTCATGTTCTTTCAGACGGTGCTTTAAGGCACGTTTAGTCTGACCTATGTAAAACAGACCACATTTGCAAGAAATACTATAAATACCCCAGTTGCTGTGCAAATCAATGGGATACTTCAAATTTGTAAATTTTATTTTATTCACAGGGGAAAATGCAGTATCAAACCCAAACTTCTTCAATATTTTAGCAATTTGCTGACTGATTTTTGGATAAAAAGGTAAAATAATAGTATAAGCAAGGCTTGCACTTAGAAACATTGCCAGAAGGTGAAGGCTTAATTAACCTGTTATAAATAGAATCGACGACCTTAGGAGAATAACCACGATCCAAAGCCACAGCCTTAATGTACGAAAGCTCAGCATCCAAAGAGTTAGAAGAGGAACATATCCTCAAAGCACGGAAAACAAGAGCCTTGAAAGAGGCCAACTTATGGTTTGGGGGGTGAGAAGAACATTTATGAGGAGGTAGTGTAACAGCAAAGGGCTTACGAAACACTGAAGTCATAAAATCATCATTACTTTTAGTAATTAAAACGTCCAAGAATGAAAGAGAACTATCAACTTCCATTTCAATAGTGAATTGAATGCAAGGATCAATGGAATTAAGCTTATCAAGTAAATGAACAATATCCACTTGCTTCTGATCAAGCAATACAAAACAATCATCAACATAACGGACATAAAAAGGGAACTTTATGGTTTCGAAAAGTTTAGTCTCAAAATAGTGCATATAAATGTCACTTAAAATAGGGCTTAAAGGATTACCCATAGCTAAACCTTCAGTCATACGAAAGTACACCCCCCATCAAATACAAACGTATTTTGCTCAAGACAAACACGAGTGAGAGAAATAAGTTCTTCAATCTCAAAACTAGAGAAATGATATTCCGAAGTCTCAATTTAAGACAATCCAATGCGCCATTAACCGGTACATTGGTGAAAAGCGAGTTTACATCAAAGGAAGCCATAGTTAATCCAAAAGGTTTGAAATCACGAAGCTTATGAACGAAGTCAACGGAATTTTTAACAGTGAAAGAATTGCCATTCAAAAGAGGAGAAAAGATTGAGACCAAGTGTTTAGCAAGTTTATAAGAAGCAGTATTAATATTGGAGACAATAGGACGGAGAGGTATACCAGGTTTGTGGACCTTAGGAAGAGCGTAAAATCTGGCACAGTGTGCGACTGAAGGAATCAAAGACCTTTTTGAAGAATCGCAAATGACAGGAGAAGACTTTACAGCCTTACTAATCAAATTTATCTCACTAGTGCTGGGGTCTTTGCGAAGTGAACCATAAGGACCAACCTTAAATAAATCATTACATTTATCTAAGTAAGAGTTTTTATCTATAACCACAATTTGACCACCCTTATCAGCCTTAGTGATAACCAAATCAGGATCAGAGCACAAGTTTTTGACATTTTTGTGCATTCATTTACTTGATAAGCTTAATTCCATTGATCCTTGCATTCAATTCACTATTGAAATGGAAGTTGATAGTTCTCTTTCATTCTTGGACGTTTTAATTACTAAAAGTAATGATGATTTTATGACTTCAGTGTTTCGTAAGCCCTTTGCTGTTACACTACCTCCTCATAAATGTTCTTCTCACCCCCCAAACCATAAGTTGGCCTCTTTCAAGGCTCTTGTTTTCCGTGCTTTGAGGATATGTTCCTCTTCTAACTCTTTGGATGCTGAGCTTTCGTACATTAAGGCTGTGGCTTTGGATCGTGGTTATTCTCCTAAGGTCGTCGATTCTATTTATAACAGGTTAATTAAGCCTTCACCTTCTGGCAATGTTTCTAAGTGCAAGCCTGCTTATACTATTATTTTACCTTTTTATCCAAAAATCAGTCAGCAAATTGCTAAAATATTGAAGAAGTTTGGGTTTGATACTGCATTTTCCCCTGTGAATAAAATAAAATTTACAAATTTGAAGTATCCCATTGATTTGCACAGCAACTGGGGTATTTATAGTATTTCTTGCAAATGTGGTCTGTTTTACATAGGTCAGACTAAACGTGCCTTAAAGCACCGTCTGAAAGAACATGAAAATTATGTTAAGCGTAAAGAACTTGCACGTTCTTCCATTGCCCAGCATTGTTGGACTTTAAATCATTGTTTTGAATTTTCTTCTGCTAGAATTATCAGCAAATGCTCTTCTGTCTATGAACTTGATTTTTGGGAAGCTTATCACATTTGGAAAAATTCTCATTCTGTAGTAAATGATTTTTCCAGCACTCCATATTTTCCTGACATTTGGAAACAATTTTTATAATTTTTATAATTTTTCTCTCCCTTTTTGGTTTTCTCCTGCAATTTACATATTCGTTTCCCGCCTTTTCCTTCGGGATTTGTTCCCGCCTTGTTCCTGGCCTCTGATTGGTCAATCGCTAATCCGACACATTTGGTATAAATACCGGTGTCTCTCTGTTTTTTGACTTGTTCACTCACAGCTTCCATGCTTGTGTGTTGAGCGTTTCTTCTTCTTTTATGCACTGATGAAGAGGCTCCATTTGTAGCTTCGAAATAGCTATTTGCGTTAATTTTAATCTAAATTTGTGCTTTTCACGTTGTTTTTCTTTGTACTTACAATATAATTACTAGTTTTTATTTTCCACTACCTCCAAAGCGCGCTTTGGAGGCAGTCCCACAATGTAAGCTGAAACAGGCAATCGAATCGCTGTTAAACCGCTGGAACAAATCTATTGTAACAAATGTATTGAAGAGCGAGGTGCTTATTTTGAATAAAAATACTTAAAAATATATCATTACTAAGTTTTCTTTTATTTTATAAACCTAGTCTTAAAAATTCTTTGACACACTGTGTGGAATGAAAATCAAAACATGTACGTATGTCAGTCAAAAATATGTTTTTACACACTCGTAAAAAATCGAGGAAAAGGATATTTTTTAAAACTCTCTAATAAGCGCAAGTAATTTATCAGAAAACAAATTTTCTATTTTTTTTTAAAAGTAACATCGAAATTTTAGTAATAGCTCATATAATAGTATTTCAAATCTACCATTCTTTTAGAAAATCCGAGTAAACATCAAATCAAACGAACCACTACCCCCCAAGATCAATTTCTTAAATCACCTATTCTTGAGTTTCTCTTCTTCTTGAACCTCCTTTTATTTATCCCCATTTGGTTGTAAACTTTTCAGTTTCCCCCAAGTCCCACCTCACTGATGGGGAATTCTTTGCCTGCACTAAAGCAGAGCAGCGATCACATTACTCGAAATGCTACTTTGAAAGAGGAAAAATTGCAAAAGAGGGAAGAAGGTTAGGGGAAAATAATAACGGGAAATAAACAAAAGTGCTGAGTGGTTGAAAAGGAAAGTGTAAAATAAAGAGGGCGCTGTTTCCAAATCCTGTCGTAAAATATTTCCATGTCATTGGTTGGAAGCTGAAGTGAGAGGTTACATAAATTTTGAAGTCCTTTTCCCGTCTTACAGTGAAAACTTTTGTCTTCATGGAGTTAATTCTTTGTCTCAGTGGCATTAACTTCTGTCTCAAATCATTCATTCTTGGAAAGAAAACTAATGACTCATTGCGATAGATGTTTGACATTCAACTCGCAATTAATAAGCAAAATAATGTTTGCCGTGAACTCGAAAAACTTTATCATAGTACTGTTTCGTTTTTTACAAAAAATCTCGATCGATTTTTTTAATGCAAAAAGTTAAAAGTTTTATTTTTTTATTGAACTCACACAATGACTGTTCTGCAACAGACTAGATTAGTGGTTCCTAACCTTTTTCCGTTGCGACCTTTTTTTTTTTTTTTTGAAAGTTTAACATGTTGAGGATGGCCGTGTACCACCGATAGCTCATATGCTAATGATTTATCTGGCGGCGTGCAGCACTGGTGGCTCACACACGAATGATTCATCCGGCGGCGTATACCACTGGTGGCTTACATCAGCTATAGTCTTATAACACTGTTTTGATAGCTGAAAAAACTTAATGTGGTTTGAAAAAAACCTTTTCTACTGACAAAATGAAAATCTTATTTTTACAGGTAGCAAAAATCAGCGCCGTCCTCAACGTGTTAAAAGACCACGAATTCCTCCAATTATATATATATATATATATACAAGGTGTGTTCCATAAGTACTGCGACCAAATTCATAAAAAAATGATTTATTAAACATATTCGTACAGTTACCTAAAAATCTTCAAAATAGCACCCTCCTGCGTCGATACATTTCTGGAGGCGTTGTTTCCAGGCCTGGAAGGCCTTCTCCGGGATGACCTGTAGAGCGGATGTAACATGAGCCTGGATGTTTTTAATCGTGTGCCAATGTTTCCCTTTCAGGACTCCTTTTAAGCGGGGAAACAAAAAAAGTCTGGGGGAGCCAGGTCAGGACTGTAGGGAGGCTGGGGAACCAATGGGGTGTGGGTCATGGCCAAGAAATCGTTAACAACGAAGGCGCTGTGGCTCGGCGAGGTTATCGTGATGAAGTTTCCACGCATCCTTGATGTCACTTCGACAGCGGGCAACCCTCTTTTTCAGCCTTTTGAGCACTTCCAGGTAAAAAGCTGCGTTCACAGTAGTCCCGGTAGGTACGCCGTGTTACGTTAAGCTCAAAATGGGTTAATATATTACGGTGAATTTCCGAAATTTGGAAAATGTCGACAATCACCGGTCTGATGGATGGTCAATGTCGACATTCACCGGTGATTGTCGACATTTTCCGATTTCAGACATTCCATTTTTACGATAGTGTGTTGACAATAATATGATTCGTTAGACTGCAAGCTGCCTCGAAGTCCAACCCCACCATAAATTTGTTTAATTTATTGATTTTGTTTATTTCAGGATACTACCACTGAAAAAAAAAAAAAATCTGTTTCTGAGAAGCAAGGGTTTAAAAGTACATTTTTTTGGCTGATATGACATAGAATGACCCGATATGGAAAACGACTCGAAATGGCATACAATTGCCTCAAAATTGCGTACAAGCCCTTTTTGGAGCATCTACAAGCAACCGTTATTAGAGAAACTGAAGCATTTGTTGATCTTGGAGCATTAATTAGTCGTGACTTCACGTTTAGTCAGAAGGGCAGCATATTAAATGACAAACGGGGCTAAAAAAATGGTTTGGTTTATCAACGGGGCTCTTTTTAACAAGACTAAGGAAGCTATATTGTCATCAAATAGAAATTTGGTAAGTTTATTGGTAAGTGGTCCTTTTGACTTAAATTATGAGGTCTTGCTTAAAAGACTTAATATGTATATGTTTATAGACTAGAGCAACAGAGAGTTAGAGGGAACATGATTTAAGATATTTAAATTCATTAAAATGGAAAATGTTGATTGGTTAGATTTATGCTCAGAAAGTAGAGCCAGAGGTCATTGTTTTAAACTTTTCAAATTTCAGGCTAATATTAAAATTAGGAAAAAGGGCTACTTCAATAGGGTTATAGAAAGTTGGAATAGTTTACCGGAAGCGACTGCTACTTGCATGGGGTAAAAAGTTTCAAGGTAGGCTAACAACATTAAATATTTTTTTCTTTAATATTTATCGTATCTGACTAAACGTTAATAGGTTTATGTGAAATAATATAAATAATGAAACTGGTCTACAGTGGTTCGCTACCAACCACCAAGTTATAATTTTTATTATTAATTTATATGTTATTTAAATACCAGCAAGTAAAAAAAAGTTCCACCACGTCACATTTTTGCGCAACAAAAAATTGAGCTTTCTACTATTTTTCATGATTTTTGTGTTTCATTTTGCAACCCTGTCTTCTGTTGCTCTACAATCCCGCCGTATCTAGTTATTTCTGGCATCCCATTATGTAAACATTCTTTGTTGAATATGGTTGCGTGTTTTTGTTGTTCTACCTCTAACACATATCCCCTGTTACTGTCAGAAGGAATGGATTTAATCCAATGTTCATCCACCTGGCTTGCCCATCCATCCATTTAAAATCTCCACAAGATAGCGGCTGAGACATTGCCCATTAATAAAGATTGTTTGCATCTAAATACATAATGTACTTAGATGGTTTTGTGGGATCAAAAGTTGTATGGTTCATGTTGAAAATGGCAAATTTTGAGCGTAGACGTGGCAAAACTATGGAAGATAAGTTTTGTTACATTTGGTGCATGGTTTATTTCAAAACCTGAGGGTAGAAGAAGTGAATAAGGCTTGTTTCTTTGACATCGGGTGCGAAGTTGGTGACCAAATAAAAGTTGGGCTTCTCACGTGTGTTTCGTAAGTTGCAATGGGGTTCTTGTTTAGTGGACGAAAGGCAAATGGAGCTCTTTAGCCTATGGTCATAATGGTGTGGTGAGAACCTTCAAATCATTTTGATGATTGTTACTTTTGTCTTACAAACACAGAAGGATATTCTAAAAAAACAAATACATAAAGTTCAATATCCGAATATCCCATGTGCATTCCGACCGGTTGCTCACGACGAAGATTTACCGGTACCAACTGCACCAACGAACTGGAAAGATATTAACACTCATGATGCGAGTAACATTGAAGACATATCCAAAAAAGATGTTGCTGAAGATACTTGTGACCCAAGCTTCAAACCTGAGACTTGGTGTAAACACCATTTTATTCGTTAAAATTAATTGAATAATTTGGTGCGCGAACCAGTTGCCCAGCTTCAATGAAACAAACGTATGCCAACATGGTGACTCCTAACTGCAACTAAGTATAAACAGTTCAATTGGTGAATTTTTGGAGATTTAAATGTTAAAATATATAATAAAATTTTATATAATTTCTCAACTAAAATATAATTATATTAAAAATTAATGAGATTAATCATGATAAAAAATGTGATTTAACTGAATTTGTGAGTTCCTTCGAGGACTGTTTGCTAGTCATAACAAAAAAAAAAAAAAAACTGTACGTGTTACAACTTTAATACAATTACATACAATTTCTAAGCTTCGAAATTAGTGAAAAATAGTTAATTTCGTTTCTGTTAGGAGAAAAATGCTTATTTTTGTCTATTAGGGTTATTATTCAAATTAACAATACTTTACTTTAAAGATAGCTAATACAATAAATAATATTGCTCTTTCTAAAGGGAACCCTTAACAATGTTTCGTGGAACCCTAGGGTTCCGGAGAGCCCTGATTGAGAAACCCTGCTTCGAGGTGTGATTGGTGTAAGGAAAATATAGGCGGGTAAGGATATAACACGAGACACTCTTGCTTGAAACTGATAGCCAATGAGAACTTTTCCAGCCTTTGACATAAATACCGAAAAAAAAGAAGAAAAAAAGCACATTTGATGTTGACATTTTGCTAGAAAATACCCAAAATGAATGTAGCGCATATGATTTATATCTATATTTTTCATTTGTAAGGAAGGAACATTTGTATTCCATAAGAATATCCGTTTAAGAAAGCATAAAAATATTTTTAAACACACTGCACCAAAGCGTTACGATCGAAAACATGACAGGAGTTTTCCAACCGTCTTATGATAAATCGATTTAGTCTGTGCCTCCTATTTTTTCCACCACTGCTCTGCTTTTTAAAACAATAAAATCTTGCTTTTAAAGGGAGAGCTTAGAGCAAATCCTTTGGTTGAACTCGAAGATTTATTTGGCGGTACAAAGCTCCTAGGAGAATGGGAATCGAGTTTATAGCTGGTCTTTTCCCCCGAAAACTTTTCTCCGAGTTTTCCTGCTATATGTTCTGTAATAAGAATAAAATTCGGGGAAAGGTTTCAGAAAATGCAAACCTACCTTCAGTAAAGAAATATTCTAGTATCCATTATGATTTAGTTTTTCATGTCAGGGTTGAGGAATAGGTTTTAGAGAAACATTTTTGGAAAAATCATGGGAGAAAAGTGAATTTATTTTATGTCTGTTACCGCAGCCCAAGAAGCTGTAAATCCAAATTATACTTTCTAAGTTTGATGAACGGCGATTTTAATGTTTATTAAGAAGCATTAGTCAGTTTTTTAAAATTAAAGACACTATAGTTAGATTTCGTATATTAAGTATTTGAATTAATTGTCTGAAATTGATGAGTTTTAACTCTTCATTATTGCTCAATATCTTCAAGTATCTAAAATTCTAGACACTGTAAGTTGAATTATAAACCATAAGAAGATTTATAAGCTTAACTATTCATCTCAGTTACATGAGTTGTTTCTCAACAACTATTTGGCGCAATTAGCTGTAATTAAATTGAATCCCATACACTATTTTAAAGTATCTAAAGTTCTAGACACCGTAAGTTGAATTAGAAACCATAAGGAGATTTATAAGCTTAACTTTTTATCTGAGTTACATGAGATGTTGCTCAACAACTATTTAGAGCAATTAGCTATAATTAGGTTGAACCCTATACATTGCAAATTTATATCTCATTCCCTGAGCTACAGGAATTGCAATTTTGATATTCAATTATTATACCATAACTGAAATGGCCTTCAACTACACACAGTTTACATTTATGTCTTAATTTCCGAGTAAGATAAGTTGTGTTTTATACTGTTAAATCAGCATGTTAGTTATAGGGACGAAATGGCTTATTTTAAAGAACATCATGTTCTATGAAAAGCTCCGAGTCAAATACTTACATTTAAAAAACCGAATTCTTATTTTATAAGTAACCCTTTCCTCAAAAACGATCCGGTTCGATCTCTTTTTTGAAACCACTAAAAGAAAAAAAGAAAAGCCGAAGTTTCCTCATCGGGGTTAGAGCCCGGACGGTTCACGTCCACACGGTTTCCTAATACTCTTCCACATCACCAGAAAGACATCGAACGGAGATGGTAAATGTGAATTATATAGCGTCCAAACCTACTGGCTTAGAGAGCTAAAATACTTCCGTGACAACTTTCTTCATAGCCCAATCCAGAAGAGCGTTAATTATCCATTCGTTTATTCTCTTTTCTTATTTTACTGCGTTCGATCCGAATCCGACGAATTATTCATCGTGTATTCCTGCTTTGAAGAGACGAACAGACTACTCACATTCTTAAATCGTTTTAACGCCTCTCTCGGTAAATAGTTCCTTAATTTTGATACAAATATTATTGTTCTGAAGAAGTACTCGTTTAAAATAAAACCCTGTATGAACGTAAAGTTGCTCTATAAACTTATAATTTATTGCAGCTAATACCTGAATTTTCAGTAACTATAATTTCTAAGTAAGCATTGGTGCTTAAAACTGACAACAGAGCTTGTTCGTTTTTAAGTCAAAATCACTTTAAAAATAAGAAGGTATATTTTCTCCTTTTTAAGAATATCATTTTTAACAGTGTAGTAATTATTACGTGATATTTGTTCCAAATCATTAACAAAACACACAGACACTTAGAATTCAATTTTACAAGATTCAAGATTTTGAAACAAAACTCAATTTTCAATTGCAATGTCATATTATTTTAAGAGAATAAACAGTAATTTTTCAGAAAATTCCTGTACAATATCCTAAAACCATGTAATTAATTTCAATTAACTTTTCCAAGCATTTCATTAACTTAATTGATTTTTTTAAACGGAATTTAAAAATTTCTTCATTTTTGTTCACGATTTTTTTGTTTTTGATATGTTTAAAATTACGGAAGAATGCTCATAACACCCTCCAAAAAAAGGAGGCTGTTTGGAATTGTTGACATCTTGCTCTTTCCCTAGTTTTTTCAACTACAAAATTAACAACTTATCTCTAAGTTTATATGTATTATAATAATAATCTCTAAGTTATCATGTATTTAAATTATTTTTTGAGGTATTTATGCCACGATATGTATTTATTTGTATCACATACAACCCCTAAAATCTATGTATATTATTTCTTTAACCTGTTTTTCTCTCGGTCTGCGAGATCTCCCTTATTCCTTTATCAATATCCATGATTTACCCCTCATTTTAAAGCTTATCGTGCCGGCTAATGACTAAAAATAGACCCACGGTCTAAAAATGTACCGCTTCTCTTAAATTTGAGACTTAAAATCATCTAAGAATAGGTCCTTTAATGAATGCCTAGGTGTTGTTTATGATAGCGCCATCTGTTATCAAGTAAGCAAACAAGAAACTCTTCTGTTTTTATTGTGTAGCAAATTGGACAGTTTTAGATGCATCTCTGTGTTAAACTTATTGAATCGTTAATCTCTACACTAGGTTGTCCCAAAAAAAACCCCAACTTTCAACACTTTGAACTCTCACCCCCTAAAAAGTTTCCTTTTGGGAACATAAGATCCTAGGTTAAATTTTAGAACTCTAAGAAAATATTTAGGGGTCCCCCAAGAAGGTCAAAGTTTTCAAAATCGACCGAACTTTAACAGTATTTCACAAAAAAAAACCAGTGGCCACTAGCGCCACCTACAAATATCTAAAACGTTCCAAAACCTTATATATAACCATTTATATATGCAAAAAAATGCCTTAGGTGTATTAATTTAAACAATATGGAAGAAATAAACTTTAATTGTAACCATATACCTCTAATCAGATAGAGCCTTTGTTTCCCACAAAATCAGATTGAATATTGATTGCTTCTTTTAACAAAGGACTACTCAGCTAACATTATTTTGTGAATTATATCAATTAGTACTAGAAAAAATGATTATGTATGGCTTATTGGATATCCTACTGAAACCATCAAAGGTGCACGACTTCCAACAGGAAGAGATGTAATGAGAAACTTTATTTACTTTCATTGTTCTCAAAACCACACAATCAAAGATAGTGCTGCTCTTGTGTATGATCAAAGTCTAGGCTCCCAGTAAGGCAAAAACATCATGTTATACAGAAAATCAAGAATTTGTATGAAAAACAGACAAACCTAATGAAACAAAAAACAGAAGTAACGCAACAGACCAGGTACACCAAAAGCTTTTTTGTGAATACCTTAATAAATTATTTAATATAAGATATGCCAACTCAGAACAACTCATCAAGAATAAAGAGGATTGACAGTTTCCGAAATTACAACTAACATCAAGAGAGGGCTGTATTGATCCAGTAGACAATTACCTTTATGTGAAAAAATATCAGCAAAAAGACTAGAAAAGTTTGCTAAGTGAAAGGAAGTTGACATGCTCACTACATCTCATGAGCCAACTTCTTCTTTCACAACAACAAATAAATGCGACTCTTTCGTAGTTGGTATGTGCTTTGACACAACGTCAACAAATACTGGGAAGTTATAAATGGAGCATGTACTGTTCTCGAAAGAAAAATAGGTCGAAACCTTTTATGGTTGTCCTGTCGACATCATATGCTTGAAGTGTGATTGTCAGATGTATTTCACGTATGCCTGGGGCCATCTAATGGACCTGACATAAATAATTTTAGGAGATTTAAAGAAAAAATGGTCCAAACTTAACCATCATCAACCAAAGTCTCGAAAAACACACATAGTGGCAGCACCTGATATTTTGAAAACATTTATTTCAGATCAGTTACAAACTGCTTCGAAACACCTACCAAGAGATGACCATAGAGAATTTTAAAATCTTTCTGCTTTGATGGTTGGAATAAATGTGAAGAGTCCCATTCGAAAACCAGGTGCTCTTCATAGAGCTCGCTGGATTGCTAGAGCTATTTATTCTTTAAGAATGGAACTCTTATTTGTTGGAAATGAATTCATAGTGGAATTATCATCTCGTGAGTTTCAAGGTTTACAACGATTCAATCAATTTGTTATATTGGTGTTACTTAAATCATGGTATACATGTCAGTTGACTGTGACTGCACCCGCAAATGACATTTCCTTAATTCAAAGGTTGGGAAAATATAACGATATCGAAATACGTGCAGTAGGTTTAAAAATGATGTTGCGGCACTCATGGTATTTGAGTGAAGAACTTGCAGCACTTTGCCTGTTTTCTAAACTTCTTAGTGATGAGGAAAAATCTGTAATATTTACAACAATCTCGAATAAAAGGGCCTCACATTTGTTAAAAAAAAAAAAAAAAAAAAAAAAAAAAAAAAAAAAAAAAAAAAAAAAAAAAAAAAAAAAAAAAAAAAAAAAAAAAAAAAAAAAAAAAAAAAAAAAAAAAAAAAAAAAAAAAAAAAAAAAAAAAAAAAAAAAAAAAAAAAAAAAAAAAAAAAAAAAAAAAAAAAAAAAAAAAAAAAAAAAAAAAAAAAAAAAAAAAAAAAAAAAAAAAAAAAAAAAAAAAAAAAAAAAAAAAAAAAAAAAAAAAAAAAAAAAAAAAAAAAAAAAAAAAAAAAAAAAAAAAAAAAAAAAAAAAAAAAAAAAAAAAAAAAAAAAAAAAAAAAAAAAAAAAAAAAAAAAAAAAAAAAAAAAAAAAAAAAAAAAAAAAAAAAAAAAAAAAAAAAAAAAAAAAAAAAAAAAAAAAAAAAAAAAAAAAAAAAAAAAAAAAAAAAAAAAAAAAAAAAAAAAAAAAAATGCAATGAATAAAAAGAGTGAAATAAGTATTGAATTCCAACAGAACAATTCATGAAGGATAATACGTAATCGCTTTAAACCTTTAACCTTATATCAGTATACAATATACTTACAAGAGCGAAGCAGGTGCATGCACTGTTAAAAATTTCCGCATCAAAATAGTAAAATAACCATTTATTTGATTGTTATTTTACCATATTTAATTACAACAGTTGAATAACCATTAAAAAGATGGTACTCAAACCGCTGATTGCGAAAAAAAATCGTTTATTCTCTGTTTCTACTAAAGAACGTTTAACTAACCGTCATTTTCAAGCGCTCAATAAGAATCGGGCGTCCATCTTTATTGCGAAACCTTGCCGGTCGTACACTGTTTTAAAATAGGAATACGGATTTATCAGTTAAAATCTGCATGCGTATATAAAAAAAGAAGAAAAAAAAGTGGCTTAAGCAGTGAATACTAAATAGAAACACATACACACGTAAATCAAAAATTGGAGACATCGGATTTTCAAACTGTTTTCGAATGAGCGAACCCATATATTGGGCTGCTGAAGCTTGTTTGAAGCTTGTTTGTATTTTAATTTTGCAGCAAATAAAATGATTTTCGTCAATATACAGTAAATTTAGACCAAAAATAAATTTGGATCCAATCAAAACTGAAAACTCAGTTTTAAGGTTGTTTGCCTGTTGGAAAAGAAGATTTATTGATAAATAAAAGTCCGCTTTACGTGATGACGGTGGCCGAGTGGATAGAGAGTAAGACTAGTACACCACGCATTCGGGGTTCGAGTCCTGCAATCTTCGTTTATGGTTTCTACGCTTCAAAGATTCTACGCCTCGAAATGGTTCACAAACGGTGAAAATTTGTTTTTGAAACCATTTTTAAATGGTGTTAAAACCGTAAACTTTTGTATTTACGGCTTTTTAACAAGTTAATTAGAAATGGTTAGGTCCCGTAAAGATAGAAAAATGTTCCAAACCGTAAATTTAACGGTGAATTAGATGGACAGACTGCTGCCGGTCCTTTAACCGTAATTTCATGATGAAATTTCTAACAGTGTGCATTGTTTAGCCTACTTTCCAGTAAAAATAAAAGTAATAATAATAAAGCATGAAAAAAGACTTAATGTATCGTGAAATATCATTGAAAATCAAGAAAATTCAAAAATAAGTGAAGTAATTAAATAAAGATTGAAAAATAAAAAAAAATTGAAAGTAGGGTTTTGAGATATGGAAAAAGTGTGTCGGTCTGTCTGTATGCCCCCCCCCCCCCCTAATAACTTTTGAACGAATTGTCCGTTTCAAAAAATTATTTTTGCATTCGAAAGGTCTCGGTGAGGACATCTCACTTCCATATTTTACTTTTTGATTTGAACTGTTTTTCTGTCGATTTCGAGCAGTTCAAAAATTTATAATTAGCGCCTATGGGCAAAAACGAAACAAATTATGTAAACTCTGGGCATAAGATTCGAATTCTTATGAACAAGTTTATTGAAAGAAGCTCTCGACGTGAATAATTTTTTGATTTGAACAATTTTTGTTCATTTTTGAACAGTACAAAAAAAAAATTAACGTAGCACCTACGGGTAAATTTTAATTCTATATTAATCCTGATTTAACGGACCGATTTGATTCAACAAACTTTATTGGAAATCTCTTATAACGTAGAACATGTACAGATAGAAAGCTCACCCAGAACTAAAGAGCAGCGTATTTTCCTATGAAATTTTTTGATCTGGACTTACAAGAATATTTTTCAATTAATGAATGATTAACATAAATGAATAAGTGAAAGAATGAATGAACAAGTGATTTAATAAATGATGAAAAAATAAATGAGGGAATAAATGAGCGAATGAATGAAAAAATAAGTAAATGAGTAAATAAATGCAAGAAATGAGCGAATGAATGACTGAATAAATGAATGAATAAATAAGTGAATGAATGTGTTTCAACCGTTGGAAAATATATATTTGAAGCAATTAAGAACTAAAGCTAAACGAGAAAGAGAGAGATAAATTATAAATTTGAAGTTGGCTGTATACGGAAAAGTTGGCTCGTATAGTTCTAGACGGAACTTTCCCATCTCAAAACACCACTTTCAAATTTTTATTTTTCAATGCTTATTTAATTAATTCCCTTTTTTTGAATTTTTCTTATTTAAAAAAAATATTTTTACGATACATTAGGTCTTGTTTCATTCTTGATTTTTTAAAAATATTTTACCAGAAAGTAGGCTAAAAAAGGAGCCTTTTATAATGAACCACAAAATTTAGTGCGTTTTACTACTATTCCAAATGAATTCGATATTAACTAACAGTAACGTATTGATCTAATATTTGTAGCAATGAAATTTTTCTATCATCTATACTTCAAGTATGCGAAAGTAGTACATAAAACTACTAAAAACTTTATGCATAAAAACGTTTGAGAAATAAAGTAATGTATTAATCGCTCTCGGTTCTTTATCGGTGAAAAATACGGTTTCGCAAACTTTAAAACATGTCCCTAAACCGAAGTAAAATATAAAGACTTTCTCAGAATACGATGTCTGGATTTTATCCGCAAGATCAACTTTAAGAGGAAAATATATCTTTGGCCCTTCTTTTTGTTCTAAATGGATCAATCAATGTTCCGAAACTTTCTGTTTAGTAAAATTGAGCAAAAGTTTTAAAATAAATACGTACTTTTAACCTTTTTGTCATTTGTACATGAATGGGTTGAAAACCATAAACCATACAGGAAAAAAAATCTATCAATAAAAAATACCCTAATAATAAATAAATATATACTATTAATTTTTTCTTTATAATTATGACCCTATCTATATAAATAAAAATGTAAATGTTCGTTTGTTCACAACCTCAAATCTTCGAAAGTACTTCATCGATTGCTTTGAAATTTTGCCGGAACATTGCGTTCGAATACGATACGTGTTTTTATATATCACTTGTAAAAATCCGATAGGTAGTTCCTTTTTTTATTCCAATTTTACGCAAATTTCCACATAAATTCCCCAATATGGGGTGAAAAAAACCTTGCACATAATTATATAATATATCGGTCAAAAGTGCTGATTTTTCTGAGCAAGATGAAATTTGTTCGAAGTTTCTAAGTCAATAAGAATGCCAGTTATATGCTTTTTAGTTCGATTTCTTAAGGCCTACCTTAATCCAAAAATAATAATTAGCAGTTTCCTCAACTGCGGGTGTGTTAGCTTAATCTATATACACTCAAGAGCCAAAACATTATGACCACAACAACATTTTGCAAGGAACTCACCTGGATGACGTGAAGGCACGTGATCAGGTGGAAGTGGTATTTAACTGCTGCTGGAGAGTCTGAAGAATGATTCTTTCAATTACTTCGGTGTGTGATTGGAAAGGCTGCCGATTAGGGTGGGGTGAAAAACAAAAATTTTTTCATATCAACTTTGGATAGCTGCCAAAAGTTGTCTATGGGAATAGTTAGTTAATGTGCAAAATTTGAAAACGTGTTTTTGAATTATTACTTCAGTTATTTAAGAACAACGGGCTATCCTTCCGTCCAACAAAAGACAAGCGTCGCATGTCTTTATATTTAAGATCTTGTAATGCTGAGTTTGCAAATGTTTTCTCACTTTTTTGAGATCTTGTTTTTTAATTGGATCGACTACATTTGATGTTTTTCGTGGGATTAAGCCGACATCTTTTAATATCGATGATGCTAAGGCTGCCGCTGCTCTATTTGACACATACATGATAGCGATTACACGTTTTTGAAATTTTAGTTAAACTGACCCTGGTTTGTGAAGTGCTTGCTTGAACCCTGATACAGCTAAACTCCGGATCAGTTTCGTCAGTGTCATTTATTAAACATTCTTTGTCGCGTTCTGATTCATAAGTAACTTCTTCATCAGCATTAATGCAACCTTCCATTTTGCTCTTGAGTATTTTTTGCTTTTCGTTCTTACTTCTGTTTCAATTTCCTTGTGGTTTTAACATCCATATTTCCAACCATTTTTCGCTCCGCAAGTAAAAACTGTTTTATGACAGGGACTTTTCGAGTCTTATCACAATTGCACGTTGAGAAATGGCATTTACAACAAGCGATATCGAAAAGCTGTTCACGAGCTTTTTATAAAAATAACTGCAACTTGACATTAAAAGCATCGGATGTAACACATTTTTGGTCATCGTTTTCTTCAGGTTTTTAGCCTACTTTCATGTAAAAGTAAAAAAAAAATAATAATAAAGCATGAAAGAAGGCTTAATGTATCATAAAAATATCGTTAGAAAGCAAGAAAAGTCAAAAATAAATTAAGTAATTAAATAAAGATTGAAAAATAAAAAATTTGAAAGTAGGGTTTTGAGATGGGGAAAAAGTGTGTCTGTCGGTCTGTCTGTCTGTCGGTCGGTCTGTCCCCCCCTAATAACTTTTGAACGAATTGTCCGATTCGAAAAATTCTTTTTGCATTCGAAAGATCTCGGCGAGGACATCTGATTTCCATATTTTACTTTTTGATTTGAACAATTTTTTGTTCAATTTTGAACAGTTCAAAAAATTTTAACAGTAGCGCCTATGGGTGAAAATGAAGCAAATTATGTAAACTCTGGGTACAAGATCTAAGTTCCCATGAACAAGCTCACTGGAAGAAGTTCTTGGCGTGAAATATTGATTTGAACAATTTTTGTTCATTTTTGAACAGTTCAAAAAAAATTAACATACCGTCTACGGGGAAATTTCAATCCTATATAATTCCTGATCAACCGGACCGATTTGCTTGGAAGAAACTTTATCGAAAAGCTCTTATGACGTAGAACATGTACAAATAGAAAGTTCATCCAGAACTAACGAGCCTATTTTCCTATGAAATTTTTTGATCGGGATTTTCAAGAATATTTTTGAATTAATGTATGATTAAATGAATAAGCAAAAAGAATGAATGAATAAATGAGTGAATAAATACATGAATGAAATAATAAATGAATGATTGAATGAATATGTATTAACCGTTGAAAACGGTATATTTGAAGCAATTAAGAACTAAAGCTAAACGAGAAAGACAGAGAGAGAGATAGCTAGATTATAAATTTGAATTCGCTGTATACGGGAAAGTAGGCTCGTATAGTTCTAGACGGAACTTCTTGTTATATTTGTCATGAAAGCGTTGAATTAGTTGAGCTATTCGTCTGTGAAAAACTACAGGAATGGATGATCGATGCCATATCTCTTCCAACTTTGTGGCAACCTCTTTTGAAATTCATGTAACGGTGGGCTCTTTGCAATTATGAAATGACTTTTTTTCATTCACAAGAAACAAATAATATTCAAAAACGTCTTCATAAGTAGGTAATACTGAATCAGATAGGTTTTTGGGTATCCCAAAAACTGCAATTTTTAGCATTTTCCTTATTTTTAGCTTACACCAGAGTTCAGCGTCCCCACATATTTCACCCTTTGTGTAACAAAACAATGCAGCGTCCCTTCAAAATGTTAAGGTTTGTTGGCATTTTTTAAAAAGTTCTTTGGAATTTTATTAATAAATAAATGTCTCTTATCGGTAAAAAAACAAGCATTAAATTTGTTAAAAGCATTGTCTTTCAAAATACTGCCATGAAATTAAGGAGAGAAGAAATAACAAAATTTTGCGACCGTAGCGCCCCCTGAAGTTACTAACGAATATTTGTCAAATTTCGAACATTAACTAACTATCCAGATAGACAACTTTTGGCAGCTATCCAAAATTGATATGAAAAATTTTTTGTTTTTCTCCCCACCCTGCTGCGGATGGAAGCGACTTTGATAGAGGCCAGATTGTAATGGTTCGAAGGCTAGGAACGAGTATTTCCGAAACTGCACGACTCGTGGTTTCTTCGCGATCTACAGTTGTTAGTACTTATGCAAAGTGGATGAATGACGGTGAAACCAGCAGTAGACGACATGGTGTTGGACATCCACACGCTATCAAAGAAAAAGGTCGTCGGAGACTGTCTCGCATGGTGAAGCAAAACCGCAGCCAGACAAAGGCTCAGCTGGCAGCCCAATACAATGCAGGGCCAAGTAGAATAGTATCGGAGCACACTGTTCAGCGGACACTGTCGGATATGGGGCTACGCAGCAAACGTCCCCCTCGTTATTGACAGGTGGTCATAATATTTTGGCTCTTGAGTGTAAATAAAAACGTAACTGTTCGTTTGTTCATTACCTCAAATATCCCAAAGTATATTTCACCGATATAGTTTTCACCGATTTCTTTGAAAATTTCCCAGAACAACAGTTTAATTTAGCTATTTTCATTTTGATATAAAAATTTTGTGTATTTTCTGTTTGAAGTGAAGAACTATTTTGTTAGTATTTTTGCACTTAATGATTAAGGGAAACTTTAAAACAAAGATTTTTTTTTTCAATGGCAATTTTTTGATTGAGAATTTTTGTGTTTGTGTTTCTCATGTTTGGATAAGGCTTATGTTAGAATTTTCAATGTGCCGAGCCAGACAATATCAAAATCTTCACAGTGCCGAGCAAGTTTCAAGAATGAAACAAGGCCTAATGGAACGACGGAAAAAAAAAATTACCCGCAAGCATTGCGAAAAAAAACAAAGCTCAAGACCAATCAACCAAATTGAGCTGTTTAGATCTAGACACGGACTGCTTCTCACGTGGACAATTATATATTGCGTGTTCTAGAATGGGTAAACCAGACAATCTATATTTTCAGACAATGAAACAACAAGCACTGTGAAATGAACATATTAGAAATGTGCTTTCTCTTGCTTTTCCATCGAACCAGACTGAGCCACAGCAATCAGTAATAAAATTTAACATTGGTTGTTTGTCATCTAGAAGCTAATTATTTTGTAATTAAAAAAAGAGTTCCTTTTATCCTCGAAACACATGCCTGCAATTTTTTCAAAAAATTGTGCTTAATTTTATGTTGATTTTTCATTTTTTTTGCACAAAAGTTTTCATTTTATTTCACTATTAGTATTAATTTATTAATTACAACACTATCAGTACAATTGTAAAATTTGTTTTACATTTTTATATTTAAATTGTCTTTTGTTTATTTTAATTTTTTTATGAAATTTTTAGATCTTTTGTATTGAAGAAGGGGTATTTCACCGTCATTTGAACCTTGGCATATGAATTTCAGGGTTGACAAACTGGGTCCAGCCCAGTACAACCCACCTGGATTTTTATAGGAGGACCCATCTGCAAAACTGCTTTTTGTGAAAGGTGGATTTTTGCATAAAAAATACTCTTGTGCGTATTTTTTTAATTTAAGCAAAATGTATACTTTACTGTTTAATTATTTTGATATTTTAAATTAACAAGTAAAATTAACTACAGGAATTATAATGTACATAAATTTAGAAGATGCACACATGTAATTTTAAATTAAAAGTTTGGGAAATTAAAAAAATATTTTTTTTTAAATTACCGAAAATTGAATATTTTAACACTTTTTAAATTTAATGTAAATTAATATTTATATAAAAGTAAAAAAAGAAAAAAAAATTGAAACTGGGAGGCATTTGAAGGTATGATACTGATACATTATGTGAGGAGAGTTTTATGAGTGTACAATACACACACTTATGCTTAAGAAAGAAATGCAAATTATTTTTTAAATAAAAATTCTGGTTAAATTTTATACACGAAGGCAAACATTTTGGGCATAAGTTGTGTACTGGGAAAAGTTTCAGCATCACTGATATTTAATTACTTTTCAGTGCAACGAAATAAACTTTCCAAAATTTTAATTCGTTAAGGAAGAAAAAAATTCTATAAACACTTTTGTTTGGAGTTAACATTTTTTTAAAAATTTTACAATACCTAATCGAAAATAACTATTAAATCACAAAATGCATTAGTTAGTTATGTTAGATTATGTCCCTAATAATGCTAATTATTACTCTTTCTTTTTGCACTTAATGGTTTTTCATTATTTTAGTATGCTGTTTAGAAATAAAGTAAATAATGACTTCTGATTCCATACATATAATTCATTCAAAAGCACGGAAAAACCTAAATTTCCCAAAAAACCCGGGAAGTAATACTAAAACCCGGGTTTTGCCAACCTTATGAGTACAGAAACAAATTACCCAATTATAATAAAGATCATTATTAGTTAAAAACAGTAAATACTATTGCAGTGAATCATCTTTTTAAATGTCCGAAGTTAAGATAAATCCTTGAACCTTGTATTTTTAAATGTCATAAGTAGAGAGAAATCGGTGAATCTTGCACTCTTAAATGTCCTCAGTTAAGAAAAATCAGTTAATCTTTTATTTTTAAATGTACGAAGTTAAGAGAAATCCTTGAACCTTGTATTCTTAAAAGTCATAAGTAGATAGAAATCGGTGAATCTTGTACTCTTAAATGTCCTAAGATAAGAGAAATCAGTGAATCTTGTATTCTTAAATGTCCTAAGTTGAGAGAAACCAGTGAATCTTGTATTATTAATAGTTATGAGTACAGAGAAATCGGTGAGTCATGTATTCTTAAATTTCCTAAGTGAAGAGAAATGTCCTAAAATCGTGCATTCAACAAATGTCATACTGCTTAATAAATTTTATACACAAATAATGAATTTTTAATTTTAATTTAACAATCATTACAAATAGTGTTTTTTTTTCAATTAACCTGTGTACTAAATTATTTTTGTGTGCAATTCCGAGTAGAACGTCTTGAGTCTGGAAATTTGAGAACAACGAATAAACAAATCCTAATTAAAAGTTCATAATTTTTTTTTAAACCAGCTCATTTTTTGAGAATAAAAAAAAAACCTCAAAGAGCAGACGGTTTCCATTGCAATAAATTAATTATAATTTCATTTTTCCAGTCCATTGACATGAACTAATTCAAATATATTTCTTTCAAACAGTAAACGAGAAATTTCCAAATGGTGAATATTTTATTAAACATGCGTAGAAACTTATTTATTAAAAAATTTTTTTTGTGGTTTTGTTTTGTGAACATTACATTTAAAATAGAAAATACCTCTCAATGAGATCAAAAAAGCTTTTGTTTTTTTATGCAATCAAATTCTCCGCATGAATGGGAGATAGAAATGAAGGCAGCATTAATTTGCTTCAACGAGAAAAATCCGCTTACTTAATTGCATTCGAATTTGAATCATTCACTCATACAAATATGAGAAGATTTTAAGGTATTCGTAGAGATATTAAATATTTAATAACAAACAGTAAATTTAGTGATACATTTAAGAAAAAAAAGATTTAACTATTTTCCTTTCCATCCGAATGGGTTTTTCTTTCTTGAGTTTTAATTAAATAAATTTGCTACTATAACATTAAGTACAAAAATTGCTTTTCTCCCTTTACCTACAAAATATCATAAAAGTTTTTTTACGGCACGAGTTGCTCATGCATTAGAACTTAGTCATATAAAATACTACGGATTTTATATTTTCTAAGACTTCCGCATCTTTCTTCCAGTTTTCAATATAATAAGTTATTAAAAATAAAAGTTACATTTTGGAAATTCTGGAAAGTATTTCCGTCGCTTAAAAGAAGAAATTTTTTTTATCGACGATGATTTTAAAGTGCTTTATGTTAATAAAATCACAAGCTAAAAAGACAGCTACTTTGTTACCTAGAACGTGAGGGATATAATGTAAAGTGATATAATCTTATCTTCGTTGATTTTCGTAAAATACACCCAAAATCTACCATAATTTTGATATAAGATATGGCAACATCTTTGTTAGACTTTCCTTTTTTACACGGTTATATTTAACTTGATTCGTCACGGAAGTTTGTTATCAAGCTTATCTTCGATGACAATACAATATTCTATCAGTTGTATAATTTATTATACCGTTAAGTAGGAAAAAAAATTAATAATTTTGGCTCTGAAGGAAATTATCGGAATTGTTATTTGTCGAATGGCAACGATAGCTTTGTTAGGAATTGTTTGGAGAATGCAATGGTGTTTTGAATTTTAAAATACTCAACTCATGGCGAAAAAAAGAAACTGCGACGCAGTGGAAGAGGCGCCTGGATAAATAAAACAGTGTAACTTAAAACATTTTTACTGTTTCATAATATTATTTGCCTGTTTTGTTCAAATTAATTTTGGAGTTAACTTGAGCGACAATACGGCTGTTATGCTTTTCCTTTATTCGATTTCATTAATTTACTTTTACAGTTAAATACCTAGAGTAACAATAACTTTGAAATATTTCAATAACTGAGATTGTTATTTAATAGTTTTTCGCCAAAGAATTCATTACTTTTCTTTAAGCTTGAAAGCGCCAGTTTTCATTAATACGAGCAGGAGATGTAGAAACCGTTGAAAAAGGTATATTTTAAGTAATTATGAACTAAAGCTAAATAAGAAAGAAAGAGAGAGAGAGAGAAAGATAGCTATGTTATCAATTTGATATTGGTGTATACAGGAAAGTAAGCTCGTATAGTTCTAGACGGAACTTCTTGTTTTCCTTCTAATGCGATATTTACAAACTATGAAATTCGAAAAAGCTATCTCATGCACGCAACTAATTAAAAACAGCAACTTAACCTCTTCATTCCTGAAATACTGTTTATTAACTACTGTTTATGCAATTTGAAAGCTAAAACGCCCAATTGTTTTTGAAATTAATCAACAGATAGTTTACTTCGTTTTAAATATGGAAAACATGGAAATTGGGGATTAATTATTATTTAAACTAATTATTAATCAAAATTAAAAAAAAAATCAGCTATTTTGTTTTGTAATCATTTTTTAAATCAGAGAACCAAAGAATTGCGTCGAAATTGTTTGTGCTTAGTTCTGGGGTCTGAAGAGGATAAACTTCAATTTAAAAACCTTTAAATTTACTTTTTTAACATAACTTTTTTTGCGATACCCTCATGCATGTTCAAGTTTACAATGTAAACACATCATTTGTTTAATAATTTATTCTTATATAGTTTAGCAAAAACAAGAGGCATACAAACATCATTTCAATTCTAACACTGTATTTCAGATGAAAATTAAAATTTAGCGTAAAAAGGAAATATTTGTTTTAAAATTCTATTATATTCAGGAGTAACTTTAATTTAGCTGTTTACGTCTATGCATCACTCCACAGCCTAAACAGTTTTACTGCTATGAATTCAGAAGTGTTACTGTAAGATTTTACAAAAGCCTACAACAAGTTAAGTATCTCCTATCTTATTTTTTATGATTCGGCAAATCTCAGTTTTTATGACAGCACAAAAAGAACCTGTTTGAATCCTGTCTTTTATGGTATGGGAGTAAAATTTTAGTATGGAAGAAATTTTATTCTAGGATTTTATTTTCGGAAATATGAGGATTTCAGTAACCACCCTTATAATTCTGATTTTTCAAACTTTTTCCCAGAGAATATTTACCAGTAAAATCTAGTAGAGTACTTCTTGTCCTGTTTACTTGTTTGTTTTAATGAATATCGACTATTCCTCACTAAACGATATTTGGAAACGTTAAGAATCTAACCAGATACTATTTTTTTGAAGTAAATGAAATTTTTGCTTTTAATATATGATGTGCAGGAATATAGTTTCGCTTTTGTATCTTTTGTATCTTGAAAAGCTGTAAATGTTGAGGGGAAAAAGTTGTAGAGTTTTGAAGTGAAAAGTTGAACATTTAACATCTAAATTTACAACTTGAAATTTTGATCACCTCGATTTGTTTTCGTATGTGCTAAAGCGACAAATCAAAAAAATTATCCTTTATAAAAATATAATTTTAAATTTTATCGCAAAACGTCAATTAATAATCTTGTAAGGGTCATTACAAGAAAATATGAATATTTAATAGCGATAAAGTACTTGGTTTTCACATCGCTCATATTATCGAGCCATAACAAAAGACGGAGCAAAGTTTTGGGATCAAATTCTATATTTAACTGTTCACCCAAGCTAAGAAAGATTAACGATTCTTTTTTATCTTGCATTTATTTATGTTTTCAAAGGGCCACCGTATGTTAGGTACAACCCCCAAGCTGAAATTTAGTTTAAAATGAAATGTGGTTAAATTTCTTGCTCTTCCTTTTACATTCGCCCAAATTTTAAAATTAAAGAAGTATTTCCTCGTTTGCAAAATATTACTTCCCACTTTTCTACTATAAAGCAATAAAATTATATATACATCATATCTTATAGAAAAACCTAACATGCATTCCAGAACGTACTAGTCGCTTTATAAGCGCTACTTTGAGAATTTATACCTAAAATCTATGGGTTGATTCCATATATCTTTAGTCTGGCAAACCCTTTACTGTTTCAGGCACTGAATATTAAAATAATTAAATACATTTAAATGAGAATCCATCTCTAAAATCTATGGGTTAATTCCATATATCTTCATTCACTTCTGTGAAACCGTTTTTTTTTTTTGGTTCAGGCACTAAATATTAAAATAAATAAATACATTTTTATGATACTTCATATCTAAAATCTAGGGGTTGGTTCCACATCTCTTTAGTCATGTCTGTCGAACCCTTTTTTTTGTTCAGGCACAAAATATTAAAATTACTAAACGCATTTTAATGATAATTCATGTCTAAAATCTATGGGTTGATTCCATATATCTTTAGTCTGTCGAACCCCCTTTTTTTTGTTCAGGCACAAAATATTAAAATTACTAAACGCATTTTAATAATAGTTCATGTCTAAAATCTAGGGGTTGATTACATATATCTTTAGTCTGTCGAACCTTTTTTTTTGTTCAGTCACAAAATATTAAAATTACTAAATGCAATTTAATGATAGTTCATGTCTAAAATCTATGGATTGATTCCATATATCTTTAGTCTGTCGAACCCTTTTTTTTTTGTTCAGGCACAAAATATTAAAATTACTAAATGTATTTTAATGATAGTTCATGTCTAAAATCTATGGGTTAATTCCATATATCTTTAGTCTGTCGAACCTTTTTTTTTTTTGTTCAGGCGCAAAGTATTAAAATTACTAAATGCATTTTAATGGTAGTTCATGTCTAAAATCTATGGGTTGATTCCACATCTCTTTATTCACGTCTGTCAAACACTTTTTTTTTTTTTTTGGTTCAGGCACTAAATATTAAAATAAATAAATACATTTTAATAATAATTTATATCTAAAATCTAAGGATCGATTCCACATCTCTTTGGTCCTGTTTGTCAAACCTTCTGATTTTTTGTTTTCAGGCCCTAAATATTAAAATAACTAAACAAATTTTATGTCATGGCACATCTGCATGTCCTCTTTGAAAATAGTGGTAGAATTTTTGTCTCTGAAATGAATATTTTGAATTATTATTTTATAAAAACATGCCATGACAGACATGACAAATATTGGACATAGTTTCCAAGACATGTTTTAATATAATAATTTGCAAATTTATTTAATAGGCTAAAATTCTTCCACTATTTTTAATGCAGGCATGAAGATGTGTAAGCAAACTAAAATTAATTTAGTCTTTATAACCTTCAGTACTTGAACCAAAACAAAAAATAAAGTAATTTTTATAAGAAAATAGAACCGACTTCAAATTATAAATTGCCCTAAAAAGTGAAAAATCAAATAATTTTTTAAACAACATCGATGTGACTTTTAAACATAGTTTTAGAATTCAGTGCAAAATTATGATAGATGAAATCTTTTGTAATCATGAATCAACTACAAATATGTATATTTTCCCAGAATTGGCAACAGTTCCAATATGAAGTAGCAAATGGTGTTATGGTAATTAGAGTCATAATTTTGCACCGACTTCTAAAACTATGTTTGAAAGTCACATCCATGTTGTTTAAAAAATTAATTTATTTTTCACTTTCTCGCGCAATTTATAATTTGAAGTCGGTTCTATTTTCTTATAAATAGTATTTTATTTTATTCTTTTTAGTGTAAATACATTTTCTATTCAAATACTCTATTTTTTAAAATCCATATCAAAGGGCAAACCTTCTTTGAATAAATGGCACTAAAAACTATTCATTTGTATGAAAAATTGCGATTTGAAGTCGATTTTAGCACACAAACTGATTGGATTAATTTTTGCCTCAGAGAAGCCAAACTCTTGCTGTAATTGCTTTTAATGTAATAGTACAATGGCAACAAGCACTTTTTAGCCTACTTTCCCGTAAAAGTAAAAAAAAATAATAATAAAGCATGAAAGAAGGCTTAATGTATCGTGAAAATATCGTTAGAAATCAAGAAAAGTCAAAAATATGTTAAGTAATTAAATAAAGATTGAAAAATAAAAAATTTGAAAGTAGGGTTTTGAGATGGGGAAAAAGTGTGTCGGTCGGTCTGTCGGTCTGTCTGTCTGTCTGTCTGTCGGTCTGTCGGTCTGTCCCCCCCCCCCCCTAATAACTTTTGAACGAATTGTCCGATTGGAAAAATTCTTTTTGCATTCGAAAGATCTTGGCGAGGACATCTCATTTCCATATTTTACTTTTTGATTTGAACAATCTTTGTTGAATTTTTAACAGTTCAAAAAAATTTAACATTAGCGCCTATGGGTGAAAATGAAGCAAATTATGTAAACTCTGGGTACAAGATATAAGTTCAGATGAACAAGCTCACTGGAAGAAGTTCTTGGCGTGAAATATTGATTTGAACAATTTTTGTTCATTTTTGAACAGTTCAAAAAAATTAACATACCGCCTACGGGGAAATTTCAATCCTATACAATTTCTGATCTACCGGACAGATTTGCTTGGAACAAACTTTATCGGAAAGCTCTTATGACGTAGAACATGTACAAATAGAAAGTTCATCCAGAACTAACGAGATTATTTTCCTATGAAATTTTTTGATCGGGATTTTCAAGAATATTTTTTAATTAATGAATGATTAAATGAATGAGCAAAAGAATGAATGAATAAATACATGAATGACTTAATAAATAATGATGGAATGAATATGTATTAACCGTTGAAAAAGGTATGTTTGAAGCAATTAAGAACTAAAGTTAAACGAGAAAGACAGAGAGAGAGAGAGAGAGAGATAGCTAGATTATAAATTTGAATTCGGTGTATACGGGAAAGTAGGCTGGTATAGTTCTAGACGGAACTTCTTGTTTTATATACGCATTCAGATTTTAACTGATAAATCCGTATTCCTATTTTAAAACAGTGTACGACTGGCAAGGTTTCGCAATAAAGATGGACGCCCGATTCTTATTGAGCGCTTGAAAATGACGGTTAGTTAAACGTTCTTTAGTAGAAACAGAGAATAAACGATTTTTTTTCGCAATCAGCGGTTTAAGTACCATCTTTTTAATGGTTATTCAACTGTTGTAATTAAATATGTTAAAATAACAATCAAATAAATGGTTGTTTTACTATTTTGATGCGGAAATTTTTAACAGTGCATGCACCTGCTTCGCTCTTCTAAGTATATTGTATACTTTTCTCCACCAGACCCCTACCTGTTAGCCGAGGCCTTAGGATTGCTTACGCACGGGGAGAGGTAGTGGGGTCTACGGATTTTACATGCACATATCCCCAAGTATACATGGTGGTCTTCAGTGGGTATCGAACGAAAAAAAAAAAAAAAAAAAAAAAAAAAAAAAAAAAAAAAAAAAAAAAAAAAAAAAAAAAAAAAAAAAAAAAAAAAAAAAAAAAAAAAAAAAAAAAAAAAAAAAAAAAAAAAAAAAAAAAAAAAAAAAAAAAAAAAAAAAAAAAAAAAAAAAAAAAAAAAAAAAAAAAAAAAAAAAAAAAAAAAAAAAAAAAAAAAAAAAAAAAAAAAAAAAAAAAAAAAAAAAAAAAAAAAAAAAAAAAAAAAAAAAAAAAAAAAAAAAAAAAAAAAAAAAAAAAAAAAAAAAAAAAAAAAAAAAAAAAAAAAAAAAAAAAAAAAAAAAAAAAAAAAAAAAAAAAAAAAAAAAAAAAAAAAAAAAAAAAAAAAAAAAAAAAAAAAAAAAAAAAAAAAAAAAAAAAAAAAAAAAAAAAAAAAAAAAAAAAAAAAAAAAGCTTTAACTGTACCAAAACTGTATATAAGTTCAAATATCGCTCATTATAATATTTTAATTATACGCATTATGACCTTATACAGTGTAAGATTTGCTGACCATATCAGCTCATATGACTTTTTTTTAATTATATCACTTATTAACTGCGGCATCATCTAACTGCTAAGCTTTTAACAAATGTCTGTATATCTGTTTCAGGGCTTTTTTAATTAATCACACCGTTTATTAACTGTAGCAACATTTAATTTCTAACCTTTTAACGGATGCCTCTGTCTATTTTAGGGTTCTTTTTTTCTAATTACTTCACTTATTAACTGCAACAACACTAAATTGCAAAACTTTTAACTAATGTATGTATATCTGTTTTAGGGTTCTTTTTATTTTATTTACATCTTTTATTGACTACACCAACTTTAAGCTGCTAAGCTTTTAATTGATGTCTGTATGTCTGTTTTAAGGTTCTTTTTTAAAAAATATATCACTTATTAACTGCAGTAACATCTAACTGCTAAGCTTTTAACAAATGTCTGGATATCTGTTTCAAGGCTCTTTTTAATTAATTACACCACTTATTAACTGTAGCAACATTTAATTGCTAACCTTTTAACGGATGCCTCTGTCTATTTTAGGGGTTTTTTTTCTAATTACTTCACTTATTAACTGCAACAACACTAAATTGCAAAGCTTTTAATGTATGTATATCTGTTTCAGAGTTCTTTTTATTTTATTTACATCTTTTATTAACTACAGCACCATTAAGTTGCTAAGCTTTTAACTGATGTCTGTATGTCTGTTTTAAGGTTCTTTTTTTTAAAAATTACATCACTTAGTAACTGCAGCAACATTTAACTGTTGCGCTTTTAAGTGATGTCTGTATATCTGTTTTAAGCTTCTTTTTCTTTTTAATTATATCACTTATTAACTGCAGCAACATTTAACTACTAAGTTTTTAACTAATATCTGTATATCTGTTCTAGGGTCCTTTTTTTGACCCTTAAAAACTTCAATACAACAATAGCCATATTCTCTAGCTGTACAAGAAGCACTTTTAATGCGCTTCATGAAAAGAAACTCCCAAACTTCTTCAAATGTTACCTGATAACGCTGTACAAAGAAGTTTCCGTCAAAAAATATCCGGGGATTAAAGAAGTGGACAAGAAAAGGTGTTACGTTCTCAAACTGAAATTTCCTTTAGAACGATTATCTTCTTAAAGCTGAGTCACAGAAGGGATGTTGAGACTTTAATGCGGGAAATATTTCATCTTCAGCAGAATTAGCTCTTCAGGGTGAAGGGAGAAAGATGTGATTAGAAGGAATTGCTTAATTCAGTTATGGACTTATTTTAAACAATTCTGGCAAGTCTTCTAAAAGGGATTGATTCTTCTCTTCTTTCTGAAGAACAGTTTCGGATAGAAGAAAAGATCCGGGGAGTTTTCTGATCTATCTTACGTAAGAGGGATTGAGAGAAAATATATATAACTAAATGAAGTACTAATAAAAATGGTGTGGGTTGGATTAATTATCAGACTCTCGGTATTCGGGCAAAAATGTTTGCTAAGTAATGATTGATTCTCATATTATTTGTTGAGTTAATTTCAAAGATAGCAACTATTTTTCTCAAGTGTTTCAAAAAAAAGTATATTGCAATTATTCTGTGGAAAATAAAGTTCTTTCAAAATGTTTGAGACGTTCCATGCGAGAACGGCGAACCCACCAAAACTATACTTCAAGAGAGAAAAACCTCGAAGAAAAAGGAACTAGTTTCAAAACGACATGGACGAATTACTATCTCATGAAGAATAAAAAAGATGGAATTTTGCATTAATACTTTTATTAGAATGAAAATGAGAAAAAAAATTCATTTCAAAATGCTTTCCAAAAATGCTTTTGATTGGAAAATCTGTATAAGTAACGATCAGTATTTAAGTATATCAAATTAAGAAAATCCAAGGAATTTATCTGGGCAAAAATATATAACATCATCCTCATTTTCCGTAGTTGGCATCATCAGATTATTTTCTGATGCTTGGTGAGTGATCAGCGGGTAGAAGAAGCGTCTAGATGGTGCATTCGCCCTTGTTCCTCACACCATTTATCGCAGTTTTGCCGTTTCCTTTGACTCGTGTGCCCAAATTCTACCTGGCAAAGCTTCAGACAGAAAAGGCAAGTAAACCATCCTGTTGTATTCCTTAGCTCTTCTGTAATAAGACTTTCTATTAATGAAAAATGAAGAGGCTGAAGGATTACCCTTGTGCCATGGAACGCCTCATATGAAGAAGATATAGCTATTTCTTGTTTAATAGATTTGTTTAATACGATAAGTACAATTTTTACGAAAATCCAAAGATTAATTGCACATGGCAATTAAACTATTTTCTGAAATTTACAGATTATTCCCAGCTTTTTATGATGCAGGATCATCCAAAACGTTTTTCTCCTTTGTCAATTTGTTGATGGTTCACTCTTGCGTTTGCTAGAGCGAATGAAGTTGTACTGGAAAGTGTGAAATTGAAAAAATATAAGTAAAGGGACTGGTAGAATCGCTCTTGACGTATGGAACGCTTCATTTTAGATGCATTATTTACAAATTAACTAACAGATCAAACAATCGGAAATGGTTAGCTAAATATGTATTGGTGTACTAAATTGAACAGGTACCATTGTTTAATAAATTCTAGATTTATATTCTTAATTCTAGAGCATAGCCTTAATGCTTTGTTTTCAAAGCTGATTTTGGCTTTTGGTAGTCAAGGCAGTACTTGGGACTTCTCTATGTTGCACCTAACAGCAGTTCGATATCACATTGACGTTCCAGCTTCGTTTTTTTGGTGACTGCGATCCATTTTCTTTTTTCTTAGTGAAATCTTTCTCTCCCTCCTTCAATAAGTGCATTAAGGTTTTTGGGAAAGGGGTCCGAATCAATAAGTGATGGATACGAAATTCAAAATTTTCACTATGTATTTTTTTTTTTTTTTTTTCAGTTCTCAAAATTGTGAAAAAAGTGGTGCACCATAGAATGGTTCAACTATTTTTCCAAAATCAGCATACAAAAATGTATCAGTATCGGCTATTGTTTAATAAACTTTTTTTTTTGGCTTGGTTCTGTGTTATAAATAAGAATAGTGAATTGGAACTCACTAAAAAGATCGATAGATAGTAATTCGAAAGTCCTTAAACATATCTATCATTTTACGTCATTTGTTATTAATTGATAGAAAAAAACAACATTATCAAAGCAAAAACTGCTTAAATATTGATGACACGTATTTCGCGGCCACGAGTAACTTTTTTTTTAATTACATAACGTTGTGATCTTTGAGACATTATTTCGAAAAATACTGGAAACAACATAATGTACATTAAGCAACAAAGAAAGATCACAGACTAAAAAGAAGCATACAGATTCCAACACTAGCTAGCTGACTCTAAACAAAATTGTTCTCGTAAAGTTGCATGACGGTAGATATTGAAAGATTATTTGTGAAACTTCTTATTTTTGTTGTTGACAAGGAAGCTGGTCAGTTAATTGCTTTAAAATAAATTAATTTATTGAAGAAATTGATAAATTTAACTTTTTGTTATAGCACATTAGTTTACTAGAGTTCGCCCAGGGGTAGAAATTCGACCATAATTCTTTTATTTTTATTTTCTATTCAGCTTTGAACGTTTAAACAACATTTAAACATTTTAGTTTTTCTGTTTGAAAACAGTTTGCTTTGTTTAAATATTTCAATCCGCGATTAGCTCTCCTCAGGGCTATTGATTGACCACTGAGTTATAGTTATTTAATTTAATGTATTTTCACGCATATGATAGATAAATTTATCTTTCTTCACTGCTTTTCCAGTAAAGAAAATTGAAATAATTTCCATACCTATCATTATTGAATAAATTAGAAATACAAACACTCACTTTCAATTTAATCAAGAGTTGAAAATGCTAAATTTAATCAACAAGCTTACGAAACGCTGGTTCGAAGCAGAGCAACGCGGCATCGCACTTAATCTAACTTTATATTATATTAGACATTGCTAGCTCCAAATTGTATTTTATTCTGTTTGTCCTTGTACTGAACAAACAATCTGACTGACTTATCTCTTGGAAAAGGATTAAGTGACACCTTAAGATTAGTATTATTTTCACTTGACTTTCATTTAATAGATTACATTTTCTCTTTTGTTTTTATCTTGACATTCTTTTTTCAACTATAAATGATACAAAAAAGTTTGCAGATGTCAAGAGTGATATGAAAGTATGGCGAATAATGATTTCTAAAAAAAGGCTTTGAGTATACGTCGGAAGAAGGAGAGGAAGAATAATTAACTATTTCCTCATGTTTTATTGTTAACACTAAAACTCATCAATGGCTAATAAATAAAAAAGAAAGTAAGAATATCGGTGAAGAAACAGACAAAATGATACTTAATCCTTTAGCTGTCACGTCGGGTCATATTGACCCAGGTGTAAATTTAATTTCTTTTTCTTTTATATGTTTCGTATTCTTACATTATATTGAAAGTAAAACACAATGTTTAACCTTTTTTTATAATCAATTTACTAGATTTTTAATTTGGGTCTATATGGCCCGACGTGACGACTTGTGTCCAAATAGGTGACAGCTCAAGAGTTAACTTGCATTCTACAGGACAAAAAAATTTGACTGATGCATCATACATACAAGTGTGTATAAGAACTTTTATGACTAGGTTTATAGAATAAAATAAAAACTACTAATTATATTTTTTTAAAGTATTCTTTTTTTAAATAAGCACTTTCGGCATCAATAATTCTTTTTTTATAGCGGTTTAACACCGATTCGAATGCCTGTTCCAGCTCACATTGTGAGACAGCCTCCAAAGGTCGCGTCGAAGCTGTTTGTGTAGTGCCCATGTCATCAAAGTCAAAAAAAAATAAACAAATGAACTGAGGGTTTGGCAGAGGATCATCTGAGAGTTAAGGAGTTTCACGAATGCTCACACACATAGCTTCCCTGTAAGCTTAGTTTCAGCTTTTTAGTCTTCGACGCGAGCTTCGGAGGCAGTCCCACAACGTGAGCTGGAACAGGCATTCGATTCGTTGTTAAACCACTGTAACAAATGTATTGAAGCCGAAAGAGCTTATTTTGAATAAAAATACTTAAAAATATATAACTACTAGTTTTTATTTTATTTTATAAACAGTCTTAAAAATACTTGTACACACTCTGTACATATAGATTGTTAAATGCTTAAATTCCACAAACAGAACGCAGTATGAGCATGTTTAAAATCAAATACATCTTGGACGATGCCATTTTTTAAGAAGCAATCAACAGCTTTCATAATTTTCAACAAAAAATAATCAATTCTTCAAAAGCTACGACATCGCATTAAATTATGAAATTTTCTATCGGAAAGTACTCTACTAAAGCTCTGTGACCGAAAAGACTTGTATTCTCGAACCGAAATTTGTTTTTAAAGACTTATCCCTTTAAAACAAAGAGGTGAAAAGGAGCTTTGCATAAGACAGGAAATAGCTCAGTTTCAATTTCACTCTGAATTAAGAAAGGGGATTAGAACGTATAAACTTATTCACTCATGTAGACATTTAAAATAACCCCTTCTTGGTTATACTTTTTTGAGTGCATTATTTCCTTTTTGTAGTTAATTAACTTTAGACGGAGTGAGAAAACAAAGTTATGTTGTTATGCTATTAAAATGAGTTACGTTTGGACCTCGTTTTTTGTAATTAATAATTAAAACATTTCCTGACATAGGCATTTTATTTAATTTTTTCTTACTATCTCGAATCCAAAAAAATATATAAAAAATCCAAGATGGCGGGTTTAAAAATTTCAAAAACTTTAAGGAATCAAAATCCGAAAATACGCGTATTTTTAATTTTATTTATCTTTATATATTATTTCTCTAGTCTGTTTTTGTCGCTTCGCGATATCTTCCTTATTCCTTTACCAAATTCCATGCTTTACCCCTCATTTTAAAGCTTATCGTGCCGGCTAATGACGAAAAATAGACAAACGATCAAAAAATGTACCGCTTCTCGTAAATTTGAGATTTAAAGTCATCTAAGAAAAGGTCCTGTAATGGATGCCAAATTGTTGTTGTGTATGGTGGTGCCATCTGTTATAATTAAACAAGCAAGAAACTCTTCTGCTTTTATTGTGTAGAAAATTGGACGGTTTTAGTTGCGTCTGTGTGTTAAACTTATTCAATCGTTAGGCTCCGCACGTTCATTTATATTATGAATGTGTGGAGCCTAACCATCCAACAGTAACTACATTTTAAGTAATGGAACTGTTTCGTTATTGTATTTTAATGCTATGTTTACGAATTATAAAAATAATTCTCATTATTATTGTGATTACCGGTCATAAATGACGTCACGCTTTTTCCCAATATATTTGACCCCCCCTCCCCCCTTTGTCACAATATGTCACACTTCAGCGGACCCCCCTCCCCCCTTTGTCACGCGTCACGCTATGTTGCATAATGCATGATGTCACACTTCTTGTTACCCCCTCCCCTCCCCTTGTCACACTTTGTCACAATTTCACGAACCCCCCTCCCCCCTCGAAGCGTGACATCATTTATGAATGATCCCATAATGGTGAGGGAGAAAAGGTGTAGCAGCTATTTGTACTGATGTGTTCAATTACAATGTCTTCTTTCGTACCAGCAACCGTTTACTGTTCTCTATTCTTTTTCATAATGTCCCTTCTCCCAAATTAGTGCGGAATTCAGCATAGGTAGACTAATTTATTGTTATTGTTATTGCTGCTGCTGTTGTTATCTGGAATTTAAAAGAAAAAAAAGTCTCAGTTGTTGACTAATAGAGGTTTAATGGTAAATAAATGGAACTAGAAAAGGCATTCAGAAAAAATGCAAAGCATTTTCTATAACTGTAAACGGGACTGTGGCTGGTTAAACTCATTTTTTAATGAAGTAGCGAAAGTTATTTATGTTAGATTGTAGCACGTATATGGGATAATGTATATTTTCCCATATATGTGCCGCATAATCATACGACATTGGCGCAGACGATTTTCTACATCTTGAAAAGATACCGACACTGACAGGCTCAATCCTCTCACCTGGGTCGCACGAGTCCCGCGCCTTACCACGACACCGTGCCGACATTCAATAACAAACTAAACCACGTATATTCCGAGATTCAGATTGATCTCCCATAAGTAACCAGTTATTTTCAACAGAAAGTTATTGTGGTATGAAAAAATTGTAATGGGCGTCACTGAAAATTAAATTTTTTAAAAAAATGGAGAAGAAAACTTCGAAATTGAAGTCGACGCGTTTTCAACCCCTTGAATCACGAGTCGTTTTCGGAAAAACTGGTAAAAAATGCTCGAGTTTTTTTCTTTTTTTTGCAGAAAATGAATATATACGTATAGTATAAATTGTGTCTTTCAATTTCAGTTGTACACTGTTAGAAATTTCATCATGAAATTACGGTTAAATGACCGGCAGCAGTCTGTCCATCTAATTCACCGTTAAATTTACGGTTTAGAACATTTGTCTATCTTTACTTGACCTAACCATTTCCAATCAACTTGGTTAAAAAGCCGTAAATACAAAAGTTTAATGTTTTATAACCATTTAAAAATGGTTTCAAAACAAAATTTTTACCGTTTTTGAACCGTTTCGAGGCATAGAATCTTCGAGGCGTAGAAACCGTAAATCAAGCTTGCGGGAATCGAACCCGGTTTGTATGGTATACCAACCTTACTCTCTAACCATTCGGCCATCAGCACCACACTAAGCGGTCGTTTATTTATCAATAAATCTTTCTTTTCAAGAGGGAAACAGCAATAAAATTGAGATTTCAGTTTTTGATTGGATCTAAAGCCATCTTTGGTTTAAATTTACTGCATATTGACGAAAATCATTTGATTTGCTGCAAAAATTAAAATATAAACAAGCTTCAGCAACTCAAATGATGGGTTCGCTCATTCGCAAACAGTTCGGGAATCCGATGTCTCCCATTTTTTATTTACGTGTTTATGTCTTTCTATTTAGTAACCACTGCTTAAGCCACTTTTTTTTTCCTTTTTTTATATACACATGCAGATTTTAACCGATAAATCTGTATTCCTATTTTAAAACAACGTACGACCGGTAAGGTTTCGTAACCAAGATGGATGCCGCTTGAAAATTATGGTTAGTTAAACGTTCTTTAGGAGAAACAGAGAATAAACGATTTTTTTCGCAATCAGCGGTTTGAGTACCATCTTTTTAAAGGTTATTCAACTGTTGTCATTAAATATGGTAAAATAACAATCAAATAAATGGTTATTTTACTATTTTCTTACGGAAATCTTTAACAGTGTAGAGGTAATTAGAGCAGGGGGGGGGCAGAAGTATATAAAAATATTATACAAACAAAGTGCAAACGGATCTCAGATGAGCATTAGAAATAAAATAACGCGAAATACAACATCGCCCGTGTGAGATACGGGCATGGGCAAATTTGCCGGTACCTTTCGCCATTGTCAGACACGGGCATGTGCAAATTTGCCGGTAACTTTCGCCAGTGTCAGACACGGGCATGTGCAAATTTGCCGGTAACTTTCACCCGTGTCAGACACGGGCATGTGGAAATTTGCCGGTAACTTTCACCCGTGTCAGACACGGGCATGTGCAAATTTGCCGGTAACTTTCACCCGTGTCAGACACGGGCATGTGCAAATTTGCCGGTAACTTTCACCCGTGTCAGACACGGAGATGTGCAAACTTGCCGGTAACTTTCGCCCGTGTCAGACACGGGCAAATGTGTTAAGGGGTGAATCGACTCGGACGTTTTCACCCCAAAATCAGACCCACTCCGCAGCCCTGCTTATAGGAGCGGTCGTAAAATTGTAGCGTACAGTGGCGTGCAAAAGTTTCGCGCCACTCTGATTTTTAAATATGATTTCTAAAAAATGTTATTCCTCCACTCGATCATTGTCCGAAATATATGAGAGAGTTGTAATATACACAGAAACATCAAATCTTACATTGGTTCATAGCATATTCTACGTGTACTACATAGAATGACTTTCGTCGGTGTGCAAAAATATTGGGCCACTACGCGCTGCGGCTCTGTGCTCCCGGTTTGTTTACATTTTAGGCTCGCTAGTTTCAAAACATGCTACACAAAGGAAAATTGTCTTCTTGTGGCGACGATGCAGAAACACACGAATATTCAGGTTCTATAAATCGTGGAGAAACTTTCTTCAGAAGGAAAAAAGTTCACGTTTCTTTGCAAGGGCTTTATCTGTCATTAAAAGTCCTGTTAATCGTATTATTTCTAAGTATAAAACAACTAACAACTTTGTGTGACAAAAAACGGAGCTGTAATCCGCGAAAAACTTTGAGTCGTGTCGGCAAAATTATAAGAAGAAAGCGTGTTGTCTATCCTCGAAAAAGCGCAGCCGATATTTCACGAGAATTACGAAGTGAAAATCTACCCGATGTTAGCCAGAGTACAGTGTCTCGATGTCTGAATGCTGTAGGGATGATTGGACGGATTGGCGTCAAGAAACCATTAATTAGCAAAAAGGATAAGAAGGTTAGGTTGGACTTAGCGAAAAAATATGAGCATTGGACGGTAACGGATTGGTGGAAAGCGCTATTTTCTGATGAATTGAAATTTCAATTGTTTGGAAGTGATGGGGGGACGTAGGACCTTTAACAAGTACTAGATATAAAGTAAGGTATCCAACTATTACTTTAAACACGGTGGTGGGAACATCAAAGTTTGGGGAGCATTTTTTGCTGATGGCGTCGGTCCGCTGTTGGAATTTCAATGTCAATATGGACGCTGCAATGTACAAGAACATTCTGCTAGACCATATGCTTCCATTTGCAACGAAAAATTTGCCTCGTGGTTGGATTTTTTAACAAGAAACGATTCAAAACCAACTTCGCGTCTTGTGAAAAAATTTCTTCAGAGCCGAAAAGTCCGCCTCCTAGCCTGTCCATCGCAGTCACCGGACTTAAATCCCATTGAAAACTTGTGGCAAGACCTAAAGCTTCGTGTTGGAACGAAAAATCACTCCAACAAGACAGAATTGTGGAACCATTTGCGACAAGAGTGGGAGTAATTGCCGAAAGAACGAATCTCGCGGTTAATCGACTCAATGCCTCGTGGGTGTGTTGCAGTCATTATTGCTAAGGGCCATGGGCAACAAAGTATTAAGTCGAGTGAAGGAGTACAAGACATTTAACCCCAATTCTCCTTTATTTTTTTCCATTTTTTTAAAAAGTAATATGTGTCCCGATACTTTTGCACAGTCATTAATAAAAAAATGTTGAATAAATGGATATTCGAAAGTAATAACAATGCATATAACTCATTATTTTCAAATATAAGTGAATATCTGCTATAATTGATCGTTTATATATCTTTCACCATCGTATTTCTGTGCAATGTGTATGAAAAATAGGATGGCCCGAAACTTTTGCATGCCACTGTATATGAAGAATTAGTTTGAGGAAAATTTTTACCTTTCGAAATAAATTCAACTTGAATATTTGTTTTGTAATTTCATTACTAATTCGCAGCTTATCATATCAAACTGCTGTTTCCATCTATAATTTCACACTTCTGTTTTTAAATAACAATATAATATTAATTTTATTTCGGGAAATATCTGCATAATAATATTTTGAACGGGAAGACATCTTAATTTCGACTTTCGATGCAAAAGTTTTCTCTGAAACTTTTGCTTGGAAAGTAAAATCTGAAAAGAAATCTTTTATCGTTAATGAACAGACGCCAAAAGAAAAAATGGGCCCTACTGCTTCAACTTCACCAAAACTAACTTTTTCACGGAAGGGAAAAGACTAGTGATTAAGACGGATTACTTAATTTGCGTTCGGCAAGACTTTTAAATGGATTACTACCATCTCATTTTGATTAATCGACCATTTTCGATATAATAAGGAAGCCATGATATTTTTCTTTGTAATGTGATAAGAATACTTGATTTTTACGTAAAATTCAAGTGTAAAAGTAATCTTCATGATGTGTCGATATTACCGAGAATGTGTAGCATTATCATAAGTATGCGTTATATGTTTAGATTTTTTTTTTTTATTTCCAATGGCAGATAAAAGACCATTACCGCAGAAATGTACAAAAATCACAATAAAAGCGCAAAATAAAACATCTGCAACAAATAGTCTATGTATCTAAAAGGGTCCTAGCCTCCCAGTATCGGTCCACGAGGGAACTCTTTGACAAAGTACTGCACTGGAGAAGATGGCTATCGTCCATGTCCCGTCCGGAGACTACAGAGCCTGCAGATAGCGCTACGGACAATTTGGAAGCGTCACAAATGTATGTTTAGAAATAACAGAATGTAAAAGTATTCCTTCGTCTGATGCAGTGTTTTCCAAAATATTCCATAGGGATCCCTAAGGACTCTATTGTTGTTGTTGCCGTATCCTCGCGCGAAGCGAGAAAGAATGGGTGCTCTGCTCCTGAGTCTAACGCAGCTCTTATAGGCAGGAGTCCGACTTCCGCCCCTTTATATGTGGTCTTTCAATTTTTTGAACCAGCTCCTAGATGAGAGACCGTCATCTGGGGTTGGCACGCCCAGAGGTATTGTGTCACTTGGAGGACATTGGAGCCACGACCTATTTAACGTGCACCAGCTCCCTTTGGCGTACACGGCCTCACAGGAACCAGCCACGAGAGGTTGTCACCCTCCCAAACACTGACCTAAGTCGATGTTGCTTCACTTTCGGTGTTCTACGGGAACCGAGCTTCTGCCGACTGGTCCACTGCGGGACAACATTTATGTTATAAAATAATTGAATAAAACAAAAAGCAAATTTCAAAAAGTAGTGTGTGACTTAGGTCGCTTTTCTAGTAGACCCTTCATTTTAATTGAATTTTGGGAAATCAGTTGAATTAAAATGTATAATAATAAATTGACTTGTGCATTTTAATTGAATTGATTTCCTGCAGAAAAACAAAAGAGCTGTGATGATATTTCTGTAAAAAGGTTTCTCATTCCAAAATGACTTTGTGATAAATCGTTTTTTTTTCCCCTCTCTTTTCTGTTTAGTTAATGATTTGCATCTGCATGTCCAGTGGCAAATATTGATATTTTAGAGCTAAACACTGTAAAAAGCTAAACATTAAACTTTATTCCATACATAAAAGGTTTTTTTGAAATGCTGAAAAAATTGCTACGCTTCTTGTACTTTCCCTTTGATAGAACAATATATCTATCATAATCTTTATATCAGTCAAACAAAATGAAACTCCGCAGCATCTGGACTTCCTTCAATTTTCTATTTCTTATCACTTCCTATCTATTTTGGGTCAGTTACGATAAAACATTTGTGCTTTAAGAATGCTCCATCTAAATTGATCGTACTGAACACAGAGAAAGAAATGATTTACAGTTACCATCATTGAATTTGCACTACTTTGCAGGATGTGTTTTATGAGCTAGTAGGCAATGAATACAAGGGAAAAGATTTTTGTTAGCTTTTGGAAACGTTTTTGTGCTTTCAGTCGATAAAAAACAGGATGCCCAAAATACAGTATTATTTATTGTAATTTTTAAATGTTTTTGAGGATTTCTAATTGCAAAAATATCAGTAAACGTTTATTATACGCAAAAATCTAACTTATTTTGACAATTTTTAATGAAAATTTGCTTGAGCTTGTTTGTTAAAACGAAATTTTTTTATGGCTTCATTACTCATAAAGCAAAACTTTTATGCTTTGAATTTTTGCAAGCTAAATCTTTTTGAGAAAAAAAAATAAAAACTAAAGTAACGTGGAAAAAGCAGTGAAAAATTCAAAAAAACCAAAAAAAAGATTTTCTTTTTAAAGTACTTAAGTTATCATAAAAGTAAAGCATAAATTCGTTATGTATGGTTTCAGGAATATGTTGGGGAAAAATCCACATAATAGATACAAATTTAAAAAAGCTTTTGCATTTTAATTGAGATGAAATGCGCAAAAAACCAAGTGAGAGAAAACAGCCTTTTAAGTTTTCGGCTAGCATTATCTTTATCAAAATTTCAAGCAAGAAACTTTTTTTCCAGTTACAGTCACGATGAAATCGCTTTTTCTCGCTTATTCTACTTTAAAAGATAAATATGGCTATATTCAGCATTTTCGGTTTCGAAATGCAAAGGTGGCAAATCACGCCGTAATAAAATCAGCGATAAATCAATAAATATTGCTTCAATTTTTCCGAAACTTTCAGGGAACATTTTTAAAGATTTATTTTACTACTTAAGCCAATAAAAACGATCGTTTTTTCAAGAAATTTTTGGGTACTGACTCCCCTTAAATCGTTTTTGCAAATATACACGGTAAATATAGAGGCTCACATACGGTTCATTGACGCATGAACTTACACGTATAAATGTAATTAGTTAAGACGCAAAATCAATATTTAATGAGTAAGGTAAAAAATTTTTTCTTTCTCTTCAAAACAAACGCATATTGTTATTTTACTGTGTTATAACGAGCCTTGTATGTTATACTAATACGATAACAACTTTTCCGCTGTATTATTCGAATCCAGCTGATATTAATCCGTATTAAAGAGAGGGGTTACTTATTGTTTATTTATTACCTTTTTAACGACTGAATTTACAGTCATTTTAAATACCCAGTAAATATTGGGTTTCCATGAACTTTGATTTACGTATTTTTTTTTAATATCTGAACTTAGAATAAATATTGTTTATCTTTTTTCAACTTCTTTTCGAACTGTTGCAGCTTATACATTACTCGTATTTTTAATTCCATTTGAATGTCAGTATCGATGCCATACTTCAAAAATTTGTATTTTAAAATTTCTTTATGAAAGTGTGAAACAATTTCCTTGGTAACTTTACATAAAATGAACAAAATCAGTCCGATCCAGCACATAGATGAATTTTAACTCTCCTGTTTTGGATAACATTTTTTATCATTTTGGGACATACATCCAATACAAAGGCGAAACCACGAGAAGTCGGGGGAAATTCCCGAGCAGAAACCTGGTTTTTAAGCCGTATTTCCAGTTCTAGCTACTTAATTCTCGTAGTTGCGTGGAATTGTGTTATCTAAATACTATAAACATTCTGTGAATAATACTTCGACGTATTGCTGACAAACACATAACTACATTTATTTACAATTCGCTAACATATACATTATATACATACAAAAAGTTCCTTCTAGAACTATACGAGCCTACTTTCCCGCATGCACCAAATTCAAATTTAAAATCTAGCTATATCTTTCTCCCTCTTTTTCCATTTAGCTTTAGTTCTTAATTACTTCAAATATACCTTTTTCAACGGTTAATACATATTCATTCACTCACTCACTCGTTCATTCTTTCATTTATTCCGTCATTCGTTTAATCATCAATTCATTAACTCATGCATGTATTTATTCAATCATTTACTCATTCATGTATTTATACACTCATTTAATTATTTTTTCATTCATTAACTCATTTATACACTCATTTATTCATTTATTCTTTCACTCATTCATTCATTTATTCATTCTTTCACTCATTCATGAAAGTCTCTCCCCCCCCCCCCTCTCAAAACTCCACTTTCAAATATTTTATTTTTCAATCTTTATTTAACTACTTCACTTTCTTTTTTACTTTTTCTTATTTTTAACGGTATTTTTATGGTACATTAAGCTTTCTTTCATGCTTTATTATTATTTTTTTTACTTTTACGGAAAAGTAGGCGAAAAAAGAACAATAAGTAAAAGTAGTAGCCGTATTGAAAGCTAAAGTAATTGTTTCGAGCTGCAGACGATAATTAATAAATAGAAAATATGAAATAAAATAAATATAAATGAAATATATAACATTAATGTACATGTCAGCTCGGTTATTAGCAACCTTCTATAAGAAAATCTTGGTTGCGCAACTTATTTCACAACAAAATAAGTAATTAAGCAAAACAATGTCTTAATATAATCTAACGACTTCCAGAGCATCTGCAAAGCGTATTACAATGTCTCTCTTTCCATCTTTTTACACAGTTATTGCTAAACACATAATTTCTTCAGAAAATCAGGATTAATGAGGAAGAAAATCCATTCGCTCGGGGAAATAGAATGGAAAATGGAAAATCAATAGCTTAAAAAATGCATTAAATGATCTTCAAACGGAGAGCAAAATATAAAGAGAAAATTGCTTCACATTCAGCTTTGCTTTCTCATCCGATGCGTTTGGGAAATCACTTTTCATCAAAAACTAAAATTTAATTAAAGAAAATATGGGTTTGGACGTATTCGAAGCTCTTGTTGAACTTCTTAACATTCAAAAACAAATTTTCTTCGCTAATGGTGGAAAATCAACGTGCATTAAAATACATAAACTAAGGCAATCTGTGCACCTTTGTGAAGAACTTACGCCGCGTTTTGTTGAATGACTGACTTTTCGTGGTGCATTTTAAAATTGCTTTATGAAAGTGTTTATGACACAATTTCTCTGGTAACTTTACGTAAAGGGAAAAATTATTCTGCTCCAGCACAACTGAAAATTTTGTTTACTCTGTTTGGGTAATGTTTTAAAATATTTTTTATCATTTTGTGGCATGTATTTAATACAGGAACCACGAGGGGTCGAGGTTATTTCCCTTTCGGAAACCTTGTTTTTGAGTATCATTGCCAGTCCTAGTCCTCAGCCAAAGCAATCTGCCTGTCAGACTGCCAAGAAGAATCCATTCATGTTCAAGGGAGGACATAATGGTATAAGGAATGTGCCAAGTCTGTTCTCGTTTTAGTTAGCTTAGCATACTTGATTTGTTCCGAACTGATGCTGCATTCAAGTTTATAAATTTAGTTGCTTTCAAAAAACGAGGAGACAACCATTCTGATTCGCATGCTAATAAACGCACCTGAAAAATGAATTTCCCCAAAACTCGAATGGACTCGTTCTTTTCTGCCCATGCGTAGAAGCGTCCAGGTGTCAAAACTTCGTGGTTGAACTGTATGTTAATATATGTGCATGTAAGGACGATTATGAACACTGTTAGAAATTTCATCATGAAATTACGGTTCAATAACCGGCAGCAGTCTGTCCATCTAATTCACCGTTAAATTTACGGTTTGGAACATTTTTCTGTCGTTACGAGACCTAACCATTTCCAATCAGCTTGGTTAAAAAGCCGTAAATACAAAAGTTTACGGTTTTATAACCATTTAAAAATGGTTTCAAAACAAAATTTTTACCGTTTTTTAACAATTTCGAGGCGTAGAATCTTCGGGGCGAAGAACCCGTAAACGAAGCTTGCGGGAATCGAACCCGGCTGTTCGGTATACCAACCTTGCTCTCTAACCATTCGGCAATCGGCATCACACAATGCGGTCGTTTATTTGTCAATAAATCTTCCTTTTCAACAGGAAAACTGCATTAAAATTAAGATTTCAGTTTTTGATTGGATCCAAAGCCGTCTTTGGTCTAAATTTACAGTATATTGACGAAAATCATTTTATTTGCTGCAAAAATTAAAATACAAAAAAGGCTTCAGCAGCTCAAATGATATGTTTGCTCATTCGTAAACAGTTCGGGAATCCGATGTCTCCAATTTTTGATTTACGTGTGTATGTCTTTCTATTTAGTAATTACTGCTTAAGCCACTTTTTTTCCTTCTTTTTTTATATACGCATGCAGATTTGAACTGATAAATCTTTATTCATAATTTAACAATAACATACGACCGGTAAGGTTTGGCAACCAAGATGGACGCCCGATTCTTATTGAGCGCTTGAAAATGACGGTTAGTTAAACGTTCTTTAGGATAAACAGAGAATATAAACGATTTTTTTCGCAATCAGCGGTTTGAGTACTATCTTTTTAATGGTTATTCAACTGTTGTAATTAAATATGGTAAAATAACAATCAAATAAATGGTTATTTTTTGGTATTTTCTTACGGAAACTTTTAACAGTGAACTATCCTCCTCGAAGAAAATCCTTGTCGCCGGACTTATGTAATGTTTATTATCGCAAAAGCTATGAGCGTATTAGCATCACAACAGGCAGGATTCTTACATTTCTCTCTTAACTCCTACTCTATCGGTTGATTGATACTCTCTACGAAGCGATAAGATTCGTTTGCCCAAGTAGGTTGTTACTCTGGTTATTAAACTAACGGCGAGAATTTAATTGTCCTACGTAAGAAGGCAACAAAGACATCTCGGTCCTCTGGCTGAATGAAGTTTTATGATGAAATAAAACTACCAATAAGAAATTAACATAATTTACCAAACAAAAGGGTGCTTGAATTAAATTATACAGCACAAATGACGTACCTCTTAGAGTTTACGAAGAACTTTTTGTCACCTCGCAATGACTGTGAATCAACCTAAGCATCCTCCTTGTCATTTCTAGCATCCACTTGTCTACTTACTGCACATATCATGCTCCTAAAAATTCAGAGTATCAGAGTTATTCTTCATTCCATAAAAACGAAAAAGGTAATGGATTATATGAGGCGTTGCGAGGATACAAAGGGAGAAATCGGTACAGGATAATTATCCCTAAAAACGCATTTGAAAAGGTTTTTTTTTAAGAACGAACTCAACAAAAATGGTTTTCAGATAATTTTAGTAATTCCTTTATTTTCCCTAATTTGCCTTTTCATATCTCGAAAACGTTTCTAGAAAATCTTCAAGGGGGAGGGGGGGGGGCGATTTTGGAAATCTCGGGGTTCAATGTAAGGATGGATGGAGGAGATTCTTCATTCCTTTTCAACAGTCCCTCCGCACCCCCCCCCCCCTTTTTTTCAAACAGCAGGAACAACAAAAAAAAAATGCTAGTGAAGTGCTATTTAAAATTTTACTAGCACATTTTTTCAATGCATATACGTTTATTCAAAGCCCTTATAAAAGGAACACAAGCTGACGTTTCTTTGCTTTCGCAAATCTGTCTATAATTTTTTCAACGTCCAATGTAATATCTTTATGGATATGCAATAACGCTAATTCAGTGAGTCTATCATCACTCATTCTGCTTCTTATCCAAGTTTTAACCGAGTTAGGATTTCCTTCAAGCTTTCTCAAGAAAAATGAAGGCTTGTAAATATATTTTCTAAATTTGAGTTGATATGTCTAAATTACAAAATAATAGCGATTATTAGTAATATATTTTCTAAAATTTTCAAAATGTAATACTAAATATGTACTAAAAAAACCATCAACGAGTATGTGCAATTTATATAAACATCTGTAATTATGAATGTTCAATGAAATGTTTCAGACTCCAGGCTTTAGCGTAAATGCTGCAGGAATTTACACCACGTGCTAAGGGTCCGCTAGCTGTCACCAGTTTGATAGGTAGAAGAAAAGAGCAGGGAATCTCTTTCCCATTACTCCGAGGATTAGCAACTCAGCAATACTAAAGGACAAAGGAACAGGGATAAAGCATAGAACTTGAAGAGCGCTTAGGCTGGGATTCCAAGAACATAAAAAAATGGCTGGTAACGGGGCACAAAGAGTAAAAACTCACTTAGGAGTGTCGTTGTAGTATCCACTTGAATCAGCCCAAGGGGGGGCGATCGCCCCCCCCCCCCTTAGATCCGCCGTTGTAAAAATTCAGAGTATCAGAGTTATTCTTCATTCCATAAAAACGAAAAAGGTAATGGATTATATGAGGCGTTGGGAGGATGCAAAGGGAGAAATCGGTACAGGATAATTATCCTAAAAACGCATTTGAAAAGGTTTTTTTTTAAGAACGAACTCAACAAAAATGGTTTTCAGATTTCAATGGTAATTTTAGTAATTCCTTTGGTTTCCCTAATTTGCCTTTTCATATCTCGAAAACGTTTAAAAGTGAAGTCAAAGAGATCACAGGAATTTAAATTTTCTTTGGTCATTAAAAAGGCTTAAGCCCTTGGCTAACTGAATAGCATTACGTTTTTGCAGTTCCAGAAAAAACGGTGCGAAGAAAGTAACAGATGTGAGCATAGGTTATTGTAAACAAAAAGTCTGGGGGGGGAGGGCGCTCATGCAAAAACTCTTTAAAAAAGTAAGGGAAAGCTGTCCTCCTGCCCCCTCCCAATAAAATGCCGGGAAAATGAACGTGATTAATTTGCTTACTAAACTAACAAGTTATCCCGATTAATTAATTACTCATGTGCCTAATGGAGGATACTTAACGGAATTAATTTGGCATTTTTCAAAATTAAGTTGTTCCAGTCGAAGCTTATTTGATAGTACGTAGCGACATGTTGCCCTTTTGAATCACCCTGCTACTTTTGAAAGCGCCTTGCTGTCTAGTTTTAATCCCTTGAAGCACGAGCTTTTTTTTTTCAGAAAAACTGGTAAAAAATGATCGTGTTCTTTTTATATAAAATGAATATATAGGTATAGTATAAATTGTTTTTGGCAATTTCAGTTGTAGGGGGTGACTAGAGAGCGGGGTGGGATAAAAGTTATATAAAAAATTATTGTGCAAACAAAGTGCAAACGCATCTCAAAGGGGCATTAGTAATAAAATAGCGCGAGATACAACATCGCACGTGTGAGACAGGGGCATGCGCAAATTTGCCGGTAACTTTCGCCCGTGTCAGACACGGGCATGGGCAAATTTGCCGGTAACTTTCACCCGTGTCAGACACGGGCATGTGCAAATTTGCCGGTAACTTTCACCCGTGTCAGTCACGGGCATGCGCAAATTTGCCGGTAACTTTCACCCGTGGCAGACACGGGCATGTGCAAATTTGCCGGTAACTTTCACCCGTGTCAGACACGGGCATGTGCAAATTTGCCGGTAACTTTCACCCGTGTCAGACACGGGCATGTGCAAACTTGCCGGTAACTTTCGCCCGTGGCAGACACGGGCATGTGTAAATTTGCCGGTAACTTTCGCCCGTGGCAGACACGGCAAATGGGTCAAGTGATTAAGTACCATTTGAAGTATAAATTCCATTTTCTGTGCTCTCTGTGAAATTTACGTTGACATATCAACGATACCTATTTTTCCAGATTTTAACCAAAATACTATTTGTAAAATATATTTCGAAGGGAAGTACCTTGGTCAGTAGAGCACCTAAGATTTTTTTGAGATGGGAGAAGGGAAAGTTAAGGAAAAAGTATGCATCGGATATTGGTTTTACCAGATATCGGATTTCTTCTACTCCTTTTCTGAGAGATCCGTACCGGCTCTGATGTTTGAAGCTTTGTTATTTTTTACAAAGCCAAAGTTTCTAAATACACAATAAGTTTTAATTTTCATATATTTTCAGAACATGCTGAAAAATTAAATTTAAAAAGTCAAATTTGACATTCCGGATCTTCCGTGAAACGGCTGGAGCGGATTCCGGATATTAAAAAAAAAAGGTTGGACACCGGATATCCGATACCTTCGGAGAGGACCGCTCACGTTCGCACACCGTCGACACTCAACTGACTTTGACTTTTATTACTCAACGTTTTGCAAAATCTCTCAAAATTTAATGGCATTTATATCTCAAGAGTTACGTCTAACAAGTTTTCCTATGGAGTTTCTCTTTTTGAACGAAATCAAAAATACAACTCAGTGTCCTAATTTTTTATTCCCAAAACCAAATTTATACATTGAATGAAAATTAAAACAAAATAAATTATGGTGTAACTGAACCTTTTACGATGAGATAAATAATCTATGATAGTTGAAGATTATCGATTGCTTTGCTAACGTGAGAGGAAAAAAATAGTCTTAAGCTGTAACTAGAAAAATTGCTTTTGTTTCAGATTACCTCTCTTCCAAGCAACTTTGGTATTTCCATCAATATCGCGCGGGCAATGAGTAAATTACACCTTGAAACTTCAGTCAACCCTCGCTCCTGTTTTAAAGAATCATTTATTTCCGCTCTACAAGAATTCTTATGCTCCTTCAAAGCATAATCCTTCAGCCTGTTCGGCAATGTATTTACGTGTAGCCATAATCGTTTTTATTTTCTCTTTTATTGTTCCTGACTTATCTTTTTCTCGAAAACTCTATTGTTCCTGCTTATCGTGACTAACTACGTGAACTAGTGAAAGTAATTACTTTCTTAAGATAAGATTTTTCTTGGAGAAACTGAAATTTTGCTTTGAGCGTCATTATTGGAGATGTTATGAGGTGGTGAAGGCTGGGAAAATTCAAAACGGTTGGGTATAGAAGTATCGTTTGGCAGTGGATATTCGGAGGGATGACGTGTTGAATTATGGAATGACATTTTGCTTCTGCAGATGTTTTTTTTTCCATAGAGTTTTTTCCTGGTTAATTTTTTTTCTTCCAATGACTTTGACTCTTCTTTGGGAAAGTCTCAATTTCCCTGTTTAAAAACGTAAGATTTTATGAGGGTTATGAGAATTTGTGAGGTGTTGCAGCCGATGAAATGGAACCAATTGCGTATGTAAGTATATTTCGGTAATGAACGTTTGAAAATCATTATCGTGTTAGAATGATGCGAAGAGATTTTTTCGGAAAATATTTTTTTCAAGTAAACTAAAGGTTTCCCAGTGATTTTTACTCTACTCATGATCCACATGTGAGTATGTCTCCAGACTAAGAGTTCTTGGGGGTTGACCTAGTTCCCTCCTCCCCACACAATTGAGATTCTTAAGAACATTAACCCTTTAACTACGGGTAACGTCAATAGACGATTTGACGAAACTTTCCTGTGGTACGAGTAACGTCAATAAGCGATTTGATGAATTATGCTGAAAATGTAGGTTTCGGAATAAAAGGTTGAACAAATGGAAATGAATTCGTTCTTTACATTATAAGCAATCATTTATTCAATTGAAAATGGCAAAATTACGGGTGCAGAAGGGTGTATTGACCACCCCCTTTTGATACAGTGTGCATGCGATTTGCAAGCAAAAAAAGCTACATCTCATACGAATTTTGATTTTGAACAAAAAATGTCCAATCAACATTAGCCAATAATACAATTTGCTATGGCGAAAGCGTTTTTTTTCTCAAAAAATCGGCATAGGTCGAAAATGGGGCGTCTGCGACTAATGTAGATTGGAACTCTCCAGTTTTGCCTTTTTCATGTAAGAAACTCATGACATATACATAAGAAATCACCATTTATTCAATTTTTGGATACTTTTTTTTTTTTGGCGTGCATTCTTGTTAGATAGTCTGTGAGAAATATTGATGTATATACAGGATGGGAACAATGTCTTGCATAAATTACAAAAAAAAAATTGTCTGAATACATTTCACCCTTATAAAGTCGCTCATCCGACTTTGTACTTTTAACATATGCGCCCTTGGTAACTAGGACAATGTCAAATAAATGCGGCTTCTGCACGCCTCTAGCAATCATTTGGTTTCAATACCTTAAGAATTAGCACTTCATACGCATGCAGCCTAAACTTGTTAACATTTTAGACACCGTCTCGATATTTGCAGTTCTCATAATGAGTTATGAGAGACTTCAGTAAGACCAGCTGATACCGCTGCCAGACGAGCACTGTGGAGAAATCAGAAACACACCAAAATGTTTAAAGTTTACATGACATTCTTTTATTGCTTTTACTTCAGAAGAGTTGTGTCCATAACATCGCAACAACGTCAGTCGTGGCTCCCTTTTACTGCTTCTGCTTCAGAAGGATTGCGTTCATAGCAATGTCATCCATGCCACTCTTTTACTGGTTCTGCTTCAGAAGGATTGCGTTCATAGCAGTGTCATCCTGCCACCCTTTTACTGCGTCTGCTTCAGAAGGATTGCGTTCTTAGCAATGTCATCCATGCCATACTTTTTTTGCTCTACACCAGAAAGATTGCTTTCATAGCAATGTCATCCACACCACCCTTTTACTGCTTCTGCTTCAGAAAGATTGCTTTCATAGCAACGTCATCCATTCCATACTTTTTTTTGCTCTACGTCAGGAAGATTTCGGCCATAGCAACTTCGGAACATATATTGTAAACAAATCGAGACATTTCTCGACGAGGATTTAAAGCCCATATCGTGATCTTTTATTCCATGACACCATTTGGGGCAAAAAGAAAAGAGTCTTCCTTAAAAATTTACCACCGAAAAGGCTCTGTCCATTACACAAAACCTTAATGCAGAATTATTCAACTAGTACAAAAATTACATTATTACGTTCAGCAGTTATTTTTTCATAATCTTTTATCATCAAGGCAAGATTTTGACATTGATTTTTGAAAACTTATAGAATATATAACTACTAGAAAAGTATTGAATTTGTACATTTTCGTTGATGTATTAATTTCTTGAAGAATTTTACTTTTGTTTACTTTACTTTGGCTTTGAATGAATAATTTCAGGAAGTTTCTCCACGTTGAAATCTTATCCCTTTACCTCTTCAATCCATTTCTTTTCCAATTCGGTAATCCTCCAAGAAGGGGAAACATTTAGTTAATTTGGAAAGTCTCTTTTATCTAGAAAAATTTCTCTACACGGCAATTCGATAAAGTAATTAGATCATTAATTTATTGAACATTCGATACCACACTTATTTTTTGAATTATTTAAAGTCACTTGAGACGATATATTTTACCGATAATCTAAGCTGTAACTGGAACTTTTATTTTAAGCTTGATGGAAATTCGGCTTTTTGTTGATTCCAAGGCAAGCTAAGTTAAGTGATTATAGGGTAAGTAATGGGAATAAGGACCAATTTTCTTTTCTAAAGTATTGCATTTTAGAAGCTAAACGCAATCAATTTTCTAATTATCTGAAAATAAAAACTTCACTTTACGTTACAGACTATTCGATCGCGACTATTTTCCAAAGCATTTTTCTATTTAGTTAACTAAAATCCTCGAGTTGTATTAACTTCATTGATTCAAGAATGGATTTTTGCTTAAAGCTACTCTTTCACTATCGACAATTGCTATAACAAAATTACTGTTATTATTTTCTCAACAATACATATGCATATTTATATATGTATATATCTGTGTGTACATATATATATATACAGGGCATCCATAAAATAATGTCCCAATTATAAATTTCAATAGAATAAACTACAAACATTGTAAAGTGCACTGTTAGAAATTTCATCATGAAATTACGGTTAAATAACCGGCAGCCGTCTGTCCATCTGATTCACCGTTGAATTTACAGTTTGGAACATTTTTCTATCTTTACGGGCTCTAAACCATTTCCAATCAGCTTGGTTAAAAAGCCGTAAATACAAAAGTTTACGGTTTCATAACCATTTAAAAATGGTTTCAAAACTAAATTTTTACCGTTTTTGAACCATTTCGAGGCGTAGAAACAGTAAACGAAGCTTGCGCGAATCGAACCCGGGCGTATAGTATATCAACCTTGCGCTCTAGTCATTCGGCCATCTACACCACTTAAAGCGGCCGTTTATTTATCAATAAATCTCTTTTTCCAACAGGCAAACTGTCTTAAAATATTGAGATTTCTGTTTTTGATTGGATCCAAAGTCATTTTTGGTCTAAATTTACTGTATATGGACGAAAATCATTTTATTTGCTGTAAAAATTAAAATACAAACAAGCTTCAGCAGTTCAAATGATGGGTTCGCTCATTCGCAAAGAGTTCGGGAATCCGACGACTCCAATTTTTTATTTACTCGTGTATGTGTTTCTATTTAGTAACCACTGCTTAAGCCACTTTCTTCTTCTTTTTTTATATACACATGCAGATTTGAGCTGATAAATCTTTATTCATATTTTAGCAACAACGTACGACCGGTAAGGTTTCGCAACCAATATGGACACCCGATTCTTATTGAGCGTTTGTAAATTACGGTTAGTTAAACGTTCTTTAGGAGAAACAGAGAATATACGATTTTTTTTCACAATCAACGGTTTGCATACCATCTTTTTAAAGCTTATTCAACTGTTGTAATTAAATATGGTAAAATAACAATCAAATAAATGGTTATTTTACTATTTTCCTCCGTAAATTTTTAACAGTGTCGGTTTTAGATAAGCGCATGCGCGAGTACTTCTTTCTTGTTTTCTGCCTTGCAGCGCCACATACGAAAAATGGCGACTCCTGAGCATAAAGCGTTTCGTGTTCTGCAATTTGCTGAAAGTCAATCTGTAATTTCAGTTCGCTTCGTTTGAAGCTTAAATGTGCTCCTCCTCGTCTACGTTCCGCCGTTACTTAATGATTTGACAAGGTTGAGACACAGAATTGAAGAGGCTTCCATTACACCGGACCTGTTAACTAAAGTACGGGGAAAATTGTACTATAGGTTGGATGTGTGCCGCGTAGCTAAAGGTCCACATATTGAACATTTGTAGGAAAAACTAGATTGATTTACCTTCAATTTGATGCATGATTTGTTGTACGAGGGTCATTTTTTAAGTAAGAACCGTTTTGCAATGGAGTAAAAGAAACTTTATTTAATAACACAAATTGTATCAAAAACTAAAATAAGAACATTTTTTCACTTTTCAACATAGTCATCAACATTCAAGCATTTGTCACGCCGTGGTACCAGATTTTGGATCCCTTCCCCCCGAAGAACTCGCCGCCTGATTATTAAACCAGTTCGTAGCTGTTTCTTGCACGTCATCCTTTTCCAAACGCTTCCCACTGGGAAAGGCTTTAAGTTTTCGAAAGAGATGAAAGTCTGATGGTGCCAAGTCTAGACTGCAGGGCGGATGGTTTAATACTTTCCAGTGACAAGTCCAGTTGCGGTTTTGTTTTTGAATTTCAGCAGAACGAACGTTTACTGCAAGGCGGATGGTTTAATACTTTCCAGTGACAAGTCCAGTTGCGGTTTTGTTTTTGAATTTCAGCAGAACGAACGTTTTTTGCATTCAAAAACTGAATAACGGCACGCAGTTCACAATCGGCGGCATTTCTGATAGACATGACGACAAAGTGCGCAATATAACCACACAACCAGCAGTGGCAGAGACTAAAACTTAATGGCGGTGTAGTGGGGGACCGGCCAAGAGTTGCTGACCTTGAACTGACGTCACCTGACTGGATGCGCAAACACGATGCGCAATCGGTTCTTACTTAAAAAATGACCCTCGTATATAGTCTAAATTAAACTGCTGTAATATACCATTGAAACTAGGACATTCTTTTATGGACACCCTGTACAACAGATGGTTGTTGTTGTTGTTGTTGTCGAGTCCTCGCGCGTGACGAGGAAGAATGGGTACGCTGCTCCTGAGTCTAACGGGGCCCTTATAGGCAGGAGTACGATTTCCGCCCCTTTTTGAAAGGTCTCTTAATTTTTGAACCAGCTCCCGGATGAGAGACCGTCACCTGGGATTGGCACCCCCAGAGGTATCGTACAATAAATGGTAGAGAATGGAATAGTAAACACGATGCTTAAATTTTGTTCTTGATACAAGTTTATGCACAATTTTTTCTACCATAGTTTCAACTCAAGAAAATAATGCGCCTGAATTTTGTATTTACATGTAAAATCTCTTTTGTTTTATGCGTTATTTAGGACTGCCAAATCTTTGAGGATTATGTATGTGTAGGAGTGTGTGTGTGCGGCGTAACTTTATAGATGAGAAAGTCGGTCATTTAATAGTCATAAGTGAAAATAAATCCTTCATTAAGAAATAAAAATATTACTACTACAAATAATAATAATACATTTTTCCGTCAATAAGTGAAAAGAGAATGCAGTGTTGTCTCTTAATTGAAAAATAAGGATATTAGTAATAATAATCCAGTGTGTAGTTATAATGAGAGTAAAATCAAAATTTTTGTAAAATGCAATTTAATGAATTGTTAGAATATCTCTAAACATCGGGAAAACGACCACTTTACTATTAGGTACTGAAACATATTTTTCGTTAACTTTTAAAACATAAGTTGCATAATAAGTAAATACCTAAGTTTAATTACATGCACTGTTAAAAAAAACTTCAATTTTCAGATTGTTTTTTTTGGCTGATTTTAATGGAAGATTTCCGCAGTGCTTCAACACATGATTTTTCCTTCCAAAAACGGAAATGTCACGTCCTGAAAATAGGAGAACGGAACTTTTCCGTTTTATGGTTGCTGTATTTTCATAACCTGATTTGGATTAACGGAGAAAAATGAAATGGAACCTGTCAAATCTCGGGAAAATATTTTCAGAAACGAAATGTTTCCGGCAACTCTGCTGCCGTACTTTTTCCTTTATTTTCATTAAATTCTTTTTTTTTTACAGTGTGTGCTGCATATTGTGAAAGCATAAATGCATTAAATTCTTAGTAGCAGATGAAACAGACCAATGGAAATTTATTTCACATGTGCAGTAAAATCACAGTGTAAATACAGGGTGGAGCGCGGTAAATTGCTTTTTTAGAATTCCCGCTGTGGCGGAGCAGTCGGTCGAAGGGGTTAGTGGACGGGGATTATAGTGACCGACGAGAGCTTTCTCAGCAACGCATGCTCAAATCTCACGAAACTTTCGTCGTATTTGACGAAATGGCTTCGTGAAAAATGCTACGAGTAAACCTTTCGTCAAATTGACGAAATTTGTGTGGTAACTTTTTTAAGTCACGTGATCGCCCGAGGACAGAATGATTGTAAATGACGGAATTTTCTTGAAGATTGAAAAATCGTCGAAAAGGAAGATTCTACTTTCGAGAGTGAGGTTTGTATTCATCTGCTGTTCAGTTGCCATAATGCAGTGGACACGTGAGGAACGCTCATTTTGAGTTGAAGCGTATTTCTCGAATGCCCACTCGATCATTGCAGTGCAGCGCGCTTACCGGACTTATCCCTATGCCATTTTTTTTCCCTTTGGGATTACCTGAAGTCGAAAGTGTATTGCAACCGTCCCAGCACCCTGGAAGACCTACAGAACAGTATTGAGGTTAGGTTAAAATTGCAACTGTACCAGAAGACATGCTTGAAAAAGTGCATGAGAGTTTCAGAAAACGTCTGCAGCAGCGTGGATTGTGAAGGTTGACATTTGCCAGATTCATTGTTTAAAACCATGTAATTAGAAGCTTCCATTATTGTCCAACATGATTTTTAAAAAATGAAAGTTTCTAAGTGTTATCGCCTGCAGCGGTGTGGATACTGAAGGTATACATTTGCCAGATCCACTATTTATAGAAACTTCCATTATTGTCCAATATGATTTTTAAAAAATGCAATTTTCTAAGTGTTCATTTTTTTTTCATTCCCAAATAAGCAAATTACCGTGCTCCACCCTGTATAAAAATAAAATTCTCATTATCTTTTGAAAGTATGTTATTTGTTCTATAGAATAATACGGAATGTCTTTAAAGTTTTCCTAACTTTGTACAAAACGCAACTAATTTCCTACAGCATACTTAAAAACGAAACTTCCTTTTTTCCTAACTATAACCTTAACCACAATCTTCTTCAAATGCATTTTTTCACAAAACCGGTATTTTCCTAAGGAATTATAAAACATTATTTTCTCTTTCACTACTTTTCCGAGAGAAGCAGATTGACTTTTTGAAACGAATTACGCAACAACGCGTAATTCTTTCATTTTTCGGATTTTAATTTCCTCAGAAAATAATTTTTACGCCACACACAAAAAAGAAAATTACCAGATTTCGTTACCCCCCCCCCCAATTTCCTGCGCGACTAATTCATAAAAGAAAATACATTTTCAGGATTTACTTCAGGAAACAATTACCTCAAAAGACCTGGATAATTACTTACAAGCCCGGTTGTGCCGTGAAGAAAATTCAAAACCCATTATAAAAACCTATTAGTGTTTTTATATGTCATTTCTTGAAAATATGAAGGAAATGCATGTTTTCTTTTAAAAAATACCAGTTAATGCAAGTTAAAAAGTTAATAAAAGGAAGCAAGATACAAAATATTTAAGCGGTGAAAATTTAGTGCTCGAGCGATTTGTGAACTTGTTTCTTTTTCTGCGTTTATGCGTTAAAAATTGATGGAAAAAAATAGTTTTTTTTCGTACTTTAGTTATCACAAGAGTAAAATAATTATATTTTGCAATGCTTTATCTCATTATGTTTTTAATATTTTTATTTTATGTGTAATTAATTTTCCTTCAATGACTAGAGTCTGTGTAATTAGAATAGGCGCGTCAAGGTCACACAACTCAACCCTTTCCTCTTCTGGTCGTCATGGTTTCCGCGCTAGAAACTTTTTTTCCCGTATACACCACCTTCAAATTTATAATCTAGCTATATTTCTCTCTCCTCGTTTAGCTTTAATTTTTAAGTGCTTCAAATATACATTTTTCAACGGTTAATACATATTCATTCATGTATTTATTTACTAATTTTCTTATTTTTTCATTCATTAGCTCATTTATTCCCTCATTTATTTCTTTTTTAGCATTTATTCACTCATTTATTTTTTTTAATCTTTTATTCACTCATTTGTTCAACCATTCTTTCACTCTTTCATTCATTAATTCAAAAAATTTTGAAAATCCTGATCTAAAAATTTGACAGGAAAATAGGCTCGCTAGTTCTGGATGAACTTTCTATTTGTTCATGTTCTACATTATAAGAGCTTTCCGATAAACTTTGTTCCAAGCAAATCGGTCCATTAGATCAGGATTTGTATAGGATTGAAGTTTCCCCGTAGGCGCTATGTTAATTTTTTTGAACTGTTCAAAAATGAACAAAAACTGTTAAAATTAATATTTAACGCCAAAAGCTTCTTCCAGTAAGCTTATTCATTGGGACTTGGATCTTGTACCCAAACTTTACATAATTTGCTTCATTTTCGCCCATAGGCGCTAATTTTTTGAACTGTTCAAAATTGAACGAAAAATTGTTCAAATCAAAAAGTAAAATATGGAAATGAGATGTTCTCACCGACATCTTCCGAATGCAAAAAACATTTTTTGAATTAGATAATTCCTTAAAAAAATTTTAGGGAGGGGGTGGGAGACAGACCGACAGACAAACCGACACACTTTTTCCCCTATCTCAAATCCCTACTTTCATTTTTTTTATTTTTCAATCTTTATTTAATTACTTAATTTATTTTTGTCTGTTCTTGATTTCTAACGATATTTTCACGATACATTAAGCCTTCTTTCACGCTTTATTATTTTTACTTTTACTGGAAAGTAGGCTAAAAACGAGTAATTTAGTAATAAAATTAATTTAGTAATATATCCCTATTAGAATTTTGGGCAAGAGTAGAGGATGGTTTTTTTGCACGAAAAACAAGGGCATTTTTCATTCTATTACCATTTTCAACATCCCACTTTTGTGAAACTGGTTTCTCTGCTGTGGCTTCTTTGAAGACAAACTATAGATCTCTGCTAAATATAGAAACAGCTGAGAGGGGCTATTTCTAATATTGAGCATTCCTTCGAAAAACTTTGCTTTGCAAGTCAAGCCCAAGGAAGTCACTAATAATTATAAAATTTGTTTTTCATTTAGTATGTTTTGATTGAGAAAGTTTTAATTTAGTGATTTGTGTTACTTTAATAAGTTATTAAATAAGTCGAAATGCATTTTGTCTTCTATGTGTATGTGTGCTTGCTTTTCAGTCAGTTAATCAGTTTTTTAAAGTAATATTTTCTCTTGTATATTCTATAATATATATATAATTCTATAATATATTCTATAATATATTATATAAATAGCCGGCAGCAGTCTGGCCATCTAACTCACCGTTAAATTTACGGTTTGGAACTTTTTCTATCTTTACGGGATCTAAACCATTTCCAATCAGCTTGGTTAAAAAGCCGTAAATACAAAAGTTTACGTTTTTATAACCATTTAAAATGGTTTGAAAACTAAATTTTTATGGTTTTTTAACCATTTCGACCGTACACGAAGTGTGCGGGAATCGAACCCTGGATGCATAGTGTACCCACCTTGCACTCTATCCATTCGGCCATCTACACCACTCGAAGCGGCCGCTTATTTATCAATAAATCTTCTTTTCCAACAGGCAAACTGCATTAAAATTGAGATTTCAGTTTTTGATTAAATCCAAAATCATTTTTGGTCTAAATTTACTGTATATTGACGAAAATCATTTTATTTGTTGCAAAAATTAAAATGCAAACAAGCTTCAGCAGATCAAATTATGGGTTCGCTCATTCGCAAACAGTTCGGGAATCCGATGTCTCCAATTTTTGATTTACGTGTGTATATGTTTCTATCACGGCTGCCTGCGATCATATAGCGGCTGTCCAGACGCGGCGCCAGATTAAAGGAATAAGCGTTCAAACGATAGTTATTTTATTCCTCACTGGTGCGCTGTAAGCATGTGCTAGTTTTGTATGGAAATACATTACGAAAGCATTGTTTTTGCCGGGTTTGCAGCATGCATCATGAAGATTTCTTTTTGGTAAATTTTTAGTTTATGCATTACTGATCGGAAATATATCTCGCGATGTTTAATTGTGTCTAACCTATATATATTTATTTTAAAGAAATTTTCATCGTAAATGAAATAAAACGGCAGAAAGCAGTAGAGTGTTTTTTCTAAGCATTATAAATTAGTGAATGCATACATTTTGTAATTTTAGGGATTTACTAAATTCACGTTTGGTTTACATGCATATATTTTATTTGTTTTTTCACTCCATGTCACCTATTTAATTATTCTGCAAATAGAAATCGTGAGTTTGATGCTTTAGATGATATTTTTAACCAGTGAGGGCTGACATTTGCATTTTCCCCTTATGTCTCGAACTTTACTGGTTTTATTTATTTTTGCATTGGTTTTATTTACTTGTACTTCAGGTTATTAATAAGAAAACAGACGTCATTATAGCCCAAATTTCAGAAAACATATTTCGGGACAAGAGGAATCCTTTTATCAATGAATAGAGTTGTACGCATCTGGATGCAAGTAATTCGAGTGATTTACACTCACTTGGATAACGTACATTTTTTAGGTAAATTCTTTACGCATTGATAAAGGGGTTCCTTTTAATTCCAAAACATGTGTATGGAATAATTTTTGCAACTTGCGCTATAAGAACGTTGGTCCGCTCATTAATTTTTTACCACTCAAAAGTAAACTTTGAACTTCATATTATGTCTAGGTTATGCTTTTAAATATATATATATATATATATATATATATATATATATATATATATATATATATATATATTGTTCTGAGACGTTTAAATTTGTTATGCTTGAATAGAATGATAAAGTTAAAAGTGGAATGAGTGAAAGAGAATCTATATTATAAATCTAGTAATGTACCTTTTTAAAATTAAACTCACGCCACATGAACAAGGGTTACAATTGAAATACCTAAAAGGAAGGAAGACTTCCCTCTAAGATTTGTTGTTGATTCTCCACGCGTTCATGAGTACACCCATTTTGTACACCATAGAGTCTTAAAACATAGAAAAGTAAATAAACTATCTAAGGGACCGTTCATAAATGATGTCAAGCTCTTTTCCGATATATTTGACCCCTTCCCCCCTTTGTCACATGTCATGCTATGTTGTATAAGCCTGATGTCATACTTCTTGTTTCCCCCTCCCCTCGCCTTATCACACTTTCACGAACCCCCCCCCCCCCTCCCTCCTCGAAGCGTGACATCATTTATGAATGACCCCTAAAGCGTATTTCTGATTTCTAATTTAAAAGTGGGGAAACATTAATTTAAGAAAGGATTTAAGGAAAATCTGGTTGCTGAAAATCAGAGAATCCGAAAGCTTTTGGTAGATTTCATCGAAGAAATGCCGGTTGCAAAGTCTTGGTATTAAAAATTGAGAATATTCAGTGTAGTCCAGAAAAAAAAAGAAAAAAAGAGGTGAAAGGGGGAGGCTTACAGATAAGAGCATAAGTTATTGTAATGAAATAGTGGTGGGGGAGGGGGCTTTTGACGGAGGGGACGATCGTGTAAAATAAAAAAGTTTTCGGACGGTCCTGTCCCCCCCCCCCCCCCCACCCGACCGAGAATACTCATTGCTTTTTGTTGTCAAGCAGTATGTCATCTAAATAAAAATGTTTAAAGAGATATTTAAAGAAAAATTGCTCTTATCCAGGAGTGTCCACGAGAGAAGTTCATGGCGTAGACTGCGCTATTAAATTTTTTGATGAAATTTTTGACACCCCCTTTACAGGAGGGCATGCTTTCATCGAGTTTTAGCCCTTTTGGGTGGTTGTCTTTTTTGGGGGACTTCGTACCTATTAGTATGCACCATCTTGCTTAGAGGGTTGCCACCCATGTATTGTCAGTTACTGCAAGTTTTAAAAATAATCTTGATAACTCTGAACTGCATATAATAAAGCGTTTTAAGTAATTATTTTTAATTTCTCATTTATTGTACTTAATTGTAATATTTGAAGATATTTCCCCTTGATTGTTTATTTTATTGAATCGTTTTCTTTTTCAAAGGCCTAATCTTTGACCTTTTTTACTTAATATTTTAGAATTTTATTCTAAATTATTTAACTAGTGTACCTGCTTTAGATGAGACCAGCAAAAAAAAAAAAAAAAGTCGCTACTCTTATATGATAATCCATCTGTTGAAGTTAACTGAAGTCAGCTATACTATACAATGCAATATTAGTTATTAGTATTATGCTATTAGTCTGTCAATAACAATAAAAAATTGTTGCATTACTCATTTACTTAATTATATAATTATTCAACTAATCATTATTTGTTAAGTCACTTCACAACCTAACTGTTCCACTTTCCCTAATAATTAAATTTACAATAAATGGAATTGAAATAATGCAATTAACACATATTTAAAATAACTTTATTAATCATAATCTATGTCATTTTTCTTTTAACTGCTGTTATTTAATAGTATTAACATGAATGTATTGAAAATTGCTTAATAATAAAGTAACTGATAACCATTTAAAGACTATTCAATACGGCTTTCAAAAACCTGCTAGCCAATTTATTTGTGCTTCACAATATGAGAGGATAAATGTAGTTCAGAAAATTATACGCAATTATTGTCGTTCAAATTAAAAATAAATCTGAAAGCATAATATGACCAGGCAATTGAGAAGAAAACTTTCTCTGTGTTTATTATATATAAAAGTATACGTACGTATGAAAAGTTGTATCTTAACGAGCAGCTTCGAAGTCTGCATGTGTTACTACCAAAAAAAACGATCTTTTTATTTTTTCCTCTGTATTAAAAACGCTTTAATGGCAAATACATAACCCTGCAACGCATTTTGATATTTACTTTTGCCCTCAACACTTAAATGTTTATCTTTCTTGAAATTCAAGCCTTTAACGCGATGATATTGCAATGGTTAGACCTTTAAATCCTCGCTTTTAAGTACATGCTAACAGCGCCAATTCACTGAAGTGGCAGAAAATGTAAGTTCTGCTTGCACGCACTTTTTCGCCCGTTTGGACAGCCGCTATATGATCGCAGGCAGCCATGTGTTTCTATTCAGCATCCACTGCTTAAGACACTTTCTTTTTCTCCGGTTTTTTTTTTATATATACACATGCAGATTTGAATTGATAAATCTTTATTTATATTTTAACAACAACGTAAGACCATTAAGGTTCCACAACCAAGATGGACGCCCGATTCTTATTGACTACGAGACCTTGTGACGCTTGTAAATTACGGTTAGTTAAACGTTCTTTAGGAGAAACAGAGAATAAACATTTTGTTTTTTACAATCAGCGGTTTGAGTACCATCTTTTTAATTATTATTCAACTGTTGTAATTAAATATGGTAAAATAACAATCAAATAAATGGTTATATTACTATTTTCTTACGGAAATCGTTAACAGTGTATGTATGAACTTTTTGAATTGTCAGTTACTTATTATCGCTTTTTAGTAAATTATTGTTATTATTTTATTTATTTCTTCTTATTATTTTTATTATTATTTTGTGTGATAAAAAAATTTTAAAGTTATAAAAACAATTGCAGCTTTGAAGCACAACAAATTTCTTTGCTCTGACTCCGCTCTAATTTTGAGAAAATATTGTTGCTCCAGGCTTCTGCTTCCGACTCTTGATTCAAATTATTCAACGTAATGACGCTTTAACTTGTGGGTTGATAATTATTGTATTTTTATTTATTCTTTTTATTATTATTATTTTATGTGTTTAAAAAAAATTTAAGTTAGCAAAAAATCGGAGCAGTGAGGCACAACAAATTTCTTTGCTCCGACTTCGCTCCAGTTTTGAGCAAAATCTTGTTGCTCCAAGCTCGCTCCGTATTCTTCTCCAGATCCCTGATTCAAATCAGTATAACTATTTTAACCTCTTCAATTGTTAGTTAATTATTATTTTTTGTAATTTATTTTTCTTCTTCTTATTATTTTTTTAATTTCTTCTTCTTATTATTATTATTTTTATCATTTCTTCTTCTTATTATTATTATTATTATTTTACGTGATATAAAAATTTAAAAGCTGGAAAAATATCGGAGCAGTGTAACACAACACATTTCTTTGCTCCGACTGCGCTCCAGTTTTGAGAAAAATCTTGTTGCTCCAAGCTCTTGCTCCAGGTTCTTCTCCGGATTCCTGATTCAAGTCACTATAAGTATTAACCTTTGTAACTGTTAGTGTAAAACAATCTTGCAGATGATTTATTGGATTTTTTTTGCTCCAAGCTCTTGCTCCATGTTCTTCTCCAGGTCCCTGATTCAAATCATTATAGGTATTAACCTTTGTAACTCTTAGTTTAAAACAACCTTGCAGATAATTTATGAGTGTAATCTTGTCTGTATGGAACACTAAAAAAGATATTCTAAATAAAGAATACATTTAGGTATTAAAGGAATGGCCCGAGGATGAGTGAATAAAAGATAAGCCAAAGACGATTTAAACAGATCCATGGAAAAAATGAAGTTATTTTGTGATTCGATGGAAAATAAAAGAATTCCATTAAAGTGGATACCTGAAAATGAAAGAAGATTCATTCTTCCATTTTTCTCACCATCAACAGAATTGAGTAAAGCTGTATTGCTCATCAGCTATCATTTTGCGCGATCATTCCTAAAGTCCTTTTTTTACTTTCAGAAATTTCTATTAATGGAAAGAAATCTTTTTCGCAGAAAATAGATTAGTAAAGGGAGTAAGTTGAGCTGAAATTAAAGGTGCATTGAAAAGTTATAGTTTTTCTTAGGATTCCGTCTCTAAATCGCATTACACGTACACCAGTATCAAGTCATTTTTTGTTGCAATAGAAGTAGTAGTACTTTCAGATGGTGAGTTTCATGTAAATGTGGACTTTTCCGAAAATATAAAATACATTTTTTTAACAAGTACTACTTTTCTCATGTTTATAGGAGTCGGAAGTTATTTACAAACATTCTTACGCCTAAATTAAAATAATATTCCATAAGAAATAAATTATAAGCTGAAATATAATAACATTTTACTCATAAATTCACTTGCATTCAGTTGTACTCCTTTAAAAACGGGATTGCTGCTATTTATATATTTAATTATCGTCTGCGTTACTTTTTTATTTCTTTGCTAGTAATTTATTTACTTTAATCGTCTACAATACTTTATATTTCTTGTAATTCATTAATTTATTTATTTTCAATATTTTTATTTGTTTTTTAATGGCAATGTTAAATGTATATATATATAAATGACTTCGAATTTAAGATGGAATTCTGATGTCAACTTTTCGCCTGTCGTAGGCAGGAAAAAGCGATTTTTATCAGTCGCAATTCTTCCTGCCACCTGGGGGAAGAAAACTGCTTCACAATTAACAACTCGGTTGTCTCTAGATTAATAATAGGACAGCCGTTTTTTTTTTTTTTTTTTTTTTTTTTGTGTGTGTGTGTGTGTTGCGTCAGTTTCTACCATTTTTCAAATAAGTAGCCTAATTTTTGAATATGTTCCGATGTCTCCAAATACGCATGTCCATTTTGTGTTGCATCAGTTACTGTAATGTTTTCCCCGTTATAACATGTGGGCTAGCTAACAGGGTTTTAATTAAGTGCATACATAAATGTATTGATGTCGCTGTATAGGACGGTAAATTTAGCTATTTTTTAATACTTTACTTATTCTAATTATGTAAAGTTTTTTTCTTCCAAATGTAGCGTCAGTCACCGTGTATTGCACCAGACGTAAGTACAGTTGACTTCGTAAATACAAAGATAAAGGGACTGAGACGTTTTGTTCATTAAATTCAAATGCTCGTTATGTCCGGGATTACTATAAACTCAAATCGTATTAGAAAAAACATTTATTTAAACGATATTTTCTAAAGAACTTTTTATTTATATGTTCAATTATTTATTTTGTTATTTGTTTTATTTGTTCTTCCGTCTCCCCTCCCCCATATTATTTATTTTACAAGGAGAAAACAGGTCAGTTATTTGGAAGTTTTTTCCGTTTTTCGGGGATTGTCGACGTTAATTATAAATGAAGATAACCCATGTACTGTATATTTTGACACTTTTTATGCAGCTATCGAATACACTTTTGTAAAATTTGAAGTTTAATAAAGGGCTTTTTGCATTAAATTAACCTTTTATTTTAAGCCTCGTCCTTAAACCCTGGTTTTGTTAAATCAGGATTCGCAATAACCGAGTTCGACTATAGCGCATATTTGTGGCAAACATCACCAAATAGATTATATAGGAGTATTTTTAATTTAATGAATGTTACGGATTTTTCGCACATCTAAGTGAAAAGACCTTTATCTCCTGAGATTCGAAAGAAAAATTTAATTACACTTTCTAAAAAAGAAAAATACGAATGCCGAATAAAAAAGGATGTTCCATTCCGTAAGAAATAAATTATAAACTGAATTAACATTTTACTCACATAAATGCCCTTGTAATAGAAATATAATTTCACGTTAATTTAAAGCACAAATGAGCGTTTTAATGCTCATTTGTGCTTTAAATTAACGTGAAATTATATTTCTATTACAGTTTACTTGCACAAAGTTAAACTATTATCAAATGCCCTTGTATTCAGTAGTGTTCCTTGAAAAACGGAATTGTTGCTATTTATATATTTAATTATCGTCTGCGTTATTTTTTTTAATTTCTTTACTAATAATTTATTTCCTTTAATCGTCTACAATGCCTTATATTTCTTGTGATTAATTAATTTATTTATTGTCAGTATTCTTATTCGTTTTTTAAGTGGCAACGTTAAATGTATATATACAGTGTTGCCAACTTAGCACTTTTGGTGCTAAATCTAGCGCTTTTTCAGCTCGTCCAGCCCTGAAAAATAAAATTTAGCACCTAGCTCTAAATTTAGCACCATACGAAACGGCTGTCATATGTTTATGCATGATGCATTTTTTCTATTTTTCCTTTCCTTTGGCCCCTTATCGAACATTTTAACCCAAATGACCGACGTCTTATGCATTTTACATGTTGTTCTTGCCGAGCACGAAGTGGATCACTGGGGGACCGACTACTTTCAGTTCTAAACCATTAGGACCACAATAATTTTCAGAATACAGTATTTAAATAACTTAACATTGTATTAAAAAATAAATGCTTCCAAACATAACTAATGACTTTATCTACGTATAGGACAAGGAAGTACATGGCGCAAGAAATGGATCTGCCCATTAAACTTTTTTGGGTGATTTCAAGTGGTTGTCCGATTTTTGAGGGGGTCATAGTTTTTGGGGGGGGGGGGGGGGGGCTCTGTAGCTTTTTCGAAGGTGCGCCATCGCTCTGCGCGGGACACCTTTACAGGCTTTAAGAATGAGTTTTTTAAAAATTAGTAAAAACTTCATTTACATCGAAATAGTACGTATCTGCCTTTTTTTAAATAGGTGGCGTCACTGATTTTAGCACCTATCAGCCAAATATATTTGAAATGTAGCACTTTTTTTAGTTTGATTTAGCACCGATTCCTCATGACCAGTTGGCAACACTGTATATATATGAATTAGAATTTAAGATGGAATTATGATACTAGCTTCGCGCCTGTCGTTGGCAGGGAAAAAACTATTTGTATCAATAGCAAGAAATATAAAGCCCTACAGACGATTAAAATAAATAAATTATTAGCAAAGAATTAAAAGTAACGCGAACGATAATTATGACCGTCGTTGTCGGGGAAACAATGCTTTTTAATGAATATAAAATTTAATTGTTTTGTAGAAGTAATTAATTTTTTATGTAAAGTAGAGGACTGGATTTTCACTCCAAAGGACAATTTTTAATAATATTTCAAAACAAGTGGAGGAACATCAACAAACAATAAAACATAAACCGAAATGTAATAGCATTTTACTTATAAGTGCACTTTCATTCAGTTGTGCTCCCTTGAAAAGCGGGATTATAGTTCTTATCTGAAAACGAAGGAACACTTTCGACGATTCAAACTATTTACAAAAACTTTCTCGGGAGCATTTAACAAAGCTCCAATTTCTGCCTCCTTTTTTGTATCTCCTCCTCAAAGATCCCGATTAGTGAAAAGGAAACTCATTCGCTTGTGAGATGAAACGAGAAAATGAAAAATCGGAGCCCTTTTGGGGAGCTTTTAAAAGAGTGCTTATCGCTGCACTGCGATAAAATTGTTATCTTATTTGGGAATTTCTGCCTTTATTTGTGCAATGAATTCGAAAATGATTCAGCTTTGATATTTCTCGAAGCAGATGAATATTATATTATAAGGATCAGTTGTAACAGAAGGAGTTTTATGTGCTGGGATAAGTATGGTACTTAGTGGTAATTTACATTGGGGATCGTGCATAAATGATGTTACGCTTTTTTCAATATATTTGACCCCCTCCTCCCTTTGTCACAAAATGTCACATTTCCTCATACCCCATACCCCCTTTGATACATGTCACGATATATGTTATATAAGGGACCGTTCATAAATGACGTCACGCTTTTCCCATATATTTGACCCCCTACCCCCCTTTTTCACATGTCACGTTATGTTCCATAAGCATGATGTCACACTTCTTGTTACTCCTGCCCTACCCTTGTCTCAATTTCACGAACCCCCCCCCCCTCCCCCTCGAAGCGTGGCATGATTTATGAATGATTCCCTGATCATATGTACTTGCAGTTCAGAAACAGTATTTGCTATAATCACTTCCTGTTGAATTGTAATTCACCAAGTCACTTTTTACATATAATTATTAAAAAAATAGGTTCGGGTCATTATGACCCGAACAGTACATTGATACAAAATTAAAAAACACATAGTACATAATTAAATAAAATAAAATCCTCTTTTGAGGAATGAGAGAATACCTTCACTTACAAAGTCACTAAATTTCAAACAATTATCTCAACACAGTCATTTTTTATGAACTGTTAAAAAACGTTTCGGGTCAAATAGACCCGAGCAGACCAGCAGGGTTAATGACATTTGTGAGCATAATAATAATAATGATTACCTGTGTTCTTAATTTGTATAAAATGAGGTTAAGGTTTACAACACAAAAGATAATTAGTATAGAACAATAAAACATGTTAATTGTTCGAATTCTGAAAAAATGGCCCACGCAATGTTATCTTAAAAGTTCAATGCCTACGAAAATTTCCCTTTAAAATTTTAACAAGAAGTAAATTTAAACCATAATCAGCATCGGTGTTTACGATACAAAATGAACAATGACACTTTAAAACCAAATTATGAAGATAAAAAAAACTTTAGAACCAAATTATGAAGATAAAAAAAACTTTAAAATAGAATTTAAGTTGCTGATTTTAAATGTTTTTACAGAAACCAAAATGTGTAATGCCACACTACTTGTAACCCCCTCCCATTGTCATAAACTATCACAATTTCTTGAACCCCCTCTAGCGAGACATCATTTATGAATGAGCCCCTTTGGAGAGGGAATCTGTTCCAAAGGCGCAGCATGGAACATCCTAATTTCTCAATGACAACCTGATAGACTCCATACCTAATGCTTGTTTAACCCAACGCATCATTTTCAAATACCCTCTTTTGATTTATTAAAATTTAAATTAATTTATTTAAATGACTACCAATGGGAATGTAAATCTGATAATTAGAAAAGAAGAGAAAATTTATTTCACAAACAGATACAAAATAAACCATCAAAGATAAATGTCCAAATTATCATTTTTAAATAAATATTAATATCACTATTCACAAATGTTGTCACATTTTGAGGGGGAGGCAGATCGATAAATTGTAATTTTTTGACAAAAGGTGTGGAGTGGGTAGCAAAAAGTGTGACATCACTCATTTTGGTTAAAATAAAAACGTTTAAAATCAGAAGATGAAATATTTTTAGATAATTTGCTTTAAAATCCCCTTTTTTTTTGTATTTACCCTTTCCTCAATGTTTATAAAGGGTTGCCTTGTCAATACATCTTGTCATGTCAAAGTGTATGCAACATTACAAGCATAAACTAGCAGAGATATTACAGACAGGTTGACGCGTCATGTACCATGACAAGATTTATGCAATGTTTTCAATTTTAACCTATATCGTCAAGACATTGATTTTCTTTTGTATACACATTGACATAAATATTGTGGAAATTCGCTGACAATAGAACGGGAGTAACATGTACAGATTTTGACAATATTTTCGCAATATTTCCGTATTGACGTGAAAATCTTTAAGCAATCTTGCTTCAGTTAATTTTGCTAGCTGGGAAACTAGTTCGTTTTACAACATGGAAAAAAACTATAATTAGGATATTTCAAAGTGTATTCATGCATATTTTCGACATTAAGTTTACATATTCTCCTAGTTCATTGCCTGTCGGAAATTTTTATACAAAGGTTATAGTAAATATGATAGCCATAATATTACTTTAACAACTCACAAAATATTGACTGAATGCTAAATATAGCAGCAATTTACTGAGGGGAGGAAAATTAAATTTAGGAACTTTTTCTGTGTCAAGAAGTAGTTAAGCAATTTTTAATGATAAATAAGCCTTAAAAATATCGGATTTTAGGGATTCTCCCGAAAAATCGGGGAAGTACGGTTCACCTCGAAATAAAAAAAAAGTACTTTTATATTTTTGCTTTTTATCCCTTACGGACACCACAGGTAAATGAAATAAAAACTGCAGAAATAACCCAAGAAAAATACAATAAATCAAAAACTATAAAATCATCATTCTACCTCCATGCTTCTTTTCCACATGTTTTATCTAATCACTGATATTTGCAAAAAATGAAGGACAAAGAGGAAATGCGATCGTGACCGTAACTGCATTAGGTTTTGTTTACATCAGGGTTGAAATGATGTCACACTGCGGGAGGGGGGGGGGGATTCGAGAAATTGTGACAAGGGGAGTTGAAAAGGTAACGAGAAGTGTGACATTACACATTTTGGTTTCTATAAATCATTTATAAAATCAGCAAATTACATTAATTTTTACTACCCCACTATGGATATTTCATGTTGTTATGTGTGGATGTATGTGTGTTTGTTAAAATAACTGGAAAAACGACAAGTCCGTAGACTTTATTGCTTGTAAATATATTTTTTCTGTTTACCAGCTTATTACAATTTATTTGCTCTTGTTATTTTACATGACCTAAATTCTTTTTCTAAAAAAATATAATAATAAATAAAAAAATATATACATATAGAAAAATGTATTTGAATTAACCTTATAAGGAGAAAAAAGATTAGTCTTATTTTTTGTCTCTTAACATCTATATTTTTGTCAAAATAAAGTTTTCAAAAATACAGCATTTGTCGGAACTAATAATTATTTTTATTTAGGTTGATAAAGAATTCCTCGGAAATGATAAATGACAATGTTTCTTTTAAATAGAAAGATATTCCGAATTATTGTTATTATTATTGCTTAAAAAAACAGTTCAATATAAGTAATATTCAATTTGTCATTCTCAAAGTAATTTTTTCATTTCTTGCACCACATTGTTTTTCTGCAACCTCCTCCCCCTCCCCCCATTTCTTTCATTTTCTTCCACTCAGCTATTTATGCTGATTCAAGCTCCCACCCCACTCTTACACTGGGTCAATACTTTTACAGAAGTGTCATCAAGCTTGCATTCTTCAAATTAAGTAATTAATTATTTGAGTATGACTCTTCTCTAAAAGTAAAGTAGTTATATATCTTAAAATGTGTTAAAAGTAGTGCTTCTGTTTTGGTTTAGCATGTCTCTACCTTTCATATAACTTTTTCTTATGTATATATATATATATATCAGTTGCCTTGAAAAAAATTTGTAATTAAAAAGGAGATTAATATAGAAAGAGGTTAATGGCTGAATTATTATTGTTATTATTATTGCTTTTAAAAAAACAGTTCAACATAAGTAATATTCACTTTGTCATTCTCAAGTAAGACTTCTCTTCAAGAGTTTTTGAAAAGTGGGTATGTGATTCATTTAAAACTTGTATAGTAGTTTAAAATATGTCTAGGTTCCCCCCCCCCTTTTTTACAGTTTTTAATAACGGTATTACTGGATTACTGGAGAATGTGCCTAATATTTCTGTTTTTTTTTTTTTTTTTTGTTAGGAGGGGGGGGGGGGAGACATGAGAACATTTTTTGGATTTTGATTCATTTTCAAAAAAGAAGTTCTTCTAGCTCATTAAATAAAATAACTTGATTTCTACACCCCCCCCCCCCGTTTTTCTTTTGATGGGGGAGGGGATTTGCTTCTCACAATCAAAAATGAGGGTGGTAAATGTATCACCCATAGTCCTTACGAGTTTCTCATAGTCATCTCATTCCAAAAATAACTTTCAAACAGTGACTTGACTTCAGAATGACTAGTATACAATTATCTGAGTATTCGTAAAGTTATTTCATAAGATTAAGAGTAAAAACCTGGTTTTATAACCTAACCAGTTGCTTTGCAGCACTAGACAATTCAGCTTTAGTATGACTCAAAGTTAACCTCCATGGTTCAAAGTTAATGTGAATGACTGTAGTCTTAACATCCCTTAGGAAAAAAAAGAATGAAGTTCAATCACTAATTTTACCTTCCCCCAAAAAGACCGTTTTCATCCGAGAGAAAATCTGGATTGCGGTCGTTCATAAATGATGTCACGCTTTTTTTTCAATATATTTGACTCCCCTTCCCCCTTTGTCACAAAATGTCACACTTCAACAGACCCACCACCCCCTTTGTCACATGTCACGCTGTATTACATATGTATACGTAATAGATGTGCTGCCTCAGTTCAGAAAAAAAGCACTACGTTACAGATCATATTTGTATTTTTTTTTTTGAACTTTAATGACAGTATAATAATAGTAATGGATTATATGCTGTGTACTTAATTTGTATAAAATGAGATTAAGGTTTACAACAAAAAAGAAAATTTTAATAAAAAAATATTAATTGTTCGTATTCTGAAAAAATTAACCCTGCTATTTTATCTTAAAAGTGTAAATGACTAAGGGACCATCCACAAATGATATCACGCTTTTCCCATATATTTGACCCCTCTCCCCCCTTTGTCGCAAAATGTCATACTTCAATGGACCCCTTTGGCACATGTCACACTATGTTGTATAAGCTTGATGTCACACTTCTTGTTACCCCCTCCCCTTGTCACACTTTGTCACAATTTCTTGAACCATCCCTCCCCCTCGAAGCGTGACAACATTTATGAACGATCCCTAAGAAGATTTCCTTTTAAACTTTTAACTAGAAGTAAATTTAGACTTTAACCACCATCGTGTTTTCAATACAAAATGAAATCAGATCTTTAAAGTCAAATTGTAAAAATTAAAAAAACAAAAATTTATTTAATTTGCTGGTTTTAAATCTTTTTATACAAGCTAAACTACATAATGTCATACTTCTTGTTTTCTTGTTACCACCTTCCATCCCCTTGTCACAAGCCGTCACAATTTCTTGAACCCCCCTAGAAGCGTGGCATCATTTATAAATGACCCCATCAATGAAAGAGAAAACATTCTCCTGTAAGATGAAAGGAGAAAATGAAAAATCAAAATGTCTCCTGCACTTTCTAAGAGCGACGGGAAAATCTTGTCTTTATTACTATTATGCATCTGATTACATTCGGCACTCCCGTCAACAAACGCCTCGCAAGTGAATTTGAAGCTATTCAGCTCAAAGAGAAAGATATCGCTAAGATATCTTTATACGATATCTTAAAGATATCGTTTCGATTTAAAAAAAAAAAAAAAATGCTGTTACTTAGTGTTTAATGCTTCAGTGACTGCGGCGAGAAATTCTGAGATTTAGTGTATTAGAATAATGTAGAATAGCAATGGATGCGAGGGAAATGATGTATTTATTAGGGAGATGAAAAGGTAGGGAGATTTTTATGGGTAAATTTGATTTTATTTGATCTCACAGTTCGTAATTGCTTTAACATATTTTTGTAAAACAAATATTTTATATTCATTAAAAGAATGAATTTCGCGCTCAATTGTTTTGGGCATTTTAGCTCATTTACTTCAAAGTACAAATTCTACCTTCTTAATTATTCGAGAATTGCTTGAATTCTACTAAACTAGACGAATGTCTTTTCCTCATACATCAAAGCAATTTATTCTTCAGATTTACCCATTAAAATGACATAAATTGATAAAAATAGACGGGGGCTTTGTTTCGAACCGATTATTAAGTAATAAAATCCTTAATTTTATGTTAGAATTCCCGTCTGTTTTGTTGCACATAAATTTCTCAAAGACAAAATCATTTTTAGCCTGTGTTTCCGTACAAGAAAAGTATGAAAACAGACTTAATGTATTGTAAAAATATTTTTAAAAAATGAAAGATTGAAAAATAAAAAATTGAAAGTAGGATATTGAGATGGGGAAAATGCGTGTTTATCGATCAGTCTCTCTCCCCCCCCCCCCCCTCCTTTCAGGGTATTGGCCCATTCAATTTCTGTGTGTGCGTTCGAAAGATCTTGGCGAGGACACCTTATTGTCATATACTTTTTTTTTTTATTTAAGCAACTTTTTATTCAATTTTGAGCAATTAAAAAAATGATAACGCTTGAAATCTATTCAAGCTTCATCTAACAGACGGATTTGATTGTAACACACTTTATTGTAAAAAAATTTCTGACTTAGAAGATGTACAGACAAGTAGTTCAGCTAAACGAACCCACTTTCTCATAAACATTTTTGACCTGGATTTTTTTTTAAAGAATAAATTTTAAATGAATGAAGAAATTAATGAAGGGAGGGGGGACAAATAAATGAGTGATTGAATGCATAATACTTAACATTCACGAAAGTTACATATTGGTAGACTGCATCAAAGCGCTATATATTTTTCAAACAAAATAAAGAGCCGCAGACAAAAATACTTTAGTGACCCTTATTTATTCTTCGGAGGAAGAGGTAATCAGCACCGCAGCTATTCCAATAACATAAGCATCACAAGAGAGACAATACATCGCGATTGCCAATCGGAGTTCAGCCAATGAAATAATAAGAAAAAGGTAACTCGTTTAAATAGAAGGCTTAATTCATTATCTCTTTCTTACTTGCGCACTGTTGACATCAGAAGAAAACGCATCCATTTCTATTCCTTTTTTGATTGCAATTAATTATCCACTGAAATGTGTTTTCTTTGTTCACATGCCAGCATTAATTATTCTGTTTCATTTAAAATAATCATGTTGTTTTTATTTACTGTCGAGTTCTTAAAGTTCATTTTTATCTGAGATCAGGAAATTAGATTATTGATTTACTTAAGATGCCATTCAGAAGCTAATTTCAGTTTGTTGTATACTTGCCAAAATGAAGGTTTTAGGCGTGCATGGTGCCATCTCACGCAGCGTTAGTTACGTAGAGATTAATTATCTTTACTTAAAAAAACGCTGCGTAAGATGGCACCATTTGTAAAATGAGGTAATAAATGCAATGAAACCCCAGTACTTTTAAATTGCAATACAAAATCATAAGCATTTTGGTACTATCAGGGTATAACCTACTGTCTTGCATGTTCATATTTTCTTTCATTCTATGCTACAAAATCTTTCATTTTCTATGGTTGGTGCTGTTGTGCGTAAATATTACAATGCTTATTTACTGAGATACGCTAAAATTTCTTTGCTTTATTTCTACCATAAATGTGAGTCTTCTTTTCTTCGTTGCAATAAATTTGAGAAATGTTTGGAATGATTATTTAGAAACAAAACTGAGAAATATTTTTTAAAAACGACCATTCACTCGCATAAATGAACGAATTATTAACTGAAAGTGAAAAATCGAAAATTTTAAATAAAATGGTTGGCGATGAAAATGTTGTAGTATAAAAAATAACCCTTATAATTAATCGGCTACGGATCAGCCGATTATCTTCTGATTAATCGGCTATCGATTATCAGCTGATTTGCTTATTAGTACATCTTTAGCGTTTTGTAAAAAATGAAGGCCTAATCTGACCGAAGTCATGGACGCAGTCTGGCTAACACTCCCCCCCCCCCCTTTTTTTTTGCTAATATAGAAATGTACTTTTTAGACATATTTCCCCACTGCTTTGAGATTTTCTTACTATTTTTTTTTCTGCTTCCACCTTTTTTACTTTAAGTAAATTGAATGCTAGTAGCATCAGACAGATTACGACAGCACGAAATTCTTTTAGCAGACCTTCAGCGCACGTCATTGGAGCGACGCAAGTTTAAACATGCCCTCTTTTAAATAATGTTTGCGTTCTGATTTGCGTCTTTTTTATATCAATTAAATTTTTGTTCATCCTCATGGCCATGATGCGTTGATTGTGAGATGACGAAAAATTGTGCCCAGGACAACGGTTAGGGAAAGGGGTGGGGAAAGGACCGCCCTAATTAGCAGTGACAGCTTTACTGATCCATTTTTCGTCATCTCACAATCAACGCATCATGGCCATGAGGATGAACAAAAATGTAATTGATATAAAAAAGACGCAAATCAGAACGCAAACATTATTTAAAAGAGGGCATGTTTAAACTTGCGTCGCTCCAATGATGTGCGCTGAAGGTCTGCTAAAAGAATTTCGTGCTGTCGTAATCTGTCTGATGCTACTAGCATTCAATTTACTTAAAGTAAAAAAGGTGGAAGCAGAAAAAAAAATAGTAAAAAAATCTCAAAGCAGTGGGGAAATATGTCTAAAAAGTACATTTCTATATTAGCAAAAAAAGGGGGAGGGGGAGTGTTAGCCAGACTCATTGAGTGCATGACTTCGGTCAGATTAGGCCTTCATTTTTTTTTTAGTTGAGTGAATTATAAACTACAGCTCAAATTTCAACTCTGTATTTTTATTAGGAGTTAATACCCAAGTGGAAAAGATCTATTTTTAAGCCTTTATGCGACCATTTTTTTCTAGTAGCGGTGCATTAAAATATTTTTTAAATTTAGGTTAGGGGCCGTTCATAAATGATGTCACGCTTTTTCCTCATATATTTGACCCCCTCCCCCCTTTGTCACATGTCACGCTATGTTGCATAATGCATGATGTCACTCTTCTTGTTACCCCTTCCCTCCCCCCTTGTCACAATTTCACGAACTCCCCTCCCCCTCGAAGCGTGACATCATTTATGAATGATCCCTTAGGATGAGGGCATTATAAACTTGACACGCTTTTTAAACCCCTCTCTCTACTCTCCGAGGGAAAGCGTTTGCCCCTCACATTTAAAAACTGATGCACTGGGTGGTAAAATCTTTAAACCTCTGCCGATCAGAAGGATTGAAATAACTCATTATAATCATTTGAAGCGCCACGGGGAAAACGATCAAAGTCCATGTTTTGCCAAATTGAGTTTTCAGTGCATTCAGGTAGCTTATTTATAGAGAGAATGCATAATATGCATTTGGGCAAGAAATATGCACGCGACCTACCCATTAAGGACTTTTCTACGATCAACGTGCAGCTTTAATAACGTAATCCTAAGAAATTAGAGATTTGTGGCATTGAGTTTTCAGTGCATACTGTATGTAGCTTATTATAGACACAATGCATAATGTGATATCATTTAGGCAAGAAATGTGCAGACAACCCACCCATTGAAGACTCTTCTGACGAGCCAAAAAAGTTCAAAATGCAGAACTTGAAATTTTAAGGACGTAATCCTAAGAATTTTGAAATGTGTGGCATTGAGTCTTCAGTGCATACATGTAGCGTATTATACGCATAATGCAATCTCATTTAGGCAAAACAAATGCAGACGACCCAGCCATTGAAGCCGCTTTTCTGACGAGCAAAAATGTTCAAAGTCCAGAAGTTGAGACTTTAAAAACGTAATCCTAAGAATTGAGAGATTTGTGTCATTGAGTCTTCAGTGCATGTATGTAGCTTATTATTTACATAATGCATAATGCAATCTCATTTAGGCAAGAAATATGCAGACGACCCACCCATTGGTGACGTGTCTGACGAGCAAAAATAATCAAAATCCAGCAGTTCAAACTTTAAAACGTGATTCTGAGAATTTAGAGATTTGTGACTATGATGATCTTCCCCTGTGTGGCCCTTCATTTATTACTTGATGAGTTTGGTAAGAAGGAACTTCCCATCGGCCTTGTAAAAGATTAAATCGAATATATAAAGTCTGCAGTAGTTTTATTCCATAAAAAAGAAAAGCAAAAAGAAGTTCTACTTTTTAATCGTTGCCAAAGCAATACGATTTGAAGACCAACTTTCGTCGTAAACAAACAATCGTCTGAAAATCTATACATCTCCCAAAATTTTTTACACCATTGATTATTTTAGGACAATAATGTCGCTTACAGAATTTTCTTGACATCTTCAAGGAAAAAGTAAATAAATAAATAAATAATAATCTTCAGGTCATTCCCGGAAGACAACCAAAATACACAGCTTTCTAAATTCCAACTGGAGTGCAGCCAATCGAAATAATGAGGAAAATCCGGCTCATTTGACTAGAAGAAGGCTTAATTTATTATCTCTTTCTTCTGATTTGAGTATCGCTTGCCTCGGAAGAAATCACATCTATTTCTATTCCTTTTGTAATTGCAATTAATTATTGGCTGGAGCGTGCTTGCCTTTGTACCCAAGCCACATTAAGAGAATTAATCTGATTCATTTGAGCTAATCTCATTTCTGATTTATTTAATTCTCAACTGACTTATCTTTTATCGCTGCACTTGTAATTAGGCTATCGATTTGATTTGGACGCAGTTCCTCTCCCGTTTATTGTCAACCGGAAGAAGTTTGTTCAGACATTTTAATGTCGTCAGTTTTTCTCAGTTTCGTCTTCAATTTGTGTCAAGTTTGTTTAACTATTGTTGTCCATTCTTTTATTTAAAAAATATTTCAAAATGTATTAAACCTCATTTAATTGAATGAGTAGCAGAAACTTCTAATTTAAAAGAAATTTGCAAAATTCATGTTTAGTTTTCCAGAGTTCCCTCGGACCATAAAAAGGTCCTATTTTTAAGATTGGTTTATAGGGGCCCCTCTAAATCCTATATTTAGTAAATAAAAACTCTAAAAAGTAATCAAAGGCCCGATTTTTTCGGATTTGCTTAAATCATGTGAATAAAAATACACCATATTGTACTACGTTTGAATCTTAAATGTAAATCACAGCAATTGCTAAAATTGATGACCAATTTGATTCCAAATTAAACTAATCTTGCCCACTAATTCTATGTTTTTTTTAAAAAATCTTCTCAGTTGTACTCGTTTTTTTTTTTTTTTTTTTTTTTTTTTAAAGGGTATGATACCCATGGATTATTTTAAGTTTTATGTATATAATTATTATATTTAATAAAGAATGTTCACAAAAGATCTGTTTTTACTTCATGATAAGCTTTTCCATAAGAAGTGAAATTTAAAGAAATCGTTTAGAATTAAAATATTTATCTAATGCTTATTATTAATAATAGAACAAACTTAAACAAAATAATTTAGTTAAAAGTGCGACCAGCAACCTGGCAAAAGTAAAGCACTGTTATTTTTTCTTTCCTGTGTAATTTACAATCAATGCAAAAATAAGTGTCAGAAATTTTGATATTTTAAATGAAATCATTTGTAATCTTTTTGTGGTCATTAAATATGTGTGAAAGAGAGAGTATGAATTATATGTGTGTCACTTTTATCTAAGAATATCCCTAATCTTTTTCTTTTTAAATGTATTGCTATGTATTAGTATGTAAAATGGCCCTATATATAGTTATAAATTGGCCTGAAAAAAAGCCCTATTGTTTAATCTGCTGGAAACCCTGTTTTAAATATTTCTGAAAACGGCTAATAAAACTCCCAATAATGGTTACGAAATTTCACTTTTGAAATTCTATTGACACCCTGTGATTGTATGAACTTGAATATCAGCTTAATGAAAGACTGTGTGTTTACCCTCAAAATTTCGGGCCGTAATGGTGGGGGCCTCCTCGGGGTGCGGCCTGGGTAACGCTAAATCCCCACCGATCGGCTTTCGGTGGTTGTCAGGCTCTCTTTGCAGAGAGGCTGCGGCACCGGGACAGTAAAGCAGGTAGGTAACGCTCGGCAGTCCGGTTCTGAGAGTTTTTGTAAGGAACGTGGATTGCGCTGCGTTCGCACTCTTCGGGGTAGTTTTTGAAGGCCACTGATGCTATAGACCAATGGTAGCGAACCTATGACCCGTGGGTCAGACACTGACCCACGATTGCTAGGCAATCATTTGTTTGTTTATGCGGATTTATTTAGATTTTTTTATGTCCTAAAATAAACAGCAACAGGTTTCTCACGAAATACTTTATAATCAATTTTGTTATTCATATTACAGTAAAACCTGCAAAGTTGACCGCTTTTGTCAGGTACAGAATTACTCCTATATTACATGATGAAGAAAAACCCTTGTAAGTTGACCGCTTTTGTCAGGTACAGAATTACTCCTATATTAAATGATGAAGAAAAACCCTTGTAAGTTGACCGCTTTTGTCAGGTACAGAATTACTCCTATATTAAATGATGAAGAAAAACCCTTGTAAGTTGACCGCTTTTGTCAGGTACAGAATTACTCCTATATTAAATGATGAAGAAAAACCCTTGTAAGTTGACCGCTTTTGTCAGGTACAGAATTACTCCTATATTAAATGATGAAGAAAAACCCTTGTAAGTTGACCACTTTTGTCAGATATGGAATTATTCTTATATTAAATGATGAAGGAAAACCCTTGTAACTTCACGATCTCTATAACTTGACCACCTGTCTATGTTGACCACTAATATACACCAAATTTGGCTGGGAGTGTTGTAAAAACCCTTTTTAAGTTGACCACCTGATTAAATTTATTTTTATGTATGTAAAAATTTCCTTAATTTTATTTATTGAAAATCCAAGCAAAATAACAGTTCTGGGATATTTTCTATGCTGTGATGGCTAGACCTGAATTTCACTGAGTGGATGAAACATCAACATAAAACCTTGTCTAGATCCCATTGTGAGTAAACCATGTGATTGTTTTGTTGATAAATAGATTGTCCTTATTTTGTATAGTATAATATTGCACAATAGAAAAATAAAACAACAATTCAGTTATTTTTGAATGATTATGAATTCCTAGATATTATTTATATCAAATGAGTAACTGTTCATAATTAATAAGGTATATTATTATTTATTTTGTTTATTATTATATTATTTATTTTGAACCGCTTAAATTTATATGATACTTTATAAGTCCTTCTGGAGGAATAATTTCCAAAGTTATTTCAGATAGGCTTTGAAGAAAATATGTAATTAATATTTTAAAGTAATGTTTAAAAGGAAGATAAAGTTAAAAGTACTTTAATTTGTCAAAAAATGAAAGCATGGTGAAAGAAATCCCCCCCCCCCCCCCGAAAAAAAAATTAATCACCACCGTTTATAAGTTGACCACTAAAGGGCTGCACTGCAAGTGGTCAACTTACACAGGCTTCACTGTATAAACTAAGTAATATTTCAGAATATATATTGTGTGTAATTTTCGTTACTCCTTGTTCATTTCAACACATATTGCCATTTGTACCAAACACCTAACAATTTTTAAGCCCACTAAAAATTGTCAAACCATGCCCATTTTTACCAGTTAAGCCAATTGAATTTTAAAGATATTTAGTTTTGAGAATACTCTGTTGAGAATTTTTAAACTTAACTTTGGTGCAAATGAGCATTAATGACCCACGAGCTAGTACTAAAAAAATGAACAAAATTTGATCCATGTCTCAAAAAGGTTCGCCATCCCTGCTTTAGACGGTATGGACGCAGTTAGCTTTGGGTACCTTCGAAATTTCTAGTTTTCTCCTTAATTCCGGGTCCATTCTCCAAAATTCCGGTGTTTATAGCTGTTTTCTAAAACCTGTAAGGTTTTGCATCTCTGGGATAAGAGTAAGCTTTCTAGTTAGTATGTAGTTTTAGATGACCATAAAGTTAGGAAAAAGAAGGATATTAACTTATTGGAAAGGGTTCAAAGGAGGGCTAAGGTTGGTAAGTGGTCGTTCAGACTTAGATTATGAGGGCAGGCTTAAAAGGCTCAATATGTATAGTCTTCAGCAAAGAAGAGTTAGAGGGGACAAGATGCAGTTGTCTGAATTCATTAAATTGGGAAATCTTGCTGGGCTTGTTATTTGCTGAAAGTAGAACCAGAGGTCATTGTTTTAAGCTTTTCAAACCTCAGGTTAATCTTGAAATGAGGAAACATTACTACTTCAATAGGGTTGTAGGCAGTTGGAATAGTTTACCGGAGGAAACTGTTAGTTGCAGGGGGGTGAAAACTTTTAAGAAAGCTCTTGATGTTCATTGGGGACTGCTAAATTGACAAAGACCAGCCTATCTGGGCCCTGAGCCTGTTGCTGGTGGTCACTGTTGTATTTGTATTAAGCGAGTAGGAGGTACAGTTCTACCAGCACAAAAGAGCTCTGCCTGGCAGACTGCCAAGCAGAATCCATTCACGTCCAAGGAAGAAACTGCTGGTGTAAGGAATGAGCCATATTCTGTTCTCGTTTTAGTTCCTTCAGCATCCTTTATTTCTTTCGAGCTGATGTTATATGACAGTTTATAAACTTGGTTGCTTTCATCAAACAGAGGAGCAAACATTCTGGGTCGCGTGTCTTTAAAGTTTAAACTTACCTGCAAAATAAACTCCCCTAAAACTCGAAAGGATTCTTCCTTTTGTTTCCATGCTCTGGCAACTAGGCTATATAAGGGCACGAAATGTAGAAGCATATTTTAATTATATTGAGCTTAAAAGGGAAGCATTGACAGTATGTAAAAAGCCTTGATCACAGTGAGCTGGATTTGAACCTGCATTACCCACCTTACCATCCCAATGCTCTACCAATCAGAACCTCGCTGTGTTTGTCTTTTTCCTCAAAATAGAAAACTTAAACTAGCTATTTTTCCCTATTAACAGTTTATAATTTTGTAGAAAAAAGTATTTGGTCACACTGGGTGTGCTTCGCACTTGCACCGCCGGCTTCACCATTCCAGTGCTTTGCCACTAAGGCTAAACGGCAGCTGAACGGTGTAGCCTATTTTACGGTTATTTTGTTGAATAGAGATGCATGGATAGTACGCTTCGAACGCATAACAGAAAAGGACGAATCCATTCAAGTTCTAGGGAAGTTCTTTTTGCAGGTGCATTTATTTAGTACGCCAATCTGAATGTTTGCTTCTCTGTTGGTTGAAAGCAACTCAATCTGTAAACTGGCACATATGCGGCGTTTATACGATGGCAGTTGAAAAGACAATCGTCTGGAGACAGCTTATTGGCATAAAGTTTTTGGCTACGTGTGAACAATTCAGGCCAATTGCTGAGCCAACTGCCTCGACAGTTGCCCTGAAATTCAGTTGGCTCGGAGGAGTAGACAGGAAAATGAACTGGGCCCAGTGAGGCCCCCCATCACTCTGAATCACAGTTGTTGAGCCAGTTGGCGCCGTGTGAACGTTGCAGCCAGTTGATTTGCTTCGTGTTGTGCCAATTCACTCGTGTCAGTCAAGTCTGCTCTGTTTGTTTTGCCATTTTTCGTCATCAACTGCCATGCCAATACTTTCACAGTATGAGCAGGTTCTCTTCCATTCCCCCAACTGTCCAGAGACAATTGTCTCTTCAACTGGCATCGTGCAAACGTGGCTATAGCATCAGTTTGAAAGAAATAAAGTATGCTAAACGAACTAAAACGAGAACGGAATCGTTACACTCCTCATACCAACAGTTCCTCCCTTGAACATGAATGGATTCTTGGCACTCTGCCAGACAGATTGCATTGGTTGTTGGTAGAACTGTAGATAAAAAGCTTCGACCTCTGCAACTGGGATTTGATTTCACAATGCCCCCAACTAGGCTATATATGTATTTATATGAAAGGTTATCGGTAAAAAAAGAGGCTGTGATCCTTATCTCATATTGTAGAAAGTATTGTAGTTTGACAATATGCAAATTAGACCTTAAAGTCATTGTACAAAAAAAAAAAGGAATCATTTTATTTACATGCACTTCACATACAACTATTTACAAAAAGTGAAAAAAAAAATTGTCGGCACCATTATTGCCAGTTCGAACAGACCACAGGAACCGTTTTACTTCTTCCTCTTCTTGCCAGATGGTCTGTCGAAGTTCTGCTTCATTCCACCCGCTTGATTGTGGTGGAACTTAATATTTTGTGCAGTTTCCGCCATCCATGGGGAATCGAATACCGTAGTGTCTTGATCAACCAAGTGCGTATACTTCGTTCTTCCAGATCGACCAAAATTTTTGACCTGAAAAGGAATACAATTGAAAAACTCATTGATAGACTATTAACATACCTATCAACATTTCGAGGAAAATATCCAGTAGACTGCGATACACAGCAATTTGGCATGTATTTTGGGGGGGGGGGGGGAAATGAAGTGTTTTAACAATCACCTAAATTATAACCACTCACAGCTTTCTTATATGATACGTTTCCCAGCATAACTAACAAAATAATCAATCCTCTAAAGTTTTAATTGATTTTATATTGTCTAAAACTGTAAGTTTCTTGTGTAAATCCATTTGTGAAAGAAATTAAATAGGATATTAACATCGTTGAAGTGATTTTTTTTCCATAAAATTTCCTATTTACAGGGAATATTCTTATTACACCAAAATTTAAGAAAACCAGGAGATTTTAAATAGAACCCAGGAGACCAGTAGAATAAGGGAAAATCTAGGAGTCTCCTGGAAAAAACAGTAGAGTTTTCAGGTATGCCATTAATCCCTAAAAGCAGTGGTAGTCGATCGCGATCGTAGGAATATTATAAGCATCAAAACTTGTTCCGACAAGAATTAACCTACAATTTGAAGACAGACACAATACCAACATTCCCCTATTAATAGTGTATACCCCCCCCCCCCCCCAGGTCCTCCGGGTCGATCTTGGTGTTCGCCGAACTTGGAAAGTAGATCTTCAGTCAATTTAGGCTGCCCACAGCTGCCTTAAAGCAGAGTTTTTTTAAAGAGTTTGTTTTTCTGAAAAACTAGTATAGTGTAAATTATTCTTTGCAATTTCAGTTGTAGGGGGTGACTAGAGAGTGGGGTTGGGGTAAAAGTCACGTAGAGAAAATATACTATACAAAGTGTAAACGGATCTCAGAAGGGAATTAGAAATAAAATAACGCACCGGGCATAAGCAAACATTCCAGTAACTTTCGCTCATGTCAGAGACGGGCAAATGCTTTAAGTGGTTAAAAGGACTTTCAAATTGGTTCTAAAATTGTTTAAAAAATTGTTTTAGCCTCTAATGCTTACAACTGAGAATCTAGAATTGATTTTCAAGAAGGTTAAAATGATATGGGCAACCACTCATGTGATATGGGAAAACTTTTTTTTTTTACAAATGCATTAGGGTGTTACGAAAATACATATCCAGAACTTGGATTAAAATTCAGATTAAAGAAAAAATATACTTTTGAGTGAACTGCACATTTTTTATAGAGCATTGTTTTAACTTTTAGCCGCACAGGAATGCTTGGAATAACTGCCAGGTAAATTGTTTAGATGCAAGGTTTCGGACCCTACAGTAAAAACCATGGTTTTTACAGCCCTGTTAAAAACACCTTATGTTCAAAACTATATTTTTGGTGAAATTATATTTTGTGAACAAATATCAAAAACAGAATAGAATGCATTAAGGTAATATTCTGTTAACCACCTAACGCATTTGCCCGTGCCTGAAATGGGCGAAAGTTACCAGAAAATTTGCACATGCCTGTAGCTTGCGTTATTTTATTTCTAATGCCCCTGAGATCCGTTTGCACTTTGTTCGTATAATAATTTTTTATCCAAATTTCACCCCCACAACTGAAATTGCCAAAAACGAGTCGTACTATACCTATATATTCATTTACTCCCAAAAAAAAACATATCATTTTTTACCAGTTTTTCTGAAAAAATCTCGGGCTTCAAGGGGTTATTATTAAAATTCAAGTTCCAACTTAATTAATTGAATTTGAAAATTCATACTATTCTTCATTGCAAATTTCCTACACAGATATATATATATACATAGGGGTCAATCCAGCATTTTTTAACAGGGTCCATTTTTTTTAATTTTAAAAAGAGTTTAAATTTTCACAAAATTATTTGATTTTTTACTAAACATATAAAAACAGCAAGTAATAATAAAATTTTTCATCACTATAACAAATAACGGTGTGAAAGTACGATTTAAGCTTGGAATTTTGTGAAGGATCTGAAAACGGACCCGAATTTAATTTGGCGAGACCCCTGATATATATTTATATGTATGTATGCCAATGAGGGTGTTCAAAATATAGTCCTACAATGTAAGCTGGAACAGGCATTCAAATCGTTGTTAAACCGCTGTAACAAATGTATTGAGCTTATTTTGAATAAGAATACTTAAAAAAAAATTCTTTGTCATACTGTGTAAGTAAGTTGCATACATTTTCAAAACATGCTAATTAATTAAATTTGACAAGCTGGATAACCAGATATTGAAAAATTAGCCTGATACCGGATATCTGATGCATCCGGAAAAAAACTCTAGACCACCCCCCTGAAAAATCCTAATGCCACATCTTGCGCCATGATTTCCTCTGTGGGCACACCTGGACTAATAAAAATATTTTGCAAGAATTGCATTTAAAACATTTTCAGAACAGTCGCACTGGCCCTTTCAGTCTTTCAAATTCCTGTCCTAGCAATTTTCCATCTTCGAAATATAATTGCATTAATTATACATACAAGGATACTTAAGACGTTTTACAAAAAATAGGACAAAATAGCAACCTTTCTTTCATGAAGTTTCAGTTTTTACATTTACAGCTGAACTATTTTTTTACAAAACCTGGGTGCTGTGGCTACACAGGCAGTTGAAAATCAGAATGTCACAGAAATGGAAGCAGGGATCAAGGAAAATGAACGACTTTGATGAATGCTCACTTCAGTAGGAGAATATGAGCTTCACAGAACGAATAAAAAGAAACATCTGAAGAGGGGAACATATGATCCAAAGCTTCATCATGTGAAAAGAATTGTAAATTTTCTAGCAAGGGTCAACTAAAATTTTTCAAGAGAATCTCTAAGTTTTTCCGTGATTATGTACATTCCATGCACTTGCCTTCCAGGCATTTTGAATCAAAGTTTATATAATTCACTAATTATTTAACGGAGTGAGATCGCCCCTTTTTTGCCGATTAGTGTTATCAACTATAATATACTTATTGATTGGAAAATCCACTTTCAACAAATTTACATGAGATATTATGAAAATAACTTACATAACATTCTGCATTTCATTGAGGTTTTCGCTTTCAATTGCTCAATAAATAGTTTTTCATCCAGTTCATTAGTGTCAATATCATTAACCTCTTAATGATTGCAAAATTTTACAAGATTTAAAAAAAAAAAAGTTTTTTAAATCCAGTATAATAATTAAAAAAAAAAAACTTTATATCCCATTAGAATATAAATAGTTTGGTATCTATAACGAAGGTTCGTGCCAGAGGACATTCAGGTTCCTTCATGGACGGTTCACAAAATTCCAACCAATCAGAGCAGACCCTTCTCAAACTTGCAAACTGCCAAATCATACTTTTTCAATAATATATAATATTCATACTTTTTCAGAGCTACTTATTAAAAAATTATCAATTAATAAAAAATTCTGAATCACGATAAATCCAAAAATTTTGCTTTTTCACAAAATTATTTGATTTTCCAGAAAATGCTTTGTAAAATTCACAAAAAGAGATCATCCCGTTAAAAGTGCTTGATTGACCCCTGTATTATGTAGGACAAGAAGCAATTAACTTGCCAGGAACGAGGAATAGATTAGTCTTAACTTTCTTTCATGTTACTTTAGAATTCTGCAGCCTGTGATTTTGATGGGAACAATAGGAAACGAGTTAAGTAAAGTGGTTTTGGAGTCCTAGTTACGCCTAGTACTTCATTCTTTGCAAGGTGTTTTCAACAACACTTCTGGGAGAATGTATTTCTTCAAGCACAATACTAATATGTTTCAAACCCAAGTCGAGCAACAAAATAATAATTTTGGGATCAAACCAAGTTAATCTTGGGGTTTAAAAGGGAATGCTTTAGTAGTAAATTGGACAATGCAATTAAAACAGAACCAGCTTCGTAATACATGTGTCTAATATCATTACATCCTTATTTCAACTAATTTAATAAAGGAAAACTAAATGCACAGGAGATAATTAGACAAATAATTTCAATAAGATTATCAAATAGTGAAAATATAGATCAGTATTATCCTTTCATATAAATGACACACAAAAAAAAAAACCTTACCTGCATAACTTTGGGAAGAATAGTCTTATCAAAGTGATCTTCAAGTGTTGGTGCTGAGAAATCTCTACGATATACGTCATCTTCATTATCCTAAAAAATAAATAAATAATGAGAACTCAATCGAGAAAAATACTATATTGAATATAATGATTTATTAATCAATATATTCTTAGATTGTTTGTGATCAAAATGTGTCGAAAGAAAAGAAAAGCTGAATTATTTTCATATTGAATTTGTTTTTTTTTTTAACATCTTTGATGCATCACATAAATGAAGCTTTCTCTCAATATGAAACAAAATGGAATATTTAAGCATTTTTGCTAGTTAAAATCAGAGGTACATCTACATTTATCTAAAATTATTAGCCGTCTAGCTATAAAATTTATACTTTGTTTATCTTATTATGACTTATGGAGGAAACATAAAAATTTGGTACTGTAATTATTACTATTGTTTTGGCAACATTGTTTTATACTTCAGTAGTGAAGAGAATGAGCAAACTTGAGAAGAAATTCTTCTTTTTATAATCTCTCAATTTTTAAGAAGAATTAAAAGTAATTTACAAAGTATATCCTTTCTTTTAAATAAACAGCCTTGTTAATACCCTAAATTAAATAATGGAATGAAAAATCAACAAAAACAATAACTGCCTAACACAACACACCTGCAATCAATCTTCACTCTCTCTTTTTAAAGGACATCAGTAATTTCCAAGTTTAATAATTGCTGATTAATCAGTTCAAGGGTTTTCAATAGAATTTTTTCGTGACATATTAGTAGAATACTTAGTAAGATGCTGCATACTATATGTGATAGACATGCCAAACCAAACATTTTTTTTTCATTTTAGGTACCAAAAATTAGAATAACTTAATACATTTTGGTGGGCTTATGCACGAGGGTTGTCAAATTTTTGCCATAGGAGGAAACAACGTGGTAAAAACCATCCTGGAAAAAATATCGATTTAATTTTTTTCTGCCAGCTAAAGTAAAACATCAGATAACAAAAATTTAAATTTCAAATTAATGTTATTCATAATTAATTTGCGCACAGAGTTAAATGAATACAATATATGTATCACCACAGTATTAGAAATATACAGTTCATGAAAAAATACTCAATGTTATAACAAAACTAATCTATATACGAAATGTATCGTAAATAAACAGAAAATTTAATTCACTGTTCTTTTTTCGTATCCAGTTACTTTTCTAGTTTTTTTCTCTGACCAGTTTAAAAGTGGGGTGCCATACATGAGGGAAGGAGAGAGGGAGAGCATTTTACTTTGATACTGAAGTCATGATGGAGGTATTTGACAATGTCATTGGCAAATTTCAGAATTTGAAAGCACACAGAAAAATGAAATAGTGAAAGCGATGAAAGTGTGCTTTTTGCAAAAGCAAAAGGAAGAAAATAAAGTAAAATTGCTTTATAAGACATAACAGAAGCTTTTTCATTGTATAATTTTGAGTTATTTGGTTCTGAAATAGTAAGTTAGGTTTTTCACTAAATAGCTGTTTTAATTATAATACTGAATAATTTACAAATTAAAGATGTTCAATAATACCCTAAAAGTAACTTAATTATTTCTAAAATTAAAAACTTATTAAATTGTAGACCTTACTGCACATTATTTTAAGACAGGAAGCATTTTTGCACTGGCTTTTTCCAGTTTTTTCCATTGTCCTAGCAAAAATACATTTCAGCCAGTCTTGCTTAAGCATCTTCGTGCCTACTTAATGAATATTGGTCTAAGAAATAAAATTTTGAAATATTGTACAAAAAACATGCCATCATAGAAATTTTTATTTTTCGACACCTCCTACCATGGTTTAAATAATTCAAAACACTTATTTCTTAGACTAATATTCTTTTTTTTTTTCTTAAAGTAGACATGAAAATGTGCAAGCACACCAAAATTTATTAAGTTATTCTAATATTTAGTGCCCAAAATAAAATAAATGTGAAAGACTGAAGACACAGAATTATGAGAGAATAAGACTTAATGTTTTAATATAACATGCAACAAAATTATGAAAATAACAACAGCATATATAATGGGCAGGGTGCATAAGTGAGCATTAGCAAAAATTACCATTTATACTAGAAATGCAAAGATTAATCGGTCGGAATTGGTAATCGGCCACATTGTCGAGTATTTAAATTCGGCCAAGTTTCCCCGAATGATCGGAGATTTTTTATAATAGAAAGCCAAAAGCAAGAATTCACAATTTTTAAATGCACAAATATATTAGCAAGACTCGGGAGCCCAGTAGCAGAATTTTCTTTATCAATCTGCAGCACAAGTTTCGGAGCTCACAATTTATCAGCTGTAACAAATGTTGTGGAACCAAATTTACAATCATATAAAATAGCAAACTATGCATTTTAAAATATTTAACATATAACAATAATACATGCAAACAATGAACAAATATCATAGTTATCCAATTTATAAATAAATTAATAAAACTTTTTTTTGTAAGGTGGCTAATTAATCTGCAAGCTTCAAGATAAATCTGCAGTGCTCGCTGCAGTGCTGCAAGATTTCTGCTACCAGGCTCAAGAGGGCCCTCACTCCAAGAGCGATGGTGTACCCCGGCAAAAATATAGCTAAGAGAAGCATCAGAGTAACGTTTATAAAATATGAATTCATGGAAAAAATTTTAAAAATTTTTTAAATTATTATTTTCTTTCTTTCTATTTTATATTGCAATATTTTTTTGTATAGCAATATTTTCCTCATAGTCTAGCTTTTGCATACTTTAAGAGTACTTATTTGTAAAGAATAAATATCCTGGATAAAGTGACTTCTAATAACAAAAATAGTGCTACTAAATTAAAAGTGTCTACTGGACACTAGCTACTATCTAAATGTTTGACATTTCACATCTAGTTAATAGAATGTGATTGTACTTAACAATCATTGAGAAAATTGGTTTACATAATTCTGAAAAATCGGAATAAAAATCTGAAAATGTCGTGTTTTAAAATATAAAAATGGGGACAAGTAAACTATTACTCACAGAAATTAACTGTTGGCTATTTCTGTATAGTTGCAAATTGCAAACAAAAATAATAGTGATGGAGAAATGGTAGGTATTAAAGACAACTACCATTATAGTTAATTGGCTGCCGATTAATCAGTATTGGCTGATTAGCTTCAGCTGACAAACCAGTAGTCAGCCAATTTGCTTATCAGTGCATCGCTAATTTATGCGAATTACATGAAATCACAACTACAAAGGCACAGAAACTACTTGAAATGCATACCAAGAAGAAGGCACCACGGTGATAGTATTTCTGCAGAAACTTGTATTTCCCTTTTGCAGCTTTATTTGTCACCTGTCGCGGATTGGCTCTCTGCTCTGCACGTCTCTCCTCTTCCGTCATATTGTGTATTCTTTCAATCTCCATTCTTTCTTTCTCATAGCTGGAAAAAAAAAAGCAACCAAAGATTTAAATTATTGGCATTTAATTGTTTAAATTATTACATAAAAAAGCGATCTACTAACAGCATGTCACAAACTAACAGATGGAGGCATAATTTCAGTCATATAATTATTGATCATTCAGTATTTTTCCCATTTCAACTTTTTTTTTAACACTAGATTTAACAGACCATTTCCAACAATTTCTAAACTTTCATTTTACACAAAGTTGCTACTCATTATAATAAAATTTTCATTCGCATTAACTTGAGCTAGTTACCATAATATTGGGAACAGCAAAAGCAATTGAAAGTTGCACAATAATTAGTAACAATTAGTAACATATATGGAAGATTTGAAACTAAAAATGACTAGTCTGGTAAATAGTGTCAAATGAATGAAACCAGAAAATTTTAGTCATGGTTCCTTTTTTAGAAATTAAAATTTTTATGATCAGTCATTTCATTTTGTAGAATGACTGCTTTTCTTTGGGATAAATTGTTAAAATAAAGGAAATTATACAATTTAAAGAGATTTCTTCATGCAAAAGACTGATTTTGCGCAATTAGTACTAATGCTAGATTTACATACTTTTTTAAAATATAGGTCATTAAAACAGCAGCAGAGAAAAAGTTAAAATATTGAGCAGTATTATTTTTGTTTTTAGTCGAAAAGAAAGAAATAGAATAAGTAGATTGATTATATACTGTAGTATATAAAGCTCCCCAAAAGTTTCAACATTATACTAAAAGTTTGTTGTTAGTTTGGAAAATAAAATAGGAAAATATAGATTAAATTTTAAATTCATATATATATAACTATATAATTCTAAAAGTAGATAACCAAATGTAAATATATTTGGTTTCCCAAACGCATTCTGAACGGTGCTAGGAAGATCTACAAATCTGGACATATTGACTAAAAAATTTATTTCAGAGCATTGAGGAAAACATCAACTTGGGTAAATAACACTCCTTATTTTAGAATTTCTTGAATAAATTTTACCATACAAAATGTGTTGATAAAGGTAAAAGTGCATGAAGCATAGCTTCTTTAAAACAAATGAAATATAAAAAGGATTTCGTAGCATAAAATAAGAGAAAAGTAAAAGATAAAAAACTATATTATAACAAAACATTTAAAATATTATTACTTTTCTTTGATGTCCTTATCACGCTTTATTCGTTTCAATTCTCTAAGCTTCCAAGCTTCATATGCAGCTTCATCATTTTCATCATCAGTGATAACTAAATCAGAAGCACTTTGAACTTCTTGTTGCTCCATCAATTCTTTCTTAGCTTCTTCCTCAACCATCTATATTTGAATTAAAATATATAATTAAGTAACCACAGAAGAAAAGAAATTTTCCATGTATACAGTACAATCTCAGTAACTTGACTCTACAAAGGGAACAGAACACACATTGACACCAGGGATTTTACATTTCAGCAAATAAAATATTTTTGTTTTAGTACTAAGGGTCAAGCGAGCATTTTTAACTGGGTCCAGTTTCTGTGAATTTTAAGAAGATTGTTGTGAGAAATAAAATAGTATGGTGAAAATTCAAAATTTAAACATACAGTGATATTTATTATTTTTTCCTGCTTGTTCAATAAATAATTCCTTAAAAAGTACGATTTTCCAGCTAGGAATTTTTGGAAGGGTCTGTTTTGATTAACTGGAATCTTGTGAAGGGTCTGTTTTGATTAATTGGAATTTTGTGAAGGGTTTGAAAATGGACATGAACTTTCTCTGGCGCAACCCCCGAGTACCGTACATATGATAAACCACTGCTTGTTAGATCAGAGAAATTAATTTTCTTGCATTAAAATTATTTTTAAAAAATACAATTTTTGTTTGCTTTTCTTATTTCAACACTATTTCGGAAAATTATATTGCCTTGTGTTTTTTCATCGATACTTTAAAATAGAAGATGTCATATTCCAAAGTGTTTCGTGGTTTCCTTTCTAGAAATTTTCTGATCGTAAAAAAGTAAATACATAAATAAAAATCAAATTTCTGCAACATCCTTAATGCATTTTCAAACATGCAAATTTGGTAGGTTTTGTTTCTTGACCTTAAAATACGCTTAAATAATGAAACATAGCTGCCTTTCTGTAGAATGAAAATGAGATATTTTGTATGTAGAATGCTTATGATAATAAAAGCTTTTATGTCGAGGGGGAGGGGGAGCAGCTAATACATTCCATCTAAATTAAAAAAGAAGTCTACACTACACTTAAATAAATCCTAACTTATTTTTAAAGCTACATTGTGGAATCAACTTTGGTGGAAGATACTGGTGTAGTTACTATTTAATCCCTTTAAAGTAGTTCTCTCAGAAGAGCATTATTAAGAAATATTCAGCTTTACAAGAATTCAAAGAATGAAAGATATTCCGTCTTCTTTAAGTGTTCTTCATGAGTAAATTGTTTCCACAAGATACAAATTAATATTTTAGGAGGCGTCGTACAAATTTTTACGCCTTAGCTGTTTATTTTTTCCTAAATTTTTAATAATTCTCGTTCACTTTTTTAGTTCATTACACCAAATATTTTGAAAATCAATCATTGTTTTAATCTGTAGCTGAATTTCAATTCCTTTCTTAATTTGGTAGTATTCAAGGAGAAAATAATTTTTCTAACTAGTTTGTTGATATGTTTGCAAAAGTGGGGTGTTGATGTAAAGAAACCATAACTCTGCATTTTTTTAGTCACTCATTTATTTCAGATGGAATATTTTCATTTGAACTTGTGAAATAAAAAAAAAAACTTTAGTGCCTAAATGTCTCGCTCGATTTTGAAAGCATATTGTTTTGAAATGGGGAAATATACATTTTAAAAAGAACGATCACATAATCTCATACGAAGAAATTTGAGATTTGAAAACGTTGATTTTTGTACTACCGTCAACTGGGGTGACTTTGCCCAATTTAAAACTTCAAGTTGATAATTTTTCCATAACCCATTTTCTGACATATTAGATAAAATTTGTACCTTTGGAAGGTGGTTCGTAGATGTGATTTATCTAGTTATTTTCTTTTTATATCATTCCCCCTCGTTAAAAAAAAAAAATTACGGGTGGGCAAAGTCACCTAGTGACGAGGGGTCACTTTGCCCACCAGATGTTTTCTTCGTATATCAAAGCTGTAAATAAAAGATGGGTGAAGCCACCTCTTCAGGGTGTTAAAAGAGCCACAGTAAACGCAAAAATTATTCGAAAATCCTTTTCCCCAAAAATACAAAAATTAATGCAAATCTCGGACAAATAATGCTAAAAAGTTTTAAAAACGTGGGCAAAAAAGATGAATTCTGAAAATAAAGAACAGTTCACCAAGAAATAAGTGCCAAATAGAATCTATCAAGAACTACGTGCAAAAAAAATTTTCCAAGCCGTCTGTAAAGTGAAAAACTTGTCTGTTTTCAGTGGGCGGAGTAGGAACGCTGGCTTCATCTGCCACCTGAGGAAAAGTGAACGAATTTCCCTTATCCTCTTGGTTCTCATGTACGAGACCTCACAATCTCCATCACTACATTCATTAGTAATTTTCGCCATAAAAGGCTTTACAGCTTTTCCCCCAGAATTTTCACCACAATGAATTCATCTTTTATGAAAGTAATTGGTGGAATCAGTCAGTTCTCCCTCCTCCTCCATTTCAGAATAAATTCCTTTTGGTTTTTATCATTGACCTAAACATTTCGATAAATTACAAAAAAAGCCCTTATTATGATGTAACATTTTAAATAACAGGTGGGCAAAGTGACCCCAATTTTCCTTCAAATCGTGGGGAGACATTGCCCAGTCAAATGACAATCAACAGATTGGGTGCTGGAACGAAGTTCCAAGAGGATTATATTCTTCATTACATTTACTAATAATAACTGATGAAACTCACTTTGTTTTCATAGAAGCTGTGTGTATCTAATTTTGAAGAGTTGTAATTTTCATGGAAAACACACTTCACAAATGACACAGAAGATTGGTGATAACACTTATTAGGAACCACTTGCAAATCACAGAATAGCTCGTAGACATTGAGGAGGAATGTATTAGTGACTGCAACACCTCAAACAACCTATCAGATATTTACTATGGTGGCGCAAAACTTTTTTTCAAAATTGGGCAAAGTCACCCCAGTTGACGGTATATTATTTTTTTATCCCAATTTTTGTAAATAGTTCACTTTTGCCTTCCCAAATTTTGTAAGTTGTTGCTTCCTGCTCCTTATTTATAATTTAAATAACAATCCAAGTTGAGAAGGATATTCAATGGATGGCATTTCTTCGTTTACTTTACAGTATATATTCAAACTCCCGATCCTGGGAGCATATGATGAATTTTTCAGGAGAGACCTTTTCTGCATCTATATATATATATATATAACTAGCAAGCCCGGTGATCATACGAAATGACCGCTGTTCTAGATATTATAAATTGTAATTAAAATGATTTGTGCAAAGGTGTCCGCTAATACAAACTGAACTACCCAGGTCAGGCGGCGAGGAAGCTCCTTTGCTTACTGCCCCACACTACTATATATTTTTTTACTATATAATCAAATTGTTTGTGAAAAATATATATTTATCATTGATAGATCTTATTAAAATTTTATTGTGCTTTTCAAACCAAAAGTTTTAACGAAACTGGAAAAAAAGAGTGCTGCCACTCTAATAAGAAAAATATAAAATGGCAGACGATAAATAAATAAATTAAAAAGAAAGAAAGGATTAAATTTAATTCGCGCATACATTATTTTTTAAAGGTGAGGGCAAATACAGCGAAGCCTCACTCAGTATGCTAGAGAAACATTTTGACTATTATTAGTATATTTGTTACAACAAAGGCAACTACATGGATTTGTTTGCTCACACAGCAAATGTAATTATATGGTTGGAAACAACAGCAACAATGCAAAAATAAAATAACTAACTTGATAGTACTAACCCAGCAGTCGGTACCTAAACTGCCTGAAAATCTACTTTCCAAGTTCGACGAACAACAAGATTGACTCGGAAGACCGGGGGGTATACATTATTAATAGGGTATGTTGGGGTTGCGCCTGTCTTCAAATTGTTGGTTAATTCTTGTCAGATCATCTTCTGATGCTTATAAAACACCTACTTTAAAATTTCTAAAATAATGGTTTGCTAACACCATTAACTCGCATCAAAACAATACAAATATATTATTTCTTTTGAATTTGATAAAAAAAACTTAGTTTTTGTTTTGTTTTTTAACTAAAACACAGATGTGAAATGTATACATTCTTGAATTAACTCTCACCAAGAGCATAGTTAAAGTGACGACTGACAATCCATATTATTGGAAGTTTTTTTAGGTCCGGTGAATGGTCTGACAAACTATTGTAATAAATATTTTCTGAAGGAAAAAATAATAATAAACTCGCCATCCAATTCAAAAGTTATTTTCTTTATTTTTTTAAACTATAAACTGTCCAAAATGCTGTCGCGATCGACGGGTTGCCGACCACTGTACTAACCCGATTTAGAGCCCTAAAAATAAAACAGTTCGAGCAACTTTCAGAAGAGCTTCGCCACACTCTATGTCGGTCAAAAGTGAAAAAGTTTCTGCCAATTCGCTACCGCTGACTGGGAATTCTCCGCCCACATGTGAGCATTCCGTCTACTGATGGGGAAAACGACAGCGATTGTTAACTTTGATTAAATTGAAGAAAAAACAAAAGAACAGAAATTGAGAAGATCATTTTCTGTTCGAGAATAGTCGCTTTTTCAAGCAATAGCTGTCGATTTAGTGAAATGTCACTTTCAAGTCAATTTTTGTTAGCATTTCCTTAGAATTGCAGCTCTTGAAAGTTAAATAATAAAAAATCTTAGCTTGATAAAAAAGCAAATATTCATTTTAAACTGAAATGTTAAACTCATTTTTAAACAAAAATAACGTCACTAAACAACATAAGAGCCTAAGTGTAGCATTAACCTATAACTGTAACCGTTAAGATTATAATTCAGTGTAACTGTATTTCATAAAAGTCAGTTGAATAAACATCTTCATGCTAGATAGGTGTCTCGTAGCACACTCCCTCTATTTGACACATAATAGAACGCTACATGGTGTCACAGAAGTGGTGGGAAATCTAATTTAAGATGCCAGATCAAGTGAAATTAGACAATGCTGGAATCTAACGTAAAACCGCCTTCGTCATTGAAACTGAATGGGGACAATATGGCATCAGCTTGGAAAGATTTCAAGCAGAGATTTGAATGGTATGCACTGATTTGAATTCAAAGTCTGCCAATATTCAAGCTGCGGTATTGACATCAGCAATGGGAGAAGAAGCAATACCGATTTGCAACTCGTTTCAACTCAGCGAGGTTGACAAAGAGAATATAGTCGTGCTGAAACAGAGGTTCGAAGAGTATTTCGTGTCAAAACAAATCTTTTGTACAGTGGAACTTCCTCAGACTCAAGCGAAATGGAAATGAAACTTTTGATGAGTTGCTGACCAAGGCTAAAAAGAAGATTTTGGGTTGTAATTTCGACACACTGGCTGATGTATTACTTCGCGATAAAATCGTCTTTGGTGTACATAATGACGGGGTACGTGAAAAGCTACTGGCCACAAACCAGTGAAAAGACTGAATTTATAAACTTTATTTAGAATTCAGAGGCTGTTAGATTACTTTAATGTTATTTGGATTTCATATTTTGAGTTCTTAGTTACCTTTAAAGTTTAATGTTTGTTTAAAAAGTTTAAAAACTAAATTCTTAATGTTAACATTCATTTTACAAATTGATCATTTCTAAAATTAAAATTTTATCGGAGATGTAGCATTGACCCTTATAACTGTAACTGTTAAGCTATAATTCACTGTAACTGTATTTCATAAAAGTCAGTTGAATAAACATCTTCATGCTAGATAGATCTCTCATAGCGCACTCCCTCTATTTGACACGTAATAGAAAGCTACACAAAGATATCAAACATTTAAACAATTATTCAACATTGAATCAACCGACTCAGAAGCACATGTGTTTTATACACACTGACTAGGCATGTATTGCTCTCTTATTCGTGATGTCATCAACCATGTCATCACGCATCCAACCAATCTGCGCAAAACCAATTTGCATGGGAACAGTTAGCACTAAACAAATATCCAACAATTTTTCAAAAAATAGTTGCAAAGGTCCCCTGAGGTTGATTTTAGTAGCAATTAGTCGCCAGTAGAAATCCTGTCATGCATTGAAGTTGAAAGAAATTGTTCTTTGGTTGTGAAAATTTAAAGAAATAATCATTCTTTATTATGAAATGGTGTTTAATGTATGCATGTGCCAAAAGTAGAACTCTGATTATATGGAAATGCAATATGTGCATATGCAATTGCATCTTTTTGCATTTTAAAAATAAATGAATAATTTTGCCCCTTTACTTGTTTTAATTTTTTTTAAAATTTAATAAAAGATTAAAACCAATTCTTTACAAAAAAGGAAAAAGTGGTGAAATAGACACAGCCCTTTCTGGGTAGCCTATAAGCAAACAAAAGGGACTTCAATAGGAGCCAGTTATCATCAAACAAAAATTACAGTATTTGTCTAGAGGAAAGTTTATTTTTCTTTCTTTTTTAGAGGGACTGAGTGACGGGTTTTTGAGCTAAGCAAATGGCTACTCCATTTTTTAGAACAGTTATTCAAATGTTCGTGTATAAATATGCCTAAAATATAAACCAACGGAAATTATATTCACGCAGTTCGATTTCCGACCATGGATTAGATTCGATTTTTCATGAAACTAATTTATTGTTTCATTTCTGAAAAAAAAAAAAAAAAAAGAACAGAAAAAGAAAGGTAAAAACTGTTTCAGGGGAAAAACAAAATATATCTAAAATTGGGAAAAATCAGTAACCTTCTAAATGGTGAAGTCATGAGGCATAACACTGGTATTTCACAGGACAAAAATAAGTATACTTCAAATACTGCCAAATAACATCTTTCAAATATTTTTAAAATTAAAAAAATGAAAAAACACCAAGGTCTAATGACAGAAAACCTTGTGGAACATATAAGGCACTGAGAAGCAAAGAAACGTAAGTGAGCAAAAAACGAATTGGAGAAAAACGAGTTCAAAGTTTGGATCTTATGCGACCTTTAATGCTAATTTTTTTCTAAATCACGTTGTTGCAGAGCACCTGTTCGAGATATCACTAACATCTCTTGCCACAATATGGAATAGTGCTTTCAATATCATTTGCACTGGTTATCTTTAAATTTTCAACTTTGACACTTACACCCCTTTGCTTCTAAGTGCCTCATATGTAATTCATTGTAATAAAAGTACTTAATACAGAAATAATTTTCTGTGAATAATTATTTGAATACATAGTCAAGCCCTTAAAACCAAAATGTAAAAATTTAAAGATCAATCAGTTTTTTATTCAGACGAGAAAACCTTTCTCTTAGTGAGAAAAAAAAATTGTAAAATTTTTTTTTATTTTAACTCCATATTTCAGTAATTTTAGAACATTTCTTGCATGCATGCTTTAAGAACTTAGTAATACACATAACCCGGACCCTAGTTTCGAGGGAAAGGGTTAATACCCAGCATCATCTATATAAATAAAACCAAAAGTTTGTGTGTGTGTGTGTCTGTCTGTCGATCGCCTCCTGGTGAGATGGAACGGTCTAGGAGTACGAAATTTTGGTTACAGGTCCTCGTGCACCTCGAAGCGTTTTTCCGAAAATTCGAATTTGTTCTTCTTTTATTCCAATTCTAAGCAAAACTGTTGATTTGGGTTTATCTCATCGAAGAAACGTCCCACGTATGTTTTTTTCAGCATTTGAATGCCCGTAAAAATATGCACAAGATGATCTCTTTCTGAAGTTCGTAGAACAAATAGAACACGCGCAATATTCATTTAAAGTAGTTTTCGAGCTTTAAAGCAAGGCTTACCTTTGAATTTATCTGCTCAATTTGCGTGTTTTCGCCAAAATAAATAGTACTTTTGTCGCCAATTAGATGTTTTCTGTTAACGTAAGATTGAAAAAATATTTTATCTTTATTCATGCCGTTTCATGAGCCCCCCCCCCCCCCCCCAAAACAAATTCTAAAAATTCATTTCCTTTTTATACATATTTTGTGTTACTGCAGACGATGTATAATTACTTTACCTTGAGGTTGCTTTTCTTTCGTTTTTCGGAAATTTAATTGTACAGTACCAGTTCAAAAATTTCATGAAACATTTCTTATGGTAGGGTGTTCGTTTTATCAATGAAACAAATTCTAAAAATTCATTTCATTGTTATGCATAATTTGTGGATAATTAACAGCAGACGATTTTCAATTACAGAAAGAAACAACAACAGAAAGAAAAATCAACCTCAAGATCAACTTGAGGTTGATTTTTCTTTCTGTTTTGGCCATTTAATATTTATTCCTTCGCTAAAAACTAGGTAAAACTAGGTTGGAAGGTTTTTGATACGGATTATTTTTGATGAAATTTAAAATTTCGCTAAATGGTGATAACTTTTTTCTCGCATCCGATCCAGTTAATTTTTCTCAATATTTTATTTTGTGCTTTGTACCTTTTCCAAACCGCGCCAATAACCATTATCAGTAATATTGTTATCATTTAATTCAATGCGTGATTTGCATCATAGGGTCATGGCGCATTTGCGTCATGCTTCTATTACTATAGTGCAATTTGGCGATCTTCTGCTTTATTTTAACATTTTAAAGTAGCGATTATGATTGATTCCATAGTTCACTCAAGTGATTTATTTTCTAAAATTTATTCAATTTTTGTACTGACTGTTTGGCGCCATTTGGACTGAACTAAGTTATTTTCTCTCTATCAACTTAAATTTCACACGTCAGAATTGGTGAAGTACTGGAAATGTTTTAACTTAAATGTGCATTTGCCTTTGGAAATAATGTTTTTCTTTCTTCCGTTTTTATCCGAGTTTTATAAAAGTGCTATTTAATTGAATTTTCAGAAAATGTTTTGACGATTTTGCAAGCGGGATTTTTAGGAACGGGTGTCCTTAGTTTAGTGGGGAATTTGGGATTAACTGTTGGTAAATTTTAGGAACTGCTGCTCTAAAAGGCCTGTAGTCTAATGGGTATTCTATGCCACTGACGTCGTTATTCTAATGGAGATGTTTTGGGACTAATGTACTTATTCAATTAGGGAAGTTTAGGAATAGTTGTCTTTATTCAAATGGGGCTTTAAGGAATGTTTTCTTTATTGTAGCAGAAATATTCAGGGACCGTAGTCCTTCATGTGATGAGCATTTTTAAAGAGAGTTCTCCTCTTATTCTGATGGAAATTTTTAGACGTGGTGTTATATATTGTAGTTTCGATTTTTACAGATTCTTGATATAATTTTGGAACAATTATCCTGATGAATATGTGCATTTTAGCTAGTGTTAAATTGTTTACTCTAATGGCAATTTTTACGAACTGTTGTTAGCATTTTAATGTGTATTTTTATGGACTGTTATTTTTGGTCTAAAAGGAATTTTTCGAGGCTGTTCAATGCAATCGTGATTTTTAATGAGTTTTACTGTTTAAATGGCATTTTTTTAGGACTGTTGCCCGTGTTCTATTTGGATTTGTTAAGAAAATTTTTCCTTATGTATCTACAACAGAATTTTGGAAAATGTGTCACTTGACCTGCGAATGATGCAATATTATCCCGCGCAACGCCGGGCACGTCAGCTAGTCAATAATAATTTCAAAAATTTTAAAGGCAAAATTAATATTCATGAGAAGTACAGAATTTGAAAAACTATTCTACCTTTAAGGTTTGACGTCGCCTTTCTTCTGCTAATTTCTTTGCCAATATTTCTTGCTCTCTTTCTTTTTGAGCTTGCTGCTCCTTATCTTGAACTGTAATACGATCTCTTCTACAGAGTTAAAAAATTCGAATTAATGTAAAGCCAAACATTTTGTTATTAATATATAACTTTTAATGGATTTGTAAATTCTGAAAATTCAAACAAAGATTTTGAAGTAAAATCTTTATTAAAATTTTAAAATTGCATAATTAAATTTTAAATAAACAGTATAAAATTTTAGATTAACAGATTCATAATTTCAAAAAAAAAAAAAAAGTTTTTTTTTTCAGAAGAGGAAAATAAATTACATATGCATGCATGGTGATTGTAATTGCAATCAGATAAAGTTACGAAGCACAATAGAAGAAAAACAATGCTATACGACATTAAAATTATTAATAATAGAAACAAGTTATAATATAGCAACATAAAACTTTGATCTTTCAAATAAGTACTAGGACAGTCTGACCAGAGAATGAATTCTTAACCATAATTTCATTTAAAAAATCATATTTTCAAAAATATGAGGCATTTTATGCGACAAGGGCGAATTCGCTTACCCCTTTTCTTTTTTTTTTTTTTTTTTGTTCTATAAAGAACCTTGTTATGGAAGATCTAAGAAATACGTCAAGATGGTTTATTCGCACTTTCTGCCTGAAGCTTTGGCTTGTAGAACTTGAGCGCAAAAAGCGTGAGAAACGGTGAGAGCACTGATCCCTCACTAAGCACCAGAAAATAATCTGATTATGCCAACTAAGGAAAATGAGGATCATCTTATTTTTGACAAGAATAACTCTCTGGATTTTTTTAATTTGATATACTTAATTACTGATCTTTACTTATACTGTTCAAATTAGGAGCATTTTTTTTGAATGCATTTTGAGATGAATTTTGTGTCTGATTTTCATTTTAATAAAAGTACTAATGCAACATTCCATCTTGTTTTTTCTGCATGACATTGCAATTCCCCCTTGTCGCTTTGAAACTAGTTTCTTTTTCTTTGAAGGGTATTTTCTTGAAATACAGTTTTGGCAGATTCCCCCTTGTTGAATGGAACGCATCATAAGATACATGACAGTAAGAAGTTTTACCGATATGTGAAAATATAGTTTAAAAAATTGGCATTTTTTTTTTCAATGGCACTGTTTTTGGGTGGGCAAATAAAAATTGGTACAACAAAATTGGTAAATGACCAGGGAATTAACACAATATTTTTTTCCAGCCAATAAACATGTTGCAGGGTATCTGCTACACTTCAAGTTTTCCATTCCATGACTTATCATGTTTTTCCATGACTTTTTTGTGTGTGTTTAATAGGTTTATATTATAAGTTCCAGAGCCCAAAACACATGACAAACTTTCGATCTGCATGACTTTTGAGCACTTTCCCTGAAAATCATGACTTGCAATGACAACTTTCAGTCACAATCAAAATACATGGCTTTCCAGGTGTGCAGATACCCTGGATGCAAGATTTTGATTCAAATAATCATTCAGGTGTGAGATAACTTTTAGTTGCATGGAAGGAAACCACTTGTATCACTCCATATTAAAAAAAATCCTTTGATACCTTGATTTTTGGGAGAGAAAAAATGTTCATTCACTGCTTGGTTTATTCTATTTGACACATAAGAAATGATACACAACAATGAAATAAAAGTTCAAAAGAAGTTAGCATCAGGGCTGCCGAGTTGGCTGGGAAAATAACCAACTCGGACTTAGGAATTTCAAAGACTCCGACTCCCTCAAAAATATATTTTAGTGAAAAATATATATATATCTCTATGGGTGATTCCCACGAAATATGAAAAAGTATTATCACCTCTAGTACTGTTCCATAAAAATATTTTACAAAATAATTTTAGTAATAGCGTTATTATTAACATTTTAAAACAAATGCACATTGATGTTGACACATTAAATTTTAAAAATGAGGTTAAATTTCAAAGTAATTTTCATTCCTGGCATGACACCAATAATCTTTGGAATAATTTTGCTATTTTCAAAATCCATTATACATTTTTCTCTGATTAATTTCTTTATCTTCTAAAATATATGCCCAAAAAATGATTTCTAAAATGTTGTTTAAAAATACATTTTTATGTCAACAAGTAGTGTTATCATTAGACTCAAAAATTCAATTTTTCTGGGTACCTATTATTTCCTCTATCATATAAGGCTGCGTTTCCCAATGGGTGGTTTGCAAAAATAATATTTCAGAGGCGGAATTTTTAATTTCTAACATAAAAGAAAAAATTAAATTAAAAATTTTCATACATTTTAAGATGGAGTGTAAAAATGATTTTTTTAAATTAAATTGTTTTCCCGATAATGCAGAAAAGTTGTGAACTGGCATAGGAAGGATACTTAAAAAATTTGAAATGCACTTATTTCTAATTCAGCTTAATTTTGGAAATTTAAATCATGAAGTGGCTCCTTCATCGAAAGATATTCATTTATTTATTTTAGGTTTTAAAAGTATGTTTTTCTCCTACCATTTCTCACTTTTCTCTCACCAGTGCAAAGGAAGGCTGGGAAATATGAAAATTTACTAAAATGTAAATTTTTCAACTATTTTTGGTTGATTTCTCCCCGAAGTGAAGCCAGAAGATATTTAATTTTGAACTTTGTGCTCATTTATAGTAATTTATTCCAACTTTTCAGCATTATTGCAACAAAATATGTATAATATTTCTGTAAATTTACATATCTTCTGCGAATTCAACCCTGGAAGTGAAATCATAAGCTATTTATTAATTGATGCAAAATTTTGTAGTTTTATTTCTCATGCCGTTCCAGAACTTTTTCACACCATTGGGGACAAAATTGTTAAAAATTCCTTGTGTGAATATGTGAATACATATGTTTACTGCTGCTCTGTTAACGATTCAAAATAGACAAATAATAAAAAAGCTCGTGTGTTTATTTCTTGCTATGAACTGTAAACTAAATTTGAATGTGCTAGCAAATTTGAGTTTTGTTACCCATTACTAATGGCTACCGAAGGGGTTTGCCAATATCTGTTAATTTTAGAGGTTCGCTAGGAAAAAAAAAGGTTGGTAACCACTGATATAAAGGAAGGCAATGGAGTTTAGTATTTTAAGTTAAGCTTCAAAAGTATGACTGGAATGCAATCTTATTAGGCAGCAGAGAAAAGTTTTTAGGAAAGTTCAACTTGAAGAAAACTTAAATAGAGTTTTTATGCTGTCATTTTCCTGGCTTCTATCCATCAATAAGAAATTAAACCATGTAGGGGTGAAATATTGACCATTAAAGTTTTGTGCCTCCATGTATTTGAATCAAAGACCACTTTTTTGATATTTATTTAAAGATATTTCTTATTCCCACATGATCATAGAACATTGAATTTAGGTAAAATAAGTGAAGAACCTGATGGCTAAAGCTCAATTTTGCCAAAAAGTGCAGATATGACAGTTGGGCTTAGCACGGCAGAATAGTATAGATTTAAATTGACAGTAGTGTCACTACAGGGGAGCTTATACTTGGGGATGCTCACTGTCAATTTTTCTATGGATTTGCTACAGCACAACACAAAGGTGACATTAAAAAATAATTATTTCTTAAATGATTACTTCAGATAGAATGTCAAGACAAGCACCTGATTATCAGAGGTTTTAAAGTTTGACATGTACGTTAGGAGCATGGTTTAAAAGAATATTTTTGATCTGATGTAATCTTACTTTCTCACGAAAACTGGCTTTAAACGCTGTTCTACTTCCTCTTCTGAATCGGAATATTCCTCATAGTCGGACTCTTCAGTTTGTTCGTGTTCCGACTTATGTTCATCATCTTCTAAATCGAGCAGCTCCTGGATAAATAGACAATTTTACAAACATCGTAATATGCAAAAACCAAAGATCAAAGTAAAATTAAGCGCAATGTTTGCAGACACATGTTCCGAGGTTTCAAGAAACCCCTTTTTCAACAAAAATGAGTGAGCTTTATGGAACAATTTTCTATTGTTCCATAAAAGATACCGTGACGCATTATAGTACTAGACTGGGTTTCACTCAAAGACTGTCTTTCATAATAGCAAATTTTATGGATGAAAAATGTTCTGATTAAATATTTTTTTGCTTTTTAACTAATTGCATAAAAGTACACAGCTCATTTGAACTGCAGCACATACTTTTTATTTGAGTGTACATGCATCAATATAGATATAATACAGTACAATATTTTTAAATTTATTTTTAGCGAGCTGAAAAAAAAAATGTTGCCCTTAACAATTTTAGAAATAAACTTGAGTTTTAGTTGTCTGTTCAATTGTCTTGTACTATGATTGAAATTGATGCAAAAACTGTAAACATTAAAAATAATAAAAATAGTAAGGTAATTAATTACTTCTTCTGGTGCTGCTTTTACTTGAGCCTTCATTCTCAGCATCATTCTCCTGCTTTCAATTTCCTGTAAAAAACAAAGTAAAATGCTTGTAGTTAAAAAAATAAATAAAATGGATACAATAGAGAGGCACAATTAAACATTTTAAAATATAGATAGCCATGATTCTTTCTTTTTAATTACAAATTATCTAAGTAATAAAATAAAGGGACCAACATTAATATAACCAATATTATTGCTCTTTAGCATGCCATGTTTGCTTCCCAATGTCCTGAGATTAGGGAAGGCGGGGGGGGGGGGGGGGGGGGGGAATGGAAAAAGATCAGATCTCTAACTTATGTACAAAATGAGATACCAGACCTAATAGACTTTCAACTTCCCAAAATTATTATTGGTATGAATTGCTAGAACATTTAGAAAATTATATTCCCTCCAAGTGCAATACTAAAGCATAAAAAAAAAAAAATTATAAATAGAAGATAAAACGGTCATTTGAAAACAAAGAAATGAAGAAAAGCAAAGAACAATAAATATATCAGTTGGTATTAAAATGGATGTAATACCCAAGTGAGGGACTAATGTAATTTTATTGGGTATTCAGTTCTTTCACTACTTCATATACTCTAGGCATTCTTCATAAACACGACGGTATGAAGAACTCAAAGGATTCTGCTGATGAAGATTTTCTTTTTTTTGCTTTATATGGGAGTAGTTGTGAAACTAATTGAATATTTTCAAAGATTTGGATGCTGCTCTTCAATACCACCGAAATTATCAATAAATAGTTGGTATTGGTGGAAAAACTTTAATTTGGGTTAAAAATTGGCTGACTGGGAGAAAACAAAGAGTAGTAGTGAAGGGCAATTATTCCCAGTGGATTGATGTTTTGAGTGGGGTTCCACAAGGTTCAGTTCTAGGGCCAATATTATTTATTATTTTTATTAATGATATTACTCAGAGTATTTCTGGGAACATCAATATTTTTGCTGATGATGTCAAAATAATGGGAATTGTGGACACGGAGGAACAAGTCAATCAGTTTCAAGAGGATTTGAATCAAATTTCTAGGTGGGTAATTAAGTGGGGTATGTCTTTTAATATTGGGAAATGTCAAGTGCTTCATTTTGGTCATGGGAATAAACATGCAACCTATTATTTACAAGGTTCTGTCATTAGGGAAGCAGAAGCAGTTGTTGATCTAGGAGTATTGATTAGTCATGACTTCAAGTCCAGTCAGCAGTGTAGCATAGTAAGTAACAAAACTAACAGGATGCTTGGGTTTATCAATCAGGCTATTTCGAACAGGTCTAGGGAAGTTGTATTGCCATTATACAGAAGTTTGGTAAGACCTCATTTGGAGTATGCTGTTCAGTTTTGGTCTCCGTACCTAAAAAAGGATATTACCTTATTGGAAAGGATTCAAAGGAGGGCTACAAGATTGGTAAGTGGTCTTTCAGACTTAGATTATGAGGTTAGGCTTAAAAGGCTCAATATGTATAGTCTTGAGCAAAGGAGAGTCAGAGGGGACATGATTCAGTTGTTTAAATTCATTAAAACGGGAAATGTTGATGGACTACAGCTATGTGCTGAAAGTAGAACCAGAGGTCATTGTTTTAAACTTTTCAAATCTCAGGCTAATCTTGAAATTAGGAAAAACTACTACTTCAATAGGGTTGTGGGCAGTTGGAATAGTTTACCAGAAGCGACTGTTAATTGCAGTGGGGTAAAAACTTTTAAGAAAGCTCTTGATGTTCATTGGGGACTGCTAAATTAACTAGGACCAGCCTAGCTGGGCCCTGAGCCTGTTGCTGGTCGTCACTTTTGTATTTGTATTTGTATTTGTATAGCCTGCATTGTTGTATAGCCAGCATTGTTGTATAACCCACACATAGAATAAAAACAATTACATAAACAAATCACTCTGTAAGGTATTGTTTATAAAGAAACAATTTGCCTAAAAATGTTAAGAATTTTAGTTTTCTTTTATGTAGCTTTCAGTAAAGAAAAGTGCAAATGACTGCTAATTATTACTTTTGTGAAGAATATTTAGCATTCAAATCTCAATTTTGGCCAAGTTTGGCACAGAAATAGCTTATTTAAGCTTTTTGTATCAGATGTGTCAGATACAAAAGGACTTATGCCAAAAGGCATGCACTAAATTGAAAATTGGTGCAGATTTTCGACTCCTGAAGACATCATCAGATAACCTATATGTACGTGAACACTCATAAATATTTTTACTGCAACTTTTCTTTTTTTTTGAAATTATTCCAAACAAAAGAGCTTTTCAGCAGGATTCCTAGAAACATTAAAAATATGTACACAGTTTCAAGACTAAAATTGTACCATGGCATTGAAAGTTTTTGAATTTTTCCTACTTGCAGTCTGAAAAAGATTTACGTTAAGCGTTCAGTTTACGTGTTAAGCTTTCAGCTGAAATGATTTTCTCATTACACAACAGGTCATACAAACATTTAGATATTTTACATGATGTTTACTTATATTTAAATCAAAATATACAGCAGGAAGAACACTGACCTACATGTGAGCAAATATTCAAGCAATGATTTAGATTTTTAACACTTAAAAACTATAATCTGAAAATTTTGTCAACAAATGAACAAAATACATTTTGAAAACAAGAAAAATCATTAATTTATCAATTTTTAGCAATCTAAGAGCATTTTTACACAACATATTACTATACAGAAAATTCTTTAAGAAATTTAGAATATAAAACCTTATTTATATATTCATGTACTTTTAATTAAAAATGTAAGGCTATCTTTTCTTACTAAAAGATCATCATTTATATGAAAATAGACAAGCACAGGTAAGAAAGATTACAATAAATACAAATAATAATTAAAAAAAAAGACACTAACTGCATCATCTAATTCTTCTTCATCACTACTCTCTTCTTCATCTTTCCATCGAGTAGGTCTGTCTCGTTCCTCTTCTTCTTCACTCATCTCCTCAACAACCACTGGCTCGTGAATGTGACGATGGCGTTCAATCCTAAACGAAGAACATAAACAGAGACATAATAAAAACAAATGTTGAAAGCATACAGGCTATTCCATATTAAATCAAGCCACACCATTTCTAATTTTGATGAAGCTTGATAGGGAATGTGTACCAATCTTCTATACTCCAATATAGTAGAGCCTCTGTTAACCAGCTTAATTGGGACCAATGGTTAGCCGGTTAAGTAAAAGTACGGATAAAGCGAGGGATAGCAAAAAATAGCAGATATTTAAAGAGAGAGTGTGATATGATGATTTATTACGTTTTAGTACAGTTACTTTGAGAACTACATACCAGTTATCAAGGGCTTGGCAAGGCTGAATTGAGTGACCCACAGAATATGAGATTAGCAAATAGCCACACTTGATTTCATAGGACCTGTACACGGATTCCCAGAACCCCCCCTCTCCCCGACATCAGAGTATCTCGTTTGTCTGGGCAGATAAGGATTCCCATGAAAAAATTCACTTGAGTACCGCAGCACTTGTTTCTTTCATCTAACTAGAGCTCTAAAAGCTATTTTTGTTTTTTGTGTTTTGAAAATTTGGGCTGGATAAAGTGAAGGCCGGTTAAGAAAAGTTCTACTGTACAGTTTTTTCTTTTTCATGAAAAAAAAAAAAAACTTCTCCAAGGATAAGCAAAATTCTCCATTTTTGATTCATTTTCTAAAAGTTTTAATACATATATTTAAATTAGTAGGACGATCTGTTATGTCTTATTAGAATGTTGAGAAAATGAACTTTTTTTTTTGTGTTCAGTAAAAAAAGATTCAAGTTAAGCATAACTGGAGATTTTTCAGAGTCAAATTGTTGTTCAAACACTTATTTTGGGCATTTTAAGCTTTAAAAATATCATGACAGAACTTGCAGTAACTGGCTAATTTCTTTCTGTAGCACTTATGCATACATAGTAGAAGCACAAAAAAAAAAAACTGTAACTAGTAGTCCTTCATTACAAACATTGATTAACTCTTGAAAATTCCGACCATCATTCTCGGTACAAATTTGAAAGAATTACGCACACATTAAACACTCAAAAAGGAACAATCGGGAAGCAATAATACTGGTAACCAAAACTTTTGTTCAAAATATTAGTAAAAATCTCAAAATTGGAATTTTAGACTTGGTGACTTTTACCTGAATGCTGACAATTTCTAAATATTTTTCATGAACAATGAAATTCATCAAATTCAAAACATGTCATACCTATCCTCCTCCTCCTCTTCTTCTTCTTCATCCTTTTTCAACAGACGACGAAGCCTTGGATCCGACTTCAATGCTTCTTCATCATCTACAAGCATAGGCTCGGGAGCAGCCGTTATTTGTTTCTTTTCAAATGGAAATTCATCATCACTTTCTTCTTCACTGCTCTCTTCGGGAGCATATTTAGGTCTAACAAAAAGAAAAATATATATAAATAAAATGGAATCCAAAACCAAAAACAGCATCAGTGTGCAACATTATAAAGAAAACAAAATTAAAACATGTATGTTTACAAAATTAAAAATGTTTTGAAATTTTCTAACTTTCATATTTTTTAACTTAATCCTCCAGAACTTGCACCGTGAGCTAAAAGCACCTAAGTTGCTTGACACAATATTTCATGAAAACAGAACAACCCGGAAGATAAATTTCGTATAATATTATTATTTTGCATGACATTTGGTGTTTAGAATAAACAAAAATGTCTTATAGTTGAAAGTATTTCATTTACCAACATTTTTTGGGAGAAACCCTTTATGCCTTACACATAAAAGGATTTTTCCCAAAGTTTTCAAACAAGGACCAGTTTTGTAGTTATGAAAAATTCATTCATAACTGTGAATCTGAAATTAATATTATATCACGATTTTTATTTTTCCCCAGGTATCTGCCTATATGAATTTATGAAAATATACAACTTCATGAAAGATGGCAGATTTATCACTTTCAAATTAAATTATCACATTAAAATTAGAGCACAGAATAAAAATATAACAATATCAGAAATGCATTTATTCAATATTAAAAACTATACAAAATAAGGTCACCTATAATTTTAAAAACAGTTCTGAGAATAGTGCTTTTCAAAGAAATTTAAGAATTTCTTTTGAACGTATAGGCAAAAATAAATAAGAAAAACCATTTAGAAAAACTGATTATGCTCCCAGTTAATCCTTTTAGAGAAGGTCCTAAAATGATAATTTTGGAAAATGAAAAGTATATTACAAAGAATTTTGCTTAAAATTCATTTGAAAATTGTATATACTTAAAAAATGAAAAAGTAATGTCAAGAGTTTATTTTGAAAATAAAAAATATTGTGCACATATTTTCGATAAAATATTTTGTGACAAGTTTATTTTTGGATTGCATATTTTCCAAATCATGTGTTTTTATGATAAAATATTTCACAAAGGGTATGTTTTCAGGATAAAATATTTTGTGAAAGGTACATTAATAAATCCAATTTTGTTTTCTAAACTAAGCAAATTTCTGTGTTATCAGATTTTCAATTTTTCCAAGCGTGTTCAGCATTGCATTAAAATTTTAACTATGAAATTCTTCCCTTCTTGATTGTTTTCCTTCTTAAACAGCATCGAGACTTGAGAATAAATGTCACAACATAGAAAAATAGTTTTTGTGCCTGCCACAAGAATTAGATAATCTAGGAAAACAAGTTTCAGTGATTCAGTGGTGTGCTCAACAACATGAAATTCTTCTCTTCTTGATTGTTTCTCCTTCTTAAACAGCATCAAGACTTGAGCATAAATGTCACAACATAGAAAAAGTTTTTGTGCATGCGGCAAGAATTAAATAACAATTTAGGAGAACAAGTCTCAGTGGTTAAGTGGTGTGATCAAGTTCGGATGCAGTACCCAAAAAATGTTTGGTTCAGCCTTTGCTTGTAACTTTATTAACACTATTATCTGCAGTAGGGATGCAACGAATATTCCGCCACTATTCGGTATTCAGCTTAGCTGAATAATGATTTTATAATCTGGTCAAATAATAATCAACTACTCGGCCTAATACGTGTTCCATAGTAAAAATGTAGAAAAGAGAAGAAACCTGTTGATTTTAAAGTTTAATTTATTTTACAGTTACTGCATTAGAGCACAATAGTACATATTTTTCACAAACGGGAATAATTTGGAAAATAAACTACAATAGAGTATTGTTTATGTGAAAATCGTTTATATGGCTTTTAAGTGTATATGACATTTAAGTGGGTCCCAAATCTTGGATTTAGCCAGAAGAATAAATCGATTATACGATGTTTTTCGATAGTGCTTTCGGCGTCATATAAACAATGCTTAACAGTACTCTTTTTCCAAATTGCTTCTTGTTTTGATAATAGCACCTGCATGTGATTTCAAAACTTGTTCCATATGTTGCAAACATGCCAATGTTAAACATCATGTTTATTTATTTTTCATGCAGTTAGTTGTTCTAGTAAAAAATGTACTGATCCAATGCCTTATTATAATTATTATATTATGTATTGTAATACAAATTTAACTTATGCTGTAAAAACATTAGATTTTTTAGCAAAATTATAATACTATCTTTTCTTATTAATATTGCCTACTTCTAAGGCCTACTTCTAAAAGCTTAGTCATGGACAATATGATATTTTCATTTTGCTATTAATTGTTAAGGGGAGGGCAGATTTTGTGGAGATAGACTGGTAAATTGTGAATATCAGGTAAGAGACAAATGTGAGAAACCTAAAATATATCACATATAATCCAGTAAATTATTTAGGATTAGTTAGGCATCAAATTTTTATAAAAGATCAGTCAACTTCAAATATTTAAATATGTAAATATTTTTTTTTAAAATCTATAAGAAAAAAAAAATATAAGCATTTGGGAAAAAAAAAATTTGAATAAAACCATTTTGCACAAGAGAAAAGTTCACTAAATAATATTTCTTTTTTTTTAATTTTTTTATTTAAATATTTATTTAAAAGATGGAAACGCTTATGTTAAAATATATGACATTTGCATTCCACTTATAGGTGAAATTATGAGTTTTGCTACAATCAAAGCAATACAGAAAATACATTAATTTTAGATGCTTTTTCAGATTTTAAACAAACCTAATTTAAGTATTAAAAAAGTACTTAAAAACTTTGTGATTACGTTTAAATTTAACAAATATTTTCAAGTACAATGGATTTTGTGAAATTTCCTTATTCATCCAAAATTTTAAAAATCAGCAACTGAATATTCGGCTTCGGCCCGGGGGAAAAGACGAATATTCAGTATTCGGCCGAACCACTACTCGTTACATCCTTAATCTGGAGAGTACCAATACAGGGATTTCAAGCGTGATTATTTTTTCCCCCAAACAGAATGATACAAACCTTCTTCCAGAAACATATCTGAAGACCTTCACTTTTTGCATAGATATTTCACCTGAAATGGAGGAAAAGGTTTAATCAGAATAGCTTGTTATGGAGTTATGCTAGATATTTATATAACAGTCATTTAGCAATTAAACAAATACACGAAGAAGTATGTTTAATTCTTACACTTCTCTTAAATCATCGGAGTAACTTGACAGTTAAAAGGTTAAGAAAGATTTTTTTTCTCTTTCAACAAGGAATGACATTTAACTAATAAGAAAATGTTTTTCAGAAGGCTGAAAGGAAAAATTAAGGGAAAAAACGAGGGGTAAAAAACATCAAACACAATACAGGAATATTTGTTAATAAATAGCTTTTTAGAAACATACTTCTTGTTTTTTAGAAACAAACTGAATAAGCCCAAACTAAACAAAAGTAAAATTATGAAAATTTAACTGTCAAACAAATTTTGAAAGAACAAAGACACAAGATTTGGGAAAAGAAAAATGGATCAAGAGAACTAAAAAAAAATTTTTATTTTCTTTATTTCCAAAATTTAAGCAGAAAATGAATGGTGACATATTTTGCTCTTCAAAAATTGAAAAATATATTTTACTCAAAACAAAAATAGATTGTTTAAAGACATGCACAAAAAACGTCATGATAATTGTAATTTGAAGGGGCCGTAGTGGACCCAAATTTCCTCAAGTCTGGCAAGTAAAAAAAATACAAAACAGACATGAAATTCAAGTCTTCTTACCTTTTTCATTGACTACAGGTATAGCACCAGCTGTAGACTGGATTTGGCTCTGAAGTAGAGCTAAGTTAGCCGCTGCACTAGACATGATTAATTTCTCTTCTTTCTGAAAAATATAATTAATACTTTCAATAACAAATAATATTAAAGCAAGTACCTCTGAACCAGACTAAAGTAAGTTCAAAAATGGCGACTTTCAGACATTGTTTAATTATGCAAAAATTTACCAAGGGAGGAAGCATACCATTTTTTGAATGTCAACAATCATGTTTTCTAGCCTAATTCAGATAACAGATTTGTTACTATCCAACAAAACCATTCTTTTCAGCTGTTTTTAAAGTAGTAGTGATAATGTGACTTACGTCAGGTACAAATATATAAAGCATTCCATTATGAATGAAATAGAGGATTTGGCTTAGTAAAACTACAGCATATAAAAATGACACTTATAATTCGAGCTAGTGTTTTTGTATTATACATGGGACATTTTACAGCAAAATTTTGGAGTATTTATAATTTTTTAATTATAAAAATATTAATGTAAGTTTTTGAATATTTTTAGCACATTTTGTAAACCTAGATCAGAGATAGCAAACTCATGATACGCCTGCCAGTAGCTGACACCTAGAGTCTACTGATTTTTTAAAGTGAAATTTCGTGACTTTTTCTAGACTCTTCAGTGATACATGGAATATTGGGTGTCCCATGGTATGACATTATGTACCGAATATCCAGCTCCGATGTTTGAACCTTATCGATTCTATAACATATTTTTAAACATCCCAGAGTTTCCAATTACCTTCTTAAGACTGTGACTTGCATATCTTTTCCAAACATTTTTATGCAATTAAATTTTAAAAATAAATTGGTGTGATTGGAGCACAGTGTGGATACATATTGAGATATCTGTGAATCATATAAGAAATAATAAAATGCATTAGATGCTCCAATTATTCAATGTGTTTTATAAATACAGTAGCCCCTTGTTATACTGCGCTTGTCGGGGGACAGCAAATAATAGCGTGATATATCCGAATGTGCGATTAACCAATGCAGTTAGAAATAACTCAAAACGTATGCAGGTAAATTGAGTGGACCTGTGCATGCCACCAGAGCATGATGTGAAAACGATGTCAAAAATAACCATTTTCTTCCCAAACGATTCCATTACCTATCACTCTCCCTTTCTCGGTTATGGGGAGTGTATAATTTGGATTTGTTTAGCCAAGTGAGAATAATTTCTTTACTAAAAGGTATCCCGAAATGGGTGTATTTTTTCTCCTTGGGTAGTAAACATCTGTCTGTTTAATTTATTAATGGGCGTTAGGATCAGTACAAAAAGACCAAGTGAAACGTCAACTGGTTTGTGTAGTCATCCGCGGGCATGTAAGTACCGGACTGAGAGAAGAATTGCTGCAGCTTTTAACTCCAGCTAATTCCGAAGAAAGGAAAACATTCCTATTCAATGGCTTTGTTTAGTGGGGGGAGAGCTTTACTCAAGAAATGCAATATATTTACTTTCAAGACCTCAAACTTAAAATTTTGGGAGACTTAGAAAATGCGCAATATATCCGAATGAGCAATATAACGAGGGGTTACTGTATTATTCAATATTCGAATAAGAATGTATTCGGATTTTAGTCATTATTAAAATTGAAACAATCTTTCACTCAATACTATCTAGCACTTATTTTACTTCTTTTTATAATTCATTATGTATACAGTCAAACCCCGTTAACGCGAACTCACTTAACGCGAAATGAATGCCATTCCCCGTCAGATAATCTAAGAACTAGTGCTAAATTAATCGTTTAAGACGAAATTGATTTGAACAAAATTCCGCTTAAGACGAAAAACAAAATTTTTCAGTTGACAAAAAAATAAAAGAAAAGAAAGGTGAAAAAACATTCTTTGACATGAAATGTTCTTGGAGCTTAGGAAGCTTGAAAATTCTGTTGGACTTAACTTCTAGGAATTCTAACCTGTTTCGCTATTTTCATAGCGAAACAGGTAAAATGCCTGCAGCTCACACGCTAATCCTTTTTCTGACAGACACTGTACAAGCGTGTTAGTGCGGATCACTGACGGGAATGAATTGACAAAGGAAACCTCTATTAAGGGGCATAGATAAGCAATTTACATTTCCATTAGGGGACAATGGGGTAGAGTTTCAAAAGTGTGTGGGTCAGGAAGACTTCCCAGCCACCTGGTTTTCAAGAGAGTGAGTGTCAATCAAGCATTCTATTCTTCGTTTCCGTTCATTTTACTTGTTTAACATGGTGCTAAACTCGCTATCTATGTCTTGGAAATGAGTTATAAAGAGAACAACATTGATTACGTGCAGAGTAAACGCAGAAGGAAATTTTAGTTTTGAGTTAGTCCTGTGCGGGGTGCAGTTGATTTTTTCGCATTCGTAATAATGAATCGTAAACAGCAATCTTTGACGTTAGAAACGAAGCAAAAGATCTTAAATGAAGTTGAAGATAAATTATTGAAGAAGACAGAAATTGCTGCAAAATATGGAATTGCCAACAGCACTTTATCCACGATCATTAAAAATAAAAATAAGATTGAAGCAGCTTATGCTGTGAATCAGTTTGAGCCAGCAAGGAAGAGAATGAGAACCGGGAAAAATGAAGACGTGGAAGTAGCCCTTTTACGCTGGATCAAAGAGGCCAGGAATCAAAACATCATTTTAACTGGGATGATTTTGCAAGAAAAAGCAAAGTTCTTTGGAGAGGCTCTTGGTGTCGGCGTTTCCGTTTTCTCAAATGGTTGGCTCTCTAGATTTAAAGAGCGTCATGGGATTTTTTGCAAAAAAATCTGCGGTGAAGAAGCAGCTGTTGATCCGAAAACAGTAAATTCGTTTTTCACTGAAAAATGGCCAGCCCTAAAAGAAGAGCTTTTCCCACGAGAAATTTTTAATGCAGATGAAGCGGGACTTTTTTTCAAGGCACATCCTTCCTGTACGTTGACCATGAAAGGGGAAAAGTGCTCTGGTGGAAAATGCAGTAAAGAAAGAATAACTGTTATGGTAGCCTGCAACATGGACGGCAGTGAAAAAATTACACTCCTTGTCATAGGGAAATCGGCTAAGCCCCGTTGCTTCAAGAAAGTACGAACTTTACCTGTAGACTATGCATTCAGCGAAAAAGCTTGGATGAACAGTGGCATTTTTACTAAGTGGCTGACAAATTTAGATTTGAAATTTCATCGTGAAAAGAGGAAAATTTGCCTCATTCTAGACAACTGTGCTGCCCATGTAGAAGTTAAAGGACTCAAAGCTATAAAGTGTGTTTCTACCGCCCAACACTACAGCGAAAATCCAGCCTTGCGACCAAGGGATTATCAAATGTTTAAAAATGCACTATCGTAGAGAAATGGTCCGCAAAGCTATTGAGTGTTTTGACAATAAAAGGGAATTTTGTATCGATCTATTAGATGCCTTGTCTTATTTAAGAAGCGCATGGAGGAGAATAAAACGTTCGACAATACGAAATTGCTTTCGCCTTGGAGGGTTTGTAGAAGGATCGGATGAAGCTGTCGAAGAAGAGCAGGATGAAGAAACAACTTCATCAGTTCTCGAAGAAGCTGCTAAAAGGGACATAGTCTCGGCAGTCTTGTTTGAAGAATATGTGCAAATTGATGACGAGGCCTTTACTTCAGATGTAATGACAGATGAAGACATAATTAGAGAATCCCAAAAGGAAAGTGCAACGGAAGCTGAAACAGACGAGGAAGAAGAAGATGCTGATCCGGAAGCCCAAAATCTAATCACGGTGAACGATTCTACGGCAGCATTACAAACTATGCAACAATTTTTAATGCAGCAGGAAAACGCCTCACATGCCTTAAATAATTTAGAAGAGGTTGACAGCTTTGTAAAGGGATGCTATTTCAAAAAATTGAAGCAAAAATCCATAACGGATTTTTTAAAAAGTTATCATTTCTCAGGTAAATAAAACTTACTCTTCCATTTTGATAATTGCTGTTTTTAATAGTAGTTTAGTAAATTTCATATAAATTTCCAAATCGAAGTATAAATATCAAATCGTATATCTATGTGTATATATGTGCATTTTTGCATAAATATACTTTTGGTTCCTATATTTTGTGTATCATGAGAAAAAACACTTTTACTAAATTTTAAATCCTGCAGCCATCGGTTAACGTGAAAAAATTTGGCAGCCCCCTCGACTTCGCGTTAACGAGGTTTGACTGTATATAATATCAATCTTCAGGAATTTGAAAAAAAAAAAGTGCCAGTCAGCAAAAAGTTTGACGACTTCAAAATGTGCAAGACTTACAAGAGAAAATGTAAAAACCAATTAAAATACATGAAATTTGAACTTCAATTACTTTTTAAAATATGAATTTGCTGATATAAAGCTGAAAACATAATCAGCACTTAAAATATATTTTTAAACAGTTTTGAAAATTTCAGGCTTGAAGAATTATGTTCCCTTCTGGAAAGCCAAGTAGAAATTTAACACTCATTATAAGGTAGTTTTTTTTTTTTTTGTGGTGGGGGGGGGGGCGGAGGTTATTATTATTTTCTTTTTGCCAAATCAAACCACTATAGATCATTTTGAGATTGCCATTGGCGATGTTAAAATATTTTTCACAAAAACAATCTCCACACATAAAACAAAACGATTTGGCATGACTGATTTGCCAAAAAAAAAAAAAAAAAATTTTAACCATCGCCAGAAAAAATGGAAAAGTAGCAATTACAAAAACAAACGCAACATTAAGTTAGGATCATAATTTAAACAGCGGATCTTAATCAAAATCTTAATATTGTGTGCTACGTTATTATTTTTCCGACTAGATATGAAGCACCTAGAAGCAAAGAGGTGTAAGTGACAAAATTGAAAATTTCGAGATAACTAGATCAAATGGTAGGGAAAGCGCCATTCAATATTAAAATTAAAAAATGATGTACGCCCCCCCCCCCCTTCGACTACACCACTGTATGCATGGTACAATACATGAAATTGTTTTGTTTACTGTTGTTTTACAAAACTTCCTATGCTAGGAACGATAGGTTCAAAGCAACTGGGGGTATAACAAAATATAAAAGTATGTCAAAAAAAGTTTGTGTTATACATTTAAAGTTGAATTTCAGACGTACCTTCAGATTAGAATTAATGATGATAACAATAAAAGACTAAAACTTGGAACAAATTAACGAAGATTCTTTACAGTAAACATCGACAACGAAACGCCATTGCAGAAACACAGTTACAACTATAGTTAAAGATTTGGTTTTTATTTTTCAAGTTTTGCAGACAGTGCAAATTCCTCCACTTTTGTATAAGATATTATTTCACCTTGTTTTATTAAATAAACAAAGTATTTTGATGTTTTAGCTTTTGAAAAGCATAATATTTCGTGTTTAAAAATAGCAATGAGCTAGTTGTTTGACTTTTTGCGTTGTATTTGTTTCAATTTTAACGTACCGAGTTTTATTATAAAACTCAATATTTTAACACAATTAACTTTTGATCGTCTTTAATATATTCCTGGTTTATAACGGACTCTACTGGTTTTTCATGGTCACCATATTAATTTGAAGTGAATATGTTCCTAAATGCAAGGAGAAATTGGGGAGTCTAGAAAAATTTGAAGATAAATTATTTTGTGGAGGAAAGCAGTAAACATATTCAAATTTGAGAACTGTTGGCAATTCTCGAACGAGTATGGGCACAGTCCCCCTACTCTAAGCACATCCAAGTACTCGTACACCAGGGGCTCCTACACCTCTTCTCAAAAAAATCCGTCCCTGAGATACGGGAATAAACCCAACAATTTTGAGAAATAAAACCGGAATTTCGGGGAATATTTAAGAATAAACAATAACTCCCTTAAACAAATATTTACTAATAATAAGCAGCAAGTATGTGTGTGTTTCTGTGCCTCCCGAACATGCTCAGCTAGCAAAATTTATTGTCACAATCTTGTTATAGCATTTTCAACCTTGCAAATGCATTAACAGCGTCAATATTCCTAATTTCAATACTGTTAAAAGGTTGCAAATTTATTTAGGAAGCAATATTTACGTGACGCCGGCATGATGGCGTCTTCGTAAGGCGCGGAGTTCGTACACCCCAGGGCTGAGTATCGAGCCTGGCAGTGTCGGTGGATTTTCAAGATGCAAAAAATCGTCTGCGCCCATGTTGTATGATTATGCGGTATGTAAAACATCCCTTGAGTAGACATTTGGCTCGGATACTCTCCGCCCCTAGTGCAATTTGACATCAACACAGTCCGGGTGCTCGCCCTTTCAGGTAGAGAAACTGGACGTCAAAATTCGCATGCGGAGATGGTACAACACTCATTGCGGTGCAGCTGAGAGAGATGGTACCAGCCCCTGAGAACGCACTTGGTCTGAAATTGGCAGAATCCAACAGCAGAACATTAGAAATAAAAAAAAAACGTTTAAGGCCGACAGGGTGGCGTAGTGGGAAGGCCCAGGCCTCTTACGCCCAAGTTCGCAGGTTCCAACCTGGCAAAGTTGGTGGATTTTCAAGATGCAGAAAATCGTCATATGATTATGTGGCATGTAAAAGATCCCTTGAGTATCCGTTCGGCATGGATACTCCTCTGCTAAATTAAATTCCTAGTGCCGTTTGCACCAACGAGAGCTCAGGTGCCGCCATAAAGGGGAAACTGAGCACCAAAAAACTTGCGTCAATAGTTCCAACACTCATTGTGGTGCAGCTGAAAGAGTTGGTACCAATCTCTGCGGACGCACTAGGTCTGCAATGGTTGAGGACCAATAGTGCGGCCCATTAGAAAGAAAAAAAAATATTTACGTGACAATACGCAGGCATCATTTTATTTTGCTATAAAAGTAAATATTGATGCAATATTGTATTGTCAATCTTTCCTGAACGTTGTTGACATCAATCTTTCAAAATAATTGTTATAATATTGCTATAATACTGCTCTTCATCTATATGCCATGATATTTATCTCCACCAGACCTTTTAGCCGAAGCTCATGACGTAATACTCATCGTGCAGGAGCTCTATACTTAACAGCCAATCAGAGCCATTGGAAAACTGAATTTACGAATGAGTGCCCCGTCACCTTCGAGTCGTTAACGCGTGCGGTTTAAGTGCGTGACAGGCAGGGTGACCAAATGTCCTCGAATTTCGGGGACAGTCCCCAAATTTGTATATTTTTATTGCCTTGTATCCAAAAACTTTTACTACTTGGATACCCTCCGCCTTAATGCCCCAAATTTAAAAAAAAATCTGTTTTCTCTTTCGAAATTGCTTCTCGATTTGCATTTTAGAACTTTTTGATGGTATTTTGTAAAATTTTAAATAATATTAGGCCAATTATCAAACTGTTGTCTTAGTATTACAAAGTCTAACAGGCAATGATATAAGAAAATATGTGTACATTTTGTAAAAAATATGTTTGGATACCGTTTGAAACGCATTAATGAGAGTAATTTTTCATAATAGAAGGGAATATGTATTGGTTTGTTATGTCTCCAAAGATGTCTCTGAAACATTTTTCAGGCGACCCCAAATTGACGCTCAGAAATATCTAGTATAGGTGAGACGAAGTGTTAAGGAAACTTGAAAGCAGAGAGCGTTTCCATTTAAGTATTCGGTGTTAACTAAATCTTTAAAAGTTATTTCATTTTCATTTTAGAAAAGTACTTAACTTTTGGCTGGAAATCCAAAATTTACTATGTTCTATAATTACTTTTGATATACCTCAGAAATCCGGTGTCATGCGCGGTGTTGTTTTAAACCAACAAGTAAAAAAGGCGCGTTAATATATATTTTTCCCAAAATTTTTCGGACAACTTATGTTTATTTTATTTTAAAACTATGTAAGCCATTAAATACTATTTTTTAAAATAAAATTGTTGCTTAAAATTTGTAGGAAAAAAAATTAAGAAGTCACTGTTTTTTACGAAATCAACATGTCTTACGGTTTTGTGAAAAAAGATAAACCTTGAGTTCAGTTTACAAGATCTGGGGGAACTATACTAACTAATATGATCACACATACAAAATGAAACGAAAGAATGCGCCACATGTTACAAATATTACAAAATAAAAGTTTAGTGAACGAAAAATGTAGTTGTTGTTTAAACACAACACGGCGCAGTGTAATGTTAAAATGCACGGGTAAGTCTAGACAAATCTGTTCTTTTATTTAAAAGAGAACTATTTTTTTTTAATTAAAAATTTATTTGCCTGTTTTATTTCTAAGCTAACTATACAACTCGTTTTAGGTTACAGCTCTTTGTAGCTGAAGAATGACAAATTTTCACTTGAAAATTACCTTTTTAGCAACGTATTCCTGGAGTTTAAAACTGCTGTGAGGTGCTATAATAGAATTCAGAAAAGTAATTGATACTTTAGACTGTACTGAATGGTGCGCTGCTCTGCTTTGTCTTATATTAGCATGCATATGCTTATAGTGGCATGCTTTTCGGTTTCAAATAAATCATATTGTTACAATATAATTTTTTGGTTTAAATTTAACTTATGCTTTCATAGCATAAATATTTATAACGGATTGCATTGTCTAGGTATACTGTTATAACAAGGTGTACGCAGTGTTACAAATACAAATTACCTTGCAAGGCTATTGCAGGCAGGTTGAGGTATCAATGCACATTGTTATAATAAAGGTACAACAATTGCGGATGCAATACTGCAAAAGTAATATACCTTGCCTAAATATTCATAACGTATTGTCTTGTTAATGTACATTCTCATGACTAGGTGTATGCAATATAAAAAGTATAAAATACCGCGCAAAGATATTGTAGACTGATTGACGCATCAATGAATAATTGTATATTGTCATGACAAGATGTATGCGATATTACAAATGTAAACTACCTTGCACGGATACTGCAGGCAGGTTTAAACTTCAATGTACATTGTCGTGACAAGATTTATGCAATGTTTTCATACTGTTACATATAACTATTCGGAGCATGGTGTTTTCAGTAAAGATTTTCCGACGAACTTAAAATGATAACTATATCAATCGCATGAATAGATTTTTTCCTTCTATTTTAGTTCACTTTTCACCCATTAAACTTTTGAAAATTTTCATTGCTCATTTTTTGCTTTAGGATTCAGTAAATTGGGCGTTATCTTGAAGATATAGAGAAAAGCTATTTATTGATCCTGGCATTGAATCGTACTCTTGTTCCATTTATTTATATACTCAATAAAGAAAAGTCATACATCTTTCTTTAAAGTGTCATGATGTGTGATTTATTATGACCTAAGGTTGTTTACGATTCACATTCGAGGGAATTCGGAACATTTTTTCCCTTTTTATTGAAGTTTATTTTCCCCCGAAAAGGTTAAATGATTTTTGTATGGAAAAATCACCAAACTGCATCTGTAACTTCAGAGGGATACCTTGAATTTATTTCAATGAATGTCCCCAACAGCATCAGAGCGCTTCCCTCCCGTCCCTCATTTCTTCAAACTACTTTCGGAAAACAAAATACTTTATAACATAACAGAATAACAGAAAAATTTAAGATTTCTTAATTCCTTCATATTACTTGCTTTATGAGAAGAATATCCTAATTTTTTATTTCCTTCCAATATTTATATATTATTTCTTTAGCCTGTTTTTTTATCGCTACGCGATGTCTTCCTTATTCCTTTATCGAATTCCTTGATTTACCCCTCATTTTAAAGCTTATGGTGCCGGCAAATGACGAAGAATAGACCCACGTTCTAAATATGTACCGCTTGTCTTAAATTTGAAATTTAAAATAATCTAAGAAGAGGTCCTTTAATGGATGCCACATTAGTGTTGTGTATGCTAGTTAGAGGCCGAGTGGTTAGAGCGCAAGGCTGGTATACCCAACACCCGTGGTTCGAGTCCCGCGTTTTGTTTACGTTTTCTCCAATAAACTGTTTTGTCCAGAAAAACAGGCTGTTGATTTTTGATAAACTAAATATAAAAAGGGCTCTTTTATATTTTATTTGGTGTTTTTATTTTCATGCAGTAAATTAAAAAATAAGATAATTTTTGAAAAGAAAAATAGAACCGACTTCAAACTATAAATTGCGCTAAAAAGTAAAAAATAAAATTATTCTGTAAAAAACTTCGATGCGACTTTTAAACACACTTTTTGAAGTCGGTACAAAATTATGACAGTCTAATTATCATTACGCCATGCGTTATTTTACATTGAAACTGTTGCAAACTCTACGCCATTTAAATTTGTAATTGATTCATAGTTGCAAAAGGAATCATGCATCAAAATACATCATAATTTTTCACCGACTTCAAAAATTATGTTTAAAAGTCGTATCGAAGTTGTTTAAAGAATAATTTTATTTTTTATTTTTAGCGCAATTTATAGTTTGAAGTCGGTTCTATTTTTCTTTTCAAAAATTATTTTATTTTATTCTTTTTAGTGTAAATATATTTTTTTTATAAATACTCTATTTTTTAAAAATACATACCAAAGGGGAAACCTTCTTTGAAGGAATGACACTAAAAACTAACCGTTTGCATGATAAATTTCGTTTTGAAATCGATTTAAAAAGGTCACTAGAGCAAACAAACTGATTGGATTTAATTTCTTCTTCAGAGAAGCCTTCAGTCTATTTCTTGTTATAATTGCTTTTAATATTACATCTCAATGGCAACAAACTCTTTTTAAACAATGAGTTTCGTGTTTAACGATTTTCCCAACAAAGAAAAATCAACCCCAGCCTTTCCAATTAAAATGAAAAATTGCTTATTTTTCACCCATAACGTTTTTTCTAAAAAACAAATGTAGTCAAATTGATGTGCGATATTTGAGTTAGACGACCCTCTATGGATTAAAGAAAAAGTCATCAAAATCGGTTCATTTAGTCAAAAGTTATGGATCAAAAAGCAAAAAAATGACCACATTTCAGCCCATAACTTTTTTTCTAATTATCGAATATTGTCAAACAAAGGTATGGGACCTATGGGAAACCACCTTCGATCGATTAAAAAAAAATCATGAAAATCGGTTCATCCGGTAAGAAGTTATGAGTGGACAAACAAACAAACAAACAAAAAAAAAAAAAAAAAAAAAAAAAAAAAAAAAACGACATACATACAATATGAATGTATAACCTCCTGCCTCTGTGAAGTCGGTTAAAAATAGTAGAAAAGATAATTGTTAAAATTATTTTTCCAATTAAACATACATTACATAAAATAAATTTTTGGAATGAATTCATCGAACATACTCTATTAATATTAATTTATTAGCTGCTAAATTCGCTAAATTTAGCTGCACATTCATTTATATTATGAGTGTGTAGAGCCGAACCAACAAACAGTAACTATATTTTAAGTAATGGAACTTTTTCTTTAGTGTAGTTTAATCCAATGAATACTACTAATAAAAATAATTATCATAATTATTGTGATTATTTTATTATTTTGAATATCTAAATAATAGTGGGAAAAATAATTGTAACCGCTCTATGTACTGATGTGTTGAATTACATCTCTTCTTTTGTACTAGCACCCTTTTGCTTTTTTCTATTCTTCATAATGTCCTTTCTCCCAAATTAGTGCGGAATTCCACACGGGTCGACAAGTTGTCGTCTTTTAAAAATCTCTAAATCAAATATTTCACATAATATTTATGATAAGAACTTGTTTTTTCGGAACATTGTTTTAGACAGATTAATAATTCTTTTTAGAATAGCGATAAAGCTAAAAGAAATTATTTTAGGGTCCGCTAAGCGGAGAAGTGGAGCAACGAGATACTGGAGCGGTGCCGGAGCAGAGAAATTTGTTGTGTTCCACTGCTCCGATTTATATCATTTCAATTTTTTAAAATTAAATTCATGAACTTAAAAATAAATGAGAAACACACACACACACGAACAATATCTGTTAAATTTCGGAACGGAGCCGGAGCAAGTATTTAGAAGTCGGAGCAATGCAGCACAAAAAAGCGCTGATACATATCCCTGGCAGTGAGCAGGAGCGAAAGGGGGGTGGGGGGTGGAGTAGGAGCGCAGAGAACTGGAGCAACGCGATACTGCTAGGTACTGGAACCTAGCCGGAGCAGAGAAATTTGTTGTGTTCCACTGCTTCGATTTACTTCATTTCAATTTCTTAAAATTAAATTTATGAGCTTAAAAATAAATGAGAAAAATACACACTCATTCGAGTTTTCTTTTTCTGTGTGCCTAATAATTTTCACCACGGAACAAAAATATTTTATATTTATTGATTAACTAGCTGACATGCCCGGCATTGCGCGGGAGGCTACTAGCTCGAGCATTGTGTCGCTTCCTAATGGAGAAAATAAACTAAGTCAAAAGGAACGTATATAACATTCAACCGTAAATAAATAAGGATAAATTTAGCTAAACATTCACATTAGCAGGTGAGCAACTGTCCTTAGAAAATCTGCATCCGAACAGCAATGTTCTTAAAAAAATTCTTCTCCGCAGGAAGTTTAGCAACACACACACACAAACGAATCAAACTGTTTTATTTATATAGATTAATAATATACAAGTAACCTGCTTTTTTTTAACACAAAAATAATTAGCTAAAAAGCCCCAAGATATAAATAATGTTTCCTATTTAGAGTATTCGGAGCACAGAACGTAGCTGGAGCGCAGCAGGAGAAAATATTTAAAAGTCAGAGCTGAAGCTCAGCAACTCAAAAAAGTAGCTGCTCCAGATAACTGGCTTAACCTAGGTATTCACTACATAACCAGAACACTTTTCCCTATTTATTCGGTTCCCCATATTTCAAGACCGAAAAAATTCCGAAAATTTTCGGAGCCTATATGTGAAAGCATCATGTGCATAATAGTGGGTTGGTAATGCAAAAGTTTCGGAAACCGATAAATGCTACAAGGCATAAAGCACATTCGATAACGATTTACCGGAGAGAGAGACAGGGAAAAAAGGAAAAACCTCACGATTTTCTATCATTACCGGAAAGTGCTTTTGCTTCTGTTTCGATTTGAAGTTATGCATTGGCATACTTTCACCGATTTATGTAAGGTAATGATATATTCAAACGAAATATCTCTCTAGTTTTGGTATTATTTTTATTTTTTAGATTTTTTGACAAGTCTATTTTTTGAAAGGAAAGAAAAAATAGGAATTAAATTATTACTATTCTTACAAACAGTATTTTAATTCGTTTTATTGACTTGAAAATCTAAACAATATGTAATTAATCAACAAATTTTAGTACAACTTCGATGCAACGTTACTCAATTTAAGGATTTCCTCAAATATGAGAAATATTTTTAAAGTCCCAAATTGGATTTGACAAGTGTTATGTTTTTCCGATTTATCGATAGCATCGACATTTACACAAACGGCCGTAAAATACACAATCGGACTATAGTCCGTACACAATTGTTAAATTGAGGCTATATTATTCATATTTATAGAGAAATAAAAAAAAAAATTCTACAGAATTTCAAACATTTTGTGAGCTTTCAAAAATATCGGTGGTGAGGCAAGGTAGTCTTTTGTTTTTCAAGTAGTACAATGCTAGTTACTAAAATTTCCTTTTGGGTTGAACCTTATGGCTCAATTTTTTAAAAGTTCTTTAAACAAATTGAAGCAATAATGAAAATAAACATTTATATTTTCGAAGTTTGAGGCCAGGTCCGCCCAATATTTAATCCGCCCCTGGACAAACCCCAACAACGACAAGCAGAAGCGACGAAACCTTTCAGGGCGTTTCTTTGGTTCTAATTAGCTTATTAACTACACCTTCGTATTTACTGATTGGCGGTTTTTATTGCGTCACTAAAATTTGTCTTTCCCTCAGACGATCGTAAATTATTAATTACGCTGTCGAAGCGATACGTCGCAGCTGTTAGTTTGAAAACCATAGCAGCAGTTTATACCACGTCAACCACAGGTGGCTGACAGAGAGAAAACCGATATTCCACTAAAAACTTTACATTGTTTTAAGTAATTGCTGAAAATTCATTTAAAATTTACTTCAATTTTCTTTATTACAGAATTATGTCATTGACACGTTGAATGCCATTTCAGTCACTGGTGACTAACTTTCCTGTTCAGGCAACATCAGTTACAGATGACTGACACTAAAAGCGTGGCCTGACTGGAATTCCCTAATAAATTCGCGTAGGACACTCAACGCGTTAAAGAATAACTACAAAAATCGAAACATGTTCACATAAAATACGTTTTGGCTTTTTATGTTCAGTTTTGTTTTCTAAGAACAATGTTCTGCTGCAATCTTAATCTGTAAAAAAACAATTTTCAAGCGTGCACAATGAAATGTTCTGAAGAGAAAAGAATCCTTATTTTTAGAATAAAATTTTCTCAAGAGGCTCTAGCAAATATGATTTATTGCGATTTGATGGGCAAGATTCCAATTTCGGGTCATCTACTGCAATTTGTCGTTCCAGGCTTTAGGCTATATGCATGCATCTCAAAAGAAGTCAAATATAGAATAAAGAATACTCGAGGAGGTAAAGAACATTCGAGAAAAGAAGGGTCGTCATTTCTAGCTAGGAAAAGCTTTACTTTTATAAGTTTCATTACTAAGAGAAGTAATATTACGGAAGAGTATTTGAATGGCTACGTGATATAAGATAAAACATTCTTCTGAAAGGAAAGAATGAATTTATACCGTATGAATAAACTATTGCTTAGAACCAATGGTTACAGTTTAATTGCTTATTCTTTTTTATGAAAAGGGAGAATCTAGCAATTACTCCAAAGCAGCAAAAAATTAAAATTTTGCTGCGTGCCTGTGTTTTTAGATTTTTATTTTGTTGTTTCTCGTCAAGCTTGACGACTTTCCGATCACGTTAGATAATCCTGGATTTTGTAAGAATTTTCTGGATTATTCATATGGACTGAGGTAAAGGATTAAGAGACTCAAACGGATACTTGCTGAATGAATTAAGAACATTTAATTAAAGAATAAAAGCTATATACAGGGTAAAAATAAAGTTAACATTAAATTGGAATACAACTCAGACGGTCGACGCGACTTAGCGTCATTCTGCTAGCCTCCGAAAAATGACCGAACGATGACCAAGCCTCACTTCATTCCGTTGCAATCCGTTAAATAGTGGGTAATTGCCAGCGCATCCTGGCGGAGGCAGGGAACTTTACTGATTTGCATCTCTGAGCTTGCTTCCAGATTCACTTCCTCAAATAGTCTTTTGTCAGTCTGAGCCATTGTGCTGTAAGCTCCGTACTTGATCCTATTCGTATTCGGTAAATAAATACCAGATTACCGTTGGTTTTACGGTGATGTGTGAACCGTGTGAGATATTTTTGTGTGTTTAAATATGTACATAATGTAAATAACTTGCAAATAAATTGCTCTGTATGTTCAAGGAGTTAGTCATCTGTTGAAAATCCGATGAACCAGAAGCAATTAAATTATTATATGGTTGTTATTTCTTTTTCCTTTTCTCTTGCCAACAGAAGATTTAACTGTATTGTTTCAAATGAAACTTCACTGTATGTTCTGTGAAATTTCAAGGGAATCGTTTTTTTATTCATTTCTTTTCTATAGATTGTACGGGACAGTACCAGGACCAATTCAAAAGAGTACTGTCATCAGCTGACAGATTAAGGGATTTATTCAAACAGAAAAAGCTAGATATGATTAATGGGAAAGGTTTACCAAAGGTATTCACCAAAATATTGAGAGGTCTCGTATAAATTTTGTACCTCGCTAAAATGCTTTTCAGCGTGAATGCATACAGTCAGTCTACTACACTCCACCCCCGCCAAGATTTTACCTTCGGATAATGAATTCTTCCAGCATTTTTTTTCATGGTAGAAGGTTTACTTGAAATGGGTACGTGAAATATGCCTTGAATCTGTTTTTTTTTTTGCCAGCTAAGATCAGAATGTTTTCGAGCTTGGAATTATGCTACTTCCAGAAAGAAGGCAGAAGGTACCGTAACAAAAGAGAGAATATACACAGTTCAATAAAACATTTGTACACTAAAGTAAACAGTCTTTCCTTTTCATCAAGAAAGGAAACGAAATTGTTTCCGAAAAAGTCGATAGATGGCTTCATCCTTAAACTACGTATTTAACTGATAAATATCGCATGTTGATTCTTCGAGGCAGTGAGAAGCAAAGTGATGTAAGTGACCAAAAAATTTCTAAACAAAAATGCGTTCAAAGTTTGGATATTACGGGACCTTTAATGTTATTTTTTTTCTAAGTCACGTTGGGGCGGAGCACCTGTTAGAGCTGTCGCCAACATTTCTTGTCACAATATATACTGTTTCTTTTCCTGTCATTTGCACCAGTTATCCCCAAATTTTCAATTTCGTCACTTTCATCCCCTTTGCTTCTGGGTGCCTAAATTGTCTTTTTTTCTTTTTACCCCTTGTCGAGAGGACTTATTTATTACTAGCTGACATGCCCGGCTTTGCGCGGGAAATTATTGCATCATTCGCAGGCTAAGTGACGTATGTCCAAAATTCTGTTGTAAATATGTAAGGAAAAATTTTCTTAAAAAATCCAAGTAGCGGATGGGCAACAGGCCTTATAAACCTTATATAAACAGAAAAAATCATTAAAAAACACGATTGCATTCAAACGAACAGCCTAGAAAAATTCCTTTTAGACCAAAATAACAGTCCATAAAAATCCACATTAAAATGCCAACAACAGTTCATAAAAATTGCCATTAGAGTAATTGCAACAGTAACTAAAATGCGCACATGCAGCGAGATAATTGTGCCAAAATGATATCAAGAGTCAATAAAAATCAAAAAATCGTAATTACAACATCCACCACATTACATCTAAAAATTCCCATCTGTTTAAAAATGTCCATCAGTTACAAATCAACTGTCCCTGAATATTTCTGCTACAATAAAGACAAAAATCCTTAAATCCCTCATTTCAATAAAGACAACTATTCCTAAACAGCCCTAATAGAATAAGGACATTAGTCTCAAAAAATCTCCATTAGAATAAAGACGTCAGTGACTAAAAATACCCATTAGAATACTAACCTTCAAGAGCTACTGTTCCTAAAATTATCAACAGTCCATCTTAAATTCCCCATCAAAATAAAGTCAGTTCCTATAAATCCCGCTTGCGAAATCGTGAAAGGATTTCCTGAAAATCGAATTAAATAGCACTTTCATAAAATTTGGATAAAAACGAAAGAAATAAAAAAAGCATTATATTTCCAAAGGCAAATGCACATTTAAGTTAAAAAATGTTTAGTATTGAACCAATCCTGACGTGTGAAATTACAGTTGATAGAAAGAAATAACTAAATTCTGCCCAAATAGTGCCAAATAGACAGTAAAAAAAAAAATAAATAAGTAAATGTTTTATATAAAATAAATCACCTGAGTAAAATATGGAAAGAAGAATCAACCTCAAGATAAAGTAATTGAAAATCGTCTGCAGTTTATAATCCACAAAATAGGCATAAAAATGAAATGAATTTTTAGAATTTGTTTCGTTGATAAAACGGACACTCTACCATAAGAAATAATGTGTTTCATGGAATTGTTGAACTGGTACCATAATTACTAAATCGCCAAAAAACAACGAAGAATAAACCTCAAGAAGTAATTAAAAATTGTCTGCTGTATGATAAAGAATGAAATTAATTTTAAGAATTTGTTTCACTCATAAAACGGGCATGAATAACGATAAAACATCATTTTTTCAATCTTACGTTAACAAAACTCATCTAGTTGGCGACAAAAGTAGTATTTATTTTGGCGAAAACACGCAAATTGGGCAGATAAATTCAGAGGAAAGCCTCGTTTTAAAGTTCGAAAGCTACTTTCAATGAATATTGCGCGTGTTCTATTTGTTCTACAAACTTCAGAAAGAGATCATCTTGTGCAGTTTTTTTACGGACATTAATATGCTTCAAAAATCGAAAACGTGGGGTGTTTCTTCGATGAGATAATCCCAAAATCAACAGTTTTGCTTAAAATTGAAATAAAAAAAAAGAACAAATTCGAATTTTAGGAAAAACGCTTCGAGGTGCACGAGGACCTGACCCAAGGCACCCGTAAACAAAATTTCGTACTTCTGGAACGTTCCATCTCGCCAGGAGGCGATCGACAGACAGACACACACACACATACACACACAAACATTCGGTTTTATTTATATAGACTAGCGGTACCCGCACGGCTATGCCCGTGTTAAAAAAATGAAAAGACCAGTCGGTTTGCCATTGTGTATACAGTGATAACTTGTTTAGGTGTAAATTATGTTATTTTATTAAAACGAATAGCATTCCACATAATTAAAAATTAGCTGCCCACGGCAATCAGCCAGAGATCCTACATATTTAAGCATTTTTTTTTACATAACACGCACAATAAAAAAGGAAAAAGGAAAGAAAGAAACGAAACAAAACAAAAAATAAAATATTTGAAAGAAAACGCATTTTATTTGTTTAGTTCAAGTACCCACACAAAAAGGACGATTTTAATACATTATAATAGTTTTAATTAATATATTTTTAGTATAATTAATTTTTATCTATTATTTATTGACATTAAAGCCGGGTCCAGAAGCTACGCTTTGTACAACCTTTTGTCTATGCAGTCTTAATACTGAATGAAAACGCTGCAGTTTTTTATGCGTCTGCATGGTGCAGAGATATCTGTATATTTCACTCAGTTTAGTGCGATATCGTCATGAAGGAGGTAGTACTCTGTTCAATTTTGGCATGGTGTCATGTTAAAAAAAAAAGACTGGAACGTCTCAGAAGTACCCGGCGTTCAAAGTGGTCAAGCGATTACATAAAATAAATATTTTTTGTTGCCTGTTCTGGTGGTTCGACAACTGCAATCTCTTTATTTTCATCGATGGTATTCCTAGACTGCCTTGGTGTCTCCTGATCATTTAGGAAATGTAACAAATCAAAATACCAGAGAGATGGCTTGTAGATTTCGTCTCCAGCCCCAGATCGAATTGCTTTATTAACTTTTGCCAATTCTTTACGGTAAACACTTCTCAAAGAATTAATTATTTACAACTGTTTCTCTGTTTGCGGTTGCATCAATTTCTTTGAATTTTTCCACTAAACTTTCATATCCGTCCCCCTTTTTATCCCTGTCACTATACTCCTTGGATTTGACACGCCAAATGCATGGGAAACTTTCACATAATGCAATACATTTTGTGAGAAACTCCCGAGAACATTGCCGAGAGTCGGCCATTGTCGCCTGACGAATTGAAACTGAGAAACCAAATGATTTGGAAAAGGGTGCTACCGCCTACATGTGCCGATTTGTCTGCACAGTTCAAAGACATCTATGCTTTCTAGCTCAGTTATCGCTGCAACTGTACAGTCTTCGCACCGGACTCAAAACTACGCACTTTTCCAATCTATACGCAACGTTTTATCTGCAACGTGTTGAACTGCGGAGACAAAAAGTTGTGCAAAACGTAGCGTCTGGACCCGGGTTAAAACAGATAAACGAAATTTGGTAGCTTGCAGAAACAAACAGCAGCAAGCAAAGCTTTGAAAGTGGAATAAACCTTTCATCCGAGCTCAAATAGGAAAATAACATATGTGCTAATTCACAGGCGAAAAAAAATTTAAATAAATGAAAGTATAAATAGTAATAATAAGCTGGAATAACAAAAATCGCTATAAAGAATAACATTTCTTTTAAAAACCTATGTGCAGAATGGAAAATGGTCTCGTAAAATACATGTCAAAATAAGGAAATCAAAATAAAACTATCAACCGCCTGTGCGCCGCAGGAAATAAATCTCCAATCGCTTTAAAAAAAATAATAATCAAAATCCAAAAAAAGAAATAAATATATTAAAAATCGGCTGCTCCTCAAAATACTAAAAACCGCAAAAATTTTAATTCGTTAAAGAAAAGGATTAATAGTCAGTCGGCATGGTAACAATGAAAATTAAAGTTAATTACCGTGAAAAAATAATTTCGAACTGCAGAGAAAAATGGTTATAACTTCTTTTCTAGGTAATTTAGAGGCTTCGAATTTTCGCACGCAGAGTCCTTCCGGGGTAGTTTTTCACGCGCTTTTCAACGGTATCAAGCTCGAAACGATGCGATAATTTCTTCCCATAGAAAAGGACTATTTTATGAAACTTTCGGCTATAAAATGGAATAAAAGAAGAACAAATTCGAATTTCAGAAAAAACTCTCCGAGGTGCACACCCCCATGTTCCAAACTAATTTCGTGCCAAATTTCATGAAAATCCGCTGGACGGTCTGGGCCCTACGCCGTACACAGACACACACACATACTTACTGCTTTATTATTAGTAGAGATTACAAAAGCAGTATTGCAAAGATTCATCATAATTAACGGTGTTTTTATTCGTTTATTAGAAGAGTTTGATAAAAAGGTAATGAAAAAATAAAAAGAAAAGAACTATTTCTAAACATTCAAACTTGCATTACATAATACATCAATAATGTTTGTATCAGCTTAAATTTGCTTTAGTTCCATAAAATACAGAATGAACCATGGATAATTGCAATTATTTTAATCTAATTTTAGTACATTTTAGGGTACAAGCAAAAAACTACAAAAATATTATTAAGGATGATACTTAAAATCGAAATATTTGCAAATATGTCCGATAGATGGCGCAAGAAGAAAAAGGATAACGTAACGATTGAAAACGAAAACATTCTTTTTGAAAGTTCTTATTCGAATTCTTCCAAGTAAACTTAATTTCAGTCAATAATGCAAATAAATATCTTTTTAATATTTAAAATTTTTTAAATGTGAAACATAATTTCTGGATCTCATTCTTGCAAAACGCTGATGAAAATTTAGCAAGTTCATAAAGCTGGCAAAATGCAGTGTTAAGATCCAATATAGAAAACGATAAAAATCTTCTTTTCAAAAATTTCATATATATTGTTAAGTCGTTAGGCGTTTATATTTTTGCTATAAGTTAAACATGCCAAAGGCTTTCTTTTCAGTCATTTCGGCGATTTTACTATTGTGTTTGATTTTTTCCAAAAATGATTTTCAAGTTTGGGAAAATATTTTACGCAGTTTCAGCGAAAACGAACTTTCTATCTTTTGGTGATATTGTGTAGTATAACTGGCATCTACTATAGTTAATTCGCTAAGCAATAGGTGGAAGTACTGAAAGCAGTTATTTAATAAAGCATTTTGATTTGGATGGCGCAATCTATGTGATAACTAATTGGAAATGCTGACGGTCTTCTACAATAATACTCCATTTTTTCCCTTCAAAGTGTCTTTTTTTAGTTATATTTCTGCCTGTTGTGTTTTACTCCTGATATTGGGAAATTTGCTTACCATACATTGGCTGCTGCATCATCTACCTTTGTGATGTAACCAACTGGATCAAGAAGGGCCATTTTAGCAAGTTCTGAAACAAAATGTATTTTTTTTTAAGTGCATAACATTAAAATTTGTTCATTCACGTAAAATATTCAAATAAAAATGATGCATAGAAATTTTTGAAACGATTTTTGTTTAAATGATCATTTTTACTAAAATCGATTCGAAATCGCATACCGCTAGGATACTTTAATGGCATCTAAAACTCTACACAAGGGGAACCAAAACAGCATGAACAATTTTGAAACATCTTAGAGCAGCAATTCCCAAATAGAGTCTTTTATGTGTCAGGAGTAGCTTCCAAAAGACTCCATCCGAGGCAGCTCTGAAGGTAATAAAATTCAAACTGCTCTTTCCGTAACCAAGAAGTTTTAATTTTAAACTTTTCCCCACAATTAAAAACCAGCAGCCTTTATTCTCTTATGCAAACATGCTTTAACTGACATCAGCTATATCACTCCTTTAATTGGCTTATCGTGCATTCACACCAAGGCCTACAGAGACGGGAGACAATTTCATCGCGCGTCATTGGCTCTACAGAATCTAATAACCACACCTTCGCGTTGACTGATTGGCATTTTTCATTGCGTCATTTAAAAGTGACTTTCTCGCAGGGGACCACGCTTTTTTTTGAGTGTGACAGGGACGTCTTCGCTATTAGCTAACCATGGAAAGTCTATTGACGCAAAAGCTTCCGTTACCCTTGGTGGGAATGCACTACAAATGTGCTTTCAGACCAAACACATTAACAACATACGACGAAAACAACATCTTTCAGAGCATGTCATTGGTTCTACCAAATGTCATAACCACGCCCTCGCGTTGACTGATTGGCATTTTTTATTGCGTCATCAAGAGGGACTTTCTCCCAGCCGACAGCGATTGGTTCATTGAAATAGCGAAGGCATACGTCATCGCTGTTCGTTTGATAACAATAGCAACAGTCTGTTACGCGATGGAGACAATATGTCTTCGTTTCTATTGATGTGAAAGTATATCAAACGGTTAAAATAATTTTCTTAAAATATATCATGTAAGGAAAAAAAAAGCATTAGTTACAATGTAAATTCTATCAATTCATGCTCTAAGAATGGTGTGCGTGAAGATCAGTAAAATGAAATTTATTTATGTTTTTTTTTTTAATAGGAGCATTTAAAACACAAAAACAGTTTTTTGAACATGTAAGCTTACAGTCATAGGAAAAACAAATTATAGAACTGAAATCTTGCTTCTGCTATTAGTGCTTTTATTATTAAGAATGGATGATCAAGTATGGCTTACACTTGTTCGATAAACAAAGCTGTAAACTAGCGAAGTGCCTTAACCTATCAAGCTGCGGCAATTGCAAGCATAAAACATTCAACTCTCAATATGCTTAGTGAAGTTATTTTGTTGATTAATCAACCGCGCCTTGGGGTACATCACATAAATGTCTACTGTTTAATGCCATTATTATTTGTGTCATGTTGTTCTTTGTTACACTAATTTATTAAAAAGTTATTTCCTACATTAAATTCTCATATCCAGTCGACTAACGTTTTGATTTATTTAATTCTCAGTATGATTAGTGAAGTTATTTTGTTGATTATTCATCAGCGGATTATGGTATATCACACTAATGTCTACTGTTTAACCCTACACTGCGCCGTGTTGTTTTTAAACAACACCTCTATTTTTCGTTCACTAAGCTCTTGTTTTGTATAATTTTTTACACGTGGCGCACTTTTTCGTTTTATTTTGTATGTATGATCATATTAGTTAATATAGTTTCCCTTACATCTTGTAAACTTAGATCAAGGCTCATCTTTTTTCACAAAATCGTAAGGTATGTTGATTTTGTAAAAAGCCATAACTTCTTAACTTTTTCCCTACAAATTTGAAACAACAAGTTTATTTTAAAAAATGGTCTTTAATTGCTTACATAGTTTCAAAATAAAATAAATATAAGTTGTCCGAAACATTTCGGGGAAAATATATATTTGGGCGCCTTTTCTACTTGTTGTTTTAGAACAACAATGCGCATTCGGGGGTACTTTTTATGCTCCTGCATTATTCGCAGTATAAACAAGAACAGGTGTCACTGGTTGTTCTATTTCACTTTATTTGTTATCTTTTAGAAGATTACTGTTATAAATATAACAAATGTGCGTAAAGTGGTCTATTAAATTATTATTTAGGAATTTTGTTTAAAATCAATTCGCGCTCAATCAAAGAAGAAACGAACATTATCGCATAGACCCTACAGATGTTAGGTTTCTTGTTTAAAATCTTTTATTTAAATTATTAAACTCCATTGGAAAAAAAAAAATGCACATGAGGTAACTAATAATTATTAGTTACATGTGCAAAGTTTTACTTAATTTTTTTTAAAATTTGAAAATATTTTAATAAATTTTACTATTTTATCGCTATTTTATGATTAAAATGCATACCTATTTATTATTGATTTTGTTTCATTTATTAAAATGATTATATAAAAAATTATCATTGTTACCCCTAAATGCGCAGTGTTGTTTTTAAACAACATGTCAAATTTTCTCGAATTCTATTTTCCCGAATTAAATAAGAATTTTTTTAGTATTTTTTCCACTTATAACTAGCACAAACAAACACACACACAAAAAAAATATTTTACAAAGAAATAAAAAATCGCCAGTGTAGGGTTAATGCATTATTATCTCGTTCCTTCTTACACTAATGCGCTCAAAAGTTAATTCTTACATTAATTTCCCATATCCAATCGACTAAAGGTTTAATTAATTTAACTCTCAATATGATTAGTGAAGTTATTTTCTTGATTAATCATCGGCGCCTTATGGTATATCACATAAGCGTCTATAATGCATTATTAGTGTAATGTTGTTCCTTGTTACACTAATGTGTTAAAGTTATTTACTACCTTAATTTATCATGTACATGGCAAAAGTTATGACCATACGTCTTCTGTACCTCACCCCCCCCCCTCCCCCAAACAATATGGTTAGTGATGTTATTTTGTTTATTAATCATCTGCGCCTTATGGTATATCACATAAGCGTCTATAATGCATTATTAGTGTAATGTTGTTCCTTGTTACACTAATGTGTTAAAGTTATTTACTACCTTAATTTATCATGTACAATTGGCAAAAGTTATGACCATACGTCTTCTGTACCTCATCCCCCAAAATGAATATTTAACCATACATCACTAAGTAACCAATGCCATATCCTAAAAATCCATCTAACCATCAATGAAACTCCCATTTATGTTTCCTACTTGCTACAGCCAGCCGCATAACTTAACCCGTGACTGTAAATATATTCCCTTTCACCAAGTCCCTAGAGTAAGAAACAAAAAAGACTTTCAGCATGAGTAAAAAGGAAGCTAAAACATCGTCCTAGCAGCCCTTGGTTCATCAAAATTCTGGTAGAGAAACAGCAACTCGGAGGTTTAGTCCTTTGCTACAACTATTATTTCCTCTTTCCGTAGCCTATTATTCTGTAGGGCACCCTCATTTCTTCGCCATTTTCGGAGTCGCTATAGCTCCGTTTATTCTTCTATTTCCTTTTCTGGCTGCGAGTAATGGAAAGACGAGGAGATAGATTTTGGATAGATTTTCAAGAAAGTTGAATATCTTTGTACGTCAAGATTTTAAACAAACAAGGTTTGACATAGGCAAACTGTCTATGTAGATATGCAATTTGTGTTACCATGACTTTAGTAAGCAACAATTTCACCCCTACAGAATTATTAAATGTAACTTCTTTCACGTAGTTTACCCATATCTTTACGTTACACATAGTGGCAGCGCCTGCTGTTTGTAGTTTTAGGTTTTAGTTGTAATTGTTCTCAGCGTATAGTTTAAGTAAACTGCATTTATCTAGTAGAAAAATGTTTCAAGCACTTCACTTGGAACTAGAAGGACTCAAGCTTTAAAGCCCATAGACGTAGTTGTTATGGGCGTCTTCTTGACGTACATTTATTGTCTTTCAGCCTAGAGAGAAAAAAAAAGGTGGGGTTATGTCACAAACATTTTACAATAAATACCAACTAGTTCTGCATTTATCATGTGTGACAAAGCGACACATTAATTTCAAAACGAAGTGTTAAAATACCCCCCCCCCCCGACTGAGAATAGATTATTTCAATTTTAAAAACTTTTTAAATTGATGTAATGAAAAAAATAAGTTGTATAACATCTGCGTAAACTTCGAAATTATGCTGGGAAAATTAAAAAATAAAATGAACTATTCAAAAATGCCGCGAGAAAGTTTCGCCAATTATACTTTACAAAATATCGCTTTTAATCTCCGAGCTCTTTAATTTCATCAAGAATAAATAAATAAACATCCCTTTTGGAACGTAATTAACGCAGCTGCCTTGTTCGACACGATTCGGAATTTAGAATTTGCGCGTAAACGTACATAAAATGATCGTTTTGCTCTTTTCCACACAAGCAATTAGAAAGTTGAACTAACCACATGCGAACGTCTTCAACAAATAAACAATACGAAAATGGGACGCGATTAGAACTACAAACCAAAAACAAGAAAAAATTGTTTCGTGTTTCACATAATTAGCTTCGTGCAATTATCGAATGTTCTCCATAGAAAGGGGAACCTTGAAAAGTTCAAAAGGATTTTTAACCCTCTCATGCATGTAAACCTCATATGAGGTGACAAAAATTTTTGCTTCAAATTTTTTATGCAGATTCGTTTTTGTGCTGCTATTTTCATGTCATCCTCATCTGGAGACTCCAAAGAGTTCTTGGAAACCACAAAAAGTTTTATAGGGTATTCAAGATAGTCAAAAGATTAAGATCTCTTGAGAAGCCCATGGAGGATTCAAGAAAGAATAGAAAATTTCAGTTTTCAATCAAGTTCTGCTTATTTATTTTGAAGCGTGTATTACATTACTGGGAAGTTTGGTGTTATTTTATAGCTTCTTATTCTTTATAAATAAAGTTTGAATATTCAGTTTTGCCATGTTTATTATTATATTGAACAAGTATGGCAAGAAAGCATAAAACGTCTTCATACAAGAACTCAAATTTTTGACTATGCAGGACAAAAAGTTCCAAAATAAATTAGTACACTACAATCTTGAGATACTAAATTGGTTAGTAGCATATGAATTTTCTTTATATGAAACAAATAAATAAATACATGCATGAGAAGGTTAAAAAGCATTTATTTCTAGTTCAATTTAATCGCAATAAATTAAGTAGGTTTAGATTTGAGCGAAAACTTTTCATGATAGCCATTTTAAAATAAATTTATAAATATACACGCAATTTACAGTAACTCATGAAGATCTAGTGAAGATTAAGGATTAGTGGCCAACTCATTACAAGAAAACACCTAAATCATTAAGGAGACATTTACTGTCAAACCCGCTTAATGGCATATCAGTTAAAATAATGTCCCGGTTAATGAAATAGATTTTCAATGCAACAAACCATAGTATAGGGTCAGGTGGGGTAAAGTGGTCATAAAAACCACGTTTTTCAACTTTCGTCGCCAATAGATATAAGAATTTGTTCAAAACCTTCAGATTTTTTGCTTGATATTTTACATTACGTTATTACAGAACAGATTGCATCAAACTTTGAGCAGAAAAAAATTAAGTAAAATAATTTTATAACGCCTTATTTCTGGGATGTATTTATGACCACTTTACCCCATGGGGTGGGGTAAAGCGAGTAGTGCATGGGGTAAAGTGGTCATGATTGAAAAAAAGACCATATAAAAATGCTAATAACCTTAATATTTCAAAATACTGAACAAAGGTGCATTTAAGAAGGAAACAATTTTATTTCACCCAGCTGAATTTATTAATGCCCTCTATTACGGTCAAAAGTTGGACTTATCTGCGTAACGAATCGTAAGGTACTTCAGTCTATTAAGCTGCTGCGTAGATAGCTTCAAACAAAGTTATGTAGCAAAATATTTTAGGATATATAATGGCAGGTATTCTTAGGTTTAAATCCATAAATATTAGATGGTAAGTCTGTCCTTTCATTTAATACATATAATAAAACCTAAATATGAAATTGAAAGTTTTCCGTGAAAAAATTAAAAATAGCTTTTCATGAATGACTAAATTGCTTAAATTACAAGAATTAGCTTAATGCTTAAATTAAGAAAACATTGCTAATAAGATAGCTCTGAGATAATTATATAGCTTATTAAAAATCACACTGAGAGGAAAATACGTATTTTAACCTAGCTATTTTTAATTCTCTCTCTTTCATGTATTGTTCTTGTTCGAAGTTCTGCCAGTTCTAAACATTTACAACTTAATAATATTTATAATAAGTCTGTTTAGAATTATTGACAACTTGAAGATTATTTTATTAAAAGTGCTTTTAAAACTTTTTCAATAGTAAACACACCATTGTCGGAAGGCCATCTTATAATAATTTTAATCGCTCTTGCCTTTGAGCTCAATTGCGTTTAATCCTGTTTACTAAAGAGTAAATTTAAAAGTTATTTTTGAAAAGAAAAAGAATACAGTATTAGTAAAGTAATTGTTTAACTAACATCTGCCTTGTGGCTTAATTTTTGACAAAAGAAGTGCTGAGCCTTGTAGTCTTCAAAATTTATTTTCATGCGTAAATAGCCTGAATTTACTAAAATTGTTTAAAAAAATTTTTAAATTGAAAATAAATATGGAAGCTGAGCTCCTGTGAGCGCTTATGCAAGTTAAGTCCTGGTATACCTTATAAATTACCCTGAAGTAATTTTAGAACATCGATCCATGCCTTATACTATGACCACTTTACCCCTTCTTACTTGAAGAACTATAAAATAATATATAAACTAAATCTATCTTCACTGTTAGTGAGGACGTATTTTCAAGATCTGTGTAAAGCTTCCTGTATCGTCTATTCGCTGCAAATTTTTTGAAACAAAATGTCATCGAGAACTTAAAAGAGCTCTTTCAATTTCAAAGTGTTGTATAAAGAAACAAACTGACTGTTTTCTTCAAGTAAAGAGTAACCATTAAAATAATTTTGAATGAAAAATCTAATTCCTAATTATTAAAAGCTAAAATTAAAAATTTGCACCAATTGCTTTATTTATTTCAAAGCTATAGCTTTTTATGTGCCGTATGACCACTTTACCCCATTGACCACTTTACCCCGCCTGACCCTATATTGTATCTGTAATCCTGAATAATGAAACATCCCACTTATAAGAATAATTTTTCGTGGCAAATTGGCTATTCCGCTAAGCGGGCTCGACTTACTATACCAGAGTATAGCATTTTTATATGCGATAGGAATGTGCTAGGTTAGTGATAGTGAACCTATGACCCGTGGGTCGGACAGTGACCCACGCAAGATTTTTAACTGACCCACGATTGCTAGACAGCTATTCTATTGTTTACGCGGATTTATTTAGATTTTCTAATTTGCGTGCATAGTTTATATTCCATTTGTATTTTTCCAAGCACTGCACTGACACAAAAGCAATTAAAATGTTGTCTATAACCTTCCGTTTGATCATTACAGTTCTAAAGTTACGCAAATAACGACAAATGCGTTTGTAGTGTTTGAAATAAAGCAAAAGTGTTTACAAAATACCAAATAAGGTATAATTTTACTCACATCTTGTTTGTTGAAAAAAATATCGACAAACCAATGCAAATGACCATATTTAAAGCGCTTTCTTCAAATAAAACGTATGTAACTTTCGTTACTCCTAGTTCATTCAAACACTTATTACCATTTGTGCCAAAGACTTAAGAATTTTTAACCCCACTATAAAGTTTTAAGTCATCAAACCACGCCGATTTTTACCAGTTAAGCCAATTCAAATTTAAAGATATATTTAGCTTTAAAAATATTCAGTTACAAATTTTAAACTTAACTTTGGTGCAAATGAGCATTAGTGACCCACGAGCTAGTACAAAAGAAAATATGAACAAAATTTGACCCACATCTCGAAAAGGTTCGCCATCTCTGTGCTAGGTTTATGTCGAAACATATATACTACAGTTGAACTCGCTTACTGCGAAATGCCAAAAATTCACGACTTTGTTCGTACTAGCAGTTATTCGTAAAAACCGTGAATAAGTAAAATTGTATTTAAAAAAAAGTATTAGAAATTCATGTTTATATTTTAAAAATAATTACTACTATTTAAAATAAGTAGTGAAAACAAATGATTTATTTTTACTAATATACGCTTATAATTCTTACTAGTACATTGAGAAAAAGTGAACTTGCCTGTTACAATTTAACAATTTTGAAAAAAATCCTTAGTGGTTAATTATTTTTTAGGTACATTTAATTTTATCATGCGCGTATGTCGGCGAAAAATATTTTTTGCACGCTAGAATTTTTTTCTCCTCGTTGCAGCTCATAAATAGCATGAACTTTTCACGAAATTATAGTGCTTTTCTTTTTATGCTCGACATCATCAATTTTTAAACAATTACAAAAGAAGCAACATCAGAACTTGTAAGAAACGTATGATTACCTCCAAAGACATTAGCGATATTTTTTGCATGAACCTGAGAAAACTAAAACTGATTTACAAAGTGAAATAGCTGGCCTTATTGATTTTCTAGGAAAGGGGTCTAAAATACGGAGACGGAGGCGGTCATTTTAGAGTTAGAGGGGACATGATTCAGTTGGTTTAAATTCATTAAAATGGGAAATGTTGATGAACTACAGCTATGTGCTTAGAAATAGAGGTCATTGTGTTAAGCTTTTCAAATCTCAGGCTAATCTTGAAATGAGGAAAAATGACTACTTCAATAGGGTTATAGGCAGTTGGAATAGTTTACCGGAAGCGACTGTCAATTGCAGTGGGGTAAAAACTTTTAAGAAAGCTCTTGATGTACATTGGGGACTGCTAAATTGACTAGGACCAGCCTAGCTGGGCCCTGAGCCTGTTGCTGGTCGTCACTTTTGTATTTGTATTTTCATTGTGCAAACCGTTTTCAATGACACCTGCTATAGAACCCTATCGAAGTAAAATGATTCGAATATAGAGGGTTTGATCCCTGGGCAGACTGACCTGTCCGAAAGCCAACACGGGTATGAGCTTTATTCTCTACCCAAAAAGATTCAACGTGCGATTCGAAATAAGTACTTGGTGGTTTACAATTTTAAAATAACCAACAATTTCTAAAATAATCATAATAATATTTTATATGCAATTAATATTATATTATATGCAATTGAGAAAATTTTTCGCGAATAGGTCAGAAATTTTGTTCGTCTCAGCCGAAATGTGTATTTTAGCCTTCTTAATATGCGTGAGATATTTAGTGTCATTAAATAGCAAACCAAACTTAATCAACAAAATATTCGTTTTAGCCGTGATTTCGTATTAACCGTGTTCGTATTAACAAAATTCAACTGTATTTCATCAATGGATTTAAAATTGGAACATTCAAGATGAAAAAGAAGAAAGTCAACGAAACTTTAACGGTCAATCAAGTTACCGGCGTCTTTACCGGCCTAGACAGGTGTTGCAAAATGCAAAAAAAAAAAAAAAAAAAAGTTTATAAAATAAGAGCGTAAACGAAACATTAGCATTCTACGATGAAATATCTACTTGAAAAACTGCCGAGAAAGATGAAGACGTCTAAAATAGTAACATTTTGTGCTTACTGAATTTCTTAAGCTTTCCACATCTCTGATAGAAATGAACAGTGTCATATCTGCCAAATGGACATTTTTCAAGAGAGGGAGTTTGAACGTTTTACAACTTATTTTTATTTAATTACCTTATTTGTTTCAACGATTATTATAATCGATTTTGTTCCGAAAATAGTGAATGTTCTAGTTTTCTCTCACGTGATGGATGTTGATAATGTCATAAAAATTAGAAATAACTAGAAAAAGTAGTTATTACAGTACTGCAACAAAAAAAAAAAAATAATAAAGCTGGCCTCTAGCCTTAATTTTTGAACATTTATTTACGGAAGTATTCCCAATATAAAGAGCGCAAAAAGCTGAAAATTTTGATATAAAAACCAAAAAAAAAAAAACGATTTTTTGAAAGATATGACGCTGTTCATTTCTATAAGCGATATGTTGAAATCTCCGATATTGATTAATTGCTTTTTTTTCTATAGCTTTATTTAATATCAAGGATGTTTAATGTATTTTCATAAATATACATTAATGTATTAAATCCATACGAAGGTAATTGTATTGCTTCTACCTCGTACATGGGTAACCAGTAAAAAGTTAATGAAGCGAGCAAATTTCAATAGAATTTCGGGAAAATTCTTTCTGGCAGAACATTTTGAAGACGCTCTTATGAAAGAACTGCTCGCTGTATCCGAGTTACGTTTGCAATAGCCGGGTTTCATCTAGAACTGACAGCAGCGAAACAATCACTCGTATCAATTACTCCAGATATACTCGGGCTCTCGTTAAGTCCGGGCTCCCAATGGACGAGTTCCAATGTATCGAATGACATTTGAATGAAGAAAATGTAAGATCTAGAACGGGGGGTTTTAGAAGCTTTTTCAACACATATTTAAATTTACTAGAGTTCGCCAACAGTCGAAAATCGGCCGTAATAATTAAATTTAGCATTGAAAAGATTATACTATTTACATAATTATATTAGTGTTAGTGATCAGATTTGGCCATTATAACGTCGAGTTTATTTTGATAATCCTCATTTAAAGAAAAATTGCAAATTACTGTCGCCGGAGGGCCCATTGCGCTTATAAATGTAGCCGCTTGTACTTCTGCCGATTTCGTGCTATGTCGAGAGACAGAAATATTTGCTTCCATACACTATTCACATATTTCCTTTCATTGTTTCAGAGAAGCCTTCACTCAAACTCTTATTATAATTGTTTTCCATAGTAGTGCTTAATGGGAGTAAACTCCTTTTAATAATAAGTTTTATATTTATTATCCAATAAGTTACCCGACGAAGACATGTTGCCATCTGCTATCTATAGCAATATAATATTACAATGTTAAATGAGGCTTGCCTGACAAAAAAAGGGAAAATAGTTAATAGTAAACTGTCTCCAATATTTTTTTAATTGATATCACTAAAACTTGTCAATAGCTACTAAACAAAAAAAAAAAAATTAAAGTAAGAAATCCGATTGAAAAACAGAGGAGAAAGTGGTTCTGAATTGTTCTGTCTTTGTCAATTTATATGTAGCTTACATTGATAAAATTACATATTTGTGCCAATAAACATAAATAATTACAACTTGAAATGTAATTACCGCTCCGCTTGTCTTTTCTGACACTAAAAGCAATTTCTAAATCACTAGCTTTAATTTGAAACGTTTTTTCATCTGAATAGAAATTTCATAGCAAAGACGTTTTTCAGAAGCATCAAGTAAATATCAAACCTGAGAATTTGAAGCTAATTATATGGCTTTGATAAACTTGAAAATTGATGCATTTCAATTAGCACAGACGAAACCTGAAACTTGAAACTAGCTTCTTTTTAAAATTTTCATCTGGTAATTTACTCGATAAGATTTATTACGTGAATGTATTTCATTCTTAATCCAAACATCTTAAACTGGATTCAATTTGTTAATTGGGACGTTTTAATGATTTTAATTTGCTTTCAGAATAAAGTATGCAAGAAATCGTCCATAGAATTCTAATGAAAGAATTTGAGTCATTTAAATACTTTTTCAAGCGCTTGCTTTTCAATATTAATTGACTGCCATTGAATATTTTTGCGAAACTACTTGCGTAAATTTGTGTTCTTTTCTTCAAAAGCAGCCTTTTTTCTTTTTTTAGAAAGTAGGAGGAGGAGGATAAAATTTGCAAAATATTCATTATTTTAACAGGTCCCTAGTCCTTGCAGATAAGATTGAAAATATTCTTACCAAACTCCTGCTTTAGTCTTTTTTTTATTAGTCATTAATTTATTTAATGGAACATTGAGAATTCACTTATACTTTTTGTTTACTTGTATTTTTAGAGGAAGAAATAAAACTTATCCTGCATTGAAGATCTTCTCATCAGCGTATTTAGTTTCGTAACAACTAAACGCATTTGCACGTGTCTGAAGCGGACGAAAGGTACCGCAAATTTGCACATGCCCGTGTCTGACACGGGTGAAAGTTACCGGCAAATTTGCACATGCCCGTGTCTGACACGGGTGAAAGTTATCGGCAAATTTGCACATGCCCGTGTCTGACACGGGCGATCTTGTATCTCGCGTTATTTGATTTCTAATGCCCCTCTGAGATCCGTTTGCACTTTGTTTGTATAATAATTTTTTATCTAAATTTTAAACCACCCCCGCTCTCTAGTCACCCCCTGCAACTGAAATTTCCAAAAACAATTTATACTATACCTATATATTCATTTTCTGTCAAAAAAAAAAAAAAAACTCGATCATTTTTTTTGTCAGTTTTTCTGAAAAAAAACCTCGCGCTTCAAGGGCTTAAAGACTATCTTTTCCACATCAAACATATTTTTACACATACAAGATGGTTTTCCAATAAAAGTGGTATGAGTGCACTCTCAGAAACGCATGCTCAAATCTCACGAAACTTTCGTCGTATTTGACGAATTGGCTTCGTGGAAAATACTCGGAGAAAACCTTTGGTCAAATTGGCGAAATTTGTGTAGTATATTGCGCGAGGAAAGAACCGTTATAAATAGGCTTGCCATACGTCCCGGTTTGACCGGGACAGTTTTATCAATGTCCCGGAAACGGCTGCAAGATGTAAAACGTAATGAATTTATGTTTTTAAGAATCTTTTGTGAAGACAATAAAAATCTTTAAGATGACAGAGCATTGATTGTATGCAAAATAAACTTTGGCGTTTTCTTTGCTCTGACGTTTATGAAAAAGTCAAGATTAACAAAGACATCTTTAAAAAAGTACATGCAAGTCAAAAATACGAGTGGGTTGAAAACAAAGAATAACATTGTTAACGTATTAATTGGTTTTTTAGTTTGACAAAAATGCTTTTTTGAAATGGTTTTTGTAGTTAGACAAAAAATTATTAATTAGACTTAGTAATTAATTGTTCAGGTTAAACAATTTTATGATTTTAAACTTTTTAAGGTAAATTAAGTAGCGAAAATTCCATATTTTTAAAAGGTGGGTAGACTAACAATTTAGGGTTCCAGATCCCCACTCCCTTTACTTGCGAAGCTTAAAAAAAGACCTTAAACTCACCATTTTGCTTTTAATTTTCAAAAAATTTTCCTTGAACCCCCCCCCCCTCGCTACTGGGGGTATTATATACCCCCGACCCACCGGTATGCCCATCCTATTTTAATGTGTTCCGGTTTCACTAACCAAAAATATGGCAAGCCTAGTTATAAAGGACGAAATTTTTTTGACGATTGAAGAGTCGTTAAAAATGAGAGCTCTATTTCTGAGAGTGTGGTGGAACGAAAACAAACCGTTATAAAATGAATAAATGAAATTATTTTAAAATTTAAGCAATAGATCAAGTAATCAATTACTAAGCTTTTACCATTGCGTGGAAACTGAAGTTGAGAAAATAACGTTGAAGCGTGCAAAAATTGCAAAATAAATTGAGGAACTTGAATACAAAGGGGTGTAATGGAAAAAAGGGAAAAAATTTAAAGATAATTAGTACAAAAGATAGAAGAAACAGCACATAATTTTGTGGTAATCGAGATGTTGATAATCAGCATGACAAATGTGGCTATTTTTATGATTTCGTGAAACCACTAAATGAAAGCTTCTGTATGATCTGAACATTTCCCAAATTACTAACTTTCGGGAAAAAGAAATTTTTGATTTTTCAAAAAATGCCGAAAATAAGTCATTTTGTTAAAATACGGAAAGCATACATATGCCTGATTTTAGAGCGGTTTTGACGTGCTTTAAAAAAAAAATTTCCCGTTTTTTTATCTTTGGCGCTGTCCGTTGCAAAATCAGCAAATTTGCCGTTTTTGGAACAGAATTGGGTAATATTTGGCAGATAAATAAGCTTTTGGCAGGTTTTAAAAACGGAACTCCCAATTTTTTATTCTCGGAGCAGGGCAGCGTAAAATTGGCAAGTTTCCCAGATTTTGGAACAGGGTGGTTAAAGGTACTCTGCTTAGACCAACGTTGAGCTCAATTCAATAGACACATGTCATTGAGCTTGGTACGTAAGTCATATGGATATGGGTAAAAGAAAACTGCAATAAAATAATTGCACCAGTTCAGATTTTTGCACCAGATAAGAAAACACATTAAAGATTAAAAAAAAAATTGTAAATAAAAAACTTTAACTTGTCTCACAATTTCCTGAATGTGCTTTCTATTTGTGTCAATCACGTGGTCAAAGCTTATCGCAGCATGTTTAACAGTATCGCGAATAATTCAATTTCAGTTGCAACAGTTTTAGTTGCAGCAATTTCAGTTACAGCAACTTATGTTCCAGCAACCTCAGTTTCAGCAATTCCAGTTGCACCAACCTCAGTTGCAGCGATAAGAATTGCAACTGATCGATAAGCAAAAAGCCCTCCCTGGTAGAGGTGTTAAAAATGTTAACCGGTGAAACTTAACAAATGTTTCTGACTGCAGATTTATTTTCTCCGTGCAAGTTTCAATGACATACGTCACTTAGAACGAGCTGAACATAGGAGAAAACAAGTTGAATTTAATTACAACTACCTTGTGATACGTAAATGGGCTAAAGTTCTCGTTAAAAATTTAATAATTTGAGCATGGTTAAACAAAGATGTATAAAAAATAACCGCATTTTTCACTTTTTTTTATTGATACGAACTGAATGCAACGTCTCCATGACACTCAAAAAAGGACTCCAAAATTTTATTGTTCATGCCTACTGAAGTATTCCGTTTTCATGAAATGCCCTCCACCCCCATCTCTTGTATATTCCACTTCAGCAGTTTGTTAATATCGAAATTTAATATGGAACAGCATAATTAAAATCTTTAAAGAGCATGTTTAATGCTTCATAAGAAGAACAAAAACTTCGGAAACATGAGGGGGGAAAATAATGCCACGTACTTTTACGCCAATTAAGCTTGCATAACAAAAATTTAGTTTTTAATTACCGAATGATCGAAGAGCTTTAATTTCATCTACGAGAGAATAAACTTAACCCTTGTTTTGAAGCTTAATTAAGGCAGTTGCTTTGTTCTACATGGTTGGAAATCTTCAGTTCGAATGTAAATGCACATAAGACTTCGTTTCACTTTTTCAGTAGAATGATTACGATTGTTAAAGGCAGTCGCTTCAGGAGCATCTTAACAAATAACGCAATGGGAAAAAGGCAAGCGAAATGCAGCAACAGTGAATAATTGTTCCGCGTTCGACATAATTAGTCTTGCGCAATTATCGGCTTTTCTTTAGTAATTGCAGCGTGTAAAACATTTGAAAAGATTATACTTTCGAGTAGATTTTGAATGAGGATTATGTATTGCATACATACGACCAAGTTATCTGGAGTGGAGAGGAGCGCGGAACAGTGGATCTACGAGATTAGTATTATACACATAACGTTAAATCATCTGGAGTAGAGCGTGGAGCAGGAATGAGGAACAGTGGAGCAACGAGATTGGTATTACATACATAATGTCAAATCATCTGGAGTGGGAGGGTGGAACAGTGGAGCAACACGCAATTGGTATCACACACATAACGTTCAATCATCTGGAGTAGAGTCTGGAGCAGGAGTGGGGAACAGTGGAGCAACGAGATTGGTATTACATACATAATGTCAAATCATCTGGAGTGGAGCAACGAGATTAGAATTCCACATAACGTTAAGTTATCTGGAGTGGAGTGTGGAGTGGGAGGTCGGAACAGTGGAGCAACGCAATTGGTATCACACACATAACGTTCAATCATCTGGAGTAGAGTCTGGAGCAGGAGTGCGGAACAGTGGAGCAACGAGATTGGTATTATATACATAATGTCAAATCATCTGGAGTGGAGCAACGAGATTAGAATTCCACATAACGTTAAGTTATCTGGAGTGGAGTGTGGAGTGGGAGGTCGGAACAGTGGAGCAACGCAATTGGTATCACACACATAACGTTCAATCATCTGGAGTAGAGTCTGGAGCAGGAGTGGGGAACAGTGGAGCAACGAGATTGGTATTACATACATAATGTCAAATCATCTGGAGTGGAGCAACGAGATTAGAATTCCACATAACGTTAAGTTATCTGGAGTGGAGTGTGGAGTGGGAGGTCGGAACAGTGGAGCAACGCAATTGGTATCACACACATAACGTTCAATCATCTGGAGTAGAGTCTGGAGCAGGAGTGCGGAACAGTGGAGCAACGAGATTGGTATTATATACATAATGTCAAATCATCTGGAGTGGAGCAACGAGATTAGAATTCCACATAACGTTAAGTTATCTGAGTGGAGTGTGGAGTGGGAGGTCGGAACAGTGGAGCAATGCAATTGGTATCACACACATAACGTTCAATCATCTGGAGTAGAGTCTGGAGCAGGAGTGCGGAACAGTGGAGCAACGAGATTGGTATTATATACATAATGTCAAATCATCTGGAGTGGAGCAACGAGATTAGAATTCCACATAACGTTAAGTTATCTGGAGTGGAGTGTGGAGTGGGAGGTCGGAACAGTGGAGCAACGCAATTGGTATCACACACATAACGTTCAATCATCTGGAGTAGAGTCTGGAGCAGGAGTGGGGAACAGTGGAGCAACGAGATTGGTATTACATACATAATGTCAAATCATCTGGAGTGGAGCAACGAGATTAGAATTCCACATAACGTTAAGTTATCTGGAGTGGAGTGTGGAGTGGGAGGTCGGAACAGTGGAGCAACGCAATTGGTATCACACACATAACGTTCAATCATCTGGAGTAGAGTCTGGAGCAGGAGTGCGGAACAGTGGAGCAACGAGATTGGTATTATATACATAATGTCAAATCATCTGGAGTGGAGCAACGAGATTAGAATTCCACATAACGTTAAGTTATCTGGAGTGGAGTGTGGAGTGGGAGGTCGGAACAGTGGAGCAACGCAATTGGTATCACACACATAACGTTCAATCATCTGGAGTAGAGTCTGGAGCAGGAGTGGGGAACAGTGGAGCAACGAGATTGGTATTACATACATAATGTCAAATCATCTGGAGTGGAGCAACGAGATTAGAATTCCACATAACGTTAAGTTATCTGGAGTGGAGTGTGGAGTGGGAGGTTGGAACAGTGGAGCAACGCAATTGGTATCACACACATAACGTTCAATCATCTGGAGTAGAGTCTGGAGCAGGAGTGCGGAACAGTGGAGCAACGAGTTTGGGTTTATATATACATAATGTCAAATCATCTGGAGTGGAGCAACGAGATTAGAATTCCACATAACGTTAAGTTATCTGGAGTGGAGTGTGGAGTGGGAGGTCGGAACAGTGGAGCAACGCAATTGGTATCACACATATAACGTTCAATCATCTGGAGTAGAGTCTGGAGCAGGAGTGGGGAACAGTGGAGCAACGAGATTGGTATTACATACATAATGTCAAATCATCTGGAGTGGAGCAACGAGATTAGAATTCCACATAACGTTAAGTTATCTGGAGTGGAGTGTGGAGTGGGAGGTCGGAACAGTGGAGCAACGCAATTGGTATCACACACATAACGTTCAATCATCTGGAGTAGAGTCTGGAGCAGGAGTGCGGAACAGTGGAGCAACGAGATTGGTATTATATACATAATGTCAAATCATCTGGAGTGGAGCAACGAGATTAGAATTCCACATAACGTTAAGTTATCTGGAGTGGAGTGTGGAGTGGGAGGTCGGAACAGTGGAGCAACGCAATTGGTATCACACACATAACGTTAAATCATCTGGAGTAGAGTCTGGAGCAGGAGTGGGGAACAGTGGAGCAAGGAGATTGGTATTACATACATAATGTCAAATCATCTGGAGTGGAGCAACGAGATTAGAATTCCACATAACGTTAAGTTATCTGGAGTGGAGTGTGGAGTGGGAGGTCGGAACAGTGGAGCAACGCAATTGGTATCACACACATAACGTTAAATCATCTGGAGTAGAGTCTGGAGCAGGAGTGCGGAACAGTGGAGCAACGAGATTGGTATTACATACATAATGTCAAATCATCTGGAGTGGAGCAACGAGATTAGAATTCCACATAACGTTAAGTTATCTGGAGTGGAGTGTGGAGCAGGAGTGGGGAACAGTGGAGCAAGGAGATAGGTATTACATGTACAATGTCAAATCATCTGGAGTGAAGCGTGGAGCAGGAGCACGGAACAGTGGAGCAACACGATTAGTATTACATACGTAATATCAAATTTTCTGGAGCGCAGCGTGGAGCAATGAAATTAGTAGTACATACATGTCAAATTTTCTGGAGCTGAGAGTGGAGCAGGAGCGCGGAACAGTGGAGCAACGCGATTAGTATTACATTCATAATGTCAGATTATCTGCAGCGGAGCGCAGAGCAGGAGCGCGGAACAGCGGCGCAACGAGATTTTCCAGCGAGTTTCTCCTGCACAATATCAAACAAAATAAGTTTGTGTATTTGCATTAGCGCTTTGAATTTTTTATTAAATTGAAAGTGAGCGTTTGCATTTCCAATTCATTTAATAATAATAAGGTAGCATGATTATTTTTTCTTTTCCTGACAGGAAAGGAGTGCAGAAAGATAAAATTTATGTGTAATATGTGCTGCCAATGCATAAAAATAAAATAACTGACTCAGTCGTCAATCAGTTATAAGAAGAGATTATCGCTGATGGAAATGTTTAACCAAACAAACTGTTGTGAAAGAAAAACACTAAAACGTCTAAAAATTGTTCAAACGTTTGAGGCTGAACTTAAATAACTTAAAGAATTACGGTCGAATTTCCACCGCTGGGTGAACTCTAGTGTTCATAAGTAACTGCCGAATTGTCTTAACAGTTCATATCAGCAGAATCTATACTATTAATATATAAATAAAATATGATCTTACGTTGTTAGCCCCAAATAAACTTCAATCGTCTTAACCGCAAAAAACTTAACCGTAAAAGTACATCATCTATTTTCCGTATTTTCGTACATTTTCGTACTCCGTATTAATAACAAAAGCAACTAAATCGAAATATAGACAACAATCAACCAACATCATCTTACAAATTTGATCAAAATACAATAAGACAAAATGTGCAATTCATGATCAAACCGAAAATAATGCATTAAAATGCAACATAGGGTAAAAATGGCACAAAAACGTTGCTCGAAAACGCATTTTATATTTAAACAGCCTTTAGTAGAATTTGCATCAAGTCATAAAAGTAGATGTAATTTTGGAGCAAAAGCTACGTTGCTTTTGCATTCCATCTCTCATGGCGCGCTTATTGTTGCCGAACAAAAGAAACAAATTCGTATGTTTATAGTTTAAAATGTGATTCTAAAGGTGTTTTATGCATGCAGGAACCGGGAATCAATTTTATGTTAAGCAAATTCTTCTAATAGAATGGAAATAGCGCGAAGCATGAATAATATCGAAGAAGAGGATTCTGAGATCTAATTTAATAATAGCTTGGGGTTCCTTTTATAGCAAGAAGAAATATATTTTCTCTCCTCGTTTTTCAATCAGATAATTTGACGTTTGAAGAATATGATCACTTGCCGATAATTTAAGAGGGGAAGGGTCTTTTTTGTTCATACCAGATAAAATGCTTCAAGTAGTAAATAATACAAACTTACCAAAACCTGAATCCACACAGAGACCTTTATTGAAATTGTAACTAAATAATTCAAAGTTCCTGAAAAATTAATAAAGGAGTGAAAACGTATGCATGATTAGCTCGTAAATAAAATAAAGCTTGTAGAGAAGCAATAAAAAAAAAAAAAAAATACAGTAACCCCTCGTTATATCGCGCCTCGTTACATCAGTCATTCCGATATATCACGCTTTTTTTTGTCTCCCAAAATTTTAAGTTTGAGCTCTCGAATGTTAAAATATTGCATTTCTAAATAAAGCCCTTTTCCCCCTATTAAACAAAGCCATCGAACATGAATGTCTTCCTTTACCTTGAATTTGCTGCAGTTAAAAGCTGCAACGATTCTCCTCCCACTTCTCAATTTACATGCCTGCAGAATGATTCTAAAACCAGTTGACGTGTTACTTGACATTTCTTTTTGTATTGATCCTAACGCCCATTGAATGAAAGAGGCAGATTCTGAATAATAGTAGCAAATAAAACAGTTTAGCTTTATTTGCTATTATTTTCAAGAAAGTTGTCATTATGTAAGACTAAACTAAATTTTTTACGATGACACTCAATTTACTTGTACGTTTTGAGTTACTTTTAACGACATCGGTTATATATCGCGAATTCAGATGCATCGCGCTTTTTTGATGTCCCCCAACAAGCACGATATAACGAGGGGATACTGTACATAAATATTTATTCTTTTAGAGCTGATTAAGACTTTGCAATTACTAAACGAGTCTTTAATTATATTAAAATATTGTCCTTCTGAAGAAATACATTTGTTCCTATCTATGGATTCAAACGCATAATTTTATGTCTTCATTTTTTCTTTATCTCAGATAGAAATGCTTAAAGAAGAAATTATCCAAATTTATCAAAACGTGATTCCACACATAGAAACAATTATTGAAATGGTTAATCAAAGAATTAAAATTACTCTTAATTTAAATAATGAAAGAAATGAAAACTTCTTACTAACATTACAAGTTTGCAAAATAAAATAAAAACTTATTGTAGTAAATCAATGCAATAAATTAATATAAGAAATAAAATAATTTTGCATTGATGACTTTGCTTAACGAAGCTTAAATTATCTTTTGTTTTTTAAGTATTTCTGAAGAAAGCATTTATAAATATTTACGCATTAAAAAGCTTTATTTTATAAGCATTCATTTTTGGATATATCATTCCTCTCTCTTTTCCTTTTCATATGCAGTAAAACCCCGTTAAAACGCGGATGTCGGGGGACATGCATGGCACCCGCGTTATAACATAACCCCGCATAGTGAAACTATACCTCGGAACTCGATTCACGAAATAATACTCGCTTTTGTTGCATATTTTTTATTTTTATCAATTACTCGTAACTTTTCTTCTATAGTATGATGTTTTCTTTTCTTCTTTGCTGCCATTTTACTCACTGCAATTGCTGTGCAAGAAGCAAACATCTCAACTGCACAATCAATCAATCGATGAGATAGGCTTAATGAGTAAATAACTAGTAGTCAAATGGAGTAAAGGAGCTTTGATGGTCAATGGAGTAAATGAGTTACTAGAGTAAATGAGTCAATGGAGTAAATGAGTCAAGAGAGTAAATGCGTCAAGAGAGTAAATGCGCCAAGAGAGTAAATGCGCCAAGAGAGTAAATGCGCCAAGAGAGTAAATGCGTCAAGAGAGTAGATGTGTCAATAGAGAAGATGAGTCAAGAGAGTAGATGAGTCAAGAGAGTAGATGAGTCAAGAGAGCAGATGAGTCAAGAGAGTAGATGAGTCAAGAGAGTAGATGAGTCAAGAGAGTAGATGAGTCAAGAAAGTAGATAAGTCAAGAGAGTAGATGAGTCAAGAGAGTAGTTAAGTCAAGAAAGTAGATAAGTCAAGAGAGCAGATGAGTCAAGAGAGTAAAGGAGTCAAGAGAGTAAAGGAGTCAAGAGAGTAAAGGAGTCAAGAGAGTAAAGGAGTGAAGAGAGTCAATGAATAAATGAGTAGTAGTCAAATGGAGTAAATGAGTTTTGTTAGTCAATCGAGTAAATGACTCAATGGGTAAATTAGTAGTCAAATGGAGTAAATAAATCAATGAAGTAAATGAGTTCTGTTGAACTGTCAAGCTTTAGTTATAGATGGAGAAGTACTGATTATCTAAAACTCAGATATTTACACTTGACCGACGATGTTCGATATAGAGAGCAATTCTTTATAAGAATATATGGATCTGAAACTCATAGCAGTTATTGATTTTAATGTTGACACAAAACAGCTATATATATATATATATAGGACAAGAATAAACATTATAATTTTGCATCAGAATTTAGTTTCAATTAAATTTAAAAATTACTTTGTCTTAAAAGAATGATGAACTGAAGTTAATCTTCATTTAGTAAAATAATTACATGCTTTCTGCCGTTGAGCTCTGAAATTAATCAGTTTCAATCACATCGTAATTATCTTTTTAAAAATAAACTTTCTTTAAATATTGTTTTAGTAATTAATAAGTGAAATTCTATGAGTTGAAGAATGTATATTTTAATCGTATTTATTCCAGTAAGTACTTGCTGAGCAACATTTAATTAGAAAGTAGCTTAAAGGATTTCCATTTTGAAACAATACCGTACATTAATCGTCTTCCTTTTAATTTACCGAAGAAGAAGTTTGTAATACTTAAGCGCATTTTTTAGTATTCTGAAGACTGAATTAATAATAGCATTTTAACACTGTTCAATAAGTTCATTAGTGGAAATTACGTTTTTTCTCATAGTGTATGATTGGTTGATTGCTATCATTGGTTGATGCCATTCATCGACATAAAAATGTTGCGCATCTATCCTTCGTATAGTTTCGAAAATAAATTTTATTTATTAGGAATTATTAAACTCAATAAGATAGCAATAAATTGCGTGGTTAGTTAATTCAGAAATATATTTAAGTTTTAAAGTATAACTGGAAAGAACTAAATAAAAATAAATTAAGTTAAAAAAAATGGAGATGATAAAAAGGGAAATGAAACGAAGAGGTCAAGAAAGCATATTTTCGTTTGAAATCTGTAATGCCAGGCTGATGGCTTTGGTTGATAATAGAACTGTATTTGCTTATCACTTGGATTATCAAAATATTTTCTCCACTGGGAAAAGTGTTACTTTCAACCCGGAAACACATGCGTACAATAGTTAGGCAAATTCAGTAGTTAATAACGTAGCATAAAATATTTATAGAATTGCTTTGTCCAGTTTTTGATTTGGACGAGATCTATGATTTTATATCGATTAAAAGAGAGGCTAACGATTATGTTTACTAAAATTAATTACGATAATGAGTGACGATTGCGATTAAAATTAAGTGCAGAATTAACTCATACGGTTACGCTTACACTTTCAAGAAAGATGCTTATAGAAACAAATACATTAAAAGCAGCAGAATGAAAAACGAATATAATTACAGGCATAGCAATTTTAACAAGTAAATTTAATTAGGAGGATTTACTGTTGGCATCAGTAGCTAAAACGTACTTCATTGATTGAATTACAGCTGCATTATCTCGAATTCGTTATGATTACGATAACAAAAAATTCAACGACATGAGCACTGTAGAAAAGGAGATTAAGGTTGCGGTTATAGGAAAATATATCAGCACAATGAAAGTTACCGATAATTAAAAACGGTAAGCGATGAATAGAGTCAACATTAGTTGAAATAATTAGACTGCGATTTCCTTCAAGCTTGTTCAATGTAAAATCATATTAGTGATAAGAGTAAAGCATGAAGTTTTAGGTAAATGAGAAATCAGCAATGTTCAATATAAAATCCTATTAGTGATGAGAACAAAGCATGAAGTTATAAGTTTTAAGTAAATGAGCAATCATTAATGTTCAATACAAAATCATATTAGTGATGAGAACGAAGCATGCAGTTTTAGGTAAATGAGCAATCAGTAATGTTCAATATAAAATCATATTAGTGGTGAGAACAAAGCATGAAAATATAAATTTAAGGTAGATGTGCAATCCGTAATGTTCAACATAAAATCATATTAATGATGAGAACGAAGCATGAAGTTATGAATTTTAGGTAGCTGAGCAATCAGTAATGTCCAATACAAAATCATATGAGTGATGAGAGCAAAGCATGAGGTTATAAATTTTAAGTCAATGAACAATCAGTAATGTTCAATGTAAAGTGATGATAATTTAAGGTGATGCGTTATTTTGCTTCGAATAAACGTTTCGAAAGTTTGGTTATTTGCATTAGCGCTTTGAATTCTTGATTAAATTGAAAGTGAGCGTTTGTATTTCTAATTAATTCAATAATAATAAGGTGGTGTAACAGAAGCTCTTGAGATTCTCTCACTTTTACTACATTATTTTTTATTTAAATAAACCACATTTTTCGGTCATTTTCAAATTGCTCTATTCGAGCCTTAACCAAAAATAAACAGTTAATCTGCTTAACTGTCCACTCTCGGCGGAAAACTTGTTGCATCCTTTTTGTGTACCTCTACGCCGTGAGCCATTTTTTTTATCCAATATCTTTTTATATAATTTATACTAAATTAGGGGATTAATTTTCACCATTAAATAACTTCCTATTTAACTACATTATTATTTACACCTTTAATATAAATATTTTGTTCAGGGAAATTTAAATTTGAGCATTTTTATGCAACGCACTATATGTTACGCGGATGTAGAAGTTTTCGAAGTGGCTTCGAAGCACATATTTTTTAAACATTCCGTAACTCGACACCACTGTTGTAAGACGCGAAAAAAAAAAAAAAACGGTTCCCCAGGAAGCGGGACTTTTGTCCTTTCTTCTCTGGGGAAATCACACCGGTGCTCGAATTCCTTTTAATAAAATGTTTAGCAATTGTATTTAACTTGTTCCTTGAAAACATATTTTAAGTGCGAAAAAGAATTCGATCGAACTTTTTTGGAAAGATGCAGAAATTTGCAAACGAATTCGGTCTGTTCTTCTCTGGAAAAACCTCATCTTCAAGTGTTTACTGCTTCTGAAATAATTCAGTTCTGAGGAAAAGCAGATGCCTCAATTGAACCAATTTCATTATTATGAAAAAATATAGACTGTGAACCGAAGAACTTTTGATTCTGTTTCCTGCTAACGCTTCATCTAAAGAACATAAAATTATTTGGTTAAATCCCTTTTTCGATTTTGAATGAACAGTTGGTCATCGAGTAATCTGCTAGAATTTCATCTAAAAGAATATTGACTCAAAAACGACATACATACAATACGAATGTATAACCTCCTTCCTTTGTGAAGTCGGTTAAAAAGGTCTTTATTGCAAAACAGTTATTCCAGTATTACTAGCAGGTTTCATTTCAAATGCCGATATTTCTTCTTTTTATTTTCGTAGCATAAATTGTCTACTGAAGCAATGTTAGGTTTAACGGTTTCGTCATACTGGCCCCCATTTATGAGGTTTCTACTTCAAATAGCGATATTTTGGTTTCCCACCATAGTAAACTGTTTCCCTATATATTGCAGTTTTAACAGCAGCAGTGACAAACTTTGATTCCATAATATTATTGTATTTATGTTATTTTCAGAAGTTTATTAATTTTTATTATTTGTTTTTAGACATTAATGCTTTGCACGACTTACATACGTGTAAGTTTAACTAAATAAGCGATTAAATCAAATTCGAACTTTTAGCCAAATTAGATGGTGTTCTACTCTGCCCCATGTACAAGCAAGGGATATAATAACACTGAAATTATATATAGGCTTTAAATATGCAAATATTTTTCGGAATTTACAATATTATTCTTCACAGCAAGTTATAGGGATAAAAATGTTTCATATTTTGGACTATGATTAATATTTTGGATAAATATTAAGGAACTTAAATTTCACCAGCCTTACTATTTTTTCTTTGAATTTTAACTTATAAAAATGGTCATGGCATCACTAGTGAGCTAGTATTACTATTGCTACTAAGTAGGGACGTGGAGGAGATAAGAGCATTATTCTTCAATAGACATTTGAAACGATAATAAACCCTAAAATCGGATTTCTTTTTGCTTTAGTTTCAGATTTTGTGTTAATTATGGCTTCCAGTAAAAACTCTGGTGGTTTTATGAAGGGTCTATTAAGTGCGTAAAGCCGAAGAAAGATCCTTCGATAGAAAAGCAGGAATAACCTGTGAAGGTAAGTAACCTTATCGCATATCTCTCTCTTCATAACTTGAGTATATCAATGTCAAAAAAGTTAATTTTATTGAAACTTATTGTGCAAAAACCAAACGAGTTGATGAAAGCGTGTGTGAAAGAAAGTAAAATTACCTTCTTAAAAAAATGCTCAAATGTAAGTCTTTTACAACTAGACTAATTTTTGCCTCTAAATAGCAAGAGATAAGACAAACAGAAAAATATCTTCACAAGTGCTTGGTTTATTAATGTTTAATTTTTCTTTTGATTTTTAGAAAACTCTGATGCAAAAACTTGCTTCCAAGTTCAAGATCTTCAAAAAGAAGGAAGTTGCATCAAGAGTTAGCAATATTCCCAGTGGGCTTCAAGCTCCAGAAGGAGTTTTGAATTATCAAAGTGACGTCAACGTCGGCCAGTCTTCAAACGATGATTATATTGCGTTGATAGAAATGTGGCCTATGAAAACATGGCCTTTGAAATGAATGACGATGTAAGTGGTGTAATTTAGAAAAGTACTTTAATATTTGTCTTTACGTTGTATAGTTTCTTTTAGTAAATTTGTCCCGAAAAATGTAATGCCTTTAAAATAGCCAGTCCTTAAAGGGGGTTTAAGGCAATTCTGTTTACAAATTAAAATATTTTACAATACTCAGTTTTCTCTTTCATTAGCAATAAATCAGGTAACCAGGAAAATACCTTTGCATGGAGCAGTTTTATTATGTCATTTTTTTTAATTTCTAGATGTCTTTGTTTGAAAAGTCTTCTTCTCAGACAGATGTTACCAAAGAGAACGAAACTGAATCATGTGTCAGCACCTTACCTAATGGTCTTCAAGCTCCAGAAGGAGTTTTGAATTATCCCAGTGACCTCAACTTCGGCCAGTCTTTAAATGATGATCATATTGCCATTGATAGAAATGTGGCCTATGAAAACATGGCCTTTGAGATGGATGACTCTGTAAGTGGTGTAATTTAGAAAAGTACTTTAATGTTTGTCTTTAAACATTGTATATTTTTTTTATTAGTAAATTTGTCTCGAAAGTTATGCCTTTAAAATAGCCAGTGCTTGAAGGGGTTTAAGGCAATTCTGTTAACAAATTAAAATATTCTACAAGACTCAGTTTTCTCTCTCATTAGCAATAAATCAGGTAACCAGGAAAATATCTTTGCATTTAGCAGTTTTATTATGTCAATTTTTTTAACTTCCAGATGTCTTTGTTTGAAAAATCGTCTTCTAAGCCAGACGTGTCCAAAGAGAACGAAACTGAATCATGTGTTAGTCCCATACCTAGTGGGCTTCAAGCTCCAGAAGGAGTTTTGAATTATCCAAGTGACCTCAACGTCTTGAATGAACCACACTATAAAGGATCCTCAGAAACAGATACTCCAAGTTATAAAATGAGTCCTGTTAATCCTACAGATCTTAAAAAGAATCCTACTGAAGCTACATATCATGATGAAATAATTCCTGTTGAAGGTATAAATCATAAAATGAGACCAGTTCATCCAAGTAATCATGAAGAAACATCTGTTCAATCTACCAATTATGAAATGATTCCTTTCAAACCTACAAAACATGAAATGACTCCTTTCGAACCTGCAAGTAATGAAATGAGTCCTGTTGCAGTCCCTTCAACCCGTAAAAGTAAAGCTATACTAAGTGAAAAGCTGCAGATAATTCGTTTTTTAAACCAGAATATACGACAATACTCACTGCAGCTATGGATTCTTTGCTACAGAGCCATTCAAACATCTCTCAGATGGCTAGAATTGAAGAACTTAAGATGATTGACCAATAAACTCAAACTGGTTTGAATTACGAAAGTGATGACTTCATCAGTTTTTGTAGGGTCCTAAGAAAAGCCAGGAAGATTGGCGACAACGTGAAGGCTAAAATTGTCATGCAACAGACCAACATAGTTAATCATAAGCCATCACGGATGGATGCTCTCAAATCAGCAGCTAAGACTGCGTTGTTTGAATTTTCGCTCCAGTTTTTGCATCATTTAATAGAATAAACCAGCAAAACATGAGTTTCAATAGCACTAGGACAATTCTAAATAGTCAAACTTATTCTCGAGGATTCCTTCTCTTCAAATATTTAAACCTTTGAAATCACATAGAACTTTTAACAGAACAACTCCAAAACTTCACAAAGCAGTCAAAAAATTATAAATGGGCCATAACATCTCGGCTCGTTGGTCGCAATAGGTAGAGCATCGGAGGGAGGGGCGACCCCCACGGGGAGGGAGAGAAGCCCACCTCCACTTTGGTACTCCCCGGAAACACTGTTGGGGCTGGCACACACCAACGCCAGCAGTGGCTAAGAGACTTCTAACAGAAATTCTAATGAAAGAAATCAGAGATATGGACCTACAAACCAAAAATATATTTCTAACTTGGGCATTAGGATTACCTTTAGGCTGTGAACCTCAAATCAGTTCCGATTTACAATCACGTGGCGATATAACGAAGTGAACGATCCAGGGAATGAAGTTTCTCTCAAATCTAGCCCGGATGGGCTTAAAAGTGTCCAACTGCTCAACCGACAACTCCCCCTTCCTTGATCATAATTACGTATTTCGTTTTGGCAGGTTTCTTTTACGTTGCATACACTAGAAGGCGCTGTCTATGTCAACACTTGGTCCTCACTCACATGCATAAGAAAACTTCTCATATTTCATATTTTTATGTTACATTCAAAATGAATTAGTTATATAAGATCTCTTGTCAGCGATTTGAAAGTTGCGTCTAATTCGATTTCAGTTTATCAGTTTTTACAACGTAACTGAAGTTTTAAAACACGAAAGACGTTTTGTTGGTAGTTTCGAACGATAAGCAAGTATTAAACATACTATCAAAATCAATGGCATCGAAGCGTAAAGTTTAAAACTGTTTCTAATTTTGTGCTTTCGCAGCGATGCTTTCATCTGTTTTTTCACAACGTAGATCATTTTGATTTCTTGTTTATTCAATAACTGAAAACAATAAACGTTGATAGTAATGAAACAAATGAATGCTCCAAGTTTATTTTTTACTTTGTTGTTCTGCTCTTACACTATAAAAAAATCTCCTGAAAATAACGGAAAAAGTACGGCAGCAGAGTTGCCGGAAATATTCCGTTTCTGATATTTTCGAGAAATTTGACAGAAGTTCCATTTCTTTTTTCTCCGTTAATCCAAATCAGGTTTTGAAAATACAGCAACCGTAAAACGGAAAGTTCCGTTCTCGTATTTTCAGGACGTGATATTTCCGTTTTTGGAAGGAAAACCATGAAGCATTTCGGAGTATGTGCGGAGTATATTAAGAGGAGTATGTCATTGAAACTTTGTATATCGATATACGAACTATGTGAAAAAGGATGCTGCCATAGGAAGGAAACTAGTTCAAATATTTATCACCAGGTATGAAGGGGGTGTGTAAACAAATTAGAAATAAAAGAACATTTTTATCACAAAATTATTTCAATGCACCTTCAATTTGCTTCAATCACATGTCCTTCTAACGAGTGATGTAGGTAGGTATACGGCGTATACCTTCATGCCCTTACAACTAGTGCTGTAGGAATGGTACACAAGTCCCTAGTGTTACATGTACTTATAACTAGAGTTGTAGTAAGGTATACGGCGTATACCTTCTGGTTTCATTCGAAAGATCTTATATATAAGCCACTTAAGTGTCTGTTTGTCGATGATAGCTTATTCCGAATAATTTACTCCGAGAAAACTGCATTGTGCTGCCATCTACACAATTGTTTCTATGATGAAAACGACTAATAATCAAAACATTTCTCTAGCATTTTGAGTGAGGTATCGCTAGATTTGCAATCTCCGTTAAAAATTTATGCAACCGCGAATTTAATTTGATCCTTCTTTCTTTGTTTTAATTTATTTATCGTCTGCGCATTATATATACATTAAAGTGGCAGCGCTCTTTTTTCCAGGGGGTTTCGTTAAAACTATTGTTTTGACGATGATTATGTTGGATATAAATAAATATTTTTCACAAACAATTTGATTTTATAGTAAATATTATTTTTATTTTACAGATTATTATAACTTAAATGTTTTTTTTCGGTAAGAATATTTTTTCCGAAATGATTATATGTTTATTATTTATTCATTCAACTTTACTGCTCTACCTGATCAATATCTCTTTGATTTGATGTGCATTTCCGGTTACTGGGAGAATTGTATATTTATAATATCTAGAACATCGGTCACTTTGTATGACCACCGGGATTACAAGTGTCCTTATAACTAGTGTTGTAGGAATGATACATATATCCTTAATGTTAGTCCTAGAGTTGTACACGGCGTACACCTGGTTTCATTCGAAAAATAACGTATATTCTCTGATTGAGAGATTTCAGAGAAAATTAAGAATATGCCGAGCGACATAAAACCTCTAACAAAAACGTTATTAGCTTTGCCGAGCTCTGCTTTGTTACTAGTGAAGGAAAATTTAGATTGATGAAAAGAAATTTTAATGCACCTTGCCGTTTAACCCATTCATGCCTGACGTTTTTTAAGGGACGGTCTGAAAAGTACGTCTGAAGCACTCAAAAATAAACATTTCAACAAAAAATTGTTTTAATGTAATTCCTAAACAGTTATTTTAAGGTTAGGAGTACATTAAAACAATTTTTTGTTGAAACGTTTATTTTTGGGTGCTTCAGACGTACTTTTCAGACTGTCCCTAAAAAGGGACTGTAGGCATTAATGGGCTAAAAGCGTCGTTATTTATTGGATGTGCATCGAATTTAGTGCTTATTTATAGTAACAGACCAACAATTGATGAATTTTAACCAAAATAAAATTGCAAGATCTTGTTTCTTAATGCACTTTCTAGCAATTGATGCACCATCAAAAAAAGGGCGAGACGAATTTGCCTCTCGCGATGTGTAAGATGTTTTTTTTATAATAATAAAAATTAATAGTACCCATTTCCTACATTTTAATCTAAATTACCCAACATCTTCCTTTATAAATTTTTGGTTTGTTAAGCGCTTATGACAGCGTTTCTCAACCTTTCAGTATTCGCGACCCAGTTTTCAATTATAATTTTCGTTGCGCCCCCCTCCCACTTACAATAAAATGCATACATCAATAATGTACATTGAGTACTTTGAATTCTGTTTCTGAATTATTTTTAGCTAACTGCCAAAACAAGAGTAAAAGCGAGTAATTTAGTAATAAATTAATTTTATGATAAATCACTATTTGAATTTTAGGCAGGATTAGAGGATGATTTTTCTGCACTAAAAACAAGGGCTTTTCGCATTCTATTACCATTTTCAACATCCTACTGTTGTGGAACTTGATTTTCTGCTGTTGCTTCTTTGAAGATAAACTATACTTCTCGGCTAAATATAGAAACAGAACGGTCGGTGGCTATTTCTAATATTAAGTCTTCCTTCGAAAAACTTTGCTTTGCAAGACAGGCCCGAGGAAGTCACTAATAGCAATTAAATTTGTTTTTAATTTAGTATGTTTTGATTAAGTAAGTTGTTTCACTTTAAGAAATTAAATATATCGAAATGTATTTTGTTTTCCATGTGTATGTGTGCTTTCCTTTCAGTCAGTTAATCAATTTTTTTAAATAATATTTTCTCTTGGATATTCTCGCGCCCCCCCTTCTAGTGTGCTCGCGCTCACTTAGGGGGGGCGCGCCCCACAGGTTAAGAATCGCTGTTATATAACCTCTCATACTAAAAAATTATCTACAGTACCTTTATGCTACTTTTAGGATTACAGCACTGGTTATGGCGTGCACAACACTAAGATTTTTATCTGAATTGCAATAAGTTGGCAAGAATTGAAATTCATAGAGAAGGAAGCAACTCACCTGTTGGTAAACATTCTAACTATTCATTTCCTATAGGATATATCATTTCCTCATGGTCCATGTAACGCATAAAACAAGTTTCTACAAAATACGTGAATTAGAACTAACTACATGTAGGTTTAGCTACATATAACGCATAAAACAAATATCAACGACCATAAGTCAATTACAACTACCGCTAGATAGGTTCCGTTCATAAATGATGTTAGGCTTTTTCCCCATATATTTGATCCCCAACCCCCCTTTGCCACAACATGCCACACACAATGTGCGTCAATATAATTACAAATTGCAAAAAAGTGGCGGGTGATGGAAGAAAACTGACTTCAGTTTCAGAATCAGCATTGTGAAATTCTGCAGATTCACCATCATTAAGATAAAAAAAAAGTTTTTATAAAGTTTATTTTCGCATTCCTATGTAATTAGTGCAATCAAAACGTTTGATTTCTTGCGGAACACTTAACCATATTTCTCGGAACCGTAGAGTTCCTGGAGATTCTCGTTGGGCACTCTGCTTTAAAGGACGAAACAATACAAAGAAAATGAGCATTTATTTTGCTAATTGGTCATATCAAAATTTGGAACTATAGTAGACTTTTAGCAATCTTTTTTAGTTCTCTAGGGCTTCGGGAGAGGCTGTTTGGGAAATTCTGCTTTAAAAAAACGCAGATATACAAAAAAATGTAGCATTAATTTTGCTAATTGGTACAATAAAACTCTGGAACTCTAGTGGAACCCTTAACAATCTTTCTTGGAGCCCTGGGGTTCCGAGAAGCTGTTTGAAAACAATGATTTAAAGTGCACAACTACATAAAAAAAGTAAAGCATCTATTTTCGGTTTTCCCGCACCATATTAATAACAAAAGCAACTAACTCTCAATGCATACAACAATCAACCAGCGTCGTCTTGCAAATTTGATTAAAATACAATATGACAAAATATGCAATTCATAATCAAACGGAAAATAATGCATTAAAATGCAACGTAGGATAAAAATGGCACACAAACGTTGTTCGAAAACTCATTTTATATTTAAACTGACATTGCCTTTAGTGGAATTTGCATCAAGTCATAAAAATAGATGTAATTTTATAGCAAAAGATTCGTTGCTTTTGCCTTCCATCTCTAATGGAACGCTTATTGTTGCCGAACAAAAGAAACAAACTCGTATATTTGTAGTTTAAAATGTGATTTTAAAGGTATTTTATGCATGCAGGAACTGGGAATCAATTTTATGTTAAGCAAATTCTTCTAATAAAATGGAAATGGCGAGAGGCATGAATAATATCGAAGCAGAGGATTCTGGGATGTAATTTAATAGTTTAGGGTTCTTTTTATGGCAAGAAGAAATATATTTTGTCTCCTCGTTTTTCAATCGGATAATTCGACGTATGAAGAATATGATTAACTGCCGGTAAATTAAGAGGGGAAGGGTCTGTTTTGTTTATCCCAGATGAAATGCTTCAAATAGAAAATAATTCAAAGCTATCAAAACTTGAATTCACACAAAGAAATTTGTGTTGAAATTGTAACTAAATCATTCAAAGTTCCTCAAAAGAAAGAAATGAAAACATACGCATTATTAAAGGAGCTCGTGAATAAAATAAAACTCAAGTAGTGAATCAATGCAATAAATAAGTAAAAACAAATTTAATCTTTTAGAACTGATTAAGACTTTGCAATTGTTAAACGAATTTTTAATTATATTAAAACATTGCCCCTCTGAAGAAATACATTTCATTTTTGCATTCATACGCATAATTTTAAAAGCATTCATTTTTGTTTATCTCAGATGGAAATGCATATAACAAGAAATTATTCAAATGTATCAAAGCGTGATTTCACCTGAATGGAGTAAATGCGTAATAGTCAAATGGAGGAAATGAGTTTTGTTGGTCAATGGAGGAAATGAGTTTTGTTAGTCAATGGAGGAAATGAGTCAATAGAGTACATGAGTCAATGAATAAATGAGTAGTGGTCAAATGGAGTGAATGAGCGTTGTTGTTCAATGGAGTAAATGAGTCAATAGAGTAAATGATTCGACGGAGTACATGAATAATAGTCAAATGGAGTAAATGAGTTTTGTTGGTCAATAGAATAAATGAGTCAATGAATAAATGAGTAGTGGTCAAATGGAGTGAATGAGCGTTGTTGTTCAATAGAGTAAGTGAGTCAATAGAGTAAATGACACAACGGAGTAAATGAATAATAGTCAAATGTAGTAAATGAGATTTTTTTGGTCAATGGAGCAAATGAGTCAACCGACTAAATGAGTAAATAGAGTAAATGGGTCAATGGAGTGAATGAGTGTTGTTGTTCCAATAGAGCAGTGTTTCCCAACCTTTTTTTCTCTTGCGTACCCCTTCTAAGATCTGAATGAAAATGTCGAACCCCTTTAGTAAGAAATAGTAAAACTATAAAATTTGCTAGCAAATTTACTGTACAATACTTCATAACAAGAAATAAAAACAAAATAAATTGTAAAACTTCTAAGTTTAAATAAAGCTAAAATACAGCTACAAATATTTTACCTATTATTATTTTTTCATTATTTGTTCTTTTTTAATAATTATTACGGCAAAAACATATGTATTCCTAAAAAAAAATTTAAAGCTATTTTCCCGAGAGGTTCCAATTTCCGGTTGAAATATGAAAATTCGGCAAAGTTTTGGATATTTAAAAAGAAATTAAAACTTGCATATTTTCTAATTTCTAATTGCACTAATGCAGAAAAGTTAGATTAAAAAGTTATAAATGTGAGTCCAAATTTAAAATTAATGAATAAATACCTTCCGGCTGTATTTTAAAGTCTGAATATAATATTAAATTAGCTTAAAAAAATGCAAAATTTTACATTTTATGTAGTACATTTTCATATTTTCGGCCCGTTCTTCGCACGAGGAAAAAGTGGCAAATGGTAGCAGAAATATACGTTCTAAAATTTAAAATAAATCAATAAATATCTTTCGGTACTAATTTGGGATCTAAATTTTAGAAATCAGGCAAAAGTAGAAATAAGTGCATTTCAAATTTTGTATGTATGCTTCCTATACCAGCCCACTACTTTTCTGTATTATCTGGAAAACAATTTATTTTTTAAAAAACTCATTTTTGTACTCCTTCTTAATTACATAAGTAAATTTATTACTTCGTGTTTTTTTTACGTTAGTGAGAAAAAATTCCACCATTACAATATCATTTTCGCGAACCCCCTTTCTGCACCGCGCGAACCCCCAGGGGTTCGCAAACCACCGGTTGGGAAACGCTGCAATAGAGTAAAGAAGTCAATCTATTGACTTCTTTATGAGTCTTAAATGAGTCAATTCTTAAATGAGTCAATGGTAATGAGTCAATGGTCTATTCTTAAATGAGTCAATGGAGTTCTTAAATGAGTCAATGGAGTAAATGAGCCAATGGAGTAAATAAGTTTTGTTGGAGTGTCAAGCTTTAGTTATAGATGGAGAAATATTATTTATCTAAAATTCGTATGTTACCGACGATGTTCGATGTAGTGAGTAATTTGTGGCAATCTGTTATTATGCAAAATGCTCAACCTGTTCATTAGTATGCATCGTTAGCGAACTTCTTAAAGTTTTGTGGCATCAGTGCTTGTGGCGAGAAGAACAGTATAAATGCCAAGTGAAATGTTTTTTCGCTCGCTCTCGCTTTCTTTTTGCTGTGCAGCTGTCGTGTGCCCGCGGCGCATGTTTAAAAGTTTGTTTTGATTTACTTTGTTGTTTATTAAATTTGTTGAGTTTTAAATTGCGTAATGTCTTTTATCAGCTTAAGTACCTCAGCAGTTAACGCTTAATTTTACCATATCCTCAAGTTAAATTTTGAGTAATGAATTTATGCTTTGCATTTACGTAGACATTTTTAAATCTCTACACAGTTGAGTTACTATGCATTAGTAAAAGGTGAAACGTTTCAAGATTGTCTTCAGCGCACCAGCGATAAAAGTTAGGTCGGAAACGTCTAGTAAAAGAATTAGTGTTGTGCAGATTTAAATTAGCATACCACTAAAAATTCTTTATAAGAGTATATGGACATAAAACTTGGAGCAGTTGTTGGTTTTAATGTTGACACAAAACAGCAATATATATATATAGGGAAAAAATAAATATTCTAATTTTGCATCAGAACTAAGTTTCAATTAAATTTCAAAATTACTTTGTCTTAAAAGAATAATGAACAAAGATAGTCTTTATTTGGGAAAATAATTACATGCTTACTGCTGTTGAGCTCTGAAATTAATCAGTTTCAATCATATCATAATTATTTAAAAAAAAAAAAAACTTTCTTTAAATACTGTTCTAATAATTAATAAGTTAAATTCCATGAGTTGAAGAATGTACGAGTATATTTTAATCATATTTATTCCAGTAAGTACTTGCTGCACAACATTTAATTAGGAAGTAGCTTAAAGGATTTACATTCTGAATCAATACCGAACATTAATTGTATTCCTTTTAAATTACAGTAAAAGAAGTTTCTAATACATTTTTAAGTAGTGTTTTTAAAACTGAATTAATAACAGTATTTCAAAACTGTTCAATAAAGCCATGAGTGGAAATTACGTGTTCCCCTCCCATATAGTACAAGTTTGATTGGTTTATTACTATAATTGGTTGATGCCATTCATCGACATAAAGTTATTACGCATTTATCCTTCGGACAGTTTAGAATAGAAATTTTAATTATAAATTATTAAACTCAATATGATAACAATAAATTGAATGGTTAGTTATTTCAGAAATAGATTTAAGATTTAAAGTATACTCGGAAAACTGAATAAAAATTGAATTTAAAAAGAATCGAGAGGTTAAAAAGCTAAATGAAACGAAAAGGTCAAGAATACATATTTTTGCTTAAAATCTCTGATCAGAAATTCTTTAAGGGGGTAAATACGTGTACAACGGCGTATTAAGGGCAATTTTCATGAATTTTTTTAACGTATAAAGAATAAATATATTTCATTGAGATTTTGAGGTTATTTCATAGATATATTGAAGAACATTTACTGAAATTTTCAAATATGTTTCCTGAACAATCCCGGAGATATCGGCTGCTGCACACTGTAAGTCGCCACCCGGCACTCGGGTCGGCAGTTGGCGTACATCCTGGAGGTCACAATTTTTGTCTGAAATCAATTTTTTTTTAATCTACTTTTTTTATAAGTGTCTCTTCTAGATTAACTAAAATCATCACAAAAAATGGAAATTTCTATTTTTTTTTTTTAAATGGGAAAATTAAATGCGATTTTTAACCGTTTTTTTTTTTGTTCTTTTTTTACAATGAAAAAAGTAAAAATAAAGATATGTTTATGATTCTAGTTCAACTAAAGCGTGTATTTATACATAGAAAATGTGTGCTAAATTTGATAAGGATTGATCAAAAACTCTGCGAGCTAGAGTGTACGCAAATTCGAGAAAAGTAGTTTCGAGAAAAATGCGCTTGAAACAAAGAGTGGTATTGAAGGTAAATTTAAGGCAGCAAATTAATCATTTTTTTAAATACTTATAGATATTAATACTTATAGAAATTTATATCCGAAGTCTCAATTGTTAAAAGGAATAAGGACATCTGCTAACGTACTCTAATATCCTACAGGTCATTCATGAGGGACTACCTGCTGAAATGCTCCAAAAGGGGCGCTCGCTCAAATGCTTATAACTTTTAAAGAACTTGGAAATTTGTTTTGAAATTTTCAGGGCATATTATTGAGTAGTTGTAGAATCGATGTAATGAAGAAATTTTTTAAAAATTTTTTGAGATGTATTTCCTCCCTTAACTTCACTCCTGTGTGCAAGTACGATACATAAATTTGAAGTTGGCGTTTTTTAAAAATTCTTTTCGAAGTAGGAGTGCAAAAGGTCTTTCATAATTGTAATATTATTATAACTACAGTTCACCCAAGAGTCATAGCTCGACCGTAATTTTTCTTTTCATTGCTTCAGAGAAGCCTTTACTCTAACCCTTATTATAATTGCTTTTAATATTACTGCTTAATGGCAATAAACTCATTTTAACATTGAGTTTTATATTTATTATCTACTAATTTATTCAACCAAGACCTGTTGCCATCTGCTATCTATGCAATATAACACTACAATTATAAATGAGGCTTGCCTGACTAAAGAAACTGAGAAGTAATAAACTAATAATAAACTGTTCCCAAAATTTTTAAATTGATATCACTAAAACTCGTCAAGAGCAACTAAACAAAACAAAAGAAAAATGTAGCAAAATCAGTTGATGAAAACATAGCATAGTGATGAGAGCAAAGCATGAAGTTATAAATTTTTGGTAAATGAGCAACCAGTAATGTTCAATATAAAATCATATTAGTGACGAGAACAAAGCATGAAGTTTTAACTTTTAAGTAAATGAGCAATCAGTAATGCTCAATATAAAATCATATTAATGATGAGAACAAAGCATGAAGTTTTAAATTTTAAGTAAATGAGCAATCAGTAATGCTCAATATAAAATCATATTAGTGATGAGAACAAAGCATGTTATAAATTTTGGGTAAATGAGCGTTCAGTAATGGACTAAATAAACTATTATTTAATGATACAATTTTATGTCATTTCAAATCAGAAAAAAATCAGCAAATGTTGTGTTTGAAATAAGTGCAAGATCAGCCAAAAACCAGATTTAGCAAAATAAAAAAAGTCAAAATATAGTCTGATGTTTAACTAAGCAAAACACGAGAACAAAAGAATTTGCATTTCTGTAAGAATTTCTCAAGATTCTGTCCTCTTAGTATCAACAAATCGATCTTTATCAGGCTCAAGTGTGAAGTTGAGTTGCACCGAGACCTCTTGGAACAACGTCGTAATTCGTTGTGCAATCATCGCCATTGCAAGTATTTGAAGAAATCCGTTTAATGTATTGAGCAAATATAGGGAGGGTTTGAATGTGTTATGGATATATTGTTTGCTAAAAAGAATTTATTTTTGAAAAAATAATCTTTTGCGAATATTTTGTTCTGTGTTAAAAATTCTTTGGTTCATGATTTTATGTAACTTTTTTTCTCATTTTCACGCACGTGATTTTTCTTGTGAACTACATCCTTTCATTTGAATGCTCATAGTAAAAAAGGAACGAGTTGTGTTTTAACAAAAATGAGCAAATGAAACCCGGTGTGGACCGCTGCAATGACAATATTGAGAAAATAAATTAGTCCGTTATTTATGTTCCTTTATCAAATGTGTATGTATGTATGTTGATAAAGCCTCACCGCTCTCGTTTTGTTAGTAATATTAATCACAACTGAAGTAAAAAATGGCTGTTGTCGACATTTCTCATATTTTAGCCTACTTTCCTGTAAAACGTAAAATAAAAGTATGAAAGAAGGCTTATTGTTTCGTTAAAATATTGTTTAAAAAGTCAAGAATAAGTTAATTAAATAAATATTGAAAAATTAAAGAATTGAAATTAATGTTTTGGGAGGGGGAAAGTTTGTCTGTCGGTCTATCGGTCTGCCTGTCACAGACATATCGTTTTTGAATTCGAATGGGTCTCGGCGAAGGCAACTCATTTCCATAGTTTACTTTTTGATTTGAACAATTTTTCGTTCAATTTTAAACAGTTAAAAAAAAATTATTATCGCTTATGGTCAAAAATGAAGCAACTGTGTAAACTCTGGGCATAAGATCCAAGCTTATTGGAAAAAGCTCTCAATGGGAAACATTTTTTGAGTTGAACAATTTTCGTTCCATTTTGAACAGTTCCAAACAATTTAACATTAGCGCCTATGGGGAAATTCCAATCCTACGTAAATCTCTGTCTCACTGATAGATTTTCTTGGAGCAAACTTTACCAGAAGTATTTTATGACGCCGAGCATATGCACATAAGAAGTTCATTCAGAACTAAACGAGCTTATTATTCCACGAAACGTTTCGACCTGGATTTTAAAGGATATTTCCGTTAGCCCTGCTGAGAAAATTTAACGCAAATTACATAAATCCTGTACTCAAGTTCCTTTGAATAAATTTATTTGAAGTAGCTCTCGACGTGAACTATTTTTTGATTTGAGCATATTTTGAGCAGTTCAAATAAAAATTTCTCATCAGCGTCACCGGACGAAAGCGAAACCTGTATAAATCTAGATCTAACTGAATGATTTGCTTGATCAAAACAAACTTTATCGGAAGGAGTATATGACGCAGAACATGTACACCTAAGAAAGTTCAGATTTCTGTTCAAAACTGATTTGATAATTTTTAATATGATAAAGGGATCATTCATAAATGATGTCACGCTTCGAGGGGGGGAGGGGGGTTCGTGAAATTGTGACAGTGTGACAAGGGGAGGGGAGGGGGTAACAAGAAGTGTGACATCATGCATTATGCAACATAGCGTGACGCGTGACAAAGGGGGAGGGGGTCCACTGAAGTGTGACAGATTGTGACAAAGGGGGGGGGAGGGATGTCAAATATATGGGAAAAAAGCGTGACGTCATTTATGAACGGCCCCAAACAAGGCTTTTAATATCACTTTAAGATAACACACAGCTGCACTGGGCTTCGTTATCCAATCCATCTTTTAGGACATTAATTAGTCCCAAATTAAACTATAAAATTAAAATTTCTGCTTGATCAAAGCACGCAATTCCTCCTTGAATAAGTAATACGGAGAGTATTAAGTTTCAAATAAACTATTTTAACCGAATAATCAAGTTAATTGCAAATAAAAGGGTGAATGTTACCTGATTCACAAAGCTTTCAGGAGCATCGTCACAAAAGGTCGGCTTTTCTGTGATTCTATTTCGAGGAGATTCGATTACGATTCCTGTAACACTTTCATCATAAATAAGTCAACGCTAGCGTTGGAGGGAAGGCAACGTGATTCGTTTAAAGGAAGAACTAATTTGCAACCTATACCCGTCCTGATCTTTGATGTTTGTTTGTAGGTCCTTTCTGGGGAGGGGAGACTTCAGAGTTGCGTAGCACACGAAAAATATAACAGAAGCTCATTTAATTTCCTTAGAAAATTTTCCTTCAGTAATTTTGAATGAAGAAGGTCCGAAACATTTATGTTTTAAAGCAGTGAACATAAGAACTGAATAACTCCATGACTGACATTTGACTGATAAATCTGTGACATGTCCCCCTATTTGTTAACTTTATAAAATATTGCAAAGTATGTAGGAATGTACAGTTTAGCAAAAAATATTTCTTCGCTTTTGAACATTATTGACACTAGTGATACATGAAATGTGTTCATCAGGATTAATGTACATTATAAAATATTATAGTGGATGTAGGAATGCACAGCTCAACAAAAAACATTTCTTTGTATTTGAACATTATTTACACTGGAGAAACATGAAATGTGTTTATTTATTAGCAATAATGCCCCTTATACCATGCAATCAGTAAAAATTTTTTCAAAGGATCGTCTTTACATTAAAATGTACGGCACGTTTAATATTTTAAAAGGTAACCCACATTTTTAACAGATTTCAAATCAGCATTAAAATTTAACTTGCGTGCACAAATTTTCGTATCATTTAGTTCAGGCGTTGTTTCACAATAAAATTAAGACACCCCCTTGTAATGTTTAGAATGTTCTTTGACATTTTTCCTTATAGCATCTTAACTAACAAAACTACAGCACAGTTTAATTTTTTATATGAAACTATTTTATGATGTTATAATTTCTTGCGGCCTTTTGTTCAGCCGTTGCTTCTCAATTTAATCAAGAAAAATCCCCCTCTTAATAATTGAAATACTTTCGACATTTTTGCTTGTAATGTCTTAACTAACAAGACTACAGCACAGTTTAATTTTTTATATGAAACTATTTTATGATGCTAATACAGGGTGCGGCAGCGTAATTTCCTTTCTTGAAATGTGCGACTTTCAGGCTATAAATGTTGTTGCGGGGTGGGAGTTGTCTCATTCCAAAGGGACGGCTCTAAAGTTTTGTTCCCACCTTGGTCAGTCGCCATTCTGCCTTGGAACCTCGAAGGAGAGTGCGTTTTCTATCGAGGCCTACTTTTCGAATGAACATTCAGTGATTTGAAGTGGCCAGCCGCTTCCTGGATTTGGCCCCTTGTGATTTTTCTTCGTTTTTTTTTTTTTGAAATATTGACTTTATGTCAATCGTCCAATGAACCTACACCACCTAAAGGCCAGCATCCATGCTGAAATTGTTAACATACCCGCTGCTATGTTAATAAGATCGTGACAAACGCTAGAATTTGACTTTCAGTGAATGAGGAATGGGGGCGTCACCTACTTGGTTTGATATTCAAAACGTGTAAAACATAACTTTATGCATGTACCTACACTATAAAAAAATTTAAAGTTTATAAGATTCATAAAACGGGTTTCATTCAGTTTTGAAAAAAGGAAGTTATGCTGCCGCACCCTGTATTTTTAAAGTGAAAACTTCCTTAGGCGCGTTTAGCACTTTTTGTGGGTGCTGAATTAAACTGAGCCGTCACGCTCGGCTATGTAACGCTCATTCGGGTGAAGTCGGCTCGAGTCGACTAAGCGTGAGAGAAACAGTCAGCAGAGCGAGAGAGAAGGATAGTCGAAGCGTCACTGCTATACTCGCTCGGCAGAATTCGACTCCTATACTCAATCCGAACTAACCCGAATGAACGTTACATGAGAGAACATGACGCATCAGACGCATTCAGTATCGACGAGAAACCAGTGTGCGCCATACCAATAATCAAATTTTATGAAAAATAATTTTTAAGAATAATTTATTTATTTTTTGAAATCAACATTAAATTTGAATATGTGAAATGAAAGTACGACGAAATATGGAACAACAATTGACGGAGTTTTTTAGATATTTAGAAAATAAATTTAATTCAAAAATATTCATTTCATATTTCAGTTACCATAAACCTATAGTTTCATTTTTAGAGTATGATGATGCAGATGAAGGCCACTCAGGGCAAAATTCACTAGAGTAATTTATACACAATTATAATTAAATACATTATAAATGTTATTACTTTGTCAATATAGAACGCAAAAAAATTTGTATTTCGTATTATTAATTTCGCCTTGTTGAAGTTCTCACTTCTATCGTGTTTTCTTAAGCACACACAATTTCTTTTAATATGAATTTGTGCGTTCGTGCGTTATATGTCCTGCGTGTGTGTGCGAGTTTATGTATACTACACGGTACCGATCAATAAAGCGTCGAACTAATCAAATTTCAAAACATCGGAAGGAAAAAAATGTCTTTCAAAAACAGGTAAATAAATCCGGAGAAAAATCAATTATTTTTCCCGAGTCAGGCTTTTGCTTCTTCCTAAATGCATCCGAACAAAATCAATTTTGATCTCGAATAACTATTATTATTTTTCCTCGAAGCGATTTAACAATGACCGAATGACTGCAGCAACTCCCAGAAGCAGAAATGAAGCAAATTATTTCCTAAATTGAAAGCACTATAACTAGGCAGCACGGGACGGAAAGAAAATAACGAAACGGGCTCCCTGTGAGATCGAGTTTTATTAAAGGAAGCTATGATGAGATTGGATTGGAGAGTAAAGTTATTGATTCTTGTCCTTTCGAAGGTTAAATGATGTGGGAAATTGTGTGGATGTTTAAAGTTCACAAAGTATTTGCAAAATTAATGAAGTTTTTGTAAAGTAAATCTAAATTTTCTCAATAATGGAATATGCAGTCATAGCTATTATAAAGTGAAATTAATATATAGCATTACAAAAACAATGACAATTGATTATGTGAAGTTAGATTTGTAGGCAAATGAATGAACAGATAAATATAGAATTTTTTCAGCCCGTTAAGTGGTTTTCAGCAAAACGTTTGGCGTGGTTAATTGCTTAATTATTTTTGTGAAGTAAAAACTAAATTTGGCATTAATTTTTTGCTTTTTAAAACCTAAAAAGAAAAAAAGTACTCAGACGTGTGTACAATATATTTGCAAGATTGGTTAGTACTGTACTATTTCAACAAAACAGTAATAAATATTTAAAACTTACTAATTAAGTTTAAAATATTTCATATTTCTCAGACATTAAGGAATATAAATAAGCAGTGTAATGAAATGGGACATAAAGGGGACGGTACCACAAGCAATTTCTTCTCATCAATCTCAAATATTTTTTTAATGATAGATGCTTAGAGGACTGTGGAATATACATTTGCAAAGAGCTTTCTAAGCACTTGGAACTGATATTTTATTTCAAGAAGTAAATATTTATACTTAAATTATATTAGTTATTAAAAAAATTAATAAGAAAATAATTTTCTAGAATCCTTAAAGAAAGACTTTTTCTTTCATAAAAGGTGGTAATGTAAGCATATGAGAATATCTGCGTCATTAACACAAATTTGCAAAAAATATTGTACACAACTATTTCGGGGTCAAAAAGAATTACACTTTAAACGCGAAAATTCTTTCAGTTTCCAGAGGCACAATTGCCTCTGGAAATACTTCAACTTCAATTGTGGCACAAGCCACAATTGAAGTTGAGTCACAATGAAGCTGAGATTTGAATTCATAATTAAGCCGAGAGCTGAATTCATAATGAAGCTGAGAGCTAAGGTCATAATGAAGCTGAGAGCTAAGGTCATAATGAATTGAGAGTTGAAGTCATAATGAAGTTGAGAGTTGAAGTCACAATAAAGCTTAGAGCTGCAGTCACAATGAAGCTGAGAGTTGAAGTCATAAAGAAGCTTGAAGTAATAGACAAATGGAAGCTGGGGGCAGCAGTCATGATGAAGTTCACATCTTAGCATTTTTTACAACGAAAAAGATGTTTCTTGAAACCCCGAAACAGACGTCTCGCAAATTATGTTTCATAACGGAGACAATAATAATAACGTTGATTTTATTATTATTGTCTCCGTACAATGACGGATTCGCTAAAGTGGACCCAGCCTGAAGGTTTTTTTAGGGGGGTGCGTTGTACAAATAGCAATTAGTGCCACCGCCAAATAACAATTATTGCCTCTGTACAAGGACGGGTTCGCCAAAGTGCACCCAGCCTAAAGGTTTATCCGGGGTTTAGCTGCACAAATAACAATTATTGCCTTCGTACAATGACGAGTTCGCCAATGTGGACCCAGCCTGAAGGTTTTTTTAGGGGGGTGCGTTGTACAAATAGCAATTAGTGCCACCGCAAAATAACAATTATTGCCTCTGTACAAGGACGGGTTCGCCAAAGTGCACCCAGCCTAAAGGTTTATCCGGGGTTTAGCTGCACAAATAACAATTATTGCCTTCGTACAATGACGAGTTCGCCAATGTGGACCCAGCCTGAAGGTTTTTTTGGGGCTTAGTTGTAAGCTGTGAAAGAATAAAATTACGCAGCAAATTACAAAAAGTATTTCACGTTTTAGCATTGCAAAAAAGTATAATTCGCACGATTTCTTCCTACACAGAAGTAAGTGTTTACTTCCTGAATAGTCATATTAAAAAAAAAAATGTTTGAAAATAGTCATACAAATATTTAACTGTTTCTAAACACAAACTTGATTTTCTTTTTTCTTACTTCAGAGTTTTTTTTTTTTTTGAGGAAAATATAAATGTATGATTTAAAAGAGATGTACTGCTTTATGGAGATTTAAAAACAGTCACACATTGGCCTGTTACAATGTTTAATAAATAGAAATTGAGATTTAAAGGGTGGAAAATACCCGAAAAACAGAGTTTTCGTCAAAAACCCAGTTGCGCTGTCTTTTTTCACACCCTGCCATAGCTCTGCCTTCAATCAAAGCGATCTGCCTGGCAGAGTGCCATGAAGAATCCATTGATGTACAATTTAGGAACTGCTTGTATAAGGAATGTGCCTATTTTCTCTCGTTCTTGTTCGTTTAGAATACTTCATTTCTTCCGAACTGATGCTTATGCCAATTTACAAATTTAGTTGTTTTCAACAAAGAGTGAAGCAAACACTCTGATTCGCGTTCTAAATAAAAGCACCTGCAAACCGAACTTCCCTAAAGCTCGGATGAATTTGCTCTTGTCTGCCATGCCCAGAAGCGTTGAAATGTCAAAACTCCGTTGTTGGGGAAACAATACAATAGTACATATTTTGCTTCTTATTCATAATAACAGTTTGAAATTTTCGATATACTATTTTAAAAAAAATAAAAAAAAAAAATACCATCAGATGTTTTTCAAGTTAAAGTGTATTGCTGAATAAATTGTAGAAACATTTTGAAATTGTAATTGTCAAAATATTGGGGAATACGCACCGCCACTGAGGCTATAATCTAAACACGGAAAACCGTTGGTCCCAGAGTACCCATCGCGGGAAGTTTGTGATAATACTCAAGTTTCGCGAAGTCACTCCCCCTATTGACAGATCAGATGTAACCCTAGCTTTTCCTACCGTATAAACTAATCGATTTTCATTAGATTGAGGCGGGGGTGAATTCTCAGTTTCAAAACTTTTATTTCTTCCCGGAAGTTTCTAAAATAAGTACATAGATCTCGTTTTTGATTGTGAAAAAAAAAAATCTGTTTCATTCTCTACTCCACTGGTATCGAAAAGAAAGGTTTTCTTGTTACTTTTTTACATGGTTTTATTTAACTTGACTTGTCACGGAACTTTGTTACGCGGTTTTCGAGCACTATTACTGCATAAATTATCTTCAAACTTTGACCATAAGCTTATCTTCGCTGACAATGCAATAATCCATCCATTGTATAATTTATTATAACGTTAATTAGGAAGAAAAATAATAATTTTGGCTCTGAGGAAATTATCAGAATTATCATTTGTCGTTTGGCAACAAAAGTTTTGTTTGGATAATGCAACGATGTTTTGAATTTAAATAAATCCATGCAACTTAAAACATTTTTGGCGATTTAATATTATTCTTTTCTATGCACTAAATATTTTTGGCGTTCAGTCGATGTAAAACTCAAAATGATTTATTTTGTGATGGTATTTTAAATTCTTTCAAGTGTTTGTCCAAAAATAAGACAGCAGAACATTTTTTTAGCATATTATGTTCGTAAACTCATCTACGCATCAAACATTCATTACGATTGCTCATTTATTCTATTTCTATAGAAATGAGCTATCGCAATGGAATTTTGCTACGCAATGGAGTTAACGCATTTAATGTGCTAAGAAACGCTATACTGTCTATAATTTTTTAGACAACCTATATATACCATACAGACAATATAACGTTTCTTAGCGCATGAAATGCGTTAACTCCATTGCGTAGCAAAATTCCATTGCGATAGCTCATTTCTATAGAAATAGGATAAATGAGCAATCGTAATGCATTTGCGATGCGCTGATGAGTTTACGAACATCATCTTCTAAAAAGAATATTCTGCTGTCTGTATTTTTTTTTAGACAGACATTTAAAAGAATTTAAAATACATCAAAAATGAATAATTTTCAACTTTACATCAACGGAACACCGAAAATTGTGCCCAGTAACACCAAGAATGGTGGCAACTAAAAGCAAAATTTTTAGCGTACAGAAATGCATTGTTAACGTAAAAAATTTTATCATAAATCTTCTCTGAAAATGCTCTTTTTTAGCAGATGAGTTTACGAACATTATCTGCTAAAAAAATATTCTGCTGTCTGTATTTTTTTAGACAGACACTTAAAAGAATTTTAAATACATCAAAAATGAATAATTTTCAACTTTACATCAACTGAACACCGAAAATTGTGCCCGGTAACACCAAAACTGGTGGCAACTAAAAGCAGAATTTTTAGCGTACAGAAATGCATTGTTTACGTAAAAACTCATTTTACCATAATTCTTCTCTGACAATAAGATGCTTGCCTGTACCTTATAAAGTTTTAAAATTAAGATATGATATTTCGTTTAAGATGTTAACGCGTTTCCCTTTTAATTTACTTTATTTTAAAATAAAAATAAGTCGAGTAAAACCCCATTAAAACGCTGGTGTCTGGGGACATGTTTGGCACCCGCGTTATAATATAACCGCGATATAATGAAACTGTGCCGCGGAACCATATTCAGGAAATATACTGGCCTTCTGTAGCACCACTTTTAACTTTATCAATTACTCTAAGCTTTCCTTCCATTCTATAATTGTTTCTTTTCTTGTTTGCTGCCATTTTATTTGCTGTAATTGCTGTGCAAGAAGCACACTTCTCAACTGAGCGGTTAGTCTATTGGGTGCTAGGTTATTCGGGTTAAATTTTACTGCTCTTTGAGACTCGTAAGCTAGAACCATATCAACCGCAACAAAAACAATTGTGTTCTGAGAAAATTCAGGCTTAAAATCTTGTTAAGTGTCGACAGGGTGACGTAGTGGTAGGGCGCAGGTCTCGTATGCCCAAGATCGCAGGTTCAAACCTGGCCCAAGTCGGTGGATTTTCAAGATGCAGAAAATCGTCTGCTTCCATGTCGTATGATTATGCGGCATGTTAAAGATCCCTTTTGAGTATCCGTTTGGCATGGATACTCTCGGCTAAATTAAATTCCTGGTGCAGATTGCATCAACGAGAGCTCAGGTGCCCCATCTAGGGGAAACTAGGCGTCAAAAAAATTGCGGCAATGGTAACACACTCATTGTGGCGCCGCTGAAAGAGTTGGTACCAATCTCGGGGGACGCACTAGGTCTGCAATGGTTGATGACCAATACTGCAGCCCCATTAGAAAGAAAAAAAAATCTTGTAAAGTTATCAACATGAGATTATGAAGGAGAAAAGATTCTAAGATAGAAGTAGATTTGTGTGAAAGGGGAGGAACACAATTTTCAAAGAAACAATGTTTTAAGCGTTTATACACTCGCACAGACTAAAGAATACGTTTATTTTTCAAAAATTTCTAAGAATCTGTATTACAAAGAGTGGTTTGTAATGAAAAAGGGTGGTTCAAACATGTGAGACATGATAGTAACCGCGTGATATCCGATTCCGCGGTATACTGAGGCACGGTATTACCGGGTTTTACTGTATTGATACTATTAATGAGAAAACTAATTCTATTATAATAGAAATTGCAAAAAAAGTAGCATACACGTGTTTCGGGTTTCAACAGCGTCCTTTATCAATGCAAAAATTTATGATTGATCCGAACGAGAAAGTATCCCAGTGCTCCCAATTGTATTCATTGATAAAGGAGCTCCTTGTAGTAATGAAACAAGTGTATGCACTAAGGATTGTAATTTGTGTGTGCTATAGTTTGCTCATCAATTGCAAGCGATTGATGAATCGTAACTATCTAACTATCGTAATTCATAAGTAGTTCACTAAGTAACTATCGTAACTATACGAAGTGGATTGCATTTCACTTCGTGTAGTTACGATGTCTTGTGTTTTCTTTTGCTCTCCTTTCCCCAATTAAATATTATAGTAAACCAGCCTCATTAGCTGAAACGATGAAAAGCCAGCTTAATTACGAAAATAAACATTTGCCATTCACTTTAATAGTTGAAAATTTGTAAAAGTCGAAAAGCTGAAACGAAGTTCTCTGTTTACCTGTTTATTGACCGTATATTTTGTAATCTTTATTTGTTCCTTTTTAAGTTCCATTTAAACGGACTACAGTTCGTCTAGCAGTCGAAGTTCAAATTTATCATTGAGAACATTATGCTATTTGTATAATTACATATGTATCTTGCATCAGATTTGGCGATAATAACGTCGGGTTTATTTTGACCATCCTCACTTAAAGCAAAACCTATTGTAAATCATTTGTCGCCCGCAGGACCATTTGAGTTCATAAATGTAGCCGCTTGTACCGCTGCCGATTTCATACTAAGTTGAGTGACAGTTGAATAAAACTTAAATGTTTGCTTCCATACACTACTCTCATTCTTCATTCCGTTGTTTCAGAGAAGCCATCCCTCACACTCTTCTTATAATTGCTTTTAATATTACTGCTTAATGGCAACAAACTCTTTTTAACAATGAATTTTATATTTATTACCTAATAGTTTACTCAACCAAAACATGTCGCCATCTGCTATCTACAGCAATATAAAATATATAAATGATGCTTTCTTGACGAAAGAAAAGGGGAAACACTTAACTAAAAATAAACTGTTTTCAAAATGTTTCAATGGAGGCAATTCACGCAACGTCATTGGTCACGTGGCACCTATGAAAGCAATGTAACGCTTTACTTCGAGTTCCACAAATCTAATTAAAAGCTAGGCCTAAAAAAAGTTCTACATTATATAAAATTAACGCTAAATACAACACTATAACTATTGTAATAATTAATAAATTTCTTTTATAATAATTAACTTAAATGTAAATACTGGGTTATGATCAGATAAAGCTGTCCCGCAGTGGACCAGTCGGCAGAAGCTCGGTTCCCGCAGAACACCGAAAGTGAAGCAACATCGACTTAGCTCAGTGTTTGGGAGGGTGACAACCTCTCGCGGCTGGTTCCTGTGAGGCCGTGTTCGCTAAATTGAGCTGGTGCACGTTAAATAGGTCGTGGCTTCAATGTCCTCCAAGTGAAACGACACCTCTGGGGGTGCCAACCCCAGGTGACGGTCTCTCATCTGGGAGCTGGTTAAAAAAATTAAGAGACCACATATAAAGGGGCGGAAGACGGACTCCTGCCTATAAGGGCCCCGTTTGACTCAGGAGCAGCGCACCCATTCTTCCTCGCTTCACTACAACAACAACAACAACAACATCAGATAAAACTGTGAAAATAGTCTAATTAATTTTAAGATTTCTCATTTTGCCTAGTGAACTACACGTAGAACTCAATTGAAAATCTTAGTAAACGAAGAGCGGATATCACGTGACAACGATGATCGCTCATGAGTCCCTCTACCTGTGAATTGCGTCCATTGATTTAAAAATCGTCGATAGCAACGAAACAAAATAAAAAAGAAGTAAGAAAATCTGTTGAAAAACAGAAGAGAAAATTGTTCTCAACTGGTTTGTCTTTGCCTATTTATATATAGATATTTCGCTATGTTTATTCCCTATGAAGCAACAACAAATTAATTTATGTTTTTGACTTATGAACGAAACTTTATAAGGATGTCTGAAAGATCTTCTAAGTAAAGATCTGAACACAAGTTCTCAGCAGAACGTTGATTAGAATTTTGTCTTCTTTGTCACAATTGTCTGTGCTCCATGCATTTCATCCACAGGTGCATTTGAGAGACGGCAAAATGTATTTACTTCCTGTTTCCGCTTTTATGAAGTCTTTTGATGTTCCAGGCAGCCATATATAAATCGATAGACAACTGCTTCGGACTTCTATTGAATATTCAAACGAACAGAAAAATTATGGAAAAGCAGAAATTTATATTTCTAATTAAAAGCAATATCCTTTCTACAACTGAGTGGTTTATTAGGACAGGTGACATGTTTCGAAAATGGTTTAAAAATAGAATGTTTGATCAGGAAATGAAAGTTCTCCGACCTTCTTTAGACACTTTGTCTGTGAAATTCACATTATTCATTCAGCTGAATTTGTATAATGTTTTTCTTTACTTAGTTAAAAGAGAGTAGTGTTTACATTTTTGTATTTTGATATTAAGGTGATATAGACACAGAGTGTTTCTAAATGAATATTGGAGTTCTAACGTTTTGTAATATTCATACTAATATTTACAATAAAACTTTCAATTACATGGCCTTGACCTACTTACCGTGTCTTAGGACTAGCAAATGCAGTTGAAAGTTGTAGCATAGTTAGTAACAAATTATGAAAAAATGGAAACTTCTAAACAGTCAAAATGACTGGTCTGGTGAAGCTAGTGTTAAATACAACCAAAAACTTCAATTAAACATCAAAGGTTCAATAATCCGCATGAGTAGAAAAACACTCATTTTGTTTAAATCTAAAACAAAAGGCATTACACAAAAATAAAATAAACGAAACCCACGCTTGTTCTCAAGAAAATTATTCTCCTTTAACAAAAAAATCCACACCGCGTTTTTATCTCGAAATATTGGATTCGATTTATTCCCGTAAATGTTCTTTTTGTTTCAAAGCGGTAAAAATAAAGAGCGGATTTATTCTAAAAGGGCCGATTCACAACTTGATAGCTCGCTTGGAGAGCTTTTCGATGTCCTTGTCCTTAGATACAATCGTTGATGTCCTAGCTCTTAGCATTTGTCTGGTTCTTGCGGAGAGGGGTACTTAAAGCAGTTGAGGAAATGATTCCAACTTGAGTGAAGAGTATTTTAGAAAAAAACTTTCACGCTGATAAGCAATGGTTGAAAGAAAAGGAAAAACAAAAGATTTTCATTCTGAAAAATGCCTTTGAAGATATTTCGTAAGGGCTAATAACTTGAAACATGATATATATCATTTGTTTTGACCCATGCCCTGTCGCATATACTTCAAAGTCAAAATATAACGATATATTATTTTCTTATATCACATGTGTCTGAATAACACGTAAATGCAAAGAAAAAAGTATTGGTATTTTTTAAGAACTCATAAAACTTGTTAAATTTCCTTATTTTTCAGATTATTATTGGTTCATGAATTTTAAATTTTCAAAGAACAACGCAAAATGTCAACGAACATCTTGACGAAAAATGCCATTTTCTTTAAAGAACAGTAAAATTTGCAAATAGTTTTACAAAAATATTTTTTTCACTACCTGTCACGAGCTTCATCATGTAACCAAAATTCAAAACCTCAAATACATCTGTCTTTTCAATTTAGCAAAAAGTCAGATAAATAATTGTGGCAATGTTGGAGAGCTAAAAAATATGTCCGAAATGAAAAACATCTATACAATCACGACAGGTGCACGTGATCACCACACTGTGTTCACGTGAACACTGAGAACTGTCCAATAAGAGAGGACCAAAGACAGCGCCACAGAGGGCGAGAACCCCTTAGAAACAGTCTATACCAGTGGTTCCCAAACTGTATTACGCGTACCATTCGTGGTACGTGAAGCCTCTCTAATAAGTAAGCGTGCAGGGAGAAAAAAATATTATAAAAGATGAAAATACAAAAAAAATAAATAAATAAATTAAATCAAAATAACGAAAATATTGTTTGAATCAGTTAACCGAAAGTGACGTGAGCGGCAAGCTAGGTGTCACGCTGGGGGCGCATGTGGGCACCGAGGCGGCGTAACTGCTAGACACTAGAGGCACCACATTTTCAGCTCTACTCAACTCGGGCTGGCTAATTCGTTTTCTGTTTTAGTTCATTTATTTTGTTGTTATTAAACATTAATGAACAAGGAAAGGTGGCTTAAAAGAACTACAGATAATTCTGTGGGACTTTGCATTAACTTTAAAATATGGTGTGATTTATATGACCTATTCGTCCTGGTATTTTCTGTTCTATATAATAAAATGTTATATTCTTCACTGTTAGAAATTTCATCCTGAAATTACGGTTAAATAACCGGCAGCAGTCTGTCCATCTTGTTCATCGTTAAATTTACGGTTTGGAACATTTTTCTATTTTTACGGGACCTAAACCATTTCCAATCAGCTTGGTTAAAAAGCCGTCAATACAAAAGTTTACGGTTTTATAACCATTAAAAAATGGTTTCAAAACAAAATTTTTACCGTTTTTGAACCATTTCGAGGCGTAGAAACCGTTTCACAATCGGCGGTTTGAGTACCATCTTTTTAATGGTTATTCAACTGTTGTAATTAAATATGGTAAAATAACAATAAATAAAAGGTTATTTTACTATTTTCTTACGGAAATTTTTAGCAGTGTATATAGTAAAGTTACATTAACAGTGGTATGCAAATAGTTTGCAAGAAAAATGGTGCACGCGAAGAAAAAGATTGAGAACCGCTGGTCTGCGCACAACCTTACTATCAGAAGGTTGCATGTCTTTTCACCTCCTCCTAGTGTGTAAATATTCCCTTCAATTTATATGTGTACTTTTCTAGTGTAATAGATGTTGTGTATTGAGAAATATATGAGTAGGAGCAGTAACTTTAATTAGGGGACGCAACACTGATGACCCCTAGGACGGTACTGTGTGAGGATTAATTCTGCCTGAACTTTCCAAAATGTAGCTGAATCTGGCTAAAGAGCCACTGGTTAGGGGCCGTTCATAAATGACGTCACGCTTTTTTCCCATATATTTGACCCCCTCCCCCCTTTTTTCACAATATGTCACATTTCAGTCACGCCCCCCTTTGTCACGCGTCACGCTATGTTGCATAATGCATGACGTCACATTTCTTGTTACCCCCCTCCCCTTGTCACACTTTGTCACAATTTCACGAAACCCCTCCCCCCTCGAAGCGTGACATCATTTATGAGTGATCCCTTAACGCGAATATCGCTTAAACTGAATATATTTTGGGTCATATTTATTATTATTGTGTCGTCATAGGCGATGCTAATTATTACAGTCGCATATGCGTTTGAAAAAAAAATCCACTTTCTTAGAAAGAATAGATCCCTTGCTCGATATATTTAAATACTAGCTGACATGCCCGGTGCTGCGCGGGATAAAATTGCATCATTCGCAGGCCAAGTGACGCATGTCCAAAATTCTGTTGCAAATGTATAGGGAAAAAGTTTCTTAAAAAATCCAAGTAGGAGATGGGCAACAGTGCATAAAAATCCTATTTAGCCAGTAAAATTCATTAAAAACCCCGATTGCATTAAAACGGTTGAGAAATTCCTTTTAGACCAAAAATTAGTCCATAAAAATCCACATGCTAACAAAAATTCATAGAAATTGCCATTAGAGTAAGGGAAACAGAAACTCAAATGCACATATGCAGAGGGATGATTGTGAGAAAATGATATCAAGAGCCCGTAAAAATCGCAATTAAAATATCGGCCACAATGCATCTAAAATTTCCCATCAGAAAAAGAGCAGTATTTACTCTTTAAAAATGTCCATCAGATCAAGAACAACTCTCACTGAATAGTACTGCTACAATAAAGAAAACATTCTATAAAGCACCCCATTTCAATAAAGACAACTACTCCTAAACATCCCTAATAGAATAATGACATTAGTCCCAAAAAATATCCATTAGAATAAAGACGTCAGTAACTAAAAGTAGAATACTGACCTTCGAGAACTACTGTTCCTAAAATTTACCGAGCAGTCCATCTTAAATTCCCTATCAAAATAAGGACACCCGTTCCTAAAAATCCCGCTTACAAAATCGTCAACACATTTCCTAAAAATTCAATTAAATAGCACTTTCATAAAATTCGGATAAAAACGAAAGAAAGGAAAGCATTATTTTAAAAGGCATATGCTCCTTTAAATTAAAAAATGTTTAGTACTGAACCAATTCTGACGGGTGAAATTTAAGTTGATAGAAAGACATAACTAAATTCTTCCCAAATGGCGCCAAATAGACAGTACAAAAATTAAATACATGTTACAAAATAAATCACTTGTGTAAAATATGAAATGAATAATCGCTACGTAAAAAAGTTAAAATGAAGCAGAAGATCACCAAATTGCACTAAAATAGTGGAAGAATTTCGCAAATACGCCATGATCCTACAGTGTAAATCATGTATTGAATTAAATGAGAACAATATAATATTGCTAAGGATTACTGGGCGCGGTTTGGAAAAGTTATGAAGCGCAAAATAAAATATTGAGACTAGATGAGTCGCCCGGCGTTGTACGAGCTAATCTCGAGTATTGAAACAAAGTGATGTCACGTGGCACATGTTCAAATCCCCTTAGGAATAAGAAGAACAATCCCAAAGATACCTTAACAGAATAAAGATAACATTTGAAATAAGATCAACATATAATCAAATTACTTGAATATAATCAATTGTTTAAAAATAATAAAGAAGGATAAATTCGCGTACATTTATTTAACGGAGATTCAAATACAGTGATGCCTCATCAAAATGCTAGAAACGTTGATTATTATTATATTTGATTTGTTTAACAATGGCAACTGCATTAATTTGTTTTTTCAGACGGCAACTGTAACAATTGTTGAAACGATGCAACAATGCAAATGAAATAAATCGGTCGTCTTCTGGGTCAAATAAAAGTAAAGTTAATTATCGTGAAAAAATAATTTCAAACTACAGAGAAAAACACTTATAATTTCTTTTCTAGTTAGTTTAGGGGCTTCCAATTTTAGTGCGAAGCGAAAAATTCTTCCTGAAGTAGTTTTTTTACGCACTTTTTAATGGTATCAAACTTGAAAGGATGCGATAATTTCTTTCGATAGAAAGGACTATTTTATGCAATTTTCGGAGCTCCGCTCGAATTGGTCTTAGCGTGAGGATATCTAGCCTATAGCCTTCCTCAATAACTGAGCTATCTAACACTGAAAGAATTTTTCAAATCGGACCAGTAGTTCCTGAGATTAGCGCGTTCAAGCAAACAAACTCTACAGTTTTATAATATTAGTATAGAAGATTAATTAACTAGATGGAGGCGAGTAGAAAGTTATCAACAGTTGTCGAAATTTCATCAATAAAATAATTTTTGAGAAAAAAATAGAACCGACTTCCAAGCAGAACAACTATTAATTGCGCTAAAAAGTAAAAAATAAATTAAATTCTTTAAAAAACATCGATGTGAATTTTAAACATAGTTTTAGAAGTCGGTGCAAAATTAGGATAGATACAATCTTTTGTAATGATTAATCAATTACAAATATAAATTAGCATCAGGGAATTAGCAACAGCGACACATGGTGTAATGGTAATTAGACCCATAATTTTACACCGACTTCTAAAACTATGTTTAAAAGTTACATCGATGTTTTTTAAAGAATTAATTTATTTTTTACTTTTTAGCGCAATTTATAGTTGTTCTGCTTGGAAGTCGGTTCTATTTTTTTCTCAAAAATTATTTTATTTTATTCTTTTTAGTGCAAATATTTTTTCAATAAATACTTTATTTTTCAAAAAAATCCATATAACGGGCAAACCTTCTTTGAATGAATGGCTCTAAAAACTAATCATTTGTATGATAATTCCCGTTTAGAAGTCGATTTTAGCAAACAAACTGATTGGATGTAATTTTTGCTTTAGAGAAGCCTTCAGTCAAACTGTTGCTACAATTGATTTTAATAATACAGCTCAACGGCAACAAACTCGTTTTATTTAACAATGACTTTTATATTTATTAATAGTTTTCCCCAACAAAGAAAAATCAAGCCAAGCCTTTCCAATTAAAATAAAAAAATACTTAATTTTCACCCGTAACGTTTTTTCTAAAAAACAAATGTAGTCAAAGTGATGTGCGACATTTGAGTTAGACGGCCCTTTATCTATTAAAGAAAAAGTCATCAAAATCGGTTCATTTAGTCAAAAGTTATGGATGAAAAACCAAAAAAATGACCCTATTTATGTCCATAACTTTTTTTCTAATTATCGAATATGGTCAAACAAAGGTACGGGACCTATGGGAAACCACCCCCGATCGATTAAAAAAAGAATCATGAAAATCGGTTCATCCGGTGAGAAGTTATGAGTGGACAAACAAACAAAAAAAAGCGACATACATACAATATGAATGTATAACCTCCTCCCTTTGTGAAGTCAGTTAAAAATAAGCGATATCGAAAACTTTCCAACCTAGTTTTACCGAAGAAATAAATATTAAATCTTCAAAAAGAAAGAAGAATCAACATTAAAAATCGCATACAGTTAATAAATCCATAAAATATCTATAAAAATGGAATGAATTTTTAAAATGTTTTTCGCTGATAAAGTGGACACTCTACCATAAGATTTCATGCAATTGTTGAACTGTTACTATACTATTAAATCGCCAAAAAAGGAAGGAGAATCAACCTCAAGGTAAAGTAATTGAAAGTCGTCTGCAGCTCCACAAAATATGTATAAAAATGAAATGAACTTTTAGAATTTGTTTCGCTTATAAAACGGCATAAACAGACCCGGACTGGCTCCCTCAGGAGCCCTAGGGCATGTACTCAAAAGGGGCCCCCTAGAGAAGGTTCTTCTTCGGAAATTTTTTGAAAATTATGTGTCAGGACACTGTTTTTTACCCTTGTTAGGGTCTTATGCGGTAATTAAACTAAAGCGACATTTTTATATTAAATGAGAAAAAAAATCAAAACAGTGTTTTAAAGTTATGCTTGACTAACTGTTTAGTACAATGAAATTTCATGCTATTTTTATTATGTCTCAATTACGTAGAAACTGGAGAAATTATATTATTAAACTATAAAGGGCAATGAGGAAGGAAAAGTCATTAAGTAAGCCAAGAGCACTTACTAAATAGTAAACATCTATTTTTATTAAATGAACAATGTTGCCGTATGCTTCAGTACTGTATGAAATCATTTGAATATAATTTTCATTATATTATAAAACTAAAAATCTGTCCTTCTGAATGATTTTCTAGCTAAATGAAAAGTCAAAATTATGTTTATTAAGAATTTCTTTTTTGAAAGTATGTACATTATCTTAAAAATCAAACATAGATTTGCTATAAGTTAAAATTGAAAAAATATTATTAGCTCGTACTAAAAATAATAAAAAAAATGAACATTTATTTCATTTAAATCACAAGCTTGTTTATCACTCCTTTGATTTTTTTCTGGCAGGAGCAGTTTTTCTACCAAGTTCCAAATGAGCGAGTAATTATTTTGTAAGCACTTAACTGGTTAGTGACTAGAAACAAATCAAGCAAAACATCAATGGTTTTTAAATTTAAACCGTTGACTGATCAAATTCTTTGCTGCCAATTTTGACTTGCAGTCAAAACTTCTAACAGATATGTCATTAAAAACAGTTATGACATTAAACTTATTTTGCTGCATTTTCATCTCCTTCAAAGCTCAAAAACTCATCAACAATAGCTGAAAGAGTTTTCTTGTTGTTTGCAAAGTTTGCTCCACCGTCGTCGCTCATGTTTTTCTTGTAATCTGTCTAGTTTGTCACGAGGCAGTATATTCTATCTTAATTTATTTATCTCATTCCGCCTTCTTGCTAACGCTCATATCGAAGAGACACGGGTCTGCCTTCTAAAATGATACTTGCAAGCACCCCCCTCCCGCCTTTTCCGGAACGGATTCTTTTAAAATTTCACTGTTAGAAATTTCATCATGAAATAACGGTTAAATGACCGGCAGCAGTCTGTCCATCTAATTCACCGTTAAATTTACGATTTGGAACATTTTTCTTAACTTGGTTAAAAAGCCGTCAACACAAAAGTTTACGGTTTTATAACCATTTAAAACTGGTTTCAAAACAAAATTTTCACCGTTTTTGAACCATTTCGAGGCGTAGAAACCGTAAACGAAGCTTGCAGGACTCGAACCCCGAATGCGTAGTGTACAAGTCTTTCTCCCTATCCACTCGCCCACCGTCATCACGTAAAGCGGACGTTTATTTATCAATAAATCTTCTTTTCCAGCAGGCAAACAGCCTTAAAATTGAGATTTCAGTTTTTGATTGGATCCAAATTTATTTTTGGTCTAAATTTACTGTATGTTGACGTAAATCATTTTCCTTGCTGCAAAAATTAAAATACAAACAAACTTCAGCAGCTACAATTGTTTGTTCGCTCATTCGCAAACAGTTTGGGATTCCGATGTCTCCAATTTTTGATTTACGTGTGTATGTGTTTCTATTTAGTATCCACTGCTTAAGCCACTTTTTTTTCTTATTTTTTTTATATACACATGCAGATTTTAACTGATAAATCCGTATTCCTATTTTAAAACAACGCACGACCGGTAAGGTTTCGCAACCAAGATGGACGCCCGATTCTTATTTAGTGCTTGAAAATTACGGTTAGTTAAGCGTTCTTTAGGATAAACAGAGAATAAACGATTTTTTTCGCAATCAGCGGTTTGAGTACCATCTTTTTAATGGTTTTTCAACTGTTGTAATTAAATATGGTAAAATAACAATCAAATAAATGGTTATTTTACTATTTTGTTACGGAAATTTTTAACAGTGTTGTAAAAGAAAAATTATTAGAAGGGAGAAAAACCTTGACTTTTTAAAATATAAATTTTTAAATTTTGGCATTGCGAAATTTGTCGCCCCTTAAAATTGCCTTCCCAGGAGCCCTTGTCTGACACAGGAGCCGGACGACTCATCAACGATGCAACATATTCAGTATAACTCAATTTTGGAGCTTCGATCAGTTTATTCAAATAAATAACTCTATATTAATCGGTTTTAATCATTAGCAAAATAGCCTATCAATGATCAAATCGGAGCGCTGAACTAGGATTTTAATTCTCTCTTTGCAAAAGTTAAATTTTCACAAATAAATATATATATATTTTTTTATTGTATTGTCTTTCTTCTTCTTTTTTTTTTGTGCATTACAGTTGAATATGCCCTTCTTCCTCCAGATCCGGCACTGCCTGCCATCCTTGGAAAATTACTTTCTCATTGTACCTTAGACAACTTGTCGTACAACCTGTCCTGTCCATGTTATTGTCTATCTATTCATACATAAACACCGTGTTTTACAAAGTACTATAAAAAATAAGATTCACCTTTTATTTCTAAGCAATTTAAGAAAAATGTAATTTCTAATACTTAATAATATAGTATATTGCAAAAGGTAAAAACTAAAAGAAGAATTTTTTTACTACTTTATAAAACCAAATTGGCCTTTAAAATAGAAGTCATGCAATGAGTTATTGAGTAGAAGTAAAAATCTTCGTCAAGAGCGCAGTGACAAGTTTGGGGACCCCTGGCGGTAAAATAAATATGAGGCCCCTTAAAATATCCTTGAAAACGTTAATGTGAGTGCCCAGTATTTGAATTACTCATTTTTTCATCCAATTCCTATTCTCTACAATTTGCATGAAACATCATTTATTGCGAGGCCCTACCTGTATCCATGTGGTCTACAGTATGAGGGGAAGGAAATTTGAAATAATGAAGGGGGCCCCCTTGGTTGGCGGCCGCCAAGTCCTCCCACTGGTCTTTGTTTCTCTTCTTGAAATTGACGTATAGGCTGTTATCAAATCCGTTCACGTTTGCAGCTCAGACAAATGAGCAAGCAATATTATTTCATGTTGAAGTGCCCCTCCTAGCTAGTTTTGATTTTACAAGCTCATACAAAGCAAGTCCAACTGGGCCATCGACGACTGTTATGTCTAAAAGTCTTAAAATTTTGTCAGATTGCGAGAGAGAAGCATCCTGGGAAAAAGCGTAATGAAGCAGAGCAAATAGTTATGAAGAAATTACAGATCTGTAAAAATAAGTTCGGATAGAAAATTATTTTGTTCCCCACCCCGTTTGGGGGCCCCCTAGTACGGGGGCGATCGCCGACCAGCCGACCTGGCCAGTCCGGGTCTGGGCATAAACAAAGATAAAATAGCATTTTTTAAATTTTACGTTAACAGAAATCATCTAGTTGGCGACCAAAGTACTATTTATTTTGGCGAAACCACGCAAATTGAGCAGATAAATTCAGAGGTAAGCCTTGCTTTAAAGTTCGAAAACTACTTTAAATGAATATTGTGCGTGTTCTATTTATTCTTTGAACTTCCTAAAGAGATCACCTTGTGCAGTTTTTTACGGGCATTTATATGCTGCAAAAATCGAAAAGGTGAGACATTTCTTCGATGGGATTTTCCTAAAATTGACGGTTTTGCTTAAATTGGAATAACAGAAGAACAAATTCGAATTTACGGAAATACTCTTCGAGGTGCACGAGGACCTGACCCAAGGTACCTGTAACCAAAATTTCGTACTTCTAGACCGTTCCATCTCGGCAGGAGGCGAGCGATACACACACACACATACATACACAAACTCTGTTTTATTTATATAGATTGATTAGTTTTGATTGCATTGGTCTACACTCAAAATCTATTCGAGTAAAAAATAGTTTATTCCTATTCATTTCCACGTGACATAAACAAATTTGACGTTTAAAATGCTTATTTAGCTCTTATTTCCTCGAGAAACAGGAATTAAGGTATCCGCCTACGTTTAAAACATCATTTTCGGTCAAAAAAAAAAGTATCACTTTTTAAAAAACTTCGGTGTAGCAAAATATAACATTTTAGGACTTCAAAAAGGTTTTGTTTTGTCTCTACGTCACTTCAAAAGCAAGTTATAGTAGTTTAAGCTATAAAAATACACTGTTTCTTCCCACTTCTGACGTGTTTTTCTCAGAACTGTTTCCGATGAAAATTGATACTTCAAAGATGATTCCTTAAAAAGTTCATAACATATTTGAATGAAATTCAGCAGAAATGTTTTTATAGTATTCACTAGGGAATGACCTATAATCTTCTGATTTGCATAAATTTTACTGGTTTTGTGCTCATATTTAGCTTTAAAGGTAGTTAAAATCTCGAAAATTCAATATCGAAGCACTATAACTTTTACTGAAAGTAAATAAAGCTAAGATTGTAGGTCATTCCTTAGTATAGTGTATAAGAAATGAAAATCATACAAACAAAGTTTAAGTAGATGCAGTTTTGTAAAAATTGGAGCATTTTTTAAAAAAATGCTATATTTTACTAAAATTTCTTTTTTTTTTCTCAAATTTTGTAAAATATATTTATGCATTCGTTTTTAAAGTGTGTTTTCAATAATTATGATGTTAATTAAATCTAAAAATATAAAGGCTTAAAATATTTTTGTCAATTAAAAAAAAAAAACGTTCTACCGAACGTAGTCTGATACCTTAACTTTCTGATAGGGGAAAAATTTGCAATGTTGATACTCTTTTTTTTTTTGCAAATGAAGGTTGTCAACACTGTCAACAGCTATGTCGCTCAAAATACACTTGTTGGACTCGCATCTCAGACTTCTATCCAAGCAATTGTGGTGCTGTGAGTGACGACCACAGGGAGCACTTCCATCAAGACATTCCAGCAATGGAAAGAAGGTATCAGTGGAAGTGGAACTCCTCTATGCTTGCAGGCTATTGCTAGAAGTAGATTACATATGCAAAAAAAAACAAATTCTCAAAGTGGATAATTGAATAGATAAGGGACCAAAGGTTCCATGTACAAAACCAAGAGCTAACAAAATAATTCTGGTGCGATACTCCTGTTCTTCGACCTCAAACTGGCTGGACGTGGCTATTTGTTTAATGATAGGGACAACTTCAATTTTTTTGCGCAGAACAGTGTTATTAACGAATGCTGATTGCACGCAAGAAAACGAAGAAAAGAACAAAATATTATTTTTAATAGGTAACTGTAGTAATGGTTAGTAGAGAAAATTCAGTTAACCCATCCCCTCCTGATATTAAACAGAAAAATTCTGGTGCAATACCATATCTGGTAATATTCTCGCTCTTCGATCTCAAACTGGTTGGAAGTGACTATTTTTGTTAATAGAAACAACTTCAATTTTTTTGCGCAGAACAGTGTTATTAACGAATGCTGATTGCGTGCAAGAAAACGAAGAAAAGAACAAAATATTATTTTTAATAGGTAACTGTAGTAATGGTTAGTAGAGAAAATTCAGTTAACCCATCCCCTCCTGATATTAAACAGAAAAATTCTGGTGCAATACCATATCTGGTAATATTCTCGCTCTTCGATCTCAAACTGGTTGGAAGTGACTATTTTTGTTAATAGAAACAACTTCAATTTTTTTGCGCAGAACAGTGTTATTAACGAATGCTGATTGCGTGCAAGAAAACGAAGAAAAGAACAAAATATTATTTTTAATAGGTAACTGTAGTAATGGTTAGTAGAGAAAATTCAGTTAACCCATCCTTCCTGATGTTAAACAGAAAAATTCTGGTGCCATAGCATATCTGGTGATATTCTCGCTCTTCGATCTCAAACTGGTTGGAAGTGGCTATTTTTGTTAATAGAAACAACTTTAATTTTGTGTGTGCACCAGTGTTATTAACGAATGCTGAATTTAATGCTTAAAATTATTTCGCTATTTCTAAAATAGTCATGAAAGTATGTAATTAGACCAAAATTTATAATGTTTAAAATTCTTTCACCATTTCTAAAATAGTCATAAAGATAAGCAAGCAGATCTATATCTATTATTTTAATATTTGAAAATTGAAGTTAAACAATACATTAATAAATATTAAATCTCCAAAAAATGTTTCAAGTTACACGGTTTTATTTCAAAAAAACTAAAATGCAGTAACAGCGGTTGAAAACCACGTAGCAAACTTCTGTGATAAATTAAGTTAAATAACATTGTTGCATTATATAAACAAAGCTATCGTTGCCATTAGACAAATAATAATTCTGATCATTTCCTCAGAGCCAAAATGATTATTTTTTCCTAATTAACGTTATAGTAAATTATAAAATGGATGGAATATTGTATTGTCATCGAAGATAGGCTTGTGTGCAAAGTTTGAAGATAATTTATGCAGTAAGAGTGGTCGAAAACCGCGTAACAAACTTCTGTCACAAATCAAGCTAAATATGACCGAATCTAAACAAAGCTATCGTTGCCATTCGACAAATAATAATTCTGATCATTTCCTCAGAGTCGAAATTATTAATTATTTTCCTAATTATCGTTATAATAAATTATAAAATGGATGGAATATTGCATTGCCATCCAAGATAGGCTTGTGTGCAAAGTTTATGCAGTAATAGTAGTCGAAAACCGCATAACAAACTTCCGTGACAAATCAAGATAAATAAAACAGCGTAAAAATGTTGTTACATGCACAACAAAAGACATATGGGCTCAACCTTAAGCGATTTTCGTGTTATATAAAACACACGGAAATTTCTGTAGTTCATTATCTCATCTTAAATGCATTTCATCCGCAATAAAAAAAAGCGATACGAAACACATAAGTGCTCCTATTTTATACTGTTTATATGTCAATCGTAAATTAATTAATATTGAAATATTTCTAGCAAAAGAATAAAAGAATTCGAGTCGAAAACTGTCAGGTACTTTGCAAATCCCACGCGTCTCCGCTCTGACAAATGCTAAGTACATGTCAAGTCCAACGATCGTATTAAAGGGAAAGAACAGGAAAAAGCTCTTCCACTACCTGGTCCTCAGTGGACCACCCTTTTCCAAATCGAACGTTTTATCGTTTTCTCTTCCTATTACTCAAAAAAATCGAACTCTTGATAGATTCCGGACTGAGCTTTAGTAGAGATGAAGAGAGAGAGAGAGAGAGAGAAAAAAATGCGTTAAATTCAATCAGTAACAGTGTTTGTTAATTATTTGCTAATTCGTTCGTTCAGAGAAATCCTTTTGAGAAAACAATCTACTGCTAGTAAAAGAAATAGATTTTCCCCCCTTTTCTGAGGCCACTAATGCAATGCTTCCTTTTCCTTTCATTCAAGTGCAATTATTTCCCATTAGGGGCCGTTCATAAATGACGTCACGCTTTTTTCTCATATATTTGACCCCCTCCCCCCTTTGTCACAATATGTCACACTTCAGCGGATCCCATGCCCCCTTTGTCACGTGTCACGCTATGTTGCATAATGCAGGATGTCACACTTCTTGTTTCCCCTCTCCTCCCCTTGTCACACTTTGTCACAATTTCCCGAACCCCCCCTCGAAGCATGACATCATTTATGAATGATCCCATACCCCCCCTAAAAAGGGGCTTTGGTACAAAAAGCAGAAAGATGAATATTGTATACTAGAAAAACCGGCGGTCATACGAAATGACAGCTGTTTTAGATATTAATAAATACCAATGCAAACAAATGTTCACCTTCCCCCTGACCCTCCCAATTTGCGTTCAATTGTAAACCGTTTCAAAAACAGATGATTGCTAATGCAAACAAATGTTCACCTTCCCCCTGACACGCTCAATTTGCGTTCAGCTGAAAATTCAGTTTAAAATACAATGTCGGAATAAAATCGGGCAAAATACTTAAATGTTCTTACGTACCATGATAATTTAATTAAAACGATGATAACTGCATATATTGTAGAAGTTCACCGTAAGTTCTCTTCCATAAAAAAACGTTTTCATTATAGAAACAATTGTGTAGATGGCACCACGATGCAGTTTTCTCGGAGTAAGAAATTCGGAATAATCTATCGGCGACAAACAGACACTTAAGCGGCTTATCTGTAAGATATAATTGAATTTCACACATATATCTCTATGTATATAAATGTGTGTGTGTTGAAATTCATGTATATATACAATATTGTTCAATAATGTATACATGTGTGTATATTTGAACAATAAAATACAGTGAACAGGAATGTGCCGAAACTCTAAAAGTAACCGCAACAAGAGTAAGACCTGAAATTTAACAATGCATTGTGCATATAAACGAGCATATGGGAAGATCTATCAAAATATAAAATATTAAATATATTCCGGAAACTTAATATACAGTTAAACTGTTTTTACTGACTTTCCTTTGAGAGTTGAAGACTTTTCCGTCATTTCCATATTTTATTTCATTGATGATTTGAGGGCAAAAAGTAAAATAACTCCCCACCAGTGAGCTGCAAAAACGTAATTTCATTCAACTATTCAATCAGAAACATAAATCAGTAAGTTAAATCTCATTACAGTTAAAATAAATAAATAAATAAGAATTAAAAAAAAAGACCAATCTCACCTATAAAAACTTAACCACCTTCAACAGTACCATCTCCCGTGCTTGATATTTAAGTATACTTACAGTATTTAATAACTTTACTTATTTTATATATATTTTTTGAAACTTGAATTTTTTTTCCTACAGCGACATACAAATTTTGACATTTTATGTCTTTTCCCGACCTAATTTAATTTTAAAGTCGTTTTACGAATTGGTGCATGTATGTATGTATATCTATCTCTTTCTCTCTCTCTCTCTATATATATATATATATATGTATATATATATTATAAATAATCAAAAGTTAATAAAGTGAATCAAACTGTGAAAAGGCGCACGAGGCAGCACACTTAAACAGTTGCAAATATATGTATGAAATAGAGAATATATATATAAAAAATTAGTGGGTATGTGAAAAAACAACAATATAAAAGGCTGAACGTGGGAAATCACAAATATAAACATTCAAAATGAAAAAGAGCCTGCTTCTTCATCAGTGGGAGGGAGCAGGAAGCATATATAACGAAATATTGTCATTGCAGGTTTCTGAGAAATCCCAGCATAGCATGTGAGAAAAAAAAAAAAAAAAAATTAACAACAAAAAATATAAGACTGAGAGTTGGAAGTCAAGTGAATAATCAAAATAATTTATCCAGTTATAAAAAGAACAAAAAATTTTTTTATTATTAAAAGAAGTTTCGAGTTTACGTGATACTGACTGAGGCAAAATGTAAAAATAGAAAAAAACATGCTTAAGCCGAAATTTCCCCTCCCAGACCTGCAAAGCAATACGATTAAAATATAGCTTCTAAATCTACTCACCTCCCAAGGCAGGACCAGAAAAGGAAGACATCAACAACTAGCCGAGAAAGAGATATGCCATGTAATGGCTAAGTCCGTCCGTGTCCGTGTGGTTGACCTTGACATTCCGATCTCGCTCACAGACCAACACTTCTTTTAATAATAAAAAAATTTTCTGTTCTTTTTATAACTGGATAAATTATTTTGATTATTCAAATTATTTTGATTATTCACTTGACTTCCAACTCCCAGTCTTATATTTTTTGTTGTTAAATTTTTTTTTTTTTTTTTCTCACATGCTATGCTGGGATTTCTCAGAAACCTGCAATGACAATATTTCGTTATATATGCTTCCTGCTCCCTCCCACTGATGAAGAGGCAGGCTCTTTTTCATTTTGAATGTTTATATTTGTGATTTCCCACGTTCAGCCTTTTATATTGTTGTTTTTTCACATACCCACTAATTTTTTATATATATATTCTCTATTTCATACATATATTATATATATATATATGTATATATATATATTATATATAGAGAGAGACAGTATAAAAAGAAGAACAATATAGCCTAACCATAGTAGCCTGAACAGAATGTTTTTATTTACATTGCCCTCAAAGCCCAATTTAAAGTACACAAGAGAAAATTACTGCTTAGGGACAGCTGCTTGATTAAGCTCTCCAACGCGAAAAAAACTATTAATATTTCCAGACAAGGTAAGGAAAACGTGTTTTTCTTTCTTTGTTTTAAAAGTATCTCATTACAAACTCGAGAAATTAAGCATCTTTTAAAGGAACTAATAAGAGTTTCCTCAGACACTAATTAATGATTTATCACACAAAAGTTCAAACTACAACAGAAGTTCCAAAAATGGATGACTTGAGAAATTTAGTTCTTTCTTTCCTAATTATAGACTCATTTTCGTATTAACTACAATTTAAGTTTACAAAAATGACACTCCTGCTTGTGTTTTTCTTTTGAAGATTCACCGTGTATCACTGAGTCGATAATTATAATCAAAGCTGTTAAATAGCCTCCGGTAAAAGGAACTTATGTGAGCGTCATTTTTTTCTTACAGTTAAATTGAATTCATTTTCATATTGTATTTCATTTTTTTTGTCTCTGAGAATTCACTTTGATTGTAGTATCTGCCAGTAATGGGAATAATACTTTGGAAACACAACTTGGTAATTACATAGCAATTCAATGTATTAGTAAAACTATGAGTTTCAGGATAAGGTCAAGATAATATATAAAATGCCGTAGTAATGATTACTACCCAATTTATACTTGTTAAAATAAAATACAATAATAAAACAATTATTTTTAGATCGGAACGTTTTTACTTAAAATACAAAAATGACTACCAGCAGCAGGCACAGGGCCCAGCTAGGCTGGCCCTAGTTAATTTAACAATCCCTAATGAACCTTCAAGAACCTTCCAAAAAGTTTTTATCCCACTGCAATTAACAGTCGCTTCTAATAAACTATTCCAACTGCTTACAAACCTATTGAAGTAGTCAATTTTTCCTAATTTCGAGATCCAATTTATCTAATTTAAATAACTGAATCATGTACCCTCTAACTCTCCTTTGCTATAGACCAGCGGTTCCCAAACTTTGGTACGCGTACCACTAGTGGTACGTGAAGCCTCTCCAGGTGGTACACGTGCAGGCAAAAAGAGATTAAAATAGAAAAACTCAGGATTGAAGAGCGAATTTGCCCAATTAGAGTTGGGAGCATGTTGGCTCAAAGTTAAAAATGAACTCCCGTTATTGTCAAGAAAAGCATTGCTGTTTTTATTCAGCTCACAACCACATCTTTGTGAAACTGCGTTTTCCAATATGATATTTATCAAAAATAAATATAGAAGCAAATTAAAAGTCAAAAAAATTTTGGTTTAAACTAACTTCTACAGAATGAGATATCACCTCGCTTGTGTCTGCCATGCAGCCAGCAACCTTCTAATTAATCTTTTTAAATTTTTTTTACATGATAGGTATTTTACACGTAAAGACGTACTTCTAATGCTGTTTTGGAAATACGTATTAAAAAAATATTTTATATACTTTATATATTTTATTTTATACATACAACTTTATTTTAATAAACGCTTTTCTCTGCATTAACTATAAAAAATGGTGTGATTGAAAGAACCTAGTCGTTGTAGTATTTTTCTGTAATCTATTACTATTCTATTCTATATAATGAAGTTACATTAGCAGTGGTACGCAAATGGTTTGCAAGAAAAATGGTGGTTACGCGAAAAAAAAGATTGGAAACCGCTTCTCTAGACTATACACATCATAGACTAAATAAATCATTAATGGTTTATTTCCTATGCCTTTTGTCATGTCCGTCACAGCGTTTTTGTTTAATTCCAAGTTACGATATACCGGCATACTAAATACCGGTATCTCGCGTTATTTTGCAATTTCGTAAAACCAATATAATAAAATAACCGTATTTTCGGTATTATAAACACTAATATTTTTTGAATTAAAAACATTTTATTTGAACTTAGTGGATAAGGTAAATAAGGGGAAGTCGCCACACTGAAGAGGTTTTTCGATTAGTACAGTGAAAATTGAAATAACAAGGTCATGAGAAAAAAAAATACACCTTATTTTCCAATGTTCAATTTGTTTCCGAGCATAAGTTAATTCTCTTCTCAGTATGAAAATAAATGAAAAATTTAACGTTAGAAAAAGGCACTCAATTGTGGCATGTTCCCCCATATATATGTGGAAGATACTCTTTTTTTTTTACCACGAAATGTGTATGGAAGCAAGCTGTTGATTTAAATGTGAAATCACAATGTGGTGATAAAGTTTTGGTTTTTTAACACATTGTGTGTGGGACACGTACTAGTACGTTTTCTGACGATTGATACTTGAGCACTAATATACTTGGACACATACTAGTACGGGATAGTGTAACGGCATGGTTTCTTTGTATCGCTTTTAGAGAAAGAAGTAGTAGGCTGGTAAACACATGTTTTGCTATTCTTTGCACAAAATGAAATGGAACAGAGCACCTTTGCAGTGATATACAAAATCACAGCAGACTGCCCATAGCGCTAATTAGTTTTATAACTGCTATTTTCATTTTTTTATAATATAAGAATGATTGTAAATAATATAATTCGAAAAAATAAAACTATATATTCTTACTTGATTTTTCATATTTACGATACTATTATAAATGTATTCACTAAAAATTTTGTTTTTTGTTTACAACAACCATAATATTATATATTTCAGTATAAAATACGAAAAGTTTAAGTAAAAAAATTAAATAATTTTCGATTCATTGAGATTTAACTGAATAACTAAATTTGAGCGCAAAACTCCCAAGCCCGGCACAATTCCGTCGCAATGTACCCGCACATATTGTATTAACATATGTTGTTTGAAAAAGTTGCGGTAGTGTAAATCGAAGTTTGCAGTTCCGTAAAAAGTGTGGTCGCTGCGTAACAGGTGAAAAACTGCAAATTTTTACGACGTTTTCCTCGACGTCTTCGTCGACGTTTACGACTTTTTTATAACTCATAAAGTATCAAATTTTCTATCTAAATAATTATTCTAAACAACGTATTAAAACAACCAGAACTACATCATGCTTTTGCGATTTTAGCCCCTTTTTTTGGTACGTTTTGATGTTTTTGTTCTTTTTTAAAAAAACGTCTAATAACCCTTTTCTGCTTATACCACGTGCTAAAAAATCCCGAATATTGGTACCGTGAAACCTGTGCAAGTTGACTGCTTGCGGTGCAGCACTTTAGTGGTCAACTTAGACAGGTGGTCAACTTACGGAGGGTGAGGTAGAGGGTGAAGGCCTATTTCCATTCCTGAGAAAAGTTCTTAACTTAGACAGGTGGTCAACTTACAAAGGTGGTCAACTTACGGAGGGTGAGGTAGAGGGTGAAGGGTTATTTCCATTCCTGAGAAAAGTGGTTAACTTAGACAGGTGGTCAACTTACAAAGGTGGTCAACTTTACAGGTTTTACTGTATTTTGTTTCTGGTCGGGAATTGCAAACACTGATTCCAAGTACTTTTCTCCACCAGACCCCTACCTGTTAGCCGAGGCCTTAGGATTGCTTATGTACGGGGAGAGGTAGTGGGGTCTACGGATTTTACAAGCACATATCCCCAAATATACATGGTGGTCTTCAGTGGGTATCGAACGCGCGACCTTCCAGGTGGAAGTCCGCCGTGCTAACCACTAGGCTACCACTGCCCACTGATTCAAAGTACTAGATACTAATTTAATAAGCTCTGAAGGGCTTACGCATTCCTCGCACCTATTTAAAATATAATGGGAGAATTTTAGCATAATTCTCTTAATCTCTTAATATTAATCTCTTGGATTCCGATGTAAAGGAATTTTCCTCTATGGAAAAATATGCGCAAACATTGATACCATATTCATATTGTAGGGAAGATTTAACACTCTCAAGAAATCAGGGCTGCCGCAACGTAAATTCGATTAAGAGGGTGTTGAGGTTGATTTTACAGACTGACTCCTAACATTTTTCTGGGTAACAAAAATTTAGTCATGTATAGATACGTATATATCGCTTCTAGAAATGAACAGCGTCATATCTGCAAAACGGACATTTTTCAAGAGAGGCGTTTGAACTTTTTACAATTCGTTTTATTTAATTACCTTATTTGTTTCAAAGATTATCATAATCGATTTTGTTCAGAAAATAGTCATTGTCCCAGTTTTCTCTCACATGATGGATGTTAATGATGTCAAAAAAAAACTATACAAAGTAGTTATTACAGTATTGCACGAAAAGAAAACAGTTGGCCTCGAGCCTTAATTTTTGAGCATTTACTTACGGCAGTATACCCAATATAAAGAGTACAAAAATATGAACAATTTGATATAAAAACCAAAAAAATAAAAAAATAAAAAAGGTTTGTGCAGATATGACACTGTTCATTTTTATAAGCGATATATAAATATATTTTTTACAATGTGCGTGTATATATATATATATAAGAGAGAAAGAGCATGATTGACATATATATGCACTATATTGAAAAGTTTGTCTGCAAAATGCGCTAATTTTTTAACTTACAATTTTATAATCCCAAATGAATTGACAAATTTAGAAATGCTGATTCTTCTTGATATTTCCGACAGGCTGAAAAGCTAGCACACCGCATCGCAAAATGAGTTGATGTTGAAGTGAGCTTCGGACATTGGAAAAGTTATTGAGTGAGCGTCAGAATGAAAACAAATCAGTGGTCATACACGACATACCTACCAAAATATTATTTTTTTTTTCCCTTTGAACGTTTTTACACACACACACACACCTAAATATAAATATCTATGTACCTATGCACTTAATCCTCTTTTTTATTCGATGATTTTTTGAATCTGGAATCAGTTCCAAAAGTCGAAACTGCAGCATTACATCTGAATTTTCCAAGTGAACGAAATCACTTATTGTGATTGTGAAGCGTCATGCTATTTAAGCCACTAAATTTTATTATAGAGTAAGAAGAAACGTACATTTGTATAAGCATGTTGACCTTTTAATTTTTTTTAGTGGAAAACTTTAAAAGTTTGAAGTCCTAAACGAGCCAGTTGATTTTACCTTCTGGACAAATTCTCGGGGGGGGGGGGGGGGGGGCGGAGACACCCCACTCCGCACCCTCCAGTTAGCGACTTCCCTGCAAGAAATAAACGAAAAGCAAAAAGAAAATGAGGTAATGCGAAGCAAAATGCTTATTGCAAATTTCCTGAACGAGTACCTTCATTTCAGTTAGCAGGCAATTATCGGAATTTTATTCAAATACTATATAAATAAAACTACGAAAGCAATAAGCATACATTAGCGAGAGAGACAATATCCTAAGCAGGCGTTTAAAAAAGAGCTTTTGTTCGTTTTAGAAAACTATTCCTTTAAAATAACTATTTTTTTCCTCTTTCAGTTTTAAAACAAAGAATTAATGCATATCATTTAAAATTGACTGAAACAGGAAGAACAAAGACCGGAAACTCCTTTAAAGCTGCTCTTTTATATGTAAATTAACCTTTCAGTATAGATTTGTATTTTCTAACTCTGTGTACGAGGTTGAAAAAAATAATGCTTAGTAACTCCTACTTCCGAAAGTGTTTTTTCCTTTAATATTTGAGATAAACTTAAAACGCATTTCCCTAGGAACAATCTTTGCTTAAAATAATGCAAATTCAGAAGCGTTTAGCGAAAGTAGGTTACTGAGCTTAATTCAGTAAGTTACAATAACTGAATAAAGAAATTGTAGGTGAATGAAGTAATATCAATTATAAAAGATGTTAAATTGTTAGGAATTCCAAATCACGTTAATATAATTATATATATTATAGAAATTGTAAATCATGTAAATTATAAATATTATAGAAATTCTAAATTAAAAAAATAAAATTATACATGTTATAGAAATTCAAAATCATGTAAGTATAATTATACATATTATAGTACTTCTAAATCATGTAAACATAAATATACATATTATAGAAATTCTAAATCATGTAAGCATAACTATACATATTATAGAAATTCTAAATCATGTAATCAGCATTATATATGATACAGAAATTCTACATCATATAAATAGCGTTGCTTACATAGAAAGTCTAAATCATTTAATTAGCGTTACATGCATACAGAAATTCTAAATCAAGTAATTAGCGTTATATATAAACAGAAATTCTAAATCATGTAATTAGCGTTACATATAAACAGAAATCCTAAATCATGTAATTAGCGTTACATATAAGCAGAAATTCTAAATCATGTAATTAGCGCTACATATAAACATAAATTACAAATCATGAAATTGTTACAAGTACATAAATTCTAACCGTGTAATTAGCGTTACATATGCAGAAATTTTAAATCATGTAATTAGAGTTGGACGAATAGAAAGTCTAAATCATGTAATCAGCGTTACATACATAGAAAGCCTAAATCAAGTAATCAGCGTTACTTACATAGAAAGCCTAAAACATTTAATCAGCGTTACGTACATATAAAGACTAAATCATATACTTAGCGTTGCATTCATAGAAAGTCTAAATCGTGTAATCAGCATTACCTATAAACAGAAACTTTACATCATGTAATTAGCGTTCATAGAAAGTCTAAATCGTGTAATCAGCATTATATACAAACATAAATTCTAAATCGTGTAATAAGCATTACATGCTTTCGTGACCAAAACACGTAGAATTTCGAATTGTTACGATTTAAGGTTGTTCTGAATATATGTAATAATTATCTGCAAAATGGACAATAATTCCAAAACAAAAATCATTAATAAAATTATGTGAGATTACGCTTTTTTTCTACATTTTTAAAGTTTCTTTACATTTGCTTGCTACATGTTGAAAAACGTGGAAAACAGAACCGCATGCAAAGTGTTAATAGAGCGCACTGCTTAAATTTATATATTCACTAAAAATTCTCTTAAAAAACTAATCAAACAGGCTGTTGCCAAACCGAAAGTGCAAATTTATATATTCACTAAAAATTCGGTTAAAAAACTAATCAAGAGGGGTGTTGCCAAACCGAAAGTGCAAATTTATATATTCACTAAAAATTTGTTTAAAAAACTAATCACGAAAGGTGTTGCCAACCCGAAAGTTCGCTAAATGGAGAATTTTTTATTTCATGTCTTTACAAAACAATGTTTTGTTCCTGGTGTATTATTTAGGCGGCTTTAACAGCTGTATGGGGGGGGAAAAAGCTTAAAAAGTGAGGATAAATACTTATTGTTTAAATCCGTAGCGAAGATAAAGCAAGCATGACTGTTTTTTCTGTTCCCCCTCCAGTAAAAGATAACGCTAGAGCGCATCCAACGATAGAAGCAATTTGCTTCTTACTCCCGTCGCACACAGAACGTTTTCCAACTACCGGCAAATCGCTCGCAGCGAAAAATAATGATAGTAATTCAAGATCAAAACTGAGTTCTGTTCAGATAAAATTAGAAAGCAGCACGAAGTGCTACAATGAGAACGATATATTTTCCCGAGAAGAGTTGTTTTTGTGATCCCGCTTCGAGATAATAAATATTGATTGAGATAAAGTTTAAAGGAAAAAAATGCTAAAAAGCAATAAAGTTCCCCGCTTCCCGTTTATAGATCATTTCTTATCAGTAAACCAATATGTTCGATCACGTGAGATGAAGAATGCAATATTTTTGGCTGAGTAAAATTAGGCTTAGCTATTTTTCATGAGTGGCAACAGTATTATCGTCATGAATTGGATAAAGCTTAAAACGTTTGCTCAAACACTTAAGGAGTGTTATTACAAAAGAGAGGGTAAGGTCCGTAATGGTGTCTAAGGTAAAACCTGGTGAGATCGTGAAGTCGGAGAGATGGCGCACTTGAATTTTTGGAAGGAAAGGGAAGTGTAAGCTCACTGCGATTCCAGGTAGTTGTACAGCCTCAACAACAGTGTCTACTCGAATTCATAAGTTTTTTCTCTGAAAGTGTATGCTACAATGTCGTTTTTAGTGTTTCCTTTCCAAATATAAGGGAATTGACGCTTCATTACTGTTCCTCTTGGGTTTTCAATGTGATGCGACTACTACAAGATACTTGTTAAGCAAACGATTTTTCAGCTGTTATGGCAATTTAACTGCAGTTATTATTATTAAAATCAACTTATTATCGAAAGCCATCCATGCCATGTGCGCAATCTCACCCGCCCTATAAAAAGAGAAGCGAAAAATAGCCGTCATGGCTTTATTCTTGTTGGCGTTTTAAATTACGGCATAGCAAGGAAATAGTGACGGGAATGCATACATTAGGAATGTAGTCTATAATATGCACTAAAAGTCTGGCAAAAAATTAACGTTTCAATGTTTTTTATTGTGTTTACCAATTGTATGTCATCTCTACTAGCTTTACTTTATTCTAAATTTATAATTTGGTCATCTTTACATTCTCAATTTAACAGCAATGTTAAGGTTTTAACTGCACTTTCGATTTTTAGCCCCGTAATATCATTAAAAAAGTGTCATCCCCGTCTGATCGAGTCTTTTCATATTCTATAGTAACCTCCAATCTTACTGACCTCACAGCCATTCCATACTTTTCACAGGCACTATTTTCTTTTATTTCATAATTTTCTCTTTCACTTTCCTTTTTTCGTGTTTGCTTATTATATGCATCGTTGGTAGATAGCGTTACTTGTTTGACTTTGTCTTTGGCGGGCTTTTTCGCTTTTGGCGGAGTTATTCTCTTTGACGGGAATTTCGCCATGTAGTATTCGCTTCACGTGACCACTTCTTTCTTGCAATGAAAAAGGAATTCCTGGTAGTACGTAAGCACGTGTCTGCACTTTGCACTGCTATTTCGTGCTGAATGACGTTGCTTTTCGTCTTATTGTATTCTCAGTTTGCTTCATCACCTTTTTCGACAGCCTGCACATGTGAACCAAGTTAATATTACTAACTATTTTTGAAAAATATCTCGAACGATATAACAATTGGCCCTGTTACCATGTACTCCCTACATTAAATTAAACAATGCATATCACGCGAGGAAAAAAAGATAGTTGTACTAGTACATAAAACTACATTATTTACATATCTATTTTGTGAGGTTTTTATGTTAATTGGGCATATCTTACAACGCTATTTTATCAAGCTCTTTATTCAAACTAATGTTGCGGATTATCTACATGAATATTACCTTTTTCTCATTTTTAACCGACTTCACAAAGAAATTAGGTTATACATTCATATTGTATGTATGTCGTTTTCATTTCATTTGTTACCAGCATTGATAACCGTTTATTTCGTTTTCTTTCGGTTTTAACACGGTTCATGCTATTAAAATTCGTGTAAAGAATTTTTGCCATGATTAATAACTTGAGAATTTTTTTTTTTACGTTTTACAATAATGCGTTGAAAAACTAAATCATAAGAATAATAACATAGTAATTGTAGGCAGAGTAAAAAGAAAAACAAACAAGTTTAACAATAAAAGTAATTTACGATAATAGACTAACAAAAGAAATAATCTAAAGCCCTTGGTACATTAAAAAGACAGTTAGGCGTTCGACAACAGCGCAAAGGTTTCTGGGAGGAAAGGAATAAGTCATCACTGACATGCGCATTAGACATATAAGACAGAGAGCGAAATTAGTATTGAGTTCTAAGAGGAATCCTTATTATTATATTTGATTAAAACTTATTTCCAGAAAAAAAAAAAAATCATAAGAAATAACTTCCAGCAGGTTGAAAATGCTAAATATGGGTCCATTATTTTCAGGGTTATTCGATAAACATATGCGTAATAAAACCCAATATGGCGGAGTTTTACCAAATTTTCAACACGAATTTTTGAGTTTTGGGGATCACGTGTGGACGATATTCTCCGAAACAATAGAATCTCATTTCGTGACGTTCCAGCATGTTGTCCAGTTTTGCCCAATAACCGATACGTACAAAAAAAAAAAAAAAAAATACTGAATACGCTTGTTTCGGGGTTAAAAAGAACTTTTTGTCAATGCATAAAGTTTTGAGCTTCGAGATGTAAACATATTTTATCTTACTGATTCCTCAAAACTCAGTTTTATTCACTAATGAAGGAGTTTTGTGTATTCCCGAAATACATGTAAGCAATAATGTGTGTCTGTGTTATGAATAGTTAAATGGTTTGCATTTGTACACAAAAATGTACAGGTTTTACTATGCTTATTAGTACGTTTATATAACTTTGCTTCATGAAAAATACGTCAGAGTAATTATTTTTTCCGGATTGAATATCTAATTGTAAAATATAAACAAAAATACTCAATCAAAATGTTTTCCTTAAAAATAACTATTTAGAGATTTATTAACTGAAAACATTTTATTTAAATTTGAGATCGTGGTGGGAAGTACTAGGACTTCAAATAACGGGAGAATTTTATTCCAATTCGATTCTATTTTCAAAGTTTTTTTAAAATAACATACGCAGGTAAAGGAAAGAAAGAACTTCCACTATTGCTTTTTAACGTCTACAAATATTAGATTTCACTCCTACCCGAAAGAATTCCGTTTGATAACTAAGCTAGAAAACCAAATGGAAAAACACTTAGTCGTTCAGGAACGTCTGAATAAAAGGAAGAGCGTTTGCATGTTCGCTTCTTTAAATATTTCTGGCACTTAAAATCACTTTACGAAGAGTCACATGAAAAAAGTTATTGAACAAAACACACGGAATCCGCTGAAAGTTACAGAAAGATGAAGAATTTTTAAAAACATATTTAAAGTAACGTCTTGATCGAGTTGGATTGGATAAAATGGAGAATAAGTGGTTGTAAAATCGCAACGAGATTTTTTTTGGCGGCAGAGGATAATAAACAGCTATCATGTACATAAACATCTATCTACCTCTTTGATATATGTAGCTATCATTCATATCTATTTCATTACGTGTTTAAAACGTTTCTGTCCTTCTAGAATAAGCATCTGTTAATACAGATACTACTTATTTTATATTATTTATTTATTTATTTTTAGATTTTATGTGTTAAAATTATTTGTCCATTAAAACCAAAAAAAAAGTTTTTTTTTTTACTAGAACCTTATCAAAGATGTCTGTGAACGTTGATTTTTTTAGTCAATTTTTACCACATCAATTACTAAACTAGTTACCATGTCACTCGAAAAAATTATTTAAAGCCAATTTAGATCATTACTAATTATTAAATACGTGATGATGGTATTAGCCTTTATTATATTCTACCGTCTGAATTTAGCTTATAATTATTGTTAAAAATTTCTCAATAATTCATCGCATGTCGAAACCTTAGAAACATGCTTTGTCATAATCAAAAGTTATGACTTAAACGTCTCAAATAGTATAAGCAGAAAGCATTTAATTCAGTGAGAAGCAAAGGGATGTAAGTGACTAAAATATGATTCTGAGAAAAACGCGTTCAAAGTTTGGATCTTATAGGACCTTTAATGTTATTATTTTTCTAAATCATGTCGGGGAGCAGCACCTGTCCGGGCCACCCCTAACATTTCTTGCCGCAATATAGAATAGTGCTCTCCCTATCATTTGCAGTATTTATCTCCAAATTTTCAATTTTGTCACTTACATCCCTTTGCTTCTAAGTGCCTCATTTCATCTAAATCATACACAATAAATGGCAGATAAACCAATTATGTATAAACAAGAAGTTCCGTCTAGAACTATACGAGCCTACTTTCCCGTATACACCAAATTCAAATTTATAATCTAGCTATCTCTTTCTCTCTCTTTCTTATTTATCTTTAGTTCTAATTATTGAAAATATACCTTTTTCAACGGATAATACATATTCATTCACTCACTCATTTATTCTTTCATTTATTCAGCCATGCATTTATTCATTCATTCGTTACCTCATTCAAGTGTTTATTCATTCATTTACGCATTCATATATTTATTCACTCATTTATTTATATTTTCATTTATTCAATAATTTATTCATTCATTCTTTTCCTCATTCATTTATTCATTGATTTATTCTTTCACTCTTTCATTTATTCATTCATTCATGATTTCACTCATTGAGTCACTGAGAAATATCCTTGAAAATCCCAATCAAAAAATTTCATAGCAAAATAGGCTCGTAAGTTCTGGATAAACTTTCTATTTCTACATGTTCTACGTTATAAGAGCTTTCCGATAAAGTTTGTTCCAAGCAAATCGGTCCGTTAGATCAGGATTTATATAAGGTTGAAATTTCCCCGTAAGCTCTGTGTTAATTTTTTGAACTGTTCAAATATGAACAAAAACTGTTCAAATCAATATTTCACGCCGATAACTCCTTTCAATAAGCTTGCAATAGGAACTTGGCTCTTGTGCCCAGAGTTTACAGAATTTGCTTCAATTTTGTCCATAGGCGCTAATGTTAAAATTTTTTGAACTGTTCAAAAATTGAAAAAAAAATTGTTCAAATCAAAAAGTGAAATATAGAAATGAGATGTCCTCGCCGAGATCTTTCGAATGCAAAAAGAATTTTTCCAATCGGACAATTCGTTCAAAAGTTATTAGGGGGGGACCGACCGACAGACCGACAGACAGACAGACCGACAGACAGACAGACAGACAGACAGACCGACAGACAGACAGACAGACAGACCGACCGACAGACACACTTTTTCCCCATCTCAATACCCTACTTTCAAATTTTTTATTTTTCAATCTTTATTTAATTACTTCACTTATTTTTGACTTTTCTTGATTTTTAACGATATTTTCACGATACATTAAGCCTTCTTTCATGCTTTATTATTATTTTTTTTTACTTTTACGGGAAAGTAGGCTAAAAAGGATGGATTTATTACTATGAACAACTGTAGTACTCTATCGCTCATTACATAACCCTAACTATTTCTTAAAAATCTCTCGAGCGATATAACAATTGGCCCTGTTGCCATGTAATTCCTGCATTAACATAAACAATACATATCACGCTAGGAAAAAATATAGTTGTACTAGTACATAAAGTACATTATTTTACAATTACACTATCCAAAGGTTACTTTGAAAACCTTATTGTATTTTCAACACAATAACTGGACTCATAAATGTGTAATGCATCATACATTTTGAAGAATTTGTAGCGCAAAATTATCAGCTGGAATGAATTCATTTCATTACAATTATGACGTAGGCAAAACGAGTGTCTTTTTATGTTTAATCTACCACTTCCACCAGAAAAATATGTGTACACTGATACACAGTCCTGTACATGAATATTTAGCATTATACTAATTTAAACCAGCACGACACTAATTCTTTTGACTGGACGTTTCCGACCTAACTTTTATTTGGTCTTAATTCATATTGCGATCAAATTTGGATCTACACAGTTCACATTTATTGCTATTGCGCTAAGGACAATCTTGAAACGTTCACAAGTTCATTACTCAAAATTTAACTTAGAATATAGTAAAATTAAGCGTTAACTGTCAAAATACTTAAACTCCAAAAAAACATTAAACAGTTTAAAACTCAACAACTTTAAATAAATAACAGAGACATAATAAAATTAGACAAAATCAAAATAAACTTTTAAACGTGCGCCGCGGGTAACAACCAACCTACGCGGGCACACGATTGCTGTATAACAAAAAGAGAGAGAGAGAGTGAAAAAAAAAAAAAAGATTTCACACTTGGTATTTATACTGTTTTTCGCACAGTCAAGCACTGATGCCACAAAGCTTTAGAAAGTTTGATAACGATGCATAATAACACGTTGCATAATAACGATGCATAACAACAGGTTGCCACAAATATACTATGAACTATATTAAAACTCAAAATATTAAAACTCAAAAGAATATTATAAAATATAAAATAAAAATAAAAATTAAAAACGCCAAAACTCACTTTTAAGATAAAGCCAATCTTCTCAAATCAAGCGCAATAGATAGAACAAAAAAGGAATATTAGGGGATAAAACTCTTTTTTTTTCTCATCTACAAATATTAGATTTCACTTCCGTCTAAAGGAATTTTATTTGATTTCGAGGTTCTGAGAGATAAAACAAAAATTCATGGCGTTCCACAATTGTCTGAATAAAGGAAAGAGCTTTTCCATGTTCGCGTCTTTAAATACGATCGCTGGCGGTGAAAAGTACTTAGCCGTGTTGCCAATCTTGTCAAAACAAAAGTAATATTTAAGACAATTTATGCTGCTTCTCCTTTTAGGTAAGGAAAACAAAATCGACCTTTGCACAATAAAGAACAGCAATTGACTTTGAACAGAAAGTATCTGCAATAATTTTATGGAATAAAACTCGCAGTTAAATATATGAAGAGGCAAAATGAATATTTTAAAGAATTACATATTTATAAATGAGAACTTACTGAAATGATTACGCCGCCTGAGGGATGGGTGAAAAAACTTCTTGACATGCATGCTGTTTCATGCATGGAATATTTGTGGAAATACATACATGTGCATGAGAGCATCACGTGGTTTCAGAAGGTCATTTTTCATGCTATTATGACATTTGGAACAAAAAAAACTATAAAATACATTTACATTAGGCATTCAATGTAAAAAAACTGTATAACATAATTAATTTAAACAATAGTAGGGAACTATACTGCTTTTTTTGGCATCTATTTTTTTATCTGAAAAATGTGGTCCAGAAACTCATAAATATTCATAAAACTTCAATGAAATGATGAAAAAGTCCTTTGGTCTTTTTATTTTAATATTTTTTATGAGACGAATGGTTAACTCGATTTTACTTCCTTTAGCCCCGAGCAAAATTAATTCCTCTATCCATCTACTGTATTATGATGAGCAGCATTTTTTAAAATGCCCATTATATATATATATATATAAATATATATATATAAAGCCGGGTTGTGGACGGAGTCGTGCTGGTTTTGTAATATAGGATTCCGAGGCGGAGTCTCATAAAAATGTGCGGAATGTTCTTTACATTCCTAATACATACTTGTAAAGGAGCAGGAGTTCTAAAATTCCAGGAGTCAGGAGTTGGAATTCTACAGTCGGTCCTTTTCTCCACCGACTCCGCAGCTCTGATATTAACAAATTTAAACGAAGTGAATATTTATGCAATAGCGGGTAATATTTCAAATTTCTTTACTTCATTTTTTTCACATTCTTACATAAATTGAGAAAATCGATAAATGCTAAAAAATGCAGCAATTAGTTGTGTCTTGAATCTTTGTAATTTAAAAGCATTTTTAAACAAAAGGAATATATAAATACAAATACAAAAGCGACGACCAGCAAAGGTACAGGACCCACCTCGGATGCTCGTAGTCAAATTAACAATCCCCAATGAACATCAAGAGCCTTCTTGGTAAACTATTCCAACCGCCTACAACCTGATTGCAGTAGACATTTTTCCTAATTTAAAGATTAGCCTGAGATTTGAAATGCTTAAAACAATGACCTCTAGCTCTATCTACAGTGCATAACTGCCAGCCCGTCAACATTTCCCGTTTAAATGAATTTAAACAACTGAATCATGTCCCTTCTGACTCTCCTTTGCTTTAGACTATACATATTGAACCTTTTAAGCTTAAGCTTTCGGATTCCAGAAGTTATAACATTATATCCTGTAGCGCAGTAGAGAATCAGATTTCAAAAAATATCTTCATTGCCTTTGCTTTTGCCTTTTTTCAAATGAATAAAGTTAATACTGCTAAGAAACTTAAACATTTATTGTTTTAGAGGGAAAAAATAAATGTTTTTTTTAAAAACACTATAAATCTTTCTGATTTTGGACTCAGTTCGGCAAAATATTTATGTCTTCACACTGCATGACATATTTTAATATCCTCTCTTATCACTGCTGAGTTGACTTCAAGCCCTTTTTTTCTTAAGTTGTTTATTAATTAAATTTACCCCACGATAAATTAAACCGTTGACACTTATTGCTAGAAAAAGTGAAATTCTTATGACACTGATGTGTCGCTTTAATCATTTGCTACTTTATCATTCTTTTGGAAGTTGGTGCAAAAAACATTTAATTATGATGTTGATATTAATGAAGAAATAAATATTTAAGAAGGATTTTAATTTTATAAGACACGTGTGACAAGATTTTGAGAGAAAAAAAAGAATGTATTTCAGATAAAGTTAAATACCGCTAGAAAGTCATATGTTCTAAGTGATTAAGGAACAATGAGAATAATACATTTATTTGTTTAATTCGTGTTTGTGAATACATCAGGGCTCGTAAAATCTTTAAAATTTTACATGCCCAGTTGGGCATGTTTATCTAAAAAATACATGCCCGAACACTTTTACATGCCCAGAGGTTGTTTTAACCACTTCAGACCCCAAGCCTAAGCACAAACAATTTTGACACAATTTTTTGCTTCTCTGATTTAAAAACTGATTGCAAAACAAAATAACTAAAAAACATTTTTTAAAATTTAAATTAATAATTAGTTTAAATAATAATTAATCCCCAATTTCCATGTTTTCCATGTTTAAAAAGAACTAAACTATCTGTTGAATAAGTTCAAAAACAATTGGGTGTTTTAGCTTTCAAATTGCACAAACAGTTTGGAACGAAGAGGTTATAACACAACAATAGAAACATTTGAGTATGTCATATAGCATTAATCAGACAAAAAATTAAAATAACATAATTATTTTAACGTTGAACTAAATCAATAAAAGATTAAATTACAAACAAAACATTACATAAGTCGTTACAAGTCAAACTTTGCAAAATTTAAATTTTATTACCAATTTTATTGTTAACATGCATATCCGTCAACATGTCAATTTTGAGCTCCGGTAAGGATGCGGTGATTTTTCAATAAAATACGAAATAATAAAGTTTCGGAAAGAAATATTTTATTTAAAAAATTACATGACCTGCCGGGCATGTAAGTGTAGAAGATTCATGCCCGATTGGAATTTTTACGTGCCCCGGGCATGTCGGACACTATAATTTTTGACCAATGGCATACATATATCATGCAATTTTATAATTTTATATATTTTTACTCGTGTAAATACTGCCTGCGTTTCTCAAAATATTATATATATATATGTTACCGTTAAAGTATATAATGCAGTTATTTCATAGAATACCTAGTTATTCCATGAAATAACTGATCGTGTCCGTTAAAGTGTGTAATATGTTATTAATTTGACACTTTAACTAGTTATTCTATGAAATAACTAGGTATTCTATAAATTAACTAATGATAGACAATTAAAATGAAAAGAAGCAATTTGTCTAATTTATGCAGCGTATAAATGGTATTTATGGAAGCGTACCATGAAATCATTTGTTACAACAAGGATTACTGAAATGACACTTGGAATTACAAAGAACATTATTTCTAAGACAAAAATATTTTTTGTTGACACACTGGGTTCTACACGAACATTTTAAAATCCCTGACCAGTACCTAAACTTTGAGCTGTAGCAACCGACAGGAGCGATATTTCTACATCCGGTACTTCTTCGATTTTAATTAATTTTTGTCTTTGTCGTGCGAGATATATGATATAGATTATTTTACACTTTAACGGGCTGCAAATCGTTATTCTATGAAATAACTAGTTAAACCATGAAATACAAGAGAGTTTTACACTTTAACGGACATGACCAGTTATTTAATGGAATAACTAGGTATTCTATAAAATAACGGATTTCACACTTTAACGGTAACATATATATAAAGAAGCATGGAGAGAAATTTCTCTTATGTGCCAAATTTGACATTTGAAATCAGAAATTGGTTTGAAAAGCCAATATTGTTTTACTTATAAATCGAATTATTTCGCGGATTCGAAATAGAATTACGAGTCAAGAAAAAAATACAATATTTTAAGAAAATTTAGAAAAAAAGGCTTTTGTTTTCTTTTACGAACTTTTCTGCTCACATTTGTTTTGCTTTTTGAAAGCTCCGAAACTGTCAGATTTTACTTCAAAAATATCTGGCGAAGGTGTAGTTCTCATTCAGAAAGAATATTTTTAGTTATCTAAAACGTGTTTGATTTTCCTTCAAGAAAACTCATATTATAAAAAAAAATTAAAATAAAACAATAGGAAGCTTTCGGGAAAGATTTTTGACTTTTTTTTCATAACTTGTATTTTCTTGTTGTCAAGAGTAGGGTAAAATAAATCATTAAAGGGCCATGTTCATAATTAAGACAATGTTTCAACCGAAATGTGAAAAGATAGAAAAGATAAATTTCATTAATGAAAAGTACTCGCATTCAAATAGAAAATATTTATAAGTCAATTTTATGCTAAAAAAATCTTATAAACAATAAAAAATTATGTGCAGAAGGAGATGCAGAAGTGAATTAATGTTGTATGCAAAAGGAATAAAAATGCTCATAATAAAAAAAATCAAATAAATTAAAATGTCGCAGTGAATTAGAATTTACAATTAGTTATTTCACTATATAAACCAATCACACAATTTCAACCTGTAAGTCTTACTGTAGGAGTTAGGGGGTCTTTAAAAAATTATTTTTAATACTTTTTGCAGCGCTTTAAAAAGTTTAAACTGGAGACTTGGACTTCATAACTTTTTCATAATTACTGACAATATAACCACTGATGTTAAATACCAGTATGGGAAAAGTCACATAAGACGTAGTTATGAATGAATATTAAGATGGTGGGAACTAAATATGGGGTAGAGAGTGATTGTAATAGGTGGTGCTTCATATTTGGAAGAGCTTATCTGGATTTCTATTTTTACGATTGAATACTTTTTTTTTAATATTTTCGAAACAAAGAGGATGTAATATTTTTGATTCTTAATTTCTTCATTATATTACGTATTCTAAAAGGGGAAGGAATTCTCTACGTCCTTCAACTTCATCTTCTTCAGAATTTTCTTCTTTGTTAGAAGATGATGATTGGGGAAGTGAAAGCGAATTTTCATTTTAGTGTTTCCCTTTTGTTACTGAAGAACTTAACCAGTACATTATCTATTTATGGAAGCTGTGTTAGACTATCTCTAGTAGAATCTAATTTTATTGCTATATTTTTAACTGAAAATTAAGAAAATATGCTGCTCCATAATGGGGAAAACGTAACTCATATTGGGAGTAATATTTGGAATTGTCTAAAAATACATCACAAAACTAAGATTCCTCATTTAACAAGCTGAAAGTCAAATAAATTTAATCATAGAAATCTATATTTTTTATAAGCGTAAAAGTACTATTTAACTGATATTGGTGGGATCTGTATGAGGCCAAACCGAAAGTTACCCCATATCCCAGGATACTTTCCTCTATACATTATTTTTGTGCATGAAAAATAGTTTCATTGTTCAGCCGGCTTTCCCTGCTTTAATTTTTTTGTTTGTAAAAAAATGTACTAATTTGTTTCCGCTGCAGAAACATGTCTTCGCCAATTTCTTTATAACTTCTTAATATTTTTAAAAATATTTTTGCGAACATCGCAACCCTTTTTTAGTAGGATTACGTTAGTCTTCCTACTACTAAAAACACTAAAACAGTGGCAAGCCATCCCTTTTGGGGGCCATGGTTTACTGTGCCCATCCCAATTTCGAGACCGAGGGTCCTGGGGTGCAGAAGCAGAAGTTTCGGTCAAGTGGTTGGCCTGACGCGGAACCCCCAGTGCTTAGTTCCCTAGCATGTTTGGTCCCCATTTTATCGACCCCACTGCAGGGATGAAAGGCTGAGTCGACCCTGCCCAGCCCGGGAATCGACCCCCAGACCTGTAGCATGGTAGCACAGAAGGCTACCACTCAGCCACTGGGCTGCTCTTCCTCCTAGACAGCAATTATATTTGAACGTTATAGAATACTATAACGTTTAAATATAATTTGACGATACTCCACAGCTAAAAGAAGTTATTTTTACTTACCTTTAGCTAAAAAAAAACTGAGCTATACTAATATCTATAGTTGATACAAAAATCAAAATGACAATTGATGTTCTACTAAGATCAAAATTGCACAAGTTAGTTTTGCTCTCCTCTAAAAGGAGTAATTTGATTGGATTATAGATTTCGATTGTCCGCGTGACGTAAGGGATATTAATGACTTATAAAGGGCAAGCAAAATGTCACGATTTTCATCAAACGCTGAAGCAATAAGACACATAAGTTGCATAAGATATATATCACCTGAATAAACAATGTTGCATAAACCATCAGTGCTTTCTATTGATTTTAGGGCAGTATATTTTCCGAAATGTCACTTTTGACACCATCAATCAAATTGTGAGCAATAAAATCTGGAACGCAATTATCAATGGAGAATAAAAATCATCGATGTAAAATTATAAATCGTCAAGGACTACAATAAAATGCTCAGAATATTACCCAAGGTTGTCTTTCATTGGATTTAGTTTACCTTTTATACATAAAATATGTATTACTTTTCGAAATATTTATAGAAAGCTGTGCAATGTGTATTTAAACCGCATATTCATGGCTTTATTATAATGATTAGTCGAAAAATTGTTATCTCAAGTAATTAAAATGTTCAGGGATTTCTCTCGCATCATTGACAGCAAAGTAACTGCCCATGATGTTAACTCATGCACACGATTTAGCATCGTAAATTACGCGAAAACAAATACGCAACGCATTATTTCTTATCATTGTGTTAACTTATGTACCAATTAGAATGACATTTAATTTTTTGCATAATGCATCAGTAACTTTGCTATATTATTTAAAACATTTATCAGTTATGGTGCATTCAGATCAAAGACAGCAACGATCGGTGACAACAACGAAGTATTTCAGCGTGCGTCATTCGTTCTACATAATTCATAACCACGATCTCGAACTAACTGATTGACATCTTTCACTAAGTCATGAAAAGTGATTTTTAACAATATGACACCGTGTTTCTGATAGCGCTCTGAAACAGATAAATCATGCTATTACTTTGATAATTACAGCGACTACCTCACGACAGATTCAATATGTCAGCATCGCTCTTGGACTCAGCGTGATTCAACTCTTGGACTCAGCGTGATTCAACTCCCGCGTAAATATTTAAGACTAGCGGCACCCACACGGCCATGCCCTTGTTAGAAAATTAACAGCATGAAAACCCATTCTGAAATGAAATAACATATTTGCTTCTCTGTAAAAAAAAAAAAAAAAAAAAAAAAAAAAAAAAAAACGAATATACACTATGGCTGTATTAAAAAAAAAATCCTGCTTTTAAAATTAGGTTTTAAAATTAAATTTAGTTATGATAATATAATTGTTTTTTTCGTAATTTGTGAAACTTTCACTAAAGTTAAACACTTCCAATTCGTTTTTTAGCCTACTTTCCCGTAAAAGTAAAAAGATTTATTATAAAGCATGAAAGAAGGCTTAATGTATGGTGAAAATCTAGTTAGAAATCAAGAAAAGTCAAAAATAAGTTAAGTAATTAAATAAAGATTGATAAATAGCAAATTTGAAAGTAGGGTTTTGAGATAGAGGAAAAAGTGTGTCTGTCGGTCTGTCTGTCTGCCGGTCTGTCGGTCGGTCTATCCCCCCCCCCCCTAATAACTTTTGAACGAATTGTCCGATTCAAAAAATTCTTTTTGCATTCGAAAGATCTCGGCGAGGAATATATTTCACTTTTTGATTTGAACAATTTTTTGCTCAAATATGAACAGTTCAAAAAATTTTAACATTAGCGCCTATAGGTGAAAATGAAGCAAATTATGTAAACTCTGGGTACAAGATATAAGTTCCCATGAACAAGCTCACTGGAAGAAGTTCTTGGCTTGAAATATTGATTTGAACAATTTTTGTTCATTTTTGAACAGTTAAAAAAAAAAAAAAAAACATTTACATTCCGCCTACGGGAAAATTTCAATCCTATATCAATCCTGATCTTACGGACCGATTTGCTTAGAACAAACTTTATCGGAAAGCTCTTATGACGTAGAACATGTACAAATAGAAAGTTCATCCAGAACTAACGAGCCCATTTTCCTATGAAATTTTTTGAAAGGGATTTTCAAGAATATTTTTGAATTAATGAATGATTAAATGAATAAGCGAAAGAATGAATGAATAAATACATGAATGACTGAATAAAGGAATGATTGAATGAATATGTATTAACCGTTGAAAAAGGTAAATTTGAAGCAATTAAGAACTAAAGCTAAACGAGAAAGACAGAGAGAGAGAGAGAGAGAGATAGCTAGATTATAAATTTGAAGCTGGTGTATACGGGAAAGTAGGCTCGTATACTTCTAGACGGAACTTCTTGTTCTTTCTCCTTTTGGTTCCTTCCAACCAAATGGTAAACTGCATTGCATCATAACTTGAAGCCTAAACACGGTTACTGTAACTATTAGAAAAAATTAAAACGTTATACGCATTGTGAATTTGAACGTAAAAATTAAACATATAAAATCGACTTTAAAGGTAACGGAAATCCTATTTTTAGTTTAGCTATTTTTACAAAATTAAAGATTAAGGACAAATAAAGTAACCAACATTCAAAAAGAATAAGACCAATTTTGAATTAAAATTACTTGTTCCTGAGCCGATGCTTATAAATTAAGACTTTCAAAAACTAGAATCAAGAAACGAATATGTGATGGTATATCTAGGTTCGTTCATATAAGGTAAAACCTTGTGAGTTAGGGTGGTTGAATTTTCTTGGGCTGTTTAGATGGCACACTTGAACTTTTGGAGGGAAGGGCCAGTGCGAGTGCACCGCGATTCCAGGTGTCTAGAGAAAGGGTGCCCAATCTTTTTGTACCTAAGAGCACATACCAGAATATCGGTCGAATGGCGGGCACCATCTATTTTTTCAAGATAAATTTATAGTTGGTGGACATAGTTAATAATACACACCATATAATGCACAAAAAATTTAGTTTCAAAAATTAATTTAGCATATGAGTATAATTAGTATTAATATTCTTCTGTAAAATGGATGATTACTAAATTGCCTGCAAAACATACAAAATATAAAATTATTTATAAAATATATAAAATAAAGTCAATGTGATGTATGAAGCACTGGCCAGGCCAGTGCTTCATATTTGGGAGAATAGGATGAAATTCCTGCTCGCGAGCAATAATGACGTGTTTATCTGTAAGTAGTGATCTAAATGTTGATTTTATGATATTCATAGTCTAAAACAATGATTCGCACAAGTATGGAAAATAGGTCAGCTATATTTTACTTTGTGCTTATGTCTGTGGGGATGAAGGTCGTTTTCCTGGCGATTTCTATTTGGGTTGTGTTTATCATTATAGGGTTATTCATAGTTATATAACCCTTTGTTCATATAGTCTAAATTCTAAATGTTCTCTAATTCAAAATGAAAAACTGAAATATTTTATCGTTGGGCACAAGCAGCGGGCGCACCTAGACCGATCGACGGGCGCCATGGAGCCCGCGGGCATAGGGTTGGGGACCCCTGCTCTAGAGCCACAACACAGTGTCTGCTCGAATTCACAAGTTTTTTCTCTGAAAGTGAATGATACTACGTCGTTGTTATTGCTTGTTTTAAAAATGCAAGGGAGTGAATTTTCATTACTGTTCCTCTAAATTTCATTGTGATGAGAGTACTGCAAGATAGTTTTTAAGCAAGCGTTTTTTCAGACATTTTGAGAATCTACTTGCAGTTAACATCATTATAATCTGCATATTTCTGAAAGCCATCTCGTATGTGCGTGAATTGATCTGTGCCTAATCTCCCCCGCCATATAAGGAGAGCTGATTGGCTTCAAACCTGATGTCGTTTTCAATTACAGCATAACAGTTAAATAGTGATGGTAACGCATACCCAAGAGCTTTACCTTATAATATTAAGAAAAGGCAAAAATCTAAATTTGTAAACAGAACATACAAAACATATTTGGTACAAATCCTAAAAAAATTCAGAAAGTTATGGAAAAGTTATTACTTTCTCAACAAGGTATATGAATAAGAAAAGGTTATGAAAATTATTTAATAAATGTTCTAAAATAATAAAAGTGAGTACAATGAAATTCGTGAAGAAAGAGAGCATATTTTAGAAACAAATTCATCATTTCAAAAGAACTCATCACTCAGCGGAAAAGACTGAATGAACGATGCTCACTTGCAGAGATACAATCTCAAAGAAATATGCAATATTAGAAAACAAATTACCTTTCTAATTCATTGTACATTAATACCAGAAATCATAAAAATTACAATGTATTAAATCTTTTGAAATGAAGCACAAGAACTCAACAAACAATAATCTTAATACGAAACTATAAATCCATGCCCACCTGCAATAGTAATTTAAAAGGGATCGTTGAAGAATGTCTTATATTACCTTCATTCCAATGTTATATAAACGAAACTAGATGATTGAATCTCAAGAATTGCAAGAAATATATATAAGCTGTTCAAATACTGACTAATAAACCATAAAAATTCATTTCTTTTACGATTTATCGCTAATAATTTCAAAAAATTATAGCTCATCATATTTTGGAAATGATTATGTTTGTCCAAGCAATATCAGCTATTTTTACTTCTCATTTAAGCATATATTTGACGAAGCTGAAACGAAACCGTCACGAGAAAAACTATATTACAACACGGTATTGCCACAGCTGCTAGACACACCACGATTTTTTCCATATAAAAGTATACAGATTTTGATAGTACTCACATTGAAGCGGATCCAGTCGTCAGAAAAATGAAGTTGCTCAACGCGTCCTGCTTTGGTTTACTGCTGTTCTACATGATATGTACAGTAAGCAGCAGAGGACTCGACACATCGGGAAATAACCCGTTCGCTGATCATGCTACAGCCGAAGCATTCGCAGATTCATTCATAAGAAACATCGTCTCTACCGAAGCTTTTGAAACAAAGGAAACGGCGGATTTTGAGGAAGTTGTGAAAGATATTGTAACCACAACCAGAGATTTTACTTATGGCGAAGAGGAGTCATCTGCAAAGATAAAAGCGATTACAATGGCTTTCGCATCTTCTATCGCAGAACTTATAGTTGTAGAAAGCAATGCTATAAATATTAAACAAAAGACTAAATTATTACACAAGCATTAAGAGCAGCCTTTCTAGAAACAATTGGCATTGTCAATGAAAATTTCATTCGTGAAGTGAAAATTTTGGTACAATTGTTTTCAAATGAGAATTTAAACGAAGTAGAAACCACGAAAGACAGAGGACACGGAGGACAACAACATTCATCTGGCGGTTCAGGCAGTGGCCAAAGACCGTCCGGAGGAAAAGGCAAACAAAAACCCTCATCTAGCGGTCAAGGAGGAGATGCTGACGTTGCAGCCGCACAAGCAGTGGCAGTTAGTGGACCATCCTCTGAAGGTTCCGGCAGTGGCCAGAAACCGCCCGGTAGGAAAAGGCAAACAACAACCCTCATCTGGTGGTCAAGGAGCAGATGCTGACGTTGCAGCTGCACAAGCAGTCGCAGTTAGTGGACCATCCTCTGAAGACTCCGGCAAAGGTAAGAAACCGTCTGGAGGAAAAGGCAAACAAAAGCCCTCATCTGGCGGTCAAGGAGGAGATGCTGACGTTGCAGCCGCACAAGCAGTGGCAGTTAGTGGACCATCATCTGAAGTTCCGGCAGTGGTAAGAAACCGTCTGGAGGAAAAGGCAAAAACAACCCTCATCTGGCGGTCAAGGAGGAGATGCTGACGTTGCAGCGCACAAGCAGTGGCAGTTAGTGGACCATCATCTGAAGGCTCCGGCAGTGGTAAGAAACCGTCTGGAGGAAAAGGCAAACAACAACCCTCATCTGGCGGTCAAGGAGGAGATGCGACGTTGCAGCCGCACAAGCAGTGGCAGTTAGTGGACCATCATCTGAAGGTTCCGGTAGTGGCCAGAGACCGTCCGGAGGAAAAGGCAAACAAAACCCCTCATCTGGTGGTCAAGGAGGAGATGCTGACGTTGCAGCCGCACAAGCAGTGGCAGTTAGTGGACCATCATCTGAAGCTCCGGCAGTGGTAAGAAACCGTCCGGAGGAAAAGGCAAGCAACAACCCTCATCTGGCGGTCAAGGAGGAGATGACGACGTTGCAGCCGCACAAGCAGTGGCAGTTAGTGGACCATCCTCTGAAGGCTCCGACAGTGGTAAGAAACCGTCCGGAGGAAAAGGCAAACAACAACCCTCATCTGTAGGTCAAGGAGGAGATGCTGACGTTGCAGCCGCACAAGCAGTAGCAGTTAGTGGACCATCATCTGAAGGTTCCGGCAATGGCCAGAGACCGTCCGGAGGAAAAGGCAAACAACAACCCTCATCTGGCGGTCAAGGAGGTGATGCTGACGTTGCAGCCGCACAAGCAGTGGCAGTTAGTCGACCATCATCTGAAGGTTCCGGCAGTGGCCAGAGACCGTCCGGAGGAACAGGCAAACAACAACCCTCATCTGGCGGTCAAGGAGGAGATGCTGACGTTGCAGCCGCACAAGCAGTGGCAGTTAGTGGACCATCCTCTGAAGGCTCCGGCAGTGGTCAGAAACCGTCGGGAGGAAAAGGCAAACAACATCCCTCATCTGGCGGTCAAGGAGGAGATGTTGACGTTGCAGCCGCACAAGCAGTGGCAGTTAGTGAACCATCCTCTGAAGTCTCCGGCAGTGGTCAGAAACCGTCGGGAGGAAAAGGCAAACAACAACCCTCATCTGGTGGTCAAGGAGGAGATGCTGACGTTGCAGCCGCACAAGCAGTGGCAGTTAGTGGACCATCATCTGAAGGCTCCGGCAGTGGTAAGAAACCGTCCGGAGGAAAAGGCAAACAACAACCCTCATCTGGCGGTCAAGGAGGAGATGCTGACGTTGCAGGCGCACAAGCAGTGGCAGTTAGTGGACCATCCTCTGAAGGCTCCGGCAGTGGTCAGAAACCGTCGGGAGGAAAAGGCAAACAACAACCCTCATCTGGTGGTCAAGGAGGAGATGCTGACGTTGCAGCCGCGCAAGCAGTGGCAGTTAGTGGACCATCTTCTGAAGGCTCCGGCAGTGGTAAGAAACCGTCTGGAGGAAAAGGCAAACAACAACCCTCATCTGGTGGTCAAGGAGGAGATGCTGACGTTGCAGCCGCACAAGCAGTAGCAGTTAGTGGACCATCATCTGAAGGTTCCGGCAGTGGCCAGAGACCGTCCGGAGGAAAAGGCAAACAACAACCCTCATCTGGTGGTCAAGGAGGAAATGCTGACGTTGCAGCCGCACAAGCAGTGGCAGTTAGTGGACCATCCTCTGAAGGCTCCGGCAGTGGTAAGAAACCGTCTGGAGGAAAAGGCAAGCAAAAAACCCTCATCTGGCGGTCAAGGAGGAGATGCTGACGTTGCAGCCGCTCAAGCAGTGGCAGTTAGTGGACCATCTTCTGAAGGCTCCGGCAGTGGGAAGAAACCGTCTGGAGGAAAAGGCAAAAAACATCCCTCATCTGGCGGTCAAGGAGGAGATGTTGACGTTGCAGCCGCACAAGCAGTGGCAGTTAGTGGACCATCCTCTGAAGGCTCCGGCAGTGGTCAGAAACCGTCGGGAGGAAAAGGCAAACAACAACCCTCATCTGGTGGTCAAGGAGGATATGCTGACGTTGCAGCCGCACAAGCAGTGGCAGTTAGTGGACCATCATCTGAAGGCTCCGGCAGTGGTAAGAAACCGTCTGGAGGAAAAGGCAAACAACAACCCTCATCTGGAGGTCAAGGAGGAGATGCTGACGTTGCAGCCGCACAAGCAGTGGCAGTTAGTGGACCATCTTCTGAAGGCTCCGGCAGTGGAAGAAACCGTCTGGAGGAAAAGGCAAAAACATCCCTCATCTGGCGGTCAAGGAGGAGATGTTGACGTTGCAGCCGCACAAGCAGTGGCAGTTAGTGGACCATCCTCTGAAGGCTCCGGCAGTGGTCAGAAACCGTCGGGAGGAAAAGGCAAACAACAACCCTCATCTGGCGGTGAAGGAGGAGATGACGACGTTGCAGCCGCACAAGCAGTAGCAGTTAGTGGACCATCCTCTGAAGGCTCCGGCAGTGGTAAGAAACCGTCTGGAGGAAAAGGCAAACAACAGCCCTCATCTGGCGGACAAGGAGAAGATGCTGACGTGGCAGCTGCACAAGCAGTCGCAGTTAGTGGACCATCCTCTGAAGGCTCCGGCAAAAGTAAGAAACCGCCTGGAGGAAAAGGCAAACAACAGCCCTCATCTGGCGGTCAAGGAGGAGATGCTGACGTTGCAGCCGCACAAGCAGTGGCAGTTAGTGGACCGTCCTCTGAAGGCTCCGACAGTGGGAAGAAACCGTCTGGAGGAAAAGGCAAACAACAACCCTTACCTGGCGGACAAGGAGGAGATGCTGACGTTGCAGCCGCACAAGCAGTCGCAGTTAGTGGACCATCCTCTGAAGGCTCCGGCAGTGGTCAGAAACCGTCGGGAGGAAAAGGCAAACAACAGCCCTCATCTAACGGACAAGGAGGAGATGCTGACGTTGCAGCCGCACAAGCAGTGGCAGTTAGTGGACCATCATCTGAAGGCTCCGGCAGTGGTAAGAAACCGTCTGGAGGAAAAGGCAAACAACAACCCTCATCTGGCGGTCAAGGAGGAGATGCTGACGTTGCAGCCGTAGAAGCAGTGGCAGTTAGTGGACCATCATCTGAAGGTTCCGGCAAAGGTAAGAAACCGTCTGGAGGAAAAGGCAAACAACAGCCCTCATCTGGCGGTCAAGGAGGAGATGCTGACGTTGCTGCCGCACAAGCTGTGGCAGTTAGTGGACCATCATCTGAAGGTTCCGGCAGTGGTCAGAAACCGTCTGGAGGAAAAGGCAAACAACAACCCTCATCTGGAGGTCAAGGAGGAGATGCTGACGTTGCAGCTGCACAAGCAGTGGCAGTTAGTGGATCATCATCTGAAGGTTCCGGCAGTGGTCAGAAACCGTCGGGAGGAAAAGGCAAACAACAAGACTCATCTGGCGGTCAAGGAGGAGATGCTGACGTTGCAGCCGCCCAAGCAGTAGCAGTTAGTGGACCATCCTCTGAAGAATCCGACAGTGTTCAACCAGCCTCCTTTGGACAAAACGGAAATGGACCCTCATCTCGTGACAGAGGCGAACAATGTTTATGTTCTATTGAGAATATGTCTTCGAAGAAAGATGTACTTTCTGGTAATACATTGTCCCGAGTAACTGAATTAGTTAATGGTTTCGCCAATGCCCTTTCATCCACGCAGAACACTTTCGATTTCGATGCATTTGGAAACCTATTTTACGAAACATTTTTATCTTTATCAGAATCAAATCCAGAAGAATCTTCTTGCTCTCTATTTGTGGAACTTATTTTGGAAACTTTATTCTCTAGCATTCATCTGCTAAATGAAGCTGAAATCAGTTCTGTCATTACAATTCCTTCTGTTGCAGAAACTGAAGATGTACTTTCACAACTCAGAAGATCTCTGATTAAAATGTGAATGGTTAGCAGTTTACTTGGAAAATATTATTGTTTTAATTTACTTTTCAACCAAAAATTTTTTAAATTTCTTTCTTTCTAAATAAAATGTATTGTGTATTTTTATTATTTGTTGCTACATTTTTGGTGTTTGTTTAAAATTTTATGCTTTATTTTTGCAGGAAACATTTCACTTTAATAAAAATTTAGTAACAAAAATAACAGGATTTTTTAAAATTTATCGTTCAACTAACGTTAAATGGTCTGAAGGCAATAACGTAGGAAGTCATGAAGCCTATAATGCTTCACGATTACGCAACATAACGTTTTAAGACAGCGTTTCTCAACCTTTCAGTATTCGCGGCCCAGTTTTTAATCCTAATTTTCATTGCACCCCCCCCCTTACAATAAAGTGTATACAACAATAATGTATATTGAGTACTTTGGATTCTGTTTCTGAATTATTTTTAACTGACTGCCAAAACAAGAGTAAAGGCAAGTGATCTAGTAGTAACAATAATTAAGTAATAAACCACTATTTGAATTTTCGGCAGGAGTTGAGGATGATTTTTATGCACTGAAAACAAGAGCATTTCGCATTCTATTACCATTTTTAACATCCCACTTCTGTGAAGCTGGATTTACTGCTGTTGATTCTTTGAAGACAAACTATACGGCTATATATAGAAACAGAACTGAGAGTGGCTATTTCTAATATTAAGCCTTCTTTCTAAAACTTAGCTTTGCAAGACAGGTTCGAGGTAGTAACTAAAAACAATTAAATTTGTTTTTAATTTAGTATGTTTTGATTAAGTAATTTGTTTTACTTTAAGAAGTTAATAAATATGTCGAAATGTTTTTTGTTTTCTATGTATATGTGTGCTTTCCTTTCAGTCAGTTAATAAATTTTTTTACAATAATATTTTCTCTTGTATATTATCGCGTCCCCCTTCTAGGGCGCGCCCCACAGGTTGAGAATCGCTGTTTTAAGATTAGGGCAAGAAAAACATTTACCCCCTTCTAGGGCGCGCCCCACAGGTTGAGAATCGCTGTTTTAAGTATAGGGAAAGAAACACATTTACCCCCTTCTAGGACGCGCCCCACAGGTTGAGAATCGCTGTTTTAAGATTAGGGAAAGAAAAACATTTAAATAATATTACCTCACATGTACTTAAATACATCTCACATTTTATGTTTGAATTTTTTCATTGCTTATGATATTATGTCGCATTTTCGAAACAAATTCTCAAGTTTCGACTTCCTGTGGTTGCACGTCTGAGCACCGCTTAACATCCATTAACGCAAACTAGATGAGCAATTTTGCAATATGTTTTTCATCTACTCCTGCCTTAACGCGTCATTGAGGTTGTGGAAGTAGGAGATGAGAAGTGCTGACGACATCCTGGACACTCGATAATTGAAGATCGTCAGCAAAATTTCACGGATAAACACTATCGTATCTGAATGAATTCAGAATCGAACATGGCTCAGCAGACTTGTTGGATTCAGCACAGTTTTCCCAATGACACTACATGTAGTCCCTCCAGTCTCTGCGAAACGTTCCAAAATTTTGCTGGCATTTCTATGTTCGAAACCATTCCTTTGAACATTCAGCCAGATTTTAGCAAGAGTCGGATTAATTTCAGTAGGGTAGGGTGGGGTAAAATGGGTCATGGGGTCAAATGAGACACCTGATAAAAAAACTCAAAATAATAGAACTTGAAATTGATATTTTTAAACCAATATTTTTTATGTTATATTTCAATGTGTTGGCAACATTTTTCATTCTGAAAAAAGTTTGGTTCTTAAATATAGCAACAAAAAAATAATAATTTTGTAATTTTTGGATTTTGGTGTGCTAAACACATGGTTTACCAACTTCAGAAAATCTCTATATTTTATCAAATAACAACCCAAATTTAAAGGATTTCCGCACAAAGAATCTTTGGAGAACAATTACAGCAGAGCATGTAAGAAAAAAAAAATAAATATTGAATTTTTGACACCAGTTTTTCTTGGATGGGGTAAAATGGGTCAGGGTTAGGCTTAGCTAGTTCTATTCTATTATCGTTTTAAAATTTACTCTGTTGCACCTCACTGCAGAAAATTCCTAAATTTAAACAGTGTGTGTTGTTTATTTTATTGAAATTACATTTAAAAAATTTTTTTTGAATGTTTTTCCTAAAAAAGATCGTGTTGATGTGATACAAAGAAGTGATGTTGTTGAAGTGTTATGTGAGCCAATATATAACAATCTAGAACAATATTATTTTAACATTTCAATGTAATTATAATTCAAAATGTTGCTAAATTTGTTACTTACTTTTTTTTTTTCAATTTCAAAGTAATAAATAACTGTTTTCAGCATTATTTTGCATTATGACCCATTTTACCTCACGATGAAGTAAATCAGGTCACAACTTTGTAAGCTCAGTTAAACTACTTTATAATTAAAAAATAAATATTAAAATGACATAAAATTGATCTAAAAGAGTTCAATGTTAAGATGCAATCGAAAAGAAATGGGAAATGTTTCTGGTTTTGTTGCTATGAAACTTTAAATATGAAAATAGCTAAAATTGACCCATTTTACCCCACCTGACCCTATCAGTTTCTAGCCGGTCACGAGACGAATTTTAATTCTGATAGGAGAATCCAATGCGATTATGTTACATGTGCTGAAACTACACCACATGAAATATAAGTACATAGGAGTCTCATAGTGACTGAATCTTGTTCCCATAAAGGGCAAATGCTCAGTTTTTTAAAATTCTTTTTCATAAAGGGCAAATAGCCCGTTTTTTCCATAACGATCAAAAATTTGTCAGTACATGATAAATGTATAATACTACATGACATAAACATAAAATAATAATATTTTGTATAGAATTTATTGCAACAACTATGTTAATCTGCCTTGGCAATCCATTGTATTCTGCAGCTGGAAGAAGTTCTATGCGCAGGGGGGAACATGTTGGTTATAAACATGGCCTTTGCCTATTATTCCCGCTTATCCGAAAAATTCTATGGTAGCTAGATTAACCGAAAACGTTACGGTCCCGTGCTTTTCGGATAACCGGGGTCTACTGTAATTATTTTTAATAGTTGCACACACAGTATTAAAATGCAATAACGAAACAGTTCCATTACTTAAAATATAGATACTGTTAGTTGGTTAGGCTCTATACAATCATAATGCAAATAAAACTAAAGCCGCGTTTACACGATGCCAGTTGAAGAGACAATTGTCGGGGCCAATTGTCTCTGGACAGTTGGGGGAATGTCATGGCCAGGCCAGTTGGAAGAGAACCTGTTCACACTGTGAAAGTATTGGCATGGCAGTTGATGACAAAAAATGGCAAAACAAACAGAGCAGATGACTGACACGAGTGAATTGGCACAACACGAAGCAAATCAACTGGTTGCAACCTTCACACGGCGCCAACTGGCTCGACAACTGATTCAGAGTGGTGGGGGCGTCACTGGGCCCAGTTCACTGTCTTGTGTCTACTCCTCGAGACGAGACAACTGTATTTAAGGTCAACTGTCGATGCTTTATGCCAATAAGGGATCATTCATAAATGATGTCACGCTTCGAGGGGGGAGGTGGGTTCGTGAAATTGTGACAAAGTGTGACAAGGGGAGGGGAGGGGGTAACAAGAAGTGTGACATCATGCATTATGCAACATAGCGTGGCGCGTGGCAAACGGGGGGGGGGGAGGTCCACCGAAGTGTGACATATTGTGACAAAGGGGCGGAGGGGGGTCAAATATATGGGAAAAAAGCGTGACGTCATTTATGAACGGCCCCTAAGCTGTCTCCAGACAATTGTCTCTTCAACTGGCATCGTGTAAACGCGGCATAAAGATTGAATAAGTTTAACACACAGACGCAGCTAAAACTGTCCAATTTTCTGCACAATAAAACAGAAGAGTTTGTTTGTTTACTTGATAAGAGATGGCGCCAGCATACACAACAATCATTTGGCATTCATTAAAGGACCTCTTCTTAGATGATTTTAAATCTCGAATTTAAGAGAAGCGGTACATTTTTAGACCGTGGTTCTATTTTTCGCCATTTGCCATCACGATAAGCTTTAAAATGAGGGATAAATCATGGAATTGGGTAAAAGAATGAGGAAGATATCGCGGAGCGACAGTAAAACAGGCTAGATAAATAATATATATAGATAGTTTTTGCGAAATTAAAAATATGAACTATCATAGGCTGCCCAACTTAAAAAAAAGGACTCAACATTTATCTGAGGTTAAATATTATTTTTCACTGTTACAATCCTGTGGACATTAATGTTTGTACAATGTAGTACAATAATTATGTAGCCTCTCTATAGTAAAAATATAAGTAAAATAATTTACGCTGCCGCCACCGCTGTCTTAACAAAATTCTGCCTTCCGCGCTTCCAACTCTTACTAATAAAAAAATATTAATTGAAATGTTCTGCAAATCTAACGAATTATAGAGAACTTCCTGGCAACCACGCTGATGTAAAAAATTTATAGATTTGAATAGCAGTTTTAGAATGGTTTAATTACCAAATACGAACTATTTCAGTTGAAAAAATCCAATTTGAACTTCAAAACTGCAATTTTTCAACACTGGGTAGGCAACTGGCTGAGCTGTAACGTCAATAATTAATAAGTTTGAAAAAAATATATTATTTAAAACAAAGTTTAGTCTTTCGATCACAAAAGAAATTTAAAATATGCAAAAATACATTTCTTGCAATCACTTTTTCGGAGTAGTAAAAAGGTAATGAGTTTGAGCCCGTTGCTTGCGCTCCCCAGGGATAAATTTTAAATGAATTAATACGATTTTCAGAATGCAAAGAGATAAACCTATATATTTATGCATAACAGAGCACTTTTTACGAAATGTGACTTTTTTAAGTTGTAAAAATCCAGTCTAAGCTTTAAAACGAAGTTACAGTATTCTTGCAGTGTGTTTACATGTACAAATTTAAAATTATGAAACTGGTGAATATAATGAAATTGCTTGGAGAATATCATGTAATCGCATGGTGAATATCATGTAATCGCATGGTGAATATCATGTAATCGCATGGTGAATATCATGTAATCGCATGGTGAATATCATGAAATCGCATGGTGAATATCATGAAATCGCATGGTGAATATCATGATATTATTTTAAGCCGTCATTTATTATTTTTTTAAAATTTAGTGATTTTTACTAGGACCTTTACAATTTTATCGTTTTAAAAAATATCAATGTGTTTAGAAATTCGTAATTTCAATTTATGAAACTTCTCATTTTCCTCGTTTTTTTTTTAGGAGTTCAATTATTTTACGCTGCCAAAGCTAATTGAGTTTTGAAGGTCTTAAAACGTTTAACTTGAACCAAACAGGATTACACATCCTTAAATTAAATTACGAGAAACTTTCATCTATTTCCTTAACGGAACCCATCACATTTTTCAAATAAAAAAAATCATGATTTTTATTACCGTGGGCAGGCGATTCGTTAACTTTCGCTTCTCACGTTGCTAAGCGAAATAAATCCAATTGTCGTTTCGATTTCTTCTCCCCCACGTCTTAAATTTCGCGATTGAAAATAACAATAAAAAGAAGGACTTTTCCCAATAATGAAAAACGGATTTTCCATGTTCTGATCTCGGGTTTTCTGGCATGCGTCAAGTCCTATCAGAACTGACGAAAATTTTGTAAACAAGTGAAAAAAATGACAGATGCTTCTGTGGAGAAGTTGAGCACTCTTTCGTTGACCGATTTTATCAGAGCAGCGTTTCTTAAATCGTGTTCCGCGGAAGCAAGGGGTTCCGCAGAGATCACGATGAAACTTGCAAACTTTTCTTTCAACATTCAAGAAAGTCATTGAAAAAGCAGCAAATGAAGAGCAAAGTAAATATGAAATTACATGGAGAATTAAATTTTTTCCTTTTAAAATCTTAAATTGTGTTCCGTGGAACCAAGGGGTTCCGCAGAGATCACGATGAAACTTGCAAACTTTTCTTTCAACGTTCAAGAAAGTAATTGAAAAAGCAACAAATGAAGAGCAAAGTAAATGTCAAATTGTATGGAGAATTAATTTTTTTCCTTTTAAAATCTTATTTTGTTTTAACTGCCAATTGTTTAGTGTACTTTTCAAAATCAATGAATATATTTTGAAGCAATTTCCTTTTTTTTTTGCAATTATTTATTTTCAAAATGTTTCCGTACAGTTGAAGAAAACAGATGTTAATCGAATAGAATTGACCTTAATCAAGGGTTTCACGCATCAAAGAAATTAAGAAATGCTGCATTAGAGGATATAGTATGCGTTTACTGAAAAGTTTTGTTCTAGGTTTAATTTATGTAATTTTGAAAGAAATTGCTATTACAAACCAAGGATCTGGAGCTGAGCATGGAACAGAAAGAAGTGGAGAATTATGAAATAACAAACTGGTTTCTAAGGAAAAATTAAGAAAAGGAACACAACAGGTTGCTAATATATTATTACCTCTTCCCCCGATTTTTAATTCTCCAACACAATCTAATAATATTCCAAACTTGTTGAAGTACCCACAATTTGCCATATCTTTCATAATTGGAATTGTTTTGTGAAAAAAAGAAATAATGAATGGAATAAATTTTCTTTTGAATTTTTTTCTGTTACTGAGCATCAACATTTATTATCAGAAAATGCTGTGTAAATTTTTTTTAATAAAAATTCTAATTTTTATTAAAATTAAGAATACTTTTTGTACAAAAATCTCTTTGTTTACAAATTGCCTCTTACTTGTACAAAAAAAAAAAAAAAAAAAAAAAAAAAAAAAAAAAGAAAATACATATACAGTTGAACTCACTTAATATGAAATGGCAAAACTTCGCGAATTTGTTTGTATTAGCCGTTATTCTTAATAACCGTGAATGAGTAAAATTGTGTGAAAAAATTAGAAATGCATGTTTATATTTAAAAATAATTACTAATATTTAAGAATAATTCGAAGGTAGAGGGTTTGATCCCTGAGCAGACGTACATGTTCGAAAGTCAATACGTGCATGAGCTTTATTCTATACTCAAGTCTCAACATATGATTCGAAATACGTACTTGGTGGTTTACAATGACTCAAAATAACCAAAAATTGGTCAAAAAAAGTAATTAAATGCAATCAAGAAAATTTTTCGTGAATAGGCCCGAAATTTTGTTCTTTTTAGACGAAATTCGTATTTTATCCTTCGTAATATGCGTGAGATATTTAGGGTAAATAAATAGCAAACCAAACTTGAACAAAATGTTCGTTTTATCGGTGATTTCGTATTAACCGTGTTCGTATTAAGAAAGATCAGCTGTACATTATTATTATTTATATATTGAATCCATTTGATGCACGTAAGTACAGAAAGAGTATTGAAAGAGAGTATGGCTTTCTGTTGCCATACCGTAATTTGTCATCTTTTATTGTTCAATTCATAAATACTTTTATGTATTACTTTTTATTAGGCACAGTCTCTATAAAAAGCAACTTTTTACGAAACATGTTTTTCGTTTTAAAAGCTTAAATTATCCATATCTGTTTAGTTATTATTCATTTTAATAAAACACAATTCTGGGAAGAATTATTTTAAAAATCTCGTGGAAAGAGTCCAAGAATTCCCAACCGATGCCAAATCCAAGTCTAATAATTCACGGAATGGCAGCGCTCCATTATAATGAGGAAAGCCCCGAAGCGACTCTGACTTCGGCATTAAATTGGATGCCATTCCGAGTTCAGAAAACGCATTTGGAAACATCTTCAAATACAGAATTGTGTATCGTTTTCGGATATTCACCGAAAACGTGTTTCCCAGAATAACAAGTATCACTCATCAGTTATTCGATCGTCGCCAGATGCACATTTCACATAATTTTTGAAAAGCCGCAGCGAATGTGGTTACAGTGAAATGTTGATGCATGAGAGTTAGTTTTGAAGCTCGAAAACATCATTTTGTGATTCGGATTCTTCACACTCGTACGCAACAATTTGTTTCAGATATTTAATACAAGGTTTTCTGAATACCTAGAAAAAATGCGAAACATTGAACACAAAAAGTGAGAAAAACGTCAGATACTATTCCAGATATCCTGCACATATATCCGGTTATTGCCACTGAAGGGCAATTCCATATCTCTTTTTTGTCACAATTTTTTAATATAATATTAAGTACTTAATATTAAAATACAGTGAAACCTGTGTAAGTCTACTACTTGCGGTGCAGCTCTTTAGTTCTCAACTCAGACAGGTGGTCAAGTTATAGAGGATGGAGGGGTTTTTTTTTTTTTGTTTTTTTTAACACTAGACATTTATTCATTTATAACTACTTACAATATAGCTTCATGTGATGACGTTACTTTAAAATGGTGGTTAACTCTTCCCCCCCCCTAATTATCTAAAATGTCATTAAATAAATTTAACCGGAATCACTTACATTGTATCCTATACAACTTCAAAACTAAAGTGCTTAGTTTAAATTAAGATAAATACCATATTAATTACTTCAGTTACTTATATGTTATAGGATGCTAAAGATTTCTTTAAAATATATTTTTTTCAAAATGGCTATATCAGATCAAAGGAAAAAGAAGAAAATTATTTAAAGAATAAAAGAGGGCTCATAGTAGTTTTTCTATTTCGTTAACTTACAAAGATGTTTAGGCAAACTTTATTTTGATGTTTTATCCATCCAGACAAAACTTATCTAACATTATAGCATAAAAAATATCCTGGAGAAGCTATTTTAGTTTTTTTTTTCTTTAGAAAAATTTGTAAACAAATAATTTTAAGACAAACAATAATAGTAATAATTAGGCAGTCAACTTACAAAGGGTTTTTTATAGTACTCCCACCCACATTTGGTGTACATAAGTGGTCAACATAGACAGGTGGTCAACTTAGGTGGTCAAGTTACAAATGTTTCTCTACGTTATATAATATAGGGCTAATTCCGTTCCTGACAAAAGTGGTCAAATTAGACAGGTGGTCAGCTTACGTAGGTGGTCAACTTAACAGGTTTTACTGTACGTTAATTTTTGGTATGAATAAGATAGAAAGAGAGAGAGCCAGATTATAAGTTTGTTGTCGATGTATACGGGAAAGTAGGCTTGCATAGTTCTGGACGAAACTCTTTATTGTTCCTTGCTTTTCTCACAATCATACTGTAAAAAGTTTTGGTGTTCAGTAACACCAAAACTTTTGTAAGCAGCGTAAAGCTGAAAATTATTCATTTTTCGATGTATTTTAAATTTTTTTAAGTGTCTGTCTAAAAACATACTGACAGGAGAGAACGTTTTTTTAGCACATGATGTTCGTTAACTCATCTACGCATCAAAAATTCCTTACGATTGCTCATTTGTCCTATTTTCATAGAAATGAGCAATCGCAATGAAATTACGACACGAAATGGAGTTGACACATTTCATGTGCTAAAAAACGTTATACTGTCTATATTTTTTAGAGAACCACATAAAAAAATAGAGTACATCAAAAATGAATCATTTTTAACTTTACACCAACTGGACACTAAAAATCGTGTTTAGTAGCATCAAAAATAGTCGCAACTAAACGCAAAATTTTTTACAGTGCACATATTCGAAGATTTTACCAACGCTAAAACCTCTAGCAAACTAAGTTTTTATGGAGGCAACTCACCGCTAGAGGGACTCATGAGCGATCAGCGTTGTCACGTGATATCCGTACTTTGTTTACTAAAATTATCAGTTGAGTTCTACGTGGAGTTCACTAGGCAAAATTAGTTATCTTCAAATTTATTAGTCTATTTTCACAGCTTTTTCTGATTATAAACCAGTATTTACATTTAATTTAATCATTATGAAAGAAATGTATTAATTATTACAATAGTTATAGTGTTTTATTTAGTGTTGATTTTATATAACGTAGTAACGTAACTTTAATTAGGCCTAATTTTTAATTAGGTTTGTCGAACTCGAAGTAAAGCGAGACTAGAGTTTCCTTTGTTTACATTGCTTTCATCAGTGCCACGTGACCAATGACGTCACTTGAATTGCCTCCATTCGACTTTTTAGAAACGTTTCTAAAATGTTTACCAATGATATTACTGAGAAATTAACTTTAAAAAATAATATACGTATAATGTGTGTTTTTTCAAAATAGTAAAATAGACTTACGTGTACATAAGTAAAATTTACATTTGTTGTACTGTTCTGATTAAAAACCCGCTCATATTATCGAATGATTTTATAAATTAAAGCTGATGTGAAAGTTTGATGATTCTATTATAAGAGTTACCAACCATATGCTATGATTAATTAAACGGTAATTAAATATTATTACAAATTTTGCCTCACTGTAATGAAAAAGACAGTAAAATGCGATATCAAATAAAAAATTGGGTCAGATCAATAATTTCATTTAAACTTTCGAAACACAACATTTATGACATTTCTGATAGCAAGTAGAAAAAATACGTTGCTGTAATTTTTTTAAAAATAAATCAAGACCAATCTCATTACAAGCTTGTTATACTAAATTTGTTAATAAGAGGAATGAACTCATGAATATGCTGGCAAAGAATTTTCACAATAATATTTCGTATAGCAATAACAAAATTAAAATAAATAAATAAAAAGCAGAATTTTCCGTAATGGGACAAACAATTACTATCATTAAAATAGTTCTTATAAATACGCTTAGTGAGTTCCTAATTATAAAATGAGTGAAAAATGCATGTTTTTTTTTTTTTTTTTTTTTTTTTTTTTTTTTTTTTTTTTTTGTGAAATGGAGTATTTTGAGTATGTAAGAGTTATGAATTTTGAATATGTTAAGTGAGAAAAATCCATAAATACTTTGTGTAAGAATTATTATAATTTTCTTAGAATGAAGACTCCTTTTTAAATAACTAAGAAAAATTATTATTGTAATTACTTTCACTAAATAAATCTTATAAACAACACGAACTCTTTAAAATATCATTAATCAAGAAGAGTATTCAGAAATATGTTCAGAAAGAACAACTCTAATTTTCCGTTCCGTGATTGCCGAAATTACAGAAAATGACTCTTTACCACTGCGCTTGAGGAAACGAACAGCACTGAAATATTTCCCGCCGAAACCTTCATCTCCATGAGATATATTCTAATATTAAACTTCACGCATTCGAACAGAAAGAGCAACGAAAAATATTGATTCATTCGCAAAGTAATGCATCCCGATCGTCTGCGAGAATAATCCATAAACTCTGAGCGAATTCTGTTAAGAAACCGTTAATCATGGCGCCATTGGCAGAAGGATGTCACTGTCCTCTCTCAAAAGTCATTAATCTTAGCCACCACCATGTTTAAGCAATGCGTTTTACAGCGCCAAAGGCAACGCCAGGTTGATAAGAAAGTTCTGGGGCGCCCCGGTAAGCTATCATTTCTTTTCCTCACTTTGTTCCAGGCCTGGAATGAGTTTCGAACAGAACTGTGTCAGCTGAAGGATGTTCCACAGAATCGAAGAGTGATGTCTGTGCCGGAGAGGAATGTCGGTGTGTGGGCCTGTGCGTTGTGCATTAGTTGTAGTCAATATTTTTACTGAATTGCATATATCATCCATTTTGGGATGTTTTCTTGTCGTTCTGCTTGTGTGGTTCAGAACGATTCATGAATTCGGAAATTATTTTGAGTGCAAATAAATAATCGAATGACATCCAGAAAATGATACATCCATAAACAAATATGATTACGAACGGAAAGCTGTAAATAAGTTAAAAACTTTGAAGCATAACTTTATCAGTTTCTATCAATATTATTAAATCCAGTCTTAAACCAGACAAAGGCTTTTATTCGATTACAGTAATACCTGTACTATGGTTGTAAACAACGTCCAGCTCAAAGATTGCGATTGTAAAAATACATTTGAATATACCAGAATTCTTCACACGATTCAGTTTAACAGTTACGATTACACACACACACACACACACACACATATATATATATATATATATATATATATATATCTTATATTTTCAATAAAATATTTCTTTTAATAAAAAAATGATTATTAGTTAGAAATTTGATTATTTATCAGTTAATGTACACCACTACTAATTCTTAGAAACATGATCTAACCAATCGGCCTCAGTGAAAATTAAGATAAATGTCATATTAATTAGTAGCTTATATGGTGTTAAAGATTTCCTAAAAAATATATTTTTCAAAATGGCTATATCAGATGAAGGAAAAATAAGAGACTTATTTAAAGAATAAAAGAGTGCTCATAGCAGTTTTCCCATTTGGTTAGCTTACAAAGAGGTTTAGGCAAATTTTATATGGATGTTTCGTCCATCCAGACAAATACTGGTGTAACATTATAGCATAAAAAATATCCTGGAGAAGCTATTTTATTTTTTTTATCTTTCCAAAAATAGATAAACAAATAAATATAGTAATAATTAGGCGGTCAACTTACAAAGGGCTTTTATAATACTCCCACCCAAATTTGGAGTACATAAGTGGTCAACATAGACGGGTGGTCAACTTAGATGGTCAAGATGACAAAGGTTTCTCTACATAATATAATATAGGGCTAACTCCGTTCCTGAAAAGTGGTCAACTTAGACAGGTAGTCAGCTTACAAAGGTGGTCAACTTTACAGGTTTTACTGTATATATATTTTTAATTCTCTATAAAATATTTCTTTTAATAAAAAAATGATTATTAGTTAGAAATTTAAATATTTATCAGTGAATGTTTACCATTACTAATTCATAAAAACATGTTCGAACCAATCGGCCTTCACTTGCTCTTGAAGGATGACTTAGTTCCTATAACACATAGCAATTTTAATTTCTGCTGCCTGCTTCAGCAGATAGCCCAAATATCTCAAAACACCGTAAAAAGACAAAGATAATTCCGTATTTGCTTTCAACTACAAATACACAAAAGCTCAACTTGCACACAAAGGCCTTCGCTACACAGTTTAAAAACTAACTCAACTCTGAAGGGCAAACTATGAGTCACAACCTTATTCACCAACCGATGAGAACCTCTGTCAAACACTCGAACGACCGATTTGAGAGTTTTGATTGGTTGAGGAGGCTTTTGATCTGCAGTTCGAAGGTTTAAATCTGCTGGTAAATTAGCGACAGTAGGTGACTTACACACTTACTGGCAAGATCTCTGCCTTACATCCCCGGATCAAAATAACGAATAAACGGAAACATTGCAGTAAAACCTAGAGTTATTTGTAAGGTTCGAACAGTCGCCAAGTTTGGCGAGACATTTACAAATTTCGCGCCAAATTGAAAGCATCTCGCCAAGTTCTCTTCAAGCCCACTCTTCATTCATTCGAATTTTTACTCGGAAATGTTAGATAATCAGCTAATTCTACGGAGTAAAAGTTTTGTATTTGTGGCAAAATCAATTTGTTTTATCCTAAAAAAAAAATGTTTCATCCTGAATATTAATTATTGCCTTCAACTTTTACTACTATCACAAAACATTTTGGACACGTAGAAAAATCATAAAAGCAATTCTTGAATCCACTCACCAAAAAAGCAACTTACAGACATGAAATGAAAAATGTGAAATCAATTATTTTGTCATTAACTCCATCCCAGCACATTTAACGCCCGCGCTTATTATTACACTCGTGAAAACCATAAAAACGCAGTTATGTGCAAAAATAAATATTTAAAGAGGCTAAAAAAAGAAAAAAAAAATGTGACAAATATTAATGATGTTTATCGCGCATAATTAAACGAGCAAATGGGGGGAAATGCATGTAGAGATATTGATCAATTTTTTTTTTTAATTTAATGCTTACTCTTTTTAATAGGAATGAAATTTGCGACGATAAGAACAACCGGATATTAATTTTTCAGCGACAACTCATGAGGGGAGTCTAGTAATATCGGTTTTACGATTTCCTTAAGTGTAAGTAGCAAATGCATTACCAATTTGAGACGGTTAACAAACATTTTATGTTAGCAAAATCAAGTTAGAAGTTAAGTTAAATCGTTATTCTTAAACAAAGAGAAATAATTATGAAAAGAAAAGTAATTTAAAAAAACGGGCCATAAAAATAATTCTGTTTTGTGGCGAATATTTTATTTAAGTAGATGACTGAAATATTGGACGAACGAATGTGCTATTTATTTAATGAGATAAAGTGCACCTTGAATCTGGACTGCAATAATATTGATGAATCTCAAAAAAATTACATCTTTTTTTAGGTTGGGTTATATTTGCTAAATTGTAATTTGAAGATGAGCTGAGCAGAGATTTGGAGCAGCTACATTTTTAGTTGTTCCGCTCAGTTTTCAAAATACTTGCTCCGATTTCTAGATACTTGCTCCGACTTCTAGATATTTGTTCCGACTTCTGGATACTTGCTCCGACTTCTAGATACTTGCTCCAACTTCTAGATATTTGCTCCGACTTCTAGATACTTGCTCAGACTTCTAGATACCTGCTCCGACTTGTAGATACCTGCTCCGACTTTAGATACCTGCTCCGACTTCTAGATACCTGCTCCGACTTCTAGATACCGGCTCCGACTTCTAGATACCTGCTCCGACTTCTAGATACTTGTTCCGACTTCTAGATACCTGCTCCGACTTCTAAATATTTACTCCGACTTATAGATACTTGCTCCGACTTCTAAATATTTATTCCGACATCTAGATACTTGTTCCGACATCTAGATACTTTCCTCGACTTCTAAATCTGTGTTGCGACTTCTAAATACTTGCTCCGGCTCCCCTCCTTGCTCCGAATAGTTTTAATAGAATATTACTTCCTTCTCTCTCTCTTTTAGGTAATTTAAAAAAGTATAAAATTAACAAAGTAAAAAGGTGAAAAATTACAAAATTTAAAAAAAAGAAAACAAATCGAAACAGTGGAGCGAAAAAACTTTTTCTTGCTCCAAGTCCGTTCCAATTTCTAGAAGAATCTCGTTGTTGCACTGCTCCAGGCTCTTACTCCCGGGTGCTACATCGTGTCTATTTTTAGAAAAGTTCAATAAAGAAAGGTAAATTCAACTATCCATGAAATAACTATTTTTACAGCAAATATAATTCATGAAAATAATCGTTTTATCCCTTTTTCGAGTGTTGCGTGTAATATAATTTAATTAATAGATTTTAAAGTTTCTAAAACCGATATATCTCAAGGTTGGAACAGCAAAGGCTCTACGTAACTTTTGAGACATAGTGGCTTCCTCCTCCTCCCATAGAGTCCTCTAGCATTTTATGTTTTCTTAACCGACTGCGGGTTCAACTAAATCCACCTCCTCTCAGATCAGAGCATTTTGCTCAGCGTGTGAGAATTTTGTTCTTGGGTATGAAGCATTTTTTTAATGGATATAAAAGCATTTTGTTCCATGGGTATGAAAGCACTTTGTTCATGGGTGTGAAGTGCGACAGCAATTTGTTCATGGATATAAAAGCATTTTGGTCATGGATATAAAAGCATTTTGTTCATGGATATAAAAGCATTTTGTTCATGGATATAAAAGCATTTTGTTCACGGGTATAAAGCATTTTGTTCATGGGCATAAACGCATTTTGTTCATGGGCATAAACGCCTTCTGTTCATGGGCATAAACGCCTTTTGTTTATGTATGTGACATCATTTTGTTCATAGGTGTGACAGCAATTTGTTCGTGGGTGTGGTAGCATTTTGTTCATGAGTGTGACAGCATTTTTTTAATGGGTGTGACAGCAATTTGTTCATAGGTGTGACAGCATTTTAAGAAAAAGGTTAAAATTTAATGAGCTGAATTGTAAAATCATGTGCGTTCTATAAGGGAGTATTGAAAGTATGCCAAGCTGCACACTACTTACATAATATAGTGCCTTGATTTTCCCCAAACTAATCAATTTTAGATAAATAAGGAAAAAAACTGACTCTGTATTACTACGTTCCAGTGTTGCCAAACATTTTCTTTTGAAGAAACTAATAAAACCGACAACTGAGCAAATCACTTGACAATCAAGGAAGAAAAGATTCAAATTAAACTTTTTTCGATTTTAACCATAATTTTTATTTGTGGAAATTAATCATCTTGAATCAAAAGTTAAAATTATTGAGTTTTAGTCTTTATACGTTGAAAAGTAGGAAAATATCTGCAAAAGGGAAATTTTGAATTAATCTACTTATGTTGCTGTATTTTGTAGATAAATTATTTTTTCTTTTCATTAATATTATTTTGCACCTCCGAAACAAGAAATTATATGTACGCTGATCCTGATTTGATCTAGTCAACTACAGCAAATAAAAATGCCCCCTACCACATAAGCTATATATTTATCAGGCAATTCCAGATTATTGTGGATCTTATCATAATTAACCGCCATTTCCAGCTATGAATAATTACAAGAGGGGGGATTTATCATTAGGGAAATTTATCATTGCTAGATAAGTAATGAGGAATAGCACAGGTGGATATCCAGCTATCTATACATGAATGGATGTGAACCTTGTCAGAAGCACAAACTTGCTCCAGTCACGTGACGCACTCTTATTGCACGTACGTTAGTCACGTGATGTAGTAGATAATTACAGAAGATTCCATTGTTTGAGAAGGGAAGAAATTATGAACGTGGTATCGATGATGTACCATTGAAATGTTTTAAAAAAAAAAAAACCTCACTTCTTGAAATGGACGTGTATATTACGAAAGCATTTTAAGGAATTTTTGGTTTGAATTTAAGTTAGCAATGAATTTCAAAACTATAAGGATATTAACACGTTGAATGCCAACCTACGAAATTACTCGTAGTAGGTGAACTTGTTGCGAGACCAAATTACAAGTTGTCTTGTTGTTGCTGACTTTTTTTCATTTTTCAACGCATTTATAGAACTTTAGCACTTTTTTACTTAAAAAAATGTTTTGTACAATATATTTTAATTAATCTAAACTATCGAATGGAGATCCAGAAACTACAAACAGCGCTGGCAGTCAGCGCTCTTTGTAGTTTCTGGATTATTGAAATTGGTTCGTGTTATTGAAATTGGGTGCTTTTTTTTTTCTAAGTAGCAGACGTTAATATATATATTCTGATATTTATTTCAACATTTCTTTAGGAAAAATCTAAAAATCAACGCAAAATGTGCAAAAACTCGACATTTTTGGGCTAAAATTTTTCATGATTTTTAGTTTTTACTTTGTAGCACATGCGCACCTTCTAAGATAAAAAATGTTTCAAATTTATAGCTCTAGTATGTCATGGTAATGTAGTAGATATTAAAAAAAACCGAAATGCCGAAAAATTCAAATAAACTCGTTTCATTATTAGCTTTTGTCTAATAAATGAACAACTTTTCGGCTAAATTGATTACCAAAGCTGGATTTAAAAATTTCTTTCAGGTATCAAAAAAAAATTCTGTACCTGCGAGCCAAAGTATCTTAAGGCCCTTTTACGAGTTTTGGCGACGTGGTTAAAAAATAAACAATTGTAGTACTACAAGACTATACGTTTCCGTCTCAACCTTAGAATAAAGATCTCCGTAGGAGCTTTGAATGCTCTGAACCCTCACTTAGCTAGTAGTTTTGTCATCGGTACTCGGTATGTCCATTAAGTGTAAACTCGCAAAAACCTGAAAAATGTACTTAAGATATTATGGCTCTAAGGAACAGAACTTAAAAAAGTAGAATGTTAGAGCAAAAAATGCTACTTTTTTGTTCAAGTAAATTATAGTTTACTTTTAGCCCTGAAATTCATGAAAATAATGCTGCGTAAACAGTTGCTCGGAAGTGCTTGTTAACCCCTTCCATACAGAAAAAATTCATTTTTCGCTTTCTGAGACAGTAATTATTCCGCAGGCAAAAGAGTTAACTTCTGTACATAAGACATATTCATTATTTATTATGTAAACTAATTTAGAAGCACTTAAATCAATTCAATTTAAAAGCTATTTCTTCTCATTATTTTTTTTCATTCAATAACCCCTGCAAAAAGATAAATTTGCAGGGCGTACTTTAAATTGGCAAATATGCGCTAATAAAAAAGTGCCATAGGCATCCTTTTTGCTCATTAGAAAACAAGAAAACTGCACTACATTATCATCTACTCCAATAAAATGATAAATACGAAATTGTTTTTTCTCCCTGGTGTTTCAAAACACATCGAAACATTAATCAGATTTCTACCAAATACTCTGCATCTTAATCAGTGACGTAATGGAAGACAGAAAAAAAAAAGGACAACAAGAAATGACAAGAGACCGCAATTTGACCAGTAGCAAAATGGCAGTAATAATGTCAAAATAAGAACGATGGTGGCAAAAAGGAAAAAAAAAGAGGGGGGGGGGGGCGGGAGAGATTACCACTAGTACTGTCCAAGCATTAATCAATCCCTCATTTTGTGAAAGGCTGAAATTATACGCAAGGCTCCCGGAGCCTTTCCATTATGCAAACAAGATTAAAGGGTTCCTTGCCTGGCATTGTGCCCACTTTGCGGATGGGGGGAGTGGCTTGTAAACGACGACACAAATCCAATCTCGCTGTGTCGGGGAACTGCTGAGAGATTCATTTTTGCAGAACAAAAGGTTTCTACTGTGGCGATGTTTCTTTTTTTTTTTTTTTAAATGGGGAGAAAATGGACATAGCTGGAGGAAATTAGGCTTTCTTCAAGACAATTGATAAATAGATATTCGATATTTCGTGTTTTTTTTTCCTATGAGCAAAACGAGTGAAATTACAATTTATCAGCATGTGTTGTAAGCCATTAACGAACAAAGTGGAAATGAGCGTCATTTGTTCATGGACTGAATCTAATAATTAACCGGTACATTTGTGAAATAAATTCTGTGCACCAGTACACACGTCTTATAACCAACTTATTCTTCATGTCAACAATAACAAGAAGTTCCGTCTAGAGCTATACGAGCCTGACTTTTCCGTACATACCAACTTCAAATTTATAATCTAGCTCCTCTCTCTCTTTCTCATTAAGCTTTAATTCTTAATTACTTCAAATATACCTTTTCAACGGTTAATACATACTCATTTGCTCACCCATTTCTTATTATTCTTCATTATAATTTCGCTTATTCAATTATTCATTTTTTTCACTTACTCATTCATTCCTTCATTATTTCTTTCATTCAATAATTTCTTCCTTCATTATTTCAATCATTCATTCTTTCAATATTTCACTGATTCAATCATTCATTCATTATTTCACTGATTCAATCATTCATTATTTCACTCATTCATTTAGAAATATTATGTCTTAAAATTCATGATATTCCTTAAAAATAACGACAGAACAGAAGTTCACAGGGAAATAGGTCCATTTGTTTTAGGTGAACTTCGTACTTGTACTTTCTACGCCATCAGATGCTTCCGATAAAGTTTGTTACAAGGACATCCTTCAGTTCTATCAGAATTTATAAAAGACTAAAAATTTCCCGCAGGCGTTCATGTTAATATTTTTTGAGCTGTTCAAAATTCAGCAAAATTGTTCAAATCAAAACATATTTCACATCGAGAGCTCCTTCAAATAAGCTTGTTCGAAGGGACTTGGATCTTATGAAGTAGAAACAGTAAAGTTGCAGTGTCGAAGCCGTAATAAAATATAACATCACTTCGTACGAAAATTAATACCCATTAAATTCTATTCATTTCACAATTGACAGGCAGTATAATAAAAACCAATCGACATCTTATTCTTAATAAATTAGGATAGGTTAGCCATTCAAAGAACTGATTCGCACTGAAACTACACAGTTTTAAAAGTAATATATTCTAAAGATTAACTGGTGAAAATGGTAAAATGATATTGGTAGTTGGTAATTGTCAAAACTGATGCTCGTGGCAGCGTACTTATACTAGGACCATATTACGTTTGAATTATTTCCAAGCATATTTGTTTCTTTATAAACACTAAAATCTTTAGAAAAAGAAAAAGTCCGATTTGAAGGAAAAATATGTTTGCTGTTTGCTCTGTGGAAAATATCTTTTAATGATTATATAACTTTCTCCTTCTAAAGAATTTCATCGATTACAATCTTAGTTAATCTAATGTCTTTTGAGCTTTTGCGCAATAAACTTTCGTCTAATTTGTTTTCTTATCTAATTTTTGGGGAATAGTCATGCTCACGCACCCTATCACACTTATCTTCCTGATAAGTTTCAAGCATTTAGGCTTAATGACATGACTTTGGATCATCCTCATCATACATTTAAAAACGAGCTAGGCTAATCAGGAAACACTGGAAATATGGTATCAGTACATGAATATTTGATGTTAAGTAACTGTCGCATTGAATAATTAAAAAGAATCGATGTTTTATATTAAAATCTGATCGATTTCTTAAAACGTACGAAATATTTGGATGTTGAAAAATTTCTCGCTGTTTTTGTGAAAACTAGTGCTTTATTTAAAAAAAAAATATTTTAAAAAAATTTTATTCAAAGTATTGTCCATGACTAGCCACTACTTTCTCCCATTTTTCTGGCAGCATTTGAATCCTACGTCGGAAAAACGACATTTCTTTTGAAGCTATCTAACAGTCGAGATATGGCATCTTCATAAGAACGGAAGTGCTGCTCAGCCAGGCCATCTATCATCGATCGGAACAAGTGGTAGTCGGAGGGGGCAATGTCCAGTGAATACAGCGAGTGGAGTAAGACTTCCCACTTAAGCGTTTCCAAGTAGGTTTTCACCGGCTTTGCCACATGCGGCCGAGCATTCTCATGTTGACAAATGACCTTTTGGTGTCGTTGCTCGTATAGCGGCCGTTTTGATGATAAACTCCCAATGATTCTGCAAGCTCAGCTAGCATTTAACAAGCTAGCCTTTCATGAAGTAATGTCTCCAATTGTTCGTCTTCAAACTTTTTCGGTGCGCCAGAAAATGATCGGCATAAGTATTAACAAGAAATCTATGAGCTTAAACTGCAGATTTTTTAAAAATAAAATAGTGCAGTAAAATTTCCCGCAAATACTCTTTCTTTTTTTTTTGGCACGAAATTTGAGATATTTAACGCAATGAAAAATAAAGTAGTTTGCAGTTCCGCGAAATAACATACACGGAATTTCAAGCTAGCTTCTAGTACTTGTAAACAGATGTGTCACAATCATAAACTGACGCAATCAGTTCCGGTAACGCCACGTGCTGGAAAACCGCCAGAACTTATTCAAGTACCCAATAAATAAAACATGCAGCTCAAGAAAGACCTATAATAACATAAAAGCGAAACACACTAATTCTTGACGATTTGTCCTGCCATTTCCTAGGAAAAACTTTAGTAAAATTATGTATGTTAATCAATGGAATTGTTAAAAAAAATTTTATCGCCATCTGCGTATGTGCTTACATCTGAAACGTATCTTTTAATAGCAAATATATTAAACTAAAATGTAAATATAAAGCAAGTTTAAATATTCCGCAATATACATTTAACTATAACTGCTGAATAATTATAATACAAAGTAAAAATTCATATCAAATATATTTAACTAAAATAAATTTCTACTCAGAATTGTTTTAGGAATCTGAGCCCGAAATTCATCCATAACGTATTAAGAGTTTTACGCTAGATTGTTTCTGTTGCATAATTAATTCTGCATACATCAAAACTTCACAAAACATCATTTTCAAAATCATTTACTCTGTCTTTGATCTTTAAAATCATTATGAAAACAACGCAAAATATAAATAAAATGAATAATTATTTTGTTTCTAAAAAGTAATCTTTTATTTAAAATAATAACTTTTCTCAACATTCGATAGACAATAATATATTTTAAAAATATCTTGTATCGTTTTTTACAAACCATCGTTTTGTTTAATGACGATTCCGCGAGTATATTGTAAATAATTGTACTTGAACAAGGTTTAAGATATTTATTTTATAGCAAACTATTTAAAAGATATGGAGCACGGATTTTCATTACATTTAGCTTTAAAAGTCTCTATAACAGGAAATATTATGTACTTAAAATAGCGACAACTCCTAAAAGTATTTTTTTATTATTATTTACTAGGAAAGGAATGTTACATAGCAATCTCTAAAAGCATTCAGTATAAATTGCCGGATTTGATGATTATGGTATAATATGATGAGTGGCTATTTAGACTTTATGCCTGTAATGGCATGAAGTTTAAATTTCCAGGCAAGATTCGAGTTTAAAACGAGTTTTATTTGGAAAAAGGGTAAATTGCAGTTTAAAGAAGACCATTTAGCATTATACAATATTCTAGTCAGGTACACCAAATGATAATTTGGGTTAATATACTTTTACTGCATGAAGAATGGTGTTTATTTGGAGTTTTCGAAGATTTGTAAAGTTGTGTATACGAAAGTTCTGGATTACTTTTCATCGAGAGAATTCGGGAAATTTGTGAGATCGGAGATCTATTGCCCGTTTTACCCGACTACGGCACAGCAAAAGGAAAGGTTGTTCTTAGCAGTCTATGTATTTGCGTGTATATATACATATATTTGTATTTACGTGAATTATACAATAGTGCCTGAACTATAGGTCCGATTTCGATGAAGGAGGTGTCAATCGAATCGTTATGATGGTCCGCATGACGTAGGTTATATTATTATTTTTTTAATTATAGCTATTTGTTTGGAAAAAAATCGTTATAACAGAACCGATGGACGAATAAAAGGATAGATGGCGTGGCACTGCATTTCTAAGTCACAGAATTGACGTAACCAGAAGCTATTAAATCAATTTATTTTCGTCAGGAGTAATAAAAAGTTTCAAAAAAGCATAAGCTTTTGCATATGCGCGACTAGTATGTATGATTTTACGTACTTTCCCATTTCATAGACAACATAACTTCAGCATAATTCCGTTCACAAAATGTTGTATTTTTAAACATTTTAAATTGCTTCCAAACCATGTGCCTTGCAATTTATTATGGATAACGACGCTATTCTTTTATAAATTAATTTCGTTTTTGACAGGTTTCTTCAAGCTTAAAGAAATTGTTAAGTTTGGGGGGGGGGGGGATACATAAGAATGTAACACAATAATATTTGAAAAAAAAAAGGATTAATGTAATTAATATAGCTAATTGTGTCAATATGTAACTATATATTATTATTGTGTCTATATGTTATGCTAGATCGTAAATCTTCATGCAAAAGGCGCAGTTGATTGTTAAAAATAAAATGCCATCCTTCTAAAAATAAGAGACCCCCCCCCGAGCTTCCCCTTTTTAATTTTAGATTTACTTATAACCATCCTGTAGATCAGTGGTCGGCAACCAATCGCTCGCGATTGACCGGTCGATTGCGAGTTCACTTTCGGTCGATCCTGAGAGCATTTTCGACAATTTATGTAATTTTGTAGAATAAGAAAAGAAAAAAAAAACTCAAATGACTTTTGAATTAGAAAAAGCGAACCTATTTAACTTTCCTACCCAGAAAACGTTTATTCATTTGTCAGACTACTCGTTGGACCTGAAAAACATTGTCAATATTATGGACTGTCAGTCATCACATTAACTGTACTCTCGGTGAGAGGTAACTGAAGAATGTAACGGCATTTGACATGTGTGTTTTATTTAAAAAAGAAAAGAAAACAAAAACTTTACAAGAATGAGCCCTTTTGAAATTTGAAGACAGGCGCAGTCCCAACATGTGTCATTAATAGTGATTGCAGCTCCCCGTCCGTTCTCCAAGTCGATCTTGGTGTTCGCCGAGCTGGGAAAGTAGATCTTCGGTCAATTTAGGTTGCCTACCACTGCTGTAGATTGTATAGCTTAGAATGCAAAAACTAATTCGACTCATATTGCTACAATTATTTCAAGTAGTAATAATTGAATGTATTTTTTTCTGCCCGGTTTGCTGTTACTGGAATGAAACTCTGGCGTAAGTACTATTTAACAAAGTTTAATAGTAAAATTTGCAGTTATTCGAATTCACTTTTGAAGGTCTTGCAATTGTTTTTAAATAGATAAAGTGTCTTGCACTAAGAAGCTCTAAAATACGTTTAAGTTTTTACTTACGAAAGTACAATGCGAATTCGGTACAATGTCACAGAATGAGAAGCAAATCGATAAATTTAAAAATAAGAGATCATTTATATCAAGCAAGAAGCAATTGGAAAAATTCCTTTATTACCTGTCCTTCTAAATGAAAATTAATTAACTTTCCGAACAAAAGAAGAAATATTTATTAAAGGCATAATTATTTTGAACTGAAAATTAAAAAGTTATCTCTGCTCTTTGATCGATTGCATTTCTTTATTTTGTTTGAAGTTCACCGTTTAAACTCACGGCAAATATTTTAGGATGCATTCATCCATCAATTAATTCAAATTATATTTCTCGTTGAGAACGATCCAATCCGAATGATTTTTGAAACAAAGGAGGAAGTGAAAATGAAATTACTAACTAGTTAATGAGCAACAAAATAATAAAAAATGGTGCCTCGTTAATGCAACAAGTGAATTTATCAATATGAAATTCAATACTTTTCTGGCATTATTTTACTATTATAATCGTAAAAATTGTAATGTTCTTTTAGAAAATAGATTAACTAATGTAATTAGCAATACATTAATTACTAATTACAATAACGATGTAGCCAAAAACTCTTATTTTTGAAATAAAATAAATAATAATAATTACCTTTGAGATTTTGAGAAAGTTAAGGAAGTGTAACATTTTTCTTTCTGAATTTACAAAAATGTACTCAATTGTTTAGACAGGGAATTCATTTTTTTAAGTATTTATTTTTTCTCTCAAAACCATGTTTATCTATTGTATTATTGTGCAACAAGTCTGTAAAATGTGATGTACATACAATTACAATATATGTAGCGTTAATAATGACAAATTACAGTCAAGTGGGAAAAAACTACGTGTTTCAAAGGTAAATTTAAAAAATTTAGTCTTTATTTTCTTTTGAAGTTTTTCCATTTATAATTTTGGAAATTCATTGCAGTTTTTGTAGCTAAAAAAAGGGTTAGATGTATAAAAGAAAAAAACCCGCAAACTAAAGAAATAGAAAACGTACTGGAATTGTTGAGGGAAAAAGGCAAAGATTTAGCTAAAATGATATTTTTAAATTACTCAAAAAGTACGATTTATGTTATTTTACATAAACATGTTATATTTTAGGAAGATACAATGATTATTACAGAAAAATATATTTTGTTTGCCTACGTTATAAACACCAGTAAAAAATAGTATAATATAGTTATATTTTCAAACATTGATTAATGTAATTTAAATGCAAAATGTTATCCGTAAGGGGAGTAAAAACGGTCGATTAAAAGTAATATTATCTTGATTTTTTTCGTTCCTAAATAAATGTACTCTAAAGAATTGATAAACACGTAAAGCGCAAATTACTTATTAATGTGATTAAAAATTTCAAATAATAATAATAGTAATAAAAAAAAAGAGAAAAACTACGAATATGTTATAAAGTGAAATTATATCCGCAGTTTTTACAAAATGAAATATCTTAATCAAACTTGTTCCGAAATGAAGTGAAGTAAACAGACAACTGGCTCATAAGCCAGTCACAAGTAAAATCCAATTTCCACACAACAAGCTAATACGAAGCACATTATTTTGATGAAGATGATAACCAATTTGATGAATGATAGTCAAAAGCTCTAAAATCTTGCGGATCGAATTCAAATCACAACCTCCAAGTAGTATCGATCTTTTAATGTGTTAGTAGATCTTAGTTTTTCAGCATTCCAAATTTATTTAGAAGCAAAAATATTAATAAAAAGAGAAGAATGCTCATAAAGTTATGCGATTAAGAGTAATAAAACAAAGCTTTATAGAGATGGTCGATTACAAAAAGAAAGAAAACTATGCTGTTACATAGAAGTTGCTCAGGCAGCCGAGTCCTTGTTAAGTTAGAAAGTATTTATAGTAATCGCCATTTCACTAAAAATTTGTATCATAAATGTATTCTATTTTAAGGGGCGTCGACACCACGAGACCATTTTTTTTTCGCTATGGTGTTTTTATTTACAATTTTTGTCTCATGTTAAGTTATATCATTTCATAGGAAATTTAATTTTTAAAACGAAATTTAGCAATTTTTAAATTGCATATTCTTTTTCAAAAATTGGCGTAAAGTCTCAAATTTTTTTTTAATTGTATCATTTCTCATAAAGCAACACTTTTATGATTTGAAGTTTTTATGTCAAATACTAGAGGAAAATATGAAAACTGAAGTCACGCAGAAAAAACAACGAAAAATTCCAAAAATCTACAGTTTTTTAAAAAAATGTACTTAAGTTATCATAAAAGTAAAGCATAAATTTGTTATGTATAGTTTGGGGAACATATGGTTAAAAAATCCACATTATAAGTACAAATTTAAAAAAGCCTTTGCATCGTTAATTGATACGAAATGCACAAAAAACAAAGCGGGATAAAACAGCATTTTAAGTTTCCGGCTTGCAAAATCGTTACCAAAATCTCAAGTAAGGAACTTTTTTTTCAGTTACAGTTACGATAGAATTGCTTCTTCTCGCTTATTTTATTTTAAAAAATAAATATGTGGCTTATATTCAGCACAGTTACGATTTCGGAAAGAAAAGGTGGCAAATCACACCGTAATGAAATCGATGATAAACCAATGGATATTGCTTCAATTTTTCTGAAACTTTCAGGGAACATTTTTAAAGATTTATTTTACTATTTAAGCCAATAAAAATGTTTCAATGTTTTTGCCATTTTTGGGTGCGGACTCCCCTTAATAGAATGTTAAATGATAGTCCTTTTTTTGAACTACAAGAAAAACCATATGCATACCATATTTTTGAACTGTCAGAGCAATAAGCAATATTTTTTGTTAATTGGAGAACTTAATTAAGATGTTTCAAAATACTTTTAAGTGAAAGTTTGACTTGCAGAATTTTCTAGTGTCCTTATCTTCGGAATTAGAATTAATATTACTATCGCATTTTCCCCCCCCTCATACTATGGCATTCCTTCTATAGACCGATTACATCATGTCGTCTCTGAGCGTCATCAGTCTAGTCATATTTTTCACGTCCTACCTGCTCCCTCTGGGACCGTGCAATCTATCTCCAGAACTTATAAAAATATTTTTTATGGCAGGGTCATAATTTTCACCCAGATGTCACCGATCAATGAGGAGATATCATGATGTATCGAGCGCGAACACGATCTTTCGCGTTAATGATTTTTTTTTTCTTTGAAAATCCTTTGTTGAGATAATGCTTATGTGAGCTACGAGATTTGTGACTTTTTATGGTGCTCTTTTGTCCGTTGCAAGTTTGATTTTGTGCAGCTCATAAAGCGTTGAAATGAATCTTGAAGCTTGTGGAAGAAAATCCTTGACCATTTATTTTAAATAAAACAGATCTGTTAAACTCATTCCCTGTTGCACATACTTCTAATGCAACTTTTAACAAGATGCTGTTTTCTTACATCAGATATGTCTAAAAAACGTGAAATTCAATTTTTTATCTAATGGGCTGAGTGTGGGTTCACAACCATTGCAGACCTAGTACTTCCCCAGAGATTGGTACATACTCTTTCAGCGGCACCACAATGAGTGTGGTATTAATGCCACAATTTTCGGCGCTTAGTTTCTCCCTAAATGGCGGCACCAGAGCTCTAATTGATGCAAACTGCACTAGGAATTCAATTTAGCCGAGAGTGTCCAAGCCAAACGGATACTCAGGGGATCTTTAACTTGTCGCTTAATCATACGACACGGGCGCTGTCGATTTTCTGCATCTTGAAAATCCACCGACTTGGGCCAGGTTTGATCCTGCGAACTTAGGCGCACGAGGCCTGCGCCTTACCACTATGCCACCCTGTCATCGCTATTAGAAAATAATAAATTGTTATTTTTGGGGGAAGTTATAAAATGGTTCAAATTTTATTTAAGGTTTTGATTGTTTCATTACTTTAAAGTTTCTCAAGAACGAACAAAAACGAAAGCAAATATCTTAGCGAATGATGCAGTTTTGTTATTACAGAACATAATTTACTAATAGATTTTTAAAGCATTACCTATTATGATTTTCATGATCTAACCAAAAATTAAAACCTCAAATATTCTTTATTTATTATCAAACAACAAATTACCGATAGGTAATAGTTATTAAAAATAATTTTTTTCATCTATGTAAAAACAGTCAAATCAAAAACAAGTTGTAAAGTTTAGGGCCTGTAAAAAAACGTTTTTCAGATGCTGTATAAAAAGAAGTGAAGAAGTAAATAGTTGCTTCAGTTTACATTTAGTGTCTGAAGTTTCATTTACGTAAGAATATTCAAGGTAAGAATGATCAATAAAAACAGCGATTTTGTTCATTTTGTTCGACTCTACAATGAAACAAGTAAGAGGGCATGGTACCTACTTCTAAGTTTTTTCGTTTAACAGTCAAATAAAAAATATTACATGCATTCAATTCCAATTATGATTAGAAATGCTATTTGAAAGTAGAGCCTCTATTGCGATAAACCATTAATTTAAAATTAAAAAAATAATAATAACTTATTTTCAAATTTTTAAACCCTTTATAACTTTCTCAATTATATCTTTTTCAAAAAGTTTTTCTTTATAATACTTCCCAAACATTATAGAATAAAATTTAGCATGGAATTATTTATCTGACACTAAGTTGAAATTTAACAAATTTTTTCGTTAAAAACTCAGAAAAAACGAAAAAATGTATGACAAAATTATAAAGAATAGATTACAAGAGCATATAGATGACATGAACATCATCCCCCCAGAACAATTTGGTTTTCGAGAAAAGCACAGCACAATCCACCAACTAATCAGAGTCCTAAACGCTTTAACTGAAGGTTTTAACTATGGCAAGCAAACCCTAGGCATTTTTCTCGATATCCAAAAAGCCTTTGACAAAGTCTGGTATGATGGGCTCATATACAAAATGATAATCCATAACTTCCCAAAATACCTTGTTGATTTAATCAATAATTATCTTAAAAACCGTACCTTTAAAGTACAAATTGAAAATGAAACCTCCACCACGAAACTCATTGAAAGTGGCGTCCCACAAGGTGCAGTATTATCGCGCCAACTGTTCAACATTTTCATGGCCGATTTCCCGACTCATGAAAAAACCATGACCGCCCTCTTTGCCGACGATGCCGCGATCATTGCAAAACACAAAAGACGTAATTGTGTTAAGAAATACGCCCAAAAGCACCTAATAAAAATAGAACATTGGTGTAACAACTGGCGGCTTGCTCTAAACCCCACTAAGACCATTGCAGTTCACTTTAAAAAGATCAATAAAAAAAAGGCCCCGAAACTCTTGAACTTATGAATAATACCCTAAATTAAAAACTCCAAGCTAGCTATCTAGGCATCACTCTCGACTCCGGCCTTTATTTAAAAAAGCACGTCGAAAGAAAACTAGTAAACGCTAAACATAAATTACACCTCCTCCGCCCCTTACTAGGGCGCTACAGTAAACTTTCATTAAAGAATAAGATGTTGATATATAATCAAATCTTAAGACCAGCCATTCTCTATGGATTTACGGTATGGGGGCACGCTGCTCGCACTACCATTAACGAAATCCAAATTCTACAAAATAAAACCCTCAGACAAATTGGTAACGCTGGTTGGTACGAAAAAGACAAAGCCCTCCACAGCGAATTATCTGTTGACTCAATCTCAAGGCACATTTATAAAAAATGCCCTAAAACTGCTCAACAGCTTCCAAAATCATCCAAACGAAGCAATTCGTACCCAATCCCAATACATAAATAGGAACCAGAATTACCCCTACCCGGCCAGAACCTATTTGCTCAATTATGATTCTCTAAGTACTAAGCATACTCCTCTTCCAAATCCTCAGTTAGACATGCTCTCCTTGAGATAGTCGTTTTTTTGCTATTCATTTATTTATCTTATATATGTGGAGAAAAAAATTAAAAATGAGAAAATCCAAAAAAAAAGTATAAAATTTAAAAAAAATGCTAAAAAAAAATATATATATATATTTTTGTCGTCTTGTATTTTATGCAGCTTACTATTCTAACTCGTCCGAGACGCGGACCCCCCAACCCCCCTCTACCCTTCGGGGACGTGATGTAAGCCTTCGGGCGCATTGATCTATCTCCTAACGACGTACGCTCACAAAGGAGATATGGGTAAAAGGCCCCTCCCGGGGCCTAACGGCCCATCAACAAATATAAGTGATGATGATGACTAAGTAAACGCGCCTACAAAGCGCGCTTAAGAGAAAACGCGCCTATAAAAATGCCCTAACTTTTCTAAAACTCGAATAGATTCGTTTTTTTCTGCCATGCGCAGAAGCGTCCATGGGTCAAAACTCCGTGGTCGAGCTGTATATGCTGAACGTGCGTTAAATTTCCAAAGGTCCATGGGGGGACCCTTTAGGAATTTAACCCTAAAGGGGCTAAACGAAAAGGCCCAGTCAGAACATTATTTTTTTTCAAATAAAATTAATTTAAGTAAATTATAAACCAAAAGCCTTCGAAAAATGAGTACATTTCAGTTCAAAATATATAAAATATGGAATGATGCCATGTCATACATTTTCTTTATATTAAAACTTTATGCAATAGCGGTAGATAAATGCTCCTTATTTCTTAATTGCAAAGTTTCACAGAATAATTACAAGCTAAATCAATACTGAAGCTATTGAAGCATTCACCTTCTGTTTAGCATCTTTTGAAATAAGATTCACTTAATTATATGCATTCAAACATTATTCCGGAAACTGAATTCATCCATAAAGAAAAATGAAAATCTTCATTAATTTTAAAGCAACAAATTATCTCGGCCTATGATTTTTCTTTTGATAAGCACAACGGAGGAATGGCGTAATCAAAGCCTTTTGTCCTAAAGCGCTCTTTCAAAAGATATTTTCCAATTAGAAAATTAGATTCCGTTTCTGTGTTACAGGGATTGACATCTTTACTTTTATGCTCTACCGAAGCGCAAGAATTTTGCGAAGATTTTCGTCAAAAATTTTAGCCTCGAGAAATTAAATTCCTAATCAATTTTTGTATTTGACGCCAACCACTCGTGAAACAGTACAAGCTACTAGTTTCTTAGAAATGCAGATTAGTTCCGACTGATAATTAACAAGTTTAATAAGATTATTTATCTGTATATATAAAATACAATCAGTTTACAAAAATACAAAGCTAGAATTATAGGGAATTGTTAGCTAAGCATATATTTCTACTACTTAGCATATATTGTTATTCGTAATTATTGATGTGACTCATGTTTACTTTTAGTTCCATTTAGGTAGGACACGAAAAGTGCAACGGGTAGTCATTAGGTGAAAAGTCACGAATCATTTTTGTCGTTTTTTTTTCTTCTTTGAAGGGACATGTACAGCGTAACTTATAATCACTGAATGAAAGGCTGGGATTTAAGTTTATTTGTAGTTCTATTGATGTAGGACACGAAAAGAGTAATGTGTTTTCATTAAGTGAAATGTTGCGAATCGTTTTCGTTTTTTTTCTTTGATGGTACACGAACATTATAACTTAAAGTGACTGAATAAACAGCGGGAATTTAAGTTTATTTTATAATTTGTGTATTATATAACGTAACGTAATATAACGTATATATAACATAATGTAAGTAAGTTTAATATATAATAATTTTCTCAGAAATAATACTCAAAAACAACATATTTACTATGCACTTTTCTCCACCAGACCCCTACCTGTTAGCCGAGGTCTTAGGATTGCTTGCGCACGGGGCGAGGTAGTGGAGTCCACTGATTTTACATCCACGTATCCCAAATTGTACATGGATGGTCTTCAGCGGGTATCGAACGCGCGAAGGTGGAAGTCCGGCGCCCTAACCACTAGGCTACCACGGCCCAATTTATTTACTATGCACTGGTCATGATAGTGTGTACTTTGTGGGGAAAAACAATATCTATGAATTACTTCTATCAAAGGCCTCCAGATCCCTTTCTCTTTTGTATCCAATTAATAAACCTACTAAAATACACGCTAAAGTTGTCTAAAGTTAAAAAAGTGTAATACACGTTAAAGTAATGTAAAGAAAATGTTAAAGTAAACACATGTTAAAGTACTGTAAAGCACGTTTTTTAGTAATTTTATTGATAAGACACGAATAGAGCAACTAATAGTCACTGAATAAACTGCTGTGACGTATTTTTATTAGTAGTTTCATTGATAAGAAACGAAGAGAGTAACGTGTATTCATATGCATTGAGGTGCTGTAAAGTAATATTCGTTAGTACTTTTTTGACAATAAACAAAGCAAAATCTATGGTCACTAAATAAAGTGCTACGAACCATGTTTGGGGTTAGTTTATTTTGATAGGACACGAATCGAGTGACCAGTAGTCACTAAATGAAATGCTGTATATTATATGTATAAGTAGTTTTTTTGAAAAGACAGGTATAATGTAACCTGTCATAATACAGTACTGTAAATCGAGTATTGTAGCAGTTTTATTTATTAGATACTAAAAGGGAAGCGGCCTGGAGGCCTTTTAGCGGACAATCCACAGATAGTTTTTCCACACAAATTACACTGTCCTGACCAGTGCATTGCAATACAAGTTGTTTTTAAGTTTCACTTCTGGAATAATTGTTATTACTCTTTACTGCTCAAGGAAACGAGAAGAAAATGTTATAGGACGAACCATCTGCGTGTAGGGAGGGGGAAAGAGATGTCCTCGGAATAGACTGCCGAACAAAGAATCTCTCCTGAAGAATTCTACCCTCTTGAGCCTTTCATTCCAAGTAAGACATGATTTTGAAAAATGAAGAGAGCACCAGTTGGCCCTTTGTGATGTAAATTCCACGTCGATATCTGCTCATTCTTATTCAGGTATTTCCGCAGAAAGCTATAATTTCGTGAATAAAATTAAAGTGGGGATATAGTCCTTTCCTAATACCTGAAGCATGATATTAGAAAGGAGTAAGTGAGTGTGCTCATAGCTGCGCATTCTTAACTTAAGGGAAAACTATTTTATGAGCTGAGGGAATCAAGGCTATGTGAGGATGTTCCTTAAGGGAAGTTGTGCCCCAAATTTGTGGTCTTATGGGCATGTAGATGATATATTCTCGCCTGCGGGAATAGCCTCCGGAGCATACAAGACTTTTTTTGCCCTGGAAATGAGTTTCTTTATAACCTCAAAACACGTGCCTGTAACCTATTGTGCATGTATGTGTATCTTACATGCACGTGTTTATCTATGTTACATGCACGTGTTACATGTTTGTTCTACCGTGAATGTCCAAAATCGGAAAATGTCGACCATCATCGGTCTGATGGATCGGTCTCGTTTCCTTGGAAGTCGACATTCTGTACTTGGTGCATGTCGACATTCACTGGAGATTGTCGACATTCTGTACTTGGTGCATGTCGACATTCACTGGAGATTGTCGATATTCTGTATTTGGTACATGTCGACAACCACTGGTGATTGTCGACATTCTGTATTTGGTGCATGTCGACACTCACTGGTGATTATCGACATTTTCCGATTTCGGGCATTCGCAGTAGTTAGCATTTGCATTTGCTAATAACTGAAGCATGATAGTAGAAAGAACTAAGTGATTGTGCTCATAGCTTCGCATTCTTAACTTAAAAGGAGAACTATTTCATAAGCTGAGCGAAGTAAGGCTAAGAGGTTGCTCCTTAAGAGACGTTGTATCCTAATTTGGTGATATAATGGGCATGTGGGTAATATATTCTCTCTTGTGGCATAGCCTCCGGAAGATTCAAAACCTTTTCGCTCTAAAAAAAATTCTTTGTAGCTTCAAAACACGTGTATATAACATACTATGCAGTTTGGTCTGTTCAGTTTTTACTTTTTCGTGTTTTTTCAGCACAGCTGCTTACTTCTATAAAGAGATATGCCAGTATTTAGTCTTGAATAAACATGATTTACATCGTAAAAATTACATTTATTCGATTTAGAGACTGATAAATATATATATATAACTGGGAATTATTTGAAAAATGAATTGGTTTAATTTTATTCTTAATATGATTTTCACTAGCATGTCTTTAAAAGAGGTTCCCAAAGTGGTCCAGGTGGACCCCCAGGGGTCCATAAGAGACCACACGGGGGTCCACGTAGACGTGAAAAGAAAACAGGGGTTCATAAGTTGTAAGTGGGGGTCCACCTAAAAGTTTCTTGTTTTTATTATAAAGAACAAAAACTTTGGCTTGGATTTACCTATCAACGTACGCAGGTAGCATCATTCACTAGGTAGGTACTTTTCTTCATCGGACACCCATACACCTTTTAGCCGAAGCCTTAGGTAGGGAGCCGATGGCCGACTACGGTGCCGACTACGGTGGCCCCAGTTGCGCCGAGGTAGTTCTTCTATACTCATACGCGTACAACAACCCCGCCAGCCCAGCTTCCCTACCTCTTAATGTGTGAACCTGGCCCTCCTTGATATCCTTATGCTAAAAGAATATCATTGGAGGGTTATGGTTCCCTACTAGGTAGGTACTCAAAAATATTCGGGACTCAGTTCAAACACAGATTTGGATAGAACAATAGATTATAGTACAAGTGTACACCACATGTCGATGATTGCAAAGTGCCGCCCGCTCGTCGGGGATACTTGTTTAGACCTGCAAAGGGATGAAATGCGACTCGCACTGTGCTTGCAATCTACATTAGTACTCATTTGTTTCCGGGATTTTGAACATAAAAGGGTGACCGTGAGTGAATCGATGTCAGTGGTTGCAATTCACTGCGTCATCCACCGACAACACCTTGTAGCAAAAAATTTGAGTGATAGATTGCACCAATCGCTTCAATTTGTGATTAACGCAGTTAATAAAATAAGAAGCAATGCTTTGAATACCCGTTTATTTGCACTATTGTGCGATGAAAATGATGAAGATTTCCAACGACTGCTCTTACATACTGAGGTACGCTGGTTGTCGAAAGGTGCATGCTGATCGAGATTTTACTCACTTTTCGGATCAGTGATAGAGTGTCTAGAAACTAAAGCACCAGATTTAAAAGAAAATCTGGTCAAGTATAAAGCGGACACACTCTCAGAAATAGAATCGTCACTTTTGAGGACTTTTCAATCGTCAAGAAAATTTCGTCATTTACAACGATACTTTCCTCGCGCGATCACGTGACTTTAAAAAAGTTACTACACAAATTTCGGCAATTTGACGAAAGGTTGACTGGGAGGATTTTTCACGAATCCATTTTGTCAAATACGACGAAAGTTTCGTGACATTTGAGCAGGCGTTTATGAGAGTGCATTGCGCACTTAACAGATTTGTTCATAAAATCAATGACGTTAACTTGCAGTTACAAGGGGACAGCCTGAAATTAATGAAAACAAAGGGTGTAATTTCGGCTTTTCTTGGTAAATTGAAATTAATGAAGCAAAATTTTATCCGGCGTGAATTCTCCCAGTTTCCGCACTTGTCACAGATAGAATGTCTTGATGAGGATCTTCAAACATACGCTCAACATTCAAATACTCTGCATGATGACTTCAAAAATAGCTTTGAAGATATTCTGACGATGGAAATACCACCATGGATCATAACCCCATTTGATGAAACGGAAGAGACAAATGTGGTATTAAAAGAGAAGCTACTTGAGCTCAGCACCAACGAGGAACTGAAGGTGAAATTTAAAAAAGGCTGTCAAACATTTTGGCTGCAGGCAGAAATCCCCGAAAAATATCCTGGGCTGTGGGAAATTGCGAGAAAACTTTTGATAGCGTTTCCCTCGTCATATCTTGTCAAAAGAAGTTTTAGTGCTGTTACCAACCTGTTAACAAAAAAAAAAAAAAAATAACACGAGCAGATTGAGCGTCACAGAACGAGGAGATTTGAGATTACTTCTTACAAAACTGAAGCCAAATATTGATCATTTGATGTCAATTCATCAAGTACATCCATCTCATTAAAAGTATGACTATTTGCATTTCAGAGTTCATTGTTGATTTTTTAACCGACTTCACAAAGGAAGGAGGTTACACATTCATACTGTATGTATGTCGTTTTTTTTTTCTTTTTTTTTTTTTGTCCACTCATAACTTCTTACCGGATGAACCGATTTTCATGATTCTTTTTTTAATCGATCGAGGGTGGTTTCCAATAGGTCCCGTACCTTCGTTTGACCATATTCGATAATTAGAAAAAAAGTTATTTGCAGAAATGTAGTATTTTTTTCTTTTTTCATCCATAACTTTTGACTAAATGAACCGATTTTGATGATTTCTTTCTTAATCGATAGAGGGTCGTCTGACTCAAATATTGCAAATCAATTTGACTACATTTGTTTTTTAGAAAAAACGTTACGGGTGAAAAATAAGTATTTTTTATTTTAATTGTAAAGTCTTGGCTGGATTTTTCTTTGTTGGGAAATCTATTAATAAATATAAAAGTCATTGTTAAAAACATGTTTGTTGTCATGGGCTATAAAAATATATCTTAAAAGAAATTACAGCAAGAGTTTGACTGGCTTCCCTGTGGCAAAAATTAATCCAATCAGTTTGTTTGCTAAAATCGACTCCAAAAGGGAATTTATCATACAAATGACTAGTTTTTAGTGCCATAAATTCAAAGAAGTTTTGCCCTTTGATATGGATTTTTTTTTAAAAAATAGAGTATTTATATACGAAATGTATTTACACTAAAAAGAATAAAATGAAATAATTTTTATAAAAAAAACAGAACCGACTTCAAATTATAAATTGCGCTAAAAAGTGAAAAATAAATTCATTCTGTAAACAACATCGATGTGACTTTTAAACATAATTTTAGAAGTCGGTGCAAAATTATGAGTCTAATGACCACATTATACCATTTGCTACTTCATATTGGAACTGTTGCTAGTTCTGCGAAAAGATATATATTTGTAATTGGGGGTTGGATTCATGATTACAAAAGATTTTATCTATCCTAATTTTGCACCGACTTCTAAAACTATGTTTAAAAGTCACATCGATGTTGTTTACAGAATGAATTTATTTTTCACTTTTTAGCGCAATTTATAATTTGAAGTCGGTTCTATTTTTTTATACAAATTATTTTGTTGTCAATTGTTGGCTGTTTGTAATAATAAATGTTTATCATTTTGTATAACCACAAGTATTATTTCAATAAATAGGGCACAAGAAAATGTGCTATTTTTTTTCCTTCTTAACACCCCCAATTTAGGGTGATATTTTTATAAGTTTTGTGAATACAGTAGAAATGTAGCAGCAGGGGGTCTACCGAAAATAGTAAAACTTTGAAAGTGGTCCACGAGAAGAATAAGTTTGGGAACCTCTGTTTTAAACAGAAAATGGATTAAATTGGGATAAAGAAGAAAATTTTAAAAAAAAGTGGCAAAACTTTCTTCAACTATTGTTAAAATATAAGTTAAAAAGAGCTTACTAAAAGAAAGCGAAAAAAAAAAGACTTTATAACTACTTAAAACTACATCAGGCATTTGCCCACATTTTTAAAAATAAATAAACAAACAGTAATAATAAAAATGAAAAAAAGTCATTTTAAATCGTAAAAAATAACACAATGCATTTTCTCTAACTGTTCTGACTGCATGCACAATGAAATAGTTCTCTTAGAAAAACTTTCCATTTTGAACAGAATGACGAATTCTCCTTCTTTTATGACATTTCAAAGGAAATTCACTTAAAAAATAAGTAAATAATTACATAAATAGACGGAAGAGTAAAACAAATGATTTGTGTCAGTATTATTTATAATCCATGGTATACAAAAAAAATGAGTTTTTGCTTTGTTAATGTTAAAAAAATAAAAATTACACTCAAAGGAAAATTTAATGACCTTCGTTAATTACGCGAGAAAATAACGTATTACCCTATTATCTATAATGCTGACCAATTTTTAATCGAATCAAGAAACGCTGAATATCAACATAAAAAACGTTTTTCTGCATAAAAAACGAACTTCATTAAGTTAGATAGAGCGGCTTAATTAACAAAAAGTTGAATCTGTCTATTTTTTGAAGGAAATCGTGAAACTTATGTGTGAAAAAATACTATAAACGCAACACGCAATGCGTCAACTGGAAATGTATGTTACTTAAAAAGAGAAAAAAAATCCCGACTTTTGAAACTTCATGTGATTTACGAGACAGGAAGACTACGTTTGCAGAAAAAAAGCATAATGGATATTATCTGTATGTCGCTTATATAAACAATTTATTTTTTCTTCGAACCACCTAAAATCATAAACACTTTTTCCCCATTAAAATGAAAAACCTGGAGTTTCAGTTGAAAAAACAATGTGTGCCAAGGGGATGGGAAAGGTAACAAGAAGTGTGACATTCTGTTCATGCAACATAGCGTGGTATGTGACAAAGGGGGGGGGGGTCCCTTGCAGTGTGACATTTTGTGACAAAGGAGGGAGGGTGTCAAATATGTGTTAAAAAAGCGTGACATCATTTATGAACAGTCCCTTATATATACTTAGACTACATTGACATATTAGAAAATAAAAAGTATTAGATTATTAGTAGATTAAAATATTATTAGTAGATGTAAAAATATAATGTACACTAAACATTAAGTGATATGTTGCACCAAAAGATGGTGCTTAATTTTACTATATTTTGGTGAAAACTTGAATATGTTGCATCAGAATATAGTGAAATTAAGCGCCATCCTTTGAAGAAAGAAAATTTGCTTAATATTTTTTCAGTGTAAAACAATGCATTTTAATACTTGATTGTAATGTTTCTCATGATACTTGAATCTTTAATTTTCCACAAAAATTTCAGACATGCACACATACTTTTTGTTTAGTTCTTTTAGCGTTATAACTGCTTCAGTTTAAGAAGTACTTAGTCTTTACCGAAGGTAACATATTTTCCAAAACAACAGAGAAAATTACAATATCAAATATGTTTTAGTATTTCCGAAACCTTTACTTCGCCCAATAAAACCTGATACAAAGCTACAAAACTAGCCCTTTTTCGTACAAGTAAAAAACAAAGCAGAAAACTTATTAAGACTAAATGTACGCAGCTCTTGCCCTAAGAAGCCAAAGAGATTTAAATCACTAAATAGTATTGCACTTTTAGTACACATAAATGTTAGAATTGTTTTCTGTGCGCATCTCGTTGGAACTTCGCTCTACTCTAGGACGGGAGAGACAAGTTTTATAAGCAATAATAAAACTTACAACACTCATAAACTTGAAGTTTATGCCGAAACACTATTCCAGTTTTATAGCTTCTTTTTATTTTGTGGCATAAAATTCGGTCCCATTAGGAAACTTTTGACTCCGTTCCAAGTGCTGCTGTTATTTTTGACTGATTATTGACATTGAGAATGACCCCTTTTTCTAATCACCCTAAGTGCTGCGGCGAGATATGGTTTTTGTATGTTATTGTTAGCGAAAAGAAAGTTAAAAGATATGTGTGTGTATGTGACCGTGGTTGGAATAGAAATAATTTAGGAATCATTCATTCTGCTGTCACTTCGAGCCTCATATGAGGCTCCTACTCAAAATAGCGATATTTTAGTTTAACCCCTTGAAGCACGAGTTTTTTTTCGGAAACATTAGTAAAAGATGATCGAGTTTTTTTAAACAGAAAATGAATATATAGAGACAGTATAAATTGGTTTTGGCAATTTTAGTTGTACGGGGTGACTAGAGAGTGGGGGGTGGGGTAAAAATTATATTAAAAAAAATATTATGCAAACAAAAAGCAAACCTCTGACGGGCATTAGAAATACAAAACGCGAGATACAAGATCGCGAGTGTGAAATACGGGCATGTGCAAATTTTCCGGTACCTTTCGCCCGTGTCAGACACGGGCCAATGCGTTTAAGAGGTAAAAAAAACTTCAATACAGTAAAACCCCGTTATACCGCGGGTCAGTATACCGCGGAATCAGATATACCGCAGTGACTATCGCCGTGCAGTGGCCGGCGTAGAAAAGCGCCGGCGTAGTTATGCGTGTCGTAAGAGGCGACTAAAATAGCCACATCCGATCCGGGTGACGTAAGGCTTGCTTTGTAGCATGACTATGGCCCCGGGTCAGTAAAGCAGGTAGGCAAAGCTCTGCCAGCCCAGCCCCTTATGGCTGGTGCTGGTTGTCAGTTTGTCAGAGAGTTTGTGGGAAGTTCGAGGAGGACAGCGCTGCAGTCGCATCCCCTTCTACAGGGGGGATAGTCAGTGAAGGCCATTGATGCTACATACGGTATGGCTGCAGTTTGCATTGAGTACCGCAGTGACTATCATGTCCCCCGACTTTTAAATCACCTTTTATCATTGCCATTTAAAGGTGAATCCTTATTTACCTTTGCAAATAAATCCAGCCCGAGCACACAAATATTCTAGCCAAAGAGCTCCAATTCCCCTATCACACACACTGGCAGGCAAAGCCCCATTGTAATAAGCCTGATGTTCCCCTTTTGGTTTATAATCTATCGCTCCATAGACTGATTGCGCAGTTGAGATGCACAGCAATTACAGTTAATAAAATGGCACCAAAGAAGAAAAAAAATGCTGTAGAAGAAAAGGCACGAGTCATTGATAAAGTTACAAATGATGCAACACAAGTGAGTATTGTTTGGATAATGTGGTTCCGCGGTATAGTTTCACTGTACCGCGATTCGTTATAACGCGGGTGCTAAACATGTCCCCCGACACCCTCGTTTCAACGGGGTTTTGCTGTATTCGTTTTGCGATCAGAGACATCTCTTACTTATGCATAATACATACTAGACCTTAAAATAACTGCAAGAATAATTCAGTTATTATTGTATGCCACTAATTAATCAATAACGCGGTTATTACAATAGCGCATTTGTTACAATAATTTTTGAATGGAAACATTAACATGTTGTGCGATATTTTTGTTCTAATCAAAATACTCGAATCTGAACAGCATTTTGCGCGGTCTTGCAACAAACTACCGCATCCATATTCTCTTGATAAACCAGAAAACGCGTTGTATCACTTACATTGGCACATAATGAAAAAAAATTGTTAAACAGTTTCTTTGTATCTAGTAAAATCTCAAAAATGTTTTCTCAGCCTATGGATACTCTTGGATACGATTTACAAAATCAACTATTAACAAAATATTATAAAGTAGTTCAGGAGTCAGGAAATACTTTTATGCATCAACACGTATTTTTTTTGTACATAGTACGTCGAATATAGCTAATTCAGTATGGAAACGTGCATTAGTAAATGTTGAAAACAATTATTTCTTCTTAGAAAATAAAAAGGATACAATGCTCAATGTTATACAATTTTTAAAATCAACTTCGTTGGTATCCTTACTGAAAACTTAACTGAAATTCCATGCAGGGTTTATGAACGGAGCGCGGAGTAGGAGACCAGAGCAGAGGAGCAACGAAATCTTGCTCAAAATTGGAGCGGAGCCGAAAGAAATTTGTGTTTAAAAATTTCAATTTTTAAAAATCTTTTTTAAATATCTTAATCATATAAAAAAATCGAGAGAAAACAAGAAGTTCCGTCTAGAAATATACGAGTCTACTTTCCCGTATACACCAATTTCAAATTTAACCTCTTCAGACCCCACAACTAAGCACAAACAATTTTGACGCAATTTTTTGGTTCTCTTACTTAAAAAATGATTGCAAAACAAAATAACAAAAAAAATTCCTTTTTTAATTTTAATTATTAATTAGTTGAAATGACAATTAATGCCCAATTTCCATGTTTAAAACGAAGTAAACTATCTGTTGATTCATTTCAAAAACAATTGGGTGTTTTAGCTTTCAAATTTCACAAACAGTAGTTAATAAAGAGTATTTTAAAATGTACCCAATTGGGTACACTTTTAATGAAGAGGTTTAAATCTAGCTATCTCTCTCTCTCTCTTTCTCGTTTAGCTTTAGTTCTTAATTACTTCAAACATACCTTTTTCAACGGTTAGTACGTATTCAGTTACTCATTTATTCATTCATTCATTCACCTACTGATTCATATATTTATTCACTCATTTATTCATTCATTCATTCATTCATTTATTAAGAAATACTTTAAAAAAAAACAGATCGAAATTTTAATTAGCAAAAAAAGCGTGTTTCGCTCTTCGAATCTATATATTCTTCACCATATCATATCTTCGATATCTATATATATAACTTAGTGTCAATATATATTTTACGCCATCAGAACATTCCGATGAAGTATTTTTCAAGCAAATCCGTCAAAGCAAATCAAGTTAGATCAGGATTTATTCAGGATTGAAACTTCCCCTCAGGCGCTATTGTAAAATTTTGCTAAACTGTTCAAAATTGATCAAATCAAAAAATATTTCACGTTGAGGACTTCTCACAATAAGCTTGTTCAAAAAACCTGGATCTTATGTCCATGGTGCATATTATTTGTTTGCTATTTCCCCATAAGCGCTAATGCTAAGATTTTTTTTAGCTTTAGAAAATTGAACGAAAAAATGTTTAAGTCAAAAAGTAAAATATTAAAAGGAAAGGTCTTTTCCGAGATCTTAAAAAAAAAAACACTTTCCAATTGGACAAAAACCTTAAAAATTATATGGGGGGGGGGGGGGGATGACAGACTGACACATATTTTACCCATCTCAAAACCCTATATCCAGATTGTTTATTTTTCAATATTTATTTAATTACTTCACTTACTTACTTCACTCCTTTATATTTAAGTACTTATATTTTTCCGATGCAATAAGCCTTCTTTCATAGTTTCTTTGCGGGAAAGTAGGCTAAAAGCGGAATTATAATATCACGCTTCATATCTTGCGTATCTACAGAGTGGTTATAATTAAACTTCCCCTATTCAGGGCATTCTACAGTGCTGTAGAATGTAGCTACAGTGCTGTAACTGTTCAACGGATTGACGCCAAAATTGGTATGTGGACCATACAAGAGATGCGCTCAAAGAATCGTGAAGAAAAAAAAAAGTTCTAAAAATGGCCGCTAGGGGCGCTGTTAAGCGTCATAACATGGTTTTCACTTAGGAAATGATCAGTAAGGAATAAAAATAATAGTATTAGCATTTATTGTACACTTCCCCCCCCCCCATATCAATCATTTTGCCATTTAAAATGAAAGTAAATAAAGCTATAACAGTTCATTTGTGTGGCAGGAAAAAAACAATTGTAGGTTATCATGAAGTGAATTTTTCTCCTTTCATAAATATTAATATTATTTTGATACCGTACTGGCTATTACCTACGTTAAAACCCTGTTATAAGGTTAAACAGCGCCCCAAGCGGCCATTTTTAGAACTTTTTTTCTTTATGATCCCTTGAGGGCATCTCTTGTATAGTCCACATATTAATTCCCGGTGCCAATCCGTTGAGCGGTTTTAGCTGTAGGATGCATTGAATAGGAAAAGTTTAATTATAACCACCCTGTATAATAACTCCGGATACGATGGAACAGCAATTATTATCTGGGACATGGAGCAAAACGTGGAGCCAGAGAGAGCGGAGTAGTGTAACGACGATATTTTGTTCGAAAATGGATTCTTACTGGAGCAAAAAAATTTGTTGTGCTAAACTGCTCATCCTTTTGTATTTAGTTTATCGTGTAAAAAATACCTAAAAAAGAAAGACATATAATATAATCTATTAAAGTTATTCGGAGCACGGTGGGGAGCCGGAGCAAATATGTAGAAGCCGGAGCGAAGAACTCAAAAAAGTTGCTGCTCCAGATCTTTGATTAAATCAGTTAAATTTTGCTGGAGCTTAGTTCTTCGCTTTTTCTATTCTTTAAACTTCCATGATCAAGCTATTTCATTCATGCTCGCGTATCGGTAATAAAGTCGGAGAGCAAACATTTAAGAGTTCGGTCGAGACGGCAAATTTAAAGCTTTTTCTAGCGAAGTGACAAATGATGCCATTAAATCTAACATGGAAGCGTCGGGAAGACTCAGATGTGTGTCAAAGATCTGAGAAGTCTTAAAACTTTTGCGAGCCTTCAAGTCTTCATTGATTAAGAAGAATTTTTTGTTTCGAAGGCTTTAAGCAAGTTTTATTTTTAAACCATTGTATCGGTTTTAAAGAAAGTGGTGTTTTCTTCTATTTGCATAGCAAGTTCCTAATCATCCGATGTAAAGTTAGTTGAAAATTAGAAAAATGTATAGACGAAGAAACTGAAAAATAGTTTCTTTCAAGCTTTCTAATCATATAAGACTCATTGTATCGGTTTTAGAAAAAGTAGCATTTTCGTCTATTTGCATAGCAAGTTCTTAATCATCATATGGAGAATTAGTTGAAAAATAGAAAAATGTATAGACGTCTTGTAAGGAAAAATAGTTTTTTTCTAGCTTTCTAATCAGATAGGCTCATTGTATCGGTTTTAGAGAAAGTGGCATTTTCGTCTATTTGCCATAGCAAGTTCTTAATCATTCTGTGGGAAATTAGTTGAAAATTATAAAAATGTATAGACGTCTTGTAAGGAAAAATAGTTTCTTTCTAGCTTTCTAATTAGATAGACTTATTGTATCGGTTTTATAGAAAGTGGTATTTCCGTCTATTTGCACAGCAAGTTTTTGATCACTATGTTTGATAGACTCCTATAACTGTTAAAAAGTTGTCAATAAAACGGTACACCATATGTAAAGATGCATATAATTTTACGATATTTCGAAGTATTTTAATGTTTAAAAGTTTCAAAAAGGATTTTGCGAAGAAATGCTGTTATTTTCTAAAATATTAAGAATAAAAATCTAAAACTATTAAAAATCAGGTTAGTTCTTTTTTGAAAAGCAGAAACATATATCAACATATTTTACGCATTACAATAAAAGTAACTAAAATCAAAATTTTAACTAATATTGGAAAAAAAAATTTTTTTACCTATATTTTAACTTTACGCTATTTATTGTTAAAAACCTCTAATTTTGAGCCATACTAATAAGTCTAAATGAATATTTATGCTCCCTTAATTGCATCAAAAGAGAACGCAATTTAGTGAAATTGAGTTACCACACCTAAAGCTTAACAAGTCAAGATGAATTTTCTCAAGTCGAGTTTATTACAATTGCATTAAAATGAAACAATTCAAAAAAGGATCTAATTAAAGAACCTTATTTTCAGTTCCTAAAAATTTCATGGTGCAGTATTAATTAATTCATGTAGCGTTTTAATTTATTTTCTTTGATCTTCAATGATAAAGTGTTCCTTTCCAAAAGCATGTTATTGGTTTTCATTTGCAAGAATCAAACGCGATATTTAAGAGATAAAGTTAAAGAAGCAACAAATGCTTTTCTTTAATCAAATCCTTTTGCAATATTTTGAGATTAAAGTACATTTTATTGAGGTATATTAAAGATGAAACTAATTTTACAATTGTGTCACTTAAGAAAATGATGAAGATCCGGTATTAAATAACTGTTAGGCTAAAATTATATTAATAATCGCACCCCAAATGTTCAAAAATGTAACGCCATATTGTTACAATGGTGGCACTCAAGAAAGTGATGAAGATCCTGTATCAAATGGCTATTACTTAATATTTGAATTATAAGCGCTGTCGGCACCCAAATGTTCAAAAATGTAACGTCATATTTTAACAACTGTGGCACTCATGAAAGTGATGAAGATCCTGTATCAAATAGCTGTTAGGTTAATATTGGAATTATAATCGCTGTCGGTACCCAAATGTTCAAAAATGTAACGCCATATTTTTATAATTGTGTCACTTAAGAAAGTAGAGAAAACCCTGTTTCAAATAGCTGTAAGCTTAATATTCGAATTATAATCACTGTCGGTACCAAATACGTAGAATATTCCAAATGACGTGTATGATCGTTAAAAATCATTGAACACTATTGTAATTTCATATTCTGCAGGAATAAAAATAGTTAAAGTGCAAAAAAATATGAGAGTGGCTTTGTTGTTCTGCAAAAACTGGTAGGTTCAACTAACAGAAAGGTTTGCCATTTCTGCGCTTCCGTTAAAAAATATGGAACCACAAAAATTGCGATTAAAAATCGGAGACATCACAAAACTATCGGGTGAAAAATCGACTTGTTTACAATAATTTTGAAAACACAAGCCATCTTATGCCAGTACAAGGAAAAAATGTCACGAAAATAAAGCAAATTGTCAAATCTATAGCTTTTTCGATGCTACAATGGAATCTCTTCATCAGTGCAAGGAAAGAAAAGTGCTCAACACACAACAACAAAGTTGTGAGTTCACTCACAAATTCTTTGTGTGTTGAGCACTTTTCTTTGCACTGATAAAGAGACTCCATTGTAGCCTCGAAATAGCTATTTGCATTATTGATTTGTCAATTTGTGCTTTATTTTGTTAATTTGTGCTTTGTTTTGTTAATTTGTGCTTTGTTTTGTCAATTTGTGCTTTGGTTTTTCAATTTGCGATTTATTTTTTCAATTTGTGCTTTGTTTTTTCAATTTGTGCTTTGTTTCTTCAATTTGTGCTTTGTTTTTTTTTTTTTTTTAGTTTGTGCTTTGTTTTGTCAATTTGTGCTTTGTTTTTTCAATTTGTGCTTTATTTTGTCAATTTGTGCTTTATTTTGTCAATTTGTGCTTCATTTTGTCACTTTGTGCTTTGTTTTTTCTTTGTACTCAAATTTTAGCACAAAGCATTTTTGATCAATTTTCTTATAACAACCCATCTTAGTTGCTCATACCTTGCTACAAATGAAGAACCTTACACACCTCAAATTCGTGCCACTAATAGCGCTTTTTCCGCACTACTCAACATCCAATAATTTGTATGTATGACTGCTTACTTTAAAAAGAAAAAAAAGTCATAGAAAACTATTGACAGTTACATTTGACCTAATTCATCTTGCTGTTCACGAAAAGAGCGATGAAGTTCAAAAACTTCTTTCAAATCAAACGTCTTTCACTTCAACATCACAGGAAAAAAAAATCTTCTTGGAGAGTAGGTCAACTTAAAAGAACAGTAAAATGGAACTTTTCGTGTCACACATCTCATCCTCACTTTATTCGAGATAAGTAATAAAAAAAGAAAGAAATCAATGAAAAGAGAGAAAGTTCCACTATCTTTTCTTCTCTTCACGCATCCATCTAAAAGTTGGAGTTGGAACGGAAGGTTTCTCCACAGCTACACGCGATAGTTTATATCATTACTTTTCATACTTTCATTCCGAGAAGCAATCCGTGAGATAAGAAACTGTCACTAACACGTGAATTCGTTTTGAAAAGCAGACAGATAGAAAATTCTCTTTAACGCGACAAATTTAGCAAGAGTTCTCAGAGACACGTTCCAATTTGATTTGTCGGTAGTACAAAATATAAAAATAGAATGAAAATCGTCGATAGTGCATACGATAAATCCAATGAAATGTATAACATGATAAAAAATATATATATTAAATATATATATATCACTTAACGTGTACCAGTGGGTGATTAAATTTTGCTGTACGATACGATGCTGTTTATCATCTTATCAAAAATTTAAGTCGTATGCAAAAACGACTTTGTTGTCTGCGTTTAATCGTATGCAAAACAAATCGACATAGTCGTATGCAAAATCGCTCAGTCATGTACATTGTATGCAAAAAACAATATTCAAAAATGTTTTAATTTTTTTTAATGATTAGCATGGAAAACTGACATAATATTTATTATCTTAACTTGTGGGACCTAAGCCCATTGATTTCTATTTCTTAAAAAATATTTCCATCAAATTTCAATTTTTAATTTCCGATTACACTGTGCAACATGAAAAATGTCCTTTAGATGAAAATGTATGTTTCGTGGCACTGAAAATTCTGTTAATTTTTCGCTGAAAAATTCGAATCTGCAATTATTTTTTGCGTACCACATACCATTTTCCCAAAATTCCCCATTTTAGCTTTCTACGTATTTTCTGGAAAAAGTGCATGTTTTCGTAATTTTTCGCTAAATTTAAGATAAATTATATCTTTCTCATTGACAGTAAAAACGTTGCCATTCTAGAGACCTTTTTAATAAACTTCGGTTACTTTAGCTACATTTTTGGCAACAAAAGCTTTATCTACTTTCTCGAAGTTTTGAGTCATTTACAAGATGACAAAGATAAATTGTAGACTATTTTGCGGAGAAAGAAGAAATAGTATGCTGCTGATTATGTGAATGTACTATTTTAAGCATTAGGACATGAGCACAATTCAGTAGAGCGGTGCTTGTTTATCATTGCTCCTGCATTAAGGTATTTTTTTCCTATTTACTCCTGTAGCATATTCTGGAAACCCAAAGGAAATTTTAAAATTATGAGTGGCAAAAACATATCAAATGAGCCACTTGTAAATCTTCAATCTGCCTTTTTTCCACAATTGAACATTACACTCGTTCATCGAAATATTTGTAAAAGCTCCGGACAGAGAACTATTTTGTACTACAGGCTATCTTGTATCTCAGGAACAAATTTAAAAATTTAAGTGAGGAAAAAGTAAAAGAAAGGATTTTTATTGGTACACAACTTAAGGAAGTCCTTTCATGATGAAGAGCATGGAAAGAAACAGTCAGAAGCCAAAAAATCAGCCTGGCTGGTTTTTAAATCAGTGTGCTCATGTTTCCTTGGAAATGGAAAAGCTGAAAAGAAAACTACTAGTTAGTGACATGATAAAATGCTTTTGTATTATAGGTTACAATATGTCATTAAAACGACACTTTTTGGACTCTCATATAGACTTATTTCCTCAAAACCTTGGCGCATTTAAGGATGAGCATGGGGAAAGGTTTCATGAGGACATCTCTGTGTTTGAAAAGCGTTTCAGCGGTCCATTGGAATGGAAGTATACTAACAGAATATTGCTCATCTGTTATCAGGGCACACCAAGATGAAATGGCAAAAAAAAAAAAAAAAATATCATTTTAGTGTTTGTGTTTTCCAAAAATTAGTCTCAGTTACATTCTTCTATAACCAAATTGTATAAATATGAGAAGTGGATTTCCATCAAAAACGGTACGTGATGGACCATTTTGTTTTAGATATTTGAATTAAGCACCTTTTGTTTATATAGAATCACATAGTTTCATGTAAAGGACAAAATTTTTTTGTACAGTGTTATTTGGAGTGGCAACACCTTAGTTTGTTTATATCTAGCGACCCCTTCTCATGTTTATATCTAGCGATCTTTTCTTACGCCTTTCGAATTTTAAACCTTTTTTTTACGATTTTAAAATGGTTAATTTCCTATTGTTTGGTTTATATCGAGCAATTGTAACCTACAGATGTTATGAGGGGACACAACTAGTTTATATATAATGCGGTAATATGATTTACACAGCGTTGCGATCTTATTGAAAGTTCTGCATTTTTACTTGTCTAATACCAAAAAAAAAGTAAAAAGATAACTAAACTATTGAAATAATTAACAAGACACGCATTGCATTTTAAGACCGTTAATGTCCTAAAATATTCTATTGAATGACTTAATCTATAGGCTGCAAAATATCTACGCAGTTCTGTTAATTTTGAGCAGCCGGAAAAAATTTTTTTTTAAGTGTTTATAATCCGACGGAATATTTTAAGGAACATATTTCAATAAGGAAAAAAAAAAAAAATATATTTTGATCTAATGCGCCAATTTTTTTCTTCGCTTCCAAAACAAACTTATAAACCTATATGATTACCAAAATCAAACTTATATTTATTTTTGTTGATTTTCACCCTCTTTCATTTCGTACATAAAACAGAAAATAAATTTTAAAAAAAAGTTAGACATTGACAAAACCTGCTACAATAAACGCCTGTAACTGCCGCAAACTATCCAATAAATATCTGATAAATTATGCCAAAATACTGAGAAAATTGCATTTATAAGCAATGACACACACAAAAAAAAAAAAAAAATGTTGGGAAACTGCCGTAATGCTGTGTTAATCAAATAGGTGTTTACTCATTTGTTTATGGAACATGCGCTTGCTGAATCTATGTAATATACAGGGTATGTCAGAAGTAATGACCCGGTTTTGAAGGGTTATAAAAAAAACTAGTACAGTTTGAAACTTAAGACTTTTAATTTTGATCTGTATATAATCCCATTTTTTACATTAAGTTTAGAATACCACTTCAAAAGAGGGCGGCCTACAGTGGCAATGCACTGATGCAGTCTATTCTTCCCCGCAGAGAGCTCGAGACCTTCGCATTTCAACTTTCCGCGTAATTTTCCGCTCCCTAGCGGAAGCTATTTTACTTGAAGGAGTACTTAAAGAAAAAACTTTGGAAACATCGCTCCCAGACTTTAAAAGAGCTGAAGGAACGATATATCGAGGAAATATAAACCATAGCCCTTGAAATGTGCAGAAAAGTTTCCCAAAACTTCAGAAATAGACTGCATCAGCGTATTGCTTCTGAAGGTCACAATCTTGATGAAATGGTATTCAAAACTTAATGAAAAGAAACGGGATTATATACACATCAAAATATAAAAAAGTTTCAAGTCTCAAAATGTATTAGTTTTTTTTATAACCCTTCAAAACCTTACACTCTCGATCGACTATGTTGATTACTTGCGCAGAAGGAAAGGCGTATTTTTGTTAACCACGGATCCTATCAACCTTTTTAGTAGCATTCTTCCCGTAAAAGTATAAAAAATAATAATAATAAAAGAAAGTAGGCTTAATGCATCGAAAAGATATCGTTAAAATAAGAAAACGTCAAAAATAATAATATTAAAAGAAAGTAGGCTTAAAACCGGGTACCTTCTGACCCACCCTGTATTATTATTATTATTATTATTATTATTAAAGAGCCCAACTAACGTATTTTGTTTTGCATATTAACTATTAGAATTTAGCGCAATGATATAAACTGTATGCAGTAGAGTACAATTTACAGTACATTACAATTTCAGTGCACTAAAATTACAGTAAAATTTTAGACACTATTCTTTTACAAATAATATGCTGATCAAAATCTCATTATAAAAGAATATAAGGAACCTCATTCTTTTTAATTAAGTGCCATTAAACGTTATTCTTTCAGAGGTGGAGCGTAATTTGCAATTCAATTCCATCCTATGTCTCGAAGGCGGAAACTTTTCAATTTTGTTCTAGTTCTATTGTTTTCATTAAATTAAACTGCAGTAGTCGTTAAGGGGAACGGAATTATAAATTTTGCAGGTAAAGGTTAATTATGTGGCATTCATCATTGGCGAAATTTAATTCGTATATTTTGAAATTAATAAAAATAATGAGACATCTTAATTTATTAGGTTTTATAGACTAAAGTACACTCTCGATAGACTATGTTGATTACTTGCGTAGAAGGAAAGGCGTATTTTTGTTAACCACGGATCCTATTTACCTTTTTAGTAGCATTCTTCCCGTAAAAGTATAAAAAATAATAATAATAAAAGAAAGTAGGCTTAATGCATCGAAAAGATATCGTTAAAATAAGAAAACGTCAAAAATAATAATATTAAAAGAAAGTAGGCTTAAAACCGGGTACCTTCTGACCCACCCTGTATTATTATTATTATTATTATTATTATTAAAGAGCCCAACTAACGTATTTTGTTTTGCATATTAACTATTAGAATTTAGCGCAATGATATAAACTGTATGCAGTAGAGTACAATTTACAGTACATTAAAATTTCAGTGCACTAAAATTACAGTAAAGTTTTAGACACTATTCTTTTACAAATAATATGCTGATCAAAATCTCATTATAAAAGAAGATAAGGAACCTCATTCTTTTTAATTAAATGCCATTAAACGTTATTCTTTCAGAGATGGAGCGTAATTTGCAATTCAATTCCATCCTATGTCTTGAAGGCGGAAACTTTTCAATTTTGTTCTAGTTCTATTGTTTTCATTAAATTAAACTGCAGTAGTCGTTAAGGGGAACGGAATTATAAACTTTGCAGGTAAAGGTTAATTATGTGGCATTCATCATTGGCGAAATTTAATTCGTATATTTTGAAATTAATAAAAATAATGAGACATCTTAATTTATTAGGTTTTATAGACTAAAGTACACTCTCGATAGACTATGTTGATTACTTGCGTAGAAGGAAAGGCGTATTTTTGTTAACCACGGATCCTATTTACCATTTTAGTAGCATTCTTCCCTTAAAAGTATAAACAATAATAATAATAAAAGAAAGTAGGCTTAATGCATCGAAAAGATATCGTTAAAATAAGAAAACGTCAAAAATAATAATAATAAAAGAAAGTAGGCTTTAATGCATCGAAAAGATATCGTTAAAATAAGAAAACGTCAAAAATAATAATAATAAAAGAAAGTAGGCTTTTAATGCATCGAAAAGATATCGTTAAAATAAGAAAACGTCAAAAATAATAATAATAAAAGAAAGTAGGCTTAATGCATCAAAAAGATATCGTTAAAATAAGAAAACGTCAAAAATAATAATAATAAAAGAAAGTAGGCTTAATGCATCGAAAAGATATCGTTAAAATAAGAAAACGTCAAAAATAAGTTAAATAAATGTTAAAAAATAAATTTTAAAGGAATTGTTCGACTGGAAATATTTTTTTTTTTTTGTATCCGAAAGATCTTGGCGAAGACCTCTCATTTCCATATTTTACTTTTTGATTTGAACAGTTAAAGGAAAAAAAACATTAGCGTCTACGGGGAGATCCTATATAAATCCTGTTCTAACAGACGAACATGCTTGAAACAAACTTTATCGGAAAGATGTTATGACGTAGAACATGTACAGATACAAAGTTTCTAGAGAACTAAGCGTTTTGATTTGGATTTTTAAGGATATTTCCGGATGAATGAATATGTGAATGAGTGAATAAATAAGTGAGTGAATGAATGAATAAGTGAGTGAGAGCATGTATAAACAATGAGTGAAGGAATGAATAAAGGAGTGAGAGCATGACTAAACGAGTGAGTGAAGGAATGAATAGACGAGTGAGTGAATGAATAAACGAGTGACTGAATGAATGAATAAATGAGTGAGTGAATGAATAAATGAGTGAGAGAATGAATAAATGAGTGAGTGAATGAATATATAAAAACCGTTGAAAAAGATATATTTTAAGAAATTAGAACTAAAAAGAAAGAGCGAGAGAGATAGCTAAATTATAAATTTCATATTGATGTATATACGAGAAAGTAGGCGCGTATAGTTCTAGACGGAGCATCTTGTTTAATGCTTTTTTTCTTTCTTTTTTATTTTCTATGAATACATTTGTTATTTGTATTATTTTAGCTGTAAATAACTTTATTTAATACTAGCTGTTAGGCTATGGTCTGACACAGTTTTAGATGCAACATGTCAATCCGAATAGAAGAACAAATATTTAAAAAAAAAAAAAAAAAACACCTAAAGGAGCCGCCATCAAACCTTTTTTATTTTGATTTTTTTTCTCTTCTGGCCAAAAACACATGACAATAGAGAGAAACATAAAATAATGTGTATTACAAACAAATCCTTCAATTTGAGAAATGATGAATTAAAAATAGTTCTATGAACAATTTTATTGAGCAATAAAAAATGTTGAAAAATAAGTTCTAACATAAGCAGACGATAAAAATAAATAATTAAAACGATAAACGGATAACGATTTTTGTGAAGCGCGATTACGGAAACTGTGACAGTCTGTAATATACAAAACCGGGAGGTAATCATTAGTAAGCAAAAAATATACATAGAAGTATTAGTGAACATCTGATAACACCATCCCCCACAGTCTAAGTTACATAACAATTTTTAACATGAACACTTTCAGAAACAAGAATCAGCGGGAAAACAGGATATAAAAATCGACTTAAAAATGACACGATAAAGAAATAAAAAAGTTCCTGTTCCAGAACATATTCCACGAGAAGGGAAGGGAAAGTTTTAGAATTATTGGACATCCGTGACTTTATTTTTCTTCCAAAGCATAAAAGTTTTCCTGTAAAACTGAGAATGAAAGTGGCAGCATTTCTCGTTTACACGCGATCATTGCGGATCATTTTCTGCTCACACCATTTTAATAACACGGGAAAAGTGGAAGCGAAAGAAGAAAAATATGGCGTGGAGATTTTTCTGAAGTGAGTCGAATACCAACGATAATTTCTTGGATATGAAGGTTGTACTACGAATACCAAATCATTTTAGAAGCACAACATTTTCAAATGTATTATATAAACTAAGTTTTTTATACTTTTTCCATTTTATTTCACTGGGTGACTATACATTTTCAAAGTGAAATTTCGTGACTTTCTTGTGACCGTGCGGTGATACGTCGGATATTGATTCTACAGGATGTCGAATATCCGGTAACATCTGTATGACGTAGAAGTACCGGGTCCCTGATGATTGAAACTTGTGCATTCGATACATATTTTTAAACACCCCATGCGCTCCCAAACACTTAATAAGTCTTATTTCACATATAATTGAATCGTTTATTTCGAAAATGCATCAACACTTAAAAATAATTTTTTTTTCAGGAGACAGAAAAAAAAAGGCTTAAGAACAGTTGCAAAATCTTTGCGATGATCTTTTACTATTTTAATTTAGTAGGTAATAACAATGCAATATTGGTAAACCAAAACGATGTTTGATTAATTATGCCATAAAAATTACTAAATTAATACTGAGGGTTGTTTTTTTTTTCAAAACGGAGAGGTTACCTTTTCGAAATAAACGATTCAATTTTAAAGCGTGTTAATTTTTAAAATAAAATTTGAGATGCCGGATAATCGGATATTTCTTGCAGTGCCCGGATCGGATTCCAGCTATTTAACACGTTGACTGCCGACGCGCTGACTGTCAGCGCTGTTTGTAGTATGTGGATCTCCAGACGATAGTTTAATTTAATTAAAACATATTGTACAAAACACTTTATTAAATAAACAAGAAGTTCCGTCTAGAACTATACGAGCCTACTTTCCCGTATACACCAGCTTCAAATTTATATTCTAGCTATCTCTCTCTCTTTCTCGTTTAGCTTAAGTTCTTAATTGCTTCAGATATACCTTTTCAACGGTTAATGCATGTTCATTCAATCACTCATTCATTCAGTCATTCATGTATTTATTCACTCAGTTATTAATTCATTCTTTTGCTTATTCATTTAATCATTCATTAATTCAAAAATATTCTTGAAAATCTCGATCAAAAAATTTCATAGGAAAATAGGCTCGTTAGTTCTGGATGAACTTTCTATCTGTACGTCTTCTACGTCATAAGAGCTTTCCGATAAAGTTTGTTCGAAGCAAATCGGTCCGTTAGATCAGGATTTATATAGGATTGAAATTTCCCAATAGGCAATATGTTTTTTTTTTTTTGAACTGTTCAAAAATGAACAAAAATTGTTCAAATCAATATTTCATGCCAAGAACTTCTTCCAGTGAGCTTGTTCAGTGGAACTTGGATCTTGTACCCAAAGTTTACATAATCTTTCGAATGCAAAAAGAATTTTTCGAATCGGACAATTCGTTCAAAATTTATTAGGGGGGGGACAGACCGACAGACAGACCGACAGACACACTTTTTCCCCATCTCAATACCCTACTTTCAATTTTTTTATTTTTCAATCTTTATTTAATTACTTAACTTATTTTTGACTTTTCTTGATTTCTAACGATATTTTCAAGATACATTAAGCCTTCTTTCATGCTTTATTCTTATTTTTTTAATTTTACGGGAAAGCAGACTAAAAATGACTAACTTTCTATAAATGTATTGTAAAATTGAAAAAAAAGTCAGCAACAACAAGACCACTTGTAATTTGGTCTCTCAACAAGTTCACCTACTCCGAGTTATCTCGTAGGTTGGCAGTCAACGTGTTAAAAACCCCGTCGGGTACCAGATATCTGGTGACTTCTAGACGGAACCGGGACCGTTGGGCTTGCAATTTCCGCGACTTTTTTGTTGCTTTCGTGACCGATTTCCGAATTCAAACTTTTTCGGGACTACACCCTGTTTTAACTCAATTTACACTTTTTTCTGAAAACATGGTGAAGAACTATGGCATTCATAAGCAATGAAATATAAAACTGAATTTCTACTTCTGAATGTTTGAACGCTATACGCGTTCCTGTTATATAATTTATAGAATTCGGCACAAAAAAATCAATAATCCTCCTGAATGAAATATTCAAGTGGTAGCAGACAATTGTATCTACTTTTGATCCTAGTATTTTTTCACGTAAAATATAACCAATACGAAGTTGAGAGAAAACTTACGGAGCTCATATTTACGTTATATTTAACCCTTGAAAGAAGATCGAGTGAAAAATTGAAGATGCGAATTTTAACCACCATGAAAAATTTCGCTACGGGAACGTTCATAAATGATGTCACGCTTTTTTCCGACATATTTGACCACCCTCCCCCCCCTTGTAACAAAATGTCACACTTCAACGGACCCCCTCCTCCCCTTTGTCACATGTCACGCTATGTTGTATAAGCCTCATGTCACACTTCTTGCTACCCCCGCACCTCCCCTTGTCACACTTTGTCACAATTTCACGAACCCCCTCCCCCCCCCCTCGAAGCGTGAGATCATTTATGAGTGATCCCTACGTGCACATTTGTTTCGATTTTTCACGTCTTTCACTTGAAATTCCGTTCTAAATCTGGTTTTGGTTTTGAGGCCCTTCTGCGCATGTGTAATTAGCAGTATTTACTTTTGACCAGGGATGTAACGAATATTCGGTCACTATTCGGTATTCGGCCTATTCGGCCCTTCGGCCGAGTATTCGGCCTGGCCGAATAGTCATTTCATCACCCAGCCGAATATTCGGCCGGGCCGAATACTGGGTAAGGTCAAATTCGGCCTGGCCGAATATTGATGGATTATTCGGCCGAATAGTTCTGCTGCAGTAAAAAAGTAAAAAAATAAAGAAATTAATAGATTTTAAACATTTAAAATTGTATTATAATTATTGCAAAAAAATACATTAGTCCACTATAGTTTTAAGAAATAAAAATAATTTAGAATAAACTACTTTTTTTTTTATTCTTGTTTTAGGCTTGACTGAGCAAAAACACGTTTTAAAGTTGTAATATTTTATTTTATATTTAGCATTTGCTCCAAAAAGCTGCCAATAGTTAATTATAATAGATAATATTATAAATTCAGTTTGTTATTATTAACAAAGTGGAAGCCAGACTTTGTTTGGGTAGACTGATTTATTGTGAATATTGGATTAAAGAGAAATGTGAAAAGCAGAGCCCAGAATATATCATGAATATTTAGATAGCATAGGTTATTGGGGTTTTTGAAAATGGAAACATATTCCAGTTAAGTGCATTAAGTTTTAATAGATCTTTTAAAAATAGGTGTGTAAAAATCCCATAAAATAAAAATTTTATCTTTTATAACTTTTAAAATGTCTTCATTAAAGAGTTTTGAGCAAGGTAAAAGTTCACTAAGCTCTAGTATTTCTTTCATTGTAATTAAATAATTAGCAAAATAATGCTAATGCTTACTACTGTAAAACCTGTCATTTCTATTTTGCTTGTGGGTGACATTCTTAGTTTTATTACATTCAAAACAATAGTGAAAATAGATTAATTTTAAATAGTTCTAAATTCTTAACAAACAGAATTAAATCATACATCATAGATTGTGTGTAATTGGTGTTTGACGTTGTGAATAATTTTAAATTTGACAAATACTTTCGATTAGAACGATTTTCTAGAAATTTTAGGATTCGGCCGCCGAATATTCGGCTTCGGCCTTGAAGAAAGGACCGAATATTCAGCTTCGGCCTGGAAGAAATGGCCGAATATTCGGTATTCGGCTATTCGGCCAAATCACTATTCGTTACATCCCTACTTTTGACTCGCTTAATTGGTGGTAGTGATACTCTTAAAAACCATGAAGATGATTTATTGACAGTCAATTTGCTACTGTAGATGCAAAGTATCTGAGTATCACGAATGACAAATACAGTTCGTTTAGCATACTTGATTTCTTCCGAATTGATGATATCTGCCAGTTTGTAAACTGTTTGCGTTCAACAAATAGACTGATTCACGTGCTAACAAACGCACCTGCAAAACAAACTTCCCTGAAACTGGAACAGATTCGTCCTTGTCTGCCAAATGCAGAAGCGCCCAAGCGTCAGAACTTCGTGGTCGAAGGGAGGCAATTCACCGCTAGAGGGACTCATGAACGATCACCGTTGTCACGTGATATCCGCGCTTTGTTTACTTAGATTTTCAATGGAGTTCTACGTGGAGTTCACTAGGCAAAATTAGTTATCTTAAAATTAATTAGACTATTTTCACAGCTTTTTCTGATTATTACCCGGTATCTACATTTAATTTAATCATTATAAAAGAAATTTAATAATTATTACAATAGTTATACTGTTTTATTTAGTGTTAATTTTATGTAATGTGGAAGAACTTTATTTAGTCATAGTTTTTAATTAGATTTATCGAACTCGAAGTAAAGCGATGCTACATCTTCCTTTGTTTACATTGCTTTAATCGCTGCCACGCGACCAATGACGTTGCTTGAATTGCCTCCATTACACAATGTACTGAAATTGGCGAAAAGTTTTCCTGCGCTCTTGGGTCGCCGTTATAACAGACCAGTACCTTCTTATTAATCAGCAAAAAGGAATTCTCTCACAAATTCCGTCGTCTGATACTTCTCAATCCAAGTTCCGCAAATAGAAATTTTCGTCTCAAAACGAATTTTCCCTCCCACTCGCGTGAGCCGTTTTCGCAAGGTGGATTAATTAATTTTTTTCCCACTGCTTTTAGGTTCAAGAAGCATCCTGGGACTTGGAAGAAATTGCCGTTAACTTAATTAATGACTAGCCGTCAGAGCTAATGAAGTCGCATTTTTTAGGGCTTTTCTTTCTGTTTTTTTGTCTATCTCTTTTCCTAGAATTTTCTGTGCGGTCCGTTATTCGATTTGCTCGGGCATTGTAAAATTATCTTGTCATGTTGCAAGGTGAGTAATAAGCAGGTCTTCCCTCCTCAGCATACATCGTTAAATTTGTTTCCCGCCAGTAATTTTACTATTTTGTAATGGCATTAATGGGTTTTTCTTCCTGTTTATTTTTATTCGCAGCCTATCGCTTTCTGGTAGGAGAAGGAAGATAAAAAGCTAGGGATAAAATTGATGGCTCCTTCGTGCCATAAATTTATCGCTTGCTCAAATTGGTGGAATAAAGAATGATAATTTATGAAGTGTATCTAAAAGTTTACATTTATCAGAAACTTTAACCAGGGTAATAAAGAATTGCAGTAAATGGTTGATGATGTATTAAAACCCTTTGATTATGGAAACGGATTTTTTATGTGACGTAAACGATATTTTTTGCTTTCTAATCAGTGTAAAAGTGCAGATTAAATTCTAATTTCTGTACCAAAAAAATATCATTGTGCATCTTGTGGGTTTTTTTTTAAAGATGCATTAATGTTAAAGGTTTTCTTTTCAAATTTTAGGTTCGTTTTCAATAATTAGTGAAATTTATTTATTTTTAATGGATAGTTTCCGAATTATTTAATATTTGTAAGTTTCATAGATTACCGTTTAAGCCATCACCCAAATATGTCGAAAAACTCCGAATTTTTTTTATTTGCTTAAGTAGTAACATTAAAGTTGTTCCCTGAAAGTTTCTGAAAAAATGAAGCAACATTTATTGATTTATCATTGATTTTATTGCAGGGTGATATGCCACCTTTTCAAACCGATACCGTAACTGTGCTAAAAATAAGCCACATATTTATTTTTTCATAAAATAATCACGATGAAGGAGCAATTTCATCGTGACTGTAACTGAAAAAAAAGTTCCTCACTTTTAATTTTGATAAAGCAAGGATTTAAGGCCGAAAGCTTAAAATGTTGTTTTCTCTCACTTTGTTTTTTCTGCATTTCATCTGAATCAAAATGCAAAAGCTTTTTTAAATTTGTATCTATAATGTGGATTTTTTTCCCCACATGTTCCTGAAACTATATATAACAAATTTATGCTCTACTTTTATGATAACTTAAGTACTTTTTTAAAAATTCTTTTTGAAGATATTTTGAGTTTTTCGTAGTGTTTTTTTTTTTTTTTTCATTTTGCGTTACTTCAGTTTTTTTTTCTCAAAAAGTATTTGACTTATAAAAAAATAAAAGTTTTGCTTTTTGAGTAATGAATCAATAAAAAAGTTTTGAGACTTTACGCCAATTTTTAAAAAAGAAGGTGCATTTTTAAAAATTGCTAATTTTCTTTAAAAAAATTTAATTTTTCACATTATACAGGGCGAGCCAGTCAAACGTGCATTTTCGAAATGACTGTAAAAAATAAACCGATGGATATTTCAAAATTTTATTGTTACTATCTTAATCTACATTAAAAAGCATTTAAGAAACAACATTCACTGTTTAAAAATAACGCCAGTAAGATGGTGTCCTTCCCGATTGAGACATTCTTGTTGGCGATTTCTGAAACTGCCCATCACATTGCGGATCATACGCTGAGGAATTCTCTCGATTTCCAACCGGATTCTCCTCTTGAGTTCCCCAAGCGTTGGAGGTCGTTGTTCAAAGACTTTTACTCTTCAGGTACCCCCACAAGAAAAAATCCCACGCTGTGAGGTAGGGCAATAGGGGAGGCCAAAAAATTGCTCCATTTCGGGATATCACCCGATTTGGAAAAACATTGTCGAGATCATTCATGCTCACACGGTTTAGTCCACTGCTCCATGGCGACTGAAACGCTTAGTTGTGGGGGACACAATGAAAACCTTGGTAACTCGCCCCGTCCACTTTCATGTCTCTCCCGCCCTTTTCAAAAATGCAGGTTTGACTGGCTCACCCTGTATTTCAAAAAATGCAGTTTTTTTAATATTAAATTTTGTATGAAGTGATTCAACATGAATTGATACAAAAATTGTAAATTTAAACACCATAGAGAAAAAAATGGTCTCACGGTACTCGCTTCCCTTAATTAAAAAGTCAAATTAAAATGTTTACACCTTTGAAAAATGAATAGTTACTAGGGAATAATAACACTAACTTTACATACTGTGAATTAGAAGAAAAATCCAAAATTTAATTGAACAAGGGCCCAGTAATTTTATCATGACACTAAAAAAATAATAATACAAATTTTAATATTTATATTATTAATAATTAAATATAAATATTTTTGAAAAAGTTATTTTTGGGACATGATTCTTATCATTGTGCAACGAATTCTGAGCAAGTTATCTTTGTTTTAGTTGCAAAAGCAAACAAGTGGTGAGATTAGACGCAGTTGTTTTGCCGAAATAACAAGTACTAATAATTCTTCAACGCTACAGTCAATCATATAATTTGTAAGCACATTCATATCAAGTTTCGATAAATAACACAAGCGATAGAAACATAAATGCACGACAATTGACACTAGCTACATAATTTCTAAAGACATTATTTGATGTTTTGATCAATAACGTAGGTTTTATAAACAGGACTGCATTCCTGTTGCAATCAGTGAATCACCGACATACTTCGCAATGACACAAACTACTGTTCAATATGCATAAATTATATCAGCGAGAAATTTACGCAACGTGGATTAACAAATAATACAATTTCAGAACATTATTTTGAAAAGCAAACTGAAATCTGGTACAGTTCAATCAATACAAATAAATGAAAAGCGAAAAATCACGTGAAAATGTGCAGTATGTTGATGGAAATATGGATGAATTTATAAAGGCGAAATATTACAAGTACTGGTGCAATTTGACACGTTTATGAAAAATTATCTGTAAAAATGTATATTCAATAGAAAAACTAAGTGATTTTAAAAAATTGTTTCGATAAAAGAAAATACAAATCCTTGATCATGTAAACCAAACACGTGAAAGACACCAATATGAATGGAGGCAATTCAAGCAACGTCATTGGTCACGTGGCACCGATGAAAGCAATGTAAACAAAGGAAGCAATAGCATCGCTTTGTTTCGAGTACGGCAAATCTAATTTAAAACTAGGCCTAAATAAAGTTCTTCTACATTACATAAAATTAACACTAAATACAACACTATAACTATTGTAATAATTACTAAATTTCTTTTATAATGATTAAATTAAATGTAAATACTGAGTTAAATCAGAAAAAGCTGTGAAAATAGTCTAATTAATTTTAAGATAACTAATTTTGCCTAGTGAACTCCACGTAGAACTCAATTGAAAATCTCAGTTAGCAAAGAGGGGATATCACGTGACTGCGATTATAGTTTATGAGTCCCTCTAGCAGTGAATTGCATCCATTTGAAAATTAGATCAATGATTAAGAGTAAAGCAAATCAAATTATAAAAAAATGATATCTTTACTGTTAATTTAAAAAATAGTTGCTTTGTTCTTTTCAAATTCTTAACAATTGGGTTTTAGAAAGATTAAGAAATTGATTTAAATTAATTCTGGTCAAACTTACATATTATCAAATTGAACTTTTCCGTTTAAATATTAAGCTTTCCCAAAAGGACTTCCTCACCAGAGACAAAACAACAGTAAAACCCAAAGTTCGGCAGAACAATTCGAACGGGGCATTTTATCGATTGGCAGTTTCCTTTGTATGACAAAACTACACTTTTGTATCCAAGAAAAGCTGAAATGCTTAAAAATTAAATCCAACAACAGGCTTTTGTTCATAGCTTCCGTCAGCGCTTTGTTTTTGGTTTACGAAAGAATTTTGCTCGATTCCGCAAACAAAATCAAGAATTCTAACGTCTCAAGCACGAATCTTTTTCTGCAGTTGCTTTATGTTTTTCAAGAACTTCAGCTGTGGAAACATTCTTGAAACAAAGAAACAAATATTGTCAGTGTTTTCGCGTTTTCGAGATAAAAATGTTTCAGCGATATATTTTTTAAAAACATAATTCCGTTTCAGGCACTTTATGGAATATTTTAAAGTTTCACGGAACTTTCATGGGCATTAAGATAGTAATGACGAAGATTTTCAACGATGACACTTTTCTTGTGCACAACTTCTTTTCAGCAAAAAAAAAAAAAAAACAGCAACTATGAACTATTTATTGCACCTTCTTGGCTCTAGCAGTTGGGCAGTTTATACGTTTATAAATAAACTGTAAGTTTAGTAAGTAACGCTTAGTGTTACATGAATTTCTTCAGCAAGAAACTGTAAGTGTAGTAAATAACGCTTAGTTTAAGAAGAATTTCTTCAGAAAGAAACTGTAAACTTAGTAAATGATGCTTAGTGTTACAGAAATGTTTTCAACAAGAAACTGTAAGCTCAGTAAAGATACAGTGTTACAGGATGTTCTTCGACAAGAAACTGTAAGTTTAGTAAACTACGCTTAGTGTTACAGGAATTTATTCAACAAGAAACTAAGTTTAGTAAATGATGCTTAGTGTTACAGAAATTTCTTCAGCAAGAAACTGTAAGTTTAGTAAATAATGCTTAGTGTTACAGGATTTTTTTTATCAAGGAACTGAGACCCACCTTTTCGCTCAGAAGGTTAGTGTAGTAGAGTCCTGAGAACTCCACGTATTGGGGCAGGAAGGTTGGCCGAATTTGAGGAAATGCCGGATTATCTGAGACCCATTTTAAAAAGATAAAGTACGATTGTTTCTCCAGAAAATATAGTTCTGTACTTGTATGCTTTATTTTCCTGAGAGTACAGAATCAAATCAAGCTGATAAAAATCAAGATCGATAAATGACGACCAAGCATGCTTGGGAACTAAACACTGGGGGTTCCGCGTCAAGCCTACCACTTGACCGGAACTTCTGCTTCTGCACCCCAGGTCTCCCATTCTCTAAAACTGGGATAGGCACAGTAGGTCATGACCCCAAAAGGGCAGGAGTGCACACTGAGTTTAGTTTAGAAGCAACTAAAAAAGTCAACAGAGAATAAACTGCCCAAATACAATACCCTTCTACAAATGAGAAAAAGTATGAAGACGGAGTCCTTACCATACGAAAATGAAAATTTATAAATACGTAGGTTGTGACCGAGTTATTCCGGGTTATCGAGTGTTGAGCTTATATGACTCTGCTGAGCAGCTCGGAGAAACTAGAATTATACTGCAAAAATAACATTTGAAGAATAGTTGGCAAGCTATCAATTTATTTAGGGATACGAAGAAACAGTTTTGTTATCCCGTTGACAAACTAATTAGTTTATGGACGCGTCCATTAGCGTTTTACATGAATTCATCGCCCTCTCGAAAAAACTTTACTTTCTGGTTCACTTCAGGGTCCAAATGATAAATTAACAACTATGGAAGTACCTTCTGTTCTCATTAAACAAATAACGTTGAAATATTATCTACCCGAGCTCCTGAACACAGTCACAGGGACATAAATTTCCTTGGAAAAAAGTTATAATCTAGTTTAAAATCACATATGCCACATTTCCATGTTTTCTCATGTTTCAAGTGAATAGGGGAACGCGTGATGTGTTATTTGAATGAAGAATGATATATATTAGGGGTGGCCACCCTGCGGCTCACGAGCCACATGCGGCTCTTTGAAGGATTATTTCTGGCTCTCGACAAATGTACCTGAGTTCCCTTTTCATTTTTGGGCTATTATATTTTTAAAAAGTATTATCGTTCCATATGTGTTTCAAAATGTCTTTTAAATTACTGACAACTAATATGAAAGACTAAGTGCAACGTTGTAACAAAATTTTCCAAGTTAAGAATGATATGACTCATCGAAAACTGCGCATAAGCAGTGACGTAATCGTCCATGATTGACCGACTCCAGACCAGTATACTTATGTGAATCATTTTATTCCACTTTAAAATTCGTGAAATCCAAACACCGATCAGTATTAACTAACCAGCATTTCAAAGAAATTATTGAGAAATGCTGACACTAATTATTCACCAAATTTTAAAGAATTATCAAGAGAAGTAAAATAAATGTCTTTAATTTTTAATATTTAAATTCAACACAAATTTTGTACTTTTATTAATATGTTTTCAATAAATATAATTTCTGTAAGAAAAAAATTAATACCTTTTAAATACGTATTTAATTGCGGCTCGCGAAAAATTTCAAATTTTGAAAAATCGTTTGGACTATCAAGGAGCTAGGCCACCCCTGATATATATCATCCAAGAAAAAACGTAAATAAAGCACTCATTTTGTGCTTTATCGACTTCGTTTTTAATGTTTTGATTGATCGCATAAAAGTATTCTTACGTATCTATTATTTCTAAGAATTAATTATGTCATTGCAGCATACAGCTGACTAGAATACTGGCTGAACACAGCTGCACTTTCATAGCATCTATAAAGTACTATATCCGTTACGCTTCGGAATGCTAGATAATTTCATCTGTTTGTGATAAATACCGCGGTATTCTCCCATAAATACTTCTATAAAAATACTCTACAACTAAACAATGATTTCTATTAATTGTAATGATGAGTGCACGGAAATATCTACGTTTATGTGTTCGAGTGTTAGGAGGTAAATAAATACCATAATACTCAACACTTAACAGCAGAAATAATACTTCTAGAACCGTTGCGCTTCGGAAAGATGTATAATTTCATTTATTTGTGATAAAGACAGCGGTATTCTCCCATAAATACTTGTGTATAAATACTCTACAACGAAAAAATGGTTTATATTAATTATAATCATGAGTGCACGGAAATATCTAGGTTTATGTGTCCAAGTGTTAGGAGGTACATAAATGCCATAATAATCTATAATTGTTGCGCTTCAGAAAGCTAGATAATTTCATTTATTCTTGATAAATACAGCGGTATCTTCCCATAAATGCTTGTGTAAAAATACTCTATAACTAAACAATGTTTCTCTTAATTATAATGATGAGTGCACGGAAATATCTCGGTGTATGTGTTCAAGTGTTAGGAGGTACATACATACCATAATAATCAACACTCAACAGCAGAAATAATACTTCTACAACCGTTGCGCTTCGGAAAGCTAGATAATTTCATTTATTCGTAAAAGTAAAGCGATATCTTCACATAAATACTTGTGTAAAAATATTCCACAACTAAACAATCTTTTCTAATATTTGTAACGATGAACTATCTAGGCTTACATTTTAAAGTGCTAGGAGGTACGTAAATACCCTAACTGAACAGCAGAATTAGCACTTCAGTTTTTCAAAATTTCTACGAAATTACGTTTCTGTATTTCTTATTAAGCTATTTTGTTCCTTTAAGCGTTTTTATAGGAATATATATCTATATATCTTTCCAAACACGGCAAGGTGGGAAATATAGGCCTTTTCGACAGACCTAACAGTGTCTTTTCGACACGCCCGTCAATAGAAAATTTTCCGGGGGGGGGGGGGGGCAAAGGGTACAATCAATGCATATTGCATTAAAAAAACGACAAAAGAAATTTACATACATATAAATACATAAATGCATTACATTTAACTACCCCAGGGGGGAAATTGACCTCCCTCGACTACCCTAACTGGCTAGCCTACTCTCGATTATTTTAGAAAAAGGACTGATTCAGCAAATAATTTAGCAAGATATTTCCTTCTTCAAGTTAGCATCTTTATGTTGAGTTTGACTACATAGTTGTTACGCCATTCAGCAAAATATAACAATATTATACTAAATGCAAAGCAACAAAACATTTAAAATTTCGTTCAAACCAGACGTCATTTCAGGTGGGAACAACCATTTCATAGAATTAAAGACGTATGCAAAAAAAATAAGTAAAATAAACAAAACATCACTTACCGTCTCATTTATTAAATGGTGCGTATTTTCGGCACGAAGGGAGGTGCCTTCCAGAACCCATCTTATTGAATCAGTCAATATGAAAATTGCACATTTACTAGAATATAAAATATTTAGTTACTGTCTGTCACTTAAAAAGATTAATGCTTTTACAACCAACATCTTAGAATTCCCACCAAAACGGCATGGCAAAATATATGTCTGAAAATACACTGCAAAAAGTTTAGCAGACGACATTTTAACTCTAGCGTTCCCGTACAGCATGTTTTCTCGACCAAGGTTTAGCCTAATCAAAGAACATTGGACAGTGCATTATTAGCGCCAGCTATAGAATACAAAGTACCTAAAAATACAGATTTTTTTATGCTTACGATCAATTCCAAGTATGATAGACACGAAAAAATAAACGTTTTTTTTTTTTTTTTTGTTTCATTTCAGGTACTAAATATTAAAATAATTAAATAAACTTTAGTGTGCTCAACACATCTTCTACGCTACACGTCTATTCCTACGTAAAAAATAATGCCCCTACACGCCTACTTTAAAAATAATGAAACAATTTTAGTCTAAAAAATGAAATTTGTACTTGATATATAAAATTATGTCTAATTTTTGCCATGTCTTGTCAGGGCATTTTATAATAGTCACTAAAGTGTTTATTTCTTAGACTGAAATTCTTTCACAATTTTGAAAGTAGCCACTGAACAATTTTAACAGTATCCACTTCTGCAATTTGGCTAGCCAAATTTGATTTTTAGAATTTAATTAATCAAATTGTTTCGAAAATGGTTCGTAAATCAATAACTTAATACGTATTTGAAGCGTTAAATCAATTTATTTTTCTCCGCTATTTTTTACATTGAACCTCCAGTGCTAAACTCCATAGGTAAAAATAAATAAATTAAAAAATATAGTTTAAAAAATTAAATAAAATGAAAAAAAAAAAATCATTTTTTAGGGTCAGGTGGGGGAAAGGGGTCATACGGTAAAGAAAGGGCGAAGGCTTTGGAATAAATAAAGGAATTGGTGTAATTTTTTTATTTTGGATTATAATAATTATGAATTAAATTTTAGATTCAAAATTGTTTTGATAGCAACTTTTTAGGTGAAGAAACAGTTAGTTTGTTTGTTTATACAACACTTTGAAATTGAAACAGCTCTTTTAACGTCTCTCTGACATTTTGTTTTAAAGAATTTGCATCTAATTGACGGTGCAGGAGGCTTTTCAAAGATCTCAAAAATACTTCCTCACTAACCATAAAGCTATAGATTTAGTTTATATATTATTTTACCGCAGTTTAAGTAAGGATGGGGTAAAGTGGTTATAGTATTAGGCTTAACATGCACCGCTTCTCTAAAATTACTTTTGGTTAATTTATGATGTAGACTGGGACTTAACTTGCATATAACTCACGGGAACTCAGTTTCCATATTTATTTTCAATTTTATGCGAACTTTTAACTATTAGAGGGAGTTCAACTTTAATACGCATGAAGGTAAATTTTAAAAACTACAGGGCTCCGCATTTATTTTGTTTGAAATTAAGCCGCGAGGCAGATGTTAGTTAAAGATTAATGTCACAAATGCTGCATAATTTCTTAAAAAATAACTTTTTAATTTACTTTTAGTAAAAAGGATTAAACACAACTCAGCTCAAATGCAATAGAGATTGAAATTACCATACGGTAGTCTTCTTACAATGATGTGTCTAGTATTGACAAATTTTTAGAAGCACCTTCAACAGAACAATTTTCAAGTTTAATGAATGTATATAAAATGTATGTAAAATGAAGAATTTTCACGAAATTACTTCCAAAGAAACCCTACTTGAGATTTGAAGTGCCCTACTTGAAAGTGCCCTACTTGACACTACTCAATACTATTGTTATCTGCTCTATTCAGTCGCAACCGACTCTGAGATACATTGCTCGCTCGAAGAGTGAAACTGTTCGGGTGTGATGTTTTGCTCTTCGAATGTTTATAGGACCGCGTGAATGATCGTTTTTGCTATCGACCATCAGCGTCATTATGTGAGTTTCACATAACATGTACACTGCTCTTCAAGCGAGCAGTGTAACTGTCAAGTATCGACAGTTACACTGCTCGCGGTAGGTAGGGCACATGATAAAGTTGTCTTGGAAAAGAGAAAAAATAACTAAAAGTACAGAGTGAAAGAAATTTTCATGTAGTTCGATAACGGTATTATAACGTTTAAAGTGTGTAATTCTAATAGAAAGTTTGAAAACGGTGAATTGGACCGGTACAGTAGGTTTAGTGATAGGTGTATGTAATTGATTTCCCAAGTAAATTACTCTGTGGTAGTTATTAGCTGTAACGAAGTAACTTCCATAGGTGAATTTCTTTAATGAATTAAATTTCTATTATTTATGTAAATCTCATAATTTTTAATGTAGTTCCTCAAAAAAAACAAAACTGCTGTGTATAAATGATTCACTAGATAAAGGGATAAAGACGAGGTTATTTTATGCTCTAAGGGGAGTTTGCTAGGACCAGCGATTTATTGGCCCTATAAGCGCACATATCCTTAAAAAGCAGAGTCGCTATAAACGAGTTCTACTGTATTCTACTCTGTGGGAAAATAATTTTCGCGCTTTGTTCTATCTGTTGATACTGAACACTCTGAAATGCATAATATAATCTCTAGAGTCATTCTGATTGGTTGTTTCAGAAAGCACGGGACATTTTGAAATTAATGTAAACATACTTTCTGGAAAAATTGTACGAGATAAGACAGCTCTTAAAAGAACATATATCAGTAATGTAAAACAATAAATGTGGCAATGGTTAAGTAAAAGTTGCTCCAAAATCCTCTTCTGTTGACAACCGCTTAAAAAAGACAAAACGCTATTTGATCAGATTTTAAAATTAGATGTTACTTTCCTATTTTTAGTTTAGTTTTTCTCTTTTTTTTAAAAGAAAAATCAAGATTTTAGTATCATATCTTAAACTCGTGGCGAATAAGTTTAAAAAAAAAATGTCTTGACAATTGGTGCGGAATGTTTTGATGTGGCAATTCATTGCCTTGGACTGAAAGATAATTCCATCGTTTAGTTTTGTCTAGAAAGTATTACTTTTGCCATTTTTACAATTGAATTGGCTGACTGCATTAAAATATATTATATACAAACGCTACTTTATTTCTAACTACGAACTCTGAGTTTTTTTTAAATCTAAATGGCAAATGGTGGACAATAAAACAAGCAAAAAAAAATCAATCTGTGAAAAAGGTTTTGGTTCCGAAATAGAATACTCAGCCTCCAAAGGTTTGCACTTTGTCGTTCGAACGTGACCAGACGAATACAATTTATCAGGGCAAGGGGTCACTGATTGTCCCCGTGCGTGAGGGGAAGCGGGAATTCGCAGACGACTCTGGCAGCCGCTCTGTCTGACATTTGTTCTCGCTCTTGAATATCATGTGAGGGTGAAAATGGATGACCTCGAAAAATTGCTGGAAATTGCTCGTAGCACATCAGTGCTCAAGCTCGGAATTGCAATGAGTTGTCTCACGTCTTGAACGCTAAGCACTAACTATTTCGTGAAAATATAATTATAAGCACTGTATTTTGCAGTGTGGGTTTAAGAGAGGCACATTCTCTTAAACCTATTCTATAGTTAGTTTTTAACAGGTATCTAGAGCAACCTCTCTTTTGAGTTGCTCCTCCTTAGATCCACTCCGTGCTGCAAGTATTTTTAATAGGAATTGCATCATTCCTCTTTTTGTAGTTAATTTGTTTTTCATGTGATAAAAATTTATTAAAAATAGCGTTTTTATAGATAATTTACTTTTTAATAAATATAAATTTAGCACCACACGTAAAAAAGAGGAAGAAGCAAGAACTGGAAGGAAAAAGAAACTCCTTAATTTATTCTTACGTTTTTGAGTGTAATTCAAAAAAGAAAAAGAAAAGAAAAGAAAAAATCGGAACAGTGGAGCACAATTTCTTTATTCTAGTTTCGAGAAAAATCTCGTTTAGCCACTGCTCCGCGCTCCAGCTCCGTTCCCGATCCCTGTTTCATATGTGTACAATATATATGTATATGTTACGGCGTATGTCCGAAATTGGGGAATGTCTACAATCACCGGTCTGATAGATAGTGATCGTCGACCTCCACCGGTGATTGTCGACATTTTCTACTTGGTGTATGTCAACATCCACCGGTGATTGTCGACATTCTCCGATTTCGGAGATTCACCGTAACATATACATATAATGCTAAAATATATTGTATACATACAACATATTATGTATACAATAGTTACCATTCTATAGTACTATGTTCGTTAAAAAACACATCATATGTATGGAAGATAAGTTTTGTTCCGTTTTAAACATCGTATTTGTTTGCATATTCTTTATATTAGTAAGCCCGGCGGTCATACGAAATGACCACTTTTCTACATATTATGAATATACAATTCTCCCAGTAACCGGAAATGCACACCAAATCAAAGAGATATTTATCAGGTAGAGCAGTAAAGCTTAATGTATGATAATGTTAATATACATATAATAATTTCGTAAAAAAGTTTTCTTGCCGAAAAAAACATGAGTTATAATAATTTGCAAAATAAAAATATTATTTACTATATATCAAATTGCTTGTGAAAAATATTGATATCCAACATAATCATCCTCAAAACTATAGTTTTAACGAAACTGGAAAAAGAGCGCTGCCACTTTAATATAAATAACAAGCGCAGACGATAAATAAATTAAAACAGAAAAAGATGGATTAAATTAAATTTGCGTTTACATTAACTTTTAACGGAGATTGCAAATCTAGCGATGCCTCACTCAAAATGCTAGAGAAATGATTTGATTATCAGTCGTTTTCATTATAGAAACAATTGTGTAGATGGCAGCACGATGCAGTTTTCTCGGAGCTATCGGCGACAAACAGACACTTAAGCAGCTAGTGAAGATTTTCCCAAAATGGGTGTCGTAGTGCTCTGGGGTGGCCATATTGTGAGACGAGTGATTCCACGAGTTGGTTTACCAAAAGTTGGTATCCAACTTTTCTCCTCCAATCCCCTTCCCTGTTAGCACTAGCCTTAGGTATGCGATGCATCCGGGGGTGAGCTAGTGGGAGTGGTGGAGTGCACGGATTTTACATGCACGTATCCCCAAATGTATATGGTGGGTCATCAGCGGGTATCGAACACGCGATCTTCCAGGTGGAAGTCTGACACAATAACCACTATGCTACCACGGCCTCAGTTGGTATCAACTGGTGAGTGGGTCTCCCTTTTCAGATAAAATATTAGGTTCTTGAACACAAAATGTCCCTTCATTTATTATCTAAATTACTTCACGCAAATATTTTACATTGGTTACTTTCTCCGACGAATGCGCTACATTATCTATGATGCTTTACATGTAAGTCTAAACATTTGTTTACGTGCTTAACTTTCATACAATATATAAATAAATAAAATATTAGATTTGCATCTATCTATTTATTTATTTAATTATTTTTTCATTTATGTTTTGCAGTAGATGCGAATTTCAGCGTATTATGACGATTCTCCAATTTTGTGTTTTGAGTGAAAAGCAAATGATAAGATTATAACAAAAAAAGACCCAATCAAGTGTAATATTACTGGTTTTCGCAACATTGTTCTCATTGTTGCCCACGTTCAAGTGTAAAATGAATATTACTGTTTTTCGCAACGTTAGTATATAAGTGATAGGCATTGTATTTCGAATATTATACTTACAAGGGAGGGGTACGAAGTGTTAATCGCCAATATGGAAGTGTTATACATCGTTGGATAGGTCTCACCGAGCATAGTTCACGTGTGCAGTATTTTGCTTGAAATGCCCTCCTAGGTGGCGCTGTGATCGATTTAGTGTTACATAGGGTGAAAATATTTTAACGCCAATATGGAAGTGTCATATATCATTGAAACGGTCTCATCGAGTATAGTTCACCTGTGTATGTGTTTTGCTGGAAAGGCCCTCCTAGGTGGCGCTGTGATCGATTTAGTGTTACATAGGGTGAAAATTTCTTAACGCCAATATGGAAGTATCATATATCGTTGGAAAGGTCGCACCGAGTATAGTTCCCCTGTGTACGTATTTTGCTTGAAAGGCCGTCCTAGGTGGCGCTGTGATCGATTTAGTCATACATAGGATGAAAATGTATACGCAGTATGGATCTGTTATATATGATTAAGAAAGGCATCACTGTGAGCTTGTCTATTATACAATACTTCACTCAAAAAGTTGTTTTGTAAAATAATTTCTCTCCCTCTCTTTTTTTTATATTAAAAATTAAAATGCTTTATACTTTTAAAAAGGATATTAGCAGAATTTTGTATCACTTTTTGAGTGAAGTATTGTAAAATAGACGAGCTCACAGTGATGCCTTTCTTAATCATATATAACAGATCCATACTGCGTATAGATTTTCATCCTATGTATGACTAAATCGATCACAGCGCCACCTAGGACGGCCTTTCAAGAAAAATACGTACACAGGGGAACTATACTCGGTGAGACCTTTCCAACGATATATGATACTTCCATATTGGCGATAAGAAATTTTCACCCTATGTAACACTAAATCGATCACAGCGCTACCTAGGAGGGCCTTTCAAGCGAAATACAGCACACGTGAACTATGCTCGGTGAGACCAATCCAACGATGTATGACACTTCCATATTGGCGATTAACACTTCGTACCCCTCCCTTGTTAGCCTAGTATTGAAATGTTAAGCAATTTGTGGAATTGTTAAGTAAACGTGTGTTCCGTGCAAAGTCGTTATTTACAATACTTATTTATAAAATGCCCTTAACTTATGTGTTTATGAGTATTACTAAGAAAATGAAAATTGACAGACATTTTGAAAAAGAAGTTCTTATTAAATGCTCGCTATGATTACAATGCAAAATTTCAAATCTAATTATGAATGTGTTGTACAGATGGAGGGATATTGTATGTCTATTGTACTGTGAAAAAATTATAATTCTTTTAAATGTGCCATGATTTAAAAACGTTTGGGAACCTCTGGGTAGCATAGAACAGCTATTCATAGAAGGAGTGCAATTCTGTTTTCATGATGCTTTTTTTTTTTTTTTTTTGCAGAAAGTTGTAGTGAATTTTCTGTAGTTGTAAAGCGTGCGTCATATTAATAGGATAATATAGTCGACGTGGCAAAATTTCTTAGAAGGCTTACAGGGCAACACGCATGATGTCACTAAGTGAACATGATTGTAACATTGTGCTTCAACAGCTAGTTGCGCAAAGAAAAAATCATTGCTTATCAGTTCATACGACATTCTTTGCTATTATGTTAATTATAAAGCACATCGTCTATGAATAACAACCGTTGTAGTCATAAAATAATATTAAATAAAATGCTTAAAAAATGACGAATAAAAACACTTCATTCATAGAACTAAAACCGTTGAAATATATTCTAAAAAACTATTTAGTAATGAAGCTGAAATATCTCCAAACCTTTTATTCCAAAGTTCAATTTTAAAATTATATTGTCAGCAAAAGTGTTTTCGTAAAGCAGCAAGCCTAGAAAAAGCCCGTCATTTTGTAAATTCAGCAAAATGGCGTTTTAATCGCAATTTCTTCTGACGTAATCTAGTTTCTCCTTTTTCTGTTTACTCCAAAAATGAAGAAAACAATTGAATAAACAGACTCGCAAAATTTTAAATGCGATATTTTCCACTTCGCTTCACTTGCTTGTTAGCTCGAAAATCGTCTGCAAGGCACAGAAAAAGTTTTTTCCCCTTTATTCACTGTGGAAGAAAACCACGAAAGATTTTTTTTTTTTCTTTTCTTTGGAAGTCTCTGTTCCTTTTCCTTACCGTTGATTTCTATTTGAGAAAATGCTTTTGCTTATTCGGCAAACCACAATCACAGAAACTTTACTTACACATTCTTCCTCTTTCTTTCTTTCATTCCTTTGGTGCCTCGTTTGTAGGAGTTTTGGTTGGGTGGATTTGTGACGTTCGCAGCGGATGGGATGGAGCGGAATTACGTCAATGTTTTCCCAAAATTTCCGAAAATCCGTCGATATTTTTCTCTTCGCGGAGATTTTCATCATTGTACCACGAATTCTGAGCAAGCTTTCTCTGTCTTCGTAGCAAAAGCAAACAAGCGATCTGATTGGATGCAATTGTTTTGCCGAAATAAGCTAACGCAAGTATTGTCTGAGAGCCATGAGGGTTCTTATATATATATTTATATAGATTCGTGAATCTCTGGTAAAGAAAAAGTATTTCTTTATAGTTTATATACATTAAAAAATAAATGAAACTAAATTTTTAATGCACGATATTTTGCTGAAAACCTGCGAGTACTTCATTTGTAACTTTGGAATATTTTAAGAAATTACAAAGAAATTTCAAACGTTTTTCGTGTTTTGAGCGAAGTCTGTAGAAATCGAACGAAGGATTGATTCCTTATTTGATTTTACAAATTTGTCTTCAATTTAAGAAATTAAATGCCCTCCTCCCCCGAAAAAATCAGTTAGATCTAGAAAATAGACCCTAGACAAAGGGTCGTGTGAAAACTTGTACTAGTAATAACTAATGTTATAAACAATTTTTATTCACGTTAATATTTGATGCTGATTTGACAGTCACGCTAAATATCGTGCAATTGTTCCTATCGACAGAGTTTAATGACTTTAAACCAACATTAAAAGCTATCTTAATCCATTTTGAGTCATAGAACAATCAACACATCATTGTATTAAGGATAGAAATAAGTTTTAGTGACGGAATAAATGACAGCCAATCAGTAGGCTTGCGGCAACGCAATAGCGTTCTAACGAAGTTATTCAGAATCAATACAAGCGTCAAGACTTTGTCGCAATCGGTGTAAAACTTAACTCCTTACCTCTCGCTCCCCGTCAAAATCACGGGCTGTAATGTTCCAAAGAAGAATAAAAAAACATTTTAAAAAATCCTCTCCCTAATCTTAAAAACTTATTTATTTCTTGTCTTACATACTAGATGATAGTATCAAACTATTTATAGTATAACTAGAGGATAAACATTTTTTGAATGATTTTCTGGAAAACAAATTGGCGCTTTCTGTCAGTTTTCGTGAAATTTATGCGACAGTCAAGAGGTTAACTTACACGCTCTGCAGTGATATAACGGTTATTTCTTTCGAAGCTCCCCAACCCCACTACCAATTCCTTTTATCTCCTAATAAACCTTTGCCATTGTTTTTTTTTTTTTTTTTTTTTTTTTTTACACTGTGGATCATAAAGAGATACTGCACTGAACCGAGGATCTTTTGCTATGTATCTAAAAAATGCATCAAATTTTAATACCACATTTAATTTCAATAAATACCGTCTAATATAAAAATAATATGTCCATTATTATTTCTTTTATCAATGATTTTTTGGAAGTAATTCGCAGATTCTCCGCAAAAACTGCTAGATTGGGGAAAAAAGTTCTTTCGTAGGAAAATAAACCTTTTTTCAATTGGTCCGTTTAAACCATTGCCCTCCGCGTTCCTTATTTTTTATGTTTCATTGCCCCTCCTTGCTTTTTAAAGTTTGGAATGAGCTCTGTATATAACTACTAATTTTATAAGGAAATGAATTTGCAATAAGTTAGAATTCAAATACGTTTTGGAATTCTGCCATTCGCTTTTATAACTTCATAAAATGTCTTAATCAAAAAAAAAAAAAAAAAAAGCCGAAAATGGAACTAGATAAAAGTTAATTCTCTAAAGACAGTTCGAATACTTTTTAGCAAATAACAAAATGCCGGTTAATAGTACAGGGGGTTCATTGTTTAAACGACGATCGTTTGTACGACTTTTAAAACTTGTACGACGTTTTAGAGTTTTCCCAGTTCTTGGATTTAGCCATGAGGGGAAATCGATTATATGATGTTATCGTTTATGAAACGATCGTTTAAACGACTTTTACATTTGTACGACGTTTTAATGTTTTCCGAGTTCTTGGATTTAACCAGGAGGTGAAATCGATTATATGACGTTATCGTTTATGGGACGATCGTCTAAACGTTTTTTAATTTGTATGACGTTTTAGTGTTTTCCCAGTTCTTGGATTTAGCCAGGAGGTGAAATCGATTATATGACGTTATCGTTTATGTGACGATCGTTTAAACGATTTTTACATTTGTACGACGTTTTAGTGTTTTCCCAGTTCTTGGATTTATCCAGGAGGTGAAAATGATTTTACGACGTTATCGTTTATTGCACGATCGTTTATACGACTATTAAATTTCTACGACGTATCAGTATGGTCCCAGTTCTTAGATTTAGCAAGAAGGGTAAATAGATTATACGCCGTTATCGTTTACACGGCAATCGTTTATACGACGTTATCGTTTATATGGCGATCGTTTACACGACTTTTACATTTGTTCGACACGCAGAAAAACGACAGCGCCCATGTTGTATGATTATGCGGCACGATAAAGATCCCTTGAGTATATGTTTGGTTTGGATACTCTCGGCTAAATTAAATTCCTAGTCAGTTTCGCATCGCTTAGAGCCCAGGTACCGCCATCTAGGGGGGAACTGAGCGTCACAATTCTTAAGTGGCAATAGTATCCTCCGATAGTGGAGCTACGTTAAAGGATGGATGTTGGTTTCTGGGAATGAACTTGGTCTGCAAAAGCTAGTGATCATAGGAAGCCCCATTAGAAAGACAAAGAAAAAGTTCGACGTATCAGTGTGGCCTAAGATCTTGATATCACGTTATCGTTTATACGACTTTGAACGAGTCTTTAGAGTGCCTTATCATACATATATAATATTTTGGAAATATATTAACTGACACCTTAAGATTAGTATTATTTTCCTTTGACATTCATTTAATTGATTACGTTTACTCTTTTGTTTTGTTCTTGACGTTTCTCCTTCTTCGAATTATCAATACGAAAAAATATATTGAGTATTGTACCAATATTGTTGATTGCAGATGTAAGGAGTAGTATGAAAGTATGCCAAATTAAAACATCTAAAGAAAGGCGCGAATCTACGTCGCAAGTAGAAGGATAAAAAATCTATTTCCAGATTTTTTTTTTATTGATAACACTAAAACTCGTCAATAGCTACTAAACAAAATAAAGTAAAAAAAATCGGATGACAAACAAAGGAGAAAATGGTGCTTAACCGTTTTGTTTTTGCCTATTTATACACAAAAAAATATTACTATTCCAATGGAGGCAATTCATACAGCGTCATAGGTCAAAGCGTATAAGCGATGTAAACAAAAGAAGCTGCAGTATCGCTTTACTTCGAGTTCGCTTGTTTAACATTATGTTTTGGTTTGAATATTTTATCGAGTTTTAAAGGATGTCATACTGCGTTGCATATGGGTCATCTATTTCAAATGAATGTTACGAATGTTAAGAATTTGAGCTTCATAAGCATTGAAATCTATGAAACAAAAAAATGTCGAAATAAATTACGATAAATAAACAATAACAAAAACTTAACTTGCATTCGGTTGAAATCCTAACTTTTGCTGTGTATGCTTCTTTCTTTTTCATTTCAGCTTTGACAGTAGCCGATATGTCAAAAAAATGCATTGTTTTCTGACGGTTCGAGGAAACAGCTTTTAGAAACGAATTTTTCATTAAACAATAATGATCCTTTCTTTACTTTAGTAATCACGCTATTATTTCCAGTTAGTGCCGGAAACTGCTCGGCATATTCCATTATGAAAAAATTAGTAAAATCCGTTAAATACAACGGCTTATCAACAATAGAATTAGCCGTGGAGGCTATAAAGCATAAATTATTACTAATTAAAACTTCTTTTATGAAATTAAACTAATCTAATTAAAAACTAGGACTAAATAAAGTTCTAAAAAGTTATTAAAACTAGGACTAAATAAAGTTCTACGTTATTAAAAACTAGGACTAAATAAAATTCTACGTTATATAAAATTAACACTGAGTAAAACACTATAAATATTGTAATACTCAATAACTTTCTTTTATAATGATACAATTAAAGGTAAATTACTTGGTTTATAATCAGAAAAAGCTATGAAACTAGTCTAATTTTGAGATAGCTAATTTTGCTTCGTGAACTCTACGTAGAGGTAGAGCAAATATTTAGAAGTCTAAGCGGGGAGAACTCCAAAAAGCTGTATCTTTAACTTGTTTTATTTAATCTCTATATATTATTTCTCCAGTCTGTTTTCCAGTAGGTCCACGATATCTTCCTTATTCCTTTATCAAACGCCATGATTTACTTCTCATTTTAAAGCTTATTTTGCCGGATAATGACGAAAAATAGACCCACGGTCTAAAAATGCACCGCTTCTCTTAAACTTGAGATTTATAATCATCTAAGAAGAAGTCTTTTAATGGATGACAAATTGGTGTTGTGTATGCTGGCTCCATCTGTTATCAAGTAAAAAACAAGAAACTCTTCCCCTGTTCACTCACAGCTTTCTAGTTGCGTGTTGAGCGTTTCTTTTCTGCACTGATAAAGAGGCTCCATTGTAGCTTCGAAATAGTTATTTGCGATACTTTTTATTCTGAATTTGTGCTTTTTCACGTTGTTTTTATCTTTGTACTTACATTTTAGCACAAAGCATTTTGATCATTTGTCTTATACGAAACTCTTCTGTTTTTATTGCGTAGTAAATTGGACAGTTTTAGCTGCGTCTGTGTGTTAAACTTATTCAATCGTTAGGTTCTACATATCCATTTATATTATGTATGTGTAGAGCCTAACCAACCTGCAGTAACTATATTTTAAGTAGTGGAACTGTTTCGTTATTGTATTTTAATGCTACGTATAACTAATAATAAAAATAATTATCATTATAATTTTTGATTAGTTTATTATTTTTAATATCTAAATAATAGCGGGATGAACAAATTTGTTACAGCTATTTGTACCATGGAGGTAGTATCGAGGGGAGATGACACGGCGGCTAACATCAGAGGGATCGGGGTTACCATTTCCTGCCATGTGTCGCTCTTTCGCATCGGCACAAACAAACCGTGTGCTTAATGCTTTTCTACGAGAATTTTTCAAATTTTCATTTCCTATATCTTATTCCGATTTCATGCAATCTTTCAAATAACGCGAAAAACAATTACACCATGCTATTGGCAAGTTCTCATTTAAAAACGGTTAACATTAGGTGCAATTTTATTATAGAAAATGCTGGTTTTTGTAACGCATTTTTCGATGCTCTGAGCGCTTGCCTTTCGATAATTTTGCCAGTTTTCTCATGTATTGTATTAATATTAAACTTATTTTATACATTCTTATTCAGAGTTTGCGCTTCCATGTCTTCTCAAGCATTTTTTAAAAAGTTTTAATAAAGATCTTGTATGCCTTATTAATATATGCACACGCACACACACATATATATATATATATTTATTTATTTACATGCACATTTGATCTGATATTTATGGTTATATAAGCTATGATATCGCATTGTAATAGAAAGCTCATTAATGTAAATATTTCAAAGAGGACATTTAATTGTTGCGTAACATTTTATTTAAAATAAAGTACATTGTATTTTAAGAAATAAGTAGTTTTAAAAAATATTTGCAGAATTATGCATAAAAACTAGCGTCTATGATTCAAAGTATAATTTTAGGAATATCATTTTAAAAAGATAAAATTAAAATTGAGATTTTTTAATGAAATACTTTTTTTATTTTTGTTCAAAAACACTGAAATGATATAAATAATGACAAGCATTTGCTTAGTGATGTGACAAATAGTTCTTGAAATTAAAAATTAAAATAATCTATTGGTACAAAAGTTAGTATTCATAACAATGAAAAGAGTTTCACACGGGGAGTAAGATCTTTAAAAAATTTCATTACAAAGAAAAATGCTGATCAGTGATTTAAATTTCTGAATGACTGAACACAAATGGGTATGCTCACTAAATTTGAAGCATTTACTGGAAAACGAGGAACTGTGATGCATAAATTTTGGGGAGTTAGTGTATAGGAATGTAAATTTTAGTATCATTGAAACCCAAGGTCGATGAAGGAGAGGCACCCCCCCCCCCCAATTTTTTTCTATTCAGCGCCAAATTTTAACAGTAATATGTAGATGTTAATAACAAGATTTCTTAGGAAAAATCCCACTAAGAAAAAATTCTGGTTGTACTGCTAATTAAGACAATCAGTTTCAGTGACAAAGAGCATATGAAATTAGATAGGCAGATAGAAAGGAGAATGTGTTATATTTAACAGTGCCGGGTCTGGGGGGGGGGGGCACCCGGGCCCTTGCCCCGGGCGGCACTTCTGGGCAGCAAATTCATTTGTGATGCAAAAAAAAAAAAAATGAAGAAGAAAAAAAAGACAATAAAATAAAAAAAAAGAAAAATATATTTAATTAAGAAAATTTAACTTTTGGAAAGAGAAAATTAAAATCCTAGTTCGGCGCTCCGATTTGATCACTGATCGGCTATTTTGCTAACGATTAAAACCGATTAATAGAATTATTTATTTGTATAAACTATCGGAAACTAAAATTGAGGTATACTGAATATGTTGCGTTGTTGGTCAGTCGGCAGGCTCGTCTGTTAGGCAAGGGCTCCATATTAAGGCAGTTTTAGGGGGCGGCAAATTTTCAATGCCAAAAATTTAAATTAAAAAAGTAAAGGTTTTCTCCTCCTCTGATAAAGAAATATAAATCATGCTATGTTGACAATATATTAATAGTTTTTCATTTACAAACTTTCAAAGCATCCTTTTGGGAAGGGGCGAAGGGGGGGGGGGAGCTTGTGATAGTGAAATATAAATTATGTCATGCTCAAACAATACAGAAGTTCTTCTTTTACAAATTTTCAAATCATTCTTTTGGGAACGGGGGGGGGGGGGAAGCTTGTAAGAGACATTTGAGAAGGCAGACATGGCTCTTTGATACGGGCGTTAGTTGGGGGGGGGGGGGGGCGGGGTCTTTCTCCTGCATTTAAACAAAAATGCTAATTTCGTTCTGCATTTTGATGAGTATTTTCGTGAGTAAAAGAGTTTTTAAAAAGTTTTTGTCTGCCTTTTTTCTCCTAATATATTTTTGCCGTCCCAAATGCGCCTTAAGGCACTGATGTCTTAATGCCACTGGCCAGATGCACCAGTTTGCATATAAATTTTCCCGAGAGAGAAACCCCTGGACTGTCAGAATTTCATATCTCCAGTTAAGGGGGCCTTTCTTATGGCTTTACCAACTCCCAATGTTGAGCTGAAGGGACCATGCCTGGGAACATTAACGAAAGTTTCATGGATTTATCAATGGCTCCCCAAATAAAAAAATCCTTACAAAAAGGCCAGTACATAAAGGCGATGCGAAATATGACCAATAATTAGATGAAGGGGGGCAGCATATTTAAGTTTGGCCCCGCCACGGAAAACTCCAGCAGTGATATTCTATCGTATATGTAGAGTTAGCATTACAGACAATCTTACTTTCTCACAACATTAACGAACATTACTATTCATATTACAATTAATATACATACACGTATTTTTTACTTTTTAAATATGATTTACTTATCTAATTTCATTAAAATTATAAAAATGTTTTCCACATCATCCAAGAGGTACGGTTTATAGAAGCATTACCCCTTTTACAAGATGCAAGGCGGATATCCCCAGGAAGTATATATTCCTTCTATATTAAGTTAAAATAATGATCCACAAAAGTTTTCAAAAGATTTCATTGCGTACTGCTATATGTACAGAAATAATTTCCAATGAGTGGCAGCTCTGGAAAAGTTTAAACGAAATGAATTGGTTGATTTCAAATTTGGAAAAACAGCCAGGGGATATGTCTCGGAAATGCAACTATAGCATTATAAAAACAACAGACATAAAAAGACAACAGAATCAATAAAAGCTACGAGAATGAGCACTAAAATAACGGTCAGTTCAGCAGAAGCTTGGTTTCCGATCGGCACTTGCATCGGCCCTGCCACGCCCCCCTATCGGCACAAACAGAGCTCGGTAGGGTTGCTATTTGGCAGGACGTCACGTGGTACGATGTCATCTCCCCTAGATAATAGCTCCATGATTTGTACTGATGTGTTCAATTTCATGTCTTCTTTTGCACCAACACCAGTTTACGTTTTTCTATTTTTCTTCATAATGTCCTTTCTCTAAATTAGTACGGAATTCCGCACGAGCCGACTAATTTTACATATAAAAGATATTGATTTTGGAGGGCTAATAAAATACAGTGGGAAAAAAACATGTACGAATGTCTATGGACCCCGGATGTGCAGTCAGACACGTCTCTTCAAGAGCCTGTGCACCAATTTATCAAGTAGGTAGGGGTCGTTGATTGGTCCGGCGCGTGACGGGAGGAGAAAACGATGTGCCTACGTCATTCATTGGGTCCACTTGTTCCTCTCCTACTCGAGAAGTGAGGGAGAAAATAGAGGTCTCATCAGTTAGAAAAGGAAGGGGAAGGCAGGAGCTCGGAAATTGTCGGCGAAATACAGAGAACGTGAGCGAATGAAACAAAAGTTCTTTGTTTCAGAGAAATGTGCGTTTTGTTGCAAATGTTATTTTTTTTAGTAAAATGCATTTATTTTTTCCTGCCCGTGTTCAAGTAGAGAATTTTTGAGTTAAATTTTAAATATTCCGTGGTGAGAAGTTCAGTTTTTCTACATCACTGATGTTAATCTTTTAACGGCTATTCTCTGAATTTTAAAATGCCTTTAACCGTGCCGGCAAGCATAGTTTTATTATTTTGGTCTCAACCACTGAGTTAAGATAAACTAGACCGAGCATTTGATTATCTTTTAGACTGTTGGCATGAAAGCGTTTCTAACAACAATCACTTGACCGGTTATTCATAAAAAGAATGATTGAAGCACTTATTTCTTTCAGACACAACACACAAACAAATTTTAGTATGGAAAAATAAATGAATTTGCTTATTTGCATATCCAAAGCATATTAATTACAAATTTCGTATGCTTTTGCGCACGATACTACGTTAAAGGTAAAAAAAGACAAACCTCAACAAATAAATCTCCTTAGCAACAATACAAACAATACGCCATAAAGGAAACAAATACTTACATTGAATTTAAGCATGTTATCATTATTTTTAACTGTATTTATACGTTCTAAATGTATGTCTTTAGGAAATGCGAAATATCCTGCACTTCCAATTACCTCAATTGTTTTAACTTGTTTGAAAGCTCTTATCCTTTTTATAATTATAAGGAATGACTTAAACAAGCTCATTAATTTACATATTACTACGGAAGCGTTTGTTAACTAAGAAAAAAAAATTGAACAAGAGTAAATACTACAAGTAAAAACTAGGGAAAAAAATTCCTTTGTTTATTTCAATTGCTTTTTAAATTAACATCTTAAGTTATATATATGTGCAACAAGGTACAAGATATTTCATTTCACTTATTTATTTATTTTTTTTTTGTAAGGTTCGTTCAAGCAATTAAACATTTTAATTAGAACAATCTCAAGTAATTTGTAAGGGAATAGAAGAAGCAATTGACACTTTAATGGACAAGCGATGAATTTGCAATAATATTGAATGCTTTTATAACAATTCATTATTCTTTCGAAAAATTGAAAAATAATTATAGTAAAAGGTTTTTGTAATCATATCCAGTAAACATTCATAATTAAAGTTGAAAATACATAGTTCAAAGATTAAAACAATTAGCGAAATGAGTATTTAACTCCATTAAAAGATATCTTCCCGTTAGAGGTAATGGGAATAAAATACTTAATGTTTTTTAATTTCTTTTCAACGATTCATTTAAGTAATTAGTTAATTTTTATCACAAGAGCACTTTAACTATGTAATATATTTTATTATTTTTTTTTTTTTGAAAAGATTTAATAATAAGATAAGGTGAACAGTAGGTTTAAGTAATTAGTTTCTTTCTATCTTAAGAGTACGCAGCACTTTAACTATGTAATAATTATTTAAAAAAAAATAAGGGAACAGTGGCATTCCTTTTCATGGGTGTCACCCGGAAATGTAATTTGTGGTGTCACCCTCCCCCCCCCCAAAAAAACCCACCGTTGTTGTATTGCATAAATTGTTATAGTTTAGTAATTTATATATTATATTCGGTAGTGGAAAAATAACTGCATAAATTCCATTCTATTCATTTGATGTATCTATCTGTTAACTAGGTAACTGTAATGCAGTTGCCAATGTTGTAACACATGTCAATTGTACTAATATAAGAAACATTTCTCTAGCATTTTGATTGAGGCATCGCTAGATTTGCAAGCTCCCTTAAAAATTAATGTAAACGCGAATTTAATTTAATCCTTCTTTCTTTGTTTTAAATATTTATCGTTTGCGCTTTATATCTATATTAAACTGGCAGCGCTTTCTTCTACAGTTTCGTAAAAATTATTGTTTTGCCGATGATTATGTTGTATATAAATAAATATTTGTCACAAACAATTTGATTTTTATTTTACAGATTATTATAATTTAGATGTTTTTTTCGGTAAGAATATTTTTTCGGAAATTATTACACGTTCATTATTTATTCATTAAACTTTACTGTTCTACCTGATAAATATCTCTTTGACTTGAAGTGCATTTCCGGTCTACTGGGAGAATTGTATATTTCTAATACCTAGAACAGCGGTCATTTCGTATGACCGCCCGGTTTACTAGTTCAAGTATATGTATTTCTGAAAAACTCTCTCGCTATGGGGTGCCACCCCCAACACCCGACAAAGGGAGTTACCTGGGGCGGACCATTCCCTTATCCTCACCCTCCCGTAGTAACGCTACTGAAGGTGAATATGGTGAGTCGCCGTCGTTTTCTGTCGTATGCATCAAGTAGGTGAAGCATGGAAAGTGAAGTTTTTTTTTGTTTTGTTTTGTTTTTTTTAACGAAAAGTTATTGTAATGTTTTTATAATTCAACAAATAAGATCTTAAAAAATTGTTTAACATTTTTTTGCTGAGGTAAAACATATGTTATCTAGTAAACTTAAGCAACGCATCCGTTTTTAAAGTTGTCATGTTTACGTTTCTCTTTGTAAATTATATATTTGTAAAACATTTTGGTTGGTGCAAAAGCTATATCTATTTTAATAAGTAGTTGCTTAGTACAGTTCTACTTAAAATAAGGGCTCTGACTGGCAGAATGCCAAGAAAAATCATTTCATGTTCAAGAGAGGAGCTGCTGGTATAAGTAATGTGCCGTTTCTCTTCCCGTTCTAGATGTTTAACATACTTGATTTCTTTCGAACGGATGCTATTTGCGAGTTTGTAAATTTAGTTGCTTTCCAACAAGGAAGCAAACATTCTGATTCGCATACTAATAAATGCAACTGCGAAACTAACTTCCCCAAAACTTCGTTCTTTACTGTCATGCGTAGAAGCGTCCAATGGAGGCAATTCACCGCTAGAGGAACTCATGAACGATCACCGTTGTCACGTGATATCCACGCTTTGTTTACTAAGATTTTCAATGGAGTTCTACGTGGAGTTCACTAGGCAAAATTAGTCATCTTCAAATTAATTAGACTATTTGCACAGCTTTTTCTGATTAAACCCCAGTATTTACATTTAAGTTAATCAATATTCAAGAAATTTATTAATTATACGAATATTTACTTTGTTTTATTTCGTGTTAATTTTATATAATGTAGAAGAAATTTATTTAGTCCTAGTTTTTAACTAGATTTGTCGAACTCGAAGTAAGGCGATGCTACGGCTTCCCTTGTTTACATTGCTTTCATCTCTGCCACGTGACCAATGAAATTGCTTGAATTGCCTCCATTGTCAGAACTTCGTGGTAGAACTGCAAAGTTAGTGGAGTATGCAAGTGTGAATTATTTGATTCTGAGAAACAAAATCCGCAGTCAATATTAGTGAACATGAAATAAATGTATGGACAATGTATCCTTACAACCGTGCGAAAATTGAAAAGACATTCTCATTTTCGTGCTATTCCTACAATGTGAAACTAATCATTTATATGTGAGAAAATAAACAGGTATTTTTCCAATACCCGTCAAACGAATGTCAAAGGACAAATTTCATGCGTCTCTAAAAGTGAAACACTTAAACACAACCATCTTTTCTGAGAGACTGTCACAGGTTTCTAAAAGATTTCCAACTTTAATTACGCACTTCAAGAAAACTAGAATAAAAGACATTTTTACAGCAATTTTCAACTCCTTAAAAGTTATTTTATTTGAGTGTCATTAATACAAGATTATCAAGAATCAGATTCTTAAATATAATTATTTATCTACATGCGGGAAAGAGAACTATTGTATTGTTTGACTTTGAAGAGGCTGTAAATGACATTGAAGAATTTCCAGTTCTCTTGTGATATTAAGTCTGTCTTTTAATTGACAGCCAGCGCACTTAGGAACCTCTAGTATTTATTCCCATTTTAGGAAATGTGAAACGAAAATTGTTTTGAAAATTAATTTTACCCTTTAGAATCGACTAGCTGTTGTGTGCGACTTCGCTCGCGTAAAAATTTTGATGTATATGTGCGAAAACTGACGGCCTGATCACACTGATGAATGTGGGAAAATATTATAAAAGGCGTCCTTTTGGTCGTTGCATTTCTGCGCGGCAGAAAGGGAAACAAAATGAATGGCTTTGAGGCATCTATGGCTTAAAGGTCGAAACATTAAGGCATTAAATTTTTTTTTAAAATGAAAGTGAGCGGTCAAACTCCCTCTTGCACTCTCAGAAATAGAATCGTCACTTTTGAAGACTTTTCAATCGTCAAGAAAATTTCGTCATTTACAACGTTACTTTCCTCGCGCGATCACGTGACTTTAAAAAGTTACTACACAAATTTCGGCAATTTGACGAAAGGTTTACTGGGAGCATTTTTCACGAAGCCATTTCGTCAAATACGACGAAACTTCGTGAGATTTGAGCATGCGTTTCTGATAGTGTGTAGGAGCTAATTTCTGGGTGGTAAGTATTATGTCAGTTCTAGGCTGGAAAGCACAGAATTGGGACTCAACTATACACAACGGTCATTTTCAAAGAATAAATAACAATTTTATTTTTTATTTTTATTCAATTGATTTATAAATTATCTATTGAAAAAGCTTAAATTTGGGGTTAATTATGCAAAAGTGATGCATTACTGCAATACCTCCTTTGTGGGGCTATAGTTATGAATAAAATTAAAAGGAAATCAGTTTAGGCCTGATAGCTTAAGTGGTAGAGCGTTTGGCGAGCAACTGAGGTACCTGGGTTCGAGTCTCAGTCCGGACTAACCCCTTTTTACTCAATTAATGCTAACATTCTAAATAACGTCCCGCAGTGGACCAGTCGATCGAAGCTCGGTTCCCGCAGAACACCAAAAGTGAAGCAACATCGACTTAGGTCAGTGTTTGGGAGGCTGACAACCTCTCGCAGCTGGTTGCTGTGGTGTCCATGCACGCTAAAGGGAGCTGGTGCACGTTAAATAGGTCGTGGCTCCAATGTCCTCCAAGTGAAACGATACCTCTGGGGGTGCCAATCCCAGGTGACGGTCTCTCATCTGGGAGCTGGTTCAAAAATTAAGCGACCTTTCAAAGGGGTGGAAATCGGACTCCTGCCTATAAGGTCCCCGTTAGACTCAGGAGCAGCGTACCCATTCTTCCTCGCCACGCGCGAGGACTCAACAGCAACAGCAACAACTCTAACTTTAACGAAAACTTTTAAATACACGGTTCCTTGTAAGATACAATTGTTATACTATCTCAAAGAAACCCTGCATTTTCCGGCGATAAAAATTAGCCTACGGCTGCTCTACCACCACTCAAAAAAAAACATGTATATCCCTTGCTCTGTGAAAAACAAAACAATTCTGTCCCACAGGCACCACACATTTTTCCGCGATAAAAAGTATCGCATGTCATTCTCTGACCCCTAAAATAACAATGTGCTAAAAATCATGTCGATCCCTTTCTCTGTGAAAAACAAAAACAACTCTATCCCACGGGAGCCGTAATTTTTTCACGGATAAAAAGTAGCCTATGTGCGATTAATTAAGTAAAAATCAATTAGTACGGGTTGGGACTCTTACCGCGCACCCTTAGTTTTGTGCCGAGTGCTCTACCACTTACGCTATCAGGCCAATACCGATTTTCTTTCAATTTCATTTATAACTACTGAGCCACACGATCCATCTTACGGTAATGCACCATTTTTATAAAAGGATATCCCACGGGAACCCCTTATTTTTCCGGGATAAAAAGTAGCCTATGTGCTACTATGTGTTCCAGGCAACAGTCTGGAAAAATTTTTCAGATCCGTTTATCCATTCTGGCGTGATCGAGTAACAATCATACATCCAAACTTCCGAATTTATAATAGTAGTGAGATAATATTATGTGCGTCGTTATTACACATAATTAATTGTCCTATTCTTTAATGCATTTCTTAATTCATGTACGTAAAACAAAGCCCTTTGAACTGTGATTTCGAAACAACAACCTACAAATAACATCGCTGAACTTCTACGATCCCCGATTATCTTTGGTACGAACGTGAAATACAAAACTTTGTGAAATACAACACATGCTTTCCCTAAATTGTGAAATAAATGCCGCAAAAAATCAGTCTGCCTTTCCAATTGACAGCCAACGTACCTGATCGCCTATAGCATTAATTACGCATTTCAAGAAATGTGAAGCGAAAGATGTTTTGATAACTACTTTTACCATTTAGAATCGATTATGAAGGAACGTCGTTATTACAGATAATTCATTATCCAATTCTTAAATACATTTCTTAAGTCATGTACGTGAAAGAAAGCAATCTGAACTGTGATTTCGTAGCAACCTACAAATAACATCGCCGAACTTATACGATCCCCGGCTATCTTTGGTACGAACGTCAAATGCAAAACTTTATAAAAGGCAACACATGCCTCCCCTAAATTGTGAAATAAATGCGGCAAAAAATCAGTCTGCCTTTCCAATTGACAGCCAACGTACCTGAGCGCCTCTAGCATTAATTACGCATTTCAAGAAATGTGAGGCGAAAGATGTTTTGACAGCTACTTTTACCCTTTAGAATCGATTCTATTGGAGCGTCATTGGTAGAGGGCTTAATGGAAATGACGTTTGTGAGTTCCTCTTTCTTCCAATTATATTGGAACAAAGCTTCTTTTCAATGCTTCTTTTAATTCCAGACTGTTCTGTTACTTTCTCTGAGTATTGATTTGTCCACGTTTTAAAGCTGAGATGGATAAATAAAGAGGTGGATAATGAGTTCGATTTTCTGCATTTGGAGAGAAGAAAAACAATCAAATGAAGTTATGAAGAAAATATTGATTTTCCGTGTTTGAGCAAAGATGCAAGAAGTATTATGAAACACAAAGTAATTATTAGTAAAATTAACAAGTTTAGGTTAAAAATGGAAGAAGTATTATCATTTGAAATTAAAAAAAACATGAAAACAGTAACGATAGAAATATATTTCGTTAATAATCCAATCATTTCACTTGGTTTCTTTATTGTTTTAGTAACGTTCACATGAAAGAAATTGTTCACCTTTATGCTACAAAATAAAAAGTAAATTGAAGCGACGTAAAATACGCACAATTTTAGCAAAAGAGCACAAACGCTTGTTTCGAGGTAGCAAGGAACCACTTTTCAGTGTAATCGAATGATCTTCAACTGGATGTTTTCCATCTGAAGCTCATTCTATTGCATTGAAAAAAGGGTTTCTCGCAACATTGAGACACGTGTCTGGGGAATTTTTAAAAATCTGTGTGCATTTTACGTAGTTTGAATTTACTTTTTAACAATTCAATTTTATGTAAAAAAAAAGAGAAAAAGAAACGACATGACAAGTGTAATGAAATTCACGTAAGCATTTAGTTTAGAAATAAATGTAAACAATTATTGAATTAAAATTTTTATCTCTTTAGAGATAAATTTATTAAAATGACTTAGTGACATAAATACATACTGCGAAATAGATGGATGTTCCTTCTTTTTTTCTTTGATGAAAACAAAGTAATTTGACTTCTACTACTGGAAAGATCAAAAAACTTGATATTTCGGCTGCTATTTTTTGCACTTCTGCCACCAAATTTCAATACTCTAATAAAAACGCATACGTAGCTGCTAAATAATGTGTTGACGAAAGAAGCAGCGAACGGTCTGTTGATGTTTTTAAAATTTCATTAACGCTTAGCTTCATTTCCTTCTTTATTAAAAGGTAAACGCACAACTGAATGTTATGGAAAAAAAAAAAAAAAACAGTTTGAGATTCTTAGTTGGGGATATTAAAAAGCAAAAAATGTTTTGAAAAAAGCTAAAAGCTACTTTCACTCATTCAAGTGCTTTTCTATTTTATTCACGGTGAACGAAGTTTTTATACAATTTAATTTGAATTCGATAACTGAAATTAAAAATGGTTTCGAGATCTAGTTTTGCGTGTGGCCTGTTTGTGTTTTCGTAAAGAGTCCTTAGTTAATTCTTTTTTTTTCTCCCCGAAAGAACTAGTTATACATTTTAAATATATTACTCTATACTGCTTGTTTGTCGGTTTCTTGATCTGAACTGTAACCGCTGAAACTAAATCTATTTACACATTTCGAAGAAATAGTGTGTTCCGTTTATATCTAAGAAATTGTAATAAAATGTCGAAGATGTCAGTGTGACGAGTAAACTATTTCTTCACAGTGTGTACACATTGCGAAGAAGTAGTTTGCAAGTTCCATTTACATCTATGAAATTGTAGGAAAACTTCTAATATGTGAATGTGACGAGCAAACAATTACTTCACAATGTGTACACATTGAGAAGAAGTAGTTGGCAAGTTTCATTTACTTTTGAGAAATTGGAGGAACATTTCGAAAAGTGACGAACAAACTATTTCTTTACAGCATGTAAATACACTAAAAACAAAGAAATAAATAACATATATGCATATATGTGTGTAAATACTGAAATTCAGGAACAAAGAGCTTCTTCTGATTGAATATTTTCAGTTGAAAAATCCCTTTAGATGTACTTCTGAAATAAAAGTAAAAATTCGAAGAAGCTTCACAAATAATTTAGGACTAAAACGAAGAAAAGCTTTCTCCCTGTCAAAAGTATTTTTAAAATGACAAAAATTGCAATCGAAAGTCATAAACGTATACATTGTAATCAAGTTTTTATCGATGTTTCTGTCATTTCTCTAGAGAATTCACGAATGATGGAATACGCAAAATGTATATTCCATCAAAATGCATACTTTTGTTAAAAGAAAAACAATTAGAAAAATTAAAGAAAAAAAATCAAACAATCATAAAATCTAATTCAATCCCAAGTAACTCATGGACCACAAAAAGAAGAACCTCCATACATGATAAAATAAAAACCGTTACTAATATGTTAGTTACCCACAATTCGTAGCAGCTTTAAAGAAAACAATGCTACCCTTTATGCTTTCAACCGGCAGCGATATTTGTCCTGGGCAATTTGCATCACAGCGCAATCAAGAAATCAAGGTCCTGTAATAACTGTGAAGAATTTTCAATTGCGGAATAAGTGGCAACCAATCAGTAAGCGATAGGCCTTATGAAGGCGCGTTAATTAAATTATGTAGAACCAGAGACTAATCGCTGTGGTACCGACATTGCCTTTATATATGTAACAATTTTTGTGTTATAAATCTGTTGTAAATGTAAATAGAATATCAATAACATGTGTGCGCATTACAGCAAAAAAAAGGTCAATGCGGGTTTTTGCTCGACTAAAACTACCCTAACGTCCTAATTCACTTCATATTTGCAATTTTAAGGAAAATAATTTTTTTTAAAAAATCAGGCTTCACAGCGAAATTATGTTTCAACTCCCATAATTTGGGTATGCTTTACGTATACTAACCTCATGTTATAATTTAAACTATAACACTGCAAAAAAATTAGCCTTCATTATTATTTTTGATGTATGCAAACATTAGCTGCACTTAACCCATTAATGCCGACCGTCTCTTTTTAGGGACAGTTTGAAAAGTAAGTCTGAAGCACCCAAAAATAAACATTTCAACAAAAAATTATTTTAATGTATTCCTAACCAGTTATTTTAAGGTTAGAAATACATTAAAACAATTTTCTGTTGATAACTTTATTTTTGGGTGCTCCAGACGTACATTTCAGACTGTCTCTAAAAAGGGACGGTAGTCATTAATGGGTTAATAGGATTAATTAGAAAAGCCATCTTTAGTATTTTTTTATTTCTAATGGGCTGCTGTTGGCTTTTGCCAATTGCAGACCTAGTGTTTTCCCCAGAGATTGGTATCATCTCTTTCGGCGGCACTACAATGAGTGTGGTACTATCGCCGCATTAGAATTTTGACGTCCAGTTTCTCCACCTGAAAGGGCGATTACCTGGACTCTGTTGATGCGAAATTACACGAGGGATTTTAAATCAGTCGATAGCATATAAGTCAAATGTCTACTCGAGGGATCTTTTGCATACCGCATAATCCTACGACATGGGTGCAGACGATTTTCTGCATCTTGAAAATTCCCCGACTCTGCCAGTCTCGATCCTCTGATCTGGTGCATACGAGTCCCGCGCCTTACCACGATGCCAGCATCTTTAATATTATATTACCTATTAATGTTTTTGAAATTCAAAAAATTCAGAAACGTTTTTTCAAACTTAAAGCCTATGCAGTTTGTAATAAAAAGTGAAAGAATATTAATACACGAATAATAATAAAAAAAAATTTTTACATCTAACTACCACTGAAGTTCTGTGCTTAAGTTTTGATCTACCGCCTCAAAGATAAGAATAATAAATAAACATTATGTACGATATCAGTACAACTATTCCTTACTCTACTAAAAATTCCCGAAGAACCAAGAGAAAAAAAGTAAAATTTCATAGACATAAATTTTCAAAATAAAAAAACCCTAAATAACTTCTTTTACAGTACATAAGCCAACGTACTGCAATAAAACTTCAAGATTTTTTGGAACTCAGTTCCGATCGTTCTAGCTAAAATGCAGGAAAAACATCAAAATCTGAAGGCAGACGATTTCACTTCCTGCATTATTTCTTTTGAGCTTTTCAAATGGCAACGCGTTTGGAATCGCTCGATTATTTATGTGACTTCAGCTTCTTTCGGCGTTGAACTGCCCAGGTAAGTGCTGTTATGCATAGTTGTAAGGAAGTGAATGGCAGACTTGCGACTGCCATGAATTGCAGATGCTTATGCCGAATTTGGAATGTCATAAAATTTTTGTGAGCGAAAGATTTTTATTCGTTTCAAGCTTTAGTCACGTACGGATTCGATGTCAGTTCCTACTCTAGTTTTTAGAAAGATAAGTTGCAGTTGTTAGAAATCTACGTTACTAAACCAGATGTTAAATATGAACATAACTTCCTTAAGTTAGTTTTATTCATTTTTTCTCATCAAATACCTATTTACAAAATCCTTCCAAAACTATTTATAAAGCGCTACTGTTTAAGAAATGCAATTGCAAACAACTTTAAACTTTGAAATGGATTGTAATAGGCTTGAAATTGATTTACTTTATTACTTTTTATATTAATTAGCAAAAGAAAAGAAGAAGTTTTCAATGAAGATCGTAAAACTATATTCAAATTTCAAAAATATTTTAACTTAGAATTAAAAATGAATGATAAGTAGGAAGTGTTACGTTTTTTCTAAAAAAATAATAATAAAGTATTTAAAGAGAATGTAATTTGAAAACTTTAAAAATGCTACAGGGAGTTTATTGAAATACTAGTATAAATAAATGGGTGCTGTCGAGTTTCTGCATCTTGAAAACCCACCAACTTGGACCAGGTATGATCCAGAAAACTTGGGCGACAGAGGCCTGCGCCTTTCCACTACGCCACCCTGCAGGTTTATGAAGTATATAAAAACATAAAATACGTACGGACACTTTACAAAATCAGCCAAATTTTTATTAACGAAATCAATACATTGAACCACCCCAAAATACTTTTATTACAGTAATTCTCATGATTAGTTACATAGTTGTGTAATATTTCTTCCAACCTGTCTCATTTTAGTCTTGTTGATATTTAAAATATTCTACGAATATTCACAAAATAAAGAAAATAAACAAATAAATATGAGACAAAATTTATAAAAGAAAAGGAAGAAAGAAGAAAATCGCCGCAAGGATCATTCATAGATGATGTCACGCTTCAAGGGTGAGGGGGCTCGTGAAATTGTGACAAGGGAAGGGGTGGGGTAACAAGAAGTGTGTCATCATGCTTATGCAACCTAGCGTGGTAAGTGACAAAGAGGAGTGGGTACGTTGAAGGGTGACATTTTGTGACAAAGGAGAGGGAGGCCAAATATATGGTAAAAAAGTGTGACATCATTTATGGATGGTCCCTCAGGTACTATAAGACAAACCTCAAGTTTAATCTGTCTTTCAACAAAAAGTCATTCATCAGCTACAAAAAAAAATCTTCTTTTTTCTTTTTTTTTTGCTCAGAGAACTTTTTACCTGTTTTAGAGATATACATGTATAAGAACTTGCTTGCTGGTTTATTACCTGCTTTATGTACCCCAGCGCAAAAATTTTATTCCCGTTCTTTATGTCTGTTCTGTAAGACAGATGGAATAAATGCGGACAGAAAGGAAGAGAAAGAAGAAACAATTTACGATACCAAGCATTCCATCACTTTATCCCTAAAAAAAAAGACAACCTCGAAGATAAAAGACAAAGAAAAGATCATGAGGACTGCATTCCACACGACTCTGCTAAGCGCGGGGGCTTCTTACACACATCCATTCTGCCAGAGTCGTTTGGTGATGCCGCTCTGGCGTGTTCAGTGCCCATAGAATCCTTTCCGGCACCGTGATCCGGAACGCGTTCATTCACGCACGCAGCGTTCATAAAGTCCGGCAGATGATCCTCGGCAGCACTTTACGAGGCGGTGTTGTCATGGAAACGGCATCTCTCCGAAGATGTGTGTCATGTGACATCTCGATCCTTCTGCCCGACGGTAATCTGTACGGCTCTTTACGAGGAGGTGCTTTTTCCTCGTCCGAACGTCTTTTACACCTGTCATCGAATGAGAGTGTTCTCTGGGTCATAAAAAGGGAGTATCGTGAAAGCAGGTGTCTATATAAATGTGTCTATTTAAAGAGCAGCCGATAAAGTATCGTCAGTCGTTGAGAATGTTCAGATTGGATCCGTCCTGAAAGTACTTTAATTTTACGAAAGGGCGTTTAATTCAATTTTTTGGACTAGTACTACACCTCGATAAAAGAAATTTGGCGAACACATTCCCAGTCTCAAATCATTGAAAAAAGAAAGAAGAATGATCGAAATCGTGTAGGTGTTTTAAAGAGCGAGAATAAAAAGCTATTCTAGATTCAAAATAAATAAATAAAAACAAGGAATGGACGAAATCATGTAGCTGTTTTCAAGAACGATAATAAAAATGAGATTCCAGATTTTAAATAAATGAATAAATAAAAATAGAAAACACGTTTTTGTCGTCATTCACAGTTGCAATCTGTATATTATTCTAACTCTAATGAGTATTATTTTAGCGATGAACGTTTAAAAAAGAAAAATTAGAGAAAAATTCTCAGGGATTTGAATAATAATATTTAGTGAACACACAAAAATCGAGAAAAATCACTATTTATTTATTTATATCGAGGGGAGGGGGTAAAGGACTATCAGACAAAATAAAATGTTTTATTTATTATACAATAAAACTTGCATTTTTTTGCCAATATTACAGACGTAAAATGTGCTCAAAACTTTAAAAATGCAATTCACTTTCTTTTTTTTCCTCGGAAAAAATTAAATGATAAGCTGATAGGAAAAAAATTAACAGTAGATATTTTGAGGCTTAGCGTTATATAAAATCGTATATAACTCTTTAAATAATGCTGTCAGGACGATGAAACGTTTTTCCTTGTAAATGCAATTTTAAATTAAGCAACAACAAGAAACAAAAGTAACATATTTTTGTCACTTTTTAGCTAATTAGACCCCTTAAATCAAAGTGGAAAGCGAACGTTTTCCACGAGACAGACCCGGGGAAAAATTTAAAAAATAACGAAAACTCGTTACCACTTTGCACACTTCAAAACTGCGTATTTTTGCGAGAACAAGTTGTTTTCCGCGCATTAACACTGCATTGACAGAGAAAAAACATTTACAGAATCAATTTAGTTTTTTTTTAAAGCGACAAAATTGTTTGCCAGCTTAAGGAGCAAAACTGAAGCGTCATAACAAAAGAGAGAAGGTCTCACAATCTCCCTAACATGATGTACGCAGTGTTTTCTGAGGTTTTTGTATGTTAATTATTAAATATGAGGTGCGAGTAGGTTGCGATGACTGTGACATACTAGGTCAGACAGACAGTGACTTTGCTTTGAGTGATTGTACTCTGTATTGCTAGCTAGTATTAGAGCATTCCTGTGCTTTGAGTGAGTTTCCATAAATATCATATGCCTAATTGTATTGTAAATATACAGATATAAGTCGACGGATTTAAGTATTTCACTCAATGAAAATTCAAACTATATAGCCCTCTATATTATAGTTTAGTCTAGCGTTTCTTAATTCCTTTCATGGGCGGAACCATGTTCAAGATCAACTTCTACAGTGAAACTCCCAGACAAATAGTCTTCTATATTGTTACGAATTTTGGCGTACCGATGTTGTTTCTCGCCAAGCTTGGCGTAATCTCGGATCGCGTGATAGACAATTCTAGTCTTTGGTGGAAATTTCTGGAATGGTCTGTCACGTGATCCGCGATGGTATACAAATAGCTCCGGCGAGAAGTTTAGAACGGAGAGAGTCAGAGAGTTCAGTTACGTGTAGACTTTGGCCGAGTGTCTGATAAAAGTCTGAGCCGTTGTGCTGCAAGTTTCGTGCTTGGTTCTTTACGTATTTGGTTAGGAAATACGGTATTACCGTTGGTTTTACGGTAACGTGTGAACTCCGAGAAATATAATTATGTGAACATTGTGTATAGTGTAAATAGTGTAAATAGATTGTAAAATAAAGTGCTCTGTGTTTTTGTACAAGGACTCGGTCATTGAAGTTCAAAGTAAGAAGACGCAGAACCGGTAACAATATATACAATATGAAGATTATGTATATATTCTTGAAGTATATACATATACTTCATATCATATTCTGCATGTATATTCAACATATCATATATATATATATATATATATATTGATCTTATTTTTCATAGTAAACAATATGAAGTTTTCTTCAATAGTATACTAATAGAATATTCTAGAAATGAATTATTTCTATTAAAACTGACAATTGCATCAATTAATATTTAATAGTATCTAAAAATAGGTCCAAAAATAGTTGAAACGAAAATTACTTAAATAACTTCAACTATCATACTCAAAGTTTTAAACTCGGAAATCTTTTACATTCGTATATTTAGGAACTCTCTCGTATTTCCTGCTCTTTGCAATTCCCTATCCTAATTAAGGCACACGCGATGTCTAACATTTGCATCCGCAAGAGCTATTTAAATTACTAAATAGAAGTGACAGTTAGCTCTTATTCTACATTTTTAATTTGGATAAGGTATAACGCCTATTAGAAATTTTATTAACTTTTGAATGTCCTTCTTAAACGTTATGAAGGGAAAGCCTGCAAGTTTCGCGGAACACTTGAGAGATGTCTGCGGAACCCCAGGGTCCCGCGGAACACAATTTAAGAAAGGCTGCTTTAGACTGTAGACAACATATCGCTCTATTGCTGTTTCTGTAATTTTCTTTATAAACAATGGAAGCAATTCAAACAACGTCATTGGTCACGTGGCACCGATGAAAGCAATGTAAACAAAGGAAGCTGTAGCATCGCTTTACATCGAGTTCGGCAAATCTAATTAAAAACTAGGCCTAAATAAAGTTCTTCTACATTACATAAATTAGCACTAAATATAACACTATAACTATTCTAATAACTAAAAAATTTCTTTTAAAATGATCAAGTTGAATGTAAATACTGCGTTATAATCAGAAAACGCTGTGAAAATAGTCTAATTATTTTTAAGATAACTAATTTTGTCGAGTGAACTCCACGTGAAACTCAGTTGAAAATCTTAGTAAACAAAGAGCGGATATCACGTGACAACGGTGATCGTTCACGAGTCCCTCTAGCGGTGAATTGCCTCCATTGAAAAAGGTCTTGAAATATGTGTATTTCATTTTTTGTTATTACTCCGAATCCAAAAAAATGAAACTAATTCGAGTTACGTAGTGGTTGTTGGTTATTGCTCAAGAAAGCTCTCTAAAAGAAGTAGTTTTTAATCGAAGTGGAATATCTACGACAAACTTTACAGAAAGGGACCATATTTAACCCCTTAACGCATTTGCCCGTGTCTCACACGGGCAAAAGTTACCTGAAAATTTGCACATGCCCGTGTCTCACACGGGCGATCGTGTTATCTCGTGGTAATTTATTTCTATTGCCTGTTTGAGATCCTTTTGCACTTTGTATGATAATATTTTATATAACTGTTACCCCACCCTGCTCTCTCCCCGTTTACCCACTACAACTGAAATTGCAGAAAATAATTTATACTATACCTATATATTTATTTTCTGTCCCAAAAAAAAAAAAAAAACCCTCGATCACCAGTTTTACCATTTTTTTTCAAAAAAAACTCATGCTTCAAGGGGTTAATCAAAGTTGTTGGAAAATGTATATTCAGTCCTGGAATTTCAACAAATATTTTTAATAAAACTGATAAAAATTAAGAGGTTAATACCTCTTTAGACTCGAGATGAAGCTCAGAGATTAAAGTAATTCTTACAATCGAACTGCAGCTTTTACGACAAAAGCTAAACAGGGAAGACCATCTGTAATTCAAGGCTTAAGAAATCCTCTCTAGCATTTCCGTTCTTATCTAGGATTACTGTACCGATAAGTAACCAAAACTCTCCGTTAATAATGCAGTGGATCTAGATGTTACTTAGCAAGAGAAAATAAAGAATTTTTTATAAAGAGGAAAAAAACAAACCAACTACTGTTTTTCTTTTTTTTGCTCGTTGTATTGAGTTAATGATGTTATTGCATTTGATCTTTGCTTACTTATTGTTTTTAATGTGAAGGTTTTGACAATAATTATGATTCTATTCTTAATGTCTGATCTATACGCATACCTAAAAACAGACAACATTTTACTCTGCTAAATGTAAATAGAACAAAGAGTCGATCCAGATTTTTTTACCAGGGTCCGTTTTTTGTGAATTAGGAATATTTTTGTCAGAATTCAATATTTAAACAGACAGTGATAAAGAATTTCGTTATTTTTTGCCACCTATTTAATAAATAATTCTACAAAAAGTATTATTTGATAGCTCAGAATTTTGCGAAGGGTCCGTTTTGATTGATTGGGATTTTGTGCAGGGTCAGTTTTGATTAATTGGAATTTTGTGAAGGGTGTGTTTTGATTAATTGGAATTTTGTGAAGGGTGTGTTTTGATTAATTGGAATTTTGTGAAGGGTGTGTTTTGATTAATTGGAATTTTGTGAAGGCTCCGTTTCGATTTATTGGAACTTTGTGAATATTCAGTTTTGAATAATTGGAATTTTGTGAAGGGTCCGTTTTGATCAATTGGAATTTTGTGAAGGGTCCGTTTTGATTAATTGGAATTTTGTGAATATTCAGTCTTGATTACTTGGAATTTTGTGAAGGGTCCGTTTTGATTATTGGAATTTTGTGAAGGGTCAGTGTTGATTACTTGGAATTTTGTGAAGGATGTGTTTGGATTAATTGGGATTTTGTGAAGGGTGTGTTTTGATTAATTGGAATTTTGTAAAGGTTCCGTTTCGATTTATTGGAATTTTGTGAATATTCAGTTTTGAATAATTGGAATTTTGTGAAGGGTCCGTTTTGAGCAATTGGAATTTTGTGAATGGTCCGAAAACGGACCTGTATTTCCTCTGGCGCGATCCCTGAAAATGCAAAACAAATTAAATATGCGTAAGAGAAGAATACTGAAGGATGGAATATATATTTTTTACATCTTGAAACGTGAGCCAGAAAAATATTAAAACGTCTCTAATTTATCCCTATATGATTTTTTTTTCTTGTCATACGTGTATTGCGTTCCTAAAATAGCGACACAAATAGGATTTAAATGTATAGTATTAGAAGAAAAAGCATTAGTTATTTTGACCAGAATTAATTTATAACATTTTTCATCAATAACACAGAGCAATTTTAAGATTTATTTATTTAATGAGAAAATTAGCAATTCACAAAGCGAAACTAAACGCGCATTGATTGCCAAATTCCTTTTCTCATGAGCTTCCGAAATAAAATTTAACTAGACTGCGTAAATTGAGTAACACTGATGCAATTCAATTAAACAAGTTGTTACGAAGTATTTAACAATGCAATAAAAATAAGTCATAACCTAGTTATCAATACATTTAGAGGAGGAAAATTGCAAGAAAATCTTATACGATGTTCCCAAATCCTTAACACTTCTTTTCTTTCGCCCACGTAACACGTTTTTAGAGAATTAATTTTTTTTAAGACCTAGCGTAAAATGAATACAATGCTTAACGTACCAGAACCAAGTGCGAACAAAGAAATCATTCAAGTTTTCGCTTTCTTTCATTAAAATCCTCCCAAAATCGAGTTTTTGCGAATAATCGCTCATTGGTCCGCGATGCAAGCAGACATCTTGTGATGCATCTTGTTTGTTGGAAATTAATTACTTACGAAAGGAGGGGGTGTAGAAAAACAAAGCAAAAGTGTTATTGATTATGATATTTTTTTCCTCCTCTTCTCTCCTTTCTTTAAAAGCCTTCTGAATTTTCTCTCCACTCTTTTCTCCGTATTTCTTTTCTTTTATTTAGCGTGGTGGGTGCTTTTTTTCCTTTTTTCATCCGAAATTTATTTTCCCTCCCTTCTTCTCCTGGAGTCAACGTTGTCATGGTAACGAGGAGTCCGTTTTTCAATGAGAGACGATCTTTCTTCATTTGGATTTGAAGGCAGCGTTTATTCTGAAGGATTGTTTGCAAATACAAAAGAAAATGGCGCTAAGAATGTGCTTGAGATAAGAGGGTTTTTAATCCGAAATTTATCATTTCTTTGCTTTTACTATCACGTAAAGTAACATGAATTTTATGTTTTGACTTGAAATGATACTTAGTTACTTTTTTACGACACCGAATATAAATACTTTTGAGAAGCATATATAAAGCATCTGTAATACATAGTCATAATTACAATAGTCATTTGAAATTACAGTAACCCCTCGTTATATCGCGCCTCCTTATATCGCTCATTCGGATATATCGCGCTTTTTCTATGTCTCCGAAAATCTTACGTTTGAGCTTTCGAAAGTAAAAGTATTGCATTTCTGAGTCAAGCTCATTTCCTCCCACTAAACAAAGCCATCGAACAGGAATAATTACATTTCTTCTGAATTTGCTGCAATTAAAATCTGCAGCAATTTTCCTCCCACTCCCCAACTTACATACCTGCAGAATGATTCTACTCAAAGCAGTTGACGCTTTACTTGTTCGTTTTGTATTGATCCTACCGCCAATTAATAAATGAAACAGACAGATGTTTACTGCCCCTGGAGAAAAAAAAAAAACACACCAATTTCTGGATACCTTTTAGTACAGAAAGGACTAGCACATGGCTGAGCAAATCCAAATTATACAATTCCCTTAACCAAGAAAGGGAGGGTGATAGGTAAAAGAATTTTCTAGAAAGAAAATGGCTGTCATCGTTTTCACACCATGCTCTGGTGGCATGCACAGGTTCGCTCGATTTACTTGCACGTTTTGACTTATTTCTAACTGCATCGGTTGTATAGCGTATTACTATTACTAGCGTAATATCGCGCTTTTTTACTGTCCCCCGACAAGCACGGTACAACGAGGGGCTACTGTATATTCTTTTGCTACAGAAGATACTTATTAATAAAGCCTAGCTATGATATTGAAATTGTTGCTTAATACATCATATCATTGAGCAACAGGAATTTTATCAATGAAGGCATTTTTGAAGTCTTTTACTACACTCGTTTTGTGTTTGGCTTTAAACGTGGTACCATCCTTAAAGAAGATGCATTCAGTTTGCGTCAAGATAGCTCATGTTATGTGTAAGTAAAACATGAAAATATAGGAGAGAGATGTAATTTTTCCATCAATAAATACAGGGTGGAGCGCGGCGAATTGCTTTTTTAGAATTCACGCTGTGGCGGCGCTGTGGGTCGAAGAGAGGGGAGAGTGGGCGTGGTTTAGTGACCTGCTCAGTTCCCATAATGCAATGGACACGTGAGGAACGCTCATTTTGTGTTGAAGTGTATTTCTCGAATTCCCACTCGATCATTGTAGTGCAGCGTAATTACCAGACTTAGCCCCATGCGATTTTTTTTTCTTTGGGGTTACCTGAAGTTGAAGGAGTATTGCAACCGTCCCAGCACCCTGGAAGACCTACAGAAAAATATTGCGGCTGAAATTGCAGAATATCAGAAGACATGCGTGAAAGTGGAGGAGAATTTCAGAAACGTCTGTGCAGCATTATGATGATTGTGAAGGTAGACATTTGCCAGATACACTGTTTAAAACCATGCAATTAGAAACTTCCTTTATTGCCTAATATGATAATAAAAAAATGTAAGTTTCTAAGTATTCATTATTTTTTTATTTCATTCCCAAATCAGCAACTTACCGCGCTCCACCCTGTAGTTTGGTAAAACAGTTAATATAAAGCTAAGTAAAAACTGATAAAGTTTGTAAGCAGACTCCCTCCCAAAAAAGATAGATTAGTATGAGGTGTGCGATCAACAACGTATAATCCAACTTTGACACTGGCCATTAGACATGTTTTGAAAGAAGCAGTAAAGTGTTGGCTTTCTGTCGTGGAGGTCCGAAGCTCTATCCTCATCGATGGTGAATCTGTATCGCCGTGCGCTCCTCCGCCAATTTCAAACGTTTCAGAAACAACTAGCAGATAATTACTGTGAGTAATGGTATTTCCCCCGATTTTTCATACGTTAAAAAGTACTATTTTCTGATTTTAGTCAAATTGTTTGAACCAATTTTCTTATTGATGGTAAATAAAATCACGTTCAGTTAAGAAAACCTATTAGTGTAACTTTTATATAGTAGCCAGTGATCAGTAGACACTATTTGTATTGCTCAAATCATTTTAGCTACGATTTTTATTTTTTCATAATACAGTAAAACCTGTAAAGTAGACCACCTTTGTAAGCTGACCACCTGTATAAGTTGATCACTTTTGTCAGGAACGGAATCAGCCCTATATTTTATAATAAATGGAAATATTTTTAAGTTGACCACCTAAGTTGACCACCTGTCTATATTGACCACTTATGTACGCCAAATTTAGGTGGGAGCATTATAAAAAACCCTTTGTAAGTTGACCGCCAAATTATTTCAATATTTATTTGTTCATCTATTTTTGCAAAGATAAAAAAACTGAAATGAATTCTTCAGAATATTTTTTATGCTATAATGTTAGACGAGTGTCTGGTATAATTTTATTATGTGTCTGGATGGATGAAACATCTATGTAAAGTTTTCCTAAACTTCTTTGAAAAATAAACCATATGGGAAGACTACTACGAGCATTCTTTTATTCTTTAAATAAGTTTATTTTTTTTTTCTTCTATCTGATGTAGCCATTTTGGAAAATTATGTACTTTCAGGAAATCTTTACTATTATACAAGTAACTTACATGATTAATACGATATCTATCTTTATTTTATCTAAGTACTTTACTTTCAAAGTTGTATAAGATAAACTGCAAGTCATTCAGGTTTAATTTCTGTAATTATATTTTAGATAATTGTGAAAACAGATAGCTAACTATTATTTTAAAGTAATGTTCCTACATGAAGCTATATTTTAATTAGTTACAAATGAATAAAGGCATTGTATAAGAAATGATTAAAAAAAAACCTCTCCGTCTATAAGTTGACCACCTGTCTAAGTTGACCACTAAAGTGCTGCACAGCAAGTGGTCAACGTACACAGTATCTGTAAAGTAATCTAAAAGCCCTATGGCTAAAGCTAGATTATGGAGCAAAGTACTGATGCACAGGAAATGTTTCAATATAATAAAGATTGTATTATTAGAAATTTTAGGAACGGGAGAGCTGTAAAATCAATTAAAGCAGTGCTGTTGTAAATTTCCGTTTACTTTGTTAATATCTTCTATATTTTTTTCATGGCAAATGTTATTCTGATACTTTTCTTAGATATTCTTTGTAGGCCGGGAGGTGCACCATCCCTCTAAGAAGGAATCATTGCTAATTGCTAATGAATTCATTCAGCATGGTTTCTTGTTTTTGACAAGCTAAAAGCGATTTATAAGAAAATTATTTACTCGCCGATTACTCAGAAAAAATTGCTGATTATAAATAATGGGCAAAGTTGCCGATTAGGGCCGATTAATCGGTGCACCCCTAGCTTCAATGCAAACACTTATTTGTTATTCATTTATTTTTTTCCGTCATTAAAAATAATTCCATAACGCATGGAATAGTCGAGTAACTCAACAAAATTTCACTGCATCTACTCACAAATAATTATATATCACCAACGAACTTTCAGTTCATTATCCTATCAGTAATTCTGAATTCTTCTCCGTTGAGTTTAACTCCAAAAAATTATCTTATCTCAACATGAAACGCCTCGATCAAACATTTCAGCAGCACATCTCCAATGAAATAACTTCTTCCTGCTTCTAATATCTTATCATACCATCTGTCGAGGTCAATGAGGAAGAAAAGGGAATAATTCGAGCGAGAACAAACTGAAGAACTTTGGTGATGATCTCCATCTGGATCGAATAGTTTTGCTCTTCCATCTTCCATTCCCTTTCTCAAGAATCTCACTTTTCTTGCAATGGGCATAAAAGGCCAATTTATTTACAATCAAGCAAAAATGTTTCACATTTGCTTCATTAATGCAACAAGTTTCATTAACATGTTTAATTATTATTTTTGTTAAAATGATTACATAAAATATTCTTCCGTAAGAGATTGGTTGTCCCTAACCCCTTAACCCAGGGTCCCCAACCTTTTTGTACCTAAGAGGACATACTAGAATATCAATCGAATGGCGAGCACTATTTATTTTTTCAAGATAAATTTATAGTTGGTGGACATAGTTAATAATACACACCATATAATGTACAAAAAATTTAACTTCAAAAATTAATTTAACAAATGAATATAATTGTATTAATACTGCGTAAAATAAATGATTACTAAATTGCTTGCAAAACATACGAATTATAAAAATTATATTAAAAATATATAAAATACAGTCAATGTGATCTTTGGCATTACATTTCACTGACCAGCGCTTCGTAATTGGGAGAATATGATGAAATTCCTGCTCGCAAGCAGCCGTCAAGGTGTTCATCTATAAGTCGTAAACTATATTTTGATTTTATGATATTCATAGTTATAATGGCCCTTTGTTCATATTACTCTGGATTCAAATGTTCTCTAGTTTAAAGTGGAAAACTGAAATATTTTATCGTTGGGCACAAGCAGCGGGCGCACCTAGACCGATCGACGTTCGCCCATGGTGCCCGCGGGCATAGGTGTTGGTTGAGGACCTCTTAAATCCTTCCCTGCCACACAGACTTTCAATGCGAACTTTAACGAGGCATTGTTTTTCTACTTCGCATGTGTCCAAAACAACATGTAAACGCAAAGAAAAATAGTTAATTGCTTTTTTTTTTTTTGAGAAAGTTAAAAAATGGTTCAAAATTCAGTATTTTTAAGGTGGTCATCATTTTTAAGTTGAAGAAATGTTCTTTATTTATATTGTAAGACTAGTATACTAAGCCATCATCTTCGACGGTTGAAATCTTGTACATATGCATCGAACAAAAGAAGCACAACTTCAAAAATAATCGTACGTTATTTAAGTAAAAATGTAGTCGTGTTTATAATTTACATCTATGCCTCCACCCCTCAGTTTATTAAGACACCTTTTTACCAGATCAAGTTACCATTGTTACTATCTTTGAAAAGTCTTACAAAAAGTAATATTTCAAATGCAAAATTTGCCTAGTTGGAAATGCATATTCTTCTTGATAAGTAGAAATTAAAAGGGAAAATGAGTGGCAGTTCACTTATAGTATACTTGTCGGGTATTTATCGGTTATAGGGCTCATGATGCCATCTCGCCAAGACGAAGATGAAGAGATTTTTAGATGAATCTAAATAGGTCTTTTTTTCGTACATTTACAATATTTTATTAGCGTGGTTGGTCAATATCTTGGACTTCAGTTGTATTTTATGCTTTTATTAAGATTAATTAACAGGTAGTTATTCAAATTTTCTTCGTTTAAATTCGATTAGTATTACAATTTTATCGTATTCCATAAAATCATAACTCCTTACGACATATGCCTTATCACATATGGTCCTTATGCCTGAAAAGTTCGTGTTAGAAACAATGGATGTATGCTCTGCATGAATTTCTTGTATTCTCGTCAATGCTTTATCACGGAAATTCTACGAGAAATCCGTCAAATATTGTCAAACTAACCAAACGGATACTGGATTCCGAGTCTCATTTCTGGTATACTCTGGTATACTGGTACTGGCGAGGTGAGTCTTGAGTTGTCGCCAATTTATTTAACAGTAAAAATGGATTGAGTGCTGCATGTGAGAAACTATCGCATTTCTAAAAAATACTTGTAATAAATATGGATTTGACACCAAAAGCAAGTATAAAAGCGCTTTTGGAACATCCAATCGTGGGGAATTACGAACATCCAATAATCTGAGTTCCAGTAAGCTATAATTTATATGAATATAAAGAATCCGGTTTTAAGACATTCAAGTTCAAAATTCACCTTTAAATATTAAATAATAGCAGCATAAGTGCTTTTCGATAACTTAGTTAAAACTTTGTCAAGATGAAACACCTTATTAACAACAAGAAAGCAAAAATTCAATTTGAACTACATTGACGTTAAATTTATTAGCAAGCGAATGGCAGTCTAAACAAATGCTAATTCCATTTCGTAATTCAAATTAACGTTGAATGCATGTGAAAGAAAGTACAGAAACTGTTTTAAATTCTTTACTTTAAAAATATTTGCTTCAATTCCCCTCTCCAGTTAAAAAATTCGCGCCTAATTGAATCGTCTGCGAGCATGCTAGTCACGTGACTTAAAAAACAATTTAATTATCTTCTCACAAAGAACAGCTAGGTGGCGCTCCGTAACAAGTTGGATTTAAGACAGGCTTAAGTTTCACTAATCCCCCTTTTAAAGAAAAGCGAACTTTTCCCACGCTTTTTGTTCTTAAAATGTTCCAAGCTTCTAAAGAATTTGTTTTCTTTTCTTTAAAACAAAAGGGCTTTAACGTTAAGCCAAAAAACTCTCCGCGTAAGAGAATAGTTGCGTAAACTCTTCCGCATTTTTTAAAATATTTTCACAATGATTTATTACACGGTTGAATACTTTTATTCTGCATGATTGATTCTTGTTATAAAACTCTTTTTTTTTTTCTCCTTACAATTTTCTAATGTTACTTTAAGAAATTATATCAATAGAGTTTTGCATAAAATGAAGAAAAAGTTTTCTTCCAACTACACCTGTTGGTTTTCGAACAATGGGAATTTTTTAAAGATTGAATTGAAGCTTAAATTAAGCGTAGCGTACAGATTAAAAGAATAATAAGCCACGGTAGTTTTTTTCTTAAATCACTGGTATTGGTGAACGCAGCAAAGAAACCCTTTTACAGAAGTTAATGCATTTTTATTAAAAAATGTTATGTCTAAGAAAAAATTGGAGATTTTGAAATTACAATGAACATAAAATATATTAGTGGATGAACAATTTAAATAGTTTGTTGAGAAAAAACAATATTTTTAGCTGGGCAAACAAGTTAGTTTCTTTGATCCCATAATGTTTCTAAACTTTTGTTAAATATAATTTCTTAAAGAAAGCTACTGTCCGTGATGCGAAAAGACATTGAACATCTTATATATAAGTGGCTTAGGTGTCTGTTTGTCGCCTATAGCTTATTGGTTGCTTGTGTAACTAACGCAGTTGCCATTGTTGTAACACATGTCAAATATGCTAATCAAAACATTTCTCTAGCATTTTGAGTGAGGCATCGCCAGATTTGCAATCTCCATTAAAAATGAATGTGAACGCGAATTTAATTTAATCCTTCTTTCTTTGCTTTAATTTATTTATCGTCTGCACTTTTTATATGTATTAAAGTGGCAGCGCTTTTTTTTTTTTTTTCCAGTTTCGTTAAAACTATTGTTTTGACGATGATTATGTTGGATAGAAATAAATATTTGTCACAAACAATTTGATTTTTATTTTACAGATTATTATAATTTAGATGTTTTTTTCAGTAAGAATATTTTTTCACAAAAAGTTTGATTATATAGTAAATAATATTTTTATTTTACAGATTATTATAACTTAGATGGTTTTTTTTTTGGTAAGAATCTTTTTTCCCGAAATTATTATATGTTTATGATTTATTCATTAAAATGTACTGTTCCACCTGATAAATATCTCTTTGATTGGATGTGCAATTCCGGTTACTGGGAGAATAGTATATTTATAATATCTAGAACAGCGGTCATTTCGTATGACCACCGGGCTTTCTAGTTGATTATATCCTATATAAAAAGAGTTTATGCCAATGAAAAAAAGTAATGCCTGAATAATTCAAAGTTTACAGCAAAAAAATTTGCGATACTATCTCTACAACATCATAAGGGTTATTATTACGATCGTGTAGAACAATAAAAGGACAGAACAAAACCCTATAACGAGTGTTCTGTGCTTCAATTACATTTCTAACACACATTGTACGTTCCTGGAGCTTCCCTTAACAAATGATTCGAGGTAAAAATATTGAAATAAAGATTTTGACTTTTGCTTTCCCTTTCTTTGTTTTGCTTTGAGTAAAATGTCAACATTACTACATCAATTATAATTAATTTATTGGTTTTACTCATTTACAACGTATTAAAACTTTAACAAACTTTATATATACGCTTTTCTTTTTTTTTTTCTTCGGAAATTGATTGTTATTGATTGGTCAAATGTATTTTGTTCCAAAATATGGCATTATTTGTCTTGAAATGAGAACATTCAAATTCTACAACAAACATAATGGGGGGAAAATCCTTCCTTTTTAGTACCCAAATTTAAGAAGAGAAGGAAAAAGAGTTAATCGTTTAATTGCGATTTGCATCCCAAAATGCTTTGCAAATAAACGTATAGCACAATTTATGACACTTCAACACAAAAGCTACTGAAAGAGCTTTGTTCAAAAGAATCAGAAACAATCCATTGCTGCGTTGTCGAATAGAAAAATCAATCTTCCTGTAGGAGAAAAAAACATATGACAAAAATAAAGATAGTAAAACAAGACTTTGGATTCAATTTCCTACGAGCAAATATTGAGTTTTAATGATGTGTACCTTTCTCCGCCTTCAAATATATATATTTTTTTTCATTTCAGATTTTCACGCTGTCTCGGTACGCCATTTTTTCTTCTTAGGCCTAGCCCGCATTCTCTGGAAAACATCGATAGCGATTATAGAGGGAGCATAAACGATTCGATACAAACCGTTGAAGCGTAATATTCCCTACATGGTAGAATTTCATTGAACGGCGTTTTCTCGCTTCAAAAGTATTTGCACAAATTATGAAGAACTAGGATATGAAGTGAAGGCAATAAAGAAGATTATATAGGATGGAGCGTTTTTTGAACAGAACATTTTCTACGCACTTAATAAGAAGTTCTAGCAGATAACTTAAGATGCGAAGATTATTTTTCCATAAAATGTACTAGGCAACTTTAAAGCCCTAGCATTATTATTTTTTATGATTCGCTTTTAGATTCCTGATGATTTAAACAATTTTGGAAAGTATTTTCATTCTAAAAGTTGGTGTTAATTATTTAAATAACAAGACTTTTTACGAGACTTTATATTTAGAATTTATTTACGAGACAAAACATTAGCTACTTATGCTTAAAAAAACTTGGGTTTTTTTTAAGGGACTATTGTTGTTTGTTAATTTAGGTAATTACCTACAGCAGCAAACCTTTTTAAAATGTGGAGCAATTAAAAATGCGTGCATAAAGATCGACAATTACTCTATTGATTGCTATTTAGTTTCTTCGTAGTATAGTTTTCTATATAGAATGAAACCTGTGTAAGTTGACCACTTTCGGTACAACACTTTAGTGGTCAACTTAGACAGGTGGTCATCTTATAGAGGGTGAGGTAGAGGGTGAAGGGTTAATACCGTTCGTGGCAAAAGTGGTGAACTTAGACAGGTGGTAAACTTACAAAGGTGGTCTACTTTACAGGTTTTACTGTATATATAAACTCATGTTTGTGAAAATTGCAACACCATGAAGGACTTACGCGAGTAAGCTAAAATTCTCAGGAAATGCAAAGTAGTGCATGATATGCAAATGATTAGAATTTCAAATCCGTAGCGCATGCGTATGCTGAGCAGCGCCCTCTGAATGGCGGATGGATCCGAATAAATAGACGGCTGAAGCGAGGCGTGTATGGTTATCGGTGGTTATCTGCTAGTGGTAAACGTTAGCTCAATATTTACTTATGCCTCTTCGACGAAAGAGAGCGAGATTTGAACAGCTTACAGAGTTTAAACGGGGGAGAATCATCTTCCTTCGTGAAGCTAGATTGTCGTATCGCGCAGTAGCCGCTCGTGTGCAGCGTAACAGCAGCACAGTGATGCGTGTTTGGAAGCAGTGGACGGACGAGGGTCGGGCAACTCGGATATCCGGGAGTGGACCATAATATGTGACGTCAACTCGCGATGATAGACACCTGGTCCGCATGGCGCGGACGAACCGTACAGCTTCCTGTAGACAATTGGCAGCACAGTGGTCCATAGCTACAGGTGTTTCATTGTGTGCTTCATCAATTCGTAGACGTCTGCTGCAGCGTGGACTGCGCGCAAGGACTCCTTTATACAGGATCCCCTTCACGCTAAACCATCGCCGCCTGCGGCTACAATGGGCCAATCAGCATAGAGAATGGCGTGCTGATTGGCAGCATGTCGTGTTTTCTGACGAAACCCACTTTAATTTGTGGTACCATGATGGCCGCATTCGTGTCAGACGCTATGCCGATGAACGCCACCTTCCGGAGTGTATTATCGAACGCCACAGAGGACGAACACCCGGAGTTATGGTCTGGGGCGCCATAGCCTATCATGGACGATCTCAGTTGGTACGAATTGTGGGCAATCTGAACAGCAACCGGTACATCAGTGAAGTTCTACAGCCCCAAGCTGTTCCCGTCCTTCACAGCTTGCCAGGCGCTGTATTTCAACAGGACAATGCCCGCCCTCATATTGCTAGGACTGTTCAATCTTTCTTTGCAACGCAGCAGGTACAGCTTCTTCCTTGGCCTGCGTATTCCCCGGATATGTCGCCAATTGAACATGTGTGGGATTTCGTTTGTCGGCGTCTCGCTCGTGATCCTCGTCCTGTTGCTTCTGTAGACGAACTTTGGGTACGCATACAAACAATATGGAATGCTCTTCCTCGGGCAGACATTCAAAATTTGTTTGACTCCATGCCACGTCGTGTAGCAGCACTTATTGCGGCGCGTGGTGGCTACACAAAATACTGATTCCGATCTCTTGTTATTGTTTGTTTGCTTTGAAAATTTAATCATTTATTTGTACCACTACCACTCAACTGTGTATTAAATTTCATTCAATTATGACGATTCCTTCATGGTGTTGAAATTTTCACAAACATGAGTTTATTTTTAAAACTGTTTTAAAATAGCTCAATATTTAAGGATTTTTAATTATATAACAACGTTATAGTTTTGTTTTTTCCAATTTACTGTTAAATGTATTTATTTGACAGGGTTATTTACTTTCATTGAAATTGTTAATATTTACAATGAATAAGGTCCCTGTTTCATGTAATAGTTAGATTTGAATCATTTACACTTTTTAGTTTCCAAGGAATCTAAAGTATAACGTGGTATTTCGCGAGATTTCGATTTTTAATTTAAGCGACACCTCTTGCAGTTTTCGCAGATTTCGTAATTCAATCTTTCATTTCCTTTTGAAAGTGTAAATAGAAACAATTAGCATAATTAACAAAAAGTGATATAATCAAAAGTAAATTTAATTTAGCAAATTCATAGATACGTATAAGATTTTTGTTTAACATATTTTCGGCACGTCTTTCTTGAATCGTCTAGATGTTGAAATGGTAAGTTAGAATAATGTTAAAAACTTTCTTCTTCTTTAAACACTTTCTATATTAATTTTTTTGGATTAAATTGTACATTTATTATTTTAGAAGCAAATGCATAGTTGAAGTTGGTAACATATTTTTCAAAAGTACGAAAACCAGCTGAAAATTGATGAAATGGAGGCAATTCACCGCTAGAGGGACTCATGAACGATCACTGTTGTCATGTGATATCCGCTCTTTGTTTACTAACATTTTCAATTGCGTTCTACGTGGAGTTCACTTGGCAAAATTAGTTATCTTAAAATTAATTAGACTATTTGCACTGCTTTTCCGATTATAACCCAGTATTTACATTTAATTTAATCATTATTCAAGAAATTTATTAATTATTTGAATAGTTATAGTGTTTTATTTAGTGTTAATTTTATGTAATGTAGAAGAAATTTACTTAGGTTTAGTTTTTAATTAAATTGTCGAACTCGAAGTAAAGCGATGTTACGGCTTTCTTTGTTTACATTGCTTTCATCTCTACCACGTGACCAATGACGTTGCTTGAATTGCCTCCATTTAATAGGAAACACGCGGTGGAATGATTTTATGAAGAATTTTGAAACACGAGGCTTCCATAAAAATTACCTATTTTACCTATCTGTTTAAACGTCAAACATAAATAAACAACATTTCCAAAATGAAAAACACACCATTTCCTTTAACTTAACCAATCGTTTTACTTTTGCATGATGTCGCCTTCTTTCACTTCCTGTTTACATTTAGCAAAGCAACGTTTAAAAATATACTTTGAATTTCATAACAACGAATGTTTTATATTGGGTTAAAGTCACTTCAGGCCATGTGGATCAGAAGCAAAAATTCCGTCTCTTAAGTTCTGCGCGTGAGCGCCGCTGTCATGTCGTGTTTGCACGTAGTGCGCAGGCGCACTGAGTGATGCCTGAGGAAGCGCCTGAGCGATTTACCTTCTCATATATAATATAAATATAACTTATACATTTTAACCTAGAAGTTAGATCCATAAATAAAATAAAATTAGTATTAAGTACTTTAAATAACGCAAGTCACGCTGACTGCAGACAGCATTGTGGGGTTAACCCCTTAAAGCACGAGTTTTTTTCTGAAAAACTAGTAACTAGTACAGTGTAAGTTATTCTTTGCAATTTCAGGTTGGGGGGTGGGTGACTAGGGAGCAGGGGGTGGGGTAAAAGTTATATAGAGAAAAAAATATTATACAAACAAAGTGAAGGGATATCAGACGGGCATTAGAAATAAAATAACGCACGGACATGGGCAAACTTTGCGGTAACTTTCGCCCGAGTCAGACACGGGGAAAGGCGTTGAGGGGTTAAACAAGTTTTATCACGTGAACTCTCATCCAGACTTGCATAAACTCAGAAAAGCCACAGCCGATAAGGGATCAAAACTGCAATTTAAGGGGACCCGAACCGTTTTTAGGTGAAAAAATTCACTTTTTTTAAATTTTTTTAATTAAAACGAGAACTCTTTCTGGATCATTTGCTGTAAAAAATATGTAAATCTGAACATTCTAAGTACTTGAAATGATTTTTTGAAAGTTGCGAGTCTATCGAAATTTGGTCTAGCGAAATAGGGTTTTTTTGCTTTGCAAGGGGCCTTCCTTGTGTTTTCGAGTTTACTTCGACACACAGACTATCGATGGTAGTGACAGTAACAATCGATGGCATTCATAGCATGGAAATATCGAACTAAGAGAACAAAAAGCCAGGGAATACCGGGAAATTTGAACTTCTGGATTAAATCGGCTCTCCTGAAAAGTTGCATTTTTTCCTCTTTCGGAACCGTTTTCTCGAAAACGGCTAAATGAATCAATATACTTTTTTTTGCATATGATTTGGCTATATTAGGCCTATATTTACAACCATTCGTTTTTCAAAATTTTGAAAACAACCTACAAAAAACAATTTTTTTTCAATGTTGTGTGTTCACTACGAAAAGTTTTTAGCTGACCAGATTTTTATAGAGTGAAATTTTTAAATATCCCTGGTTGTGAATTCATTATAAGATGTGACAAATAAAATAAAAAAATAAGATCAATAAAATCTTGAATGTATTATGAGAAAAATGTTCCGGAAGTTATGAAATTTAAAAAACTTTGATATTGAATAAAAAAACAAATATTCAATATTTTTGGATACAATTTAGTCTACATATAGAAAAAGACCTACTTAAAAAATAAAAAAAATTGCGAAGCAAAATTCTCTATGGCTGAGGAGTAACGCTTGAAGAAAGTTGACTACAAATAGGCCGCCTCAAAGCGGTTCGGGTCCCCTTAAGCAGTTACCAAATGCATATACTAAACAAAACAATCATTAGCAAATATTATGATTAAGCTGCGAAAAAAAACTATAAATAAAATAATTAAATAAATAACATGTATACATATTTAATATATATGCTATTTATATTGGCATCTGTATCATTTTCATAACTGGTAAATTTTATTTAATGTACAGCAAAGATTACTTTTGTTATTGCGTATATAGAACGCTACAAAACTCATTTTCTAGGAAAATCATTCTGTCATTCAAATGACAAGATTATTTCCAAATTTAGAATCAATTTTAAAGTGAAATGGTTTTAATTTACATTTAATCGACTTTTAGTTAAAATCTTTCTAGATTAGCTCGGTCGTTTATTTGTATTACAAAGGACTCTTCGAAATAAGCGGGCCAATTAAAATGCAAATTGGATGCTCAATAACATCTTTTACGCTAAACAACTACAACTTCAACTACCTACCACACTAAACCGCACTTATTCCCCCATTGATTAGCATTTCAAACAAACAGTTTAGCTACAGAAAATTTTGAAATACTTTTCGCTCCTAATTTGGAAGTATTCCTCTTGTTTTCTTCTTTCATCTCAACTCTTTAGTTTGCACAGTGAGTAATTAGAGCAAATGTTTGCGTTCTAGCTGCATTTAAAAACGTTTAATTATCTTTTCTAACAAAGGTATCATGACAAAATGCTCGAACGCATAGAGAAAGTTTCTTTTTTCTTGTTTTGAAGGATTTTAAATTTCCTGAACAGTGCGTTTGATTTGATAGCGGGGATTTATATACTGAAAGCGAGAGTTTCTATGAAAGAAACTATTTTAAGCTCTTGCACTTTGTAGCGATGGATATAATTCAGAATATGTACAGGATGGAGCAGTTAATATTTGTAAATACAATTGGAAAATTCGTTAAAAAACAAAGTTTGAACAATACAATCGCTGCAAAAAAAGCTCTAATTCGAGTTCTTTGGCTACAAAAAATGGTCCTTTCACTGATTTAAAAATATGAATCTATTAAGAAGGTGTTAATCTCCCCTCTTCTTTGCCTGTTTTGGTTTTAACAAGAAATTTAACAGAAACAGGGGTGCAAATAATATGAATTTAAATAAATAGTACGCGTAAAATAAAATAAATTTTCGCGAAAACTGATAAAAAATAGAAGTTAATCCCATTAAAGCCTAAATATAATAAACTCATAATCAGTAAAAATTCAAACAATTTCCAAACTAGAGTGTAAAGACCACTTAGAGCTTAGATGCCGCCATCTAGAGGGAAACGGAGCGCCAAAATTCTCAAGGGTGGCACTATCTGCTGATAGTGGCGCTACTTGCAAAAAATGGATACCGATTTTCTGGGTTACTTAATTAGGTCTACAAAGGTTGATAACAACACGCATCTCCATTAGAAAGAGTGCAAACAGAAATGTAATAAAATTTAATAATCAATATATATATTTCAATGTCAATGGAACACCTGAACAAAATTGGAATAGTGCCTACGAATTTGCCTTGAATGCACTGTTAGAAATTTCATCATGAAATTACGGTTAAATGACCGGCAGCAGTCTGTCCATCTAATTCACCGTTAAATTTACGGTTTGGAACATTTTTCTATCTTTACGGGACCTAACCATTTCTAATCAGCTTGGTTAAAAAGCCGTAAATACAAAAGTTTACGGTTTTATAACCATTTAAAAATGGTTTCAAAGCAAAATTTTTACCGTTTTTGAACCACTTCGAGGCGTAGAAACCGTAAACAAAGCTTGCGGGAATCGAACCCGGTTGTTCTAGTATACCAACCTTGCTCGATAGCCATTCGGCCATCTGCTCTACACAAAGCGGTCGCTTATTTATCAATAAATCTTTCCTTTCAACAGGAAAACTGCACTAAAATTGAGATTTCAGTTTTTGATTGGATCCAAAGCCAACTTTGGTCTAAATTTACTGTATATTGACGAAAATCATTTTATTTGCTGCAAAAATTAAAATATAAACAAGCTTCATCAGCTTAAATGATGGGTTTGCTCATTCTCAAACAGTTCGGGAATCCCATGTCTCCAATTTTTGATTTACGTGTGTATGTCTTTCTATTTAGTAAATACTGCTTAAGACACTTTTTTTTTTCTTCTTTTTTATATGCACATACATATTTGAGCTGATAAATCTTTATTCATATTTTAACAACAACGTATGACCGGTAAGGTTTCGCAACCAAGATGGACGCCCGATTCTTATTGAGCGCTTGAAAACTACGGTTAGTTAAACGTTCTTTAGGATAAACAGAGAATAAACGATTTTTTTCGCAATCAGCGGTTTGAGTACCATCTTTTTAATTGTTATTCAACTGTTGTAATTAAATATGGTAAAATAACAATCAAATAAATGGTTGATAATAATTTAACTTTGTGCTGGTAAACAGTATTAGAAACATAATTTCACGTTAATTTAAAGCACAAATGAGCATTAAAATGCAGACATATGTTTCGGGATTGCTTGGAATCCCGTTTTCAATGCGACAGGGAGCTTCTAGATGCAAAACATCCAAATGAAGCAGACAAAACAACAAAAAAAAAAGCTTATATAGCCAAGGAATTAACTGTAAACCAATGAGAATAAAGGCAGTGTGAAGTGGAAGTAGGTACCAATAAGGGGGAGGTACTAATAAGAGAGCAACAAACGAATCCAGTTGAAAGTACAGGAAGTAAAAAGGAATATCAATAAAAACAAAGCAAAAAAGACAACAGCATGCATAAAAATGCGAAAATACATGAAAATTGCAAAAATAATAAAATGAAATACAAAGAATAAAATGGAAATAAAATAAGTACAGAAAATACCAAAACAAAAAGCAAAACAAATTACACATGCAAAGGAGGGGGAGGGGGGGGAGGAAAACTAACAAGAAAACCAAGAAAGAACAACAAATTAAAGGAACTTATGCCAGACCTGTGAAAAATAAGGAGTTGAGGAAGAATCATTAACCAAATTAGAACTATTCCTGTTAATATGATAAGCTTCCCAAAAGTCAAGCTCTAAAGGGGAAGAACATTTTTGAATAATTTTCCCAGAATTAAAATCAAAAGAGTGGTTGGAATTCCAACAATGTAGAGCAATACTAGACTTATTTAACTCTTGCTTTCGGATATAAACTTTATGCTCATTTAACCGAATTTTCAGAGCACGTTTTGTCTGTCCAATGTAAGAATGGCCGCAACGGCAACTAATTTAGTAAATACCCCAAGTCTTAAGTTGATCGACAGGATCTTTAAGAGAAGAGAAGGAAAGTTTGTCGTTAGGGAGCAAAAACGACTTGAAATTGAATCCTTGGCTATATAAGCTTTGTTTTTGTTGTTTTTTCTGCTTCATTTGGATGTTTTGCATCTAGAAGCTCCCTGTCACATTGAAAAAGGGATTCCAAGCAATCCCGAAACATATGTCTGCGTTTTAATGCTCATTTGTGGTTTAAATTAACGTGAAATTATATTTCTAAATAAATGGTTATTTTACTATTTTCTTACGGAAATTTTTAACAGTGTGATAATGAATGTCATATAATTAGACATTTCTTCTGTCCGGAACGTAAATGAGTTGAACTCATAAAAAAGGAATATTCAAACACTTTGCTATTTATAACTGATGACTTTTATGGAATGGGAGCTCAAATTATCCTTCTAATACAGCTGCGTATGGTCACTAACCTTTGCAGACCTAGTGCATTCCTCAGAAATGGGCATAAATTATTTCAAGTAGACCCACTTTCGGCGGATGCTATTACCACTTTGAGAACATTTTGACGCTGTTTCCCCATGGATGGTTGCACCTGAGCTCTAAATGATGCGAAACTGCACTAGGAATTTAAGCCGAGAGTATCCAACCCAAACGAATACTCAAGGGATCTTTAAAATGCCACATAATCATACGACATGGGCGCTGACGATTTTCTGTAGTTTGAAAATCCGCCGACTTGGGTCCGGTTTGATCCTGCGAACTTGGGCGTACGAGGCCAGTGCCTTGTCACTATGCCATCCTGCCGGTAGAGCTCGAATAAGAGAAAGTCAATTCCTCCCCCCAAGAGAGAATACATTCCAAATTTGAAAATTAATTCCACAGTTTCATTTACAATGATAATTGCTATTATATTTCGTTTTAATTTTAATGAGGATTTAAACAATATATAATTCTGATAATTTCCTCAGTGCCAAAATTATGATTTTTTTTCCAAACCAACGTTATAATAAATTATAAAATGCATGGAATATTGTATTGTCATCGGAAGACAAGCTCGTGTGCAAAGTTTGAAGATAATTTACGCAATAACAGTGGTCGAAAACCGCGTAACAAACTTCAGTGACAAATTAAGTTAAATAACATCGTTGCATTATTCAAACAAAGCTATCGTTGCCATTCGACAAATAATAATTCTGATAATTTCCTCTGAGCCAAAATTATTATTTTTTTTCCTAATTAACGTTATAATTAATTATAAAATGAATGGAACTTTGTATTGTCATCGAAGATAAGCTTGAGTGCAAAGTTTGAAGATAATTCATATAGTAATAGTAGTCGAAAATGGCATAGCAAACTTCCGTGACAAATCAAGTTAAATAATATGACCGAATCCAAACAAAGCTATCGTTGCCATTCGACAAATAATAATTCTGATAATTTCCTCAGTTCCAAAATTATTATTTTTCTTCATAATTAACATTATAATTAATTATAAAAGGGATGGAATATTGTATTGTCATCGAGGAAGATAAGCTTGTATGTAAAGTTTGAAGATAATTTATGCAGTAATGGTGATCCAAAAATCGCTTAACCAAATCAGTGACAAATAAAGTTAAATAAAACTGGGCAAAAAGATTATCTGCTATGAAATGGGAAAGAAGGCGAATATGTTTCCTTTCAAGAACACCCAAATTCAACTGCTACAAAATGATTTTTTTTTTTTTTTTTTAAGTGAAATAAACTCTGATAGCGCAAAAAATCATAAAATTAGCAATTTAATATAGCTATGTAGCAAAAGAGGGAATATTTTAATAACTAACAGTTTTTTTAATTTCCGTCATTTGCCAAGCTTATGGAAGAACCGTTAATTCTTCCCTTATCGCAGAGTGCAGTTGGAGTTCTGTGAAGTAAGAATAAAAAATATCTTTCTTGTCCCTGAAGCTATTTTTTATCTGAAATTGAGCTAGAACAAATTTTACCGAGGAAGGAATGCTTACACTTCAAATTTTCTTCAAAATTTAGTTTCAAACATTTCTTATCAAATAGAAGGAAATATCAGCGACGAATATATTTTACACTCCAAGAATGTTTCCCTCATCCTTAAGGCATATATTTTATCAAAGGAAAAATGGCATAAAAAAAAGGTTGGACACCGTAAAAACTTGAGTATGACTGACAGCAGATAATAAAGAAAAAAAAAGCGTATTTTCTTTCTTAACAATCTATTCTAAAAAATAAGAATTGTATAAGCTGAATTTTTCAGCCTAGTTTGATTTTGAACAAGTTGTTATATTATTTTCTTACCCTTTAGTTAAACTAACATCCGATAACTGTAAGTGTTGAGTGTACTCTGACTATACACATATAAAGTAAATGACTCGGTAGTGGACACAGTTAAGAAAATTTTTGGACTCTTTTACGTGGCAAAATTTTTTCAAGGGACTTACATCAATATTTGCATATTTAGCGTAATCACCAACTATTTCTCTAAAAATTAATTACCTATAAAATGTTATTTGATGAAAAATTAGGATTTTACGTCAAATTTACTAAACGCTTCATTTGTATCTATAGTGGACATTTATAAGACACGTATTTGCATTAGTAGTAGACAGAAATTAATATCATCTATTTTATGCTGTTAACTTGGAGAAATATTTTAAAAAATGACTAAGAGACCATTCATAAATGATGTCCTGCTTTTTTCCCATATATTTTCCCCAAATCCCTAACCTTCTTATGGATCGGCTTTAGTAAAGAGCAGCAAATGTGACCGTTGTGGAGGCATCTATTAAATATTTTGATCCATGTACTTGCATAGATGCTCCACACCAACTTTAGTTCTATTAACCAGCACTAGGAATCGTTCGCTATAGGTTCTGATAATTTCATTCAAGTTTAATGTTACATTCACTTATTTTAGGAGCTTAAAGATCTAAGTGTCCACCACTAGAGCAGTGTGCACTACCGGGTCATTTACGTTAAATGGTATTCGGTAATGACGGGCTTAAGCAAATGACATAATTCAGTCATTTGATTATTAGGATTGTCGAGAACTTGACTATCGAGTTTAAATTTAGAGTGATTCGAATGATCGCTTAGCGAGTGATTCATTAGAAAAATTTCGCAATCAAAAGATTCGTTAGCCAATAATTCTTTGAAATGATTTCATAACCAAATGATTATGTGTATGATTAAGCGGCATGTAAAATATCCCTTGAATATTTATTTGGTTTGGATACTATGGACTAAATTAAATTCCTAGTGCAATTTCACATCGCCAGAGCCCAGGTGTTTCCTTTACAGGTGAAGAAATTGGGCATCAAAATTCTCATGCGGGGATAGCATCACATTCATTAGAGGTGCTACCGTAAAAACATTTACCGAATGCACTAGGTCTAATTCAAATGAAGTTCATTAGAAAGAAAGCATTATCGAATGATTCGATTTTGAGGGTTTTACGATAATTAACACATTGACGGACAGTAGGAACAAGTGAAGTTCGAAAGTTCACACTCTGTTTTTGTATTTTTTAGAATATTAGAAGTACAAATTTACTCTTTCTGCAAAAATAAACACAATTTTGATTCATTCAGCACCTTTAATTAGGTTGCGGCTATGGGCTGCTATGGCACAAGCGGTAAATACTTACCAGTATGAACAATAAATATCGTAAATGTATCAATAACAACTATAAATTCAAGAGAAAACACGATCGCACTACTCCCCTCACAACCACGTGCACCTTCAAACATCTTCAACAATTTTTTTATATCACAACCATTTTATTTAATTACCACGAATACAAGTTGTCACATACTCAACTAATTTTGCATATTGCAATCATTTAATTACCACTAATACAAGTCGTCACAACGTCAACTAATTTTGAACAACTACCTCTATATAAAGCCCTAATCTTTAAGAATGTTCTTGTCCAAAATAATCCAAAGATATTTTCTTGGACACCGTTTCCCCTTTGAGTCAACAAGGATTCTAAAGCAGATCTTAATAGATCTAATCGAAATATCCTTCCAGGCGTGAGCTCGTTACATTCCAATTTAGATCGAAATCCTAGAAGCGGAAGAAGTTGTTGATTTGTATGAATTAGGAAGCAGATTCCATTTAAGTGGCATCGAAGACATGAAGAAGATTAACTTCCAGGTCAATCGCGTTGCGAGAGGATTTTCGTAATAAGGCAAAGGGTAAGATTTTGGATTGGGAAGAACGGTGTGGCGCTTTGAAGATTTTAACGATAGAATACAAATCTATTAGCTCCATTTCCTATTGTTGGAATCATTCTGAAACTATCAACTTTGAGGCTGGAAATGTTAGATTGCATTTTCTCACATATTCTTTGAATGAAAGCAAATATCATGCTAAGATTACTAACACAATCTCATCTTCAGAAAATTACATTATGAAAGATAATTATAAACAGTAGTCATTAATGTAAGGTAATGTGTATTACGATGTTTAATCAGCACAGACGAAATATTCTTTAGGAACGTAAAGACATGTACATTATATATTACTTAAACTTGGATTAGACCCAATACTACTTTTAATAAATGGATTTCAAGATGTTATGCCAAGAGTTTACATAATTTGCTTTATTTTTCCCCATAAGCGCTAATGTTTTTTGAACTGTTCAAAATTGAGCGAAAAATTGTTCAAATCAAAAAATAATACAATGATGTGTAAATCAGATGTTTTCCTCGAGATTTTTAGAAAAAAAATCTTTTGAATCGGACATTTCTTTCAAAAGCCATTAGTGGGTAGGCAGACAGATAGACCGACGGGCACACATTTTCCTCATTTCAAAACCCTATTTTCTAATTTTATATATATATACAGTGTGTCCTCTATAATATCTTTTGACAGAATTATTATATTCTAAAATACCATTTTGTGCGGAAAAGCATACTTTATCATACTATCGAAAAACGTTTGTTCAATTTTTAAAAGTAAAAAAAAAAAAAAAAATTATCCTACGCTAACCTAACACGCAGATTTGACTCGAACTTTAACGGAAAGAACTTGATGTAGAACAAGTGTAGAAAACAAAACTATTTTATTTGGTAATTTAAAGATTATGTAAAAATATTCTTTTTTAAGCTTATCCCCTGTCTTAAAAATTTATTTTAGCGAAAAAATTTAAGGGGTTGCAGCAACAAAGAGTAAACTCCAATCTTTATAATCCCTTTTATACATCCTGCAGTTAGCTCCATGTTGCCATAAGCAGATGAAGCAGCTAACTTATTCTAGCTTATACCTTGAGAACTATCAACGGGAGATATATATATATATATATTCATTTTTAATTTTTGATTTTTTTTTTTTCGACATTTTAAACACTTCAGCCTGGAAATATTACGGGAGTGAAAAATAGAAGGCGAAACCTCAGCCCGTCATTTTCACTGGAGCAAGAGGGAAGGAGTTAAACCAAACGAAAGAATGATTTTTCCTCCAAGAGATGGTTGTTAATTCTGTTTCGCCTAAAAATGGAGTTAACTCTTTTTTGCTGCAAACCCCTCAATTGTGAAAATTGCACAGATCCTGAAAATAATTTTAGATTTTTGTTTCAAGTAATATACAGAAAAATCCCCGATATTTTCTCTTTTACAATATATTTAACACGTTGACGGACACTTGCGTCTATAGCCGTCAAAGCGAGTCACTATGCGGCATGACGGCAATAGCCGACCAAAACGAAACGGTCGTTTTAAGACACTGCGGCTATAGCGGCGCAAATGTGTAGTTACCGACGCACAAGTAGAATCCTAGTGTCATCTTTTGAAAACAATTTTTTAACTTCAATTTCGTTTTCCACCTGTTACACGACTTGCAGCTTCAGTGTGCACGTGGTTGTGAAGGGAGTAGTGCGATCGTGTTTTCTCTTGAATTTATAGTTGTTATTGATACATTTAACGTTTATACTGGTAAGTATTTACCGCTGGCGCCATGACGGCTATAGCCGCAACCTAATTAAAGGTGCTGAATGAATCAAAATTAAGTTTATTTAAGCAGAAAGAGTAAAACTATACTTCTAATATTCTAAAAATTACAAAAATATGTAGTGTTAATTTTCGAACTTCACTTGTTCCTACTGTCCATCAATGTATTAAATTATACAAATGTAAAAAAAGTAAACAGAAGAAATTATTTTTTTTTCAGTTATTAGTATCATTTTTTAATAATACTATCATATGCAGATTCCTTCGCGAAGCAATGCATCCAGAGGGCAAGAGTTTGCTAACTTAATTACTGCCGTATTTTTTACCCAACAAATCATCACCTAGATATACAAACAGACAAAACTAAACTAAATATCGTTACAACAAATGAATTGATCATATTAGGAAGAACGACATGAAAAACACTTTCCCGTGTTATTTAATTAGCGCATAAAGTAATTGCTTTATTCCTGGAATCCATGGATTGAATTCAGAAGTAATGCTAAGTAAATTTCTCCTTCATAATTTATATACTTGAGCTTTTGAGATAAGCAGATTTATTTTGAGTTATCCCTCAAATAAATTGTGCAAAACCAGTAGGTTTACCACTATTTTATATTATGAAATATTGCAAGTATTAATTGTGTCGATTCAGTTGAATAAAAATAATTAGTTCTGAAATAACTTTGTTATGTTTGCCATACTACAAAAATTTTAGTTTGCATGCACTATAACGACTCTTGATATAACGATCCAGGAATAGTCCGACCAAGGAGTTTTGACACTTTGACGTTTCTGCGCATGGCCGAAAAGGACGAAGCCATTCGTGTTTTAGGGAAGTTCGAGTTCGTTTTGCAGGTATCAAGTGAATCAGAATGCTTTTTTCTCCGTTGGTTAAAAGCAATCAAATTTATACACTGATATCATCGCGAAATAAATAAAGTATTCTAAACGAGCTACATCAAGAACAGAAAACGGCACATTCCTTATACAAGCTATTTCTCACTTGAACATGAATGGATTCTTCTTGGCACTTTGCCAGGTCGGTAGAACTATCACTTCGTATGCAGTTAGGACTATAGAGTATATCATATAGCATGAAGTTTTTTTTTTAATGTCTTTAAATTCAAAAGTTTTATATGACGTAAAAATGTTACATTGTATTTTTATTTTAAAGAAAGGGGAATTATTTGAAAATCATTATCGCTTCATTTGACACAGCGACCACTTGATGCAACAGCCCAACTAGTGATGTCCGCTTGTTTATAACGCGAGTCGACTAATAATAATAATAATTTCCAAAAAATTTAGAGCCACAAATAAAATTTCGTTTTTATTTAATATTTTTTAAATTTATTTAATTATTTAAAATAAGTAATTATTTTAAGCAATTGTTTGGCCTATAAATAATTGCCCCTTCTCCGTCTATATATATATATATATATATATATTGAAATATAGAAATAATGAAAAGAAATGAAAGTTCCGGGACATGTAAACAAACGTAAACGAACATTAACGAAACGTATAAATTGCCTATACAAAGTATAAAAAGTCAAAAAAAGAAACAAACAAATAACTCTCCTCATCAGTGGGCGGGGAGCATATATATATGTATATATATATCATCCTTGTCAGATAAAAAGGGTGTTCGGTCCGAAATTAGAAATTTTACAACCTTGAGGTCAATGTTAAATACGAATTTCGAATTTAACGCTGTCCGAAGTAAACAATTCCCGAAAATTCTAATTTCAAACTTAACATCATACGACGTGTAATTTCGAATTTAACTTCGTGCAAAAATTCGAGTTTTGGACTTCACTTTTTTCCTGAAGATATAAGAAGATTTACATATAAATGTACTATAAACATATCGATTGTGCAAATAAAAGCAACAAAATCAGAGTCAAAAATAAAATAAAACATTTTTAAAAGTCTCAATGTCTTTTAAAAATCACTTCGGGACGTATGCGAAAAAATTTCAAAATGAAATTTCATAATATACACAAAATGAGTAAGCTAAAATGTTAGAAAAACAAACGTCTAATGGATACCATGCACTAAATCTATTCATCCCCCGCATTTGAACTTGGAAACTCCGAACGAAAGATTCGCCTTTCTTATTTGCAAACCGTCCGTTTTCAGCTCTCTCGTTCCTAAAAGGAACAATAATGCACTTACTCAAATGGTAGTTATCGTCTGAAATAAATGTCAGAGCTATCCGGGCACTCAACGGGAATTTCATGCTCTCCTGCATTATAAAGCACTTTAAAAATAACTTCAATTTTCGAGCGAAAGATGCATTAACTTCGCAAAGCGATGTAAGTTTAAGAATTATTCATTTTATAGCAAAACGATTTGTTCTGCAGAAAAAAATGCTGAAAGTGATCAATGTAAGGAGCTATAATTGTATTATATGAAAGGGAATCTTAGTGGCACAGGCATTTTGTTTTGAGTTCTTATCTTGGGAAAATAAATTATAAGGATAGTTACGAGATCTTAGCGATTGTCTACTGACAATTATAAGGCCTTAAATACCTTACAAGATGTCATTATTATATGAAAAAAAATTATATAATCCTTACATATAAATATATTATATATCTCCTTACATATAAATTGTCTATTGACAATTATAAGGCCTTAAATACCTTACAAGATGTAGTTGTTATATGAAATAAAAATAATATAATCCTTACATATAAATAGTCTATTCACAATTATAAGGCTTTAAATACCTTACAAGATGTCATTGTTATATGAAATAAAAATAATATAATCTTTACAATTAAATATATTATATCTCTCCTTACATATAAATTGTCTATTGACAATTATAAGGTCTTAAATACCTTACAAGATGTCATTGTTATATGAAATAAAAATAATATTTACAACTTACAAATTGTAAGTTTTATTTCACGTTTAAAACATAAAAATCATAAAAATTTTAATCTCACATTAGACTCTATTTATCTTAACTTGTTTATCTTAATTAGAATAAAGTCTTTAGGGAGAAAAATCTCTGCTTTTTTAATCAGTTTGAATCAGCATAAGCATGCCATAAACTATTACTTAACTTTCGGATGATTAAGTGTTGAGTTTTTGTCGAATATTTAATTTTTTAAAAATGTAGCGCTTTCATTATTTTTATAGCTGAGTTTTGCACTATTTTATTACGAATTATGAAGCTATAGTTTCCTCCATAAAAAATTACATTTCTATTTGAGGTCACTAAATGATCCCTCCTGGTCGTTAATAAAACCACCAGGAAATGTGGTAAGTGCAATCGATTTGTTTGCAAAAACCATGTCAATATAACAACATTTCATGAACTCAGTATTCAAAAGGAATTATTTTAAGTTATCTTGATCATTTTGTATTCGAATTCCTAATCCTGATGGGAATTAATCATCAGTTCATTTTTGAAGTATTTTATTGCATCTATACTGCATTTTTTATCTTTTCTATGACTGTAACTCTAACAAATATTATTAAATGCTTTCAAGAGATAAATTTGATGCTTTATTTGATATAGTAAACATATACGAGTTTTTTAACGATGGTTCCTTGAATGACCCCACATGGCCTTTCACATTTCAAATTTCCACCTGGTCATCCGAAGGTTAAAAGTGAACTTAGTAAGATCAAGTGGAAATAAAATTCTATTTTGGTATTTTATATTTTCCTTTTTTGAATTTTAGTAGTCAATTACTCATTTTGTGCATCAAGGGTTTTTTACCACTTTTCTGTTGCCAGGATTGAAAATTGTTTCGCGGTTTTACTGTAGTAAGTGTGCTTTCACACCAAAATTCACAAAAACAATATTCTTGTGTTACGCAAGCGCAAGGCATATTTTTGCCTTGAAAAATATGCTCTGCGCTTGAGCAGATGAGAAAGGACAAGTTATTTTTTGTTTGTCTTTGCCGCTTTTGGTGTGAAAGCAGCCATTAAAGGTATTTTCATATTTTTGAAAGCAAAAATTTCCTACTGTTTTTCCTCGCCAAAAGGAACAAGACAAATTCTTTTCGCGCAGATAAGAGAAGACGTGTTATTTTTGCCTTTGTCGCTTTGGTGTGAAAGCCCTTAAAGGGTAGTCTGACCAGAGAGAATGAACATTTAAACACAATTTTTTTTTTCTAACTCATATATATATATTTGATATTTAGCATTTGATACATTACAGTAAAAACATTTTTATTAATGTGTAAATTAGGGTTCGAAAAAAACTTTTTTTTTTAAAAATTTCAGATCGCTATAGTGCGCAAAAGTTGCCATTGGTATAGACGTGAAAAAAGTACTAATTATTATTTTTTATTAATTTATCTTCCGGTCTCGCAATGCCATCGAAGTCAGCAAAAATTTGTGGAAAACCTTAATTTTTCATAATTTTTTTAACCACGCCAAATGGTTTAAATTGCGTTCCTATACCATGAACTAACTACTGAAGGGATGTAAAATCAATATATGTGCACTTATTATACATTTGTTTCTTATCTTTTGGTCGCGCAACATAGTACAAAATGAGTAAAATTAGTAGTTTCTTCAAAATTTCAAAGTTTGACCGTTTATTGCATTTTAATCAGACAACTTTTAGAGATGCTTTAGTTTAATCCTGTTAGAATAATATATTAAAAATACAAGCATATAAGATAAACTTTGATATTCAAGTGGAATTCGGTCGCGCAGCTTCGTCAAAAACAGCAGAGTAGCCTACCTGGAGAGAGAGTCGAGGCATACGGCAGCCGGTAGCGGCCATTACCGTTGTTTGACAATTTTGTTATTTGACAATGTTTCCTTTCAGATAATTTAGAACTTTTTTAATAATAAACATTTGGTAACTTTTGTGTTTCAATATTCATTTGTTGGTGCAGCTCTTCGCTCATTTTATTTACAAAAAGACCTAGAACTCACCATGGGGAGGTGGCTGCACTTCGAGTTCCACCCACACCCTACCCAAACAACCATCCAATGTAGGGTGTGTTATTTACAGTATGTACAAATTTATTTCGCTTTCTCTCTCTTTATGTTTCCTTTATCTATCGATATACAGCAAAATTCGGATTTGTGCGAAAAAGTTGGCATTGCTGAGAGTGACAGTAATGAGGTTCTAATATAGCCGTCTCTGGAACTGTGTCCACACACTTTACTTGAAGATTCTGTCGCTAGCTTAGCGCATCTTTGAACTGTCTGTGCATGGCATGGGAAAGCATCTATACTCATAACAGGCTTGAAGCCTGTTATTGAGTACAGATGCTTTCCCATGCCATACACATACAGTAAGCATCTTATCTCTATGAGTTGGCGTCTACATTCTGAGTAAAGCATTTGCATTATGAGTAAAGTATCTATATTATGAGTAAAACATCTATATTCATAACAGGCTCCATCTAGCATCTTATCTCTATGAGTAAGTATCTTATATCTACGAGTAAGCATCTATGAGTAAACATGTATGGGTAAGCATCTACATTATGAGTATAGATTCTCTCCCATGCCATACACAGGCAGTAGAAAGATGTGTTAAGCTAGTGACCGAAGCTTCGAGTAAAGTGTGGACACAGTTCCAGAGACGGCTATATTAGAACCACATTACTGTCACGCTCAGTGATGCCAACTGTTTTGCACAAATTCGAATTTTGAGGTATATTGACAGATAAAGGTAACGTAAAGAGAGAGAAAGCGAAATAAATTTGTAATAACACACCCTACATTGGATGGTTGGTTGGGTAGGGTATGGGTGGAACTCGAATTGCAGCTACCTCCCCGTGGTGAATTCTAGGTGGTTTTGTAAACAAAATGAGCGAAGAGCTGCACCAGCAAATGAATATTGGAACACAAAAGTTACCAACTATTTATTATTAGAAAATTTCTAAATTATCTGACAGGAAACATTGTCAAATAAAATTGTCAGACAACAATAATAGCTGCTACCGGCTGAGAGCGCATCACTGGCATTCGTCACGTACGCCTCGCCTCTCTGTTCAGGTAGTCGATTCTGCTGTTTTTGACGAAACTGCGCGACCGAATTCCACTTGAATATTAAAGTTTATCTTATATGCTTGTATTTTTAATATATTATTCTAACAGGATTAAACTATAGCATCTCTAAAAGTTGTCTGATTAAAATGTAATAAACGGTCAAACTTAGACATTTTGAAGAAACTACCAATTTTACTCTTTTTGTACTACGTTGCGCGACCAAAAGATAAGAAACAAATGTATAATAAGTGCACATATATTGATTTTACATCCCTTCAGTAGTTAATTCATGGTATAGGAACGCAATTTAAACCATCTGGCGTGGTTAAAAAAATTATGAAAAATTAAGGTTTTTCACAAATTTTTGCTAATTTCGATGGCATTGCGCGACCGGAAGATAAATTAATAAAAAAATAATAATTAGTGCTTTTTTTACGTCTATACCAATGGCAACTTTTTCGCACTATAGCGATCTGAAATTAAGAAAAAAGTTTTTTTCGAACCACCCTAGTGTAAATATTGTTAAAATATTAAGGGGTTTTAAATGTCAAAGTTGCAGGGTTTTTTTGGGAGGGGGTAAAAACGGAAAGGGGTACTACAAAAACGGTAAATGGCCAAAAACGGTAAATTCAAAACAAAGAACCAAAAACTCTAGACCAAACAAGAAAAAAAAAAGAAAAAAACAATTTCAATGACACTGGAATCAAGTACAAAAAAAAAACATCGGAAAACAATGGAAGATTGTTATAAAATATTAGCATATTTGTATATTATACCTATTGATTTATTTCTAGGTGCTGAAATTTGAACGTAGAGCCAAAAAATTATTTCAATGACTTTAAAATCAAGTATAAAAAAACAGCAGAAAACAATGGAAAACACGTATAAAGATTGTAAGGAAATATTAGCATACTTGTATATTACAAATATTGATTTATTTCTAGGTGCTGAAATTTGAACGTAGAACCAGATTGAAAAATCAATAATAACCTTCTGGAGAAGATCAAAAGAAAGTGAAAGTGGATATAAAACAAAAGACTTACGAAATTCGTTGTAATAAGATGACATCTGAATAAGTAACGTTCAGATAATAAAATTACAAAACCAAAAGTGCAAATAACTATATCAGCTAATGGACTAAAAATGGTAATGAGATTAGTTTTCTTGAAGTTCAAAATTTGAAAAACAACTCCCCTTTCGTCCCTTTTTTCCATCTTCATTGCACATATCGACTAGGAAAGAATGTATGTGCAAAGTGAATGTCTCACTTTTAATGAAATTCAGGCTCAAGGAACACGAAAATCGGGTAAATAAACAGGAATCAACCAAAACATCAATAGCCAAACATTGTTGGGACACTGGTCTCAAATTCAAATCATCTGAGGGTAAAATTATGAGCAGTTCTTCTACAACAGCTAAAGTTGGATTTTCTGGAAGCCTACCGTGTTCATGAAAATTTAAATAATATTTGTACTGAGTCTTTTTCTGTCCCTCATATCTTTTCTATTTTGTTGAATGGTTTTGAATTTGCATTTTCCAATATCTCCCCGGACAATCGTGTTTTAGCAAATGCTCAGACCTGATTGGTTCGGGATTCATGGCTTATGTATTTAAACTTTTTGTCCACACTAGTATTTCTATTGCGCCTCGCCACTGACGAAGGAGGCTGATTGACCTTAACCTCTTCGTTCCAAGTGTACCCAATTGGGTACATTATAAAATACTGTTTATTAACTACTGTTTGTGCAATTTGAAAGCTAAAACACCCAATTGTTTTTGAAATTAATCAACAGATAGTTTACTTCGTTTTAAACATGAAATTGGGCATTAATTATTATTTAACCTTATTATTAATTGAAATTTTTTTTAGTTATTTCGTTTTGAAATCATTTTTTAAATCAGAGAACCAAAAAATTGCGTCAAAATTGTTTGTGCTTAGTTCTGAGGTCTGAAGAGGTTAAAACCGGGCATCCATTTTTTACCTCTAATTTAATCCCTTTAACATTGCTTTTACTCCTCTGAGATATACACTTGTAATCCGCATTTAAAAGATGTTATACCTCACGTTTTTTTTTAAATCGGTGCGTTTGAATTGATTTTTAAATATTTATGGAGAATGTATAATTTGTGCAGCATTATTTTAATGGTAAAACTAGCCTATATCTCTATATATTTTACTTAACGTGGACCAGTTACGATTAGATTTTTCGGTACGATCCGATACTGACATCATGCAAAAAAGAAAGTGGTAAAACGATTATGTTTAATGATTAGCCATAGAAAAGCAACATAATATCTCTCTCTATATATATATATTTCACTTAGCGTGGACAAATTACGATTAAATTTTGCTGCACGATACCATACTGACATCATGCAGAAAAACAAACTATGGTAAAACGATATTTTAAAAAAAATGTTTACTGATTAGCATGGGAAAGTAACATAATATTTCTATTTATTATTGAATCTTAAGATGACTTTAACAAATTTATTTTTATTTCGTAAAACGTATTTCCATTCATAGCTCAATTTTTGATATGATCGCAATTTTCAATATGAATTTTTGTATTTTTTGTCCTTTTTTCCGAGATTTTGACGAAATAAAAATATTAAAACTCAACTAAGTTTCAGATAGTTAATTTCGTGCTAAGTTTTATTCTAGAATGTTTCGGAAGGATTATAAAGAAAAAACATTTTGGAAAAAAAAAAGATATAATTGAGAAAGTTATTTGCAAATTAAAAAATTGAAAAAAAAAAAAGTTAATTTTTTTTAAAATTTTAAATTAATGACTGATCACAATGAGGTTATACTTTAAAATTTTATTTCTGATCGAAAATGCTTGTTTCATCTGATTGTTAAAGGAAAGAAAATTTGAAAAGTGGTACTGGGAAATCTTATAAATTTCCCATTCTCATTAACAAGTGAGTTTGTGAACCAACCAAACGTGTTGCTTTATCTTGTCAGATGTTTAGCTGAAAGTATTGCGTACTTTGCATAAAAAGTTTCTCCCCCACGTGATTAAGCGGTATTTACTGAAAGCATGAGCTTTCAGTAAATACCGCTTTAAGAATCATTGAAATGTGTTTTTTAGAAACGTGAGGCATGACTAAAATGACTGAAAACTTTCTTCTTCTCGTCTAAGAGCCTTCAGATAAGTATAAAACATTAAATGCGGCGAAAATAATCACATCAAAGAGAGCATAAAATTTGTATTATGACGCTTTTATTTAAATGCTATCAAATAAGGGATTGATTGATCATTAGTGTAATGACAAAGCTTGATAAGAATTTAGAAGTCGTTGCTTACATGACGTGATTTCGAAGCGTGACATACATTTAGAGCCAATTATTCATAAAGTGCAAGCATTCTAAAATGGTCGCAGTGCGAAATCTTACTCATAGATTTAAGTAATATTCTTGAAAGAACGGAAATATTTTCCACGTATATGAGTGGGGCGGCAGGTACTAGTACCCGCTTCGTGCATTGCCGTTTAAAAGCGGGGCTGGTATTTGTACCCGTTTAAAATCACCACTTTTAAGACACACAGGGGAAAAAATAATGTTTCATATAATGTATGAATTGGTGTATTTTTTAATAAAATTTTTTACATTAGTCAAATTAGCCCGCTACGCGCGTGCTACGTCGCCCGCTCATAATGTGCTAACAGCTAAGTGAACACGTTGGGTATGTAGGGTAATATCCTCCAAGTTTTATTTCAAGCAAATATAGTGGAGTAGCACATATGTTAATAGACAAGGTAAGCCGAAAATCTTAGAGCCCAAAGGTATTTTATTTTCCGTTATTATCTACCCTAATTTTTTTAAACTTTCGCTAGTCGACCCGCACTGAGCACCAAATCGTTTTGTGTGGCATTCCACTCTTTGGAAGTTAGGGAGAAAGAGCATTATGAAGAAGAATAGAAAAAAGTAAACTGTTGTTGGTACAAAAGACATGTATGCTATGAGAAGTAAATATAAGGCGTTATGTTTGCGATACAAAATTTTAACAGTACTTTCAAAAGTACTTACTTATAATAAAAGTCTGACGTGCTGTAAGTTTTGGTTAAGTGGTTTTTTGGTAGAACTTTTTGGTTAAGTTGAAGAATCCTCTAAGATATCTTTATCATAAGTTTTATCTATTATGGCGGAAGTGCAATTCATTAAAGAAATACGTGAATGCTGATATTTCAAGTGGATATCCAATTCGATATATATCGTAAAATCGACGCATCCATTAAAGGATCCATTAATATCCTCTTCTCAGATGATGTAAGAGAAGTGGTTACAGTTTTAGACCGTGGGTCTATTTTTTGTCATTAGCCGGCACGATAAGCTTTAAAATGAAGGTTAAATCATGGAATTTGATAAAGTAAAAAGGAAGATCTCGTTGACCGACAGAAAAACACAGGATAGAGAAACAATATATAAGATTTAAAACCTTTGTAAGAGATGCTATTTGCAAGATTGACCTTATAAGAAATTGTTCACAACACTAAACTGTTGTTCTTGAACTTCAAATAAGAAAAAAATTCTACAAGTAAATACTTAACTAGTATAAATGCTTTCATTGAAAATGTGTTGACATCTGTTGGTAAAATTTTCAAAACTTTTTTCATGAAACTGCACTTTGGTAGCGGACTTTACAAAATATTAGAGTCAAAATGCTTCGTAGAAATTCATAATTTATTTATTATTTTTTTGCAGGAATAATTACAGGAGTTTTAAATAATGTTTATTTACCTGTTGAAATGTCCCAAGTTTTGTCCTTTTATAGTGAAAAATAAAGTGAAAAAATGTTACTGAATTATAAAATACAGGAGAGGGACAGCTATCTTTTTTCATCTACAAGATACAAAAGTCTGTATATTTGTTATTGGTGTGTTGTTGTTGCTAAAGCCACTTGGGTACACAAGCTCTCCTTCTCTGTATCTTTGTGGCAAACACAAGTAAATAATATATTTGTATTAGAAGTATGTTTTGTAGTGTACCCAAAAGAATTGTAATACTTAGTCAGTTAAAATTAATATATTCTGATTATAATTACTTTTTTCACTCTAAGTCAATATATCGCACCGCGGCAACAAAAGTGACGAAACTCAAAATCATTAAAACAATCTGTCGTATAACAAATCGACAAATAAAAATATCATGAATTTGTATTGCATAAAATAACCGATTAATCAATAGTGGTTCTAATATTTTAGCTTCGTTTCATCCGTTAGTGTTAACAGAAGATTTTATATTGTTCTGTGATTTTTTTTGAAAGCTAGAAACTCGCAAACTCAAATTTGTGAGTTGAGTCACTTTTGTTTGCCGGGGTGCGATATGTAAGCATACTTTGAAAGCTGCCCATCAAGCATACAGATGGTGCCCAAGAAACTTATTGATAAAAGACTGAAAAATATTTATTTATCAACCATTACTTCAATAAAAAAAACCCCATATACTTAAAAGGGAGCGCTTTTATCGATTATCAGTTTTAACTATTATTTACAAGTTAAATAAGTCTATAATCCTGTAATTAGTCATGAGACACACGAAATAATTTTAAAAAAACTGTCTTTCTTTTTTTTTTTTGTTTTTGTTCTATGGAGAAATTCTTCAGTTCGTTTCTTCTTCGTTCGAAAAGCGCCATTTCGGCAAATCGTGACTAATTAAATTGAGTGTTAGCTTACGACTGACGTGACTAAAAACAATTTAATTAGCGCCTATAAATGGAGTTGGATTTAAAAATAGCTAACTCTAATTCCGTCCTGCGCAAAAGAAGGAAAAAAACCGGATGTTTGAAGAGAAGGATTTTCTTATGCGTAGAAAGTCTTACTTAGAATAGCTATTAAAAAGATACTACTTTTAATAAATAACTCGTTATCATTTGTATTGAAAACAAGATGTGATTACTTCTTTTTTATAATAAAATGAAACACATAGTAAAAGATAAAGGGTTTGTATTTAAGATGTGTTATTTATCCATTCAAAAGTTATGGAAGTAGAGGTAAAACAAATACATCTAATAAAAAATATATATGCATTTTTAAACATAACTGTTGTCAAAAGGAATATCTCATAAGAAATCAAATTGTGAATGAAAATCTTCTTTTAAATTAAATGTAAATATTCTTATCAGACAAAAACGAATTAATGATCTTTACAGTTTGTATCAAACTAATATTAAAAGTTTTTATCAAAATTAAGAAATAGTAGGAAACCATAGGTAAAAATAGATTATTTTTTAATTTATCATTTTTGAAATAAATTGTATGAATTTAGCCGCTAGAGAAAGATAATATTTTCTTCGATAACGTATGTTCAGGCTATGACCAAACTTTCCTCTGTTAGCTATAAGAGTTTTAAGCTCGGCGTGAAAAACCAGCTTTCTTTGCAGCGCTAAAATCGAATCAGCACTTGTTCCGAGTGAGGCCTACGTGTACGCTACTGTTGTTTGAACCCCTGCATTACCCCCTTCGTGACATACAACAAACTCGCTTGACGGAAATAAAATTTGTTTGCACAGCTCCCCTTGCAGGGATCTTCGAAAATCATAACCAGCACTAGTTTCCATCAGGGTTTATGTGTATCAAATATAATGCATTTTTTCAGTCATAAGACTTATAATAAGTGTTTCCAACTACTGGAATACATGTATATCTTTTCCGAAAATGGACAAAATAGTTTCAGTACTTCTAAAGCCGTGTAAATCTGTCAAACTATTTAATTCCATTAATTATGATCCGTCAAGAAATTCAAACATTTTCCTAAATCCAATTCTTTTTTTTTTATTTTTTGTACACAGGATATATTAAATAAAAATTATTCATTTGTTTTTAATGTGTTAGAACTGGGTAAAAAACTATTGTTTGATTTTAAATTCTATTGGTAGGTCATTGAAAAAAAAAAAATACGATAGAAAACTATAAGTGAATATTATTCGGAAAAAAAAGAAAAAAAACTTTGGCTGCTAAACTAATAGTTATTGCATAATAAAATACATCAGACAAATATGTAACTTTGTATTGGTAGATATATTAACTTGGATTATTTAAGCTGTTAAAAACCTAGGATAAATTAGATTTCATTTCCATATAAAGAGTTAAACTAAACATAGATGCAATTTTACGAAGCGTTTGAAATAAGTGCATTTAATATTACTTGCTTTATTTATATTGCAATGAAAAGTATTATCAAATACCAACAATAAAGCAAATAATTCAGAATGTGTTTCCCAGAGTTTTGAAAAGAAATATTTTTCAATAATCTAACTTATCAGTATCAAGTTGGCATTCTCGTTATTTTGCTGAAAGTTATAAATGTTATTAAATAAGTTTCTCGTGAATAAACGTGATAAAAAGAATTCATCGCTCGAAGTAAACAATATGGAAATTAAATATCATTGCGCGTATTTCCGAAAGATAAAAATAATTAGGTTACTAAAATGACAGCAAAATAAATTGAGTTTGAAAATTTATCAATGGAATGCAAGAAAATTAAACTTGTTAGATAAAAAAAAGAAATTTGATAACACACGAGAAAACCGCTCTTCAACTCGTAGCGTCAGATGTTAAACAAAAGAAATCCAAATTAAATTTCCAGAATTAGTTTTACTCCTACTTAATGAAATTCAAAAGAAAACTTAATTCCATTTTACATGCGAGCTAAAACTACAGCTAGGAAAAAGGATTCTTTGATGCGTTTTCTCGAGTTGAAATATTCCTTAACATGAACTCCGCCTCATTTTCTTCCCACGTTGCCATTCGCAGTTTACAAAATAGTACCTAATTAAATGGAGTGTTAGCGTGGTAAGCCACGTGCGTAAAAACAATTTCGTGGTCTTAGAAGAACCGTCTGTTGGCGTTTGGAGACAAGAAGGAATTAAGTTAGTCTTGGTTCTCACTAATACCCTTTTTAAACGAGTTCCGAAAAGCTTCGTTTTTAGAATTTTCATTCTGGATTTTTATTTCTAGCTCACTTTTTGTTTATATTTTATTTTATGTAGTTTTAATACTTAAAGTACGTGTTGCAAACTGAGTCGTCTTGGAAGTAGAAAATTCACATGAGAGTATTTCCGTTATTCATGTAACCCTGTATGCAAATAAAATATACTATTTTTGTCAATCAATGTGTTTTTCTTCCTGAATAAGAAAAGTTAATTAATTACTAAACTGAAAATAATAAAACATTAAACAAAATAATTAAATAAAAGTAAAATTTTCAAATAGTATGCGTATTTTTGCTAGGTAGATGTTACAATAGCTAAGATATTCATACGTTGCACGTATTGTTTACATTATCAAGCTAAAACTGCTTCGTTAATAAGGACATAAACACAGCTCATGGTAACAAGTCAACTTTCAACAATTCAAACTTTTTATTAGTTACATATTTTTTATTTCCAATGGGCTGCTGTTGGCTTCTGTCCATTGCAGACCTAGTGCGCTCCCCAAAGATTGGTACCATTTCTTTCAGCGGCACCACAATGAGTGTGGTACCATCGCCGCATAAGAATTTTGACGTCCGGTTTCTCCACCTGAAAGGGCGAGTACCCGGACTCTGTTGATGCGAAATTGCAGTAGGAGTTTAATTTAGCCGAGAGAATCCAAGCCAAATGTCTACTCAATGGATCTTTTACATGCCGCATAATCATACCACATGGGCGCAGACGATTTTCTGCATCTTGAATATCCACCGACACTGCCAGGTTCGATCCTCAGACCTGGAGCGTACGAGCTCCGCGCCTTAGTAAGACGCCATCATGCCGGCATAATGCAAACTTCGATAACAGATTTTTCGATAACTCAAATAAAACTTTGCATTTTTTTTCTCTTTGTTTTGTAAGTTTATCTCTTCAATTCAAAATGTTTCGGTATTTTTGTTAATAACTAAGAAAATGTTTTCTTCACTCAAATTATTTAATTTCTTCCTGTGTCGGATACTTTTTACTTCCAACCCCTCAAAGCAACGCATTTGATAGGAGTAAAGACTGAATTTTACTAAAGACCAACGTTTCCTAAGCATGAGAAGGACTTTTATTAAACCAATTCGCTGGCAGGGGGAGGCATCGTACGCCAAAGTTAGCAGGATCAAACCTGGCCCAAGTCGGTGGATTTTCAAGATGCAGAAAATAGTCAGCAAACGATGTCATATGATTATGTGGCATGCTAAAGATCCCTTACACTCCCAGCTAAAATAAATTCATAGTACAGTTTCGCATCGATTAGAGATCAGGCGCCGCTATCTAGAGGGAAACCGAGTGTCAAAAATCTCAAAGTGGTAATGGTATTCGCCGATAGTGGCGCTACTTGAAATAATGAATGGCGGTTTCCGGGAAATGCGCTAGATCTGCAAAGGTCAGGGACCATACGCAACATTAGAAGGAAGGAGATTAAACCGAATTTTATTCTTTAAAAAAGGAAAGGGACGTCACTTTTATGTTCTATTTTCATCCTTTTTTGTGTACCTTACAATGTTAATTTTTAAAATTAAAATCTAAACAATTTACAACTAAATAATTGCGCCATATTAAACAAACAATTACTTAAAGCCAACATAACAACGCTCTTGTCTTTAACTTGAGCTGATCAGTTGCAATGGGTATTCTAATTATACTTACAAATCAGCCTGCTACTAATTGTGCACCCTTTCAAATGCATTTCCCGTTCCCAGAATCCTTTGTGGTAGAACGCACTTCAACCTATTTAACAGATCACCGATGATGGAACTAGAAGCAACTGAAGCAAATCTCCATCACGTTGATAGGAAGACAGTTGTTAGCAAATATACGATGAATATTTAAGACCTGAATAGAATAATTCATTTCAGAGATTGTAAGGGGGAGGTGGGCTTCAAGGGAAGAAATGGAGTGCTGTAAAAGCACTTATGAGGAATTAATTTTTGCGAGTCCGTCGTAATCGCGAAAATTTAAGCCTCGCGACATACTTTTTGTTTCGCCTCAAACATTAAATTCGGTTATGTTCATATAACGCGAAATAACTGATGTCTTCATTTTCGCGAAAATAAACGTTCTTACAGTATGTATCAAGAGTTATAGCGCCCAGGATTTTTTTGTCGTAACTTTTGCTTAGCAATTATCATCAGAAAATTGTGGTAAGTATAATTAAAAGCAATATTTATTTATTCATCATAAAATTTTTCACACTTGCAATTAAAGGTTCAATAATTCTATGAAACGTAGGCGAATGTTAAATAATGATATTTACGAATTTCACACATGGACGTATTATATGAATACTCTGGGATTATCTAATTTATTCATCATAATTTTCATTTTGTTCATCATCAAGTTTTTCACACTTGGAAGAAAAAGTTCAATAATTCTATGCACTATAGACGAATGTTAAATGATGAAATTTACGAATTTCACACATGCACGTATTATGTGAATACTTTGGCCTTATCTGATTTACAAACTTATTTGGAAAACGAGTCGAACCTATCATTTTAATGCAAATCTTCAGAATCACCTATTTAAACATATCATCTTATGAATAGTGAATAATAGTTAGCAGACGTTGTTAAGCATTTACAGTTGAAAGTGTTGGCAAGCTGGCGAGGAGACTTTCCAGTTTTTCTGCTGGTATTGCTAGTATACACGCACAAGAAGCCGTTTTCATCGAAAAATGATTCTTTGCAATATTGTATCGAACACTTAGATTTTTATTTTGTTGTTTCTCGCCAAGTTTGGAAAATTTCCGATCATGACAGATAACGCTTTTGCTCTATTATTCTTGTCACATGATCCGAGATGTTATGTCAGGAGCGCTGGGCAGAAGTTAAGGCGCGTTTACACCAAAGTCTTCCACTAAGTTTCCCACAGGTTGCGGCAATTTGTTGCTTTTTCAAAAAAATACAGCAACTTTTTCTGTCTTCCACTAAATTTTAGTTTCCCGCGGAGTGTTGGTAAAGATGAAAGAAAGTTGGCAACTAAAAGTTGAAGACTTGTTGCTGCGCGTTTTGCGCTAGCAACTTGTAGGAAACTAGCGGAGAACTGTTCACCCTCCAAGCCACCCGCACATGACGGGACGCGAGTTTTCTACTAGTTGCTCTAAATTTGAAAAGAGCAACTTTTAGTTTTCTACTAAAAAATCTTCCACTTGTTGCTCTCTAATTTGAGAAAAGCAACTTTTAGCTGACAACTTTTAGTTTTTAGCAAACGATGTGTTGCCAACTTTTAGTTGTCAACTTTGGTGTAAACGCGCCTTTACAGTTCAGTTCAGGTTTTAGTCTTTTGCGAGTGCATGTCAATTTGAGCCAGTGCGATGTATGCTTCTTGCTTGGTTCCCTTCGTATTTGGGCAGAAAAAACTAAATTACCGTTGGTTTTAAGGAGATGTGCGAACTTAGTGAGATATTTTTGTGTGCTTAAAATCCGCCCAAACTTTAAATAATTGCAAATAAATTGCTCTATGTTCAAGTCGTTAGTCATCTATTTAAAATTCGGCGAACCAGTATCAATAGCTTTCTGCTTTCGAACGTCTTTGTTATAGGGGAGACCGGGGGGAGTTCGGACAGGGGGAGACTACGGACAGCCTGTTTTTCACCTAACCTATAGGTTTTCATGCGCAAAAATAATTCTGTTATGTTAGTAGTATTCTGCTATTATTGTCATGTGCAAATGGCTGTCCGTCAAGTCAAAATACGGCAGTGATGTGAAAAAGTGATTTGTCATAGTCTGATCTAAAATTTTGAGGTAAGTAGCTAAGCTTTCATTAAGTAAATTGGCAAGTTATGTTTTTCCTTTGTATTTATCATGGAAGTAGGGTATTTAAGCTATTATTTATATGTGTTTAATCTGGCGTCACGTACACACTGCTTGTGTCAGATCACATTGTCTTCAAGAATGTTGCTTTGGGAGACTTAGGACATTTGTCCGTAGTCTCCACTTGCATTATGTTTGTACGGTTCACCTATGCAGAACAGCCACGGACACTAATGAAAAGGTGGAAAGGGAACAGAAGCTAGCACCCAATCCAAAAAGCACACTGACTTTCAAGAAAAAAAAGCAATAGTTAAAAAAAGGAGACCCAACTGTGACGCGAAAAGCTGGGATAGCGACACCGACATGCCCTCTGCATCATCTGATCTTGACATTTCAGAATATTCAGGGGGCGAAGAACATCAAAAGGAAGTACCAATTCAAAAATCGTAGGAGAATACGTCGCAGTTAAATCTGACGGCAAACGTCTTTTCGGGCGTTACTGTAAATAAATGCGCTGCATGACGGACTGGAGTTTAAAGCCATGACAAAAAACGATTTATTCTGGAGGTGGCCCGTTTGTGATGACATCATTTTTTATAGATGGTCCTCAGTTTTAGGACACCTTGAACCTCTTAAACAATACAGCAAAACTCGTCAAATTTTCACCGTACCCGATTTATGCCAGTATATTTATTGTACTATTGCTCATTGTTACTTAAAACTTTCTTATTAAACATTTAATTCTTGGGTTATTGGTCATATTCTTTTATAGTATACCCAGCCATCATTGTATATCTAGAAGTAACTTGATTGAAACACTGATCTCCATACTTTCCCATGTGTCCTGAGTCTTCCCGCGTGGTGTCCGCGGTCTTCCCATGTTGGGGAGACCGCGGACACTTTCCCTCTTTGCACTAAAATTCATACTGTCCCCGTACAGGACGTCCTAGGTAATTTTTAAAAATCTCACACAAACCTGGATCTTCAGGTCACCAGAAAACGCTTTCTGAAGATTTATAGCTGTATTGGCAATTTAGAAAAAAAATCATGAATCAAAATTGTCCGTACTCTCCCCGACTTCCAATTCAAAAAGCATCCAACAATTGAATTAGTAAGTCATTCTAAGCATAACAATTTTTGTAATTTGCACTGGGAACTATGAAAGCAGTCACGTGATAGTACGTGTCTCTTGAAGTGCATTGCACAGGTCATTCACAGTGATCAACATCCGTTGCATTTTACCACGTCAAACAGCATCTGTATTTTTCAAACCACTGGTCCCGAATTTTTTGAGCATAGCTTCAACTTTGCATAGAAATATCTATTTACTGCTAAAAAATCACTCATTTTGAAGACTTTCATCAGAAGAGACTGAATATTCGCACATAGTACATAATATCATAAATCCGTTCAAGTGTTGACTTCAGTTCCGGAACTGGTTGAACATACAGCAAACACATTTTGTATGATGAGCGTAATGTCGTGAATCGCTTGTGTTAATTTTCAATTGTTTCTACGATTTAAGCACTTAAAAAAATTTAAGCAGTTAAAAATGTACTACAAAATAAGATATTTTTATTGCATGTGATATTTTAAAATTCCAAAGAGTTTTCTTGCTTCTACTTCACACGAAAAAAACACAAACCTCACTATTTTGCTTTCTATTAGTACCTCCAACTCGCCATATCTCAAACAATTTTCCTTATTTCCTCATCGAACATTGCCCTGACAGTTTTGTTACATACATCTCATCCATTTTCGGAAACAAATCCAAAATCTGCGATCATCTCAGAAGTTATTTCTTCTTCCCGAGTGGACATAAATCCATTTCCAAAGTCCGGTTCCTTGAAACGTCAGGGAATAGCCAATCTGGACATCCGGCCTTGGGCCCTTGTCCACTCATCTCTAGATTATTATCACATATCAAAAAGTCTCTTCTTTATCCTGCCATCTTTATTTTTTTTCCCCAAATCCTGCTTGCAGACGGGAGAGAGGGGAAAAAAATCCCTCTTGCCCGGGCGATCGTAAATAACATGTTCTTTCAGCCATGAGAACATCAAATAGCTTTTTATTCTTCGATATTCCTTTCTCTTATTATTTTAGCAATGGGGGACTTCAGAAGACAAAATATATGGCGCTGAATGATATAATCGTAAATAAAGGAAATTACAATAGAGAAAATGAGCTGTCCAGTTTTGCTGCCATCTCAGGAAACTATAAGGTTATACCAGGAGCTTGTTATATTGTTTCATTATCTTAAACAAAATGTAACGCATCTTTGTTAAACAAATTTATAACACGGGATTATAAACATCATTTTCAGAAAAGAAAACTTATTTGAATTCCACTCGAAATTTTCGAAAATATTTTTCGGTAAGGCATGGAGCTCGTACGCCGCAGGTATGAGGATCAATGGATTTTCAAGATACAGAAAATCGTCTAAGCCCATGTCGTATGATTATGCGGCATGTAAAAGATCCCTTGAGTAGACATTTGGCTCGGTTAAATGGAATTCCTAGTGCAATTTCGCATCAACAGAGTGCGGGTGCTCGCCCTTTCAATTGGGGAAACCGGACGTCAAAATTCTCATGGGGCGATGGTACCACCCTCACTGTGGTTCCGCTGAAAGAGCTGGTACCAATCTCTGGGGAACGCACTAGGTCTGTAATTGGAAGAAGCCAACAGCAGCCCTTTAGAAATATAAAGAAAAAAATAATAAAGGAAAAGACAAACCAAATCCACGCAACTTTTTTTTCTGCATTGACTAATACTATTAAATGTCAACTGCATACAAAAAGTATAGCATTATTGCACATTTATTAGCTGTAAATATTTCATAGCTATTCACATTTCTCGCTGGTTTTTGTTACACATGCTCGTTGATGCAAAGCAGGACGAGCCCCCTCAATTTCATTTCGTTCCAAACTAGTATTCGGAGTTTTCTAATTGTTATACAGATTTCGATCAAAATTAATTAATCGCAGTTTTTTAAGGGCACTAACGGGACACAAAATTTAAAATAGTTAGAAAACGTCTTTAAGAAGAAGAGATCCATTTCAAAATTTTAAGAATCCTCTTTTGTGATGTATAGGTTATCCTCCACGCCAAATTTGGCACCAGTACCTCCATGCCAAATTTGGCCAAGATACATCGCAAAATTGGGTTTATAAGGAACATTTAATCAAGCAACCATACATGTCTAGAACCTATATATATATAATTTTTCAGCATTTTACATTATTTGACTATTAAATCATAACTAAATTAGTCTTTACGGACCACTATAATACCATTGATGAGGCCTACTCTATACACAATGCGCTATAAAAAAACGTCAGTACCTATGTGGTTAGGCTTAATTTTAACAGATCGTAACCATTCGCGATGCTTGCTGGATTTTTTTATGTCATTAGGGCTAGTTTTGAGTGCACTGAAGAAAAAAGGTATGAACTATGTAATATGTAGAAGCAAAATTAATTTTTCGTCCTCTTAAACCAAACGCATTTATTAAGCAAAAAATAAATTCATTAAGCAGAAAAACTGATGACTGCCAGATCTCATATTACAAATGAAAAAGTTCCCATTAAAGCTTTTTTTATCGAATGGGCTATCAGATTTCCCTTCGCACAGCGATGATAGATTCCTCTCTGAAGTTTTATTTTTTTCTTTTCTTGGGAAATGGCTTTATTTTGATTATTTTCGCTAAGAAAAAATAGCTCTGTGCGCGCGCATAGAAACTGAATAATACCCTAGCATTTCATAGTTGCACGATATCTCCTTTGCAGCCTATAACTGAGCATGTAAAGCTTAAAATATATTGAGACTGTGTTCCACAAGTCTGCAATTTCCATTACCAGTTTTTTTTTTTCGAACTCGAAAATTATGTGGGTTTTCTTCTTTGAGAGTTATTGGTTACAACTTTCTTTATACTTTAGTACAAATACAAAGAATATATTTAGACTTATTTCATTCAAATAAAATGTCCTCACAAAAGTATTCAACATTAAAAATTCATATCGAAATATATAACTGAATGTATACATTATAATTACTCTTTCGGAAGTATGAATTCGGTACGAGTTTTAATATATTTGCGAAAATATGAGCTATAAAGCACTTGTGACCACAATAGCATAACTGCTAAAAAACATTTTGAAGCCTCTGAGGAATGACAACTTATTAATCGGTCATTCTTCAGACAAATTGGCCAAAACTGTCATATTATATATCAGTTTAACGCGTCCAAATTAGGTCCGTTAAAGAGATGTTTAACCTGACTGCTTTGGACAATTTGTCTCATCTATGTTGCAGAATACGGTGCGACACAAGCGTAGTAATTAATAGTTGTTCACTGAGTAGCTATATTAGCTATTTAGTGAAATATAGCTATAGCTATTTCACTGAATAACTAACGTAAATAATAAAACAATGCACGTTAAAAACACATCCAATTTGTCTGTTTTTCCAGTACGTTATTTTTTAGGTACTGTGACATCTTAAAGCGTTCATTTTCCTGGTGTGATACTGTATATTGATTCTTAGCCATGTTACGGTGAATCTCCGAAATCGGGGAATGTCGACAATCACCAGTGGATGTCGACATATACCAAGAAGAGAGCGTCGACAATCACCGGTGGATGTCGACATTCACCAACCATCAAACCGCTGATTGTCGACATTCACCAACCATCAGACCGCTGATTGTCGACATTCACCAACCATCAGACCCCTGATTGTCGACATTCACCATCAATCAGACCGGTGATTGTCGACATTTTCCAATTTCGGACACACGCCGTAACAGCCAATCGGATCCATTTCAAACGGATCAGTCAGCATAGCATCGCATTATATGAATGTTCAAAAGTTTAAATCTAAGAAACTATTTCAGTCTTCTAAACACTGTAAAAAATTTGCGTTTAATTGCCACCATTTTTGGTGTTATTGAACAGCATTTTCGGTGTTGAGTTGGTGTAAAGTTGAAAATTATTCATTTTCTGATTAAATTTTTATAAGTGTCTCTCTAAAAAAATACTGACAGTAGAATGTTTTTTTTTAGCATATGATGTTCGTAAACTCATCTGCATATAAAAAGTTTATCAGGATTGCTCATTTATTCTATTTTCATAGAAATGAGCAATCGTGGTGAAGTTTCAATACGTAACTCAGTTACCACATTTCATGTAATTAAAAACGTAACAGGGTCTGTATTTTTTAGACAGATACATAAAAAAATTTAAATACATCAAAAATGAATAATTTTTAACTTTACACCAACTGAACACCAAAAATTGTGTTCAGTAACACCACAAAAGGTTGCTACTAGAAGCAAACTTTTTACAGTATGTTGTAACCATTAAAAGTACGCTGGATTAAAGTTGTTATCGTTATGTAGTACAAATTTGTAAACAATTCTGCAGCTACTGAAGTTGAAAGAATTTACTTTCTCGTAAAACTGTTCACTATAGATGGAACTTATCTTGCTGCAGTTGATAAACAGATGTAAGAACTTTCGACTGCTTATCTTAAGAATAAGCAGTGATGAAATGTTTTGGGGTTTAATATACGATAGCACTTAATGATTAAAAGTTCTTTTTTTCAAAGTTTTTCAGAAAGCGGAGCGCAAAAATATCCGAGTGCATCAAAAGATTTTCGTTATAAGAAACAAATTTTTATTCAAAATATTTTAAGACATGTCCAAAAATATTTTATAAAAGTCAAAAAAAGAAGCAGCTTGATTTTAGAAAGCGTTTCGATTTAGAAAACTGTTATATTGAATATTAACCATACGCGAAACGTAGAAAATAATAAATAATTAGAGTAATGATTTTTTTTAGAAGTAAACTGTAAAAGCAACATGAACTATACTTTTCTCCTCCTCCAACCTCCTTCCCTCTTAGCACTAGGCCTTAGGGGGACCCTCCCCCGAACGCGCGGTAGTGGGGTTCACGAATTTTACATGCACGTATCCCCAAGTGTACATGGTGGGAAAACAGCGGGTATCAAGTTTTAATTCAGTATAAAATAACTAACATAAAGACCAAATATCGTACCGAGTATAAAGACGCTTCTAAAGACTCGATTTTGAGAGAACATCGCACTTCACCTAGGTCATTGTTTTCCAACCATTTTTCCCTTACGAACCCCTTCTAAGATCCGAAAGAAAATGGCGAGTCTCCTTCTGTAAGGGCTGACAAGGCTGTAAAATTTTCTAGCACTTTTATTGTACAATACTTCAAAACAAGAAATGAAAACATGATTATTGTAAAACATCTAAGTTCAAATGAAACTAAAATAACACCTACAAATAATAATAATTTAACTTTGTGCAAGTAAACAGTAATAGAATTATAATTTCACGTTAATTTAAAGCAGAAAAGAGCATTAAACTCCCTGTCGCATTGAAAAAGGGATTCCAAGCAATCCCGAAACATATGTCTGCGTTTTAATGCTCTTTTGTGCTTTAAATTAACGTGAAATTATAATTCTAACACCTACAAATGTTTCTATTATTATTATGTTTTCATTATTTGTTCGGCAGTAAACATATGTATTCCTAAAAAATTTTTGAAAATATTTCCCCGATAGGTTCAACTTTCCGGTTGAAAGATACAAATTTCGGTAAAGTTTTAGAAATTTAAAGAAAATTTAAAATTTACATATTTTTAAAATTTCTAATTGCGATAACGCAGAAAAGTAGAAATAACGTGCGGTAAAGCGAGTCTAAATTTTAGGGTCTGTATAATGATTAGGGTTCCATTTTAGGGTCTGTATAACGATAAATTTGCCTGAAATAATGCAAAAGCTTACATTTTTTGTAGTAAATTGTCATATTTCCGGCTCGTTCTTCGCGCTTGAGAGGAAAAAGTGGGAAATGACAAAAGAAACATGCGCTCTAAAATTTAAAATAAATCAAAAGTATCTTTCGGTACCTATTTGTGATGCAAATTTTAAAAATCAAGCAAAAGTAGAAATAAGTGCATTTCAAATTTTGTATGTATGCTTCTTATAGCAGTCTACTACTTTTCTACATTATCTGGAAAACGTCATTTTTTTTAAAAAATCATTTTTGTACTCCTTGATTGCGTATGTAAATTTAGTATTTCGTGTTTTCTTTTACGTTAGCGATAAAAAATTCCGCCATTGCAATATTTTTTTTGCGAATCACTTTTCTGCACCGCTCAAACACCCTGGGGTTAGCGAACCACCGGTTGGGAAACGCTCACCTAGAGCATGCGCAAGTGACGTCAGTGCAGCCGATGCTGTTGAGATTGAGTATGGCGTTTTCTTAGAAACAGAGATTTTATTGAAAAGAATTATTTTCGCAGTCTGTTAAGATTGCTTCTGAGGTGGAGATGTTCTGTTCAAATCAACCGGAAGTAATTTTCACGTAACACACAGAAACACATAATAATTTCCACCACAGAGTTTGATTCATTCATCCATTACAACCTTTTACTTCCTTTAAAAACTAAACCTTTTAAAAACTAAATTTCCTTTTAAAGTTTTGTGCTCATAAGTTCGAGAAGAAAATAACCGTACTTCCCATCGGAAAATATATTCCGTTAAAGAAGTTCCTGCAGTCCTGAGAACTGTTGATTCGTTTTCGAGAGATCCAGCTGAAGTCCGTTTCAGCATTTGGATCACGCGCGAGCAGAAAAATGTTCGACATCCCGTCATCCTCTTCCGATCTCAGAAGATGCGGAAGAGCGAGGAACGTGATCATCCTATATAAAGATGCTATGTCCTAGAGCTACACTTCCCAACATTCAGTGAAATGCTAACATCATTTAGGGAACTCTGAAGGGGACGTAGTAGAACATTTTGGAACAAGTGTTGGGCTTAGGAGGTATGAATTTGCCGATGCCGGGTTCTTGATGGTACATGACTATATTTTAGAGAAGTATTTGGCCGTGACAAGTTGTTGTGTGAAATCGAAATGGACCAATGTAAGTTTAGTACTTCAGTGTGAAGAGTACCTAACACAATATGAGGTACATTCGACATTGTCTCACATTTTGAAGTGATATATTGGCATTTATAAATGTATTTATTGAAAAATAATTCCATTTTAAAATTTAGTGTTTTATTAACTTTTGCATCATTTGTTAGGTCTGTGACTGCTTATTCCGCGATTTCCACGCTCAAAGTAAAAAAAAAAAAAAAGTAGCGGAAATTGCTTATCCCGCGATTTCCATATGTATGAGCTTTTTACGTGTACTTGGAATACTAACCCGCTGTTTCATCGTTTAAACTTCAGTCATGCAATTTCTGAAGTATTTAGACTTTAATTAAGGTATTATTCCAAAGATCGTCTTAGTTGCATGATATTTTTTATCGGGATTTTTAACCCTTTAACTACGGGAATATATTCACAAATCTGTTCGTCTGAACGCCAAAAAAAAAAAAAATATCCAAAAATTGCATAAATGGCGATACATCTATTTCTTATGTATATGTCATGAGTTTCTTACATGAAAAAGGCAAAACTGAAGAGTTCCAATCAACATTAGTCGTAAACGTCCCATTTTCAACCTATGGCGAGTTTTTGAGAAAAAAAAACTCTTTCACCCCAGCAAATTTTGTTATTGGCTTGGTTTTGTTATATTTGGTTTGGTTATATTTTGTTTTGTTATATTTGGTTTGGTTATATTTGGTTTGGTCATATTTTGTTTTGTTATATTTTGTTTGGCTAATGTTAATTGGAAATTTTTTGTTCAAAATCAAAATTCCTATGAGATGTAGCTTTTTTTGCTTGCAAATGGGCGGCACGCTGTAGCAAAAGGGAATGGTCAATACCCCCTTCCGCACCTCTAATTTTGCCATCTTTTAATGGAATAAATTATTACTTATAATGTAAAGAACGAATACATTTCCATTTATTCAACTTTATTTTTCTAAAACCTACATTTTCATCAAAAATTCATCAAATCGCTTATTGACGTTACCCGTACCACAGAAAAGTTTCGTCAAATCGTCTATTGACGTTACCCGTAGTTAAAGGGTTAAAGATATTTTCGAATGAATGACACAATGAACGAGTGAAGGAATGAATGAATAAATGAGTGAATAAATAATAAAAAAAAGGAGTGAATAGATAAAATAAATAAGTGAAGGAATGAAAAAATAAATAAATGAGCAAATAAATATATGAATGAGTAAATGAATGAATGAATAAATGAATAACTAAATAAATGAAAGAATGAATGAGTGAGTGAGTTAATGAATACGTATTAACCGTTGAAAAAGGTATATTTGAAGTAATTAAGAATTAAAGCTAAATAAGATAGAGAGAGCTAGATATTAAATTTGAAGTTGGATGTGTACGGGAAAGTAGCTCGTATAGTTCTAGATGGAACTTTTTGTAACTTGCTAGTTTCAGTACATTTCATTTTAAAATTTATTAAAATAATTTTAATTAACAATTTTGATGATTTAAATTATTTCATTATTCAACAAAAACTTATTTAAAGTAATTATTTTTCTTTTTGACTAAGAAAGTGTATACGGGCAATGTTTAAGGCCATTGAGGGGGAGGCAGATTAAATGTTCTTCGCCCTTGGAGGCACCCTTGAATAATTCCAGTGAAACGTTCTATCCATATCATAACCAATTATTAGCATTTAGAACGCGTCCGCTATGAGGAAAGCTTCTCTCTCTCTCTCCGTCTCTCTCTTTGTTTTTGGCCTCCTATCACGTGATCGAGGTCAAGAGTCACCACGTGATAGCTCCGAAAAGAAGTTGTCAACAGTTGTTACGCCAATTTACATCCTATCGCTGTCTGAAATCAGATATTAGGAAAGACTCTGCAAGCCCTTAGCAACTACGCTGTCTTGTGAGCTGAATATTGTAGCAGTTGAATCAACGTAAGTTTTTTTATTTAATTTTTTATTTGTTCTCAATTGTTTTGTCGCCATTAAATTTCATTTAAACTAATATCTTATGAAATGTTTACTTATTGAAAAAAAATAAAGAGATAAAACTAATTGCATGTGATAACTTTTACCGTGTAAAATGTATTTGAACCTTGCTTTTCCAGTAGAAGCCAATTTAAAAGAATTGGAAAATAAACAAGCAAGATAATAAATAAATTAATAAAATGAAATAAATATTACAACGTAGAATGCATAACATGTAATGAGTGAAACTTCGTTTTTGCAGTAAAGTTCCATGCATAGGAATGTTTTAAAACTTACATAACAGAAAAGTACATGCAGCTTGCATCAAAATAATAAATTTTTTTTTTTTGGGTTTTACCGCGCCTCATTATACCGTAGAATCGGATATATCGCGGTGACTTTCATGTCCCCCCGACGATTAAACTATCCTTTATCATTGCCATTTAGAGGTGATTCCTTATTTATCATTGTAAATTAAGCAAGCCCGAGCACACAAATATTCTAGGAAAAAAGCACCCATACCCCCCACCAGACACACTATCAGATAAAGCCCTATTGCCATAGGTGTGATGTACACCTTTTTTCATGCTTTTTCTGTTTTCAACCTGTAACATATAGCTTGGTTTCAAAATCGGGTGCAATCGCCCTGACTTGTTTTTCTTGACATGGGCGGAGCTCAATCTGTGAGGGACTGTTCAGTTCAGTGCTTAACGATTCCTTTTTATAAATTCCTTTTATTCCTTTTATATTCCTTTTTATTCCTTTGCTATAAACCTTTGCATTCCAGATTCTTTAGCATCCCTGAAAAGTAAACATATTCCCCAGTGAGAAGTGTGTTTCTCCCCTTCCAAATCTATTTTTTTCTTAAGACACCCCCCCCCCCCTCCCTTCACAATCCCATGTTGATAACATAAAGATATTTTTAAGCACCTTTTTTCTCGGAACACGGTTTATAACCTATCGCTCGATAGACTGATTGCGCAGCTGAGATGTGTGCTTCTTGCACATCAATTACAGTGAATAAAATGGCAGCAAAGAAGAAAAGAAGACATCATACTATAGGGGGACGAAAAGTTAAGAGTAATTGATAAAGTTAAAAATGATGCAACAAAAGCTCGTATTATTTCGTGAATATGGTTCCGAAGTATAGTTTCACTACACCGCGGTTATGTTATAACGCGGGTGCCAAACATGTCCCCCGACACTCGCGTTTTAACGGGGTTTTACTGTACTGTAAAAACGTATTTAAGATTGTGAGTTTTCTCTGGTTTCTGGAAGACGTCATTCAAATTTTGATGTTGAAGGTTCACACACGTTTCGTAAAAATACATTTTACACACTGACTGTTTTCAAGTATCAAACAATTCTTATTAAAAAAATGCTATAAGTGAAAAAATATTTTTCGAATCGACTGCACTTTTAGTGCGAATGATTTCCATAATAGATCAAAAGTTTCAATACTTTTCAACGTTACAAATCGCAATTCACCTTTTAAACAGTTTTATCAAGAACCACCTCTTCCATTTCGAAATTATTTTAGCAATGCAATAATTAAGTAATGTTCTGCGAATTTGGCAATTTGAAGTAGAAAACTGCCTAGCAACGTTTAAGTAAAAAACTTGAAACTTAAAATATCCCATATATATTTTTAGAACTTGATTTCTGAAGTTATCAGTTTAATTAAAACTGTTTTAACTGACCATTTTTCGCTAAATTTAAAACTTTTTGTTCTTCCGTTAATTTTATAAATTATCACTTTGACTTTACAAAACCTGCACGACCTACGATTGTATATGTACCATCGTGAACATGCATTATCATTGTATTTGTATGTACGTTACCTTTGTATATAAATAAATAGTAAAATTAACGATATATATATATATATATATTATATAGTTTTTTAAAAGTTCAAACTTCATATTATACATAAATTTTATACATAATGTGCGGGGTGAGCAAATGAGAGTGCAAAATTTATGTAACACATATTATACATACATTTTGCACTCTCTCCTGTAAAGAGAATGGAAATACAAATTTTCATGCCACCCTATTATTATAGAATTAATTATAAATACAAACACTCACTTTCAATTTAATCAAGAGTTTAAAACGCTAATTGAAAGCAACAAATTTACAACACGTTGATTCGAAGCAAAATACGGCTTCACCGTAGGGGATAGTTGGGAGGAATAGGGACAGTTGCATTTATGTCAAAATAAAACATTAGAATTGGTTTTTAGTTCCTCTACAAGATGGAATAGTTATACATTTTTGCATGATTCGAGTTGTTACTTAGCTACAGTAATGTCTGTACTTAAAATCAGAAAACCTTGTTTTTTTGCATGATAAGTAAATACATGTTCTTAATTTTTCAATGTGTGTTACTAAAAAAAAAATATGTAAATAAATTATAAACTCAAAGATATAGCGGGTGGTTATAATTAAACTTCCCCTATTCAGGGCATCCTACAGCTAAAACCGTTCAGCCGATTGACGACAAAATTGATATGTGGACTACATACGAGATTCGTTCCAGGAATCATTAAAAAAAAAAAAAAACTCTAAAATGGCAGCTGCGCTGTTTAGCCTTATAACAGGGTTTTAAAGTAGGAAAAGACCATTGCAGCAAAAAAATATTGATATCAGCATTTATGAAAGGAGAAAACCATTCATTTCATGATAACCTAAACTTGTTTTTTTTTTGGCCACACAGATAAACTGTTATAGCCTTCTTTACTTTCATTTTAAAAGGCAAGATGATGGATATGGTCGAAAAAGTGTACAATAAATGTTGATATTATTTGTATTCCTTACTGGTTATTTCATACGTTAAAACCCTGTTATAAGGCTAAGCAGCGCCCCTAACGGTCATTTTTAGAACTTTTTTTTCATCATGATTCCTTGAGCGCATCTCGTGTATAGTCCACATACCAATTTTGGTGTCAATCCCTTGAATGGTTTTAGCTGTAGTATGCCCTTAAGAGGGGAACTGTCTCTTTCTAATGGAGGCAATTCAAGCAACGTCGTTGGTCACGTGGTAGAGATGAAAGCAATGTAATCAAAGGAAGTCGTAGCATCCCTTTACTTCGAGTTCGACAAATCTAATTAAAAACTAGGCCTAAATAAAGTTCGTCTACATTACATAAAATTAAAACTAAGTAAAACACTATAACTATTCTAATAATTAATAAATTTCTTTCATAATGATTAAATTAAATGTAAATACCTGGTTATAATCAGAAAACGCTGTGCAAATAGTCTAATTAATTTTAAGATAACTAATTTTGCCTAGTGAACTCCACGTAGAACTCAATTGAAAATCTTAGTAAACAAAGAGCAGATATCATGTGAGATTGGTGATCGTTCATGAGTCCCTCCAGTGGTGAATTACCTCCATTGTTTTTACTGATAACACTAAAAATCATCAATAGTTACTAAATTATGAAAAAGTAAGAAACTCGGTTGACAAACAGAGGAGAAAATGGTAACTCCCTGGCTTAGCCTATTAATGTATCGAATCTCATTTTCCTTGCTCTATGTGTGTGTTCTAAAAACCTCATTTAAAAAACAGACCTGCATGCATTTTTTTTAATTACATGATTTTGACAATTCATGTAATTAAAAAGAGTGAATGTATATATATATATACATATACTGAATACAAAAAATATAAAATAAATATATATATATATTGAATAGAAAATCAAGAAAAGTGTGGCAAATCTGAAATCAATTCAGAAATGGAAAATGCGGCTACATAAAATTCAGTAATATTTCAAATTTGTTCGAATTATTGTTCTAACTATTTAGATTAAAATCACGACCAATGATATCAGTGATTAAAATTTAAATTTTCATGTGGATGGGAATATCAAAAATTTACTCTTTTTGTTTAATTTTCCTTTCAGCATTAACCCAAAATGTTAATGCACCGGTGGCTGCTAGGCCCAGTCATCTGCTTAATTCTGGCCGTCACATCAGCCAGGCCTCCGGAGTGCAAGACAGCACCTCATTGGTCCGTTGATGGGCGTGCACCAATGCTGGAAACCAGAGGAAATGTCACCTTGGTGGCATTACTTCAAGCTTCTTGATATTTTTGTCTGCAGCAGGCGTCCAGGTAACAATTGCTAAGAAACCCAAACTCTTTCAAATAGCAATAAGTTGCTTACCTGATTAACTGCGTTTAATTTTCTGGTACTTTAAAGCAGTGTTTCCTAGCATTTTCACTATTATGGAACCCTTTTGGCTAAGTCCCGGTAACCCTCATGTCTATGCATTAGTAATTATTCAAAATATTTAACTTTGGATCAGTACATATACTATGTTTAAAACGAATACAAAAAACGAAGTCTTTTGATGAAACAATTTGTACTAGAGTTTTCACAACAATCGAAATTCAACCGTAGTAATTAAATTTAGCATTGTAAACATTGTGCAATTTACATAATTATATAAGCATTAATTATCAAATTTCGTTATTATAACGTCAAGGTTATTTTGATCACTATCCCTCAAAGCAAACGTATTGTAAACCATTGTCGCCGCAAATTGCGCTCATAAATGTACCCGCTTGTACTTCTGTCGATTTCGTACTTAGTTGAGTGGCAGTTGAATACAGCTCAAACATCTGCTCCCAAACACTTTCTCATTTTAAATTCCATTGTTTCAAAGAAGCCTTTACTGAAACTTATTATAATCGCTCTTAGTATCATTGCTATGGCAACAAACTCTTTTTGACAATGAATTTTACAGTTTTATAGTTATTGCCTAATAATTTACTCAACGAAGACATGTTGCCATCGACTATCTATAACAATATAACATTGCAATTTTAAGTGAGGCTTCCCTGACAAAGGAAAAATAAAATATAAACAACGAATAATAAACTGTTTCCGATTTTTTAAAATTGATATCACTAAAACTCGTCAATAACTACTAAACAAAAGAAAATCGGTTGAGAAACAGAGAAGAAAGGGGTTCTTAACTGTTTTGCCCTTGCCCTTTTTTTTTTTTGATAATAAATTGCTTTACTGGTCAGCTGCGTTTAATTTTCCAGTACTTCAACGAAGTGTTACCCAGCATTTTCACTATTATGGAACCCTTCTGGCTAAGTCCCAGAGAACCCTAATGTCTATGCACCAATAATGATTCAATATATTTAATTTAGGATAAACGAAAATAAAAAGCAGTCTTGTTATGATAAATTTAGTATTATTGTGAAAAAAAAAACATTCTTAAAAATATTGCCACCTTTCAAATACCAGCATGTGAACCGGTGGCTGTGAGGTAGCGATACTGTCTTCGGAGCTCTAGGTTCTTGGTTCCATTCCTGCTGGTCGCGGGCTGCGTTTCTTTATATGATTTGATTTAATTCAATTCAGTTTCTAACAGTTTCCAGAGTGGTTCCAATTTATGTAAATTTAATTGATTTGTTTTGAATAGTTATAGAATGTTCTGTTAATATATATAAGTTGCTGCTCTCTGGTTGGAAAGTTAGTTAAGCTATGAACGCCATTGCTGTGTTGCCAATAAATTATCTTAAATAATTAACGTCTGCTCCTTCGAATTTCTACGTGACAATATCATCAAAATTTAGTAAAAGTAGCAACATTCATATGCATGAAAATAGCTGCAAGCACCATTCACAAAAATATCACTTTATACTTGCAATATGGAATCACTTAATAGAAACGGGAAAAGGTGTAAAAATAACTACTGAAATGTTGTAACAGTTAATGCAAATTACAATTTTAAAACTACTATGAAGTCACAGTTAGCTATCATCCAGTAAACTACTGAGTCGAATTCCATTATTACTTAAGTAGTAAGACTGATCAGTATTCAATAAGTAGATTAATATTCCACTGATTAGTAGTGCATTGATTTTGAAGTGCAGACTTAATTTGACCATCAACCAAAAAGTGTCTGCGACGGTTTAAGACAAATATTTTGCGTCTGCGCAATCCTGTTGAAATCACCAATATATCAATGTGGCAAGAGAAAGAACTTAAATAGTTAAAAATTATTTGACAGCATATTTTTTAAGTGCAACTTATCAGACATGTTCCCTCGACAGGCTTGATGAATTGATGCAACGCTTCCGTTCTAATGGAATGAAAGATATATCCATGATAGTCGTCAATTCCAAGTTGTCACACTCTCGAGCTGAGATGTTGTTGCTGCAGGACAGAGTATCCTTCGAAGTACTCCAAGAAACAGAAGAGGACCCCGTATGGGACATCCTGGAGGGAGGAAAGGATGATATGTATATTTACGATAGGTAAGCTCATCTTTTACGTAGTATTTTTTTGGTGTTATAACCAATAGAAACTAGTCGACTCGTGTGGAATTCCACACAGCGCACCAAATCGTTTTGGGTGGCATTCCATTCTTTAAAAATTTGGGAGAAAGGACATTATGAAGAAGACTAGAAAATAGTAAACGGGTGTCTTTTGAAAAAATCTTATCGGATTGAAATACCGAAAAACTCCGTTAAAACGCGGGTGTCGGTTGACTTGACACCTTTGGCAACCGCGTTATAACCTAACCGCGGTATAGTGAAACTATACCGCGGAACCATATTCACGAAATAATACTCGCTTTTGTTGCATCACTTTTAACTTTGCCAATCACTAGTAACTTTTCTTCTGTAGTATGATGTCTTCTTTTCTTCTTTGCTGTCGTTTTATTCACTGTAATTGCTGTGCAAGAAGCGCACATCTCAACCGCGCAATCAGTCTATCAAGCGGTAGGTTATAAACCAAGTTCTCAGAAAAAGGGGCTTCAAAAATGTATGCTATCAACATGGGTTCGTGAAGAGGGAGAGATCTTAAGAAAAATTAGAATTGGAAGGGGAGAAACGCACTTCTGAAAGAAACAACCTGCATACACCGGATAATAAGTTTACTTTTCAGGAATGCTAAAGAATATGGAAAACAATGGTTGATAACGCTATAAATACACATGCATAACTAGACTTCTGAAAATGGAAGATACTTATAAGTATTAAACAGAACAGTTCCTGACAGATTGAGTGAGGTTTGAGAATCGGAAAAAGCGTAAAAAAGATGTACATCAGGCCTATCACAACTGCTTTATCTGCTAGTGTGTGTGGTGGAGGGGGGAATGAGAGCTTTTTGGCTAGAATATTTTGGTCCCAAGAGACTGCGGCTGGCTTTATTTAAAGTGGTAAATAAGGAATCACCTTTAAATGGCAATGATTATGGATTGTTTAACCCTTTATCTACTAACGGTACTTATAAGTACCATTCTCTTTAAATTCCATTCAGCAACTCATTTTTACCAATATTCTGATGGTACTTTGCCGGGACAGTCTTGAAATTCCCCTTTTTCAGGATACATATCGGCAAGGGTTCTGTAAAGAGTATTTTAGCGAGGAAAGGAACATAGTTTTGAAAACGATGCTGTGTTTTGAACTTCCACTTTGCTCAGATTGCTCCCTTTCGCAGAGTTTCGCTCCAGAAAAGTAGTAAAATTCAAGAATCAAGTCACTGATTTTTTTTAATGTGTTAGTTAAGAACTTAAGAAAGCTGTTTGACGAAATATTTTGATTAAAAAGTGTATGTAATTAATTTCACAGGGTAAATAATCTGTGGCACTTATTAGCTGTAATGAAATAAACACTTATGGACTGGGCATTTTATTTATGTAAATCCCTTAATTTACAGTGTAAATAGCTAGAAAAACTATTTCTGTGAAAAAAAAATTAGTACAGATCATAATGCAGTAGATAAAGGCTTAAACGTAGGGGACATGATAGTGACCGCGGCATATCCGATTCTGCGGTATACTGCGGCGCCGTATAATGCGGTTTTACTGTATACCTTTGGCAGCAATGCAATATTTTGTGTTCATTTATATTAAGTAACTTTCAACAAAGTTAACCTTAATTTCTTCAATTGCAGGTGTGGAAGACTGACGTATTACATACCATTTCCGCTGAGCATCATCAATGATGACATGCCTCTGATACATAGCGCCTTAATGGCTTCGTACTTCGTAAGTCCGTGTGGAGTGACATGTGACGGAAGTACTACACCCCTTTCTGAAGATGATATTCATATTAATTCGAGAACTACCACCCCTGATCCCGTTTTTGATAAGGTAAGACAGGCGTCATTACTGTGATGTATGTCGCAATATTCATTTCTTTTGACAAATATGAAAAGTATATCTTAAATATATATGCACTATATATGTATATAAAGCAGACGACGTTTATTTTATTGTCTGTTTCATCTCAACTCAAATTTTTATGCATTTATGAACTGGTGCAGAGTAATCCAAAAACATGTGATTTTTTTTTTTTTAATTTTTGCAGTTTTATTTAAGTTTATTTTTATTATGTGATTGTTTATTTTTATTGTGTGATTATTTATTTTTCTTTTTTGTCAAATTGTGGAACAAACACCATGATTTGGTCGTTAATTTGTACCTTCTATTCATATAAAATAGACGATGTTCATTTGTTGGCTTATTTGCATAATAAACTCATTTTTTTAATAAATGTATGTTTCACTGTAGACCAAATATATATGAGAGTAGTTTTGAAATAATTTTTTCGTAGTGTTAGTAATTTCAGTTTATTATTATTATTCAATCATTTTTTTCTCAAATTGTGGAATAAACACTATGATTTGCTCGTGAATTTGTATATTCTATATATATAAAGAGTAGACGACGTTCATTTGTTTGTCAGGTTATTTGCATCACAAAACTCATTTTTTTGAATTTTTAAACTAGTTCACAGTAATTTAAAAACATGTGCGATTTTTTTGGTTGTTTAATTTTTTTGTAGTTTCATTCATTTAAGTTTATTTTTATTATTCAATTATTATTTTTTTTTTGTTGTTATCAAATTGTGGAATAAACACCATGATTTGCTCTTTAATTTGTATCCTCTCTATATATTCTATATATAAAGCAGACTACTTTCATTTGTTTGTCTACTCTTTGGCTTATTTGAATAACAAAACTGAATTTTTTCTGAATTTTTATTAAACTGGTTCACTGTAAGCCAAAAACGTGTGGGAATTTTTAAAAACATTTTTGTAGATTTATTTAAGACTAGTTTTATTATTTAATTACTTATTTATTTTTTCAATTGTGAAGTAAATAAAATGGTTTGCTCGTTAAAACTGCTCTCCATCGCAAAGTTTTCTCTGTCCCTTTACAATCATCTCAAGAAATGTACTTAAAAAGCTGCAAGTATCAAAAAAGGTTCGACTAATTAAGTAATTCTTTCTTGACCTCCAAGTATTGTTAAAATATATATAAAACTTGAAAGTTCACCGACATCAGCCTCAGAAAATAATTTTTTTTTTAAATATTTCACCTCAAAATAACTAATACACTGCTATTTTTTATTAGTTTGTGCTAAAATATAAATACAATAATGCAATATAGGTATAATCGTAATAATATTAAAATATTTACTAGAAAAAAAATCTCAGTGGCATATTTTATGTTTATTGCGATTGTAGAGCTGTCTTTTGACGTCACAAAGCTTTAAACGCGATAAACTGACTGGCTCACTATCGATAGACGGTGGTAAATGACGATAAATTAAACTTAGTACAAGTAGAGTTCTTAGAAGTTATACTATTTCTTGTTTTCCCATGACTCTTGGTCAAAGTTTATTTTCTTTCATCTTCGGAATCTTTCTGCTGTATTGAGTTCTTTGTATTTAAGTTATAGAATGGGTGTGCACCGCAGTGGAACAGTCAGCAGAAGCTCGGTTCCAGCACAGCACTGAAACGGAAGCAACATCGACTTAGGTCAGTGTTTGAGAGGGTGACAACCACTCGCGGCTGGTTGCTGCTGTCCGTGTACGCTGAAGGAAGCTGGTGCACGTTAAATAGGTCGTGGCTCCAAAGTTCTCCAATTGAAGCGATACCTCCGAGTTTGCCAATCCCAGGTGACGGTCTCTCATCTGGGATCTGGTTCAAAATTAAGAGACCACAAAATTTGAGGTCAAATCAATCTTCAGAACTCGTGCTTCCTCGCTCTAAAATGAAGCTGTATATCACCCTAAGCCAGAGGAATATTGATCTTCTGGACCTGGTAGTAGGCTTTCCTATGCCAGGGGGAATAGTAACAACAACAAACAACAGAATGGTTGCAGAAATAAAATTTCACGTTAAATTAAAGCACAAATGAGCATTAAAACGCAGACATATGTTTCGGGATTGCTTGGAATCCCTTTTTCAATGCGACAGGGAGCTTCTAGATGCAAAACATCCAAATGAAGCAGACAGAACAACAAAAACAAAGCTTATATAGCCTAAGAATTAACTGTAAACCAATGAGAATAAAGGCAGTGTGAAGTGGAAGTAGAAGTAGTGATAGTGGTTGTTAAAAATGAAATTTAAATTTTGTAGAGAAATGTATTTATATTTCAATAAAGAGTCTCTGTTAAATAACTCCTCCAAATAGTACAGCATTTGGTCGTGCTCATTTTGTCAACAAACCTTTTGCATTTGCGAAAATATGCAAAAAGTCGCTTTTGTTTTGCTTTCGGCGCTTGTACTTTAAAATGTTTGAAAATAAATACATATAGTACGTTTCCCCCCAAAAGATGATAATATTATGCATCATTCTTTGAAATAAAGTTAAAAAATAAATAATTTTATTAAACTTAAAGCCAACGAATTGGCATGTATTACTTTTTAATCATGCATTATTTCTTATATTTTTAATTGGACTCATGTTAAGATATTGTTTTACTTTAACCTACAGGTCACAGAACATGGTGGTAACACAGATTTAACTACAGAATCGGTACCTGATTTTAACGTAACTGACTACATTGAACTATTGACGGTCATCGAAGACAACATGACTGAGGCTTATGACTACTTAAATAGAACTGACGACTTTAATTTATCCTTTACCGAATCTGATTACGAAGATAGCAATGATACAGAAACACCAAATTTTTATAACCTAATTCAAAGGTTGTTTAGGAATGATATGGACTACACAACAACAGAGGTTTATGTAAATAATAGTTCCTTTCCTAATGAGGAGAATGTTACAAATTATGTAACAAACACTACAAATATGAATGAGAATGATATTGTGGTAAATAAGACGGAAGAAACAGGATCTAACGACATTCTATATCATCAGAAAGAAGTGTCACAAGAAAAGGAGGACACGCCGAAGCCTAAAGCTAAAGCTAAACTTCCAGGGCGGTGCGCAGAAGCCGATTATGAAATTTGTAGGAGTTGGAGTAAGAAAAAACTGTTAAGAGCTCAAAGGTGCTGCTCAGTTACAGCGGAAGGAGACCAGATAAGTGAAGACGTTTCTTGCAGAAATTTCGGCAAACGGCGTTGCAAGAAGATGAGATATCTCCTAAAATGTTGCATCAAGACGAACATCATGGATGTAAAACAAGAGACGACCACCCCAGAGGTAAAAGACGAGAGAACCACTGAAGCAAGTACCACTGAAGCGGTCACCACTGAAGAAAATGGTTATGTGTGTTGCAAAATTGTTGAAAAGGAAAAACTTTGCTACGTGCCAGGGCCTTCAGGTTGCGAGGATGGCGAATCCTTAGAGAAAGGGACAAGTCTGAAAAAGTGACAGCAGCTTCCCTGACGGAGTTCGTCGGGGACTGAAAAGGTTCAAGTCCTCAAGAATTCTTTTCATCCGGTATGATGACGATAAATATGCAGTGAAGTAAAGTAAGATGTTTGAGACAGTACATTATTCGTATATAGAATTAATATTTCCTTATTAAAATAAAATAAATTAGTTTTCATATTTTCATAGTATATTCAGACATACCACATAAGTTTAAAATATGGTAATTGAATACATCTAATTAACACGTTGAGTGCCACGCGAATTTATAAGGAAATTTCAGACAGGAGACGCTTTTAGTATCAGTCACCGGTAACCGTTGCGGCATGAACAGAAAGCTCAGTGTTGAGTAAAATCCTGTAACAAATAAAAATTAAGTACATTTTTAAAAGAATTTTATAAATTGCTTAAAACAGCGCATTTTTTAAAAATTTTACATCATATTTACACCGTCAGCCACCGGTGGCTGACGCGGCCTAAACGGAAAGTTCAGTGTCAGCGGCCATTGGCTGACGCAGGCTAAACGGAAAGTTCAATGTCAGCCACCATTGGCTGACGCAGCCTAAACGGAAAGTTCAGTGTCAGCCACCATTGGCTGACGCAGCCTAAACAGAAAGTTCAGTGTCAGCCGCGCTCAGCGTGTTTAATTGACAAATAGTACAAAAGTGATGCTAATAATGGTTAGCATCACTTCTATTCTAACTGTCAATTTAATTGCCTATGCATTTATTTTTTCAGAAATGTTTCTTAAAACTATTTTTATACAAAATAATTTAAATCGAATATTTGTTCTCATTATTTAATGAAACCATTTCATCTAAAATGGTTAAACGAACTATATTCCTGTCAAAAAATCAAATAAATATTAACGGAATGCGTTAAATACTCTTTTGTGTTTCAACATTTTATAACTTCTACTTCACTGTTGTTTAATTTAAAATCTATTTTAGCACTGAGTATGATGACAATGGAAAAAATCCTAACGGACCTTCATTGTCGGAAGTTTACAGTGTTAGTTACAGTTAAGCAAAGTGATTAAACACTTAGTTTACTAATCACGGTAAATTCTATGAGACTTTATACTTTCAAAAAAGGTAATTATGAAATATTTATTTATTATTATTTTTACTTGCGGTAATATTTCGACGAATTCCAGAAGCATTTCTTCATTATGTCTTTGAAATTTTCATTTTTTAATCATTGTAAGTTCATAATTAATTTAACGGTATACCTGTCCTCTTTCGACTTGCATACGTTTTGATTGCATGTAAAGTTGCATTTCCTACGGCTGGACAAATTCTTCATTATGTTAAGAACAGATCGTAAATAAGTTATTAAAAAAGCGTATTTGATCGTAGATTTAAATAAATTTCCTAAAAGCGTTTTGTGTTTTTAGTTTAAATAAAATTCTTTTTTGAGCATGTAAATACAATTTTTTTTCGAATTGTATTTACATTCTCATAACTACATGGGTCACATTCATAAATATGTTTTCTTAAATTTGTATTTATTATTTTGCCAATAAATTTTATGTATTATATTTACTCATTTATATTTTATGGTTGTTGATTTATTGGCGCCCTTGAAAGCAATTTTGCAGCAGTCAATGTAAATTATTTTAACGCAGTAACATTATCAAAAATGAAAACTCCAAATAAATCTTGTTAAAGTGTTTGGAAGTTGGATGCTGTTGATATAATGCTGATTAAAATAATATGAGGTTGCACGAATTGCTTGAAATATAAATGAAACCTTTTAAATGTTTGAGAACGGAGACATTTAAAACGTTTTATTTTAAAATCATCTGGATTTGGAAGAATGGCGACGAGAGATGTTTACTCTTCTGATAAATGACTACTACTACATTTAAGAATGTTTATTAATAGTAGCATAATGCTTATTCTTTTATTAAACCTGTATCTACGTTATGTAAAAAGATATGTTGTACTATACGATCAAATTATTTTAAAAACAATAAAAATACTTTTTTCTCAAATACCTCTCATTATTGCCACTTTAGTACAATAGCACAACCTTACGTTTCCTGGCTGTACACGTAACCACTATTACTTCAGGGCAGGGGTAATATAAGATTCAAACTGATACATACATTGCACGCAATATACCTAGGGTAACCATAGTTTCAATGAGTCAATTTGGGGCCAGGCCAAAAATTCACGGATATTTTTGGAGGATAGAAATTTTTTTGGGACTGTTTTGTATCAAACCGATACGTATAGTTCATCATATGAAAAATACTTGAAAATACTTATCTAATACCCTGCCTGTCAGAAATTGTAATGCTAAAATAATAACTCGGAAATTTTCATATTCTTACTTAATTGTACTAATTTGTTAACCGTATTTTTTTTTTGGAGCAAGCAAAGAAAACTGAATACATACAGCCTTCGCACAGTTTGTTGGCTGTAGTGTTTTAAGAAAGGGAAAGATTATGTTTAATTTTTGTTAATATGCCTCAAAAATGCTTTTTCCACTTGAAAGCTGTGGGCATCAAGTGGTAAAATGATGCTACTTCCATTTCCACTTTCGGTACTGACGAATGGGGCTGATTAAACTAGTAAATCGGTTTCAAAGGCAAACTTTTTATTTTCGCCCTTTAAAGTTGCTTTTTCTCACTTTGAAAATGTATTCGTTATTATTTTCAAACATCATAAAAAATGTGGATGGTTAAAGTAGCCACGTTTCCGCTTTTGAAAATAGCAGGAAAGGTGGCATAGTGGTTAGGCACTGAATTCGTACGCCGAAGCTCGCAAGATCAAGCCTGCCATAAGTCTGGATTTTCAAGATGCAGAACATCGTCAGCTCCTATGTCGTATGAGTATGCGGCATGGAAAAGATCCCTTGAGCATATGTTTGGATACTCCAGGCTAAATTAAACTCCTAGTGCAGTTTCGCATCGCTTAGAGCTCAGGTGCCTCCATCTAGGGGGAAACTGAGCGTCAAAATTCTCAAAGTGGTAATGGCATCCGCCGATAGTGGTGATACTTGAAAGAATGAATGCCGGTTTCCGGGGAATGCCCCAGGTCTGCAAAGGTTAGTACCATACGCAGCTCCCATTAGAAAGAAAGGAAGAAGCTTTTAAATTTAAGGGGAGAAAAATTCTTTGAAAAAAGGAGAAAACGAAAAATGTGTAAGCATAAGAACAAAAAGTAAAGATTGGCATTTTAAACCCTTTTTTGGTGAAAGGTGAAATAGTTATTCTGATTCATCAAAGTTAACATTCACGGACGGATTTTCAGTGGATGTCATGAGAAAGGAAGGTGAGGAAAGACCCCCGGCCTTAGGGGATACATTTTCAATCTTGATTTTACTCGAGGTAAAAACGCGAAACGCTAAAGGAAGGTTTCGGATTCTTCAACTAAATCGCAAAAAAGCCAGGTGACAGCCGAATTGCGTCGCAAAGTGCTTTCCGAACTTGAAAAATAATTCTCCGAAGATTTCCAGAATCGCAAGAAATCTTTCTTAAAATGGGGTGCATTTGGAGATCTTCAATGATTGAAGTAACGTACGAAAGAGAAAAAAAGATTAAATTCATTTCACATCGAAACGTCTTACATTTTTTTAGTTACAAAGTGCAAAATCTTGTTGGAGAATTGCAGATCTCTGTAATAATGAGATATATCTCTGTAATCAAAATTGTTTTGCGTAAAATATGTATTTTCATTGATAATTTATTCAAAATGATTATGGATGCATAAGGTTTTAAAAATCAATATTCTACACTGCAATGGTAATTAAAAGGAAACTGCAGATCAGAATGTTGACTCGTGTACAGCAAATGAATTGATCTTATGTTTAACAAAAAAAAAAGTGTTTAAATACTCACATCTAGCGCTTCTAATTATGGTGGATTAAATTAAAGAATGTAATTTTGCACTACTTTTCATACTCTAACTCCAGCCTCTTGCGACTTTCTGTACCCAATTGGGTACATTTTAAAATACTGTTTATTAACTACTGTTTGTGCAATTTGAAAGCTGAAACACCCAAATGTTTTTGAAATAAGTCAACAGATAGTTTACTTCGTTTTAAACATGTAAAACATGAAAATTGGGGATTTATTATTATTTAAACTAATTATTAATTAAAGTTTAAAAAAAATTAGTTATTTTGTTTTGTAATCATTTTTTAAATCAGAAAACCAAAAATTTGCATCAAAATTGTTTGTGCTTAGTTTTGGGGTCTGAAGAGGCTAGATAAGCATCCATATCAAACTAATTACACTTTTTTAATTAATATTTAGGTAATATCACAGATTATTTTACAATATGTTCTAACATATCTTGTATGCGGCACTTAATGTGATAATAATTAAATTGTAAATATTAGTTAAAGTTTTAATGAGGAACTAAAATCATCTCCAAACGGAATAATGCAAATGGAATACACATTGAACAAATTCTATCACTTTATAAAGTTATTCTGTTAATTTCTCCTTCTCACCTGGTGATAAAAGATTGAACTACTATTTTCTTATTTAATATTTCTTTTCCGCATTGTACATAAAGGTAATTTACAAGTTTAAATGGCATACTTCTATTAGAGCTAGCTGTACATAAGCCTAAATAGGGAAACTTTAATTTCTGGACTCGTATCTCATTTTAAGAATAAAAACTAATAGCACATCTAAATAAGCAATTAAGTCAATTTAATTTAAATTTAACTGAATCAGTCAAAGAAAACAGCCCTGTGGCACTAACAGTCCCTTCAAAACACCAAATAGATAAATGCAGTTTGGGCAATCATCTTTCATTTTGAAGGGATTTATCAGCACCTTTAAAATGTTGTCCCAAAAGTAATTAGACTCCTTAAAACTTCAGAGCAGAAGAATCCATCAGTGGATTCTGAACGACTCATTCTTCCAAAAGGATGGAATCTTAAGTGGATGTAAGGAGACCATTTCCCATTACTCCCTTCAAAGATTTTAATTTTCCTCGGGGCTCTCTCAAATCAAGACCAGAGCGTAGGAGATGGCATTTTGCGAGAGAAGATTGAAAGGCAAAATGTCAAAAGTAAACTCGGTGAAATCCAGATGTAGGATTCTAAACATAGGGCATTGCATTCCTCTCTAACTTTTAACGACTTCAGCCCCTTTTCAAGCACTCAGTTGTATTATTGCCGATACGTATAATGAAGAATTTATATATATACACAGTGTGTCAATGAATTTTTAAGACTAGGTTTATAAAACAAATTAAAAATAGTAATTATATTTATTTAAGTATTTTTTTTTCAAAATAAGCTCCTTCGACTTCAATACGTGTTACGGCGGTTTAACAACGATTCGAATGCCTGTTCCAGCTCACATTGTGGGACTGCCTCCAGAGCTCGCGTCGAAGCTGTTTGCATACTGCCAATGTCATCAAAGCAAAACAAAACAGTAAACAAATGAGCTTCGGTTTTGGCCGAGGATCAGCTGATAGTTAAGAAGTTTCGCGAATGCTCGATAACACAGATAGCGCCACTGTAACTTTAGTTTCAGCTGTAGTCTTAAAAATTCTTTGACACACTGTATACAAACAGCTTCGACGCGAGCTTTGGAGGCAGTCTCACACCGTCAGCTAGAACAGGCATTTGAATCGTTGTTAAACTACTGTAACAAATGTATTGAAGCCGAAAGAGCTTATCTCGAATAAAAATACTTAAAAAATTTCTAGACAGAGTGTCAATGAATCTTTAAGCCTAGGTTTATGAAACAAAATAAAAACTATTAATTATATTTATTTAAGTCTTTTTATTCAAAATAAGCTCCTTCGACTTCAATACATGTTTACAGCGGTTTAACAACGATTCGAATGCCTGCTCCAGCTCACATTGTGGAACTGCCTCCAGAGCTCGCGTCGAAGCTGTTTGCATACTGTCAATGTTATCAAAGTAAAACAAAACAGTAAACAAATGAACTGAGGTTTTGACCGAGGATCAGCTGATAGTTAAGGAGTTTCACGAATGCTCGATAACAGAGATAGCGCCACTGTAACTTTAGTTCCAGCTGTAGTCTTAAAAATTCTTTGATACACTGTATACAAACAGCTTCGACGCGAGCTTTGGAGGCAGTCTCACACCGTCAGCTAGAACAGGCATTTGAGTCGATGTTAAACCACGGTATTGAAGGTGAAGGAGATTATTTCGAATAAAAATACTTAAAAAATTGCTAGTTTTTATTTCATTTTATTTTACAAACCTAACCTTAAAAGTTATTGGACACACTGTGTATATCCTTTTTAAATATAAATACCTTAATTGTTCTACTTTTAAAAATTACACTGTTATTACTTTCCTTTAAAAAGCAACCGTCATCTTTTTAACAGAAAAAAAGCAATTTATATTTTAAAACATTATTATAACTCCATATAAGTAAAATAGCATATTATCTTTTCATAAATAAATAGTATTTTGTAAATAAAACAGTGGTATCTCCTCGAAGGAGATAGTTCTGTACTCCCTGTACCAGTTGAAATATTTGTTTTTTTACAATCAAGTCAACATAGTTGTTAAAAATCTCTCGAAGACTCATCGCATGCCTATTCCTTAGATGGATGCCTACTCTTATCGTAATCAGAAGTTAAGATTTTCATACCTCAAATATTAAGAAAACAGAAAGCTTCTCAATTAAATCAAACACGATGTATGGCAGACACACTAATTATATGTAAAAAAGTTGTATTTTTTGCTATGAACAGCAACGGTACTCAACCGCTCAAAACTCAAACGGAACTACTTTTCAAAATCTCTCGAACTATACAATTGGCACTGTTCCAATACAATAACTACATAAGGTTAAACAATGTGTATCAGAAGAGGGAAAAGGTAATTGTGTTAATACATAAACTACAATATTTTACATAGTTAAATAAAACAGAAGTAAACTATGAACTTTAATAGTAGATTTACCTGGCCGTTTTCAACCATTTCTAAACTTTCATTTTGCGCCAAGTTGCTAGTAATGATGATAAAACTTTCAGTCACATTGACTGGTACTACTTACCGTGTATTATAGTCTGTGTAATTAGAATAGGCGCATCAAGGTCACACAACTCAACCTTTTCCTCTTCTGGTCGTCATGGCTTCCGTACTAGAAACTTTTTCCCCACGTAGGTTTGGAAACATGATAAGCAAGTTTGTTGTTTTAGTTATAAAAAAAAAAAAAAGACGGCTTCAAATCAGATTCATTTCTCAATGGCATAATAGATCGCGTAAAATAAAGTATTCTAATACTTTGAACCAATCTAAATCTTATTCTAATATTTTGATGTATTTCAGAAAGCCATTGTATACCTTATATATTGTATTTTATATTTTGTTAAAATGTTAGCTAAACATTCCAGATTTAATTTATAAGAAATTTAATTGCATTTACATAGTATCAAAATAAATAAACGGAAAAGAAATTATTTATTGTTAATTTTTCTCAATTATTCTAATAAAATGAATCGAAGGTGTAGTAACGCAATTGCCTTAACTGCAGTGCAAAACAAAAACTGTGGCGTTGTTGTCTTTTTCAGAGTTTCCATGGTTACAAAGCAGCAAACGCGACCTTGACGCGCCTATTCTAATTACACAGACTATAGGAAAAGCGAATGCAATTGAAATTTACTTCGAAATTGGAATCTTTGAAACAGTCAAAATGACTGGCCTGGTAAATCTACTGTTGAAGCAGTGATTCTCGTCCTCCCACCCTCAGGCTGCATGCGGCCTGTGAAGATTTTTTTAAAGTGATTCGAGACAGATAACATTGGGCTTAGTATTAAGCACTCCAGTTATGGCAATCAATACTTGCACCCGAAATATTAAACCATTTTTAACTCATGCAAGTTTTAAGTAAAGCAATACTCGAGTTATTCGTTGAAATCTTAATGTTTTCCCGCTTTCCGATTTACTCATCTCTAATTCCAAAAACGAAAAAAAAAAGGGATGGGGGACTTTCAGAAATCTCAACTCACAAGTAACGCTCAAAAATGCTATTTACAACCCAAAAGAGAGGCTGAATAAATTGGTTTACACGTTTTTGGGAAGCATGATTATTCATGAAGTTAGTGGTAACTTATTCAACGCACACATGGAATTTAAAGCAGGTGACATGTCTTATGTTCCACTTCGAAAATAGTCGTCTGTCGTCTTCTGGGAAATGATTCCAATTGCCACTGTAAGAGGGGGAGTTGCAGAGGCATTTCCTGCAACTTTCCCCTAACTTTAGGGTCACGACTGAAGCGTGAAGAAGTGGGGGATGCCTTTCTAGGTTTCCATTGCAGTTTCTCAAAAGTTTGCGAATTATTTGGCGAGTTCTATAAATGTGGTACATAAAGTATTTTTAGATAACTATTTTCTGTGCAGTGAGATATTATTTATTTGTTGCAACAACGTCATATCTGGATCGTCATAATTTTTGACTAAATATTTCAGAAATAATTGCGATGATGAGTGCAATTGTCCCTGTAGTATATTATACCGAAAATCACATTATTCACGTATAGAAAATCATGCTTTTTGAGTTAATACCGAGGGGAAAATTGCAATATTCTTGTAGTATATTAACCCCAACATCACCAGAATCCCAGAATTTCTGGAAAGTTACGATTTTTGAGTTTATACTACAGAAATAATTGCTATAATGACTGCAATTTTCTGAGTAGTACACGAACCCAACAATCGTGATTAACGCTATGTCTGGAAAATCATGATTTCCCAGTTAAGGCAACAGGAATAATTGCAGTAAGGATTGTAATTGTTCCTGTAGTAAATTTTTCCAAAAATCAATAATTTAGGTCTTATATGGAAAATCATGCTTTTTGAGTTAATACTAAAGGAATAATTGCAATATTCTTGCTGTATATTAACCCCAAAATCATCTGATTTCCCGCACTTTTTTAAATCCGCTTTTTTTGAGTTTATACTACATAAATAATTACAATGATGATTGCATTTGTCTGTGTAGTACAGGAATCCAAAAATTGTGATTGACGTTATGTCTGTAAAATCATAATTTCTGAGTAAATACAACAGGAATAATTGCAAAGCGTATTGCACTCGTCCCTGTAGTATATTAATCCAAAAATAACATGGTTTGGGCCTTATCTGGCAAATCATGCTTTTGAGTTATTACTACGGGCGTAATTGCCCAATATTACTGCAGTATATTAACCCCAAAATCAACTGATTTCCAGCATTTCTGGAAATAGACGATTTTTGAGTTTATACTACAGAAATAATTACAATGATGATTGGAATTATCCGTGTAGCATTAACGCAAAAATCATGAGTTTCTAGTTACAATGATAGTGATGCAAATAAGCGATACGGTTACACAAAATGTACTAGTCATTGTATACGTAAAATGTATAACACGCAAAAGACATTTCATTTTTTCAGTTTCTATAATAAGCGAAGAACGGCAGACTTACTTCAAAATTTCGAGGGTATATACAACGCAAATCATTGGGCACTCCAAAGAAATAATTTCACTTTTAATTCTAGAACACAACTGTTCAAATTTTTTTATATTGGCGATTATTATTATATGTTCGCGTTATATAAATGTACAGATAACATTTTAATAACTTTAAAATATCTTTTTTCTTAAATAAGCGTGTGTTAAAAAATTAAAATACTAAAAAAAATCACAGACACGATAACTTCTTACTATTCCATTGGAATTTCAGTTTTTAAAATATTTACATACTTATCCTACATAAGAAATTTTCAAAAAGTTTACCTAGTACACCCAAATCAAAATATGTATTTTTCAAAAGAGTTATGCATCACTTTATCTTGAAAACTTTCTTTCAATATTTTCTCATTTAAAAAGAAATATGTTTGTTGAAACATCATGTAAATAATTAATTCAGAAGTACTACAAGTATATCCAACCATTATTTATTCAAAGAATATTTTCTTTACATTTCTACCGGAGACACTAAACTTTATTTTATTCAACCAAGTATCTGCCCCATCAAACCATTGTTGTACAAATTCACATGAATCAAAACTTCTCAAAGTAAATCTGCCCATTTATTAGTCTTCAGGATTTAATTTTAAGGGAAATCAAGTAATTTTAAATGACAAATGTAATAAAAAAAAGAATATATTACTTTCAATCAAAATGAATGCATTATGAACAGCATTGCAAAAGAGCATGGTATATAAATATCAAATATTGGATATTTACGATATATATCAATGATATGTATCACACATGCTTTCGTGCAAAATATTTTAAAATTTATGCTGATTAAAATGTGTGATATACAAACCAGAATATTATGAGTTAATTTCTAATTGAAAATGAGTTAATTACTAATTAAATATCATTTAATCAGTACAAATTTGCTTACATTTATAAAAAATTAATATATCAAGTTTTTTGTAATAATTATCACCTAAAACAAAAATTAGATTCATATAAAATGGTTCATTACCCAGTTTAGTTGTTTGTGGTGCATTTTATTTAACATTTACATTTTATGTAATTTGCTGTATATTTGTTAATCATAATGAGAAAATATCAATTATGCCAATGTTTCTATTGCGTTTGATTGGTGTCATGCTTAATATCAGAAAATGGACATAGAAAATTATTTTACACTATCAAGTTTAGTGCGTGGTGAGTAGAGTAAGTCAAGTACAACTTAAAACAGAGAACTATCATTATGGATTTTCTAATTCTCACTCTGTTTACTGTTTTGCTCATCACTATAAATCTAGCTCCATTATACTTATCCTTACATAATCATATTTTCTCACTATTTCACTAACTTACAAGTGAATCAATGGGGTAATCTAGGACGTTATAATGGTTGACTTTAACACGTTGAGGACGACGTGTACCACCGGTGGCTCACATGCGACTAGTTTATCTTGCGCAGTGTACCACTGGTAGCTCACACACGAATGGTTCATATGGCGGCGTGTAACACTGGTGGCTCACACACGAATGGTTCATATGGCGGCGTGTACCACTGGTGGCTCACACACGAATGGTTCATATGGCGGCGTGTACCACTGGTGGCTCACACACGAATGGCTCATATGGCGGCGTGTACCACTGGTGTCTTATATCAGCTATAGTCTTATAACACAGTTTAATAGCTGAAAAATCTTCATGTGCTTAAAAATAACTTTTCTACAGAAAAAATAAAAGGTTTATTTGAACAGATAGAAAAAATTTGCGCCATCCTCAGCATGTTAATAAGTATAAAACATAAAAAATGTTGAAGTTACACGGTTTTATTTAATCGCGTTGTAGAGACCGCTGCGTCGCAGTGTCTTTTTTCCAAATGATTTGTTTAAGATTCAAAACATCGTTGCATTATTCAAACGTTCCAAACAATGCTATCGTTGCCATTCGACAAATAACAATTCTGGTAGTTTCCTCAGAGCCAAAATTATTAATTTTTTCCCCTAATTAAAGTTAAAATAAATTATAAAATGGATGGAATATTGTATTGTCATCGAAGATAAGCTTGAGTGCAAAGTTTGAAGATAACTTATGCAGTAATAGTGGTCAGAAATAGTGTAACAAACTTCCGTGACAAACCAAGTTAAATAAACCCGTCTAAAAAGTACAAACTTGTAGTTGGATATATATATATATATATATATATATATTACTTATTTTTACAGTTTAGTAATATTTGCTTATGATCGCTGCTTTTATTAATATATGCATACGGTTATTGCTTAAATAACACTTTCTGCTTTCTAATTGGCTCTCGCTTGGTCCTTTAACGACACAATGCTGTCTCTAGTCAGCATGCCTTGCGTTATTAATTATCACAATCCTCTATTTTGATAGAGGATTGTGATACATGACTATAGGTGTGATACATGACTATTTTGAGATACATGACTTATAGGTGAATATATACACTTCCCTCACTTTTCTGTTTCTGAAAAATCTTAGTGTAAAATAAGGGTAGGAAAATATGTCTTTATTTTAAACATATTTTATCAAAAACTATCGGTTGCACCTTTTTATATTCTTAGGTTATAAGAATGAATTGAAACCTCAATATTTAAAACCTCGTGTTAATATTTCATACACAATTCCAAAACGAAAGTTTTACACATTCTTAGAAACTTAACACGGAAGGAACAACTCATACCTCTAACTAAACCTTGAACTGAGAAAAGAGACCCGAAGAAAGTTCAGAAAAGAGACATGAGAAATGTTCACCCACATTTACTAAACTTCGAAAGAACAGTTGAAGCGTGAAGGAGTAAAATGCCATTCGCGAAAGTTCCCAGTTTTAGGAAAACGGTTTAAACTGCGGAGTGTTTCAGAAATGGGCAGCAGATACATTTTCTTCCCTGAAATATAGTTCAAAACTTTGAAATGTTTCGTAAAGTACTTTGAAATGACAAGACAGAAAATTATCTATGTGTACACAGATAAATATTTTCCTAACTTTGTTTTAATTTTGAAGCAATCGCTGGATTTTTAACTAGTACTACCACAAGTAGTAGATATTATATTCGCCTGTGCTTACCAAACCTTGCAGAGCAACGTTCAACAATGAATAACAAGAAGTACCGTGTAGAACTATACGAGCTTACTTTTCGTACACACCAACTTTTAATTTACAATCTAGCTATCTCTCTCTCTCTCTCTTTCTCATTTAGCTTTAGTTCTTAAAATATACCTTTTACAACGGTTAATATGCAGTAAAACCTGTAAAGTTGACAACCTTTGTAAGTTGACCACTTGTCTAAGTTGATCATTTTTGGCAGGAACGGAATCCGCCCTTAACACTCTATAAGTTGACCACCTGTCTAAGTTGACCTCTAAAGTGCTGCACTGCAAGTGGTCAACTTAAACAGGTTTTACTGTATATTCATTCACTCATCCATTTCTTCAATTATTCATTCATTCATTCATTTACTCATTCGTGTATTTAGTCATACATTTGTTTATTCACTCACTCATTCATTCAAAGATATCATTGAAATCCCGATCAAAAAATTTCCTACGAAAATAGGCTCGTTTCGGTTTGCTCGAACTTCGCATCTGTACATGTTTTACCGCCCTTAGGATCCTTCCGATAAAGTTTCTTTCAAGCAACTCCGATAGTTAGAACAGGATTTATATAGGATGGAAATTTCCTCACAGGCGCTGATGTCAAACTTTTCTGAACTGTTCAAAATTGTTCAAATCAAAAAAATATTTCACGCCGAGAGCTCCTTCTAATACGCATATTCATAGGAACTGGTCCCTTATGCCCAGTATTAACATAATTTGATTCATTTTAATTTGTTAATTCATTTTTCATAATGTTAAGGATTTTTTTTTTTTTTACTTTTGTGGGGAAAGTATTCTAAAAAGGGGTTTACGACGTGAAAAGGTTTGAATATCAGTGGTACTACTATTACACGAAAAGGAAATATAATGCTTAACAAAATAAACATCTTAATCTGACAAATATAACGAATACTATTATTTTATACAAAACAATGAAATGAAAATAAAAATAAAATGAAAGCTGCTGTTGGCTGAGTATCAGTATCCATTGCTAAGTGAAACAAGGTTTTTGAAAAATAAATTACACAAAATACTTTTTTTTCGTAAAAGTACATTTTTAACTAGTCATTCAATAAAGACTATTAAATGATATAAATAAGTAATGATTTTGTATTACATTAATATTTTTTGTTAACTATATTTTTTGTTATCTAATTTGTGTCAACACATTTGAGAGGCATTTTTTAAAGTTTCGTTTTGAAAATAAATATTTCGAAATAGATACAAACGGTTGACCCGATGCTGAGCAAACAAATTAATATACCACTGAAACTAATTAATTTTAATGCAAAGCATTTTGAAAGAAATTTGTTCTTGGAAATATCCACAAAATCCGCTCGCAAAAGTAGAAGATCTTCCTCTGTAAACAGAAAATCCTCAGCTATTTCTACGCCACAGTTTCTTCGACATCACTTTACTCAAACAGATGTTGCAGGCAAAGCCAGTCAAGTGGAATTCTTCCCTTGTGTTCTTTTTCAGATCTCAATGCTTAAAAAAATCCTTTCTACTTTAGTTGCACTACATTTGAAGATATTAGTAACCATTTTCTTTTCAAGTTTCTCTGTATTAACGTTTTGCTGTTCATTTGTTAGCGCACATTTCGGAAAGACCTAATTATTTTTCGATTAGTAACGCGTGGAAGCACAACCTTTTAATTAAGAAAATTTGATTGGAGATGAAATTACAACGATAAAAATAGATTAATGCCGCTGAATAATCCTGTTTGTTCCCAGCGATGGGCATCTTTAGTAGAAAAAATTGCTCTATGAAAGGAAATTACTAAAATTAACACAATAATTTTACAACGGCATAAAAAAGGGTTAATTATTGAAAATTTTTAGGCGAATTTTTGGTTTGATAAATTAATATTTATGACTACTTCAAGAATTTTGCCTCTGCAATTTATAGGAGGAAAAACATTGCACTTTTAAAGCTTTTTTTTCCCTGTGGTGCAGGTCATTGTGATGCCGTATCTACACCACTTTATACTGCAACCCATTGTAGAGGTACCGGTGAGATTCGAACTTGCGATCTTCGATTTCGTAGTCCAGGTTAAAGTGGTGTAATCATGGCACCACACTGCCCATAAGTAGAATTTAATCAGGAGATTGTACTTTAAGTTTACAAAACAGTAAAGTTATGTTATAATTTTTCTTTCCGTTTTGGAACAATGTGTCCATCTTTCATTGCTTTGATATGTGACCAACAATGTTCGAACGGTGTAGTTTTATCAGGGATTCAACATAAGGTTTTCCATAAATAATATTGATGCATCATTGGAAACTGGATGTTTGTTAAGAATTCAATACGAGTTAAAAGTGTGCATTGTAGTTGTTACGAAAGTTTTTTAATTGAATACGTGCATGATTCCCTAGAGAAGAATTTTGATGGCATATTAAAACTTTTTCTACAAGGCTGCAGCAATCGGAAACTTGCTGTGCTGAATACAAGTCTATGCCTACACTTTAAACCAACATTGACTTATTGACCTCAGGTGGTTCTATGTCATTCATTTACCTAAATATAGTGTTTTGCAGTCAGAAATTGCTGTCGAAGTTAAAATTCTTTCAAAAACTTCAATTATTACGAAAATTTAACCATCTTCTGAACTTTAACTTTAGATATTAGGCCATATTTTAAAACACTTTTCCACAGAACCAGTTTTCACACTTTTCGCAGTACATCTGTTAACTGGTCACCTTGTTCTTGCGATTTGACGTCCTTGGACATGAAGTCCATTGCCTACGCTGATAAACCAGGAACAATGCAGCACAAGGAAGTCAAGATTCGGCGCATTATTGCCGTCATTCAGCCAGATCTACTGAGCAAAGTGTGTGAAAACTGGTCCAGATTTCTAGGTTACGTCAATTACGTGCTAGCCGTGGTGGTCAAATGCCTGACATCATATTCAAACATTAATGCCATAAAACTTTCCTTCAAAAAAACAAATTACATGAATATTGAAGACATTTGTTTTGTGTTTTGTTTCCACTTTAAGTTCTCCGCCTCTAAAGAAAAACCCTATATATATATATATATATAACTAAAGTGTATAACCAAATTAGAGTTCCCTTAAAAATCCATAATGATGAATGCGTTTAAATATTTATTACTCTACTCTAAAAGTTTCTACAATTAAGAAAATAAGGACATTTTATGACAATTATTGCTAAATTTTATAACAAATTGCAGTTAGGAATTTCTTGCTCATCCGATACATTAGATTCTAAGAATGTCTTTTGTGGCTGCCTGCATAAAATAAATTAAAAACATTAATTAACCTGAATAGTGACAACAAGTGATATTCAAATCACGTCACATTTCACAATCCACGAACATATTCATTAAAAAATCACTTTAAAATTATGGACCCTCTGTCATTGTAAAAATTCAACTGCGTGCTTACAAAGTTCCAGACACACAAAAAAAGAAATTTTGTTTGAATGATCACAAAAGCTATTATTTTGCAGTTTATCTTTCAAAATATTTTACTTAGAAGAAAGTACTTGAGGCAAATATTTGCGTAATGGGTGGAGATAGCCTGCCGAGACGTCCGTCTTTGTCGACTTTCCCGCCGTTAGAAAAACAACGCCATACTAGATAATAACAAACAAAAGTCGTTATTCTTTAATGCGAAGAAATATGTATGGATGGTCGTTCCCACTGGAAACTAAAAACAACTGTCTTGTCCTTAGTTTTCTTACCTTCTCCGATTAGGTTGGGGATGTGATTTGCATTTGAACACAACCTCTTTAAGAGATAATATTGTGTAGCACACAAGATGAATTATTGTTAGGGGTCATTCATAAATGATGTCACGTTTCGAGGGTGGAGGAGGTGGTCGAGAAATTGTGAGGGTTCTTGACAAGGGGAGGGAGACGGTAACAAGAAGTGTGCCATTAGACATTTTGGTTTCTATAAAAATATTTAAATTCACGAAATTAAATTTGTTTTTAGAGTTTTTTGATTTTCATAATTGAATCTTTTATTACAAAAGGGTAACATCTCCGTTTTAAACAAGAAGTTCCGTCTAGAACTATACGAGCCTACTTTCCCGTATACACCAAATTCAAATTTATAATCTAGCTATCTCTTTCTCTCTCTTTCTTATTTATCTTTAGTTCTAATTATTGAAAATATACCTTTTTCAACGGATAATACATATTCATTCACTCACTCATTCATTCTTTCATTTATTCAGCCATGCATTTATTCATTCATTCGTTACCTCATTCAAGTGTTTATTCATTCATTTACGCATTCATGTATTTATTCACTCATTTATTTATATTTTCATTTATTCAATAATTTATTAATTCATTCTTTTCCTCATTCATTTATTCATTGATTTATTCTTTCACTCTTTCATTTATTCATTCATTCATTATTTCACTCATTGAGTCACTGAGAAATATCCTTGAAAATCCCGATCAAACAATTTCATAGCAAAATAGGCTCGTAAGTTCTGGATAAACTTTCTATTTCTACATGTTCTACGTTATAAGAGCTTTCCGATAAAGTTTGTTCCAAGCAAATCGGTCCGTTAGATCAGGATTTATATAGGGTTGAAATTTCCCCGTAAGCTCTGTGTTAATTTTTTGAACTGTTCAAAAATGAACAAAAACTGTTCAAATCAATATTTCACGCCGAGAAGTCCTTTCAATAAGCTTGCAATAGGAACTTGGCTCTTGTGCCCAGAGTTTACAGAATTTGCTTCAATTTTGTCCATAGGCGCTAATGTTAAAATTTTTTGAACTGTTCAAATCAAGAAGTAAAATATTTAAATGAGATGTCCTCGCCGAGATCTTACGAATGCAAAAAGAATTTTTCGAATCGGACAATTCGTTCAAAAGTTATTAGGGGGGGACAGACCGACAGACCGACAGACAGACAGACCGACAGACCGACTGACACTTTTTCCCCATCTCAATACCCTACTTTCAAATTTTTTATTTTTCAATCTTTATTTAATTACTTCACTTATTTTTGACTTTTCTTGATTTTTAACGATATTTTCACGATATATTAAGCCTTCTTTCATGCTTTATTATTATTTTTTTTTTAGTTTTACGGGAAAGTAGGCTAAAAAGAAAGAGCTCTCAGTATTAATTTATTAATTTTTATGGTATAATTAATCAAAAACCGATTTAAATTACCAATATTAAAATTGCTATTGCCATTCTTTCATAAAACATTTTTTTCTATCTCCTGAAAAAAAAATTGTTTTTAAGAGTTTGTGGCGGCCGAGCGAACTAAAGTAAAGAGAGGTTTTAAGAAAATGATTATTATTGTATTAGGAAGTGAAGAGAAGAATTGAGAAAATGGTTTGGATCAGTTGATGGAACAAAATTACCGTTGCAGTTTGAGAAAGAGAAATAAAAGGATGTATACCCTTTAACTTTTTACCTTTTCGAAATAACCGATTCAATTTGATTTTAAAGTTTCATTGATCATTTTGTATCGTCAACACCGATGCTGAATAAGGTTTAAATTTACTTCTTGTTAGAAGTTCAAAGGGAAATTTTACTAGGAATTTACATTTTAAAAGGTAGAATTGCGTGAGTCATTTTTTTCAGAATTCGAACAATTAATATATTTTACTGTCCTATACTAATTATCGTTTGTGTTGTAAACCTTACTTATTGTACAGCATATTGTATTTAAGGCAATGACGAGAAATTTTTATCAAAAGGAGCAATTAACTAATGATCAATGGCGTGAATTTTTTAAAACTTAAAAGAATTGTATTTTGAGTACGTAAGTGTTTCAATCACTTCTAAAATTTGACACATAGGGTGTTATATCAATTTGAAACTGTTGCAGATAGATTTTCGCAGATATATGCATAATTTTATTACGTTTCTATTACTTTTTTTGTCGTGTGCTAATGAATATGAATTATTAACAAGAAGTTCCGTCTAGAACTATACGAGCCTACTTTCCCGTATACACCAGCTTCAAATTTATAATCTAGCTATCTCTCTCTTTTTCTCGTTTAGCTTTAGTTCTTAATTGCTTCAAATATGCCTTTTTCAACGGTTAATACAGATTCGTTCAATCATTCATTTATTCAGTCATTCATGTATTTATTCACTCATTTATTCATTCATTATTTTGTTTATTCATTTAATCTTTCATTAATTCAAAAATGTTCTTGAAAATCCCGATAAAAAAAATTTCATAAGAAAATAGACTCGTTAGTTCTTCATGAACTTTTTATCTGTACAATGTTCTACGTCATAAGAGCTTTCCGATAAAGTTTGTTCCAAGCAATTCGGCCCGTTAGATCAGGATTTATATAGGATTGAAATTTCCCCGTAGGCACTATGTTAATTTTTTTTTTTTTTTTTTTGAACTGTTCAAAAATGTAAAAAAAATTGTTCAAATCAATATTTCACGGCAAGAACTTCTTCCAGTGAGCTTGTGCATTGGAACTTGGATCTTGTACCCAGAGTTTACATCATTTGCTTCATTTTCGCTCATAGGTGCTAATGTTAAAATTTTTTGAACTGTTCAAAATTGAACAAAAAATTGTTCAAATCAAAAAGTAAAATATAGAAATGAGATGTCCTCGCCGAGATCTTTCGAATGCAAAAAGAATTTTTCCAATCGGACAATTCGTTCAAAAGTTATTAGGGGGGGGGGGGGACAGACCGACAGACACACTTTTTCCCCATCTCAAAACCCTACTCTCAAATTTTTTATTTTTCAATCTTTATTTAATTACTTAATTTATTTTTGACTTTTCTTGATTTCTAACGATATTTTCACGATACATTACGCCTTCTTTCATGCTTTATTATTATTTCTTTTACTTTTACGGGAAAGTAGGCTAATAAACAGGTCTAACATGAAAACACGTCTTTAATATATGAACCTACTTTTCATAATTAAACAATTCATAGCTTTAATATCAATTATCCAATTAGGAAAACGACAGCTATTTTCTATTGATTTATTTTGTTGTTTCCTCTACAATATTTTGAGTGATATAATAATACTGGGCTTGTATCTCGGCTCGAACTATCTAATTTAAAATAGTTCCTTATTGTACAATTACTTAGAGTACATAATACAAAAACTAATTTATGATGTTTTGGACAAAAGGGACTATAATGACTTTCGCAAACACCACATTTTTTCAATGGACGAACACAGTACATTCAAAATGTAATAAACATTGACATCGAACACAATCATCGTACTTCCTCCCTCGTTTAATATCATTGACTCCATGCCAAGGATCTGCTTCCGCGCTGCCGCGTCACAGCGTGAGTGTCAATAGCAGTCCGCGCAAAGTATATAGTTCAGTAAGTTCAAAGTATAGTTCAGCAAGTTAATTGGAGTTAATTGGGAAATGTCCTATATATATTTATTTATTTAGGTTCAAAAAAATTCTACCATAAAAAAAATAATAAAATTTGAAAATAAAAATGAAACAAACTAAACAAAGTGAAAAGGAAAACTTTGATCGTTTCCAACTATGTTTTAATATAACTCCTATCAGTTGTTTTTCCCAAGTCAATGCTTTCAAAAAATTTTAAAAATATATACCACAAGTAATTAAAAAGAGGGAAACCTTTTTGATGTAAAGTTTAAACAGTGTCACTAAATTACTTCATCGAACTTCAAAAAGATGGTCTGTCATATAATAAAGTGATTTTCTTATTTATGTTTCCAGCCCCTCTCCTCCCCTGAAAGCGTCAATTCATAGAAAAGTTCCAGCTTCGGAGGAACATCTTCATATCTCCCACACAAACAAACAAAAACAACTAAACCTAACAAATACAATCCCGCCCTAAACATGTCGCTCCAAAAATCGGGATTTCCGTTCGCACAGTTCTGTTTGCAAGATATGTTCTACACCCCCTCCCCTCCCTCCAGCTCTTGCCCCTTACTGTATTTGCTTTTTCGATCTGGTGAGATTTTTTTTTGTTCCATTCCTCCCCATCTGTTTCATTCTTTTCATTCTGAAGAATGAGAAGGACAATAGTGATAAAACGAATTTTGAGGACCGTGACGAAACTGATTCGAAATATGGAGGAAGAAGGGAAAGGGTATATATATATATATATATATGGGTATACATATATATTTGGAGTTCGATTTCGCTTGATACCGATATTGAATCGGAAAAATGAAGTGAGATTTTTAGAAAGGCATCAATGTAAAAGTTCCCTTTTGTATCTGGTTTCCAATATTTCTCGTGTGGATTTATTTGGGTGGAAATAAGTCTGTTTACGCTGATGTTCAGCAATAGATTCCAGTGTATTTCTCAGAGAAAGGTTCGATAGATTGGAAAGGTATCAACGGACTTTATCTTTATAGTCGCTAGAGGGAGCTATGCGCAAACTGTTTTTGGAAGTGAAAGGAAGACTGAAAAGAATATTTCTGAAGAATTTTACACATAAGTTCAATTACATTCAAAAATACACTTATTTCAAAATAGTGTCATTGAAAGTCTGGTTTATGGTAATTAATAACTATAGTGTCCCACATAAAAATTCTAAACCAATACTTTTAAAAGAAATATTTACAAATAATACAAAAAGAAATAATTTTTTACTAAAAGTAAAATATCTATGTTTCTTTTGAGGACGGAAGTCATTATAATCTTTTGTGGTTCTTCATTTTCTTAAATTCAGTTTTGGCATTGCTCTTTTTTTATAAAATAACTGTAATCTTCTACTGCAGTAAAAATTATAACTAGGTTATTTCTTTCTTATTTCTAAAATTGAGCAATAAGCTGTTTTCTTGCCAATGTAAAAAAGTAAAGCTTGCGATTTCATACCGAAAAACATTTGCACCATTTAAAACTCCCTTCTTGTTTAGGGGTCATATGGCCTATGAACAAAAACGGCATATATTTCTCAAGGAAAAAAAATCAATAATTTTTAATGTTTTGCAATTAGTGTCCTCAAAATATAGTAAACTATTTTGAGGAACACAATTTGAAACTTTTGTGCATCGTTATACAATACGTTTCGGAGACTAAACCCTGGTATAAACTTTGGGTTATGTCTTAGACTGCGAAACACATTGCATAACGTTGTACGAAAGTTTTCAATTGTGCTCCTCAAAATATTTTACTATATTTTGAGGGAAATATTTTCAAAACATTGAAAATGTATAAACCTCTCCTCAGCGCCCTCCCCCCCCCCCCAAAAGTTACGAGAACTTACGAGAACAATGGCCCCCTCCCAAATCGGCCAAACATTCGGCCAAGCGCTCCCCAATTTCAATGGCGCAGTCTGAGCAATGACCGCATCCCTTCTGGGGAGCACCCCTGCTAAAACTTTAACCACATTGCAGCAGGGATTGGTAAGTAAAATCGAGGCAGTTCACCGCTAGAGGGACTCATGAGCGATCATCGTTGTCACGTGATATCCGCTCTTTGTTTACTAAGATTTTCAATAGAGTTCTACTTGGAGTTCACTAGGCAACATTAGTTACCTTAAAACTAATTAGACTATTTGCACAGCTTTTTCTGATTATAACCCAGTATTTACATTTAATTTAATCATTATAAAAGAACTTTATTAATTATTACAATAGTTATAGTGTTGTATTTAATGTTAATTTTATGTAATGCAGAAGAACTTTATTTAGGCCTAGTTTTTAATTAGATTTGTCGAACTCTATGTAAAGTGACGCTACGGCTTCCTTTGTTTACATTGATTTCATCGGTACCACGTGACCAATGACGTTGCTTGAATTGCCTCCATTGGGTTTGATAAAAATGTGACGTTGTTTCTTGGAGAAATAGAAATTTTTCGAGGAAACTACCAGAAATGTATAAAAATGTACATATAATTAAATATTATTCCCTTTTTTAAAATTTAGTTTTTAGAGTTTGGTAAATTTTAAAAAATTATTAAATATTTTTTTTTCCGAATCTTCTTGTCGTCAGAAATTTTGGTAGAATGAAATTCAAACATAATCCAGACAAAAAAATATCCTGCAGAAAACTCGCTTTGAAATTCATCTCAGCCTATTTGCCTTTCATTTTGATGCACCGTCCGACTTAATCAAAAAGTGCATTATTTGCTTTCTTAATGGACTGTCAAGATTCAGCAGCGACATTTTTCGAAGCCAGTGTTTAAAAAATAAGCTTCAAGCTGATTTTCAGCGAACTGGAAAGATTTTTCTCTTTGTCAATAACAGAGGCCAAAATACTATCTCTTCAAACCTTTTTTACTTCCTCTCCTCCCTTTGCTTCTCTTTCTACCTTAAGGCAAGAAGAACACGAAACACATCTAGTTTTCATTCTTCCACCTCACGGAGCTTAAGAAGCGGGTTCGTTATTTTTGTCACCTCATGTCTTGTCCGAAAGAAATAGAAACGTAGATAGCTGTAAATGCTGCCTTCGTAACAAAAGATGGAGAATTCGTCACTTGAAAAAAAGTATCAATAGCTGAATATTATTAAATCAAAATTTATGGAATGCTTTTGTTGTAGGAAGAAAAAATTTGGAGCTTCTCCATTTTGAGTTTCATGAAGTGTGCGATGATATTATTCGAATTTATGTTTCTGTTTTTTTTAAAAGAGTGGAAACATAACAAACAAAAAACCTTAGCTATGTTTCTATAATGAAATCTCATAAAATATTTTAATATATATATATACAGTGTATCAAAGATTTTTTATAGGGTTTATAAAATAAAGTAAAAATTAGTAATTAGATTTTTAAAAGTATTTTTGTTCAAAATAAGCTCCTGCGTCTTCAATACATTTGTTACAGTGGTTTAACAATGATTCGAATGTCTGTTCCAGCTCGCATTATGGGACTGCCTCCAAAGCTCGCATCGAAGCATTTTTAAGACTACAGCTGGAACTAAGCTTACAATAGCGCTATCTGTGTTATCGAGCGTTCTTGAAACTCCTTAACTATCAGCTGTTCTAGTGGTAAAATCTCATTTCATTTCTTTTCTTTTTTTTTTTAACTTTTATAACATTGACACCATACAATCATTTTCGACGCGAGCTTTGGAGGCATTCCCACAATGTGAGCTGGAACAGACATTCGAGTTGTTATTAAACCATTGTAACAAATGTATTTAAGTCAAAAAAGCTTATTTTGAATAAAAATACTTAAAAAATATATTCTAATTAAAAAAAATTAACAGTATCAACAGTAAAACGTATTTGCATAAATAAAGTTTTTTCATTAAAAAAAACTAATCTGTTTATGCATAAGACAAAATATCTATTTATTCATATATAAGTAGTGTTTTTCACAACAAATTAGAAAATATATACACTAAAACCTGTAAAGTTGACTACCTTTGTAAGTTGGCCACCTGTCTAAGTTGACCACTTTTGTCAGAAACGGAATTATCCCTTCACCCTATCCCTCACCCTCTACAAGTTGACCACCTGTCTAAGTTGACCGCTAAAGTGCTGCACCGCATGTGGTCAACTTACACAGGTTTCGCTGTATGTATTTTTTAAAGTATTTTATAAACTTTCATTAGCAATATAGCTAAAGTTTTTTGTTTGTTATGTTTCTACTCTTTTCAAAAAAAAAAAAAGAAGAAACACAAAAACAAATCATATCATCGAACACACATGCACACTTCATTGAATAAAAATACCTTAGAAGAGTGGATCTCAATCTTTCTTTTTCGCGTACCACCATTTTTCTTGCAAACCATTTGCGTACCACTGCGAATATAGCATTATTATATACAACAGAATACTAATGCGACTAGGTAACATAAATTATGCAATTTTTGATAGTTAAGGCAGAGAAAAGCGTTTATTAAAATAAAGCTGTATATAAAGTAAAATATATGAAATATTTTTCATTTTGGGAAAAACTCCTCCGTGTTTCCCAGTCACTGCCCGAGCACTATCAGAACAGAAAGCTACGCAATGCTTCCCAGTCCAGTATATCTCTTCATTTTTTGGCCTGCACGCGTAACCCCTGAAAAGGCTTCGCGTACCACTAGTGGTACGCGTTCCACAGTTTGGGAAACGCTGCTTTTGAAAATATAATTACTAGTTTTTATTTTATTTTATTAACCTAGTCCTAAAAATTCTTTGACACTGTGCATAAATAAAAATGTGCAATATTTTATGATAAAATAAAAGGCAGATGAATTATATGTATCTGAAAAAAGAAATATTTTTTATTTCCTTATTTTTCACCTGCAAATCTTTTACTTACTGTTTTCATCATTCAGTTTATCATACCGATACTTAGGTGATAGATAGAGAAATGTATTGATAGATATATCTACAGATGGATAGATAGTTAATGAATAGGTACATAGATATATACAAACACACACAGAAAGGGAGATAAACACATTGATTGCTGCACGAAGGTCAATATACTGTTGTAAGGAAACGTTTTCTAATACTCGTCAAAACTGCTCAAATTTTCTTTTTTTTTTACTTTTTCTCTATGCATTATTTAACCACTAGACAACTTAGCTATCCTAAATTTAGTAATTGCTAATAATGTCATGGCCAGAAAAAGGCTTTGAATATTTAATTAGTAATTAGTCAAAAAAAAGGTGCATTTTATGTCATTTGCTTTAATCTTTAACTAGTTGCTAGATCGATAATATAGACCACATTATGTTGCTTCATATGGCGTCTAAATCAAAACAAAAAGTGTCTTTCTAAAAAATCAGCAAACACAAACATTTTAATAGATTATATTAACCATTAAATAAAAAAACTTAAATAAGCATTATATATAAACAGAGAAATAGTAATTGAAAACTTCTCCTGCTTTAAGATAGTTTCTATTGTTTTTTCGCCTACGAAAAAACATGCCCAGTCTATTGCCTCATCAACTCGCACTCTTCCTCAGTTTCAAAGCTAAAAACGCTTCTCTTTTTCTTCGAGATAGCGTGCTCTGGCTTTTAAAGCTAATAAAACTCTCGTTCAAATTCATTTGCGTCTGTTGTCGTCATTATCTTAAACGAGTTGTTGGATCGTTAATTTAATTAAAGGTAATTTTGAATAAAAATAATAAGAGCTGCGTCTTAAAAGAATCATTAAAATCTCATTTGTTGGCGAAGTCTCTTCTTTTGTAGTCTTTTCTTACTTTTATGGTCTTTCCTCCATTTGGTCAGTAGCCACTCAGGAAATTTTGTTCGGAAGTTTAAAAATATGCTTTGCGAAATCGTGTATTTTTCATTAAAAATGATTCTTTTTTAATGCTCAAGTTTTATTAATTGAAGAGATAGGTTCAGGGCCCGATTTACATTTTGAATCACTATAGGAACAAATCATGTTTGAGGGCCCTCACGCAACAAAACTTTTTTAAACATAACATTCAGTATGCGGTTGTAAAACTTGTCAGTCACACCAAAATTTGGGGCCCCCAAAGTGCAAAATGAGTTTGTTTTTAAATTACAAAATGTTTGAATGAAATCTGGTGGCCCCCAAAGTGCAAAATAGATTTTGTTTTCCAAATTTCAAATTGTCACACCGAAATGTGGGGACCCCCCAAAGTGAAAATTCCTTGTGGTTTTAAAATAATTTAAGAGTACAAATTTTTTGTGATGCAACAGAACAATAACTGTTTTTGAAAGATGATATTATTTTAATACTTTTCTAAAAAAAATTTAAATTACAAAATAATAATAATAATAACCAAAATTAGGCGTCTCCGTCAAAGTGAGGGCCCTAGGCCCGGGCCTCAGGGGCCTAATGGTATATAAGGACCTGGATGGATTTTGTGTGTTAAGCGATACTGATTTTAAATTTGTCTCAAAAAAGTACAGGGTCGTCGTAATTAAACTTCCCTGTTTACAGCATCATTCCACAGCTGAAACCGCTAAGAAAGAAATAAAAACTAAAAGCATGTCATGTGATTTGAACTTCGCGTTTGGCACTATTGACAAAATACAACATTGTAATTCTGCCTCCGATGAGCTTAATGGGTCATCCCCTTATTTTATATCCAAATTTGCAATCGCCGGTATTAAACAAAAAAATTAGTCACTGCTTCTTTTGGAAAACTAAATTCGTTATCGCCTTGTTAGAAGAACTAAGTGCACAATCGATTCTTGTGAGAGAATAAACTCTTCGTTAATTTATTTTTATAATAAAGTCTGTTACCGTATAATATTTGAGAACTAAATTCATAATTTCGCTTTAAAAAAAAAAGCTAAAGTCAGGGTTGTACTATCTTATGGTTTTAACCAATAGCGTATTATCTCTGCCTAAATCATTTCTAGAAAAATCGAAATGTGCCAGACAGCTTTAAAACCCCTTTTAACCCCTTGCCGTACCATTTAGCTCGAAAAAACTCAGGCGTAATCGGTAGTCGTCAAAACGCAGTAAACACACAGCACTGATGCTCGAGAAATGTCGCAATATGAGCCGAAATGTAAACACCAGTGATACCTTATGTGTAAGTTTGTTTTACGCATTACTTCTATTGAGGGTAGTAAACTTTAATCCTTTTCCTTTTACAGATAATATAAATTTATTATAAATTTATTATGAATTAACAATCATTAAGTTATTACGAACAGACAATATTTCAATGAAAATTTAAGCGTCTTCAATGTCGTCCTCAGGAATGTACTAATGCGATGCCTAAAAATAAATATAGAATTCTATAAACAGAAGTCCAATCATAAAAAATATTCACCTTAATTGAATTACTAATAAGAAAATACGTACAACTCTAAAAATCCTGTATGGTATGATACTTCCGCCCGATTATCCCTTCAGGAGTCTGACTCGTGATATTCATGTTTGTGTTAAAATATTCATCACGAGTCAGACTCATTAAGGCATGGCAAGGGGTTAAACACGTGATTTACTTCTCCGTGATCTGAGGGTGAAAGCAGATTTAGTTTAATGAGCAATACACCTTATTTACGAACATTTTTACTTATTTAAATATATCAACTATAATATTAACGAATACTAATAACCCTTACTAATATTAACGAATCATCAATTGATCGATTTCAACCAAGAAAAATACTAAAGAATTTGGTTGATAAAACACGGTTTAACAACTGATGCGCAGTCAAAAACAGGACGAGACGAACTTGCATCACACCTTGTTATACGTATTTATTCAGAAAAATAAAAAAACTAATACTTATTAGAAATTATCATTCCTCCAAACATTAGCTAATTAAATGCTTGCATCTCAACTTTAAAATTATGCATAATGTACTTTCTCAACTGTAACACTTTAACTGCCGCGCGTTTACAGTGAAACCTCCTGCAGGCCATGTATAGAATGTTTTTAAGTTTTGCATTCTACATAATTTTCTTAATAAACAATTTTCGTATTACTTTTATAACATTACTTTATACTAATGAATATTTGATTATAAGTTTAATTTATATCAATAAATATAGTTTATATTAATTAGTATTTAATAGTTTTGTTGCTTTCTCTCCGAAATATATTTCCAAACACATGCGAATGTTCTGCGCAAGTAGTCAAATAAGCGTCACCCCAATACTGGTGACGCGGCCCGATCAGACACTGTACTGTCACTCGTATACGGGTGATGCGGCAGTCAACGTGTTAAAAATATATATTGCATACCTTCTACTATTTTCTAACTACATCACTGGTTATCGTCATGTTTAAAGTAAAGTAAAGAAGAAAAAAAATTTCCAACAAACAAATTTTGTCGCATCATGTTTTAGGGGAAAAAAGCTTCTCATTTCCCCCTGCGAATCAAAACTTCTTATCGCCCTCTTTAAGAGACTAAATCCTTTGAGTAGGGAAACTAAATCGGTCATCACCACTTTTTGTAAACACATTTCGTAAACGCTTATCTATCGGATATTAAACCTGTCATCGCTTTCCGTTTTTCAAACTGACGAATCATTTCAGTAAGCGATCATCAAAGACTTAACTCGCAGTTTAGATTTTGAAATCGTTTGTTAGCAAAATAAAATTGCAATTCAAGATGGAAAACATCCAACTCAAACCAAATAAAGATGGGTGTTTCAACCCCTTAACGGTCGGGTAATTTTCAAGGAAACGGTCATAAAAGTGCCTATTTTTTTATCCCTGAAAATTATATAAAAATGTGTATGAATAATATACGTATTATTTTTAATTTTTATTTATTTACTTTTTTTATTTTGAAATTTTAACCCCTTCCCTCTCGTTCCCGTGAACATGACGGGCTGAGGTTTCACCTTCTATTTCTCGCCTTCTACTCCCGTGACAGGTTCGGGCTGGACTGTTTAAAATTTCTAAATAAAAACAAATCAAAAATTGAAAATGAATATATATATTGTTCATACACATATTTTTATATAATTTTCAGAGATAACAAATAGGCACTTTTATGACCGTTTGCTTGAAAATTACCCCACCGTTAAGGGGTTAAACACTCTAGCCCGGAAATATCACGGGGGCGAGAAATAGGAGGCGTAACCTCAGCCCGTCATTTTCACGGGGAATTGATTAATCAAGAAGCTTATTCTTTTGCTTTTAAATAGCTGTTTCTTGTAACCTCGAAACACGTGTCTGCAATTTTTGCAAATTTTGTGTGTAATTTTAAGTTTACTTTTAATTTTTCCTTTGTAGCACAAAGGTTTACATTTTATTTCACTCTGTTTAATATCTAATTTTCTGACAAAAATGAAAATTAATTATTTAATTCCTATAAAAAATTCTACTATAGAATACCACTGCATATTAAACTCCCCGTTCTACTCCATTTCTTCTATCTTTAAACACTCATTCGGACAAATCCTCTTTCTCTTGAGAGCGCCGCCCGAGTTTCACGGAACAAACCACTAGATGCCACTTTCGTTCGCCGCCCCGTTCGCCGCGCAGGCGCCCTTCCAAAACAACCCCTCGTGCTTCGCTCCCCGTTTCTCGCTCTTAAATTCGAATCGGATTCGAAGATGGGGCCACACGATATTCGGAAAGCGCCCCAGACGATGAGGCTTCTTCTTCGTCTCCTCCGCTGTCTCGGCATTATTCTTTTTTGACGAGATCGCCTGACATGCCTGTTATGCTAATATGCGGCTTGGAACGGATAAGTATTTGGAATTCGAACATCATTCCATTTCCATCAAGACTCATGGAAAAAGTGTCAGTGTGATATGCAGGATTTATGTGATACTGCGTCATTGATATTTATATAGAGATAAAAACTTCACAAATGAGCTTTTTGATTCATCTTGGATATTCAACACGGAATTGTGTGTCTTCTTGCGTAAGATATTAAAAACAAATCGTGACATTTATGTTCTGCATTGGAAATGTATCTGAGATAAAAATACTTTATCTAGCAAAACCTTGACAAAACGCTAATCAAAATTGTGCTTTAGTTTAACTTTGATATTTTTACTAAAATATACATTTTTATATTTCAAACACGCTCAACTTTTTGTTAAAGCAATCACTATTTCTACTCGATATTTGCGCGGTTTTAATGATACATAGTTTTCTTAAGAATTTTTGTAAATAACTTCTTGAAAATGGACTGAAATCGTCGACATTGTTATGCGCAACAACTGTTAGCGGAAAATTAACAACTATTCAGGGTGAAATTGCTTCGCATTTTTTCCGCATAGTTTTGCTAAAACGTTTCAAGCAATTCAATTAATGTGTCTCAAGAATTACAAAATATTTCTTTTTCTGACGTCAAATTAAACGCATGACCATCAAAAGAAACAGACCTTCATAATCAAGATTATTCTTTTGGATTTATTGTTTTACTAGACTTCTAAACACCAAAATAAACGTAACTATGCTTTGACACAAGAAGAAAAAAAAATAATCAAACTTGAGGAAATTATTACAATCGAATGTCATGGACTTTTTTTCGGAATTAATATTACAGCGCTAAAATTAACAACTATCCAATAATAATATTTCCAAATTATGTTTGCAAACTACGTAAAAATTTCACTGTGTGTTTATGTATAAATATTTACCCATACTACTTTTCAAACGTGTTTAGTGACATCTTCAATTTTTTACTGAACATTCGAATTATAGTACGTAAACAGTGATGATTGCCATCAAGCACAAATAAAATGAACAGAAAAAGGATTTTAGTGACTTCTTGTAAACAGGATTCCTTCACCTGTATCAATGGATTTGCTTTACTCCTAAAACTTATTTCACTATCTACTATGTCGCTTTCAGCTAACAGTAGTCAGGGTAAGTGAATTTACTTTTTATTGTTAATCTTTTTGAAGATGTGTGTGTGTGTGGCTTAGTGCGTTTCCCTATGTTAACTAGGAGAGGGGTTTTATTTATTTATTAATATACACATTTCGTGTTGCCAACCGTATTGAGTTAATAAATTTATGGAACGTGATTGTAAAAATTTGCCAACCGTATTGAGTTAGTAAATTTGTTGAAAATGATTGTAAAAATTCGTGTTGCCAACCGTATTGAGTTAATAAATTTGTGGAAAGTGAGTGTAAAAATTCGTGTTGCCAACCGTATTTAGTTAATAAATTTGTAGAAAGTGATTGTAAAAATTTGTATTGGCCAAACATATTGAGTTAATAAATTTGGAAAGTGATTGTAAAAATTTGTGTTGCTAACCGCATTGAGTTAATAAATTTGGAAAGTGATTGTAAAAATTTGTGTTGCTAACCGCATTGAGTTAATAAATTTGTGGAAAGTGATTGTTATACTTTAGAATCATTTAAATTATGACGGTTAAATACTTATTTTAAAAATAGGCTGAAGTTGCTCTCCAAAATCACAACTTTGATGATGAATGGAATGTTTAATTTGGAATTGTTGAGTTAATGGTTTTAAATCTTAAAACGATCTAAGTGGCTTTTTTACGTGCTTAGCTCAAAACTAACAATTCCCAAGTACTATTTCGTTATAGATATTTAATTACGTGAAAAAAATACGGTTCAGTATAAAAGTAAATTGTTAGGAAAAACATCTTTTTATCTATTTAATCACAAGTGTTTATTAACATAATGTTTTTTTAAAAGACGACGAACTTCAATATACTGTGGATGTTAGTTTCGATTCAGAATTACAAGGCTTAATTATAAATTGTAAGAAGGTGCATGACGGAATGATATTGAAATAATAAGTAACTTTTAAATTTAAGTATAGTATTTCAAAAAAAATATTTTTTTAATTAAAATTGTTCAGATAGTATCGACATGTACAGATCATCACGGTTTTGAAAAAAAAAAAACAAGAAGGAAAGAAAATAAAAACACAATAATAAAATGCAGATGTAATTTAAACAGAGCCACGAAGATTTGCAAATTAAATGATCGCAATTTATGAAATAAATACTATATTAAAATATTGCTTTATAACGTTACGATTGACTTTCTTGATAAGTAATGATTTGATTGTTAGCGAATTTCTAAACATATATATAAAAATCTAATGGTGGTGTCACAGGAACAAATGAAATCGTAACAACTAATAACATCATCCAATCAGAAGCGAAAATGCATTGTATAAATTCATTTTGTAGTTTTCTTGAGTGGTAACACGTTTGTTAAACTTTTCTTTTATTTGATTTTTTTCAATTACTTTTACAGTGAAATGGCTAGAGGGGCAATACTTATGGGAATAGTTCGAGGATTGAGACTCTTAGCATTAAGTTTTTTTCATGCATTCTCATTTAAAAATAATTTTCATCAAGGAACACATTGTATTTCTTTACACTTGAAAGCACTAGTTTTTATTAATGGGAGCATAGGCAAGTTAACAGTGCGATGTATCCATCGAGACATAGTAATTTTATGTATCGATGGTCTACTACCGATGGTCTAATAGATATCGATGGATCTATCTTAGACGTATCTTTGAACCCAAATATGAAAGCGACGTTACGCGAATCTTAAAATGTGCAATAAAGGGATGAGTAATTAAATTTTTCCGTGTCGTCGCCAAGAGCCATACAAATAAATAAAAACGTCTCATGTTACCTTTTAATTTAGAATTTTGTCGTTAGGATATGATTCAATTTACTTTAAATGTTCGAGTGGGCATATTACTCCGTAACTTTATACAATTTCAGTTGTGAGGTGCTTAATGCTAACTACGACCATACTGACTGAACCTTATCGGTTATCTCAGACTACCCCCCAGTATGAGGGGGTGCGACCGTGGCGCTGTCCTCCTTCGAACCTCCTACAAACTCTCTGACACTTGACAACCAGCACCGGCCATAAGGGCTGGGCTGGTAGAGCGTTGCCGACCTGCTTTACCGACCCGGGGCCATAGTCATGCTACAAAGCAAGCCTTACGTCACCCGGATCGGATGTTGCTATTTTAGTCGCGTCTTACGACACGCATAACTACGTCGGCGCTATTCTACGCCGGCCTCCGCACGGCGTGGGTATGTGGGGTAGGCATTCATACGTCAGGCTACGTATCCATCTGTTGTAGGTTCTCATAAAAGAGCTAGGAGTGTGACAGCGATCGGGGAGCGTGCCCACTAGCATTTTGATAAAAAATCATGTATATCCATCGATAATTGGATAATTACAGCGAAGAATGTAAGCAATATAAAAACTTGTAGACTATCATGTTTTTCGTGTGTCAGCTACATTTAAAATATAGATGATAAACTTGGAAATGTAACTGCGATCGGAATTTATCAGACGGTTAAACCGCTTTCAATCATTCGTTGTTTAAGTAATAGTTAAAGTGATGTTCGCATTATCAATGCTAAACAAATGGATTTTTTTCTTTTATTTCTATTTTTTAACAGAAGAATGGGCGTAAATGGGGAAGTAGATATCGAACTTCAATCTTCGGTATGACACATTCAGCGTGATTTTCGCGCTCCTCGGATTAACTTTGTTATTACTTTCACGCCCGCCGCGGCCACGTGATATCGTCGGTAAATTTGATATTTGATTGGATGATCCAATGGCCATCATGTGATTGGCCGAAAACGATAGTGAAGCTATTTCGGTACGGACGAGAATAAAGACATCTTATAGAGTTTACCCATATGGTTAAACATAATTTCATAGCAGTTAATCGCATAATTTCCTGTTAATCAAAGTGACAACCATGTGTAGCCCTTCCTATTCGAACACGTGTAGCCCTTCCTATTCGAACATGTGTAGCCCTTCCTATTCGAACATGTGTAGCCCTTCCTATTCGAACATGTGTAGCCCTTCCTATTCGAACATGTGTATCCCTTCCTATTCGAACACGTGTAGCCCTTCCTATTCGAACATGTGTATCCCTTCCTATTCGAACACGTGTAGCCCTTCTTATTCGAACCCGTGTAGCCCTTCCTATTCGAACCCGTGTAGCCCTTCCTATTCGCACATGTGTAGTTCTTCCTATTCGAACATGTGTAGTTCTTCCTATTCAAACGTGTGTAGCCCTTCCTATTCAGAATTTTACGCATTTCCCTCTGTACTTCGCATTTTATCCAGCGGAAAGTTTAAATAATATTTACAACTTGCAATACAATTATACAACGCTGTGAAATGGAGCTATGTATGATATCTATAACTGCACAAAGTGCAATCTCATTTTTTTCCTCAAAATATCTCAACACTTTACTATTTCCTTCGTATTTCATCCAGCGGAAAGTTTAAATCATATTTTAAACCTGCACCACAATTATACAACATTGAAATGAAACGCTTCGGCACAGGAAGCGCTTCATTGTGCAAAAGAATGTATAATATATATATCACTGCACAAAATGCAATCTTATTTTTTTTTTTTAAATCTCAACACTTCACTATGGTAATGACCCCAAGCAAACGTACTGAATACCTCTAACAAGCCATCATCCCCCTGGTGGCAGTGAATAAATTACATCTTTTCAATCTCTCCCATTCAAATCACGATCCCTGCTTATCTCTTCTTCCAACCACCGATTCTTTGTGAGAGGGTGAGGAAGAAAGGCTTATGATAAAAGGGCGCGAAAAAAAAATTCCTCTGCATAAATCGAGAAGTGATAATGATCTGAGCGCATAGATTATATCTCACTCCGCTCCATTATTTTTAACACGCGGTCAAACTTTTTCTCCGAGTAATGATATGTACTAGAGTTGTCCAACTTTCGTAGTGATGAATTTAAATTTTTCACCTGAGTTGCTTCATTTGGGGATGAAGGTATTAGTAATAAAAGTATGCGTTACAGTTCGTGGTTAGTCTAGTCCTCTCTAGCTACGTTTTTCTAACCTTTTCCAGAATTCAGAATGATCTAAGTATGAAACTATTGATAATAACAACGGGAGTATTCTTTTTAAAACTTGCCAGTACTTGAAGCTAAACGACCACTTATCAAAATTTTGCCAGATTTTCCCCGCAGTGAACCAGATATTAGAAACTCGGTTCAGAAAGAGCACCAAAAGTGAATCAACCTTTACTCAAGTCAGTATTTTGGAGAGAGACCACCTCTCTCGACTGATTCACTTCGGGAACGTGTGCGTTCACAGGAGCTGGTGCACGTAAAATCCGCCGTGGTTACAATGTCCTCCAAGTGAAATGATACCTCCGGGGGTAACCAACCTAGGTGACAGTCTCTCATCTGGTAGCTGATTAAAATTAGGAGATCCAACAGAGGTAAGGCGTTATGTACGCAGACCTCTTATTATGATGCTGGAAGCATCTAGAATAGAATACTATGCGCAAAAGTTCCAGAATTCTATATCCATATTTTTCATCTCATCCATCATGACGGCTTTTATAGCTAGATATTCAAATTTACACTTCGAATTGCTATGTTGAATATACTTAAAAAGTGTTCAGAATAAAAGAACCACATAGTTTTATCGAAAAATATCAGATATGAATAAAAATCAAATGTACCGAAAAGAAATCCTCAACAACAAATGCATGAGTCTAATGTTACAGGTGTAATGTGTATATCATGCGTATATAAGTAAACGCTTAGAAAAAAATTATCATTTTCCATTTGCATATTGAAAGATCTCTCAGTAAGCTGTATTGATACTAGACCTGTGTTCGCTAATGGAACCGATAATGTGCTAATTTTTGTGGTATCATGCTGGAAATTTCTATCTAGATGTGAAATATACTAGTACAAAACGTATTCCGGTATCATATTACGACCGTACTGGTTTATGAAACACCGGTTCTAGTATAATAGTGATCCGATATGGTAGGGTTTGAAAATTTCGGCAATTCAATTGTGATCGAATTCAAATCTGATACCAGCATTTTAAACAGTGTTCGTTTTTTGTAAATTAAAAACGTATTTTTGTGAAAAATCAAATAATTTTGTGAAAATTCAATATTTAGGCATATGAAGTGATGTTTTTTAAAAATTATTTTTGCTCCTTATGTTATAAATAGTTCTGTGAAAGTACGATTGGGTAGCTCGAAATTTTGTGAAGGCTACGTTTTGATTGACTGGAATTTTGTGAAGAGTCCGTTTTGATTCAATGGAATTTTGTGACGGTTCCGCTTTGATTGACTGGAATTTTGTGAAGAGTCCGTTTTGATTCAATGGAATTTTGTGAAGGGTCCGCTTTGGATGGATTAGTTTTGTGAAGGTTTCCGTTTTGATCGAATGGAATTTTGAAATTGTCCATTTTGATTTATTAGAATTTTCTGAGGGTCCGTTTTGATTAATTAAAATGCTGCGAAGGTTCCGAAAACGGACTTGAATTTCCTCTGGCGCAACACCTGGGTACATGTGCGAAATTCTAAAACTGACATAGTCACATAAATTCATCAGTTGGGAATAAAAATGAGCCCAAGTCTGCATGAACGTGCTCTTTTTTTTTTTTTTTTTTGAGATCATTTCATCGATAGAACCAGTAAAATCTTTTGGGACTAAAAATGAAGATGATATTTAGGCCTGCATGAACACTGATTCTAAGATTTTTTCACTAATATCACCAATAAAGTCACCCTTTGTGAATAAAAATGGTGACGACGTCCTGGGCCTGCATAAACGCCAATTTTGTTCAAAGCATTGATAAAACTAGATGATAACCAACTTGCGCAACGGTAGCTATATATGCTTTATTGTTTTCAGAACTCTCGACATAACCCACTCTGCCTTCAGAAGTCACGTTAAATCGCTCCCGGGGCTTTCAAGATCGCAAACGATCGATTCAGATCTCGAAAGCAGTAATCAGGTGATTAAGTTGCAGATTTAATTTGAATTTTATATGAGGTCTCCTATTTTTCCCACTCAGGACAAAAGGAACGTTCTCTACCTGGAGGTTTGCAAGGACAGAGTGCATTACAATGCTTTCCGCTTCCCAAAGCATTCGCGGTGCCAGCTGAATCGAAATTTTGATTTCTCCGCTTGCGATTTCTCCTGAATTTTATGAATATCTTGAAATCGACACGAACCTATTGTTTTATTTCACTTTCGTTATTTTTTAGGGTTTTGTTTTCTTCTGCAATTTTAAAGATATGAGTATATATCAAGAAGACTTTCATTTTTAAATCAAAATATTCTAACGACGCATTTAGTTTTGCTTTCAAACCAAAAATCAGCTTTTAAATTTGAATAGACAAAAATAACTGCTAAGTACTTTGAAATACACCAAATATGGAAGAAAGAATGTGAATCAATCACAATCCTTCATTTCCAGAATAGAATGATTGAAAATACTGTTGTACAGAAAACGACATTAATCCTCTAATGCCTGTTTTATTATCGGTGTACACCTTGAGGCGGAGTTGAGAATTATATGATTAAAAGTAAATAATTTGTTTCACGTACAGCCATAAAAACAAAAATAAGTGTTAAGTAATGCAAGTAATTAAAGCACAAATTTGCAAAACCGCTATAAAATATTTATAATTTTTTTTAAATTTGCGCTTGATTTTTATAAATTCGTTTCTGTTTAAACTGTGGCTGTTTCGCTAAATTGTTAGACTGGTATAATAGAAATAGTAATTCGCTTTTAACTTCATAAACTTATACACTTTCAGTTTTCTTTAATGAATGAAATTCAAAACCATTTCATTCTTAAAAAATCCGAGAATATAAAAGTTAATCTACGGCGTTTACTCTCTTATGTGCAAGAAAAAAATCAAAATCAGTGTATGAAAATAAATGTCCCCTATACAGTAAAGAGTTGTTATTTGTTTTACTGCTAAATGTAATTCAGTAGCCTTTGAAGTCTGTCGGTTCATGAAAACTTACAATTATAAGGAAATCTTAGGAGACCCAAATGCTCCCTCAAAACAAAATACATCTTAAAAAAAATATATTAAGTAAATAATTATATTTTAGGTATTCTCTCACGAGGCAATTTGAGAAACCTATCTTACTTTTCTTTAACTCTTTAAGGACGGCACGGGCGGATTCGGGCGGTATGAATAGAAGTGCTTTATGGACGAACACGGCCGTTTTTTTGTGTTCCTCAGCGTAGATTTTCCTCCGTCTTTAAGGGGTATAGGACCCGAGACTGGTCACCGTCCGTAAAGAGTTAAAACTTTTACGCTACAATTCATTTGAAATATTACTTACTCATGTTCCACGTGTATTACCCACCCTAGAACTTATTTTGGGGGCTGAGGTATGCTTGCATTTTTTACACAAACTGTCGAAGTCTTGCCTTAGTCGCATTTCGTATTCATTTCGCTTTGCATTTTTACACAAACTGTCGAAGTCTTGCCTTAGTCGCATTTCGTATTCATTTCGCTTTGCATTTTTACACAAACTGTCGAAGTCTTGCCTTAGTCGCATTTCGTATTCATTTCGCTTTGCATTTTTACACGAACTGTCGAAGTCTTGCCTTAGTCGCATTTCGTATTCATTTCGCTTTGCATTCTTACACAAACTGTCGAAGTCTTGCCTTAGTCGCATTTCGTATTCATTTCGCTTTGCATTTTTACACAAACTGTCGAAGTCTTGCCTTAGTCGCATTTCGTATTCATTTCGCTTTGCATTTTTACACGAACTGTCGAAGTCTTGCCTTAGTCGCATTTCGTATTCATTTCGCTTTGCATTCTTACACAAACTGTCGAAGTCTTGCCTTAGTCGCATTTCGTATTCATTTCGCTTTGCATTTTTACACGAACTGTCGAAGTCTTGCCTTAGTCGCATTTCGTATTCATTTCGCTTTGCATTTTTACAAATAAACGCGAGTCAATTAGCCTCAGTGTTTCAATATTATTCATTTATTTTTTTTTGTGTGTGCATATTTTCATTATTTATTTCGATTTGTATAACCCATAGAGCTACATTTATTTATTTTTCATTATTATTACTTTCTATGAAGTTTTTAATTGGGTTTGTCTACCTTCCAGTGACAAACCAAGAAAATTCATGGCTGTCAGTTTGAAAGTCAAAACCAAAACGCATTCAAATAACTAAATCTATTTTTATATTGGTATATCTTTTGAAACATACATTATATTTCGATTATAAAACAGTTAAAGTTTAATTTAAATAGGATAGTTTTACTCAAAAAAGGGATCATTTCTGTACCTCACAGCGAGACTAACTTAAGTCATATTATAAACTACTTTAAAAATTGAGCACAAAAACTGAAAGGAATGATTTCGTTGCCTAGTAACAAAGCTGTTGTATGAAATAGGCTGAAAAACATAATCGTTAACCTTAACAAGAAGTTCCGTCTAGAGCTATTCGAGCCTACTTTAGCGCATACACCCAACATCAAATTTATAATCTAGCTATTTCTCTCTTTCTCATTTAGCTGTTGTTCTTAATTGCTTCAAATACACTTTTTTAAAGCAGTGAATACATCATTTATTCATCCATTCATTCTTTTATGCATTCATTCATTCATGTATGCTTTTCATTCATTCTTTTTTTTCATTTTTTTGCATTCGTTCTTTTTCATTCTTTTTGTATACATTCTTTTTTCTTTTTTCTTTTTAATTTTTTCAAAAATATCCTTAAAAATCCAGATGTAAAAGTTTCATGAGGAAATGGGTTCGTTCAGTTCTAGATGAACTTCGTATCTGTACATATTCTCCCCTCCGACGTGAAATCTTTCCGATAAATTTTGTCCCAAGAAAATACGTCTGTTGCATTATGATTTATATAGGTTTCAAATTTTCAGGTGGTGCTAATTTTTTTTTTGGAAAGCTGTTGAAAATTGAAAAAAAACATATTTTACTCCGAGCGATCCTTCGAAAAATACTTATTTAAGGGAACTTGGTTCTTATTTACAGGTTTCATATAATTTGCTTTACATTTTCCCAATAGTATTAATGTTAAGAGTTTTTTGAACCGTTTAAATTTGTTTAAATAAATCTGTCTGAAAATCGCCTTTTTGGGGACTTACCTTAGTCTGGTTCTGAAGTACAGATTTTAAATACATAAAAATTCCCCAATAAATGCCGTAGACAAGCATTATTTTTAAAAGTTGAGGCATGAAATAGATACTTTATATTGTTTTTAAACAACATTGTGTCCCCCCTTAAAAAGTTCATAATGCCATTAGACACACTCGAGTTACTTGTTCCTCATACTCTACAAAATAATATCAAGTACTTCTACTTTCATTTTAGTTCTTTACTTTGCACTTGAACACGTCCCACAAAAAAGCATTCCACAAAACGGAACAGCAATTACGATGGCTCATCTGCATATACTCTCTTCCTCTGGAGTTAGGGAGTGTGAGTTTCGTGACCAGCCTTCTCTCGTAATTATATGAAACTCAGTTGAGTTCCACGCGTCAACGGTTATGAAGGCCCGTAAACATTTTAATGACTCGTGGAAAAATTTTTCGGGGAAAAGAGTTTGTCTGAAAAAATTTTTCCCTTCTCCTGAAATGTATTACACGATTTAACTGCGCACGTGTTTAAATCATGGAAGAGGTGAAAGAAATTATAGCGAGAGAAAAAATGGTCAATTGTTGGGAGAGTTTTCTTTTTATTAAAAAAAAAAAAACATCAGAATTAAAAAGAAAATACGATGTAGTTTAAATGTTTTATTGTGTTGAGTTAAAATGATTAGCAATAAATAAGCTAATTATTCATATTTGGGTTAAGGATGAATTAGCTATTAATAAGAAAAAAAAAAAGATGTTAAAGATAGTACTCCGATCTGGGACTGGTAATACACAGTTTTTGAACACACTGTTGAAGAAAAACGGATTATATCCATCATATTTTCTTGGAAAAAAAATCGCAAAAAATTGCGTAAGACTTTATAGTCGACAAATGTTAAGTAAGGGCTTTTTAACTATGCTATCAACACCGTAGAACGAGTAAAAAAATGTGCGTAAAGTGTAAAGAATAGTCAAATAGTAAGCAGTAAACATTTACCTCTGACCGGAAATCAATTTTAGGGGAAAGCGATAAAACAAAAAAAAAAAAAAAGTTGCATACACCCTGTTTCGGGAGTAAACCTGATACTAGGAAAAACTGGCTCAGACATTTACTCTTTCAATTACGAAAATGGCAAAAAATCGCAATACCAACAGAGTGAAAAATAATTGCTAACACCAGGCCAGTTTCAGCCACAAAACCGTTTACTTTTTGTGGGAACTACATTAGATAAAACAATATTTATGAAGCAGACATTTCAGAAAACAAGTGTACTAGGCGACCCGTGCGGAATTTTGATTCTACACCCAATCGTTTCGTGCGGTAAATGTAAGGGGTTAAGTTGCTAGGTTATGTTTGTGATACACAATATCAATAGTAATTTCAAAAGTACGAACTTATAAGAAAAGTCTCACGTGCCGGAGGTTTTGGTTAAATGGTTTATTTGGTGTTTTTTGGTTAATATGAAGGATCCTCTAAGATTTCTTTATCATAGAAGTTCTGCTTATTAGACGGAAGTGCAAATTTAAAAGAAATATGTAAACACTGATGTTTCAAGTGGAGATCCGATTCGATATCTATCGAAAAATTGGCGTATCCATTATAGGACATCGTCTTAGATTATTTTAAATCTCAAATTTAAGAGAAGCAGTACATTTTTAGACCGTGAGGGCTATTTTTCGTCATTAGCCTGCACAATAAGCTTTAAAACGAGATATAAATTATGGAATTTGATAAAGAAATAAGGAATATCTCGTGGATCGACAGACAATAGACTAGAGAAATAATATATAAGATTGCATAATGCATACACGTGCTTTCGGGATTCCTATTTTGCAGTTACTGTATTTGCATGTGATAGATTATGCAATTGGCACACCATAATATAGTACAAATAAATTGGCTTCGAAGAATTTTACGGTACTTTAGAAATATTTCTATTTAAAATATGTTATGCATATATAAGTATACAGAACGTTGGTAAGATTATAGCAAAAAAACTGAACACATGATAACGACGTGACCAAATTTAAATCACTTGGCTGTAGTCCAATTGGTCACGAACCAATGTCGAGGACGTTTCTTTTAGAGACTAAAAAACGAGTTCAGTGCTGTAACACAATGGTTAATATTTATCGAAAATATCTACTATTTGTCATACAGAAAACGATACGTTTTTTAACGAGTTGTGCTTTATTTGATTCGGTTATTCATTTTACTAGTAACAATACATCGTTTAGAGCTGATGACTGCACGTTTAACACAACATTCTGAACAGCAGATATCGTAGGTAATTTTTTTTTCTTTTTGAAATTCAAATATTTATTATTATTATGTTAAAATATTACCTTACCAATGCCTCTGTGCCTCAAGATTCCTCATATAACCGAATTCCGAATTATATAAGGTAAATGACCTAAGGTAAATGAATAGTATACACAGTTAAGAAAATTTTCGTAATCTTTTACGACGCAAAATTTTTTCAAGGGAATTACCATCAATTTTTGCATATTTAGCGTAAACGCCAAGTATTTCTCTAAAAATTAATTACCTATAAAATTTCATTTGATGAAAAATTAGGATTTTTACGTCAAATTTACTAAACGCTTCATTTATATCTATAGTGGACATTTATAAGACACGTATTTGGGTTAGTAGTGGACAGAAATTAATATCATCTATTTTAAGCTGTTAACTGGGAGAAATAATTTTAAAAAGGACTAAGGGACCATTCATAGATGATGTCACGCTTTTTTCCCATATATTTTCTCCATAGCCCTAACCTTCTTTTCATCGGCTTTAGTAAAAAGCGGCAAATGTGACCTTTGTGAAGGCAGCTATTAAATATTATGACCCATGAACTGTCATAGATGCTCCACGGAAACTTTAGTTCTATTAACCAGCACTAGGGATCTTCGCTATAGGTTCTGATAATTTTATTCAACTTTAATATTACATTCGCTTATTTTAGGAGCTTAAAGATCTAAGTGTCCACTACTAGAGCAGTGTTCACTATCATGGGCCGTGGTAGCCTAGTGGTTAGCACGTCGGACTTCCACTTGGAAGGTCGCCAGTTCGATACCCACTGAAGACCACCATGTATACTTGGGGATATGTGCATGTAAAGTCCGTAGACCCCAGTACCTCTCCCCGTGTGTAAGCAATAATAAGGCCTCGGCTAACAGGTAGGGGTCTGATGGAGAAAAGTGCTCACTACCGGGTCATTTACATTATATTTTTTAATCGTTCATGTAAATAACTGTCGTAAAAATTACATTTCGGCTTTCAACGGCAATATCGTCGAAACACGCCATGATATGGACAAATAATAACCGTTAATGCATCATTAAATGATCCAATGTCATGATATAACAGACATTCTGAAAAATTTGCAGCCTGAAAGTAGCATACTATAACAGAAAGGATTGAATGAACTGTTTCTTGGAAGAATTTTTGGCGTTTACAATGGGTTTTACTGTTCGCAATATACTACAGCTTGGAAAAAAGTTTAGTAACCATTCATAGCCTACAGACTGTTGGACAGGAAGCTCCCTCTTATAATAAATAAGAGGGAGCTTCTTGTCCAACAGTCGACAGCATCGAAATCCAAAATCGTAAATTATTTTTTAAATCAAATTTAAGATGAAGAATTGATTAAATTTCAGTTACCTTTATGTTATGCTTTGTTTTGGTGATTTTTAGATTGCAAAAAGTTGTTTATTAACTCATGGAAAAATATCAATTCCATTTCTATATTTTCAGATCAGTACAAGTTCCTTTTTTAGGGGGGACATCATTTTACCCGTTTTTTCTAGTATCATTTTACCACATGATTGTGCTTGCCAAATTATTTTTATGCGAGGGGGAGGAAGAAGGTAAGGAAGCAGTGTATAAAATCGGCAACTTATTTTTCACAACTTACTTCCTAAACTGCTAATATGTTTCGACACAAGTCATGCTTTTTTAAAAGCATGAATTCAGCTACTATTTTCTTCTCGCTTCTTAATCAGTTTAATTTACAAAGCACTCACTTTTTTTTTTTTTTTTTAATTTCTGCTTCAATCCCTAGAACTCAAGAAATAAATAAATAAACTGCATATAACAATAAAAACTTTCAAACAAAAACAGCAATAACTTAAATTAAAAAACAACTGCCTTTTCCTTCGAATGATATTTCGAAGATAAAACTGGTAGCCAAATTCCCCCCACCCCCGGATCTCTCTACAAACAGAATGACCTACACAATGGTGGAACATCTTCTGTTTCAGTACAGAATTGAGAAACGCTCACGATTTTGTAGAAACGCCCAGAAATAAAGTAGAAAATGTCGAAATTATAAGCGCAGCAAGACATTAGAACTGCCATTAAATAGGTTTTATATAGGTTAGTTTTTGATTGGTGGCAATAATCAGCACGTGCTACACTGCCCTGAAGTAGAGCTCATAACGTAATAAAAGAGATTAAAGTTTTTAACAGTTTATTGGTCAATATCTACGTTCAATATCGCCATTTCGATTACAAGACCAGAGATATACGGAAAATACAGTTCTACACGAAGTTTTGATACTTGGGGTTTTCTACGCATGGCAGAAAAAAAAAACAAATCCATTCGAATTTTGAGAAGTTCGTTGCGTCTATTGGCACGCGAGCCAGAAGAAGGTTTGCTTTTTTGTTCGTTCAAAGCAACCAAATTTATAAACTGATATATAGCATCAGTTCGGAAGAAATCAATGGAGGCAATTCAAGCAACGTCATTGGTCACGTGGCACCGATGAAAGCAATGTAAACAAAGGAAGCCGTAGGTAGCATCGCTTTAGATCGAGTTAGACAAATCTAATTGAAAACTACGCCTAAATAAAGTTCTTCTACATTACATAAAATTAACACTAAATACAACACTATAACTATTGTAATAATTAAAAAAATTCTTTTGTATTGATTAAATTAAATGTAAATACAGATTACATTTAATTTAATGTATTGATAAAAATTTAATGTATAATCAGAGAATGCGGTGAAAATAGTCTAATTTATTTTAAGATAACTAATTTTGCCTAGTGAACTCCACGTAGAACTCAATTGAAAATCTTAGTAAACAAAGAGCGGATATCATGTGACAACAATGATCGCTCATGAGTCCCTCTAGCGGTGAATTGCCGCCATTATGCTAAACGAGATAAAACGAGAGCAGAATACGGTACATTCCTTACATCAGCAGTTACTCTCTTTAACATGAATGTATTCTCCGTGGCACTCCACTATCCAGAGCTATTTTTTGTGGTAGAATTATAAATTACTTCTTCGTCTTTCCTTAAATACTAGTTAAAATGCCCGCTGCTGCTCGCCACTGTATTAATATTTGGTAAAATACTCATACATCAGCCCCATGCATTTTATACAACAGGAAATCTGATCACAGAGATATAACAATCGAGTTTAAATTGGAAAGTTCGCGGGCTATTTTTTCTTTAACAATAATAAAGAAAAACTTCAAAGTACCTCAAACGAAATACGCAAAAACATGAAGTGAAACACTTTAGAGTGTTAGTTAAATCAGTGGCACCTATAGTGAATTAGTTAATATAGGCGCCACGGATTATTCACCTTCAAGGAAAAAGCTAGAAATAATTTGTTTGACATAAAAACGTTTCACAGGCAGATCTGCGGTGTCGGTTGGGAAAAGGACAGATTCCAATCCTTTACAAATATATATTAGGAGTGTAACCAATATTCGGTCTATTTTTGAGCAACTCCAACTCATCTATCCCAAATCAGTCTGACTTCGTCTTCTCTACCCCAAATCAGTCCGACTTTTGATTCCTCTACTCCAAATTCAGCCCGTCTTTAATTCCTCCACTCCAAAATCAGCCCGACTTTGATTCCTCTACTCCAAATTCAGTCCGTCTTTAATTCCTCCACTCCAAAATCAGCCAGACTTTTATTCCTCTACTCCAAAATCAGCCCGACTTTGATTCCTCTACTCCGAAATCAGCCACGTTACTAGTACCCTTTTCCACTGGTAGGTACTAGTAACGTGGAATAAATAAAAATATATGAACAATATTTAAAAAATAATAATAAATAAAAGGGAAAACCTATGAATGTTTAAAAAACAGGGTAACATAAGTTAAATTAAATACACAATTTCTCAGAAATGTACAAAATGAAATTCCTTAACTTATAACTCTCGTAGTCTCCTGCACCTATAGGTGGAGCAAGTGGGGACAATTTCCTTAAAATGAATATTTCTTTTGTTAGCAACAAATAATAAAACATTAAAGTAATGATCTTGCTTTGAACTTTAGATTTTTTTAGACTGTTTTTTTCAGAATCGACGTCATTTTTAATATTAAAAATCGTTCTAAAACAAGAGTCGTTAAAGGGGCATAATAATGTTTATTATAAATGCCGTGTGTCAGTTTTTTTCAATACAAAACACTTTCGAAAAATGTATATCATTAGATAATTAATGAAAAATGACTTTAAGTTATTCAAAAAACTTACATCAATCGTATTCCTTTCCATTTTAATCAATCTTAATGACTTTCATTATCTTCATAAATAAACTCCGAAAAATGAAAAGAGAAATTACATAAAAGTAAATTATCAACTTCCGAAAACTAACCTATCATTTAAAACAGAAAGCAAACATAAATATTTTTTTCTATATTTATAATCAATGCGGAACATTAAAATACTTGTGCTCAATTTTAATTAAATTTGAGTTTGATTCATAAATAACGAACGAAGAGAAAAATTGGATGATGAGAGACAAAATAATCCCAGATCATCGCATGCGGATGCAATGATAGAGGTTCACAAATCTTTTGAATATTATTAATGATTCTCTTTCAAATCTTTTTCGAATGATTCATTCAGGCAAAGTTCAGCTTCATTAAGAAAAAATAATCACTGTTTTGATTTTCTATCAAGATTCAAAGCTTTTTTTTTTTCTTTCTTCCGAAACTGTCTCGTAAAAATTCATCTTTTTTTTTCTTTCACATTAAAGTGAGCTTCTTTTTTAATAAGACGAAGGAAGAAAAAAATAAACTTAGGTACAGACAGATTCGCATACTTTATGAGACGTTCCAAGAGCGAGTCCACCAGTCCCATCATTTTTTTTTTCAATACAAGAGCTAAGGAATACAACAAAATGGTTTAATGCCATTTCTGTCTAAAGCTTTGTTCTGCAGAACTTGGGCGCATAAATTGCAAAAAATAGCATAAATGCGATAAATAATGTGCGGAACAAGGACGAATGTGCCATTAACCATTTGCCGTCCCATTTAGCTCGACCAAACTCGGGCGTAATCGGCAGTCTTCCGATTATCCCTTCACGAGTCTGACTCGTGATATTCATGTTTGTGCATCACGAGTCAGACTCGTTAAAATATGGCAAGGGGTTAACGGCCTTATTCACTAGCCGATTTGAAGCTTTGAACTGCAGATCAAAGGCTTTCTCAACCAATTAGAACGCTCAAATCGGCGGTTCGAGTGCTTGACAGAGGTTCATATCGGTTGGTGAATATGGCTGTAAGGTATTTGTTCGACCAGCTGATTATTCACCAAGCATAAGAAAATTAACTTGATTATGCCAACTACGGAAAACGAGGATGATGTTATGGATTTTTGCCCAGATTATTTCCATAAATATTCAAATCTAATATACAGTAGAGCCTCTGTTAACCGGATCAGTTGAGACCAAAGGTAAGCCGGTTAAGGAAAAATACGGCTAAAGCGGGGGATAGCAAAAACTGGGAAAAAATTATGCAATTTAAAAGAGTAGAGGTGTGATGATTTTTTGCGTTTTAGTATAGTTACTTTGTGATTTACATACCAGTTATCAAGTGCTAGTAAGGAAGTCTGTGACCCGTTTTTGCTGCAGACAAGAACCCCGGCACTTCCCCGCCATTTCTTTAGAAACATCCCATAAATGGGAGTAGCAGCAGAGAGTTGAGACTATGCAGCAGATGATTGCTGCTCGACGCCCTATCTAGCACCTGTTTCTACAATATAACTAGCTCTCTAAAAGCTATTTTTGCTTTTTGTATTTCGAAAATCTGGACCAGATAAAGCGAAGGTCGGTTAAGGGGGTATTCTAGTGTAGAATTTTGAAAAATCGAAAATATTTTTTTTCATATTTCCAAAGTTTAGACATTCAAGAATATGCCATTAAAAGGATTTTTCAGAATTCTTACTATTTCATGAGTTATAGCCGTTTTAGTGACGTGGCATCGGTTCCTGTCCGACCGTTACAAGTCAACAAAAGACGGTAGGCGTTCCCGAGTCCCTACGGTTGAATATCCCTTATAAAATCTTTATTGTATAGTATCCTTTTTAAATCTATTTTAATTGAAGGACATAGGAACTGGTTTTGTTGGAATATTCTCCTTTTAGTAAGTTTTGAGTTTCAGTGATTTCCTTACGTTAGTTTTGAGCAAACCTTCGAGGTTAGTATTTTTAATGAAGGTTTTATACCCATATTAAAAATCTTAGATGTTATGGGAATCACGATTGGCCCAGAAACTAATGCTTTTGCAGTGAGACGGGACAAAGCTCGCGTATCGAGCGTTCGGAACTTTGGTCTTCAGAGGCGTCAAAGGAGGGTAGAACTGCTCGTTTTTAAAAGAGAACATCGGAGAATGAGCATTTTGAACTTGAGGAAGGTTTCTTATAGTGGAGCAGGAATCGCCGATTAAAAATAAATAAGTATTCTGTACCATTCTATAGGCAAAACTGCCTAAAACTTGTCTCAAAACCTTGAACGCGTTTTTCTCGAAACTACTTTTTCGAGCTGGCGGTAAGGATATCTCGAGTTCTAATGGACTGATTTATTTCAAATTTGGAGAGGATGTTTTTTATACATCCCTTTATCGCGTGAACTTTGCCCAAAACTATAACTTTTCATTTAGTATTCTTAAAAATTCGGAATTGTTAAAACAATATGCGAAAAAGATTTTTTTTTTTTTTTCAAACAGCCACCATTTTGTGATCTTTTTTTAAAGACTTGTCCAAGGTTCATACGATAGCCGCATCTATAATAATTAAGAATCCGTCTGTTTTTTATTTTTCAGATCACCAGAAGGGTTGGAATAAATCACGCCAAGACACCCTCTTTTTTTTGGATCCCCCACTTTTGACTGCTCATAACTGTATCAATTTTAATTTTTTTTTTGGTTATTTTTTTTATGCAATAATAAAATATCAATAAAAAAATGATAAAAAAATGTATGGTAAAAATATTTTTTGTTTAATTTGTACGGCCCTTCAAAAACCGGGCGAAATCCATGCCTCTACACTAGAATACCCCCTTAATCCGGAGCCGGTTACGAGAAGTTCTACTGTGATCTTATACTGATTTTCAAATTGAAAGCATTTATTGCAATTCGCCCTTGTCGCTTTGAAACTAGTCTCTTTTTTGAGTGGTGCTTTCCTAAAATACAGTTTTGGTGGATTTGCCCCTTGTTGGAAAACATTAAAGGCCTCATATATAATCTACATTTTTATTTGTCTGTTTATTTATTCAGTGGCACACTGACAGGGAGGGGCAAGCAGGATCCTCCCAGAAGGCATCGGATATCCGGTATTTCACAGATTTTTAAAACTCTGGAAGGAATCCGATTACGGATCGCACTATTTAAGATCCGGCAAGTCAAATTTGATTTATAAAATTTAATTAATTAGCATGTTTTCAAAATACGTAGATGTGAACTGAAAGCTGGCAACGTATTTGAAAACTAGGATGTTTTAAAATATGTACCTATAGAATTTACGTGTTTCAAACATGAGAACCGAATGTCCAATACGCATCCTTGAGACACGAAATATGCGATAGCCGGCAGGATCGATATCCGAAGCATCCTTAATTTTAACCAACTCCTCCCTCTAAATCTAAATCCTGAGTGCGCTTATACATATATACAGACGAGATATATATAACGTATATTACTTTCACATGTCATTGTAATGAAAAACATAGAACATAATTTTTGCCGAATCTCCCCACCATCGCTTTTTGAAAGCGTAAAAATCTTCAGCCTCAAAATAAAACCTACCTGATTCTTATTTTTGTCTTGGTTGAGCTGTTGAAATTTCTGGAAAAATCACAAAGACAATAAGACGAAAAACAACGTTGTCATAGTTACAAAGGCGATGTATTACTTTTTCGTTTGGCTTTAGGGTATTTCATGCTATTTCGAGAAGTTTCATTTAAAGAAACATATATTTTCTTTCATTTCTTGAAACTGATACGTACGGATTAAAAAACGTAGAAGAAAAGCTGTTAACATTTAAGCAATTGTAAAACATTTATTCGGAAACATTGCTGAAAGAAAAACATCTTTTCGTCTTAAAACTTTGTAAAAAAATGTATCTCAGAATTACTTAAAGATGAGCTTTAAAATAAAGACCAAACAATGCTTCTCTCATAAACTATTTTCATGATTGACGCTCTAGCAAACATCTAAATATCTGCATGAAAGGTATGTACTTGAGAATGTGTTGAAGGATTCACAAATCAGTGTTACGTGATTCACAAACAAGGAAAATTTTTACCTCAAGCTAAGAAATCATTTTCTAGTAATGAGCGAAATCGAGAAATTTTTATAATCGTATTATCGGTTGTCGAGATATTCTTATAATTCATCAAAAATTGGGTGAATATCAACTGATGATTTCTAAATCGAACGAGCAGCTCGATCGATCAGAGAATTCGATTCAAAGATTCCTCCGATTCATGAGATTTCAAAATCGAATGAACCTCTTGAAGTGATTTGAGAGTTCAACTACTTTAGTGCTTTCAGAATCGAACAAACTTCTTCTCTAATTTTAAGTATATTTTGGTTATGTCCATCACAATTGTTTCCTAACGTTAGTGAAATTTCTGCGACTCTTAAAAGCGATAATTGTTGATTCGTACCGTAAGTACCTGTTAGTGAGGCTCTGAGTACGGGTTCTTTTCCAGTTGTGCACTACAACCCCCACCCCAAGAAAAAAACCATTTGATCATAAACCTGGTTCTATTGTTTAAAACCTCACTTCACCAAATTATGAGAAAATTAGCGATACATTTTCTACTATTTAACGTGGTATAAAATGCCACTATAAATCAGATGCAAGAAAATTCTTTTTTCAATAATTATCTTTCCTGTTCATTTTTTTACGATCAGATTAGGGTTATGATAATTAACTGTTATGTGAAGGCGGATGCATGGTCATTGAAATCAATGAAATAAAAGATCATCCACAAGATATTCTACTTATAAATTTTGATTTATTCTTGTCTAGTAATTTTTTTAACAAAATAGTTACCAAAAGGTATATGGGTACATTTTGTGAATTAGAAAATTAAAAATAGACAATTGTTTGATCATTGGCCTATGATTATAAAATAATGATTCATGTAGTGATTTTAGATTTTCGTGTGTAATATACATGAATAAGAGGTGTCCCCGAGTAAAATAAAGATAAAGTTTGCAGTTTTTTAAACCAAAACATCACTATTTGAAATAAGAGCATCATAGAAGGGTCAGGGTGATGAGATTTTAAAAGTTAAACGTGTAGTTCTGCTTCTAAGTAGGAGCCTCATATAAGGGTCAGAGTGTTGAGAGGGTTGAAGTTAAACGTGTAGTTCTGCTTCTAAATAGGAACCTCATATAAGGGTCAGAGTGATGAGAGGGTTGAAAAAGGTGTAGTTCTATTTATAAATAGGAGCCTTATAGAAGGGTCAGGGTACTGGGGGGGGGGTAAACTTAAACGTGCAGTTCTGCTTCTAAATAGGAGGCTCATTTAAGGATCAGGGTGATGAGAGGGTTAAAGTTAAACGTGTAGTTCCGCTTCTAATTAAGAGCCTCATATAAGGGTCAGGTTGAATAGAAGGTTAAAAGTTAAACGAGTAGTTATGCTTCTGATTGAGGTGTTCAAGTACTTACGGTTCTTAAAAATATCAGATTTGATAATGCCTTCACTAAAGTGAAGATGATGAGGTGCAATTCATTTATTATTATTACCATAAGTCTCATTATTATTACTATATTCAATCATACTAAGGAGGAATTGCTCAATCTATCATGCACAGACGCAACGGTAAAAATAAAATTTCGACTCAAATTTCAAAAAAAAATAATAATAAACTTAAAAACGGAATTTAGTATCAAGTTAAAAAGAATCAATAAGTTCAAAAAACTCAAACAAATAACGATCGCAGAGCAGATTCAAATCTTCGTGAAAATGCATCAGCGGCGAAGAAGTCATTTTTCTTCATTTTTATCCATTCAAGAAGAGTAAAAAAAAAAATACTCCGTGGAGCATCGCTGATAAAAGCGGAAGAAGAAGAGAGCGAAGGAAAGTCTCACTTATTGAAGAGTGCATGTCATATGATGAAACGCTCAGGTACTTGAATAGTCATTTGCTGTTAGTGAAGCTAGCCTAAAAGGCAGGTAGATCATGTTTTTTCAGGGGGTGATAAATGCGTGATTTTTTTTTCTTTGGCAGAGACGTTTATCAAGGCCATTCAAGAATTTGTTAATTGAAGCATTATTTATGCATTTATTTCTACAACAGGTAGTTTAGTTTCTGATGTATGCAGTGAAACCCCAATGTTCCGACTTCGGTAAACCAAAAGTCCTCTCCATCCGAAACCAGAATAAGGGAGCATTTTCTGGAGTAAAAAAAGGCCAGCAATAAAATCAGTGATTCCAATTAATGTAGTAAAATTAATATAGTAATCCTTTACTGCGGACATCAGCGGAACAAAAATATTTGTCCTTAAGAGGTGTGCGCAATAGAGGGTTTTTTTCAAATCTGTTGTTTAGAATCAAAAACTGTCCGCCTGAGAAGGGTGTCCGCATTTGAGGGGTGTCCATTACAGTAAAAATTACTGTATAAAGAATGTTTCTGCAAATTACAACTACACAGTATTTTTTTTTTCCAACCAGCTAAATTAAAACCCAGTAATGACTACAATTGTTATAAGAAAAACAAACCCAAAGGTGCGTAGTGTTACATCAACTGCGACTAAGAGAATTGGTTATATTAAGGTAGATGATGTAGAATCAATTGAAAATTCATGGAATGATATTTAGATGTAATCTTACACTTTTATATATATATATATATTGCCGACATGGTGGCGTAGTGGTTTTATACTGGCCTCTTATGCCCTACATCTTATGCTTCAAGCCCCGACCGATGTCGGTGGATTTTCGAGATGCATAAAAACGACAGTATCTATGTCGAATGGTTATGCGACATGTTAAAGATACTTTGCATATGCATTTTGCTTGAATACTCTCGGCACAAAATTAAATTCCAAGTGCAGTTGAGCATCATCAAAACTCTAGGTGCTTCACATGCCGCTGAGGAAACAAGACGTCTAAATTCTCATATAGTAAAGACATCTGCCAGTACTGGTGCTACTTGAAATAATGAAAGCCGGTTTCTAGGGAATTCACTTGGCCTGCAAAAGTTATTGACCACACTCAGCCCATTAAAAGAAGAAATATACATAATTTTTTAATGTATGGTTTCGTTTAATCCGTAAATCATCACCATTATTCGTAATACATTTAAATCCCCCCTACCCAAAAAGTTTTTTACTTTGTGTTTCGTATAATCAAAATTTGGATTTAGTATGAGCGCTATTGAACAGCTAACAAGTCTATCAGAAGCATTAATTTATGCTTTATAAACAATGTAAATACCAAATTAAATGGTAAGGACTGCAAAAACGGTATTGTATAACGCTACAAATATTTACGAAATTTGTTGCGCTATGTGTGTATATACATATATACCATAATCAAGTCCAAAATAGATAGATAAATAAAGGTTAATGTTGTCCGTACTTTCACATGGAATAAGATTCAATCATTAAAGGAGACCCCTAATAATAACGCAAATTCCTGATCGTTAAAACGAAGATTGTCGTAACGGACTATGTAGTAAATTTTGGATATGGACAGAAGCAATTCTACACAGCCCCACATTCGAAATGCACCACTACGCGTCAGGAGATATCTACTCGCATGATCTGACATGTTTCGGGAAATTCGAAATCCGGAAATTCCGGCCACGAAACCTTCATGCCGAGTTCCAATCCGGGCACACCGGAGAGAGAGAGAGAGAGAGAACCCAGCCGGATGGGACTCATTTGCACAGGGACACGAATTACCACTCTCGGCATCACAATATTATTATTCTGCCAGATATGACAGGGACGATGCGTGTGTGGCACGCTTCAAATTGAATTACTCTTGGAGTACAAACAAAGTTGCATCTCCGATTGCAGTCGCTCTCCATTCTAATTAGCACCCGACGAGTTTCCCCGACTGAGATTAGAATGGGAGCAAGGCCCCCGACCATAATGAGAGAAAATGTGTGGGTGGGGGGAGGTGATGTTTCAAAGGGGGTGTCCGGAAGTGGTATTAATTATTGAGGATGGCGTATCAGGATTCATTCCCGCCGTCAGTTGCGATAGTGACGTGAAATTTTGTTGGAAATTTGCAGTAGATGTTTATTTGGAGACCACTGTCATTTCGCTTAATATTTGAGGTTTATATAATTACCTGAGCTACAACAAACACAAAATTTGTTGTTAGCCATTTTTTTATTGATTTATTTTTTGCGGGAGGAGAGGGATATTGTCTTTGTTTGATCATTAAAATAATGTGCCTGCTTGATAGAAAATTGCATTTATGTGCCAATTATTTGCAGATAGCGAAAAAATAATTTGAAAATTTTAGATAAAACGTTTACAAAAAAGAAAAAAGCATAAGCAAATTTTGCTCAAAAGAACACAATTAAGTGATTCAAAATTTTTTTTTTGTTTCCATACTTTAATGTTTGGAAACAATTTTTTTTTTCAAGTGCTTTTCTTTCCTACATTCTAATTGATTCAGTGAAAAACTTTTACTGTTTCTTAATTAAGAAAGAAAATAGAACTATTCTTTGTGACTTGTGTCATAAAATGCATTTTTGATCACTTAAGAACTAAGGGAAAAAGACTTTAGAAAAGAATTGAATTCTTTAACTTCTACTATGATACTGAATATATTTTATAGCACAGTTTTAAAAAAAAAGCAGAACGTCTTAAAAAAATGATTTCATGATCTATTTAGCGAAAACTAAATTTAATCTAGAGTTTTATACAGACAAAAAATCACTGTTCTAGAAGAATGTTGTATTACATAACGAGTTAATTAAATCAAACTTATGTGTCCAGACGAAAATGTTTAAAGCGAACGTTTTAAACATTATTGTCCGGACAGATATGCAAATAATGTTGTTGATATGTCAAATACAGTGTTTTTTCTTGCACCGGCAGTGACGTCATACTTTGTTTTTCGTATTTTTCTCGTAAACTAAGGATTGTACAGGAACGCTTCTTTGGGCAGTTTTTATGTACTCCGAACGAGAAATCTAGCCGTGCAGAGTTTATGCGGTCGTTTTGGGCCACCCTGTGGAGTTAAGGTTAGGCGCTACTTGTAAAATGTTACAAAAACATGTAATCAACAGTAATTGACTTCTCTCAAAACAAATTTTTCATATCAGTTCTAAAAACCTCTTGCAAAGAACAGGGTCCTTCCGAAGCTATAATAAATTACCATAGCATACGTAACTAACGTATAACGCAAAGTAAGCCCTTTGTTGCTACAACTTAAGCGTTTTGTAGTTACAACTTAAGCGTTTTGTTGTTACAACTTAAGCGTTTTGTAGTTACAACTTAAGCGTTTTGTAGTTACAACTTAAGCGTTTCGCAGTTACAACTTAAGCGTTTCGCAGTTACGACGTAAGCGTTTCGTAGTTACAACGTAAGCGTGTCGTAGTTACAGTATAAGTGTTTTGTAGTTACAACATAAGCGTTTCGTAGTTGCAACGTAAGCAATTAGCGTATGCGTAACTAAACGTAATTAAAAATTTTCCGGAAGGAAATAGGATTTGCGAACAGTAAACAGACCATCTGATTGTAAAATGGTTTAAAAATAGTTAGTAATAGAGCGAACATCTGTTGGTAAAACGTTATGATGGGAGTCTAACGGTATGAAGTGTTTCATTGCAATGTTGCATATTTAAATTCTACTACACACTAACCGTAAATATCTAAAATTTAGGGCTAATTTCTAATCAAATATTCGAATAATATATTTCGAATTAAATATAAGATAGTTGTATTTGCTTTGTTTATTTCAAAATTTATACCGGAATCGTTATTGAAATTTTGATAGTACCTCAAAAAACGTGAAACTGTAAAAATTGTCTTTTGGAATCCTGGACGATGTTAAAAGTGTGTTTCCCACAAACATTATATTAGATAAATGTTTATTTTTCTAGTGTTTAAATATGCGCTAAATTAAAAAATAATATAATTTAAACTTTGAATTTAATGCGAGAAGCGTAAATATAATAACGTTCGAAATTAAAAGAAAACCCTTCATATTATTCCAAAAAGTGTCATACCGTCATAGCAAAAATTCACATAAAACCTTTCAAAAAATATTAAAATGCCAGTTCTCTTCCTCATAAAAGGGACCTTAATTCATATTTCAAATCACGCAGCAGAAAATCTCCTGTCTCAAATATTTCATTAAAAATGACTTTTCTTAGAATAGCAAAGCTCTTTCATTTAACTCGAGCGTCACTTAAAGGTACCTTATAATATGTCTGTCAAAAAATAATAAAAAAATCAAATTCAATAATCTCTTTCTTAGTGAAGACTCACGAAATAAGCTATGCGCAACCTAAGTCGTTCCCTTATCAATAAATTACTTGAAGTGAAGTAAAAAGTGGAAGGATAATATCCAGAAAAATATTTTGACAGTCGGCTGGAAAAATGTAGAAAGTGTCTGCCTAATGCAAACACGAGTTTCTCTCCTTTCAAATCCAATTACCGTCTAACACAAATAGCTATCAAGTTAAAATGGTGACGCTAATAATCTTCTAAATTCAATATTCTGAGAGTTTTTTAATGTTTGCTTTATCATGATCATTCAGTTATATCTGGACCTGCGGCGAGCTGTTAGCAGTGAGAAAATAACACTCGATTGTAATTGCCAGAGCTAATAATTTAATTTATGCAACTCAACTCCACATCTGACTTGGGAAATGTTTTGATACGAGCTTGGAATTTTAAAATGGGTTGTCATGTTTTCTTAAAATTAATTATCGGTTTGCGAATGATGTTGGATTTCAGTCACTTGAAAACTAGTTTTATTGCTTGCAATTCTTGTTTTATTTTTTCTACAGTAATGAATTTTGACATTTAAATAATTTAAATTAATTATTCTTTATATCCATACAAACACCAGCTTTTACCATCACAGTCATAAGCCATATAACTAGTTTTATTGTTTACAATTCAGGTTTTATCTTCAGTAATGAATCTCGACATTTAAATTATTTAAATTAATTATTTTTTTATATCCATACAAACACTAACTTTTACCTTCACAGTCAAAAACCAGAAAATAAAAGTTTGATATACCTGGGTTAAGTGAAAGAGAATATCGTGTGACCATAGGAGAACCTGATTGAATTTAACGTTTTTTTATTTATTTTATTTTTTTTTCTTTGCTTCGCACACACAATTTTTAGTCGGATGGTGATGTAGAGATGACAGAAGGAAATTGTTACAATAAATTTTAGATTTTTCAGCAGCTAATTTTGTACTAATGAACCGGGATTCATTTCAACTCAACCTATTCAATTTAGGTTTGAGCGAATATGGAGAAAACAACAAATCCATGACGGTTAAAACTCCACATTTCTTCAAAAATGTTATTTAGCATTTCGTAAAAAAAACAGAGACGATAACTATTGCAAAAAAAAAAAAAAAAATGCAGATGATTTGTAATAACATATTAGAGTTAACCCAGCTGTCAAAATTCGCCCGTAATAATTAAAATTAATATTGAAAACCTTATTCTGCTTACATAATTATCTCAGTATTATTCATCAGATTTAGCGATTTAAACATTGATTTTATTTTGATCATCCTTATTTAAGCAAACGTATTGTAAATCATTGTCGCCACAGGGCCTATTGCGCTCATAAATGTAACGGTTTGTACTTTTTCAAATTTCGTATTAAGTTGAGGGGCAGTTGAATAAAACTTAAATGTTTGCTTCCATACACTATTCTCATTTTTCATCCCATTGTTTCAGAGAAGCCTTCACTCAAACTCTTATTATAACAGCTTTTAATATTACTGCTTAATGGCAACAAACTCTTTAACAATGAGTGTTTTATTTATTACCTAATAATTTGCTCAACCAAGACCTGTTGCCATCTGCTGTCTATAATAATATAACATTACAAATTTTAATGAGCCTTGCTTGACAAAAGAAAATGGGAAATAATTAACTAATAATAAACTGCTTCCAATTTTTTTAAATTGAAAGGTCCACTGGAAAAACGACCTAAGTCTTATACTACTTTTTGAGCTTTGCTTTACGATTTATTATAAATTATGTATTATAAATGAATATAAATTATGTATTAAAATATATGTATTATAAATTTGAATTTGGGTGTTACGGAAAAGTAGGCTCGTATAGTTAAAATTAACATTTATGTTATAAAATAATTGAATAAAGCATAAAACAAATTTCAAAAATTAGTATGTGACTTAGGTCGCTTTTCCAGTGGACCCTTCAATTGGTTTTCCCCTAAAAAAGTCGTCAGTCAATAACTACTGAACTAGAAAAAGTAACTAAATCGGTAGACAAACAGAGGAGAAATAGTTCTTATCTGTTTGGTCTTTGCCTATTTATGTGTGGATTAAAGAGAAGAAAAATGTGTCCCTTATTCTATGATCACTGGAAGAGGAGAGGGTTAAAATAACTTCATCAGCTTCATTATAACGTCTGAAACATTGTCAAATGTATTACAATAATCAAAATCCTTCATTTGTGAATGGTTGGGACCACTATTTTCTCAGAATTGTCAAAGGCGAAGATTTAAGAGATTTGTGATCTTCCCTCACGAAGCCATTAGCGTTTCTCGTAACTAAGTGTTGTGTCGCCATGGGTATCTGTAAGCGCTCTTCCTCCCTCATAATGACCATTTACTCAAAATGGAGCCCTAGAGACCCCCATTCACTTCGGTGCTTGCCCCTGCTGCTTGCAGAGGGTTCCGAACCGATCGGTCAAGTGTCAGCAAGCCCTTTCGATTTTTTAGCGTTCGACTAGAATTTTATCTCTTTGTTCACCAAGTCTGGAGAGATGCTTACAAGACAGACATCTTTGTTCTCCGACTAGAATGAGTTTAACAGTAGAAATCCGGACGGGGCCTGTGTGGCACTTCTCGATATTTACTGTTCAGTAATTCCAATAATAATCGACTGAATTTATTGTAAATTTCTGACTTTACCTAATATATTTATATTTAAGTACTTGTTAAATCATTTTAGTTTAACCCTCATAGAAGCATAGATATTGAACCTTATACAAATAATGAAGGGAGGGGCCACGTTGGCCCCTAATGTATTTCACAATGAATACAGTTAAACACTTCGTTTATTTGAACTTGACCTTTCTCTTTTTACAATTGGTTTCAATTTAAAGTACTAAACAAACGCGACAGATGTCTTGCTGGACAATGACTATTGCGCCTTGAAACAGAAATGAGCTTGTCACGTGGACTCACTGAAGAAGAAATTTCGAAAGAATTGCCCACAAAATTATCGGAAGGGCCACCCTGGCTCCTTCAGTCTATCTAGATATACAGTAATTTTACGTCTTTCTAGTGTAAAAAACGAAGTCTTTATCTAATTATTTATTAAAGACTTCATAATAAATATTCGAGAGAAAAGGTAAACTTCTATTCTTAAGTAAAAATTGAAAATCAACGTAAATGTGTTAAAAATTCCACTGGCTTTGTTAAAAAAACTACATTACTTTGTTCCAAAAAATTCTATCATGTCTTCGTTTGATGTTAATTCTTTGTATACTAATATTCCTGCTGAGGGCACTTTGGCTTTCCTTAAGACAAGGCTTTCTGAATTCCATTTCACCCTTTATGGAAATCGAGGAACTAATTTATCTTATTCGCACTTTTGTTTTCAATGGGAAATTATATGATGTCAGATGCCCTGGATATGGGAAATCCGCTTAATTCTATTTAAATTGCAATTTTTGTGCTCAATTTTACGTTGTTTTTTAATTTTTACTCTATAGCACAAAGGTTTACATTTTATTCCAATCTTAAGTTCAGTTTAAAATGTTCTGTGTAAGAAGCAATTAAAAGTTTACTGAAATAGAAGATAACTCCAATAAAAATTCCACCGAGCAGATCAGGATTTTTGGACATGCTTTTACTGAATAAAATAACAGGGCACCTGAGATGGCGAAGCTATGGCATGAGTACCAGTAGGTGGCACGCGACCGGCATTTCAGTGACACGACTGTTGAAAAGCAAAAAGGGCAATGCGTGAAGCATCTGAAAGAGCACGCCATTTGTGCATATTTTTAAACCCCTTAAAGCACAAGTTTTTTTCATTTAAAATCGTGGGGGTGACTAGGGAGCGGGGGATGGTGTAAAAGTTACATATAAAAATATATTATACAAACAAAATGTGTAAACGGATCTCAGACGGGCATTAGAAATAAAACAACTCACGGGCATGTTAAAACTCCCTTTCGCCCGTGTCAGACACGGGCCAGTGCGTTAAGGCGTTAAATGGTTAAATGAAAAAGATAAAGGCAACTGGTAATATTCTGGGAAAAGAAGCAGATATTATTTCTTAAATGGGTTTTTAAATAAATTAAGATACAAAAAGAAGTCTTTTAAACTTTTAGGGCATTAAAAATCGCTTGAGTTACACCAGACTTGCTCGTTATGTAGTGTTCCATTCATCAATTTGAATTTTTTTTCCCCAATAAGGTTCCTTTTTTTGCTAACATATCAGTTCGGGTAGGCTTAGAAAAAGTCTATATTTCGTGAAATTCAAAAATTCCGATGTCCGAATTTAAGACTTCGTACTGCATCTCAAAATGTGCTGTCCCAAACTTCGTCGTTTAGCTGGTTTGTAACGGGAACGTAAATGAACACAATGGAACCAAACATGTCCGAGAACAGCTCGATGTTTCAAACCATGGTATCTTCTGATCCTTTGGTTTTCAGTGTGCCCATTCCATTTCCTGTTGTTCGGGCTCTCTATTCCGGAACGAGGAGGGACCGATGCGGGGGGAGGTGTTATCGATCACCCCAGACGAACTCAAACAAATTGAGGACTGAGGCATCCTTTTCGAACTGATGACAGTCCCATGGAAGGCCATCAGGAGTTAATGGCAGCAGGAGTAAATGATCGACCGACTGAAGTGACACAAAGCAATAGGAAGAACTCTCAACAAGATACATCTAACCCCAAATACCCACATATGTATGCCATAAATATAATTTTTTAAGCTCTTTTAAGCACTATTTGAGAACACAAAACATTTAAATTGTACAATTATTTATTCATTGTGGGAAAACTTCTACCTGAAGCATCACCAAGGAATAATGTCAAAGGGTCAACTCAGGTCCTACTCCGAATATTTGCTCCGGCTTTGCTCCGTGAGTCTACTAACTTCCATTGGAATAATTATTTATTGTTTTTATTTTATTTAATTGATTAATAGACATATTTGGGAAAATTATTTAGAGTTCACGAGTAATTCCTAAAAAAGGAATTAATTAATCATATATCATTATAAACACGTATTCAATAAATGAAAACAAAGCCTGTCAGATTAATTTTTTTTGCAAGCAATCGATCAGTTATTGGTTTTACAGGTTAATGTAGAAAAAGGCATAATTTTTCCTTTCAAAACATCACAGCAGCGTTATATAAAAGTTGACATTTTCTTGAATAATAGCAATAATCAGATTGCAAACTTCAGTAATGCTTCAGTATATACTTCATATGTGTGCAAGTGATCACAAAGATCTCCAATATGTTTGAACATAATGTGTTCAAACAAAGACTTAAATGTAAGAACAATGAAAAACAATGTAAAAGTAACATAAATTAAGGCAGTGAAAAGCAAAGTGATGTAAGTGACCAAAAAACGATTCCAAGAAAAACATGTTCAAAGTTTGGATCTTATGGGACATTTAACCCCTTCCCTCTCGCTCCCGAGAAAATGACGGACTGAGGTTTTGCCTTCTATTTCTCGCTCCCGTGATATTTCCGGGCTGGAGTGTTTAAAATTTCAAAATAAAAACAAGTCAAAAATTAAAAATGCATATATATACTGCTCATACACATATTTTTTTCTAATTTTCAGGGATAAAAATATAAGCACTTTTATGACCATTTTCTTGAAAATTACCCGACCGTTAAGGGGTTAATGCTATTCTTTTTCTAAATCAGGTGGGGGGCAGCACCTGTTGGGTTTACCTCGAACATCTTTTGCCACAATATAGAATGGTGCTTTCTCTATCAGTTGCACTAGTTATCTCCAAATTTTCAGTTTTGTCACTTGCACCCCTTTGCTTCTAAGTGCCTCAATTGCGAAAACAATAATGCAAATAGCTGTTTCGAGGCTACGACGGAGCGTCTTTCTCAGTGAAAAAAAATATATGCTCAAGACACAACTAAGAAAGTTGTGGAATCACTCACATTTCTTTCCTACACTGATGAAGAGGTAATTGCATCATTTACTTAACAATTTGTGTTTCATTTGCGTTGTTTTTCTCTGTACTTAAATGATCAAAAGTGCTTTGTGCTAAAATATGTCTTATGAAGACTTCGATAACCCAGCTTGTATTTAACTAGTTAAAGAACATTCCTTGTGCTAATTTCGATCAACTAGTTTTAAGTGATTTGTACTAATTTCGTTTTTATGTATTTTTTTTTATTATTCCTTCTCAGTTTTTTTACAAAAAGTCTTTACTTTGATTACTAAGAAACAACATTTGAAAATTTTCCAAAGAAAGGAGGGCGGCAGCAATAATGTGCAAAAACGTCTGAACGAAATAAAACGAGAAGTGATAAGCAATTACGTTTTTTCAGCCTAATTAGTTCAATTAATTGGATTAAACTGAATGGAAAATTTATTTCGTTTTATGCAGCCATCAGCGAAATCACCCGTTGAAAAAACATCCCGAAGCATTTAACTCATTTCATGGCGCTTAATATGATTAAAACTGCACAACACTAATTCGTGCATGCGTTTCTTTTTCTACTTTTGCTTTTTCAAGCATCGTAAAATTGTATTTTTTGCTTAAGGCAATTTATGATGGAAAATTTCCAATTTATTGTACACCCTAAAGCGTTTTAAAAGATTTAGAACGTTTAAATTATTGAATGCAAATGGATCCACATGCGTTTTATAATTCAAAATGATCAAAAATGCTTTGCGATAAAATATGAGTGCAAAGAAAAACCAGAACAAATTGTCAAAACAATAATGAAGTGAAATTTCGTGCCTTTTCCGGGACATTAAAAATGCTTTAAAATATTTAAAAGCATTTTCCCCTGCTTTGTATTTTTGACCAATTATGTGTTAGTAAAATCCCTAAGGATTTTTTTTTTACTGCTAAAGATACAGCTTTGAAACGTTGTATGTGCATTACACAGAGTAGGTTTGACAAAAATTAACATGGGTTTGACTCTGTAGTTTGTAGTTTGTTTTTATTGAATTGTTGAATTTGAATTTGTTGCAATTTTTTCTAAGGTTTTAACGATAAAAGCACTAAAAAGCAGCTAAGATTCAGATAATTCCATGCTAACTTTCGTTCTAAAATATATATTTTGATTTATATTTCAAAAAGAAAATAAATTTGAAAAAGTTATAAAACATATCAAAAGGTGAAAACAAAATAGTTTTCTTTAACTTTTAAATTATTGGTTAATCATAATGATGTTCCAACTTCAAATATTATTTCTTTTCTAAATTAAATCTTTCTTTTAAAATCTTTTTTGAGATAAATGCATGCATGACTTTTCACCTGGTTCTTAAACGAAAAATAGATTTGGAAGGAGCTACTGAGATTCCTTAAATTAAAAAGTCTACATGGTTGATAAGGATTATCCGGATCAATGGGGGTCGGATAAACGAGGTTAAACTGCTGCCGTGTAAATATTACATTTCAACAACGATGCTCCAAGTCATTGATTAAAAGATTTATTAGATTTAAAAAAAAAATCATACACTAAATACAACTTAGTTTTTATTCATTTCAATGATCATCCGGAAAGTGAACAGGAATATACTTTTATTCTTTGTCAAAGTTTCAAACAGTGCAAAAATCAAAGATAGAAATGAGCCACATAAACCCCCAGAACACAGAAAATACCATATGACACCTTACAAGACCAGTCATGAAAATTGTTATGTTCTTCACAGACTTTTTCCATGAATAATGGCAACGAAGAACAAAAGTTTTAATTTCCAGAACACGAGTCGAGAACTTCCGAGATAAAATATAATCTTGTAGATTATTAATGAACCGCAGTTGATCAAGAGCGACCCAACATGCACAAAACAGACGAAATGAGTAACGACTGTTTCGACTAACTTTGAATGCGACCACCAAAACTGCAAAAAACAGTTAATTTTAGTAAAAGGGAAAGTTCTCGGTAATCTTTCTTTTCTCTGTCCCCATTTCACTTTCTATCTGCAAAGAAACGCAAGCTTGCGTGAAAAATGCGATTCCTGCGCCATTTTTTTCCTTACATCTGACGAAAAGTTCATTTTTCAAAGCTCTTTTACGAAGTTAGGGATTTTTATTCGAAGTATGAGGGGGAAAAGGGAAAAGTTTCGATTTTTAGTGTTATTTTTGTTGTGGCACTTCGCCCTTCAGAAAAATATATTCCGCCTTTAAACTCATGCCCTGCATCTTTGGCGCGTATAATCACTGCTTGACTGATTTATTCCAAGTACGGATGTTCTTTAGCGATCTTCTCCGGATCAGAACTTCTAAGAAATGAATAATAATATCCAGAAGACGGGGGCAGAAAAAAAAATGAAAGACTTGAATTCCAGTGTTGGGGAAAAAATGAATTTTAAGCACACTAGACATTTCAGAAAAGGGACTTTTTTTTTTCTTTCTTTTTTTAATTCTCTTTTTCCTACATATACTTATATAAGTTTTTTTTTCTTTTTTTGTAAAAAAAAACTTTTTAAATAAAAGGAAGGCTCATAGGATTGGGATTAATGGACCGGGAATAGATGCCTATTTAACGGTTGTCATCAAATTTCTCCACCTTAATGAGTTACGTTAAGTTTTTACCAAAAAAAGAGGGGAAAGATTTTTTTTCTTTCTTTCTTTTAAGATCGCTCTCCCCAAAAAAAGTGACGTCTAGGAGGAAATCGCCGTTAGAAGTGAAGTGAATTCTCAGTAATAATAATAACGTCATTGCATAAAGCGAAGTGTGGTTTGAGGTGTAAGTGGTAAATATTAGCATAATGGGATTTGAAGTCTAAAGGTAATTTTTAATGCGTGAACTCAGGAAATCAGAAGGAAAAAAAAGGGGTTAAAAAGGGTTTTTTTTCTTTACGCCACAATACTGGTGCAATACTTCCGTTCAAGGAGAGTAACTTTTAAAAATACTTTATAAATTCTTTTTAAAATGATTTATTTTGACATATGTGTAAAATTTCAGGATGTACTTGTGATGATCAACGTCTTTATCGATAGTTACTAACGTGATGTGTTTATGTTGTTGCAATGCACAACAACGGCGGGAGTAGTCCCAGCTTGTAAGATAAAGGCACTCGAGAAAAAAATGTAAAAAATCATTGATTTACAACATCGTCTTTATTTGAAATAACAAAATTGCTTTCAGTTAATTATAAAATGTACACAAATACCTTTTTTTAATAAAAAATATTACACAGTAATACCGTGATACTAACAGTAAATCCGGTGAAAATAACTCAACACCGATATCAGATTATCATCACAGTTGTGTAATTAACTATCAGAATAATTGATGAATATCAAGACTATTTCCCCACCATAAAACAATCAATGCATTTACGTTCAACGCTACTAGAGGTAGAAGCTAAAATAAGTTTCAACAATTATTTCACTCCAATAAACAAATATAAGTCAGCTGCATAGCTCTTCTCATAAGACAATCATAGCATTACGACTAACAAAGTAGCTACTATTGTCCACTTCTTTAAGAACTTTAAATAAAGCAATCTTAAGTAGAGCAGAGGTAGAAAATCAAAATGCAAAATAATCCATGAATATGTTCATAATTTTTAAGAAATTGAGATTTATGTTTGGATAAACTTGTTATTTCCTTTCTCAAACACTTTCCGTGTTACGTGTGTGTAATTTTTCTTAGGCTTTCAAGTTAATTTCAGTTTGCGTCAAAATTCTTTATTTTTTTTCCTTTCGTTTTCTTTTTCATTCTAATGAGGATGCGTACTGACAATCGCTATTGCATTCTTACTGCATATCTAGTTCAGTTCAATGTAAGGTGCTTCGGAGTAAACTAGATACAAAGTATCACAAACGATAAAATGGACTGTATAACTATTTATTAAAACACAACACGTAAATTGGAGACATAACTTTGAAATATAAGATAAGTGTGGCGACAAGGCCGAGAAAAACACAGACGCCGACTAGGACTGCAGGATGAGCATTGCATCGGATAACTTCTGACTCTCTTTACCTCTTTTCTATCAAGCTTTCATCAGTGTTCGTGACGTCCTCTGGCTCATTGACATGCGCATTAACACTAGTGACTGTTAACAGCAAAACCAGTGTAGAACGATGACCACGCGAAAATTCTGATGCTCAATGATCCTCAGATGGAACACCTGACTTCCGTAGGTGCGAATTTTTCACTAGTTATTTAAATCAGCTGAAAGTATCAATCCAAACAAACTCATTCAAGGGATCTTTAACATACCACATAATTATACGACAGGGACTACATCCGATTTTATCTTGGTCTAAAATCCACTGATCTTGTGACAAACCACTCCGTTCAAGAAGTTAAATTTAAAAGTATCACCCTGACTGAAGCGAAATGAAGCAAAAAAAGGAAAATTTTATAATTTATATAATGATTGCAACATCATCGTGGAAACAGTTTATACTAATTAGACATAAATTCTAAGCCAATAACTCATAAATTGATTTTCTGAAATCTCACCCATTTTTCACACCATCTTCCAACCTGTTCAGTTATTTTCAGGCACTGACAATCTCAAACCTGACATTTAATCTTTAACCTCTTCATTCCAAGTGTACCCAATTGAGTAAATTTTAAAATACTGTTTATTAACTACTGTTTGTGCAATTTGAAAGCTAAAACACCCTTTGTTTTTGAAATTAATCAACATATAGCTTACTTCGTTTTAAACATGGAAATTGGGGATTAACTATTATTTAACCTCTTCATTCCAAGTGTACCCAATTGGGTACATTTTAAAATACTGTTTATTAACTACTGTTTGTGCAATTTGAAAGCTAGAACAGCCAATTGTTTTTGAAATTAATCAACAGATAGTTTACTTCGTTTTAAACATGGAAAACATGGAAATTAGGGATTAACTATTATTTAACCTCTTCATTCCAAGTGTACCCAATTGGGTACATTTTAAAATACTGTTTATTAACTACTCTTCGTGCAATTTGAAAGCTAAAACACCCAATTGTTTTTGAAATTAATCAACAGATAGTTTACCTCGCTTTAAACATGGAAATTCGGCATTAATTATTATTTAAACTAATTATTAATTAAAATAATTTTTTATAGTTATTTTGTTTTGTAATCATTTTATAAACCAGAGAATTAAAAAATTGCGTCAAAATTGTTTGTGCTTAGTTCTGGGGTCTGAAGAGGCTAAAGTATGTTAATGAGGAGACAAAAGAAACAAAGAAATTTCAAATGAATATTTCCAAACCAATTTCACTATGCTAACCCCCCCCCCCTCCCCCGCGAAGAATTATATTAATTCCAAAAAAACCTTGAAGCACCCAGCCACATTAATCAAGGTACACTGAATGTTTGCCCAATACTTCCGACACCATTATAATGATAAACCCAGTTTTCACATCGATTGCATCTCCAGACTCGGCAACACTAAAAACATCCCACGCGGTATTGGCTGCAACGGAAATCTTTGAAGCAGCTTGTTAAAATAGCTTACATTCCACAAAATAACTTGCTCCACGGAGCGTGGGAAGAGATATCGGGCAAAAGGGGGGTTCTTCTGCAACCCACCCGCCCTTTCCCCACTTGTTTATCCGAGCGCGTTAATTACTCAGTTTCGGGTGCAGTGAATCTGTCATCAGCAGACGCAATTTCCCTTTCAGGAATGCGATGGCGACTGCTTTGTTTTGTTTGACCGTCTGCTGGGTAAGGACTCTCTTCATCAAGGAAGCGAAACTTTGAGAAAACTGAAAAGTTACTTTTAGGCTGCTAACTGTTAACTGCACAGAACAAAAAGTACCTGTGTTTCCTCATAAACAGCGTATGCGATTCTTCAAGTGAAATGGTTCTTGAGTGAACAATAACGTAGTTTGATAAAATATTTGTAATTTCCAGTGCGATTTTGTGGCTGCAGTTCTTAGCGCAATGGTGCCTGCAATTTAGATAGCAAAATTCACCAGAATTTTATATTAAGAATTTGCACCTCTCATTTTTATAACAAATTTATATTTTCAGTATTCATCAGAAATTCATGCTTATGTATTTTCATTTAAAATTGTACTTTGTTTAACCGTCTGGCACGCCAGAGGAAATTCAGGTCCATTTTCGGACCCTTCACGAAATTCCAGTGAATAAAAACGGACCCTTCACAAAATTCCAGGCAATGAAAACGGACCCTTCACAAAATTCCAATCAAATAAAACTAACCCTTCACAAAATTCCAGTCAATAATAGCAGACACTTCACAAAATTCCAATCAATCAAAACGGACCCTTCACAAAATTCCAATCAATCAAAACGGATCCTTCACCAAATTACAGTCAATAAAACGGACCCTTTACAAAATTCCAATCAATCGAAACGGACCCTTCACAAAATCATAGGCGATAAAAATGGACCCTTCACAAAATTCCAGGCAATAAAAACGGACCCTTCACAAAATTCCAATCAATCAAAACGAACCTTTCACAAAATTCCGAGCTACCAACTCTTACCTTTTTGCAGAATTATTTATTAAATAAGATGCAAGAAACAGTAAAAAGTTTTTATCACTATGCCTAAGTTTGGAACTTTCATAAAAGTATTTGAATTTTCAGAAAATTGTTTGATTTTTTACAAAATGTCCTTTTATAATTCCCGAAAAACGGATCTTGTTAAAAATGCTGGATCGAAACTTGCGACTCTCTTCAACAAATAAACCCTAGTTAAAAAAAACTAACTGTTTCTCTTTTAGAAGTGTGGTTATCTGTCTATCTTCTTAAACTATACATTGACTTTAGATGCATTTTTTAGCCTACTTTCCCGTAAAAGTAAAAAAAAATAATAATAAAGCATGAAAGAAGGCTTAATGTATCGTGAAAACATCGTTAAAAATCAAGAAAAGTCAAAAATAAGTGAAGTAATTAAATAAAGATTGAAAAATAAAAAATTTGAAAGTAGGGTATTGAGATGGGGAAAAAGTGTGTCTGTCGGTCTGTCTGTCTGTCTGTCTGTCTGTCTGTCTGTCTGTCTGTCTGTCTGTCTGTCTGTCTGTCTGTCTGTCTGTCTGTCTGTCTGTCTGGTCTGTCGTCTGTCTGTCGGTCTGTCTGTCGGTCTGTCGGTCTGTCGCTGTCTGTCGCCTCTCTTCCTCCTGTCGTCTGGCTGCCCCTAATAACTTTTGAACGAATTGTCCGATTGGAAAAATTCTTTTTGCATTCGAAAGATCTCGCGAGGACATCTCATTTCTATATCTTACTTTTTGATTTGAACAATTTTTTGTTCAATTTTGAACAGTTCAAAAAATTTTAACATTAGCGCCTATGGACAAAATTGAAGCAAATTCTGTAAACTCTGGGCACAAGAGCCAAGTTCCTATTGCAAGCTTATTGAAAGGAGTTCTTGGCGTGAAATATTGATTTGAACAGTTTTTGTTCATTTTTGAACAGTTCAAAAAATTAACACAGAGCTTATGGGGAAATTTCAACCCTATATAAATCCTGATCTAACGGACCGATTTGCTTGGAACAAACTTTATCGGAAAGCTCTTATAACGTAGAACATGTAGAAATAGAAAGTTTATCCAGAACTTACGAGCCTATTTTGCTATGAAATTTTTTGATCGGTATTTTCGAGAATATTTCTCAGTGACTCAATGAGTGAAATAATGAATGAATGAATAAATGAAAGAGTGAAAGAATAAATCAATGAATAAATGAATGAGGAAAAGAATGAATGAATAAATTATTGAATAAATGAAAATATAAATAAATGAGTGAATAAATACATGAATGCGTAAATGAATGAATAAACACTTGAATGAGGTAACGAATGAATGAATAAATGCATGGCTGAATAAATGAAAGAATGAATGAGTGAGTGAATGAATATGTATTATCCGTTGAAAAAGGTATATTTTCAATAATTAGAACTAAAGATAAATAAGAAAGAGAGAGAAAGAGATAGCTAGATTATAAATTTGAATTTGGTGTATACGGGAAAGTAGGCTCGTATAGTTCTAGACGGAACTTCTTGTTAAAGTAAGAGTTCGTAAATAAACAATAATGTAGTTGGACATACGTTTGCAATTTTTTATTACAGTCTAGCCCACCTAATGGAATAAATGAATTTGCCGCAAAAAATTATTCTAATAAGAGGGATATTCCATTATCCGAGATCACAGAAACAATATACTACGATTTGGTACATTGAAAATTTCTTACATTAAGCAGGATAGCCCTTTAACCGATATTTCATTAAGCGGGATAGTCCTTTAACCGATATTCCATTAAGCGGGATAGTCCTTTAACCGATATTCCATTAAGCGGTATAGTCCTGTAACCGATATTCCATTAAGCGGAATAGTCCTTTAACCGATATTCCATTAAGCGGGATAGTCCTTTAACCGATATTACATTAAGCGGGATGGTCTTTTAACCGATATTCCATTAAGCGAGATAGTCTTTTAACCGATATTCCATCAAGTGGGATATTCGTTTAATCGATACTCCATTGAGCGGGATTGACTGCTATTTTGTGCTTGCAGTTTCTAATGTAATTCCGCGTACACATCACATTGCACAATGGTCCAGAAATTTTGATTGAAAATTTTCACCTGTAATTTTAATATCATAGTTCTGCTTACAGTTTTCATTAAAAAGTCATTCTTGTGTACTTTGAAAATTGTACCTGCAATTATCATTCAAATATTCCAGAAAGATTTATCACAAGATGTTTGGAATTTAATTCTAAACGTTCTTGCAGTTTCCATTTTGAACTCTTTTTTGATGAGGATATTTTATTCCCAATCTGATATCCTACATTCCCGTAAAAGTAAATAAATATAATAATAAAGCATGAAAGAAGGCTTAATGTATCGTGAAAATATCGTTAGAAATCAAAAGAAGTCAAAAATAAGTTAAGTCTCTTCTCTACTAATAATAAAGCAGAAAGTATGTGTGTGTGTGTGTGTGTGTGTGTGTGTGTTTGTGTGTGTGTGTCTGTCTGTGTACGGCGTAGGGCCCAGACCGTCCAGCGGATTTTCATGAAATTTGGCACGAAATTGGTTTGGAACATGGGGGTGTGCACCTCGGAGAGTTTTTTCTGAAACTCGAATTTGTTCTTCTTTTATTCCAATTTATAGCCGAAAGTTTCATAAAATAGTCATTTTCTATAGGAAGGAATTATCGCATCGTTTCGAGGTTGATACCGTTGAAAAGCGCGTGAAAAACTACCCCGGGGAGAGTTTCGCTCTGCGTGCAAAAATTCGAAGCCTCTAAATTAACTAGAAAAGAAGTTATAAGCATTTTTCTCTGCAGTTCGAAATTATTTTTTCACGGTAATTAACTTTAATTTTAATTGTTGCCATGCCGACTGACTATTGATCCTTTTTAGCCTACTTTCCCATAAAAGTAAAAAAAAATAATAATAAAGCATGAAAGAAGGCTTAATGTATCGTGAAAATATCGTTAAAAATCAAGAAAAGTCAAAAATAAGTGAAGTAATTAAATAAAGATTGAAAAATAAAAAATTTGAAAGTAGGGTATTGAGATGGGGAAAAGTCTGTCTGTCTGTCTGTCTGCCTGCCTGCCTGCCTGTCTGCCTGCCTGTCTGTCTGTCTCCCCCTAATAACTTTTGAACGAATTGTCCGATTGGAAAAATTCTTTTTGCATTAGAAAGATCTCGGCGAGGACATCTCATTTCTATATTTTACTTTTTGATTTGAACAATTTTTTGTTCAATTTTGAACAGTTCAAAAAATTTTAACATTAGCGCCTATGGACAAAATTGAAGCAAATTCTGTAAACTCTGGGCACAAGAGCCAAGTTCCTATTGCAAGCTTATTGAAAGGAGTTCTCGGCGTGAAATATTGATTTGAACAGTTTTTGTTCATTTTTGAACAGTTCAAAAAATTAACACAGAGCTTACGGGGAAATTTCAACCCTATATAAATCCTGATCTAACGGACCGATTTGCTTGGAACAAACTTTATCGGAAAGCTCTTATAACGTAGAACATGTAGAAATAGAAAGTTTATCCAGAACTTACGAGCCTATTTTGCTATGAAATTTTTTGATCGGGATTTTCAAGGATATTTCTCAGTGACTCAATGAGTGAAATAATGAATGAATGAATAAATGAAAGAGTGAAAGAATAAATCAATGAATAAATGAATGAGGAAAAGAATGAATGAATAAATTATTGAATAAATGAAAATATAAATAAATGAGTGAATAAATACATGAATGCGTAAATGAATGAATAAACACTTGAATGAGGTAACGAATGAATGAATAAATGCATGGCTGAATAAATGAAAGAATGAATGAGTGAGTGAATGAATATGTATTATCCGTTGAAAAAGGTATATTTTCAATAATTAGAACTAAAGATAAATAAGAAAGAGAGAGAAAGAGATAGCTAGATTATAAATTTGAATTTGGTGTATACGGGAAAGTAGGCTCGTATAGTTCTAGACGGAACTTCTTGTTTCTTTTAACGAATTAAAATTTATTGCTTGCGGTTTTTAGCATTTTGAGAAGCAGCCGATTTTTAATTTATTTATTTTATTTTATTGGATTTTGATTATTATTTTTTTAAAACGAATTAAAATTTATTTCCTGCGTCTCACAGGCGATTGATAGCTTTGTTTTGATTTCCTTATTTTTACATGTATTTTACGGGACTATTTTCCATACTGCACGGGGGTTTATAAAAGAAATGTTATCCTTTATAGCGATTTTTGTTATTCCAGATTATTATTACTATTTATACTTTCATTTATTTACTTTTTTTTTCTCCAGTGAATTAGCACATATGTTATTTTCCTATTTGAGCTCGGATGAAAGGTTTATTCCGCTTTCAAATCTTTGCTTGCTGCTGTTTGTTTCTGCAGGCTACAAAATTTCGTTTTTCTGTTTTAAGCCGGGTCCAGACGCTACGTTTTGCACAACCTTTTTTCTGCGCAGTTCAACACATTGCAGATAAAACGTTGCGTGTAGATTGGAAAAATGCGCAGTTTTGAGTCCGGTGCGAAGACTGTACAGTTGCAGCGATAACTGAGCTAGAAAGCATATGTCTTTGAACTGTGCAGACAAATCGACACATGTAGACGGTAGCACCCCTTTCCGATTCATTTTGTTTCTCAGTTTCAATTCGTCAGGCGACGATGGCCGACTTTCGGCAATGTTCTCAGGAGTTTCTCACAAAATTTATTGCATTATGCGAAAGTTTCCCACGCGTTTGGCGTGTAAAATCCAAGGAGTATAGTGACAAGGATAAAAAGGGGGAGGCTTATGAGAGTTTAGTGGAAAAAATCAAAGACATTGATGCAACCGCAAACAGAGAAACATTTGTAAATAATTAATTCTTTGAGAAGTGTTTACCGGAAATAATTGGCAAAAGTTAATAAATCGATTCGATCTGGGGTTGGAGACGAAATTTACAAGCCATCTCTCTGGTACTTTGATTTGTTACATTTCCTAAATGATCAGGAGACACCAAGGCAGTCTAGCAATATCATGGATGAAAATAAAGAGATTGCAGTTGTCGAACCACCAGAACAGACAACAAAAAAATATTTATTTTATGTAATCATTTGACCACTTTGAACGCCGGGTTCTTCTGAGACGTTCCAGTCTTTTTTAACATGACACCATGTCATAATTGACCAGAGTAGTACCTCCTTCATGACGATATCGCACAAAACTGAGTGAAATATACAGATATCTCTGCACTATGTAGACGCATAAAAAACTGCAACGTTTTCATTTAGTCTTAAGACTGCGCAGACAAAAGGTTGTACAAAACGTAGCGTCTGGACCCGGCTTTGTCAATAAATAATAGATAAAAATTAATTGTACTAAAAATTTATTAATTAAAACTATTCTAATTTATTATAATCTTCCTTTTTGTGTGGGTACTTGAACAAAACAAACAAAATGCGTTTTTTTCAAATATTTTCTATTTTGTTTTATTTCGTTTCTTTCTTTCCTTTTTCCTTTTTTATTGTGTGTGTTTTGTAAAAAAAAAAACGCTTAAATGTGTAGGATCTCCGGCTGATTGCCATGGGCAGCTAATCTTTAATTATATGGAATGCTATACATTTTAATAAAATAACATAATTTGCACCTAAAAAAGTTATCACTATATACACAATGGCAAACCGACTGGTCTTTTCATTTTTTAACACGGGCATAGCCGTGCGGTACCGCTAGTAATTAAATACAGATTGAAAAATAAAAAACATTAAAAGTAGGGTTTTGAAAAGGGGGAAAAGAGTGTCCTCCGGTCTGTCGGTCTGTCTGTTTGTCCCCCCTAATAACTTTTGAACGAATTGTCCGATTCGATTTTTTTTTTTTTTGCATTCGAAAGATCTCGGCAAGGACATCTCATTTCCAATTTTTTATTCAATTTTGAATAGTTCTTTTTTTTAACATTAGCGCCTATGAGCAAAAATGAAGCAAATTATGTAAACTCTGGGCGCAAGATCCAAGTTCCTATTGCAAGCTTATTGGAAGAAGCTCTCGGCGTGAAATATTGATCTTTTGTAAATTTTTGAACAGTTCAAAAAAATTAACATAGCGCCTACAGGGAAATTTCAATACTACATAAATCCTGATCTAACGGACCTATTTGCTTGGAACAAACTTTATCGGAAAGCTCTTATAACGTAGAACATGTACAGTTAGAAAGTTCATCCAGAACCAAGGAGCCTATTTTCCTATGAAATTTTTGAGGATAATTTTGAATGACTGAAAGAATAAATGAATGAGTAAATGAAAGAATGAATAAATGAGTGGATAAAGGAATGAGTGAGTGAAAGAATCGATAAATGAGTGAGTGAATGGAAGAATGAACAGATGAGCGAATGAATTTAAAAAATAATAAATGAGTAAAAAATACATGAGTGAGTTTTCAAGAATATTTTTCAAATTATTGAATGATTAAATGAATAAGTGAAAGAATGAATGAATAAATGAGTGAATAAATGAGCGACTGAATGAAAAAAAATCAGTAAATGGAGTCATTGAATGCTCTGGTGTAAGAAAGTAAGAGAATTTTCCTGTTTGATCTGCGATCTCCAGAACTACTGGACAGATTTTAATAAAATTTGGTGTGAACATAGGTTAATATAATACAAACAAAATAAACATTCAACAGTTATAATAGACACACATGTTTGTGCGTAACACTCATGGGAGTCTGAAGGTCTGAAACAGCGGTTGCAGAATACACAAAAGAAATGGGTTAATAGGGCTGTGGTCCCCTATTACAGCTATACACGCCTTGAACGGTAAGTACACCTTATACATACTGGAAATAAGGCAGTTTATCAGGGCCTGTATCAATGAGTACCCACTCATTCACCGCTGTTTTCAGTACCTGGATGGTTCTCGGAGGGGGTTGTGAGTTGCAATTTCCCTCCCCAAAGCGTCCCAGACATGCTCTATAGGATTGAGGTCTGGAGACCTAGCTGGCCAATCCATTCGGCGAATATCCTCACTTTCGAGAAATTCGTCGACCAGAAGAGCTCTAGGTGTCCTCGCGTTATCGTCCATTAGCTGAACTCGGTGCCCACTGCACCCCGGAAAAGGTGAACATAGGACTCCAAGACCTCATCTCTACACCTCACACCAGTCACACTGCCTCTGATAAAGACATGGAGAGGTGTGCGGTCATCCAATATGATGCCTGCCCAGACCATTACCCCTCCACCTCCATAATTGTCGATTTCGCGGACATTGAAGGGTAGGTAGCTGGTCCCTGGCTCGCTCCATATGAAAGTATGGAGAGAATTGGTATTTAGGCTAAAACGGGACTCGTCGGTGAACAGAACGGTCTCCCATTGCTCCATACCACCAATCACTATGCTGCCACTCCAATCACTATGCATACACCAATCACTATGCTGCCAGCACCATGCTAATCGGACTCTCCTGCTTGTAGACGTGAGCGGGACGCAAACATCCGGTCTTCGGGCAAACAACCCTCTCTCATTCAGTCTTTTGGAAACAGTCACCTTTGTTACACGGGTTCCTGCGGCTGCATACAGGTTCCAAAATAGCTGAGAAGCTGTAGTCCCTCTGCTAAGCCTCACTAAAATTGATAAATGACGATCTTCTCTGGCGGTCGTGGATCATGGACGACGTTGCCCAGGCTTTCTCTTGATGGATACATTATTTTGGAACTGTTTCAATAGATTACAAATGACGCTGGGCGTTAAGTTAAACTCTCTGCATGTCTGGACTTGCGAGCGGCCTCTAGCCTCCCCACAATTCGCCACCTCATTCCATCATCTAAACGTTGGTAATTACTCATTTTACTGTTCCGATGTGAATTTAACTGATTGCTGTAAGATAACACCAAGAAATTCACCGAGGGGTGCTAGCGAACGAAATTAGTGTTACCCTCCACGCGCTTATAAAGCATGTTTCTGCTGGCTCTGCCTACACAGATGTGTACGCTTACGTATTTGCCGTACAAGATTTGCATTTTTATCTAGAAGCAGTGGTTTTTCCTTCAGTTCATTTTTTTCTATGCAATCTGATAAAATATGCAAATTCTCTTAATTTATTTCACCAGTGTACATGAATGTGTGAATGAACATCTGAATAAATGAATGAATATGTATTAATCGTTGAAAAAGGTATATTTGAAGCAATTAAGAACTAAAGCTAAACAAGAAAGAGAGAGATAACTAGATTATCAATTTGAAGTTGGTATATACGAGAAAGTAGGTCTCGTATAGTTCTAGATTGAACTTCTTGTTCATATCTATGTAAGTAACTTTTTAAATTTTTGGCTTATCTATTAAACGTAAGTGATGACAAATGAAAGATAATTTTAATATGTATTTAAAAATTGGGAGGCACTTACGTTTGGATTAATGTCGGTATTGCAATACCCTTTTCCGGTTTTTAAACTTACGATTTTTGTTATTATTATCTTTTTCTTTCGGTTTTCTGCAAAAATTGTGCGTAAAAGCATGTTTTATGCAATAGCTTTTCACTCCAAAAAGGTATTGCCTTTCTTTCACAACTATTCCCCAGATATCGTAGTTTTCTTCTTAGCTTCATAGCTGTATCGCGAAGCGAAATATTTCCCCATTTCTTTCCCTCTGTAGGGAATAAAAAGTTCTTTCACCACGTCAATCGCGTCCACTTGCTTTTCAAATGGGCCGCAAGCATTTCGTACAGCAAGCACAACAGATTGGCATATTCGACCGATCGCTGAGGCGATGAGATTTGCCGGATCTTAACAGTCCGGGCGCCGAACGTCAAAATAGATTTGATTCCGGAATGCGTAAATCTACGGATCAAAGCCCAAAAACCAAACGGCAGCATAAATAAAATATCAGCGTGGTGGCGGAGTCAGAAATAGGATTTGGGGAGGGGGATCGTTACGAAAATCTGTATCAAGCCATGCATTGCATAGCAAAAGCCTGTAGCGTGATGTATCATTTGGCGAGAAATTCTGGCAGTGATGACAGTGCCAAAAATAACACGCATTTTTGCTTTCCATAACGCTATGATATAATTTTGCTGTTTTTGCCAGGAAGAGCTCCAAACACGATCCAATGCAAAATAAAGTATGATAGAGCGATTTTCGATAACACTATTCAAAGCAACTGAAACGTTGCACATATATACATAAACCAGTAGCATCACTATGAGGCCACGGAGGGGGCGGTGCACCCTGAGTGGTTCCCTTTAGGGGGTGACCCCAAATATGGATTTCAGAGTTCATAAAAAAATTTATGCACTGAAATTGTGGAATTTCCTCCATTATATTTTAAATATATTTAATCTGTTAGTAGTAAGTACATCGCATTCCCGGCTAAAAATCATTGCCACTTTTTTTCCGGTTATGTTTATTACTTGTTCAGAATAAAAATATGCTTTTCTTTGGTGGTGGTGGCGGGTGACATTACAAATTACTACACTGGCGCCACCCGTGCTAGGAACGCCAATGCAGAAGCATTTATATATATATATATATACATGTATATTTTTTTATACATGTATGTGTGTGTGTCTGAATATTCAAAAGACACGAGTTATATTTATACATATGTAGATATATATATATAGGTATAATATAGGTATCCATAAATTAATGTCACCCAATAAGGATTTGCTATTCTCTACATCCTCATTCGTAACGTGATATTACTTTAGTGATACGTGAGCACCATTAGCTCCTTGGAGAAGTTAGTTCGTCAACTTCTCCAAGTAACTAAGTTCCTTCTTGGAGAATTTAGTTGTTTACTTAGTTCGTCATTTACGTCTAGTACAAGCACACGCGTTTAAGAATTCGCCAAACATTTCAAATTCAGAGCAGTTGTTTCTACAGCGATTTGTTTCCGTAAGACTTCAAGAGTGATCTTCTGCGTTAATTTGCAATGTGAAATTACTTTAGTGCTACGTAAGCTCCATTAGTTACTTGGAGAATGCTTATTATGTTCGCCATTTACGTCTAGTACAAAGAAACGCATTTAAGAATTCGGCTAACATTTCAAATTCACAGCAACTGTTTCTACCCAATAATTTGTTTCCGTACTACTTCGGGAGTGATTTTCCACTTTTTTTGTATGCGTTCATTTGCAAAGTGAAATTACTTTAGTGCTACGTGAGTACCATTAGTTACTTGGAGAATGTTTACTATTTTCGCCATTTACGTATAGTACAAGCAAAGGCATTTAAGAATTCTCCAAACATTTGAGAACTCAGAGCAGTTGTTACTACAGTGATTTGTTTCCTTAACCCTTATTCTCATGAAGTAGCATATATGCTACCTGGGGTTTTCGCCTACTTTATGTTTGTTAAGTGACGTCAGTGCGCATGTTGCATTGTTATTTGCTAGCCCTTATTCTCATAAAGTAGCATATAGGATCCTTGGGGTTTTCCCTTACTTTCTATTTGTTTACAAATAGAAAGTAGGGTAAAACCCCAGGTAGCATATATGCTACTTAAGGAGAATAAGGGTTAATACTTCGAATGATTTTTGGATCCCCATTTATGGACGTGTAGCAGGCCAAATCCAGTCTTTCGCGTGCTAGTCAATTTGATAATTTACGAATGTGATTGATATGAAGAAACTTAACATTGTAAGTAAAACATTGGTAGCAATATCATTCCTTATTACTAGAGAGTCACTGTTCTAATACATTCAAAATAAGTAAAAGCGGCGTTAAGGGTGCAAAGAAAAGGTTGAATATGGCAAATGGGTTTCAAGGGCAATCAGCAACCTTCGTTAGTACCAAGATTAAATGTTAGTAACGATATGTTTTCTACTCGGTACTGACGAAGGGGGCCTTAAAACCGGTTTGCCATTTTCAACCTTTTATTTGCAACCTTCAACATTACTTTTACTCATTTTGAACATACCTTGTTTGCGCAGCATCTATCGCATACGACTTTATGAACCAATTTTTTATTCAAGAGAACATGTCTTTCAGTTAACACCAAAAGTAACACCAAATAAAAAACATGGTATAGTAATATACATCTCAAGCAAATTTACGACGCATTTCAGAACGTATTGCTCGTAAAATGAGAAAAGTAGAATCTTCTAAAGGTTTATATAACAATCAAAACATTTTTCAATAGTTTGGAGAAACTTAAAAACGGTATATTAAAAAAAAAAAAGATAAAGGAGCGTTGTTTTTTTTTTTCTTAATCATAATTGATTTGTGTGGAAACGCAAGTTTAAAGCCTGGTACCATACTTAGTCTTTTAGCTCATGAAATATATAATTTAAAAGTTGTTGTTGTTGTTGCTTATCCTCATGATCTGACATTAGTCAGAGCAACTCCAATAAGTTGTTGACAGTCAAAAAGTCGATGACAAGAAGGGGGTCTGATGTTAAATCCGCCCGGGATAGTCCGGCGCAATCTTGTATGTGTTTCGGTGAGGCTGGATGGATACAGCATTTTATACAAGTGGGGTTAAATTTTGTGCCACGTTCGAAAGATAAACATTTTAGGTGACCAGTTGAGAGTCTGGCTATGGCAGTCTGGGAGCTTCTATCGCATTTGATTTACAGAAGAGTACCAGGAGATGTTCCGCTACACCACTGATGCGTAGGTGGAGTAAAGCCAAGTTATTAATAAGTTATTAGTGCAGAAGCTTAAAGTAAACAGTCTTAAATAAAATTTAAGGGTACATTAACCTTTTAAGACTCAGGCCAACGAAATTCCAATTTGTGTACGTTATTATAATTTTATCAGCACATCTTTAACAGAAAATGCGTAACGATTCGTCGTTGTCTGCTATGACACATAGCATAAAACTCTTTTTCGCCCCTTAATCATTATTGATTTGTGTAGAAACCCAACATTTTACAACCTCGTGCCATTCTGAGATAGTTCTTTAGCTCATGAAGAATTTTACTGAAATGTAAAGTAAGTTAAGCAGTCTTAAATAAAATTTAAGGGTACATTTCCCTTTTAAGACTCACACGAAAGTTACAATTTGTCCACAAGTTATAATTTTATCAATAGGCCTTTAAGAAAATGCATACTAAAGCAATTTGTTGTTGTTATATTTTAGGGGGATATTTTAGGTTAAAAAACTGATCAACCCTTCAGGTACAACACCCAAGTCTAATAATATTTAGATAATATTTATGTTAAGATGACTTAACTAAGATAACCCAACCCGTTTTACAACGCTAATTTAACATTAAAGACACACACCAAAGAAAAAGTTTCAATTTGCCTACAAATTATTATAACTTTGTCTACAGCCCCTTTGAGAAAAACTACATTTTGAAACAATTCGTCGTTGCCTGCTATAAGACATAACACGGGGCATTTCAAGCGAGTAAAAACTGAGCAACCGTCAGGTGCAACACCCGGCGCAATAAATCAGATGCTATTTTTCACAGGACGCTATTAAATTTAGTGGCCGTGTAAAAGAATAAATTTGCGTATCCCTGCTTCCAGAAATTCTCCCTGCACGAACTTTTAAACATCGCCAAGTTTTTATTCATTTTTATACAACGGCGTCGCACAAAATGTTATGCTCGGAATTTGGAGAATTATTTGGGCTCGGGGGAAGTGGAACGAAAAAGTTTTCTAAGAGCAAAGAATATCACTCGTTCTGAAAATATCTGCAATTTTTTCCGCTTTTTTGAATTTTGTAAAATATAAATGATGTTGTTAAGGTTTTTATAGGAGAGAAACTTCTAGTAAATATTTCTTTCACTTTAAGAGCAATAAAGTTTTCTAGAAACTGGGTTTCGCAAACATGTCACCAAGTTATTTTTAACGATGCAAGTTTTAAAAAACATGTATGACTTTATACTTACATTATTTAATATGCGATGCGGTTAATTGCAATAAACAATTATTGCAAATAACCACAAATATATAATTTGATAATTATTATTTAACATATAGTTTGATAAATATTATAAAAATGCAGTTGAACTCGCTTAATACGAAATGAAAAAAAATTACGAATTTTTTCGTATTAGCCGTTATTCGTAACAACCGTGAATACAAAAAATTCTACAAAAAAAACTATTGAAAATGCATGTTTAAAATTTAAAAATAATTTCTACTATTTAAAATAAAAAGTAAAATAAATAGTGAAAACAAATGATTTATTTTAACTAATAAACATTTTTAAATCTTGCTAGTACATTGAGAAAAAGTGAACTTAACTTTTAGAATTTAACAATTTTGGAAAAACCCTTAATGGTTAGTTGTTTTTTTTTTTTTTCTTGGTACATTAACTTTTATCATATGCGTACTTGGTGGTTTGCAATGACTCAAAATAACCAACAATTTCTTTTTTAAAAATTTAGTATATAGCAATCGTGAAAAATTTTCGTTAATAGGTCAGAAAATTTGTTCGTCTTTGCCGAAATGTGTATTTTAGCCTTCGTAATATGAGTGAGATATTTAGTGTAATTAACTGGTAAACTAAACTTAATGAACAAAATGTTCGTTTTAGCCGTGATTTTGTATTAACCGTGTTCGTATTAAGAAAGCTCAACTGTATGTCTTTAATAAATGTATTGGTTAAAAGTAACGTCTAATTTCGGTGAATTAAAATAAATTCGACTTGGAAATTACGTCCCTTTCATTTACGCTTATCAAATTATGTACAAACAACCAAAGAAAGTCAAACAACACATGCGCAAATACGTTAAGAGAAAAAACGCACAAATTACTTCGAATTATGCGAGGTACGTTAATATCCAACTATTTATGTACAGAGAAATACATCGGAAAATAGAAGCCATAAGTAAGAATCGCCTCGCACAATCTATACACAAATTTCTATATTTATTATGTTATGGGTAATAGCATTTGATCTGTGCGAGATATGTGTATACAGCATGTTTGACATTATACATACAACTGTCACCACGTGTCAAAACGGATTCCATGATAAAGGCTCAAGCCAGAGGAAATTCAGTTCCATTTTCGGACCGTTCAAGAAATTCCAGTTAATCAAAATGGATCCTTCAAAAAATGCCATTCAATCAAAACGGATCCTTCACAAAATGCCATTCAATCAAAATGGATCCTTCACAAAATGCCATTTAATCCAAACGGACCGTTCACAAAATACGAATCAATAAAATCAGATCCTTCACAAAATTCCATATAATTAAAACGGACCTTTCACAAAATACGAATCAATAAGTCAGACCCTTCACAAAATTCCATTTAAAACGGACCCTTCACAAAATGCCAATCGATCAAAACTGATCCTTCACAAAATGCCAATTGATCAAAACTGATCCTTCACAAAATGTCAATCAATCAAAACGGACCCTTCACAAAACGCTAATCAATCAAAACGGATTCTTCACAAAATGCCATTCAATCAAAACGGACCGTCTGCAAAAGGCGAATCAATAAAATCGGACCCTTCACAAAATTCCATATAATTATATTGTTTAGTACGGATAATACGTATATGAAGCGTTTATTTCAAAAAGGTAACAACTCTTAAAAACAAAATTTGTTTCAGGAGACAGGGAAAAAAAAGGCTAATGAACAGTTCGGTAAACCGTAACGAGTTTGATCCTTTACTATTTTATTTTAGTAGGTAATAGCAACGCAATATTGGTAAATTAAAACTATTTGATTTATCATGCCATAAAAATTAATAAATTAGTACTGAGCGTTGTTCTTTTTTCAAAACAGACATGTTACCTTTTCGAAGTAAACGATTCAAATTTAATAGCTAGTTGGCTTAGCATCTAATAATAGAACTTGTTTTTGTATCGTTATTACAGTACGAACGTCGAATATTTGAATATCTTTCAGAGCCAATATAATTGCGGCATTTTATTCGGTTGTTAATATAAACCATAATATTTTTTTACTAATGCTTTCGCCAACTTTCGTCGAAGATAAATATGTTTTTTTATGCTTGATATGGCAGTACATTGTTTAGTACAGGTAATAGATTAATTTAATAATTAATGTGGTTACCTAATATTCAAACTTGTTCATTACATCGTTATTGCAGTATTATGTAAGGATTTAAAAAGAAGAAATACAGCTGGATTTTTCTATAAGAACTTTTTATGTTGCAGCCTCGCATATTTAAAAATGCATCAACTTTTTATGTATTTAACATGGTGAAATCAATTTACAACGAGTTCAATGGGACATGAAAATATTTCGTTGTAACGCAATGTTCATCATAATGGAATGTACGATTTCTTAATTTCGTGAAAAATTTGAATAATCATTTATTTCAGAATAACGGTAATTTCCATACAAAAGTACTCGCTAGTACGAAACTACATTAAATTACAATTATTTTGATTAAAAATTCGTTCAAAATGCTTATAAGTGATTTAAGAAAATGTAAACTAAAACTCAGAGTTACTTTAATAAAATAAACTTTCTAAACCAAAAAAAACTGCTTACAGTTTTTCCCAAATAAATATTATTGATGATTAGAACCCAAAAATTGATTTGAAATTACAGTTGCCTCAAAATTAATGCAACTGCCTCAGAAAGGAATAATTCTAAAGCTATTATTGGCCATTATCAGTTTTGTGCTTAGTAATAATAGTAATAACATTAGGGATCATTCATAAATGATGTCACGCTTCAAGGGGGGAAGGGGGGATTGGAAAATTGTGACGAAGGAGGGGAGAGGGTAACAAGAAGTGTGACATCATGCCTATGCAACATAGCGTGACATGACAAAGGGGTAGGGGAGTCCGTTGAAGTGTGACATTTTGTGACAAAGGGGGGGAGGGGGTCAAATATATGGAAAAAAGCGTGACATCATTTATGGACTGTCCCCTACAACGTATTACATTAACTAAAACAAATGTTACACATTTACATAAAGCGATGATAGTAACTGACGCATTTTTTTACTAAACAGTTTCTAAAATAGACAACAAAAAATAAACAGATTTGCAATGTGAGTCGGTGTTGTTTGTTAACAGTTAATATTGTGAATATATATATATATATATATATATATATAAAGAATTTTAGTTTAACCAAAACATTGTATGTTCATAATAACTATTCTTTTTGTTTATAAATTTGTACGAATCGAAGACTCAATGGAGCTGTCAACGGTTCCTCAAATCGATATCATAAAAAATCGGGGCAGAGCATTTATTAATATACACTGTAAAAAGAAAATAATCACAAAATTGCATTTAAAATGCCTTCATAGAGATAAAATCATCATAAAAAAATACTTAATTAAAACTATTAAACACAATACATAATTGCTGTTATTAGAAGTAGAAAATATGTACCTTTAATTCCTTTCTAACTTGATCAGCTTAAACACAATCTTGGTCAAGAAGAAGCGACATTTCTTCTTTTAAATAATGGATCTACGTAAGCGAAACAAGAATTAGCTTCGTTTAAAAATACATAAATTCCCGTTAAACTACGCATTAAACATCGAATAATCACATGAGTATCTCAATAATGTAATATTTTTCACGTCAGAGCCGCTGCAGAAGTCCGCCAGAGTATCTCTGGCTTGGCTCTGCCTGATGAAATAAAGTCACAGTTAAAGTAAACTTTATTCAAAATGCTTCTTCTTCCCGATCGAGTCGCTTTGCATTCCTCACTTATGAGCTCCAGTACGTTCTTCAACTGAAGTGTAGCATAATGTGGAGCAATGGTAAGAACGAAAAAAGAATTGTCAGTTGTAAAAAAAGTACAAATCTGTGCTGGAACCTGAAATTCTATGACTAGGAATCTTTTTCCTTTTTTTATAAAACTAATTCACCAGTAAATAATGTGTTTTTTTAAAGCTGTTATAGTGATGCAAAACTCGACTTAAATAAGTGAAACCAATCGAATATTTCCTAAAAAAGGAACGAACATTTAAGAAAGATGGAATAAATTGATGTACGCATGATTTCTAAAGTCAGAAAAGTTTAAACTAAAGACAAATTCTAGCTCTTAATGTCGTCAGTTAAGTGGTTTTACTTCTGGACAGGACGTTTAAATGAAACTGATGAAAATTTGTGGAGTAAGATAATATTTAGTTCTAATTTTCAACTCTATTCTCAAATAAGCATTTTTTAAAAAAAAGTGATTTGATGACATTTATGCTTTTCACAGGCGAGATTCCGTAATAATTCCTAATTTTCTGAATTATTACTAACTCAATGGGGGACACATTTTTCACAATGGTAGTAATCCCGATAATAATACCAGTTTTTAAATCTTTGTAAGGAATTCTGGCATCAACTTACATTAATGAGCTTGCATACGGATTAAGACGCGGCTTGTCGACGTGAGTTCTATTCCACAAGTAGTCTGAAAAGATGTAAGGTCTGTAAAGCTGATATTAACGAGTTTCTATGCTGTTGTTTGCAACTGTTACTGCAAATAGAAGCAAGTACACTATTTTTTGATAGTTTGGTACTTTATTTGTGACGCGAGCTATCTACTATATTATGCAGTCATATCTGGACAAAATGCACATCGCTAGGAGACCTAAATGACGATCTTTTTATTTTGTAAACGACCATTTCAGGCGACATTTATTTCCGAGTTTATTTGCTAGTTTCAATGGATATGCTTCAAACTCTCGTCCAATATGACAGATAGAACAAGACAGCAAAATAGAGTATTACAGTACAAAGAAGGAAATTACAAGAAACACCCAGGGGAAAGTGGGAATCGAACCCATGCCTCTACTCTCACTGCACGCAGGCGGGCAGCGGAAACTGGCTCTAAGACAGCTCGGCCACTGAGGCCCCTAAATTATGATTCGAACCACTAAGATATGATCAATAGAAATTATAGACAGATAAATAACATCTATTCCCTTGTCGGGAAACGTCACTGCCACTTCGGCACGGTAGCCTTCTGCTTTACCGGGATTTTTTTGACATAATTACGCTCTCGTAAATGTCTAAAAGTTTCCGGAGACTGTATAGCCCATGCAATTTCGTATGTTATAAAAATGTTATTGATTGTAACTCTTCAATAAAATAATCGTACCATAATAACTGCACCATTTTCTTGCATGATTTCTACTGAAGTAATTTGTCTACAAAAAGATTAAATTTGCAACACAAAATACCAACGACACTATGAGAGTTGAAGCTGTACAGTGTAAGCTACCTGTATTTAAGCCTTCCGTTGACTATTTACTAAAAACAAAATTAGAAAATATTAAGATTTAGGTAACATACCACATTTTGTTGACTTAGTAATATACTACTGTGGCACAAAACTTAGCCCGCGAGACAGCGCGTTGGGTCTATGAGGTCCGAGATGTCATTTTAAAATTTATTATTCCTCCAATAAGTTTAGTCAAATTTCATTTTTAGCTGCATATCTCGGTACTGATCTATTTGATGTTTTACTTTTGAGTGGAAAAAAAAATGAACTATCCGTGCGCGTTCCAATGGGTTAATATAATGAAATACCCGAATTCCTTAAGCAGGATAGCCCTTTAAGCCCGAGCTTATACGATATAGAGAGTTAAACATTAAGTAAAGTTAAATTTTTCTGTATATATTAAATGCTGAAACGAACAATCGTGTTGATTCATGGAAACGATATACATCAATCATTTTCCTCAACAGATGGTAGTGAAAGTACCACTTTAAGATGCCGGCAAGGTGGTGTAGGGGCAAGGCTCTGGCCTCGTACTCCCAAGTTCGCAGGATCAAACCTGGCCCAAATCGGTGTATTTTCAAGATACAGAAAATCGTCAGCGGCATGTTAAAGATCCCTTGAGTATCTGAACTTGAATACTCCGGCTAAATTAAATTCCTAGTGCTGTTTCGCATCAATTAGAGCTCAGGTGCCGTCATTTAGGAGAAACTGGGCTTCAAATTTCTGAAAGTATGAATAGATTCTGACTTCCGGGGAGTGCACTAGGTCTGAAAAGGTGATTGGCCATACACAACCCCATTAGAATGAAAATTTCAAGCTTTCAGGCATCATTGAAAGCTTTGTCTACATGTTGTCTTTTTACCATAAAAAATGTTCAGGTCTTAAAGGTATAGTCAGTTTTATTTCGATTTTCTCGATCGTAGAAACCATTTTCTTAGAAATTTGTTCTTCAGAAGGGTCTGAGTGCACTTATTTCGAAGGAAAATATGAGCACATACAAATCTTTTATTTTGTAACGGAATCTGTCAACAAAAAAAGCATATCATCAGAGTGTCATCTTCCCTAGCAAGAGTGTATTGATCTTTTCAAGAAGCATGAAACAAAAGGGTACTCGAATAAGCCGGAAAGATTCGTCTTTCAAAAACGTCGCTTGCATCCGGCGCCATTTTCTCAAGTGACGATGCTGACACATCGCGCTGTCACGACGAAAAAGAGATGACAATGCTGTCACGCAGTTCCTTTCAATTCTGCGTGCCTTGGACGCAAAAATAAAAAAAGGAATTCAAGTGGGTGGGACGAATTTCAAATATTATTTCGTTCTTTTCGCTTTTGATCGAAGGTGCGGTCTCTCCTTGTTTTGGTGTAGAAAATGAATTTATGGGTTGAGTTATTTCTTTTGCATCTTTGATTTTAGTTTTGAAAACGCTGCGCACACTGAATTTCATAACTACAGAAATATAGTTTAACTAGCTGCGACGCCCGGCGTTGCACGGTCTATCTTAAATTATATTTTGCAAATACAGCGATGCCTCATCAAAATGCTTGAAACGTTGATTATTATTTTTTTGATTTGTGTAACAATGGCAACTGCATTGATTTGTTTGTTCACACGGCAACTGTAACAATTGTTGAAACGATGCAACAATGCAAATAAAATAAAACGATCATCATCTGGGTCAAATAAAATTAAAGTTAGTTACCGTGAAAAAATAATTTCAAACTACAGAGAAAAACACTCATAACTTCTTTTCTAGTTAATTTAGAGGATTCCAATTTTAGCAAGATGGGCAAAACTCCTTCTTGGATAGTTTTTACGGGCTTTTCAATGGTTTCAAGCTCGAAAGGATGCGATACTTTCTTCCAATAGAAAAGGACTATTTTATGCAATTTTCGGAACTCCGCTCCAGTTGGTCTTAGCGTGATGATATATAGCCTATAGCCTTCCTCGATAAATGATCTATCCAACACTGAAGGAATTTTTCAAATCGGACAGTAGTTCCTGAGATTAGCGCGTTCAAGCAAACAAACTCTACAGCTTTATAATATTAGTATAGATTAAAACAATGGAATATATTTATTTATCTTAAAAAATAATAAAATGCTTTCAGTTATAATATGATTGGCGTTCCGTCATTATTCAGTGGAATGTGTCGAGAATTCAGATTTAGAGGAGGGGGAGAATACTTGCTTTCCTTTTTTGACTGTGCATATGCGCATTACTAAACCTTTACCCCCTCGCTTTTTATTTACTTGGTTATTTTTTTATTTAACGCAAAATTAAATTTATTGGATGTAAGGTTTCGAAGTCACAGTTCAAAGGCACCACCTAGAACATATTCCACAAGATTCGATTACCATATTACTTTTTTATATGCTATGTAATAAAAAATGTGCGACTTTGTGTCAAAACCATTTTTCTTCTCTTTTAATCTCTAGAAGAAGAAAAGTTTGTGGTAAAAATATTGAAGGACAATAACAATTTTGTTCGTATAAATCATTAGTTGTGGTTTCCGATTTGACGGATTGTCACACTTGACGTTTTCTGTGGGTCTGAATTTGAAGTATGAACAGTCGATTACAGCTTTGATAAATTTGAAATTTGTTCACGAGTATTCGCTCTTTCAAGAGTTGGAATATTAGCAAAATTTTTCTTTCTAATAGGGGTGCCCGTGGTCACTTACCTTTGCAGACCTAGTGCATTCCCTGGAAACTGGCATCCATTCTTTCAACTAGCACCACTATCGGCGGATGCCATTACCACTTGAGAATTTTGACACTCAGTGTCCCCCTAGATGGTGGCACCCGAACTCTAAGTGATGCGAAACTGCCCTAAAAATTTAATTTAGCCGAGAGTATCCAAGTCAAACAGATACTCAAGGTGTCTCTAACATGCTGCATAACCATACTATACTGACCGTCACGATTTTCTGCTTCTTGAAAATACGACGAATTGGGCCAGGTTTGATCTTGCAAACTTGGGTGTATGAGGCCACTACGCCACCCAGCTGTCCCTATTCGTAAAAACGGATGACATAAAAATCTAGCCTGTAAGTATTTCCGAATTCTGCTGGAAAATTCTGGAAACATTAAAATTTGCAATAAATTTGACTGCTGGCCTTTTAGCCAAAATAGACGGTATATCGTTCTCATAGGGCTTTTGTCGTTTTTGACCCATTAAGGTATCCGCCTACGTTTAAAACTTCATTTTCCGTCAAAAAATCACTTTTTAAAAAACTTCGGTGTAGTAAAATATAAACATTTTAGGATTTCAAAAAGGTTTTGTTTTGTCTCTATTTTATTTCAAATTAAAGTTAGAGTATGTTAAACTACAAAAATACACTGTTTCTTTCCACTTCTAAGGTATTTTTCTCAGAACTGTTTTAGAGGAAAACTGATACTTCAAAGATGATTTCTTAAAAAAGGCATACCATATTTGAATGAAATTCAGCAGAAATGTTTTTTTATAGTATATTTATTAGGAAATGGCCTATAATCTTCTGATTTTCATAAATTTTACTGGTTTTATGCTCATATTTAGCTTTGAAGGTAGTTAAAATCCCGAAAATTCAATTTCGAAGCATTATAACTTTTTACTGAAAGTAAATAAAGCTAAGATTGTTGGTTAGGTCGCCCTAGTCTAGTGTATAAGAAATGAAAATCATACAAAAATATTCAAGTAGATACATTTTTGTAAAAATTGGAGTATTTTTTATAAAATGCTAAATTTTACTAAAATTTCTTATTTTTTCAAATTTTCTAAAAATATATTTATGCATTCGTTTTTAAAGCGTGTTTTCAATAATTTTGATGTTACATAAATCTAAAAATATAAACGCTTAAAATATTTTCGTCGATTAAAAAATCGTTCTACGGACCGTAGTCGGATACCTTAACATTAGTTTATTTAAGCTAGGGCACACTTCCCAACAAGACTTGGGTTGGAATATGGCACCCATAGAAACCCTGCCCCGTCGCCAAATCGGTACTGTGCCTCTACGGGTGCTTTCACACCAAAGGTGACCAAGACAATATTCCTGTCTTTTCTCATCTGCGCAACCGCAGAGCATATTTTTGAAGGCAATAATATGCTCTGCGCTTGCGCAGATGAGGAAAGGCAGGGATATTGTCTTGGTCGCCTTTGGTTGAAAGCACTCTTAGTCAGAAAGTATCAATGTAAGTTTTTTTCAAAACAAGAGTTTAATTGTTCATACAACTTGATGCATAAAAAGTATGTCACTGAAATTAAATGCCATCCATTTTAATTAAAATTTCAATATATATATATATATATATAACTTTTGAGTAATTTAGAGAATAAAATGCAATTTTTCCGTAATCATCCAAAACAGAACAATTTTTTTGGTTTTTATTATTAAATATTTTGGCAGCATAATAAATTTATTTTGAATCGTTAAAAATTAATATTGTACTTTGCATTTAATATGCTGTTAATCTTACATATCTATAAAGCCCGGTTTAAAAAGGATTTTATTAGTGTTCCTGATGCTCTTTCCCAAGATCACGGCTGGTCTGGGGAAAGTCAACGCATTGAAAAAGGGCCAATCAGCCAATACGAGTGCATGGTTATTCGGCTATGACGAATGAATGACTGCAGCTGAAAATATTCGTCGCCGTTGTTCATCGATGTTGCGCTTGGTGTAAATGTACGCCAAATGAAAAAAGGTATATTTTGAGTACTATTAAATTTGAACATAAACACGCAGTTTTTAATGATAAAGTAGAATAAAACTTTAAAATTAAATTAATTATTTTGGCATTTATTTTTTCCTACTGAGTTGTTTACCCAAGTCATTAGATAAGAAACAAATATCGCGGGTCACGTCAGAGGAAATTTAGGTCCGTTTTCGGACCCTTAACAAAATTCCAATTAATCAAAACGGATCCTTTACAAAATTCCAATCAATCAAATCATTATTTTGAAGAATTTATTGAAATTTTGTTAAGGATCACTTCACAAAATTCTTAGCTACCGAATCATTTTTTTTCCAAAGTTATTTATCAAAAGAGTGGCAAAAAACAACAAAATTCTTTTATCACTGAATGTTTAAATTTTGAGTTTTCACAAAATATTTGAAATTTTTACAAAAAATGTTTGATTTTTTGCAATAAAATATTTGAGTTTTTCCAATAATAAATTTGCATTTTTCAAAAAAGTATTTGAATTTTTACAAAAAAAAAAATTTGAATTTTTACAACAAAATGTTCGAATTTTTACAAAAAAAAATATTAGAATTTTTACAGAAAATATTTGAACCTTTGCAAAAAATATTTGAATTTTTCCAAAATATTTTTAAACTTCACAAAAAACGGACCCTGTTTTTAAAAAAAATGACCCTTGAATATTGCTAGTCACTCACAGAAATTACGGTAGGAGAGATTAATTTTCGAAAAAACCAGGTTCATGGAAACATAGTAAAATACTCTTCATCACTGCGAAGAACTTCGATGCAGAAATAGAATGCAAAAACTTTCCGTCGCCGTAAAAGTGAACAGCTTGTCATTCAGGATTAAGTGACAAAGCCTCGCCGATTTGCAGGATATTGTGGAAGATCCCACGAAAATCCCAGACGGTTAACCTTTCCTCCACAGTGGAGGATCAATAGTCTTTATTTTATTTCCTTTATCTTTTCCATCTTCAGTGAAACGGCCGCAAGAATGCCAAGCGGTTCGATAAATTGCCTCCAGAAACAAACGAACTTTTTTTATGCTTTTTATTGGTTCGACATTTTTGTTCTATTTCGTTCGCCACAAAGAGAGAGAAATTCTGGCGTTTATCATTGTTTGGAAGGATTCATATAATTACATTATGTGACGTTTTTCTTTTCCCTCGGGATCCTTGTGGTACTGAATAACCTTTTCTTACGTATAAAGTATATCAGTTTTATGCCGGAAAGATTGCGTCTTTCATTGATTACGTTGAGATACATTGCATCAAAAAAATGAAAAACTAGTATTAAGTGAATTTCATATTTTGTCAGTTACAGGTTTGTTCAGAAATGCCAACGTAGAAATTCGACGTGTTGAAAGTTGTTGATGACTCAACATCATCAAATATCATGTACAGTTTGTTTGTTTGTAATGAGGCTGCTTATTGGTTCCTCAGACCTAGTGCCCTCGTCAGGGACTGGCAACCATTCTGTCTTGTGACACCAATATCGGTGGATGTCATTACAACTTGAGAATTTAGAGGCTCAGTTTCCCTCCAGAGGGCAGCTACTGGACTTGAACGATGAGGATATGTACTATTACAATTTAGCAAAGAGCATCTAAGCGAACAGATATTCAAGACATCTTCAACATGTCTCATAAACATACGACATTGGCGTTGACGATTCTCTGCAGCTTGAAAACGGACCAACTGGGCCACGTCTGAGCCTGCGAACTAGGGTGCGCGAATCCTGCGTCTTACCACTACACCACCCTGCCGGCAGTCATATACATAGATTATTTCTTGTTTTTTCGACATTAAAAATAAATTCCAATTATGTTCCGTTTTAATTATTTCCTTCTGTAAAAAGTATACCAGCTTCATGCGAGAGACATTGCATCTTGCGTTGATTACGTAGACTTGCAATGCATTGCAAATGAAACTACAGTAAAACAGCTACAGTGGATTCCAGCGAATGAAAATATATGTTCGCAATAGAAATGTGTCAGCAAAAGAAGGATTTTTTTAGCCTTAGTACTTTGCCAGCCAGAAATAAAAAACAGACCAGGGATGTCCGCATTTGCGGGGTTTCCGTTAATAGGAGTTTTTTGCATCAAGTGAAGATTATTTTTCGTCAGTTAGAACTTAAGAGATTCAGGGGTCACGCCAGAGTAAATTCAAATACAACTTGGGACCCTTCACAAAATTCCAGTCAGTCAAAGCGGAGCCTTCACAAAATTCCAAACTACCATATCGTACTTTTACATAATAATTTTTCAAATAAGCGGCAAAAAATAATGAAGTTATTTATTACAGTATGTTTGAATTTAGAATTTCCAGTTATTTGATTTTTCACCAAAATCAGTTTAAAATTTACAAAAATACAAACCGTGTTAAAAATGCTTGATCGACCCCTGTGGTTGTGCCTCAGTTGAGGAACTCGAAGCGTTGAAATTTATTTGCAGCTTTACGTCGTAGAAGATCGTATCGAGAATTTTTTCCCCGATATAGGTTGATTTATTTTTCGCCAATAAAAATGGCTGTAATTATTTTCCGTTATATTTTACTGACGCATAAATTATATTCTCTTAAAGCCTCCATTTCATAAATAAAACTTTTAAACAGGAGGAAAAGAGAAGTAATTATTATTTGAGAAACAGAACCTACATATTATTTCCAAGGTAACATATTTTTTAAAGAATATTTTTCGAGTGTTTGAGCCCCATACAAAATAAAATATTTGAATTTTTACAAAAAATAGTTGAGTTTTAACAGAAACGAAATTGAAATAAAATATATATACAGTAAAACCAGTAAAGTTGACCACCTGTCTAAGTTGACCAATTTGTCAAGAACGCAATTAGCCTTTCACCCCTACCTCAACCTCTATAAGTTGACCACTAAAGTGGTGCACCGCAAGTCGTCAACCTACACAGGTTTTACTGTATATTGATATACATATATTAATAAATGTTTTTTTTTCACCTAACTAGTTCCGATTTCTGAGGCGCATCATAACCAAACGCAATTCAACAATTGCTTTACAATTCAACATTATGCGAGTACCAGAGTGCTGCAAAGCTTTCATTTCCACAAAAGCATATAGATCTTAAAGGGATTTATATTTTTAAACTTCCTTTCGCCGACGTTTCAACCATCGCTCACTATCTTCTACTTCTCCCCTAACGCATTAAGACGCATTATTTCACTTGATGTTGCTTCTGAAAAACGGTTTCTTATCCCTCTGGCGGGGGAAGAAACACGCTCTAATGGATCGTAAAGAGGGAACCATGCCGCTGTTGCTGCTGGATTTATAGGGATAAGAAGGAGGAACAGGGCAGGAGGAAAAAGATGTGCCGGTATCGAGAAAGATCCTCATAAAAAGCCATGGAACAGGGAGAAAATTCGACATTGATTTCCTGCTGGAACTAGAGCAAGCGGGAGATGGATTTTTGGGATGGAGAAACTGTAATTATTAGGATATTTGAATTTGGAATGTTTAAAAGTGTTCTAGGAACTATTGTTAAGAATTAAAAAGAGAAAAAAATCTGTAAACTAATAAATATTAGTGCACTAATAAATGTTGGTACAATATTCAAAAATTGTTTTCCAAATTCAAGCAAATACATATTTGGAAATAAATATATATATTAAAATAAATATTCAAGTTACTTTTAAATAATTACGTAAGTACCATCAATGCTTATCGAATTATTCAATTCACTGTTAAGACAGCTTGCTTGATTATCCAATTCGTCAACCTTCTCAAATGAAAGTCTTCCAAGAAGTCTTTAATAGAATTGTAGCATCATTCACTCTCATAAGCGATAATCTCCAATAGAGAAAACATTTCATATATTCCGATGTCTAGAAATTTACAAGAAAGCACCTACTCAAGTCGTGACAAACTATCTGTCTCAAAGACTCTTTTTCGGTACTAATTAAGCACTATACTCAACCCAAAGCCAACCGAACAATTTTTAATGAACACTTCCCAAACTGAGGAGTACGATAGCAATTAAAAACTTACACAATGTAACCGTCAGATATGAAAAAAAATCTTTTTTTTCCCTGAAGTTCATAAATCTAATAAAATAGCGGCATCCTTTTCTTTCATAAGTACTCATCGCATGCTAATAAAGTTATTTTTTTAGAGATTCTGGAGACTAGAAATTAACAAGGATACTCCTACAGCAGGGTGTCGACCGATTTTTAAAAGTGAAATTTCGTGACTTTCTCGTGACCTTTTCGGGATTTTTTGTGATAGTTCGGGAATGCATCAAATCTTGATTCTGCCGGGTATCATATAACCGGTGTTATCTATAAGACATATGTGTACACACAACTCAAATCCAACAACATATCAATTTTTAACGAAAACTTGCGAAACTCCAACATGGCAATAGGAATGAACAATTTTAAAAATGCCTCCGAAATCTACAAACCAAATGAAAAAATAAGATATTTTTATTTTCTACATGGAAAGGTTAAATCAAATAAATTAGTAGTATCATTTCCTCTCACAAGCACTCACTACAACCTAGTAAAATAACCTTCGCTGAGATTCCGATGTCTAGAATTAATCAAGAATTCTCACAACCTTACAAACTATGTCTCGAAGAGTCTCTACGATTCCATCCAGCACTTCTCTTAACTCAAAATCAACAACATATCAATTTAACGAAAATTTGCAAAGCTCAACATGTAGATAATAGTCAACAAGTTTAAAAATGCCTCTGAAATCTGCGGAAAAAATGAAAAATAAGATATGTAATTGTCTTTCTGAAAGGCTAAATCAAATAGTAGTCTCATTTCCTCTCACAAGCACTCACTACAATCTAATAAAATATCCTCTGCAGGGATTCTGATGTCTAGAATTCATCAAGAATTCTCACAACCTAACAAACTATCATTCTCGAAGATTCTCATCGATCCCATTTAACACTTCACTCAAACCAAAGCCAATAACAGGTTAATTTTTACCGAAAATTTGCGAAGCTCAACATGTCTGACACAATGAACAAGTTCAAAAATGCCTCCGAAACATGTGGACAAATGTAAAAATGTGCTATTTTCTAAAAGGAAAGGTTAAATAAAATAAAATAGTCCCATTCTTGTCATAAGTTTTAACTACAAACCTAATAAATATCCTCTGCAGAGATTCTGATGTCTGGAATTCATCAAAAAATCTCACAAGCTAAAAAGGTATCTCTCTGGAAGATTCTCATCAATCCCATTCAGCACTTCACTCAACTCTAAGCCAACAACATATCAATTTTTAACGAAGATTTGCGAAGCTCAACATAGTGACAGCAATGAACAAGCTCAAAAATGCCACCGAAATATGCGGAAAAAATACGTTGTTTTCTACCTGGAAGGGTTAATCAAAATAGTCTCAGCTCCTCTCACAAGCGCTCCGCTACAACGTAATAAAATAACACACGATGCACATCTCACATCGATGTCTAGATTTCATCAAGATTCTCACAACCTAACAATCAATCCGTTTCGAAGATTCTCATCGATTCCATTCAGCACTTCGCTCAACTCAAAGCCAACAACAGATCAATTTTTAATGAAAATTGCCGAAGCTGAAGAGTCCGATACATTTTAAGCAGCCCGTGGAGTGGAGCCAAAGTCCTGTCAGAACACTTCACGCGCGTTCATGCGCACATGATGGATGAACTTTCATCCCAAACAGAGGAAACATTTGTAACATAATAGACTTTCAATCAATACCAACGTCTAGTGATTTATGATGGAATTCTTTATCCCCCCAGCCCCCACCCCATCGTCATGTAGCGAAGAAATGCTCGATTTATTCCCGCGCGCATTTTTTGCATAGGTTATGGACGCTCCGAAATAAACTACCTCAGTTTCCGACGACAAAGGCTTTGGAACATCAGCTGTAATTACTCAAAGTATTGACTTTGGAATAAAGAAGTCATATTTCATTTTTTTCCGAAATGCTTTTCTGGTTAAAACCTGTCACCAGCATCATTCGATGACTCACCACAAAAAATAATAAATGATTTTGAGATATAGTTTTTATAATGGCATCGCTATTATCTTAATATATGCAATTTCCAAAAACAAATAAAAACTGAAAAACGTTTTTTTATTTCTGAAGGAGCATTTTGAATAACTCTAAATGTTGTTTCTGCAGTTTTGCAACGGAAATGCAACAATGAGCTTTTAAGAGGACATCTTATCTGTTGGATAATAAACATTTTAATTACGGCTAAGAAATGTAAGTATTATTATTCTTTTTAAAAAATTTCGAAAAAGAATATTGAAAATAAGTTATATTACTCCCTTTTGCACATGGATAAGGCAAATGTGATAGTGGCATTGCTAGCTGATACATTAAATGTGGAATTTTTTTTTTCTTTTTTGAAACCTCAATTTCAGGTGGAAAAATCAACCAAGTTTGACATTAGAGAGATAAATATTGCTTCGGAAAAACTCTTTTTTTTACTGCAATAGCTTGAAAGAAAACAAAATGCATCTAATATGAAATGCAAATATAAAACAAAGTTGATGCATCTCATAAATTTATAAAAATGCAACTTATCCTTAGTCGTGTACAGCTGCACTTAAAAAATGCATCATTGCGTTTAACTGAAATGTAAAATAAGAAAGTACATCCGTTGCTTTATGCACTATACAGAATATCATGAGGCTTTCTGAAACATTGCTAACTCTCAAAAAGTCAATTTGGAAATTGGTTCCAAAAGTATCGAAACAGTTGCGAGAATTTCGACTAGATCACGAAAATTTTCCGCCGCACGAGACCGGTCCTCCCCAGAACCCATCGGATATCCGGAATCCGATGTTGTCACTGAACGAAATACCCGGGTTTCCGGCACGTCAAATATGCTTTCTAAAATTTAACTAATTAAAAGTTCATGTAAACATATGAGAATTACAAACTTACAACGTATTTGGAAGCTGTCAGTATTTAAAATATGTATATAATTTACAAGTTTCAAACATTAGTACCAAGATATCTAATACGTGTACGTTATACGAGGACACCATATATCCGAATCAATTTAAGATGTATCACCAAACGGTTCCGAAAATTTCACTTTTGAAAATCTGTAGACACCCTGAAGTAACAATTTCATTATTAACCCTAAAAATCGGTAAAAAATGCCCAAAGCTCTTGCGAAACAATTTCCCCATTTTTTTTTTAGATCTTCCGACAAGGAAAACGATAAATGCTAATGAAACCTCTTCAAAGTTCCTAAGCTTTTAAATATTCCTCAATCATAAAAAACTTCTTTTTAAATGAGCAGCAATATTAAAGTAAAAGATAAAACATCACTTTCGAACACCACCTCTCTATCTTTTATTTCACACGACTGCTGAAATTTTATGACTACACTCCAGCCATTTTCGATCACAAATAACCACACACAAAGCGCATCAATTAAAACCGATACTTAAAAAAACTAAACCATCCCTCGATTTTTAACGATACAATTACCATTAGTGGTTGGATATTGCAGTTTTCCTTTTTGCAGTCGCAGATCATTTGCAGCTGAAGTGAACGATCCGTTGATGCGAAATGCACTATCAGCCATTAGCTGCTCCGGAACCACCAATTTTCCATCAGCTCTCTTCACTTCACATGGGCTGTTAACTATACTTTTTTTTTCGTCCGTCTAAACTCGCAAATCTGTCTGTTTCGTGATCTGTTCATGCGTATCCATTACTTTTTCGCTCAACTCGGGTTGTAGCAAAAGTGGTGTAATGGTTGGGATGCAAAATATCCGCTTTCGTTGCCTTCTATGATGCTTCAGAGGATTGAGAAGATAGAAAAGTTAGAGGGAGGGTGGTCCTACATTCTTGAAGCGGGGATCTCAAGTCACGTGATGACTTTTGACCAGTGAAGCACTGGAAGAAAATTGGTAAGTTTGAACGCATTGGCGCAAGTAGGGTGACGTGATTTAAGACGTCGGCTTCAGATTTTCTTAACGTAAGCATTGGACTTGCTCCCTGGAGTACTAATCCCTGCTTTAAGCTTCAGATATGAAAGATGTTTTATCGTGTTGATTCGAAACATTATCGACCAATGTTTATAAAATATAACTGCAAACGTAGAGTCAGGTTAGACAAACACCTCACTCTACATTTTATATGAGATATTTGACTAAGAAAACACGCACACTCACGTAAAAGTGGTGAACATTGAAATTAGTTAAAATTGATGCAGAGGTGCTTGGATCTTCTGGGACATAAGATATGGGTTTTAAAATACTTCCATAACGCATTGCTGTGGTGTGAATATTTATACTCATATAATTTAAATAAAAAGTAATATGAGAAGAGTGATTTTTACAAAATATAGTTCTTTTGGGGTGGTAAAACGTATTAACATTAACGACTCAAACAATGTAAAAAAGGGACAAGTAGTCCGGCACTAAGGGGAAGGGTGGTCCGCCCCGGGTGACACACTTTTACGATATGTTGGCGGGTGTGACCAAAAATGAATTAGAGTTTTGAAAAATGCATATACCTGAATTAAAATTTTACTGTGTAACAGTGCGAGAGTGGCTGTGAAGCGCCGGGAGTAGAACCAAGATCGTTTTGGTAGTAGCCGCATTCTTTACCGCTTTCCCAAAAGGCGCGCCCCCTGGGCAGGAGCAAAGAGGGCTATTTGAAGGACTGAACTCGCACCGCTACAACTGGTATCATTTCAACGTACCATAATTGAATATAAATGTAGATTAATGTAGTTGCACCAAATAAATAAAATGGAATTCCTTAAGTTTTTCTTTTGTTTTGTTCATATGCACTACTGAAAATAATATAAACTACAAAACTTCAAAGAACTTGTAAATTATTTTTACAAGGCACAGCAAAGTGTTTTTCTTTTTTTTTTGGGGGGGGGGGGCACAAGTTACCGCTTCTGGCGTTCCTAGCTGAATACCATGCTAGGAACGCCACTGCAAGAAGGACAATAAAACTTGCAGACACATGCTTCGTCACCCAAAATGGAAACAGTTTTGTGTATTAACATCTCATTTTTCAGGTAGAAAATATCGTTGTAAAATAATAATGATATATACATTGTAGTTATTTAAGAGCTAGGGCTGAGCTTGCTAACATATTCGTTGAGATTCCTGCGAGTCCAGATTTCGATTTGTGCATATATTTGAAAAGTATAATTTTTCAATAATTACATGCCTCTATCAAGCGAATCATAAGAGTCATTAGTGTTGAAACAGAAAATAAAACATACTGTGATGTTTAAGGAATATTTTTGCTTTTTAAGAATCCTGAAATTAAAGAAATTATTTACAGATAACTTTTATTACATCCCTGTCTATTTATTATTGTTCCTTTCAAAACAACAACACTTGATTTGTCAAAACTTGATTTGACTTTGAAAGTTAGCAGTAACTTTCAAAATAAAACGAAGATAATAGAATGGGAAATGGGTGATGACATTGAAGTGTACGAATTCAAAATGAGATAGGTAGTTTTGCATTAAAAGAAAACAAGAAGTACATTTTTGTTGGGGCAAAAACTTAAAATTGATATAATTCAACAGTTCTACGGATAGTGAAATGGATGACATTGGGGACAGTTTTCCGAACCGTTGCCAAAATGACTTTATAAATAAATCAAAATAGGCGCTACCTATTTAAATTCAATAAAACTGCTTTGTATAAATTTGATTTGGCGATGTAAATCTCTCTTTTCGAGCTGCACACGGTAGACATTCAACTGATAAGTAGCGTTTTATGCAGTAAATGTATTTTTTGTTCATAAATTCTGTAGCATGACTTTCGGGATAAATCACAATTCAATCATATTTTCATAGAAAGAGTAGAAAAATAATTCATCAACGTCACATGTTATGGTCGCAAAATCAATGTAGTCATCTACAGGTTCATCCTATGTGACTGTTGAATGCATTATGTCCTCAGAACATTTAACTCATAGTACTGAAAGTTCAAATGCTAAAGTTACCATCTCTAAGCTCTTTTTTTTTGTAATATATTTAGGTTTACTAATAGCAGAGAATTTAACTCATTGGAAGCATTTGACGTTGTGTGCGAATTTGAGATGCATTCTACTTTTCTAGAATTGTCGAGTTATTCCGAAATAAATTAAATCCCATGAATTACCTAATTTACGAATTATATCCTTAAAGGGTTAACAAAGGATTTTCTGTATATTCTGCAACGTTGCAAACAAAAAACAAAGCAAAAGAAGAAAGAAGCCTAAATGGCCATTTATTAATTGATTTTCCCAATTCTTATTGGCCGTGGTAGCCAAGTAGTTAGGATGTCGGGCTTCCAACCGAAAGATTAGGTGTTCGAAAACCGACCCGTTAAAGACCCACCATGTACTCTTGGGGATACGTGCACGCCATCTGGTGTCATCCAAATAAATAACAAGCCCGGTCGTACTTCCACCGTTGTGGTGCTCATCTTTAAAATGGAAGGCACTCCCTTACTGCCTTAAATCCTGGCCCTTTGCGAAGTGGAGCTTGGATACCTAAGTGGCATAAGCAACAACACAAATTCTATGAATTACGTGCAATAAATCAACTCGCATTATATCCTTAAAGGGTTAACAAGGGATTTTTCTGTGCATTCCACAGCGTTGTAAACAATAACCAGGAAGAAAAAGGAAGCCTAAACCGCTATTTATTATTTTTCAATTCTTATTTATTTTTAAACAGTATTGTGCGCTACGCGGTAAACAAATATTAATATTCCGATTCATTAAAGATATATTTAACCTCCTCGGTTCCCTTGTATCACATGTGATACAAAAGTTTCATAATTTTTTGTGAAATGCATTTTCTTTGAAAATGTACTTTTTATTAGTTAACAGCAAAAAAAGAAATTTTTACTGGAATATTAAAGCATAATTACTTGTGAAGTTTGTTTGTATCACTTGTGATACAATAGGACTCAATCACTTGCGATCATCCTTTTTTTGTCAGTTTTGTTTTAGTTTTTAGTTATATTTTGGGGGAATTTGAACATTGATAGAAATATTTCTTGAGTTAAAATCTTTAGTTGGTGTGTTTGCTTTCAATTCTTACTGATTTTTTCCTGATATTTTTTTATTTAATAAGTTTTTTTTCCAGTGAAATATTTGAATCCAGATGAAATTTTAGAGCTGATGAATCGCGATGATTCTGATTTGAGTTCAATGTCAGATGAAGATGATCATCAAAGCGGTAATGGAAGTGAGATGGATGATGATGATGATGAAGATCAGGATGTAACTTTTGACTTTTCTGCTCCAACTCAATGGGGAATACATACAGATAAGTTCAATCCAGTTTCATTTGATTTCAAGGAGGTAGAATGCTTTGAATATACAAGTACTGCCCCTATTGAATATTTTATGGAATATTTAGATGAATATTTTTTTGAAGATTTGGCAAATTTCAGTAACATTCGATCCGTAACAAGTACTGGCAAGAGCATTAATGCATCAAAAGAGGAAATGATGACATTCATAGGTTGCAGTGCTCTTTTGTCCTGCTATAGGTATCCTAGGATAAAAATCATATGGGAAAGGTCCACGCGGATACCCATCATAGCCGACAATATTTCTAGGGATAGGTTTTTCCAAATTCGCAACAATTTGAAAGTTTTAAACGATAATGATGTCGCGAAGGAAATAAAGGAAAAAGATAAATTTTGGAAAGTCAGGCCAATGCTAAATAAAATACGAGAACGTTGCTTGAAGCAAAAAAGGCCAAAAATTGTTTCAATTGATGAACAGATTATCCCTTTTCATGGACAGGTTTCCATGCGGCAGTATGTCAGAGGAAAGCCAAACCCAGTAGGAATAAAAGTTTTTATAATGTGCTCTTCGTACGGTTTGCCTTTAGATTTCATCTTTTATGAAGGGAAGGGAACTGATGTTACATCTCCAGAGGATACAAGTTTCCTTGACTTGGGGGGAAAAGTCGTATTGAAGCTTACTGATTCGTTATTTCCCGGATCCTCGATATATGTGGACCGGTATTTCACGTCAGAATTGCTTCTTGACTTCCTTCTGAATAGAGAATTGCATATAACTGGCACTCTCATGAAAAATAAAGTGCCAAAATTGACGCAACTGAAGTCAGATACAGAAATGAAACGAGAAGGCCGAGGGTCAATAGATCAAGTTGTGAGGGTGGATGAAAAAATTGCTCTTGTGAAATGGTTTGATAATAAAGGTGTTTTGCTGATGTCCAGTGAGCACGGCAAAACGCCCATCACAAAATGCAGAAGGTGGTCGAAAAAGGACAAGTCCTACCTGGAGGTTGATTGTCCTAACATTGTAAAAAATTACAATGATTACATGGGGGGAGTCGATCATCTGGACCGTACCATTAGTTTCTATAGAATGAAGCACCGTACCAAGAAATGGACAGTACGAGTCATTCTGCATATGATCGACTTCACCATATCGAGTGCATGGCTTGCATACAGAAATAGAATGATAGAATTAGGGGAACCTAAGAAGGACACTCTGGACTATTTTGCCTTCAGACTCAATATTGCAAGTACACTCATCCACGGCTTACTGAAGAAGCCATCTCCCACTCCTTCTCTAGCCGAAGATAAAAATGATGAGCCCCCTAAAAAACGCAGAGTTACGACTTGCATTCCACACCAAGCAGCTCGTTACAAAGAAGCCAGGCACATGCCTGAAATGGTTGGGGATAGGACTCACCGAAATAGATGCAGGAATGAGAAGTGCTCGGCCTTAACAACTGTACAATGTACAGACTGCAAGGTTTTTTTATGCTTCACCACCACAAGAAATTGTTTCAAGGCATTTCACGAAAATAAAAAATAATTTTGTTGTAATAATGTACCTAAAACGCCAATAAAACTTAATTTTCATGTTAAATTTATGAATTGTATGTATTGTGTGCTTAAAGACTAAGATTACATTAATTACTTTAATCTTGCTTAATACTTAAAACAATTCTGATTGTAGTGTCTTGTTCCTGATGTATCACATGTGATACACCCCCCCTAGCTTCTATAAATTAAAAAAAATTAAAATTATTGCACTTTTTTACATCATAGTGATCAAAACAACTATTTAAGTACCTCTTACAAAATATCAAGCTTTTATTTTTGTCTCGGGTCTGAGGAGGATAAGGTAAATGACCCTATAGTGGACACTTTTCTCCATCGGACACCCTTGCACCTTTTAGCCGAAGCCTTAGGTAGAGAGCCGATGTCGATAGTGGACACTTTTTTTTCTCCACCAGACCCCTACCTGTTAGCCGAGGCCTTAGGATTGCTTACGCACGGGGAGAGGTAGTGGGGTCTACGGGTTTAACATGCACATATCCCCAAGTATACATGGTGGTCTTCAGTGGGTATCGAACGCGCGACCTTCCAGGTGAAAGTCCGACGTGCTAACCACTAGTCTACCACGGCCCTAAAAGTGGACACTTTTCTCCACAAGACCCCTTACCTGTTAGCCGAGGCCTTAGGATTGCTTACGTACGGGAAGAGGTAGTGGGGTCTACGGGTTTAACATGCACATATCCCCAAGTATACATGGTGGTCTTCAGTGGGTATCGAACGCGCGACCTTCCAGGTGGAAGTCCGACGTGCTAACCACTAAGCTACCACGGCCCTGATAGTGGACACTTTTCTCCATCGGACACCCTTGCACCTTTTAGCCAAAGCCTTAGGTAGACGATAGTGGACACTTTTCTCCACCAGACCCCTACCTGTTAGCCGAGGCCTTAGGATTGCTTACGCAACGGGAGAGGTAGTGGAGTCTACGGATTTTACATGCACATATCCCCAAGTATACATGGTGGTCTTCAGTGGGTATCGAACGCGCGACCTTCCAGGTGAAAGTCCGACGTGCTAACCACTAGTCTACCACGGCCCTGATAGTGGACACTTTTCTCCACAAGACCCCTTACCTGTTAGCCGAGGCCTTAGGATTGCTTACGTACGGGAAGAGGTAGTGGGGTCTACGGATTTTACATGCACATATCCCCAAGTATACATGGTGGTCTTCAATGGGTATCGAACGCGCGACCTTCCAGGTGGAAGTCCGACGTGCTAACCTCTAAGCTACCCACTGCCCACGATAGTGGACACTGCTCTAGTAGTGAACACTTAGATCTTTAAGCTCCTAAATTAAGCGAATGTAACATTAAACCTGAATGAAATTATCAGAACCTACAGCGAACGATACCTAGTGCTGGTTAATAGAAGTAAAGTTGGGGTGGAGCATCTATGCAAGTACATGGATCATAATATTTAATAGCTGCCTCCACAACGGTCACATTTGCTGCTCTTTACTAAAGCCGATCAATAAGAAGGTTAGGGATTTGGGGAAAATATATGGGAAAAAAACGTGACATCATTTATGAATGGTCCCTTAGTCATTTTTGAAATTATTTCTCCAAGTTAACAGCATAAAATAGAAGGTATTAATTTCTGTCCACTACTGATGCAAATAAGTATCTTATAAATGTCCACTATAAATACAAATTAAGCGCTTAGTAAATGTGATGTAAAAATCCTAATTTTTCATCAAATGAAATTTTATAGGTAATTAATATTTAGAGATATAGTTGGCTATTAAGCTAAATATGCAAATATTGATGTAAGTCCGTTGAAAAAATTTTGCCACGCAAAAGAGTACGAAAATTTTCTTAACTGTGTCCATTACCGGGTCATTTACCTTATATATATTGACAGTATAAATTAAATGTGCAACCGTTCATTGACTGAAAACAAATAAGTAATTTTCTTATCAGGAATCTAGGAAATTAGCTATTTATTAAGTTACTTTTCAAGTCTTATTTATTTTTAAACCCGTATTGTGCAATGTGCGATAAACAAATATCAATATTTCGATTCATTATATATATAAATTAACAGTATAAAATAAACGTGCAACCGTTCAGTAACTGGAAACAAATAAGTAATTTTATTATCAGGAATCTAGTAAATGTTCGTTAACTGATTTGCTTGACAAACTCACGAAATTTTTGCGAAACATCTTATTAGTCTACCCAACCTAAGCTAGTCCAAACATTCCTAGACCACTCTTCTGCTCAAATGATAAGCTCTTTCTTTCTAATCTTTTCCCCTCCCGATAATGCTAAGGCATCGACCCATCCTCCTGATTAAGTCCGCTTCGCTTATGCTTTTGCACCGCGGTGAAATCGTCGATAAGTAATTTTTGTTCCAATGACATTCCTTCGTTCCGTCCACCCCTCACCCGGCAGTGGTAATGGGGCCGCGGATATCGAACTTCGATAGAGCGAAAGTCTCCCCTTCTCTCATGCGACTCTGTTTATGAAGTTCTGTGTGTATGACAAAGGCAGAGAAGTTGGTATACAATGAGAGCACTCGAATAACACCATATTTCTTAAGGTAATTAAAATGGGGATAGTTCCCATAACAAAGTTGTTATGGTGCAAATAAATCAATAAAGAACTGGGCTATTGTTTAATTATTGTTAACTTAGACCCGGTTAATTAGATTGAAAAATTGATCTTTTTTGTTTCTTAAACTGAAAAATCGTTGTTTTGTAAAACTCAATATTCTCAAGTTCCATAACAGATCCTACTGTTAGATGCAACGAAAAAAAATCTAAAATTATTTTACTTAACTTGTATATACTATACCCTGATCAGGGCCTAATGATCTTATGGGCACGAGAAGCCCGTGCTTCCGCAACAAAAAGTGGAATTTTAATGCCTACTTGTGCTATAAATAACGTGAATTTTTTTAACTTTATGATAATCTTTGCTCTTTTGATTAACTGACTTTACAAAGGAGGAGGTTACACATTCATACTGTATTCATAACCTCCTCCTTTTACTGTTTGTTTGTTCACCCATAACTTCGCATCGGATTAATCGATTTCCACGATTATTTTGTATATGCTGTATACTCATTACAACACGGGCTCATATAACGTATAGCACCGCAAAAGAAATTGGCTGGTATAACACAATTGCATTGATAAATTTACATTTCTTGCTGGTGGAAAAAAAAGTATATGTGACATTTAAAACTAAATAATTTTTTTAGACCCCTTTTTGAATTCTGTTTCGTTTTTGGTACATAGATATTTTTTATATGTCCCCCAGCCCGGGAAACTAACGCGGAAAAGATTATGTAATGTGAACTAAAAATACTTCTGCAAAATCGAACAAATAGCAAAATCGGTGCACCATCACGTGACATGTAGCTCGAGAGAGTATAAAAGGTGATCTCGCAAGCCTTTCGCGGGGATTCCCGATGTAAATATTCTTGTAAAAACGTTGATGTTGGTGTTTGTCTTTGGGGTGTTTTGAATTTGTATTTCCTATGATGAAACTCAAATATACCAATGATTAAATGGACTCGGGTCACGACTGTTTTCCACAAAGGTTTCACAGATGGATGAAAAATGAAATGCTGATGTAACTGTGATGTTACACATATATACATATATATATATATATATATATATATATATAGGCAAAGACAAAACAGTTGAGAACCATTGCATTCCCTTGTTTTCAACAGATTTTCTTACTTGTTTTTTATTGTTTAGTAGCTTTTGGCGACTTTTAGTGACATCCATTAAAAAAAATTGGGGAAAATTTATTATTAGTTAATTATTTATCCTTTTATTTTGTCAGGAAAGCCTCATTTATAACTGTAATGTTATATTGCGATAGATAGCAGATCGTAACATGTCTTGGTTAAGTAAATAATTAGGTAAAACCCATTGTTCAAAAGAGTTTGTTGCCATTAAGCAGTAATTTAGAAGCAAATATTTAAGCTTTATTCAACTACCAGTAAGAAATCATCAGAAGTACAAGCGGCTACATATATGATCGCAATAGGCCCTGTGGCGATAATGACTTACAATACGTTTGCTTTAGATGAGGATGATCAAAATAAACTCGACGTTACGATGGCCAAATTTGATGAATAATTATCATATAATTATATAAATAGCATAAAGGTTTTTAATAAGGTCTAAATTTACGGTCGAATTTCAACTGTTGAGCAAACTCTAGAATTATTAAAAGGCCATAAAAATTGTTGCCATGCTGTGTCTTAAGCTTGTTTATTAAAGAATGTCATTTTAAATACAACAAGTAATTTAAAATTTGTTGGCTGTGAACATGTAGTTGTATGTGGCTCATGTATTTATATAATCTACTAAGTGACTCGTACATTACGAATTCATATAACACGACACACCGTGTTATACGGGGTATACGTCAATTATTATACATAATTTTCAACTGGGTTAAAGATTTAAGTTTCATAGTCCAGTCATTTTTTAAAATGCGTTTCGATTTCTTCGGTTTGGCATCTTGAACCAACAACTGTGACACTTAAATCTTTATTCTTACAGATTACCTTTAACTTTTGATTGTTAACAAGTAACTGGTTGTTATTTTAAACTGCTGTGATCCAAAAAACAAGTGTTCGCATTAAGACACGTGCCATAATCAACAATCATATTTCCCAAAAATTATTAGTGATAGTTTTATATAAAAATAAATGAGTTTTGATTTCAAATGTTTTAAAGACATGATAAGGGAAAATTCGAAAACCGAAAGATTCCGCGAATAAAATAGAAAAAAAAATAGAAAAGAAAAAAAATCAGTCAGATAATGTTAGCTTTCTCCCAAAAATGAAATTAATTTAATGAAATACTGTACAGATTTTAAGTATTAAAAATGCGACACCTTCTATATAAATTATCCAAAAACGTTTTCTATTTATCTGCTAAAAACGTCTCACACAACCGAAAGCGATAATCTTCATATAAAATGCATTAGTCGAATCAGTAATACAAATTAACGTTCTTATGAATATTTATTTAAGTTAATAAAAGCGTATAAACAAGATGGGAAATTTAATTTCCATCTTTAAACATTTAGCCGCTAATTAATTCAAACACTTAAGAAGTTTACCATAAAACTCTCATCAAACTGAAACGGCAAACTCAACGGGCATTTTTTTCAGCACTTTACTCCTTCATTAATAACCCCTCCGAGACCAAACTTTTCAAACTGAAGCAATATTAATTGAATTAATTTTACTTCTTTAAAGTTATTCTCATTTTGTTGCCTCCGGAAAGCACTATTATACATCGATTACGGTTTTTGATAATTTCTTCAATATTTAATCATTATTAAATTATTTCAAAACTTTAAACTATATTTTTCTTCAGGTAAGCATTTTATCTACAGATCGAAATATTTGTTTATTCTGAAACAAAATATTTGCTTTTATGAGAAAACTATCAATGAATAAAATGTTACATTTTTGCCATATTGCAAAATATATTGTATATGCGAGTCGAAAAAGTTAATGGCATGCTTTTTTTCAAGGGAAATAGAGATTACCGTTGACACTCGATTTTGCGAAGACATTGGGACTAAGAAAAATTTTCGTTAACTCGAAAGTTCGTAAAGGGACTTAAAAAATGTTCGTTAAATCGGGAGCTCATAGAGAGACGAAGAAAAATGTTCGTTAAATCGAGAGTTCGTAAAGGGAATTACAAAATGTACAATTAATCGAGAGTTCGTGAAATGCCCTCGTTCAGAACAAAAACTCCAGAATATATATTCTATAGTAAACTAAACACTATCTACTAATGGTGTGAAATAATGTCTTTATTTGTGACAAAGAATGTGCAATGAAAATTACAAAAAAAAAAAGAAAAACTTTTTGTGACGCACTGCGCTATGTAAAAGCGGTCCTTTTCCGTTTAGGGGGCTAGCGACGGTTAATTATTTTTTTTTCCCCAAATCAAACTATTATATCATTTTAGAGTGCCGTAGGCGATGTTTGAATAATTTCCTTAAAATCAAACACCACACACAAAACAAATTGATTTGGTGTAATGGATATGGCGAAAAAACATTAACTGTAGACAGTCCCCCCCCCCTTTCCAAAACGGAGAAGTACCGTAAAAACGCTTAAATATAGTAGATATTTTTACTGACTTAGCTTTATTAAAACCAAAATAGGAAAATAGCTTCAAAAATCGCACCGTGTTGATTCTAAATAACATTAAAAAAAAAACAAGATTTTGATCAATTTTAAATAGGATGTGGGACGGAATAATAATAGCGATACAATGCACATATACGCAAAAAGTACACAAATGTGCAAGGACACAGACAGTGCTGTTTTAAATAAAATATACATCAAGTTAAACAACCAGAAATATTAATATTAATGCATCTAATTATTTAAGCGGAAAAAGTCAGCTTAAGAAAGGCCTTCAATTTATTTTTCTAGGACAACCTTATCGGTGGGGAATTTCCTTTGTTCTATGCAACATTTTTAAAACTACAAAATTATGTTCATTTTTGTCAATTTTAAACACGATGAGCAGTGGGTTAACTACAACAATAATATGCATATACACGCATAGAATACACAAGTGTGCAAGGACAGACAGTGTTGGTTTAATGAAATCTGCGTCATATTAAACAACCAGAAATATCTGCACTAATGCATCTAATTATTTCAGCGGAATAGTTCATCTTAAGAACTGCTTTTAAGTTCCTTTTCTAGGTCACCTTAGTATTGTAAAATTTTATTATTCTAAGTAACATTTTAAAAATTATCAAATAATGATCATTTTTGTCAATTATAAACACGATGGTCGACGGGTTAAGTATGACGATACTAGGCATATATACGAATAGAATACACAAATGTGAAAGGGCAGACATTATTGTTTTAAATGAAATCCACTTCATATTAAACAACCAGAAATATCTACATTAATGCATCTAGTTATTTAAGAGGAATAACTCAGCTTCTGCCTTTAAGTTACTTTTCTAGGTCAATGTGAAATTTCATTACTCTGAGTAACCTTTTAAAAATTACAAACAACAAAGGACTTTAAGTTAATGTTCTAGAACAACCATATCAATGTTAAATTTCATTACCAATCTCAAAAATCGAAGTAAAATAAAAAGAACAAATAAGTACTTATGTCTCTTTTATCTCCAGATTCCTGTTTAGCTTTTTCGCGATAAATCAGTCGGGATCCAAATTCCTCTGATAGTAGTGATCCTATCACCAATCCTCGGAATGGTGACTTGACTGAAAGAATACCTTTTGCTGTTTGCGACAGAGAAAAATTGATTATCTCAAGATAAATATATTTACTGCATCTCTCGCGAATACTGTTCACGATGCGGATATTTATCTTATAAATAAATGCACTTATTTTTCTCAGAACTGGAGCGACTAAGAAGAATATGCGGAAGAATTTTATATTCCATCTTCCTTCAAAGCAGCAGTCAATAATTTTATTAGTCTTTACATATAAGAGATATTTTGCTGCAAGTGTGTAAAAACCCCTTCAAGTACCTCTCGGTTGCTGCCAATAATTTGGTTCTAATTTTAGTACGTAAAAGAGAGCCAATAAGAAGGATGAGTAATCATAGTTTTTCAAAAAATGAGTTATTAGATAAGTTCTGAAAACAAATGAATTAACTGAGATGATTGTGGAATTTCATATGAATTCATCAAATAAAGTCACACAAACAAACCTTTCTTATACAACTGACTTTTGTAACTATATTAAAAATTAAACTTCAGACTACAGATCCATAATTAAAAACTGCTGGTCCATTCCACTCCCCCCTCCCTCCGCCCCTCAAGATGAAGAAGTAAATATTTTACCATCTTGATTTTTCTTCTCACCCTTATTTCGAAAGATGTCGGCGAGGACATCTCATTTTCATATTTTACTTGTTGATTTGAAGAATTAATTATTCGTGCAATTTTAAACTGTTCAAAAAATATTAATATTACCGCCAATGGGAAAATTAAACTATGGAAGAACGATTCAAGTTCCTATAAACAAGCTCATTGAAGTAAGTTCTCGGTGCAAAATATTTTTTGATTTGAAGAATTTCTGCTCGTTTTTCAACACTTGAAAAAAATTAACTTAGCGCCTACGGGGAAATTTCAATCCTATATAAACCCTGATCTAACGGACCGATTTACTAGGGACAAACTTTATCGGAAAGCTCTTATAACGTAGAACATGTATAGATAGAAAGTTCATCCAGAACTAACGAGCCTATTTTCCTATAAAATTTTTCTATTCGGATTTTTAAGAATATTTTTAAATCAATGAATGATTAAAGGGGGAAAGAATGAAGGAAAAAAATGAGTGAATAAATGCAAATACTAGTAAATGAGTGAATAAATACATGGATGAGTAAATGAATGGCTGAATAAATGAAAGAATGAGTGAGTGAGTGAGTGCATGAGTATGTATTATCCGCTGAAAAAGATATATTTGAAGTAATTAAGAAGTAAAGCTAAACAAGAACTAGAGAGAGAGAGTTATAGCTAGATTAAAAATTTGAGATCGAGTGTATACGGGAAAGTAGGCTCGTATAGTTCTAGACGAAACTTCTTGTTATTGCTATAGATTGCTTCTCTGGTTTCACACCTTGTGAGGCAACAGCGGAACCTTTGTCCAGTTATTTGTTGTAGATAATCTACTTAAAGGGTGATTTCACACCAAAGACAAAAAACATGTCTTTTCCACAACTGCGCAAGCGCAAACCATATTTTTGCCTACAAAAATATTCTCTGCGGTTGCGCAAATGAGAAAAGAGAGGAATATTGTTTTTGTCGCCTTTGTTGTGAAATAATTAATAAGAAAACGGTCTTCGTGTTATGAATTCCGTAACATTTAGTTCCGTCGTTAAAGAATTTTCTCAAGACACTTCCACTGTCGGTGCTCCCCCCCCCCCCTCTTTGATACACCTCTGATTACAACAACATATTTTGAGTTTTGCAAAAGAATAAAACAGGGCCAATATTTTGTATATGGTACCTAATGCTAAAAATGAAAAGAAAAAAAAATATATGTAAATAACTGCTTCATATTGTGACCCACACGAATGAAATGCACCTCCATATCGTTCCACTACTTAAATCTAGCACTCACTCAATGTTGAATAATGTCTGACTGAAAAACTCTAAAGATAAGATTCATTCATTGCCTACAGCCTTATCCTACCTTTGCGAATTGCTGATGGCAATTCCTAACTTACTACAAGATAACCAATGTCGCAGCATCCTGATTAAATCCCTTAAAACGCTCGAAAGTAATCCTCCGCGAGTTATGCAAATTAATGGAATGTAGTTACACGGTTCGAACAAGGTTTCGTGAGGACTGCTAACTCCATTTCCGTGCTCTGTTTTGATATTCTGTTGAAAGGATGGAACATGGCAAAATAATGTGGTCGCTTTAAATGTGTTTCCTGTGTTCGAAATCATATGGGAGTAAGAATAAGTTGAAGTAGAGAGAAAATGTGGGCTGTCATTACGTCTGGAAAGATACTAGCGGTTAACGAGGATTTCTGAATATTTTGAGTTTGGTCGAGTCTTTTTAAGGGATAAATTATGTTGCGATAAAGTACTTTTCGCAGTAAATATTTAACTATAACGAAAAGCATGGTTAAGGCTTCAGTGAAAAATTAAACTATCACCCAGATTTAACACGTTGACTGCATACACGCTGATTGCCAGAGCTGTTTGTAGTTTGTGGATCTCCAGACGGTAGTTTAATTTAATTAAAACATATTGAGCAAAACATTTTATTAAGTAAAACATTGCTAACTTTCTATAAATGTATTGAAAAATGATAGAAAGTCAGCAACAACAAGACAACTTGTAATTTGGTCTCTCAACAAGTTCACCTACTCCGAGTTATCTAGTAGGTTGTCAGTCAACGTGTTAAGGATCGTCTTGGGACTGAGAAATGCAATTGTTAAACCAGATCAGGGAAATATTACATTTACCAAATCCAAACCGGGACTTTTAAAATCTATCGCTAATTTAAATCGTTGAACAGTAAGTACTTTTGCAGTACGAAAGGCAGTTTCGGAGAAAATTTAAGCCACTTGCAACATAAAACAACAAAAACTATCAATTGTCTTAGGGTCTTTTTTGAAGAAACTTCCAATTTCGCGCATTTTGAAATTGAGACTTAAATATTTTTCTTTTGACTATATATTTTCCTAAATATTTGGGTAGGAAACTTTGAAGAGTTAAATTATTCTGACAGAAAATTTTTTTCAACAGTTTATGTGTTTGCATGTTAATGTGTATAATCACAATTGATGTGTTTGTATATTAATGTGTATAATCACAGTTAATCTAGTTGTATAATGTGTATAATATTTGTGTATGAGTCTTTCATGAGTTAACCTACATTGACTGAACTATTACAAAAGACCAGTTTCAAGTGCAAATTTTGAAGTATAAAACATTACAAAACGTCAGTTATACTTTCACTTGGTCAAGAAGGAGTTGATTCAAGAAGAATTTTAGTCCCTCAAGTTAAGAAGTTTCACTGAAAATGTGTTATTTTGGCAAAAGTTTATCCAGATTATATCTGAATCCTTGAGTTAAGTTGAGTCATTTACGTCACGAACAATGTGATAAAATATTTCTCGAAGCAAATTTTTAAAAAGAATAACGCGTTTGAAGAAATATCGAGAATTTAAATTATTAATTGTATTAATATTAGTCTTGTCACATTTGATTTATATATATTTTTTAATCAAGAAAAATGTTGTATCGGTGAACATTAAGACTGCAGTGCCAGCAAGTTGTTTTTCTTGCTTTAACACTCTTCCAACTGGGAAACAACTTGTACGTGCAACAGTAAGGCGAAACTTCTTTTTCCCTGTAATTCAGCTAAACACCGCTTAAAAAAATGCTTATCCCCAAGCGATAAATTAAACCAAAAAAAAAAAAAAAATGAATGAAAAGCAATTAAAAACGGACAAATATCAGCATTTAAGTTTGGCAATTGCTTTTGGGGTATAAAAAATTATTTGGGGTACAAGAATATTTTCATCCTTATTAAACAGGATTTTAAAAATTATTTTAACCAATCAATTCATTATAAAAGATGATCTTTTAAATCTTTTTCTATAAACATTGGTAGTTCATCCGACGGATATATATTTTGTTGCTTAAAATCTTATTTTAAGGTTTAAGCGATGTTATTTTTTCTGTAGTATAAAACAAAGTAAATATATAAGTAAAAATAACAAAATATTTAAAATCTCACACACACTTCTGAATTAAGTTTCTTAATCTAAAATCGCAAATTGTTAAAAAAATTGATATCCAAAAAAAATAGTAATTTCTGCCAGAACGTCCAGAAAATTTGGTATATAAGTGGACATCAATGGGAACAGGTACTGACTACATTTCGGTGCCATTCGCTCCAAGCGGGATGGAGCAATCGAAGTAGTTTTCAGTAGATTTCAAAAATACAACAATTCAAACAATTATATTCTGGCGCCAAGACAGCAGAGAATTTGTCTCGTATTGTACTGTTGTCATTTGACCTACACTTTAACAAAAAAAAAACTCTTATCATATTTTTAGCTTTTTGAGGCTGGTAGCAAAAGTTTTTAATTAGTTTATCTTGGTTTAATATTCTCCTTTTATACATTTTTTGTATTTATTTTTTTTTCACTAAGGATTTGCATCATATTAGGGATATTTGGCGAGGGGTAATATTCATACGAGGATATAGAAAAAGTTCCGTGATGGCCACAACAGAGTTGTTTTATGTGACTTAAAATTTTGCGTGGCATCAACAACATTAGTGATTTTTACGTTATGACCTTTCTTGTCCAATGCAATGCAAGAAATTAAGAAAAGTCAACTACTTGCAAGTCAAGTTACTTGCTTTTTAATACATATACACGTAGAGAACGAGTATCCACCTGTTAAGATGTAGTAACTGACTGGATACAAAGGCATGATTTATAACTAAAAATTATATTCATTAATTATTTACAATTTAAGCGAAATAAACGTACTAAAAACATTACAAGCGTCCATGCTGACACTGGAGCCACAAAGTGCGAGCAGGCTAGCCAGACTACAGCCAACTTGCTTTAAGTATAGCATAATTGGCCATTTCCACCATCTCGGTGGATGAATTCTTAAAATTTTGAGTATAATATGCAAATATAAAGTCAGAAAATAAAATATGTGGAATAACCTCCACATATATATTTCGGAATATTTCTTTCAGTCAACTGACATTACACAGTGTGTCAAAGAATTTTGAAGAACGAAGCTTCTTCGGCTTCAATACACTTGTTACAGAGGTTTAACAATGATTCGAATGCCTGTTCCAGCTTACATTGAGGACTGCCGCCAAAGCTCGCGTCGAAACTGTTTGTATAGTGTCAACGTTATCAATTTTTTAAAAAAAAATAGTAATCAAATCAGCTGAAGTTTTGGCAGTGGATCAATTAAGGAGTTTTACGAATGCTCGATAACACAGATAGCGCCACTGTAAGCTTAGTTCCAGCTGTAGTCTTAAAAATTCTTTGACACACTGTGTACAAACAGCTTCGACGGAACAGGCATTTGAATGGCTGTTAAACCGCTGTAAAGATGTATTGAAGCCAAAAAAGCTTCTTTTAAATACTTAAAAAAATATAATTACTAGTTTTTATTTTATTTTGTAAAACTAGTCTTAAAAATTCTTTGACACAACGTGTATTTCAAGAAATGCAATTCTCAGCAATTTCCCTCCGCCAGCAATGAAAATTTCAGCTAACTCCCGTTCACTTTCGAGCATAACGCTATTGACATTTCCCCCTCTCTGACCTCAACTATGGGGAGCGTTAATTCATGAACAATGCAATTCATTGGAGCCGAGATTTAATCAAAGCACAAGCTCAGAGCATGCAAACGTCGCGGGCGAGGACTGCTTGCCAGCTCATAAATTATGCAGCAAGACAACCGACTGGGGATGGAGACGGTCAACTTCCTTCGAGGGGGAAATCTCCGTCAAAGAGTCCTCTCGCTTCTGATCTTGTCCGTTCGAATTAGGGGCATTAAATGGAAGAAAATACGAGATTATATGATTGAAAGATTTCGGAACAATTATGGATGGCTGAGCCAAGGCATTTAATCAAAGTCGACTTGGTCCCTGGAGTAGCCTGGAGTAAAACGGGAGATGGTCTTTGGGCTGACTGAAAATTTCTGAAAAGCGATGAGGGTTTTTTTCCTTTATTTCTTCTCTTCTTCACGTACAAAAATTGCTTCTTGCAGCTTGAAAACATGTTTTGCTGCTTCATGAATTAGAGGTATTTTTTTAAATCTGAAATTATCGTTTTTTTATTTTTAATGGGCTGCTATTGGCTTCCGCCAATTTCAATCTAGTACGTTCCCGAGAGATTGGTACCATCTCTTTCAGTTCAATCTAGTACGTTCCCGAGAGATTGGTACCATCTCTTTCAGTTCAATCTAGTACGTTCCCGAGAGATTGGTACCATCTCTTTCAGTTCAATCTAGTACGTTCCCGAGAGATTGGTACCATCTCTTTCAGTTCAATCTAGTACGTTCCCGAGAGATTGGTACCATCTCTTTCAGTTCAATCTAGTACGTTCCCGAGAGGTTGGTACCATCTCTTTCAGCGGCACCACAATGAGTGTGGTACCATCGTCGCAGGAGAATTTTGACGTCCGGTTGCGCCACCTCAAAGGGCGAGCACCCGGACTCTGTAGATGCGAAATCGCGCTAAGAATTGAATTTAGCCGAGAGAATCCAAGCCAACCAATCCAAGTGTCCACTCAAGGGATCTTCTACATGCCGCATAATCACACGACATGGGCGCAGATGATTTTCTGTGAAATTATCGTAAGATTTTACGTTACTGAGAACAAATACCACTGTCCACACAAACATGTTAAGCCCCTTTATCAATAAACTGCAAGAAAAAACAATAATTTGTTATTGCAAGATTTCTTCCCAGTTATGGAGCTAATAAGTCATGTAATCTAAGTTGACTGAATTCCAGAAGTGCCCTGGTGTAAAAATGGGACAGATCGTGTTTGGAATGACTGAATAACTTTGAAGAACGGTTGCTAATTTAAGCGGATACATTGGCAATTAAACTGAAGAAAATTAACACATGTGTTGCTGATTAAGTGCCAGCGCGGGAAATGAAGTTATGTCTTAGCAGCTGGTCACACGCTTGCGCGGGAAAAACTACGCTTTTAACTTTACTCGACGCTTCCATCGGCGTTATAGGTTAGCAGTGTCTGCTGGCAGTAGCTTGATTTAACATTGTGTGCGGGACACGTACTAGTACGTTTTCTGACGATTGATACTGGAGCGCGGGACACGTACTAGTACGGGTTAGTGTAACGGCATGGTTTCTTTGTATCGCTTTTAGAGAAAGTAGTAGTAGGCTGGTAAACTTATTTTTTGGTATTCTTTGTACAAAATGAAATGGAACAGAGCATATCACCTTTGCAGTTATATACATAATCAACAGCAGACGGCCCACAGCGCGAATTAGTTTTATGACTGCTATTTTTTTTTTTTTTATAATATAAGAATGAATGTAAATAATATAATTCGAAAAAATGTCTATTTGATTTATTATATTTAAGATACTATTATAAATGTATCCACTAAAAATTTTATTTTTTCTTTACAACAATCATATTATATATTTCAATAAAAAATACGAAAAATTCAGGTTAAAAAATTAAATAATTTTCGATTTATTGAGATTTACCGGAATAACTAAATTTTGCGCGCAAGACCAACTGAAAATGGTGGAATTGTGCCGGGCTCCGGCACAATTCCACCGCGAAATGTGCCCGCACACGTTTTGTTAAATGTCAGAACCTAAATGTAAAGGTTTTCAAAATTAAACATTTATTTGGTATCAATAAACGAGAAAAAAAACTTACAGCATGAGTTGTAGAGACGAGAGTTTTGCGGGGCCTTCACACCCAAAGCGAAAGAAAAATTCTAGTTATGTGTAGTAAATATGTTTTAGTGATAAAGGGACATAGACCCAAATACTAACCTAAAACAAGTCAGGCATCCTTCGCCATTCCGTTGTAGCTAAACTAACATCAGATAGAAGACATTTTTACTTCAAATCATGTTATGCTATTATACATCATAGTGTTTTTAAAAAAAAATACTCAATTTCATAACAAAATTTGAAATGAATCTATATAGAAAGTTTGCAGTGAATAAATAAATAGAAAATAAATGAATTGGTCATTTAGTTTTATCCAGTTAGCAGTTACTTTTCCAGTTTCTACTGAATAATTTCAAATTGGGGGTGTGGGAGGGGGAATCACCGTACTTTTATGACTGATATTATAATGTTAGGCCTTTGACAATGCTATTGGTGAATTTCATTATTTGAAAATTAAAGACACACTTAGACTTTCATTGAATACTTGTTTTAATTGCAATATTTATTAATTATCAAAATAAAGGTATTCCATAATACCCAAAACTTAATTTAAAAATTACTTATGCCCTTATTAAGAAGCCCAGTGGCTGAGTGGCAGAATTCCGTGCTAACGTGCCGCAGGTCCGTGGTTCGATTCACGGGCTAGGCAGGGTCGACTCAGCCTTTCATCCCTGCAATGGATTCGATAAAATGAGGACCAAGCATGCTTGGGAACTAAACACTGGGAGTTCCACGTCAGGTCGAATACTTGACCGGAACTTCTGCTTCTGCACCCCAGGGCCCTCGGTCTCGAAAACTGGGATGGACACAGTGGGCCATGGCCCCCAAAAGGGCTGGCGCGCCACTGAGTTTAGTTTTTAGTTTAGTTTATGCCCTTATTATTGACCTTGCTGCGCAATATTTAAGAGCCATAAGCAGTTTTGACGTTTTTGTCCATTTATGCCCTGGGTTCTTCCTAATTTTGCCCCTGTAATAGCAAAAATACCAACCTTGTAAGAAACGCTTCATTATTTACAAAAAAAAAAAAAAAAAGTATGAAAAAATGAAAATGTGGACATATTAAATTCCAACGACAAAAAATATTTCCTGTTAATAATTCAACAATAATTTTATTTCTTCAAACGTTTTATGTGATGTTATGCTACGAGGATAAGTCTAGTATTGCACCATAGACGTCTGATTTGTCTGAGATTAAATTTATCAACTAGTTTGGGAGCGTATTTATGCTCGAAGCTACCCGGAATTGACTAACAGCAATATCTTCAAGTTTAACCCATGCATAATTCAATTAATAATGAACCCGCCACTCACTAGAGGATCATGAATGATGCATGAAAACTCAGATTATAGTAGGATGGAGCTAGTTAAACTAATGTTGGTTTATTATTTTAACTTAATAGAGGTCACATAGAACACTATTAAATCTGCCAGGGTCACAATATCTTGTCGCATACGAAGATAATATAGTTTTCTAGAACAGTGGTGGACATTAAGTCGATCGCGATCGACCTGTGAACCACAAAGACATTTTAGGGGGATCGCGTTTACTAAGACCTAAGAGGTGTATACTAAAAGAAAAATTCAGAAGTTGAAATTGCAGAAAAATAGCTTGAAAAAAGTTTCAGCAGCCCAAAAAGTTACTAACCACAAAAGAACTAACTTTAGATAAAAGGGAGTTATTTTTTGTAGTATTTTTGAATTGTTTGATGATAAATGCATCATTTTAAATTTTTATATTTGTGGTCATTATTAATATGCTAATATCTTGCATTTTGCTTTTAACGGGGTTTCAGAAGAGTGAGTTTTGTGAGGTAGGGTTCGGTAGTAACTCGCATTTCGTATTTATTATTAAGTTGTAATAAATATAACAGACTTTTTTTTAGCTACGTCACTACGCAATAATTTGAAAGAATTAGATGTAGTCCGTAAACTGGAAAAGTATGCGTACCCCTGCTCTAGAAGGTCTTGTGACCTTCAATACAACCTAAAAATTGCAATTCTTTCCAAAATTGCGCAAGCTGAACGTGACACAGTTTTTCTTTCTTGAAAATAAAGCTACACGCCATAAACTACAGAGCGGTTACAACTAAACTCTTGTCCCATTAACATCGTCCTGATTTTTTTAAGCTACGCCTCTAGATTGACCGCAATAATTTGAAAAAATTAGATGTAGTCCGTAAACTAGAAAAGTATGCCCACCCCTGCTCTAGAAGGTCACTAGTTTTCAATACAACCTAAAAATTACGATTAGTTCCAAAATGGCGCAAGCCGAACGTGAAACAGTTTTTCTTTCTTGAAAATAGTGCTGCATGCCATAAACTACAGAGCGGTTACAACTAAACTCTTGTCCCATTAACATCGTCCGGATTTTTTTTAGCTACGCCTCTAGGTTGACCGCAATAATTTGAAAAAATTAGATGTAGTCGGTAAACTAGAAAAGTATGCCCACCCCTGCTCTAGAAGGTCACTAGTTTTCAATACAACCTAAAAATTACGATTAGTTCCAAAATGGCGCAAGCCGAACGTGAAACAGTTTCTCTTTCTTGAAAATAGTGCTGCATGCCATAAACTACAGAGCGGTTACAACTAAACTCTTGTCCCATTAACATCGTCCGGATTTTTTTTAGCTACGCTTCTAGGTTGACCGCAATAATTTGAAAAAATTAGATATAGTCCGTAAACTAGAAAAGTATGCCCACCCCTGCTCTAGAAGGTCACTAGTTTTCAATACAACCTAAAAATTACGATTAGTTCCAAAATGGCGCAAGCTGAACGTGAAATAGTTTTTCTTTCTTGAAAATAGTGCTGCATGCCATAAACTACAGAGCGGTTACAACTAAACTCTTGCCCTATTAACATCGACATGATTTTTTCTTTTTCGTTTAGTTTGGCTAGGCTTCATTCACTCTCAATTCTTTAGGATTAAGATTAGACGGAATATTAGTGTCTATGGAGATAATAGATAATTATTACCAAAATTCCTAAACATCGACTAAAGAAAGTTCTGCTTTCAAGAAAATGGTGCAATAAACTACGACTACTTTTAATTAAAATTGCCTAGTGAAAATCATGCTGCAACTATAACATGCGAGCGGAATTTCACGAAATTTGGTATTTTCGAGAAATTTAGTGTGTAAAAGAGGCGCAATTCAGGATATTCTAAAACAACTTTTTTTTAAATCTTTTTTTCTTTCTGCTTTTCCGGCTAAATTAACAAATTAATTGAAATCTCGATGAACAACAAATGAATAAGTTATCAAATGTTTATGAATTTTTCGTTGGTCATTCCTTTCGTTAAACTTTCCCATTTAGCCCATTTTTTCATGCAAAGAGGCAAATATAAGATACTTTTTAGGGTTTCTTTTTCTTTTCTTTCTTCTTGTTTTTCAAACTTTATTGAGTGAAGTTCGCACATTATACGCATACGAAAAAGGCCCTGTTCCCCCGTTTTATCAGTAAGACACTCTTTACAAGATAAGTTTAACTATACAGCCATCTTGTACGTTTGAGCAAACTAATTAATTTATCAAAAATAAAAACTCTAATATGACATTATGTCAAGAAACGGTAGAACTGATGAATTGATTGGTCTCCACAGTAGCAGTAAGCACTTCAATAACTTTTTTTTTACTACGTTGCTTGGCTCAAATTTGAAAATACAAACATAGCTTCACTCTAATTACATAAATCCTCCTACCCCTATATATACATATAGTGCAGTAGTGCGCCCAGAAACCCCCCGCACCTGCCATTTTCTGGCCTATCGTATTTTTAGATGCCCGCGAGTGCAAGCCCTCGGGAGCAAATGGGGTTCCGGGAGAGCTCGACCAACCGCAAATTTATGAAAACCATTAAAAAAAATAAATTAAAAAAAAAAAAAAACATAAAAAAAATACAGGTTATTGTAAAACACTAAATCACAGTAGAATGCAAAACTTTAAGAGTATGCATTAAGCGCTATATGACATGAGACAACACTGAGAAACCGTGCAACACTATAAAAAAATACCAAAATCAATCATACAATATCAAAACAATGTGAAATGGTACACTCAAAATATACACAAAAACAAAGGAAGATAATAGCCAAAACTTAGACAAACACTAAGTTCCCTGAAATAGATACCCCTCGCTTGATAAATGCAAAACAAAGAAGCAAGGAGGGAGCGTGCATTGGGATGCTGGAACGCGTTACGAATAGCTTGAATGGGTTAAATTTGGCTGCCAGCCCGAATATGATACTTACTGGTGAAAGGGCAATGAAAAACATAGTGGTCAGGCGTATCCATCGCTTCACAGGAGCAATAAGGAGAATCAGAAAGAGCAAAGCGATGAAGATAGCTCGGGAAAGGGCCATGGCCAGAAACCAGGATTGTTTCAAAACGTGTTACGGCCAAAGCCCGAAGTCCGGCCTCTTCGCGAATTGGCAGGCCATTTCGCACTTTGGCCGAGTCGTATGGCCAAAGTGCGATGTAATTGAAACGATCAGTGAATATTCTACTTCGGCCGGCCATTTCGCGAAGTGGTCACGATGTTGCGGCCGAAACGCGATGTGCTCATTCAAGAATGCCCGGTAGGCGACTAAGTGTACAACAACAAACTGCTGTAAATGCAGAAGCAACAAACTTTTATGTAATTCGAAATGTCACAAAAGTTCAGCTTGTTGTAATAAGTGATTACGGTTGTTTATAATTCATTTTTTAATTAAAGGAAAAGAGGTACATTTTTTATGTTGACCATTTTACTGCTTTTTTAATATATTTTGTACTTTTACTTTACAGACAAAAAAATTGTAGTGGTATGTTTTTTCACATACCGGGTGGTACGGTGGGACCACAATTTTTTAAAATTTGTTTTATTAAAAAGTAGATTTGCTAATATTGCCCCTTTTGTTTCCTTTTTTAATTTAAAAATATAAATCTAATTTAAAAATATTAAAAAATAGACAAGTTTTTAAATTAAAATTTAAAAAAATTAATTTTTTACTTTGTCTCAAAGGGCCACATCCCACCGCAGTTAGCTGCGGGTACCGCAGCTAGTAATTTTTATAGATTGAAGTTATGGTTATACAGATCCAATAATACATGCCAATGATTTTTTTCTTCCAATTTTGTCTGAACCTCCATGCCACTTCGAGATCTGGCCGGCCAATTCCCGAAATCAAGAAAAGATCGGACATTGGCCAGTCTATTTACAGCTTTCTTAGCCATTTCGCGAAGTGGCTGAATTCGGGCTTTGGCCATAACATATATATATATATATATATATATATCATTCCATCTCATATGAAGCGGCCCACCAGTACATACTGCTGTTACTTACAGTGAGGTAAAAACTTTTAAGAGGGCTCTTAATGTTAATAAGGGATTGTTAAATTGACTGGGACCAGCCTAGCTGAGCCCTGAGTCAGTTTCAGGTTATCGCACTTGTATTTGTATTTGCAATAACGTTTGGCAGTCTGAAAAAAATGTACGTAGAATGCGTTTTATGCAAAATGTGATTTATAAATTTAAAACTTGTGCCCCAGCTTCTAATTATAACAAAGTTTCACTAAACACTTCTGTAAAAAAACACAACAAATCGACTTGACTTTAAAATTCGTAATTACACAGGAAACGGTAGAACGTGGAGGTTTCACACATTCACTATAAGGAATATCAAAGTAATATAAGACTTCATTTCGCTATTCAAAATTTCAAAGCGCTAAACTAATTAAAACTTCCATCGGCACTAACAGCCTATTCAGAAAATCCGCAACCATGTGTAAGAGGAATTGAATTTCGCTAGGAGGGCAAAAGATTACGTGCTTCAAAGATTACATCACGTTGTAAATTGCATGTCAAAAATGGCTCCGCCTTTGAAGTCATTCTCGGACAATGACCAGCCATCAGCACGAACAACTCAGTAGAAATTCTGGACATTTAATCAATGTTTCATGCCTAGAGAGTAAATTCTAAAATCTGTTTTAAACGACCACCACAAGAGACCGCGCATCAAACAAAGGGGCGGGTATTCGAAACAATTTTTTCTTTATTTAATTATTTTATTATCGTTTAATGCTGTTATATTTATATTATTTGCTTGTATTATTATTATCTTTACTATATACTATATATACTCTACTTTTATTCTATATACTGTACCTTTTATTATTTTTCTTAATTTATTGCCCGTATAATAAACATCGACCAATCACGATGCATCATCGAATATATCTAAACACACGATTTATTTATTTATTTATATTATTATTATTATGTAGTCATTTGATTACAATTGAGAGCAGAGTAAACTTCGTTTTATTTTTCGTGGAAATTCAAAATCTTCCTTTTCATAGCTTTGTAATTGTAAGGAATAAACATACGTTCAAAAGTGCATTGTAAATAGTTCATATGCATTGCGTAACATAAAATATTTTGACATTATTAAATTAGCAACGTTTGTTCCGACTCTTTACAATTATCAAAGTCTTCATAACTAGAAAACAAATGATTTGAATCTTTTCGTACTTTCGCTGAGAAGTATAACCTCGAGTAAATGCTTAAATCCCCACTTCAATGCACTAAAAAAATTGTTTTTCTTAAGTCCGAAACTCGTGTATTTCTTTTCGAAGTTGTATGTTACTTAAACTATAGGGGGAAAAAATTAGTAATGCAAAAAACTTGGAGTTTTTGTGGCATTTGGTTTTATTAATTATACAGCATGACGCTCCTTCTATGCATTGAAATTACATACATTACGTATGACGAATAAAATCGGGTCATGCCTTTGAGTGCTTCATGCACTTGCAGTAATAGAAATATCAAGTGAATTCAGTGATTTAAACGATAAAATTCGTTCTTCATTAATTTCTCAAACACTTAATTTTTAAAATGCTGAAATGAAATACGGCGGCGTTTTAAATAATTTTTAACAAGCTTGTTCAGTTTGCTTACACAAGTTGTATATTAATAAAAGCACTGAAACACACGTTGTCATATTCAACTCGTTTAATGAAATAAACTACGAGACGAAAAGCTTTCGTGCGTTCCCTTTAAAACTGGGAAACGCCGCTTCCATCCCTTGGGAAACATAACGATCATTCTTAATTGCGTTTCAAGAAACGCCAGCTGCGAAGATTTCCACGCGTTCCTCAACTCTTGCTCGCAAAAGCGACATCGGATTTACAATACTCATTTTCGCATTAATACGCTTTAGAACATAGCCATACTGCCTTGATAATTGAGGATTTTTCTTCCTTTCAGAGCATATTTTTCAGCTCTGTCGCATTCTTTCACACATAGTTTGAAAATTAAATTTCTTTCAGTAATTTGATGTTCAGAAACACGTTTAAATTTTGTTATTTGTAAATTCTATAATGCAATTTATAGAAAATTTCTTTTAGGAGTTTCATGTCAAGAACTATGTATAATTTTTCTACTTGGTTACTTCTAAACTAAGTTAATTTTTAAGTAGCTTAGATTATTCAGTTACTTGTAAATTCTATAATGCTATTTAAGGAAAACTGCTTTTAGAAATTTTCTGAAAAGAAGCGCACTTAATTTTGTTACTTCAAAATTCGCTAATACAATTTAAGGAAATATATTTTTAATGAACAGAAATCTGTATTTGCAAGCTCGCATGTGTCTTTGAAATTAATATGATACTTTGAAGTGCTCGCAATAGGAAAATTTCAAAATGCTGTTAGGCAGGGTAATAATTTAGAAGTTTTTTTTAAACTTAAACTATCGATCAATAAAAATTCCCCGCTTGAATTGCGGACCACGCAAAATATGTATCAAAATGCATACCAAGTTAAGATAAGGGCAGATTACATACATATAATTTACGGTTTAATTACCTAAAAAGCTCTGGTGTCACCCTAACATGACATTACATTGTCAAACGAAGGTTTATCGTTGGTGCAGTCACATAGTTTCTATGTAGATAGCCACGAGACGCCAGCATTAATTGTAAGTATCATACACAAGAAAAATTATTAAAAATGATTTGTGCTATAGTATGAAAACAAGGGGAACAACATGAAAAAGCAAATTGTCAAAACAATAATGAAAAAACGTATTTTGAGGCTACGATGGAACCTCTTCATCAGTGCATGAAAAAGTGCTCAACGCACAAGAAAAAAGTTATGAGTGAACGAGCAAAAATCTGATCCGTTCACACAACTTTCTTGTGTGTTGCGCACTTCATGCACTGATCAAGAGGCTCAATTGTAGCTTCGAAATAGCCATTGGCTTATTGTTTTGACAATTTGGGCTTAATTTACGTGTTTTTTCCCTTGTACTCAAGTATCAAATAGGCTATAGTATTTTGAATGTTAAGACTCTTATGTTTCCCTCAATTTTGTGCAGCATTTTTTTCCGTTAAAAGAATGCACAATGCACCATATAATTATTTCTAAAACTATGCGATAAATACAAAGAAGTTCACAGACCACTAAATTTTTGCTAGCAAAGTCATCCAAATTCATTTTCAGCAAAACAAAGTTCAAAGTCTCACCATCACAGGGGTATTTCTCCATTATATTAAGTTACTTTCATTAATAAATTTGTTTGCTTAAAAGACTACCATTTTACTCTACCTCCAAAATATAATTTTTTTCGTCAAATTATAATAAATAATTCGAGATAGAAACTCGAGTCCTAAGCCAGGGGTGTCTTATATATTCTATTCAGTTAAATGTTTTCATATTCCGATAAAAATATTGAAGTTAATTGTATTTCTGTAAATATATGTCAATTTTTCAAGAGAATGATCTAGACACGAAAAACATTCTACGGTAAAAATACATGACATAACAGTTTCCTTGTGTGAGAAAGAAACCTCAACAATCTATTTCTACATGTTTGGGAAAAAAAACATTTTTACTTTGTAGCTACGATAGAAATCTTTGAATAGCGAGAATATGTCCCGCTCTTGAAACGGTTTTGATTTTTCTCGTTTGTTTATTTTCTATTTTTACCATAGAGAGAAAATAGTTTTTCGCCTACAGTGAATTTCGAGGGGCGACTCGGGAAAGCAATTTTCTTCGGATTTTCGATCATTTTCTATTCAATAGGACGAAAATATCTTTAAGGAATATTTTTATTCGGGACGATCAATATCTTTGATATTTCCATTCTTTAACATTCAAGTGAATCATTATTTACTGGAATTGAGATGAGGTAAGAGCTACTGAAACAATTTCAAAAACAAAAAAAGAATTACAAAAGGAAAAACATTCATCACATGTCTGTTCAGAATGCAATGGAGACAATTCGAGCAACGTCATTGGTCACGTGGCAGCAATTAAAAGCAATATAAACAAAGAAAGCCGCAGCATCGCTTTACTTCGAGTTTGACAAATCTAATTAAAAACTAGGCCTAAATATAGTTCGGCTACATTAAATAAAATTAACACTAAATAAAACACTATGACTATTGTAATAATTAATAAATTTATTTTATAATGATTAAATTAAATGTAAATACTGGGTTATAACCAGAAAAAGTTGTGAAAATTGTCTAATTAATTTCAATATAACTAGTTTTGCCTAGGGAACTCCACGTAGAACTCAATTGAAAATCTTAGTAAACAAAGAGCGGATAACACGTGACAACGATGATCCCTCGTGAGTCCCTCCTCCGGTAAATTGCCTCCTTTGAAGCACCTAGAAGCTAAGGGCTGTAAGTGACAAAATTGAAAATATGGATATAAAAAGTGCAAATGAATTGAAAACACTATTATATATTATGGCAAGAGATCTTAAGGGTAGCTCCAACAGGTGTCGCCCCCAACTTGATTTAGAAAAACATATTATTAAAGGTCCCATATGATCCAAACTTTGAGCGCGTTTTTCTCGAAATCGTTTTTTGGTCACTTACATACATTTGCTTCTTTCTGCCTTAATTTTGGGCAGAATATTTAGAAAAGATAGAATAAATATAAAATCTCCAAAAAATGTTATAAGTTGCACGGTTTTATTTAAAAAAAAAAACTAAAATGCAGTAACAGTGGTCGAAAACCGCGTAGCAAACTAACCGCATTATCCAAACAAAGCTTTTGCTGCCATTCGGCAAATAAAAATTCAGATAATTTCCTCAGAACCAAAATTATTATTTTTTTCCTAATTAACGCTATAATAAATTATAAAATGTATGGAATACTGTATTTTCATAGAAGATAAGCTTGTGTGCAAAGTTTGAAGATAACTTATGCAGTAATAGTGGTCGAAAACCGCGCAACAAACTACCGTGACAAATCAAGTTAAATAAAACCGTGTAAAAGCGCATTGCATATGAAATTTAAGGAGACAACGTTGTAAAACTCATATCACAAAATGCATTGCTTACCTGTGTTTCTGGAGTACTAGGAACCTTCTTTTTGACGCGAAAAAGTTCTGATGAGTGCCGGCGCGGTGGCGTCGTGGTAAGGCGAGGGACTCGTACGCCCCGGAAGATTATCAAATTCTGCTCTTTAATAGCAAAATGTCATCTTTCGTCAAGATATTGGTTTCATTTGTCGTTGTTCTTTCAAAATTTAAAAATAATAAACCAATAATAATTCTAAAAATCTATGAGTTTTGAAAGCATTCTATAATTTCTCCAAAATTAACAATATGCCAGCATGGTGGCGTCGTGGTAAGGCGGGGGACCCGTAGAGCACAAGTCAGACGATCGAACCTGGCAGTGTCGGCGGATTTTCAAGATGCAGAAAACCTTCTGGGTCCATTCCCGTATAATTATGCGGCGATTCCTTGAGAAGACAATTGGCTTGGAGAGTCTTGGCTAAATTAAATTCCTAGTGCAATTTCACATTAACGTTGTTCGGGTGCTCCCCCTCTTAGGTATAGAACTGAACGTCACAATTCTCGTCATACCACACTCTTTGCGGTGCAGCTGAAAAAGTTGGTACCAATCGCTGGGGAACGCACTAGGTCTGCAATTGACAGAAGACAACTCAACAGCCCCATACGAAGAGAGGGTTTTGATGAGCAATTATTAACTTGGAGTCTAAGTATGAAATGTGGAAAATATTATTTGCGTATATGTACGTAAAAATATTTATATTTTAGTGCCCTTAAAATACTTGAATGAAGCATTTTATAACTCGTAGTTTTTGCATTAAATGTGGAAAAATTCCATTTCTGTACTTAAAATTTATGTATGTAAAATACTTGAAAAGAACTATTTATAACTTGAAACCTTAGTATAAAATTGTAAAAAAATAGCTACGTTAATGGTTATTAAGATTATTACCGTTTATGCACGTAAAAATATTTATATTCTACTTCCATTAAAATACTTGAATGGAACAATGAATAGCTCGAAATTTCAGCATGAAATGTGGAAAAAAATAAAATTCTTCTAAAATTCATGTATTTAAAATACTTGAAAAGAATTATTTAAAGATAGAAACCTTAGTATAAATTGGAAAAAAAATAGTAACGGTAATGGTAACATTATTTCCCTTTTATGTACGTAAAAATATTTATATTCTACTTCCGTTAAAATACTTGAATGGAACAATTTATAGCTCCAAGGCTTAGCATGAAATGTGAAAAAAAATTCCGTTTCTGTACTTAAAATTCATCTATTTAAAGTACTTTTAAAAAACTATTTATAACTCTAAACTTTATTAAGAAATGGAAAAAATCCGTAAAAATTATGTTAATGTAAATTGATAATTCCGTAGTGAGACGTCGAGTTATTTATATTTAGTGCGCTGGGCCAGTAAATTACTAACATTTGGGAAACGTAGCGTGCAGTGTCAATGTTTTTTTTTTTCCTGCTTGAAATGAAGACTTTTTTAAAAAAATATTTCGATAGCAAAATATTTATTAATCACACGTAGAATTGTTATTCAAACGCATGCGTTCATAAAACCCCTAAACCAAAAAAAAAAAAAACACACGCGATTCCTGAAATGTAATGTGTAATTAAAAAATCGTAAAAACACCCTCTTCCTACAACATCTAAGACTAATATTTAAGAAAAAGGAAAAGTGCAACACGAGAAATCCAAATTTTTCTACAAGAATAAGCTCTTAATCTACTACCTAAGACGAAAGTCTTAAGATTGTTTTCCGCTCGTAGCAGCATACGCAACTCGGGATAAAAATGTTGCCTTTCGAGAGATTAAATTCACTGTCTGCATTGTTAGTGAACTTCGACAGTAATTCCGTCATCGAAGCAAAATGTAACGTTCGTTAGAATTCTCACAGATGACAAAGTCCTTTTGCCGACGCGACCCACATACTTCCTGAGAGAGTTTTAATTCCGTGGCGTTACCATGGTTACCCTCCGATCTTAATTAACCTTCCAGAATGAGAGCAACCTCCAACCATGGGCCCCAATATAATCCAGCTAAATCCTTCTCTAATAACGCTAAGAGAAATTGTGCACTCCGCCTCATCAAAGGATTCAAATGGCTCTTCAAATATTGGGACAAAATATTTTCTTAAATGATGTTTGGTGGGGTTACGGTGAGGGAGTTTTAAGGTCGGAGTTGGGTTAAAAATTACTTATTGTCATGCAGGTATTGATGAAATAAAAGTTGTTGGAAAGTTTAACCTTGTTTAACGGCGTGCTTAATGAGCATTAAGTGTATCTGTTGATTTAGGCTAGTTTAAGCATGTAGCAAGCTTTTTGTTAATTGCTAGTTATTGTTATACACTTGGGGTCTCTTGCGAAGGCAATTAGACAATCGTATTCAACTGGAAAGAACAACTCTTTTTCCCATGATTCGGAAAAAAAAATAAACAGATAGACTGATTAGAGACAGATGCTAAGATTTTTGTTGGCCTGACCGAGCAAAAATAAAAGCTCTTCTACACATAATATAAATCCAAAAGTGACAACCAGCAACAAGCACAGGGCCCAGCTAGTCTCGTCCTAGTCAATTTAACAATCCCCAATGAACAGTAAAAGCCCTCTTAAAAGCCTTTACCCCACTTCAAGTAACAGGCGTTTCCGGTTAACTATTCCAACTGCCTACAACCCTATTGAAGTAGTAAATCTTTCCTTAAATTCAGGATTAGCCTGATATTTTAAATGGTAAAAACAATGACCTCTTGTTCTATTCTCCGTACATAAATGTACCCCATCAACACTTTCCATTTTAATGAATTTAAATAGCTGAATCATGTCCCCTTTAACTTCCCTTTGCTCTACACTATACACATTGGCCCTTTTAACCCTAACCTCATAATCTAAGTCTGAGAGACCACTTACCAACCCCTCCTTTGAACCATTTCCAATAAGGTAATATCGTTCTTTAGAGGTATTATCCTCCCTGATGCCCTTAGGTCAATATATCCTCAACCTTCAATGCAGAATGCACAATTTATCATTACCTTGACACACATTAGTGGCTAATTAAATTGATTTAGGGGCTAATTTAATTGCTGTGATCCAGTTTTTATACATCTTACTAGCATTGAAAACACGATTTTACCTATTGTTTGGCAACATCTATAGATTTCATTTCATACAACTCATAAACGAATATATAATATGATTGAATCCCACTATTTGCGAGGACATCTCATTTCGATATTTTACTTTTTGACTTTAAAAATATTACGTTTAATTTTGAACAGTTAAACAAATCTTAACATTTGCGCCTGTGGGCAAAAAATGAAGCGAATTATGTAAGCTCTTGGAATAAGCTCCATGTTTCTTTGAACTGTCTTATTTGAAGAAGCTCTCAACGGGAAACATTTTTTGATTTAAACAAGTTTTGTTCATTTTGCTACGGTTTAAAAAAATGTAACATTAGCACATAAGGGGTCATTTTGATTTCATACAAATCCTATTCTTCGATCCTATATAAATCTGCTTTAACGGGTTTGCTTTTAATAAACTTTATTGAAAATATGTTATGACGTCGAACACGTACAGATACGAAGTTCAACCAGAACTAAACGAGTCTAATTCCCCACGAAACTTTTTGATCTGGATTTTTAAAGATATTTCCTAATGAATGAATGGGAGTGTTGGGAGCGGAAAATGCGCGTATGTAAGCATGTGTACTTTACTTTTTTCTCACCTGCAAAAGAAATGGAGAAATCCACTCTCGTAGGAAGTAAGTTTGGAAAGGAGGGCTAGTTATTTTTTTAGCTTTCGTTTAGTAGCAGACGATCGGTAAAAAAATACACTTTCAATTTTATTCAGATATATCTTCTTTAAAAAGAAAAAAGAAATTAATTGAAGTAGAAATAATTCAAGTACTTATACCAGTTTATATGTTGTACATTGATGGATTCTTCTACATTATTCCAGGCAGACGTCTCAAATCCGTGGTCGAACAGTCCTTTTTAATATAGGAACTTAGGCTTTCACGGCCGGTGTGTATACCAACATAATATTTTCCAGGCTTATAGGCGATGATCAATGCCGACGTTTCGCCTGACATGCTTTAGGCTTCTTCAAGAAGCCTGAAACATGTCAGGCGAAACGTCGGAGTGGACCACTGCCTATAAGCCCGGAAAATATTATGTTTGGCGATTCAGTTTTTAAATTTAATTTATTATTTTTATATACTATGGAAATTTTCTCAGTGTCGAATATGTTTGTTGGATCGCCATTTCAATCAACTTTTACAGCATTTCGTTTTTTAAGGATATTTCAATCTTGATATTTAAGTTCGTAGTAATATATCTGGTAGAAATAAACAAACTTCTAAGACGAATTATGCAAGGATAGAAATAAGTAAATAGAAAAAGGAAGGGTAGAATTAATAACAATTATTGAAATTTATGCGGTGCTCTTACCTGCATTAATGTTAATTTGCTTTCATTTATAAAATGATGTTGGTTATTTATTTTGTTCTTCAAATATTAATCCTGTATTTTTCTATAATGAAAAATCTAGTTAAGAGTCGAAATTTCTTTTTTTTTTTTTGGTGGGGGGGGGGGGGGGTGTAGAAGGAAGAGGAAAAATTTTGTACACTGTTTACTTTAGTTTAAGGGGACACGGACTTTTCAGATGAAATTAAAAAAAAAAAAAATGCAGTTTTTCCTCCATGTAGTTTTTTGATAAATTATAATTATCATGGTTATTAAAATAAATTGTGACTACAATTGTTTACAAAAATAAAGCAAAATATGAATACAAAAAATGTCCCTTGAGTCTCAAATATTAACCGAATCACTTAATAATTTATACACAGGCATAACATAATAGGGTAAAAACTTACAAGCATTAAATATTGCTTTCCCCCAACACCATTTCGAAAAAATATTTTTTTTTTCTTTTAATTTTTACATTCCGCTGCAATCAAACCCGTATGAAAATATTCTAATCAAGATGCTTAGATATCTTTATGATGATCTATTGAAGCATTAGAAAGGTTTTAGGAAAAGTACTAAAAAATTAAGACGCGAGGGAAATTTTTATATTTTTCAGATTTTTCATTTTTTGTTATAATTTTAACAAAATTGAGCTCACAATTTATTTAATAACCATGATATTCATAACTTCTCTTAAAATATATATAAATTACATTTCAACAAAGTTACTGCTTTTTTTTTAATTTTAAATATCATTCGAAAGGTCTCGTGTCACCATAAGATTTAATGTTTCGTTATTTCTTAATAACAATCTAATTGTGCACTTGTTCAATTTCAGAACCAGTCATTGTGGTGGGGCCGAGCAATACAACCGCCATGCTAGGCGACATCGTTGTTTTCACATGTGACACGACGGGCGAGCCTCCGCCTCAAGTCACGTGGCAGCGGAATGGACGAAACCTGCACACCAACGGCCATTCGAGCTACAAAATAATGGACAGTGGGTCCCTGCAGATAGAAAATGTCGGCCCCGCAGATTATGGACTATATCACTGTTCGGCGAGGAATGAAAAAGGAATAGTGCACTCAGAAACAGCTCACCTACAGGTTGAAGGTAAGATATTTTAATCAACAATCGTTATCAAAGCCTGAATGATTCCTATGTCCTTTTCCTACTGTCTTATCAACGGCTATTTAGTATCAAATTCATATATGAAATCAATCCAAAAATTAAAAGTTAATTTAGTTTTTACAGTAATAGTAAAAACAAAAGTAGCAGCAGCTATCTTACCAGACGAAATGCGTTGGGGCTCATTCAAAAAGGATGTCACACTCTAAAGGATGACTCATTCATAAAGGCTCATTCATAAGGGCTCATTCATAAAGGATGTGACCCTTTCTCACATTTCAACATACTCTAAACCCCTCGTCACATGTCACACATTTTTTTAACATTATATTTGCAGTTCAGAAACATTAGGTTATAGATATACACTTCCATTTTTTTTTTCCTTTTTGAACTTTTAATTACATTTCTGAGCATATCTGCATACTTAGTTTGCATAAAATGAGATTAAGGCTTACAACAAAATACGTAATTAGTATGCAATAGTAAAAAACATATTAATTGTTCGAATGTTGTAAAAAAATAACCGCGATATTTTGCCTTAAAAGTATAAATGTCCAAGAAAACTTTAAAATTTAAACTTTTAGGCAGAATTTAATTAAACCCCTTATCAGCACCGATGTTTGGAATGCAAAATAAAATTCAATGAATTTACAAAGCAAAAAACTAAATACATAAGTAAAAATGATATGAAATATTTAATCTTCTGATTTTAAATATTTTTATCTTAACCAAAATGTGCTAATGTCACACTTCTTGGTATCCCCTCCCCTTGTCACACTTTCCGTAATCCCTTCTCCCCCTCGAAGCCTGAAGTCATTCAAGAATAACTTGCAGCAGCAAATCTTCGCTTTAAATTTGGGTATATATATATTTTTTTTTTCATCAGAATCATGAAAGTCACAAAATATTCATGCGGACTTAAATTTAGTTGGTATTTGTACCAGGAGAAACTCATGCAGGCTTATCCAAACACAATCATAAGTGTGTCAAGTCCAGTACCCTCTATGCAGCTTTCAAAGATTTAAAAGCAATGGGCTTTGGCACATAATAAGCATTTTATCAAAATCCGCCAAATCTTATTAAATTTTCACGGTCCTATTTAATTCAACGCAACACAAAGTCTTGACTTGAGCGTTATTCATATTCTAAATGCATTGTTGGCTATGCATTTCACCTTAATAGACCAAAGGTTTCGTCTTACTTCTCAATAGCTCCATTGGATTGAGCTTAGGGAAAGGTTTATACATACAGCTGACGTAATTTGAATAAAATTATTTAAATTCGCAGGGAGAACTTTTCCCTGAAGCACGTGAGTTTCATTTTGAGGCTAAGCGAGCGGCCTTTTTATACAGATGACGTTTCATTATTCAAAAAGGCTAAACAAAATAGCGGTCCTCACTTTGCCTTTAAAGAGAACGAGTTGAGAACATTTATCCATCTCTCTCTGTGTTGTACACCATTCCCTTAAACTGATCGAAAGAGAGACCGTGAAGATATTTAAAGGCCATATTTTAATACTTAACTTTATTGAGTAGTTTAAATAGCCATTGTGAATTTATTTTTTTCTAAAGTGAACAAGCTGAGAACATTTCGCCATTTATCTCTCTGTGGTACACCATTTAATTAAATTGATCGAAAAAGGGCCTGTGAAAAGTGTAAAAAGATGGCCTTTAAATATCAACTATTAAAGAGCTTAAAGGGGCATTGTGAAAAGTTTACTATTTTCTGAAGGGAACGAGCTGAGAACATTTTTCATTTCTGTCCTTGTTGTTCACAATTCCCTTAAGTTGATCGAAAGAGGGCCTGTGAACAGTGTAAAAAGATGGCCTTTAAATATCAACTATTAAAGAGCTTAAATGAGAATTGGGAAAAGTTTACTATTTTCTGAAGGGAACGAGCTGAGAACATTTCTCATCTCTGTCCTTGTTGTTCACAATTCCCTTAAACTGATCGAAAGAGAGAGACTGGGAAAAGTATAAAAAGATGGCCTTTAATGTCAACTATTGAGTAGTTTAAATAGGTATTGTGAAATTTTTACTATTTTGTAAAGTGTAAGAGATGAGAGCATTTCTGTTCTAGCTGTTGTTCACCATTCTCTTAAACTCATCTAAAGAGAGACTGAAAAGTATAAAAAGATGGTCTTTAAATATCAACTATTGAGTACTTTAAATATACATTGTGAAATGTTTAATATTTTCTAAAGTGAACAAGCTGAGAACTTTTTTCCATTTTTCTCTTTTTCGTTCACCACTAACTTAAACTCATCAAAAGTATGAAAAGATGGCCTTTAAATGTCAACTATTGAGAAATTTCAATAACCAAGTTGTGAAAAGTTTACCAGTTTCTAAGTTTAAACAATTGTTCCTGTCGTAAAACCTGTAAATTCAGTCAAGATTTTTTTGCTTGCCACGTCAATTGCCACTATATTTAATTTTTTTGTACCAATAACAATAGAGTAATGTTAGATTGCAATATCAGTTCAATAAAATTAGTTAGCAGTAACATTACACCTAAATTTGGTGCTAGCAGCAACATAGTAAAATTACGCGACAACTACAACAAATAACAATTTTTGCAGAATCCAACTTTTATATAGCAGTTTAGGCATTTTTCCTTTTAAAAATTGTAATGTATAACTTTATCCTTTTGCAACCAGCAAAATAACGCAAAAGATAGCTTTATATCAAAACACTAACGATTCCACGCACGACACGGAGACTACGCCCACTCCGACAGAAAACCAGACGGAGAAAAGAATGTGTAAGGGATAAAAATGCCAACCGTATCTCTGGGAAGCCATTACAAAGCCATTCATTTTTTACCAGAAAGATTAACAAGCACATTTCGGAATATTTTACGGAGAGACATAAGCGAATTTGTTAGTTGCTTGCGGACTCCCCATTCATCATTTTTATTATTCTGGAGGAGTATTTAATGGACACAGGAAGCTCTTAATTCTTTCGCCTTTTCACCAGATGTTTAATGTTTTAAATGAGTTTTTCAGGCTTTCCCTTCCTTTACGGACTTCATGTTTTGTTTGACAATTTTAAATGCATCGATGAATTTAATGTTAATAATAATTTAACTTTGTGCAAGTAAACAGTAATAGAAATATAATTTCACGTTAATTTAAGCACAAATGAACATTAAAATGCAGACATATGTTTCGAGATTGCTTGGAATCCCATTTTTCAATGCGAGAGGGAGCTTCTAGACGCAAAACATCCAAATGTTTGCATCTAGAAGCACCCTGTCGCATTGAAAAAGGGATTCCAAGCAATCCCGAAACATTTGTCTGCATTTTAATGCTCATTTGTGGTTTAAATTAATGTGAAAGAATTTGATGTTGTTTAGCGCGTGTTACAGAATTAGAAGGTGCAGTTTGACCACGAAATTCTGACACTTGGACGCTTCTGCGCATGACAGAAAAGAACGAATCCATTCGAGTTTTAGGGAACTTCGTTTCGCTGGTGCGTTTATTAACACGCAAATCAGAATGTTTGATTCTTCTTTTGTTAAAAGCAGCAAAATTTATAAACTGGCATATAGCATCAGTACGGAAGAAATCAATTATCCTAAACGAGCAAAAACGAGAACAGAAATGGCACATTCCTTATACCAGCAGTTCCTCCCTTGAACATGAATGGATTCTTCTTGGCACTCTGCCAGTCAGAACCTGTTTACCTTTTCTGATGATAGAACTATATTACTTTTTCAGTGAAAGAAAATGAAACTACAGTAATACATAGGGCCCGACTTAGCCTAATTGGGGTCCGGGGCAAAAACTTATTTGGGGCCCCCCTCTGCTTCACTACTTCAGTAATAAAGAACCAAACTTTATGGAAGTATTCAAATTTTTCGAGCTGGGGCCCCCTAAGATGGGGGGGGGCCCGGGGCAGCTGCCCCGTATGCCCCTGCCTTAATCAGGTAATGGTAATACCTCGAGATACGAGTTTAGTTCGTTCCGTAACCTTGCTCGTATCTCAAAGCAATTTACTGCGCAGGCTCAGTAAACTGGGTGGGCCGTGGCGTCGTAGCTGGCGTTCCTCGTATCTCACGTATTTCAAAACAAAACTCCGCTGCTCGACAGCGCTCGTATCTCAAATCACTCGCGTGTCAGGGCACTCGTATCGCGAGGTACTACTGTATATGAAAGCGGTAGCATAAAATTATTTTCACTTAGCTTCACGCACATGCTCATTTCAGGGCCAGTTGAATTCTCGGGAATTTTCGCTATCGCATTTTATCGACAGTTCTGCTTACTAGAAACAATATTACCGAGTTCAAAACTATGACTAATTCAACTTAATTTTCTCACTTTTCGAATTTTGATTCCTTTTTTACGGCCTGTGTGCTGCATGCCATGCATAAAAATTTATATATATACTTATACTTTAAGGGTACAAAAATTTTTAAGGTAACAAAAACGGAATGCACACAAAACACGTAAGGAGCAACTAAAAAACAAAAATATGAAATATTAGTATTTAATTATTAGGAAGTATTAGATGACCGAATGTTTTATTCATTTTCTGAGCTAAATAATGACATGAATAAAAACGTTAAGAAATTCTTTGTACTAAAGTATCAAAAACAAGAATATGAATAATCATCATCAAAAGAAGTACAAATGAGCAACACATGTTGGGTCATTTACCTTATTTAGAGTGATTATTTCCTTATTCGTTAGTATAGACACTAGCCCAGTGGTCGGCAACCTAAATTGACTAAAGATCTACTTCATACGTTCGGGAAAACCCAAGATCGACTCGAAGGGGCGGGAGGAGAAGGGGTGCATGTGCATACACTATTAATAGGGTACGTTGGGATTGAGCCTTTCTTCAAATTGTAGGTTGATTCTTGTTAGAACACGTTTTGATGCTTATAAAATACGTACTTTAAAATTTCTAACATAATGTTATGTTAACACCCTTAACTCGCATCAAAACAATATTTCAGCTACTAATATAGTATTTGTTTTAAATTTCATTAAAAAACTGTTACTTTTTGTTTTGTTTTTAAAATTAAACACACTTGTGAAATGCCGTTACATACTTCAATTAACTCTCATCGACAGCATAGTTAATGTAACGACAGACATTCCATATTATTGGCGGCAACTTTTTTAGGTCCGAGAATGGTCTGAAAAATTAATAAACATTTTCTGAAAAAGAGAAGAAAAAAAAACTTTTTACCTTCTAATTCAAAAGTTGTTTGATTTTCCTTTGTTTTTAAACTATATAAATTCCAAGATGCTGTCGCGATCGACCATTTGATCACGATCGAAGGGTTGCCGACCACTGCCCTAGCCCTACAAGATGGAAAGCATGTTGTATAAAACTTCATTAAAATGTATAAAATACTCTTAATTTTTCAACACAAATAAATAACAAGAAGTTCCGTCTAGAACTATACGAGACTACTTTCACGTATACACCGAATTCAAATTTATAATCCAGCTATCTCTCTCTCTCTCTGTCTTTCTCGTTTAGCTTTAGTTCTTAATTGCTTCAAATATACCTTTTTCAACGGTTAATACATATTCATTTAATCATTATTTATTAAGTCATTCATGTATTTATTCACTCATTTATTCATTCATTCTTTTGCTTATTCATTTAATCATTCATTAGTTAAAAAATATTCTTGAAAATCCCGATCAAAAAATTTCATAGGAAAATAGGCTCGTTAGTTCTGGATGAACTTTCTATTTGTACATGTTCTACGTCGTAAGAGCTTTCCGATAAAGTTTGTTCCAAGCAAATCTGTCCGTTAGATCAGGATTTATATAGGATTGAAATTTCCCCGTAGGCGGTATGTTAATTTTTTTTGAACTGTTCAAAAATGAGCAAAAATTGTTCAGTTCAATATTTCACGCCAAGAACTTCTTCCAGTAAGCTTGTTCATGGGAACTTATATCTTGTACCCAGAGTTTACATAATTTGCTTCATTTTCACAAATAGGCGCTAATGTTAAAATTTTTTGAACTGTTCAAAATTGAACAAAAAATTGTTCAAATGAATATGGAAATAAAATATGGAAATGAGATGTTCTCGCCGAGATCTTTCGAATGCAAAAAGAATTTTTCCAATCGGACAATTCGTTCAAAAGTTATTAGGGGGGGGAAAGACCGACAGACAGACAGACCGACAGACCGACCGACACACTTTTTCCCCATCTCAAAACCCTACTTTCAAATTTTTTATTTTTCAATCTTTATTTAATTACTTAACTTATTTTTGACTTTTCTTGATTTCTAACGATATTTTCACGATACATTAAGCCTTCTTTCATGCTTTATTATTATTTTTTACTTTTACGGGAAAGTAGGCTAAAAAGGAAATTTAAAGTATTCTATTATTTTTTATTTATTTATTTAACTTATTTTTATTTTATTTTTATGCATTTATTTATTTTACTAAAAAACTGAATTTTTGAACATTTTAGTGATAACTTTAAATGCAAATTATATATATATATATATATATATATATATAAACATATATTTCAAGTCTTCGGTAACTAATGTAAAAGCAAAGAATAAAAGTGATCCTAGTATCAAGCTGAAAAACCGCGCCTTGATTGCGTTGAAATAGTTAAACTACATACCGCCATATCCACCCCACAACAAAAACTATTTTATAACAAAAAATATGTACAACTGAAATAAAAACGGTTAAAAAATGTTTCGTTTGATATGGATTTCAAAACTAATGGTTAAAATCAAATTAATTAAATAAATTAAATTTACACATATGATTATTTTAAGCAATTATAAATCGTTATTTTATTATAACAATAAATTCAAAGCTTGCAGGAAAGTTTCTACATCTTAAATTAATTGAAGCAACGCAACAATTTAAAGTATCACAAAAAATCCAACTCATGTTAAATGCATGTTAACAAAATCCTATTCCCATTTTTCAGAAAATCTTTCAAGCTTAAAAGCTTTGGCGAAAACCTGCAGATTAAATATGTATAAACAAAACCTTTCAATAAAAACTGACATGTAAGGACTTCTCCATTTATTTTGCGATCTCTCGAAACACATCTCCTTCTGTAATTCAACGCTCTATTCAGTATTATTTTTATTTTCTAAAATTTCTAAAGAACTAGAAATACAACTTTTAGAAAGCACGAAAGGTTTTTTTTTTCTCTAGTCTGCCTTCCCTCTGCTTAATATAGCAGCTGTTTCTTCTTTTTCCACGTTTTGTTTCTGGCGCAGAAAGAAGAAACATTTAACTCTTGTATGTATGCGTGTCAAAAGGAAAAGGCAAGGTAAAGAAAAGATTTATATGGGAGCAAAAGAAAAGAAGAGGAGAGAAAAAGAACAAAGAGACGTTCCCGATCAATCCGTGCGCCGAGCCGATTGGCGCGAAGGAAATTCCCACGAGTTCGTCGATATCCATACGCAAAGAACTTCATTGATCTACTGCTGTCCACCATTCACCGCTTTCCGCTAAGGGGCTGTATACTCACTAAATATTCAGTAAATTAAGGGTTCACCATCGTGATAAAGTCGTAAAGTTAATTCAAGTCCAATCAATGCTTAATAACACAAGACAGTCTGGCATCACCAAAAAGATGCTGTTGATACTATTACGTAATAATGTAATAATTTGCAATAGTTACTGAGCCTTCTACTCAAATAAATTTTACGTTCACTGCTGCATAAGAATATTTATAAATAGGAAGAGATTCGAAACTCCACCAAGGGGGTGGCGAACCCCCTTGTGGGCTCTATATACATATATATATATATATATACATATATAGAGAGAGAGAGAAAGAGATATTAATAAAAGTAAACAAATTAAGTTCTGGCGGTTGCAGCAATACAGGCCTCATTGTTTAGTGCGCTGGGCAATTTTGTAATTTATATATGAGGTAAACATGTTTTTTTTCTCCGCAATTTAGGCCATTTTTTTTTGCTTAAACAATAACATTATAACAGAAACAAAGAAAATTTGTAACTGTAATACCCACTTTCAAGCAGGTATATGAGAGTGCATTACGGACCAGAAAAAGAAAATGTGCAATAAGAATTACCCAACATTTGTAGTATAATAAATCTGTATAGTTACAATTATTGTAAATGTATTATAATAAAAATATATAATCTCAAAAGGTTCTTTTTTCGCTAATGGGCTTCGTAATTGGTTCTAGACCATTGCAGACCTGCGTTCCCAGATATTGGTACCAACTCTTTCAGCGGCACCACAATGAGTGTGGTACTATTGCCGCAAGTTTCGACGCTCAGTTTACCCCTAGATGGAGGTACCTGAGCTCGAATTGATGCAAACTGCACTAGGTATTTAATTTAGCCGAGAGAATCCCCACCAAATGGATAATGCCAAAAGTATTTGCAAGTTTTCAGAATTTCAAAAAACGTTTGAACTCAATTACAAATTTTACTGTTTCAGTACTCCGTATAAAAGTTTTCTTCTCGCATTAGGGCAGAAATACTTCATATAACAAAATGGTAGCAAACCATTTCTGTGTACTTTACCAGGCGTCATTGTGGAAAACGTAAACGCTATGAATTGGAAGTTCAAACATGGTAAATTTTCCCTTCTGTATGGAGAGCAAATATTTCTCCTAAGTAGCAGGAAGTTGTTCGAGGAAATCTTGAAGTAGAGTTAAGAACGCTGTCACTGTTTTGTTAAAAAGAAGTATCGCAGCATTTTATACGGAGAATATCTCTACGCATTGTCATCAGAATGGAGGCATTTCAAGCAACGGCATTGGTCACGTGGCAGCAATGAAAGCAATGTAAACAAAGGAAGCCGCAGCATCATTTTACATCGAGTTCTACGAATCTAATTATAAACTAAGATTAAATAAAGTTTTTCTACATTACATAAAATTAACATTAAATACAACACTATAACTGTTGTAATAATTAATAAATTTCTTTCAAAATAATTAAATTAAATATAAAAACTGGGTAATAAGCAGAAAAGCTGTGAAAAAAGTCACCTTAATTAAAAGATGACTAATTTTGTCTAGTGAACTCCACGTAGAAATCAATTGAAAATCTTAGTAAACAAAGCCCGGATATCATGTGACAACGATGATCGCTCATGAGTCCCTCTAGCGGTAAATTTCCTCCATTAAAATTTCCTCAAGCACTGTGCTACTTAACCACGTGAATGTTTATTCATTAGTTGGGGCACAAAATAAGTCTATAAAACCAGTTTTCTCCTTATTACAAATACATAGTTAATCTTTTTTTTTATATTAGAGTGAACAATTAATTATCGTGAAAGAGTTATTTGACAAACCCTACTGAGTTATCATTGGAGAAACGCATCGTTTTTTCCTACAACTTTTTTCAGATTTTATAGTTAAAAGACTTTTAATTTTAAAAGAATACTTAACTCTCTTTCTGCAACGTTCCAAAGGAGTAATGGGATGTGTGACAAATTCCCTCTCCTCTCACGAGAGCCGCGTAGTTCGCCGGGACCCCCTCTGCGGAGAAGAACCGCCGACCGCCTTTTCAACCATTGTCCAGCAAGTGGGGACAGCACGGCTGTACAATACGGCCAGACGCTGTGGCGCCGAGTTGGACACTTCTGCAAATTAAAAACGACAAGCGGGTCGAGCACCGATCGGCGCGCCTTCTTTGCTGCAAGCCGCCGCGACTCGAGACGAGAAGGAGAGGCCCAAGAATTTCGGCGCCGGACCCAAACCAATCCCGTGGAACGTTTACAATTTTCCACGAATAAGAAATTTAGGGGCGCTTATGTACCCCCGCCCCTTTAGTAAAGAGGACGACAGCCTGGAACTTGAGTGTGTTGTGTGGTGTGAGAGTTTTTGGAGAGGGGAGGGCACGCTCCTGGAGAGGGATTCTGTATGTTGGGCTCGCCCCGGGCCGGAAAAGTCGAAGGTGCAACGCCTCGATTGAGTTGATGTTTCTTGCATCGGACTTATAACGAGTGTTCCTGCCGGAATCCGGAGGGACGGACAATCTGGAAGCTATTGTCAGGAACAGTATATTGTATATAGTGTAGATAGAAATATTGAATTAGTCCAGAAATAAATCGGATAAAAAAAGTAAATATTTCGACTGTAGTCTGTACGTTGGACCTTGTGAGGATGCACACGCTACTTCTTATCAATCACAGGCCGCATACGTTACAGACCTAAAAATAAAATGGTGGCAGCTCAGTGGATCCTGAACCCTGAAAAAAAAAAATTAAAGGACACCATTGTCCTGGAAGAAATGGATTAAGCTACTCCAGCTGCGGACACCCTCGTCCAGTGGAAAGAAAGTGGAAATAACTCTAGCTGCGGACACCCTTGTCCAGTGGAGAGGAAGTGGAAATAACTCCAGCTGTGGACACCCTCGTCCAGTGGAAAGAAAGTGGAAATAACTCTAGCTGCGGACACCCTTGTCCAGTGGAGAGGAAGTGGAAATAACTCCAGCTGTGGACACCCTTGTCCAGTGGAGAGGAAGTGGAAATAACTCTAGCTGTGGACACCCTCGTCCAGTGGAAAGAAAGTGGAAATAACTCTAGCTGCGGACACCCTTGTCCAGTGGAGAGGAAGTGGAAATAACTCCAGCTGTGGACACCCTCGTCCAGTGGAAAGAAATTCGTGAGAACCCTCAAGTTGCGGACACCCTCGTCCATTTTAAAGCATTCGACAGAGCTTACGTAAGCTACATCGAAGACGCCCAGCCCTTGATGTGAGTGATCGCATATGAATCGGCGAGAGAGAGGAATCATTCCTGGGGAAGGAAGAAACCAGAAAAAAAAAAAACCCAGATGATACGGATGCCGAAGTGCGGAATCATAGGCATAGGTGAGCTTGATTTTTCATTCTAGAGGCATAAAGAGTAATAAATTGTGTAAAGGTTTTTGTTTTTAAAAAGCTAAAGTTGAGTAACTTTAAAATGTAGATAAATTGATTTGTATTTAAATTTTAAAGTCATACAAATGATAAAAAACATTTTGTTGCACAAATGCATATTAATTTTTATTCACGAAGTTTATTATTCCAATAAGTAGGCAAATTTTAAGAAAAATTTGATAGAAGTTCTGTGAACGATTCTATTTTACTGTGAAATTCATACAAATGAACTCAAATTATTAGGATATTTTATGAAGTTTCATAAATGAAGTAAGATTATAATGGTTTTGTATTAGGAACCTACTGTAGACGGGAAGCTTGAAATGGTTTTGCATGTTATTCAATTTATGTTGAGTAATTAAGGGGTTAAACAAGAGTTATCGAGCTCTCAAAGAATTTGTAAACATTTCGCAGTGTTCAAATTATGTGTATTGAGATATTGTAGTAAAATTGTATTCTTGAAATCATATTTAACTATAGATTCACACATGTTTAATACACCGTTGTAGTTGACAGAATTTGCAATTGTTAAAATTTTTAGAAATTGGGAAAAGTGTTATTGCCAAAATGGGAAGTTTCTTGTTTGAACTTGACAAGGATAGTTTGCGACATATAGCCTCGGAGTTTGGGGTGGAGACGTCAGACTCTGACACTCGTAGGCAGATAGTTAAAGCAATTTTAGGGTCGGACGATTATGATGAAGAGTTCGCAAAATCGACTTGCAATCTTTTGTTAAGAGAGAAAGAAAGCGGACGGGAGAAAGAAGAAAGGGAAAGAGAAAGGGAGAAAGAATTAAGAGAGTTCGAACTCGAAAAATTGCGATTAATGCAAAGCGGCGAAACCAATAGCGTAACTTCCGCGCATAGTGATGATGAAAGGACAAAAATGCAATTAAAATTTGTTATGCAAAAATATGAGCCTGAAAAGTCAGATATGGCATTGTATTTAACGTTGTTCGAACGTCAAGCCAAAAAGGCAAAAATCGATGAGGAAGAATGGGTAACTTATCTTCTCGGGTTATTACCTATTGAAATTGTAGAGATAATTATGCGCGAGCCAGAAGAACGGGCCGACGATTTCGACCACGTTAAGTCTATTTTGTTAAATAGGTTCAAGTTAAGCCCCGAAACCTTCAGAACCAAATTTGCACAACATCAGAGACGGCCGGGAGCTCTGTGGAAAGATTTGATATTCGAATTAAGGAGCTACCTAGAAGGGTGGTTAAAGGGGGTGAAGGTTGAAAATTACGATTCATTAAAAAACTTAATGATCGCGGATCAAATAAAAAGGCGCGTTCCACCAGAGATGAAAGAGCACTTTTTAGACGATTGGGGGACAATAGTTGACCCCGATGAACTAGTGAACAAATTGGATGAATATGAGGCGACGAGACGCATGTCTCGGAAACACTTAAGTTCCCACAAAATACCAGAGAAAAAAATGAACGAAAGGCCAAATTTTATGGGGAAACCGAAAGGGGAGGATAATAAAACTGAAAATTATCAAAACCAATCGAAAAATTGGAGAAATCCTCAAAGTTCGGAGTCGAAATGGCGGAGTAGGGAATTTGAAAAAAGAAAGGCTCCCTCATGCTATGAGTGCCATTCTACTGACCATTTGCGCCCGCAGTGTCCCGAGCTTAGGAAAAATAAAACCCAACTAGTAAATAATCTATCAAGTGGGGAAAAGTTTGCGCCCTCATTTGCTCCGTACCTTAGCCAGGCGAAGGTAAATGAAAAGGAAGCTGTGATATTACGAGATAGTGGGACAAGCCTAGATGTTTCTCCTCACCACTTAGTAAACCCCGGTGATTACACAGGAGAAACAGTCTGGCTTAAACAACCCCTAGAAAATAATTTTAGATGTTTACCAGTTGCTAGGGTTTTGATAGAAAGCGACCAATTTGGAAAAATAAATACCAAAGCCGCAGTCGTGGGAAAATCTGTGAAATTAGAGCACTATCTCATGGGGAATTTAACTATGGAGTTAATAGATGAAACGAAAAGAAACCCGCATTTAATTAATGCTGTAGTGACACGGAGTAAAACTGCGATTCAAAATGCCCCCGAATCGGAGAACCTAGTGGAAATTACACCAGAAACAATCCAAAATTTTAATTCGGATGTAACAGAGAGAGAAAATATTCATCTACCCCCAGCAGAAGTCCAAGAGTTAGCCCTCGTAAAAATAAGTTCGGAAGAGTTTAAAAATGAACAAAAGAATTGTTTGGACCTCAAGCCATTGTGGGAGAAGGCTGCGTCCGGTAAATCCCCAGGATTGATAACAGAAAACGGACTATTGTTCCGAAAAACAACTGATCATAGAGGCATGGAGAGGAAGCAATTAGTTATTCCCCTCGAATTGTGTCACGAAGGTGTTGCGGCCCATTTGGGTGTTACAAAAACGAAAGATAAACTCCTTAGGTATTATTATTGGGAAAATTGCGTGAAAAATGCGGAAGAGTTTGTAAAATCTTGTGATCCTTGTCAGAGAGTAGGGAAATCAGGTGAGAAAAAGAAAGCACCGTTAAAATTAGTCCCCATAATCAGAGAAATATTTTCTAAAATTAACGTGGACACGGTTGGGCCCCTTCCCTATTCTCAAAAGGATAATCGTTACCTGGTAACAGCCATATGTATGGCATCCAAATACCCGGAGGCGATACCAGTTAAAGATATTAGCTCTACATCAGTCGTAGAGGCTTTGCTAATCATTTTTAGCCGATTAGGATTTCCCAAAGAAATTCAGTGTGACTTAGGGACATGCTTCACTAGCAATTTAACTACAACCTTTTTCGAAAAATATGGTATCAAAATTTCCCATAGCTCAGTAAGGCATCCCCAAAGTAACCCAGTCGAACGGTGGCACAGGTCAGTAAAGCGTCTACTACGAGTACTTTGCCTAGAGTCGGGAGAAGATTGGGAGAAAAATCTGCCCGCGGCGCTATTAGCTTTACGCACGGTGACACATGAATCGACAAATTTCAGCCCTGCGGAGTTAGTTCACGGGAGAAATCTTCGCACCCCCGAAACATTGTTGTTCGAAAAATGGGTGGAACCAGAGGAGGAAGAAAGCGCGGTGACAGAATACGTTTTCGAACTTATCAATCGAATGAAGCGTTGTCAAGAGCTAGCATCAGAGCGCGTTTCTGAGATGCAGATAAAAAGAAAGACGTGGTACGATAAAGACGCAGTTCAAAGAATCTTTAAACCGGGAGATCGTGTTTTAGTTATAGCAGCTTCTAAGCCAAATAAATTAGCAGTGCAGTGGGTAGGACCCGGGATAGTAGAAAGTCAACTTTCGGACACGAATTACATAGTTAAAATGCCTGGGAACCCAGAAAAATCTCAAGTTTATCATGTGAACTTATTAAAACCTTATCATCAGCGCGCAGAATTAGTAAACTTGTTAATTAGTGAAGAACGTAAAGAAACTTCTGACTCTGATCTTGAAATACCGTACCCAATGTCAGACCCCAATATTTACGATTTTGAAGAAATTGTTAGGGATAGTGAATTGGTCGGCAAATGCACGCCGGAGCAGATCGAAGAATTAAAGAATTTATTAGGAAAACATCGGAAGATATTTTCTAATGACCCGGGTAGGACACACTTGATCGAACATGATCTTGAACTAATTAGTAATCAACCCGTGAGATCAAAACCTTACAGAACTTCTCCCCGACAGACGGAAATATTAAAAGCAGAAATTAAAAGAATGTTAGATCTAAAATTAATCGAAATAGGAGAAAGTGATTACACGTCGCCCATGATTTTAGTTGAAGCTGCAGGACGCGATCCTCGCCCTTGTATCGACTATAGAAAATTAAATTCAGTAATTAGAACAGAATATTTCCCGTTACCTAATATCGACGAGCGAATTGAGACAGTTTCGGCAGCGAAGTTTATCACGGTGATTGATCTAACGAAAGGTTACTGGCAGATCCCCTTAAGTCTTAAGGCCCAACGTTTAGCAGCTTTCGTTACTACATTTGGAACGTATAGACCTCTTGTTATGCCCTTCGGCCTAGTTAACGGGCCGTTCTGTTTCTCGAAATTTATGGATCAATTACTGAGAGGATGTGATGAGTTTAGCGTCCCGTTTTTAGATGACGTCGCAATATTTTCAAATACTTGGGAAGAACATCTGAAGCATTTAGACATAGTCTTGCGTAGAATAGCCGATGCTAAACTCACAATTAAACCTTCAAAATGTCGGTTCGCACAAAACAAAGTTAAATATTTAGGGCATGAGGTAGGGGGAGGTCTGAGATCCCCCGCCGATGCTAAAATAAAAGCAGTACTCGATTTCCCTGCGCCTAAGACGAAGACGCAGATCCGGCAATTTTTAGGGCTATCGGGTTTTTATGCAAAGTACGTGAAAAACTACGCTATGATAGCAGAACCTTTAACGCGAGCGTTGAAAGGGAAAAATAAAAAAGAAAATGTAGAGTGGACTGCGGAATGTGATAGCGCATTTAAGGAATTAAAAAGTAAACTGACAGAAAAGCCCGTACTATACGCCCCGGATTATACAAAAGAGTTTATATTGCAGACGGATGCGTCAGAGAAAGGTGTTGGGGTAATTATGGCACAAAAAGACGAGAAAAATCAGGAGCATCCAGTTCTTTACCTAAGTAGAAAATTTACGGATTGCGAAAGGAAATTTAGCGCAACAGAAAAAGAATGTGCAGGTATTATCTATGCGATAAAAAAACTGAAACATTATGTGGATGGCCAGAAATTTCGGATAGAAACAGATCACCACCCGTTGGTCTGGTTAAAGAACAATGCAGGAAATAACCCTAGGCTTATGCGGTGGGCGTTGGCATTACAGCCATTTAATTACACAATCGTTCACAGAGCCGGGAAAGATAATAAGCATGCTGATTGCTTAAGTCGAATGGATTAAAATATATATATATATACAAAAAAAATAATCCAACTGTAAATATTCTCATTATGAAATATAATATTGCATAATTACAAATTAATTAATATTTAGTATTTACATTTTTGTACCAATTTTTGTTATTAATTAAAATAACGTTGGAAGCTTTTTAAAGTTAAAATAAGGGCCTCTAGTGATGAAAATCAAGCAACAAAACCTAACTGTTGCCTTTCAGATTTTGCAAAATATCGCAAAATCTCTTAAAGGGGGGAGGGCTGTGACAAATTCCCTCTCCTCTCACGAGAGCCGCGTAGTTCGCCGGGACCCCCTCTGCGGAGAAGAACCGCCGACCGCCTTTTCAACCATTGTCCAGCAAGTGGGGACAGCACGGCTGTACAATACGGCCAGACGCTGTGGCGCCGAGTTGGACACTTCTGCAAATTAAAAACGACAAGCGGGTCGAGCACCGATCGGCGCGCCTTCTTTGCTGCAAGCCGCCGCGACTCGAGACGAGAAGGAGAGGCCCAAGAATTTCGGCGCCGGACCCAAACCAATCCCGTGGAACGTTTACAATTTTCCACGAATAAGAAATTTAGGGGCGCTTATGTACCCCCGCCCCTTTAGTAAAGAGGACGACAGCCTGGAACTTGAGTGTGTTGTGTGGTGTGAGAGTTTTTGGAGAGAGGAGGGCACGCTCCTGGAGAGGGATTCTGTATGTTGGGCTCGCCCCGGGCCGGAAAAGTCGAAGGTGCAACGCCTCGATTGAGTTGATGTTTCTTGCATCGGACTTATAACGAGTGTTCCTGCCGGAATCCGGAGGGACGGACAATCTGGAAGCTATTGTCAGGAACAGTATATTGTATATAGTGTAGATAGAAATATTGAATTAGTCCAGAAATAAATCGGATAAAAAAAGTAAATATTTCGACTGTAGTCTGTACGTTGGACCTTGTGAGGATGCACACGCTACTTCTTATCAATCACAGGCCGCATACGTTACAGATGAAATAGCCGCACTTCATTCTAATAGACATGCTATTTCATTCATGGTTCAATTCTTTCGCACCAAAAAAGGGTTCCTTTCAACTTTGAAACACGTGTCTGCAACTTTTATTGATATGTGGGCATTTTTATGTTGCTTCTGAAGGTCATATTTATGCTCTATACTCAATAAATAGAGCAACTGTATGCCGCAATTTATTTCCCCTTATTTACTAATTTCAATTAAAACAACGAAGTTGAATCTCAATTCAGCATTGCACATAAAGGGACATGATTATTGCGCTAAGTCCATTAAGTCCAGGACTAAGTACTTGTGTAAAATGCTTCCTTTCGCCGGACCGCAGACTCAAATGTTAATGCTACGGCAATCTGCCTTTCCAGTTAGCTATACAGATCAGTGCAGTGGCGTAGTTAGGCACTAACTTCGGGGGGGGGGGCAGGTAAGGGGAGTACGATTGCCCCCTTATCTAAGCCTCTGGATCAGTGGGAGCACGCGAAGAATTGGTCATTTAATATTCCTCATTCGATAAAAACAGAAAGTCAGTCTTACCGATTTAAGAAGAAATAAGTCATCACTTGAACCGCCGAACCGGTTTTTGGTCATTTCGAAACTATCAGTTTGCACGAAGTTTCGGTTGCATTGACTTGTCTTATCTACTGTATATTAGGACAAGTCCGTGCAACTAGAAGTTGTACTATAATTAGTAACAAATTAGCACAAAATGAAAGTTTCGAAACTGTCGAAGTAACCACTTGGTTGGTTCTAGTGTTAATTGATCAACATCTAGGTCAATGCGTCGTATTATAACCTTCGAAGAAGCATCACAAGACCCCCTCCTTTGCAAAATTAAAGTTTCGAAACTGTCAAAATGACCACATCGGTAACTCTGGAACTAAGTGATCACCGTCTTGGTCAAAGATTCGTATTATAACCTTCGATGCAGCAGCACAAGGCCCTACCCTTGCAAAATGAAAGTTTCGAAACTTTCAAAAGAACCACTTCGGCGGTTCTAGTGCTAAGTGATCACAATCTAGGCCAATGCGTCATATTATAACCTTTGAAGCAACAGCACAAAACCATTTCCTTGCAAAATGAAAGTTTCGAAACTGTCAAAATAATCACTTCGGTGGTTCTAGTGCTAAGTGATCACAAGCTAGATCAATGTGTCGTGTTATAAAATTTGAAGCAGCAGCCGAAGAAAATGAAAGTTTCGAAATTGAAAATGACCACTTCGGCAGTTCTCGCACTAATTGTTTCCGTTAATGCGTCGTAATATAATCTTTGAAGCAGCAGCGCAAGACCCCACCCTTGCAAAATAAAAGTTTCAAAACTCAAAATGACCACTTCGGTAATTCTCACACTAATTGTCTTCGTTAATGCGTTGTAATATAACCTTCGAAGCAACAGCACAAGAACCCTCCGTAGTCAAATTAAGTTGAAAGTGGAGTTTTCGCTGACTTCCAATCTGCTGAGGGTACTGCTAAGGCCACGGAAAAACAGGAGTAAAACAGAAGATCAGACCCATCATTACCGTAACCAGAAAAAGGCTCCGATTCCAGCCATCGATTTCTAAGGAAAGAGATTTTGTTTCCAAAGAGAGGGGAACCCATGCTCCCAGGAATTCAAGGATGTCTGAAGCGATGGCAAAAATGGACGAAGCACCATTCACGGCTCTAAATATAAAAGTTGGGAGTACTTTTGGTGCTTTGAATGGGAGCATGCCTTGAGGGATGACGGTTGTTATGCAACTTTTGCAAAAGCTTTCTTTTCAAAAGAATATTGATCGCCGTTTCATAAATGTTAGAAAGTTTTTTATATTTTTGTAGGGGGAAAAAAGCTTTTGGTGCTAAAGGTTCGCTCTAGGAAGTTTATGCCTCATATTTTTGTATGAAATGCTAAACGGGGTGGAAGGAATGGTATGAATGCATGAATATTTTATTGCATTTCATGAAGAATTTAAAGTTTCACATCAGTAATAAATGATTGATATTTGTTGGGAAAAAAAGTGTTCTTTGGAAGAAACCAGAAAGAATAGCGCATGCAAGGATATCAAAAATAGTTTCATAAGCACAAAGTTTCTAGATGGGAAGTCATGATTTTAAACATAATCAGAATTCCATTATGTAACGAATGATGAAAGAAGTTCTTTCTTGATTATACTTGACTGGATGGTTTCATCTAGTAAAGTATGATCAAGAACTTGATTATACTTTTGTCAAAATTTAAAAAAAAAAATGAAATAAAATAACATGTGTGACTGAACCTTAAAGACTTCAATATATAAACTTATGTTGAAACTCTTAAATTGACTCGGCTTGGCTGCTGCCCATTATTTTCACCTCATTTCTACATTCTGAAAAAGTTTTAAAGTTTCAAAAACTCATATAAGTACAGCTATTAAGACCTAACAGTTGCCTTTCATGTTATAAACTTTACATTCTTTACTAATTAGAAAGCTCGCTCCCTTATCAAAAAGATAACTGTCCTAAATCCCTAGATTTTGAGTTTCGACCACTTTCCAATTCTGAGACGCCCACCCGTCTCCTAAAGCCGCTGAAAATATCTTCCAATTACAATCAAATCTAATGAAATAATGGAATAAAACCACTTTGATGTTATAAACTTTACATTCATTAATAATTGGAAGTCTTGCTGCATTATCAAAAAGATAACTCTGTCCTAAATCCCAACATTTTGAGTTTTGATCAGTTTCCAATTCTGCAGAACCACTTCCCTTTGATCTCCTGAAGCCACTGAACATATTTGCTCAAGCCACAAACAAATATAATGAAAGAAATAGAGAAAAATAACTTTCATGTTATAAACTTTTACATTAATTGCTAATTGGAAAATTCGTTGCATTATCATAAAGATAACTCAGTCCTAAATCCCAAGAAAGTTATGCGGCTCCCACTTGTCTCTTAAAGGAACTGAAAATATTTGTCTCAGATACAAAAATATCTAATAAAAGAAATGGAGTAAAATAACGTTTATGTTATAAACTTTACATTCATTACTAATTGGAAAGCTCGCTGCATCATCAAAAGGATAACTATGTCTTAAATCCCAAGATTTTGCGTTTTGACCACTTCCTTTCTATCTCCTGAAGCCGCTGAAAATATTGGTTCCAGCCACAAAGAAATCTGATGAAAGAAATGAAGAAAAATAACTTTCATGTTATAAACTTTACATTCAGTAGTAAATGGAAAGCTTGCGGAATTAACAACAAGACAACTCTATCCTAAATCCCAAAATTTTGAGTTTTGACCACTCCCCTTCTATCTCCTGAAGCCGCTGAAAATATTAGTTCCAGCCACAAACAAATCTAATGAATGAAATGGAGGAAAATAAACAGTCCGCAGAGAAAAGAGCTGGGAAAAGAAAATTCAAGTACAGGCTGTTTCTTTTCCGCCTTCTGTCAGCCGCTTTCCCTGGGGCCTGTGGGCCTTGCGGCTATTAAATCCTCCCCTGGCACCCAATTACTTCAAGAACTATGATTGCGACTTCCTGCTGAGTTCCCACGAGAGCGAAGGAACGGGAACTTGCGAGCAGTAGTCGCTTCCCGCTCTTCCGGAAGAATTATTTGCCTACATCTGGAATAAGTGTTGCTAGTTCATTTGCTCGCTCACAGGTGAAGCTGAAAATTTTGGAAGCGCATTTGTCAATGTAACTTAGGTTTTCGGTCCCTGATCAAATATAACAGAAAGGGCAGCTGTATGATGTACAGCCTCAAACTGTCCTGAACATTTGGCAAAAATCAACATCAACAATTAAAATCAACTGGCGTAACAAATGATAGATGGCACCTAGTAACTTTGTGGAGGAGTCTCTCGGAAATAGAGAGTGAAGAAGGAATTGTTCTTGTGTCTGTTGATGTTCTGTTTTGTTGTAAAATCTGTTATCGTGGTCTGCGGGGGGGGGGGGGGTGTAACTTAGTATGTGTGCGTATTAATGTGTGTTTTGTAATTAAATAAAATGGTTATCAAATACAAATTAGCTCCCAAAGTGGGGGTCGAACCCTTGGCCGTAATCGATAACCATTCACTTCAACTACACTCATGGGTGATTCTCAGCGAAAAACATTTGTCGGAACTTCATTTAAAATTTTCCGGAAAAAAAGGTGTGCTGCATCAATTAAATTAAAAATGCATATACTTCTATATAAGCATCCCCCCAAAACATAATGCATACGAATATATACTCACATGTATATATACATGTAAGCTCACAAGTAATCCTGCAAGTAATCATATTATAATTCTGATATCAATATCGCAAGCCATTTTTTCCCCGGAAACGTTTTTAAAGTAGTACAAAATATTTTACTTGTCTGTAGGCTGAAAAAAAAAGCACAAAAATTATTCGTCAAAGAAATATTAAGATTAATAAAATAAAAATTACTTCGGAAAACTATTTTCTTTTTAATTTTCGGAAATGCCGGAGAATCTCGGATCAGAATCAACCGTAATTACACTAGTAAAATTGCACTGCATTGCCCGCTACAATAATAATGCTTATGAACTGTATCAGACCCATACATATTAAACAACAAACCCCTGTGATAAGAAACTAATAACTAAGCGGGGGTCATTTAAAATTCACTGGCTTTTTTTAACGACAATAAGTTATATTAGTCATTCTCCAATATCTTCCTGTAACGATATTTTAAATTTAAGGATTATCTTAATCCACGTTAAAAGAAATACGGTTCTGCAAAATAATTCCATTTTACTTATTTTCGAGTTTTCGAAGAAATTCTATCTGACGTATTTCTTTATCAGCTTCTGAATGATATCAAATTATACTAAGATTTTTTTATTGACGAAATGACTCTTCAAGTTGAAGATAAGAAAAAGAAAAAACATACACACGCAAACACTCGAATATTCCTACAAGAATTCGTGCGTTACCGTTCTCTCTGGACGATTGGTTTTATTCCAATATAAATATACGAATGAATAGTCACATATACACACACAAACGAATTCAGGTATAAAATCTGCAACAAAACAATGCAAAACATTTTGCATAAATATTTTCAAAATATGTCTGTTAACGTATGCTATAGTCTTTGTAATTGGAATAGGCGCATTAAGGTCGCATTTCCTGCTTTGTCACCATGGCAACTGCGAGAAAGATAACAGAGCGAAACTTCTTTTTTTGCACTGCAGTTAAGGCAATTGCAATACTACACCTCCGATTCAAAATATTATAATAAGTGAGAAAAAGTAATAAGAAAGAATTTATTTTTCATTTATTTATTTTTTATCCTAAGTAAATGCAATTAAATTTCTCATAAATTAAATCTAGAATGTTTAGATAAGATTTTAACATTTACAAAATATAAAATACAATAAATTAGCTAAACATAGCTTTCTGAAACACATCAAAACATTAGAATAAGATTTAGATTGGTTCAAAATATTAGAATACTTTATCTTACGCAATCTATTTTTGCCATAGAGAAATAAATCTGATTTTAATCCGTCTATTATTATTATAATTAAAACTACAAACTTATGTTCGCCAAACCAAGTGGGGAAAAAGTTTCTAGCACGGAAACCATGGCTACCAGAAGGGGAAGAGGTTGAGTTGTGTGACCATGACACGTCGATTCTTATTACACACACTATAATATAGTGTAGCATTAAAAATCAAATTTAGTTAAACATGTCATTTAATGTCGCCATCATGTGACGATAAAAACGCCAAATACAGAAACCTTATTTGAGTACTAAATTTTTTCTTCATGGCTGGCAGTCGGTTTCTATGTTTCAGACAAAAGATTCATAGAAGATCGAATCTTTCAATAATACTTAACTTTAAGCTTTTTTGTTTAAAATAAAGTTCATTCCTAACTAAACGGTTCTGTTTTCTTGTTAACATTATTTATGTTATCTAGAAAAGTGGTTCCCAATCTTTTTTCGCGTACCACCATTTTTCTTGGAAACCCTTTACGTACCACTGCTAATGTGTATTATATAGAATAAATACTAATAGGTTATAGAAAAATACTACGACGACTAGGTTATTTCAACCACACCATTTTTTATAGTTAATGCAGAGAAAAGCGATTTTAAAATAAAGCTAGGTGATATCTCGTACCGTAGAAGTTAGTTTTAACCTCAAATTTGGGTCGACATTTAATTTATTTCTATATTTATTTGTTATAAATATCATATCGGACGAAGCAGCTTCACAAAAATGAGTGGTTGTGAACTGAATTAAAAACAACAATGCTTTTCTTGGCAACAACGGGAATTCATTCTTAACTTTGATCCAAGATTCTTCCAATTTTAATCGGGCAAATTCGATCTTCAATCCTGAATTTTTGTGCTTTAACCTCTTTTTTCCTTTTCTTTTCATTTTTTTTTTTTTTTTAATGCACGCGTACCACCTGGAGAGGCTTCGTGTACCACTAGTGGTACGCGTACCATGGTTTGGCAACCGCGATCTAGAAGACCCTTCAAAGCAAGGCCGTAGCCAGAATTTTTTTTCGGCGGCGGCCCTAACTTTGAAACACTTATGTTGAGGAAAGTTTCATTGAGGAATATATGCTGCATTGCAAAAAAAATTCGGGATTTCGGGGGGGGGGGCGTGCTCCCCCCTCTGGATACGGCATTGCTTCAAAGAAAAAACAGCATGCTTTTATGGCTTATACAGTACCCCAAATAATGTATTTAAAGGACAAACAAATGCAGAAAATCAGGTGCACACCTCTGTAGTTTAAACCTGTTTCCCTTTTTTTATTTAATTCATGAGATTTATCTATTGTTAATATAATTTAAAGATTTTTAGTCAACTGTTTGCAGCGTTTTCCAGCTTTGATATTTTAAAAATTTAATCAGAAAATTGAGCCATTAATCCATTACCGTGCTTTCATATGGAATGAGACCATTCAACCGCTTAACAAAAGATGATTTGTTATATTATGCTGCACGGACGCATACACCATAACAAAAGGAAATATTTTCTTTCAACACGATGATAAATCTGGCATCAGCCAGACCCACAAATCAAAGCAAGCATACGCTATTGGCCAAACTTTTTTTCCTTTCATCTTCTTTAGCTAATAATAAAACGGACCACCTTCCGACAATGAATATAAGAAAAGCTCTCAGACACTCGATTTATCTTGTTTAATCGTTGGCGAAAGAAGGGAATTCCCATGAAAAATGATTTCCCCATCGATTGATTTCCGTATTCTAAGTAGTGCAGAGTCAGTGAGAGTGATCTCACAGGATCGATTGTGACGTAATGTAGAGACCTGCTATCATCGTTATCGAACACTTGCGAGAATCAGCAATAGATGTGCATCTTTATGTGTCATAAGACGTTGTTTCGGTTTTCTTTTATTGTAGACTAATAAGCTCGGCGGTCATACGAAATGACCGCTGTTCTAGATATTATAAATATACAATTCTCCCAGTAACCGGAAATGCACATCGAATCAAAGGGATATTTATTAGATAGAACAGTAAAGTTTAATGAATAAATAATAAACATAATAATTTCGGAAAAAATATTCTTACCAAAGGAAAAAAAAACAGCTAAGTTGTAATGATCTGTAAAATAAAATATAGTATTTACTATATAATCAAATTGTTCGTGAAAGAATATTTATTTATATCCAACATAATCATTGTCGAAATAACAGTTTTAACGAAACTGGAAAAAAGAGCGTTGCCACTTTAATATATATAAAAAGCGCAGACGATAAATAAATTAAAACAAAGAAAGAAGGATTAAGTTGAATTCGATTACACTGCTGTAAATTCGCTAATCTTTTGGCGAACTTCTATTTTGTAGAAGTTCGCCGTAAGTTCTCTTCCGAAAAAAACGTTTTCATTATAGAAACAATTGTGTAGATGGCAACACGATGAATTTTTCTCGGAGTAAGACATTCGGAATAAGCTATCGGCGACAAACAGAAATTTAACACTTTATAAGGCGGTGGTTAGTATGCTTCCCACCAAATTCATCAAATTATAGATGTTTATAGTAAGCTATTTTACCCTTTCTGATTGGCAGAATCTTGCACAAACTCCGGGAAATATATTTACCAACATATGAGTCAATATTCAGATATTATAACTATCCCCCCCTCAAATTGGGTGGGGGTGGAAAAAATCATGCTAATCTTATTTACTGTCCTATATGAATTTCTTTTTTAAAACAAAACAAAATCTGAAAAATATTTTAACACGCCGATACCACAAAAAAAAAAAAAAAAAAAAAAAAGGCCCGATAAAGGGTTAAGCGGCTTATATATAAGATTAGAGGCAATATGATGTTCTAAGAGTAAGGATATATAGGAGTAGAAAGGCATTTAAAACTTTCGGTACTGACGAAGGGGTCTGATTGCCTTTGAAACCGGTCTGCCATTTTTAACCTTTAATTTGAGCCGTTTAACTTTGCTTTTACTCTTTTATAAATATTCCTTATATCCTTAGTTAGCACCAGTTGAAAGAATGGGGCATAAAAATGATTCATTTTATAAATAAAAAGTAATAATTATCATTAAGATAAATAATATTAATAATTTTTTCAGTATGGTCATCATTAGTTAACTTTAAATCAACCTACTGGAAAATAAATATATTGCACAATAAGATTTGAAAAATATTACACCATTGTATTAAGTTTGACATTTGTAAAAATTCTGAATCTTACAAATTGCTTAGTATATATTAATTACGTCCAAATCGGGCATTAATTAACTTTGGAATCTTTCCGTAATTGAAAGGAATGAAACTACAAAATATGTGCATATGCACTGAATATAAATCTCTGACATATGAAAGCTTTCATACCTAAATTTTTATCAATTGGAAATTATATTAAGACTAGCCTATTACCCACATGCTGATTAAAATTTTGGCATACTTTATAGTAACCCTATTATACCCTCATTAAAAAAAAAACACACATCTTGATTGCAAAAACGCAAGCTTGTCTACAATTTAACTACATCTTGATTTCAAATACACAACCTGGTCTACAATTTAGCCACATGTTGATTTCAAAAACACAAAATTGCCTACAATTTAATTACATCTTGATTTCAAAAACTCAACTATGTCTTCAATTTAGCCACATCTGGATTCCAAAAACACAACCTTGTCTACAATTTAACCACATCTTGATTTTAAAAACACAACTATGTCATCAATTTAGCCATATCGGGATTCCAAAAACACAACCTGGTCTACAATTTAGCCACATGTTGATTTCAAAAACACAAGATTGCCTACAATTAACTACATCTTGATTTCAAAAACTCAACTATGTCTTCAATTTAACCACATCTGGATTTTAAAAACACAACCTTGTCTACAATTTAACAAGTCCTGCAATTTTCATTTACACTGGATTAGTTATATTTTTAATAAGTTGTAAAAAAATTATGAGACATTTTTTGGAAACATTGTATTTTTGTCATCTATAGAATGTTAGGAAACAGAAAAACACCACTTTTTGTACTAGTTAGTAAACGAAGCCATATTTCTAAGCATTTTCTATGCCTTCGTCTACAGTCTAAGGACGTAGCGAGCTAATCAGAGTTTCCCCTAACTTGATGAAACTCAAGCTATTCAGTTCATATCAGCACAAGTAAATAAATGAGATGCAATCAAATTAACAAATCGAATACAGCTGCCAAGTTTATCGACCGCAGCCGACATCATGCATAATGTCAGATTCATAAGGCTTTGTGACAATGTCGTTGTCGCTCATACATTCTGACAAAGAAATTATTCAAGCACGAGAGCCCACATAGAACGTTGCTTAGAATCAATGGAAAATTCCACAATTTCAGAAATATTTGATGCGATAGATTCGAGATTAAATTACCATATATTACCAGCACCGCTTAACTGAGTAACGGATAATGAAATGTCCCGCTTATAAGAATAACACATTCTAAAACAAAAAATTCCATATTGATAAAATTAAAGTTATCTGATTGTTAGAGCAATTTTCAAACTTAAAGCAATAGAAGTGTTTGTTGATAAACAATAAAATATGTTTATCTAGTGCTGGAAATATGTTTACTTTTCTTTTCTACTTCACTCCTTTACCCTGTTAGCACGTGGCCTTAGGGCTGCCCTTCCCCGGGCACGGGTAAGTGAAGTTCGACGACAGCTCGTGACCGACCGGAGGTAGATTAGCTGGGCGTCAGCCCAGCCTTCCTACATTGCTGTGCGGACCTGGCCCTCCTTGATACCCCTATGCTTGAAGAGTATCATTGAAGGGTTGTGGTTCCCTGGAAATATGCTTACTACAGCAATTATTATTTCTTTAAAGAAATTACGGATAAACAATTCGCCTTAATCTCTTAACGGTCGAGTAATTTTCAAGAAAACGGTCTTAAAAGAGCCTATTTTTTTTATCCCTAAAAATTATATAAAAATGTGTATGATTAACATATATATATTCATTTTTTATTTGTTTTTATTTTGAAATTTTAAAAACTCCAGCCCGGAAATATTACGGGAGCGAGAAATCGAAGGCGAGACCTCAGCCCGTCATTTTCACGGGAGCAAGAGGGAAGGGGTTAATAAACTTTTATAATGTTGTGTAAATGAAAGGCAAAACATTTACACTGTAATATAAATTGTTAATTACAGATTACTTTTTAAGCAAAATAATAATGTGTGATTTAATTACTATTAGCTTTATATTTCCTTATTTATTTAATTTATTTCAGAAATTCTACATTCTAGAAATAATTTTTATCGAAGTTTCTATAATCATATTAATATACAGTTGAACTCGCTTAATACGAAATACCAAAAATTCGCGAATTTGTTCGTATTCGCCGGTATTCGCAACAACCGTGAATACGTAAAATTGTGTTAAAAAAAACTATTAGAAATGCATGTTTATATCTTAAAAATAATTACTGCTATTTATAATACATAGTAAAATAAAATAAATAGTGGAAACAAATGATTTATTTTTACTAATATACACTTTTAAATCTTACTAGTACATTGAGAAAAAGTGAACTTGCCTCTTAAAATTTAACAATTTTAGAAAATATCCTTAATGGATAGTTGTTTTTAGGTACATTAAATTTTATCATATGCGTTCTTGGTGGTTTATAAGGACTCAAAATAACGAACAATTTCTACAAAAAAATATTTATATAGCAATCGAGAAAATGTTTCGTGAATAGGTCAGAAATTTTTGGGTTTTTATAAAGTGACCCATTTTACCCCATCCTCCTCTATTATACGTATAACTTAGGCCGAGACATTATTTTCAGTTGTGATATATTAGAAAAAAGAACCAAAAGCTGTAAATGCGGCGGCATTGAAGCAGACGCAGCGAGAAGAGGAAAAGTTGCTGCCTTGCATTGACACTGCGTTGGTAAAGGAAAACATTTTACAGAATTGACTTATTCTTATTAAGAACTGGCAGTACCCGTACAGAATTGCTTATAAAGACAGTAAATAGCCATAAATTAGCAAATTTAGAAGTAGCAAAAGTAACTTTAGATTGGAATCTAAATAATCAACTAAAGTATTAGAAAGGAAATCTTAACGTGATTTAATTGGCTCCAATTTGGGAATTAAAATTTATACTAGCGGAATAAAACTATAAAAGCTTAACCGTTAATAATTTTAATATATTTTGTTTCAGCTTAAAAACAATTATAAATATTCCAAATCCCGATATGTAACGCGTACCATAATAATCTGCTAGTAATTGAATACGTACGATTTACAACAAAATATTTAATCCGCAGAATATATTTCTACGTATTTCATTATTACCCTAAATATATTAAGTGTCATGATTTATTAGGAGAATGTTAGTGTTGTAAACATATAACTTTTGTTTCCTGTAAAAAGGAAGTTTAAAGGACTCAGTAGTTTTGCTAATTATTTATTTTTTTTGTTATTAATGCAAAATAAAATACGTCTGCTTGCAATTCTTGAAAGCTGAAAAATTATATAATAATCTGCTCGTAATTGAAGATGTACTGTATATACCATGCCCAACACCAAATATTTAATCCATAAAATATATTTCTGCTTAAAGGTATTTCATTAATATGGCAAACATTTTAAATGTCATTATTCATTAGGATAATTTTAGTGTTGTACATGTATCAATTTGTTTTACCCGTTAAACTTTTTTTACCCTAAAACCCATTATATATATGTAAATAATAACAGAAAAAAATGAAAACATCGAAGTAATCTATGAAAGCACATTAATATTAAGGTCAAAAACAAATCAAATCTCTTAAGTTTTCTCTTTTAATTGGCTTTTACTTCATCCAAGTTATTCCAAGCAATATTCTTAATAGCCACAGCATGTAAAACGTCACATTCATGTCTATTAGTTCTCATTAAGGTTCCCAGTTAAAACATGAGAAGGGACAAATATCCACAATGTGATTCCTGATTGGATCCCTCCACGGGGCCATCCCCTTTCGTCACGTGACCTTTTGTATACGTGTCTCCTATTAGCGTTCCTTCCCTTAATGAATCAGTGCCGTGTCTTTTCATTCCAGGAGCATCTTGGGAGTAATGACGTAATTTACCGAGATTCATCCGTCGTGATACCTAATACGTCTTAATTTTGTTCTTCGTTAGGAGAACATATAATTCTATTATTTTAATAAAATAGATCTAAGTCGACGAGCTGATGTTTATTTGAAGACTTTTCTACGTCTTTTGAGGTACATACTTGAACATTTTTAAAGAATTAATTGTGTACTTTGGACATACGTGAAAGTTTGTGTGGTATTCGATGATAATCTGAAGAAACTTTGTGATCATTTTAAGCTTTGCTTTTATCGTTGATCAAGCTCTTTATTTGTAATCAAAGATGTCAAAAAGTTTAAGATGTCAGATCATGCTAAAATAACCCCTTTTTAACTGAACTTTTTAAAAATATATATATATTGGACAAATAATTTCTTTGGTTTCAGAAAACCATTTTACTCTATGAGTGTAGTGAATTTTATCTTTACTTGTAAAAATATATTAAATACAAAAAAAGTTAAAGCTTGAAAAACATTTTGTTAAAATGCGGTTGCTCGCAAAATCCCCCCCCCCCCCCCCAATTCAAAAATGATTACTCAAAATGCTCCCATTCCATTTTCATGAAACTTTGCTAACTTTCTCTTTACTGATTTCTAGAGGATACACAAAAAAGAATAATCCCTTTAGCCACATTTTATAAATTATGGTTTGCTCTTTAAATAACGATAAAGTAAACTTCCGAAATATCTTGCAAAAAGGTGTTTATGAGCTCTACAATACTTTTTTTTCCTTGAAATTTTGGTATATACGCTATATAATATTCAATACGCTATTCTGGTGGTGGTTTTATTCTAATAAGTTAAATAATTTATTTAAAAGCATATTTGAAGATTTTGAAAATTTTACAAATATTTCAACTTTTGATGAAACGTTAAATACGTTTTTTAAAAGGGCTAACTCATTGTGAGTTTCGATTATAATTACACCAAAGAATGTAATTATTTTGTTTTTAAACTAAGTTTTCTAAAAACAGGGACCAAACGTGCTCGAATACTTTCACAAAAGGGTTTCGTAAATCAGAAATAGAAAACAAACTATATATTCGTAAATACACGTACATAACTTAAAGAGAGAGATTTTTTTTACGATTCATTTAAAAAGGAATACATAAAGGAAATAAACGAATGCCACACATTTCTATATTTAAAACAATATTTTGTTAAATAATGTATTTGCTACTTTTAGGAGTAAACTTTTCGAGACTTTTTCTACATAGTACTCTCTGGCGCGAGTTAAAAAGTCACTGATTTTACGACGCCGATGAGAAGGATCGTATGTGTAGAGAAAAATATAACTTTGGTCACTATTGTTAAGTGTTCATCGCTGAAATAGTTTGTGCTTTTTTTAAAATGTCACGAAAACCCTTCAACCGGAGATTTAAGAGACTTTTAACTAAGAGTCTCACAAAGTTCCTAATGAGACAATTTTATCGAACATTTATCTTTTGAACAGATTAAAAATTTGAATTTTTTTCTTCATATTACTTTGCTTGCGTGAAGGACATTTAAAAAAACACTAAAATGTGCTTTTTCTGTCAGAGATCCCCCGAATATACAAGATAAATAATTTCAAAACGGCTTTTTTTTTAATTCAACTTATTTATATGCATCAAAACATATATGACTCAAAAACAAAAGAAATCTACTTTTTTTCTTTCTGGAGTTAATTTTAAAATTATTAAATAATTGATATTAGGCTATATTTTTTTCCTCGCGAAATGTATCGCCTAAATGCATGTAAATTTCTCCCAAAATCGGACTAAAAATGGTATGAATTAATTCTATTTTTATTTTTCAAATAACTTTGACTTCTGCTTTTTTTTACTATCTTGTAGGTTTTTATTTCCAATATGTTTCAGTTCATCAACACCTATACGTGCTTTTCGTGTTTATAAGCGCATACAAGTTTCGATGATCAGTTCTTTTCTTCAAAAATTACATTTTACTATTAAAATGGAAAGTTGTCAGAATTTTTATCAAGAAAAAGGTCTTTTAGTTTCTTTCTAAAAAACGACTTTTAAAATGCTTTCAATGAAAATTTGGAAATTATGCAACGAGTGTGAAAGGAAGAAAAAAATGTTGTAGTTAATTTAATATTGACTAGCTGCTGTAACCTGTTGCACTACACAGGGGAAATTAAGAATCAAAATCGTGCAGATTGCGATACATTGTCAGAAACGGGTATTTATGAAACACGTTTTCCACTCCGCAGGAATTCAGTTTATTTAATCAAAGAAAGAATCGCTTTTGTTAATTTTTCGTCAGGAAAGATTTAAAGAAAAAAAAATGTTAGTAATAATACTGTAATTGTTTCAAACTTTTTTTTCCTCTAATATTTTTGTTTTCAAAACAGACCTACTGTAAGTCAACATGTTCTCATTAATGTTTATATCATGTGTTCCCATGAACTTTATCGAACATCCAGCCTCAATAATTGACGTTCTTTCGCCGTTCTAACCACACGGAGTCAGCTGGGAGTAATGGTGTTCTTCGAACGCCGTTCTACCACAATTTATTCCACTCCTTATGTTTTCGATCAATTCCTTTTTATGATGCAAGCTAGGGAAGTGGATTTTATGCCTTTGAGAATGATCTCACACGGGATGATGTAATTAAGAAGCTAGTAAGAAAGTGCGAAGGTCTGGGTGTTCGTCTCTCAGCCCCTTTTCATTTAACCTCTTCATTCCAAGTGTACCCAATTGGGTACATTTTAAAATACTGCTTATTAACTACTGTTTGCGCAATTTAAAAGCTAAAGCACCAATTGTTTTTTTAAATTAATCAACAGATAGTTTACTTCGTTTTAAACATAGAAAACATGGAAATTGGGCATTAATTATTATTTAAAACAAATTATTAATTAAAATTTAAAATAACTAGTTATTTTGTTTTGTAATCATTTTGTAAATCTCAGAACCAAAAAATTGCGTCAAAATTGTTTGTGCTTAGTTCTGGTGTCGGGAGAGGTTAAACTTATTGCTCTCTCAAAACACGCCGTTCGTTTTAAAAAAAAAAAATATTTCGCTGGATCAAGTCCTTTTATTTCATTGGTCAAAGAACGTAAGTGTACCAGGTTCAAGATCATCTTGCAAGAGTTGACATAACTTAAACGGCCTTTACACACACGTTCAATTCAGATTCGCGTTCAAGAGTGTGTTTGTAAATGTAATTTTGGAGCGCTCTAGAACGCGGTTAAGAATGACTCAGATGCGCTCATGATCGTGCACCAAAAAATGATACATTTCCAGTACGCGTTCTTAACCGCGCAAAGAGGGATGATTGGACAATTCTGCAGGCAGTTGCTTCTGCAATAAAAAGTGCCTTTTGCTCGGTTTGTCTGAAATCATGACGTGGTGTGTGTGTCATGTGTATATTAGTGTAATCCATTTCTTAACGATTAATTTTTCTTCGATGTACTACATTTCATTGTGTTAGAATATTAGCTTGGCACTTGTAAGGTTTTTGTCTTTGCAATTTCATACGCCACTCTGTAGGGAACTCCAATGAACGACCCGCATCTGAACGCGTTCTTGCGCGAGGTTAAGAATGTGGTGCATTGCTGTAACACATTCTTGGCCGCCGGTGTTTTACTCGCGTTCTTGAGCGTGGTAGGATGCACCGCGTTCAGTCGCGCGGTTAAGAACGTATGCGTAAAGGACCTTCACACGTACCACACAACTGAACGCGGCCTCCAAGCCCGCTGCAGAACGCGAGCAAAACCGTGGCGCTCAAGAATGTGTCACAACATTGTACCACATTCTTAACCTCGCGCAAGAAGAGTTCAGATGCGGGTCGTTCATTGGAGTTCCCTACAGAGTGGCGTATGGAATTTCAGAGACAACAACCTTCCAAGTGCCAGGCTAATATTCTAGCACAATAAAATGTAATACATTGAAGAAAACTCGTTAAGAAATGGATTACACTAGTATACACATAACACACTCACCGCTTCGTGATTGCAGACACAAAACCGAGCAAAAGGCATTTTTTATTGCAGAAGCAAAAGCCTGCAGAATTGTCCAATCATCCCACTTTGATGCGCGGTTAAGAACGCGTACATAAAATTCAGCATCTCTTGATGCGCGATCATGAACGCGTATCTAAGTGTCACTCTTCAACCGCATTCTCGAGCGCGCTCCAAAATTGCATTTTCAAGCACACTCTTGAACGCGCATCTAAATGGCTCGTGGTCTGGAGCGCGGTTAAGAACATACTTGTACAGGCCCCTTAAAAGCGCGTTCTGACGAGACAGTTTTCCATTGCAATATCTGTCGAGACAGTCACTGTCCATGTCTGAACGAACCCGACAGTCGCTCTCTGACAGTATCTCGCCGAACCGGTTTCTCGCTGTGACAGTCACGTCTGAACACAGGCGGACACTTTTCAGAGCTACTGTCGCAAGTTCTCAGACCAAGTTGAAGTCCTTGCACCTTTTCCCCGACTGTCTGACATTGACTCCCGCGAAAAATACGCAATTGCTTCGATTAATGTCCTAAAAAAGTTCAATTAATTTCATTATTGTTCTGAAACTTCTGCTGTTTAGTGGTTGATATATTTGGATATTAATGAATATATTCTTTTTTCTCGCGAAAAACAGCAATTGCGTCGACTTATGTCCTAGAAAAAGTTCAATTAATTGCATTATTGTTCTGAAATTTCTGTTTAGCGGTTCAAATCTGATAGAAATGAATGTAACCTCTATTTCTTGGTTTAAAATCCAGAAAATTATGCTTTTAATAAATGCGTAGTTTAGTAGAAACAAATTTATCTATTATATTGAAGGTCAAAGAAAAAAAAAACAATTCAGAATTAAAAAATTAATTTAATGCATGGCTTTAAACTGATTATTTATTTAATTTTATTATTTACTTTACTTTTTAATGCTTAGTACTTTAACCCTCTTCCAGTGTCAAAATTTCAAATTAATATTAAAAACTGATTATTGTTATCAGTACTTGCAATTATATATGGAACACATTTTTTACTTGTGTGCTCATATTGAAGTATACATTAAATAAATAATTAATTTTATTTAGCGCTTCAAAACAAATATTTAATGCAAAAATCCTTTTTATTTCTTCGTTAAATAGAAATATTGTCAAGTGCAAACATTTATTTTGAGATAAACTTTTAAAGCTGTCAACGATTTATAGTTTCCTTTTAACTAATATTTTTTAAAACTTTTTATTGTTATCTGTGTTTAATATGTGGGAAATAATATACATTACAACCTCGAACGGCCATTTCCACGGGAATATTCATTTCATATATGGAAAAATGATGAACGTGGGTCAGAATAACGTCCGAAGAAATCGTTAAACCATTAAAACAAGACGATACCTACGTTAAAATGATGGATGCAGGTACAATGCATAAAGATTTTACTGTATTGTAATCACTTTAAATTAATCCTTTTTTTTATGCTATCATGATTTAGCAAAAGGTAGCCAACAATTATAGAATTGCAATTAATCTTGTACTTATTACCAATGAAAATTCAATATCAAACTTTGATTCATGTAAAACCTTTATATGTAAAAAAGATTAAAACTTCCTTTAAAACATTTAGAAATTAGCTTTATTGATACGTTGTTAAATTTATTAAACACTTTTGTAGATGAAACCTCTATAAAAGGGTGTATAGTTGTAAAGTGTTTTATTTTCGTTTCATTTTACTTCAGGTAAAAATGTTATATATTTTTTAAAACCTACATTAGTTTCGTGCAAGTAACTTTTAACTGCACTCACACACAAAACTTTGTGATAGGTTGTTAAAAAAAAATCTAATCTATCCTGTCATAATTTTTATCTTTTACTGTCAAAATTGTGATCATTTAAAAATCCAATTTTAGGAACTATACAGCGAACTTTTCGTAATAAAAATATCCATTTATTAATTTTGTGCACAATTCTAATCTTTATTTTTTTAAAATTAATTTTTCTGACCTTTTTTACTGAAGTATTATCTGCACTTTCCATAATTAATGTGTCGATAATACTTCAGTATATATACAAATCTAATGCAGCTTAAGAAGATACAAAAACAAAGAAGTAAATAAAAAAAAATCAGCAGCAAATGCAACACATTGCGACTCCTCAATTTTTTCGGAACAGCGTCTCAAGTACTGCACAGAATGAAGAAACCTTTCTTCTACGTGAGAACCAACTCCGACAGTTAAATGCGAGAATTGCATGACTTTTCCCTCCGCCGACTGTCGCTGCGAGTTCTTGCTTGCAATTTTTGCTGTAGTGTGAACACTCTAGCAACAACTGTCGGACATTTTCGCGTGAGTTTTCTCGCTCGTCAGAACGCGCCTTAAGAAACATATAATAAATTAAAAAGATTAAAATTTGCTCTCATATATTCAAGAAAAAATAATAAAAAAAACATGTTTGAAAAATAATTTGCTATACACACTTTAGATCTACAAGAAACCCTTTTTTAATCCAATAATTCCATAATATTCAAAATATATATCCAAATAATATTTAAAAGATATCATATACCTTGTATACACGTAATAGCGAGATAGATACATACAATTTAGAAATGGCAAGTTACAGAAGATATATGGAAGGCTACGTAAAATTTAATTATTACTGAATGAAGGGAATTTTTCCGATTAGATAGAGAAATTTTGTCTCCATTTTGATCGAATCGAAAATAAGTATAACGAAAGCTAATACTCGGAAAATATTTGCCATAAAGAAGAGCATACTATGTTGAATCAAAAACAAAAACTTAAGTAAAATGATTTAAAGAAATTTAATTTGCTAGTAACTTAAGTGAATTAGTTTCTACCGTTAAAACATATCTAATGAATGCGGGAAAAAAATTCTTTAAATTAATGCATCAGACATGCATCAAAATTCTAAATCCCGAGATCTATTAAAGAAACATCTTCATTTTTCATAAAAATTGGCAATAAGAAGAACATCTCTTAGTTCATTGATGTTTCACTGAAATTTTATTTTTAAATAACCCAAGCAAATAACTCCCAGAAACACTCGGTCTTAAAACCAATTTAAAAACATCAAGAACCCTAAAACACATCAGAGAATCTTAAAAGCAAAGAAACTTATTTCCACAAACACTTAAAAAACGAATAAAAACCCACTAATTCGGCCGAAGCTCCTATCGAATCCCGAAAATTTTAAAGGAAAGAAACTTACTTCCCAACACTTAAAAAATGAATAAAAAGCAACTAATTTGGCCGGAGCTTCCATCGAGTCCCAGCGGAACCATAAAACATAAGTATATTCATAGAAATTTAGATTCCATCCGTGGTATGTTCAGACATTAAACGTTTAGCCCCAAGCGTCGAAGCTCGTATTGTTAGAGATAGTATCGAGGCGTAACAGATAATGAAATGGATCTTAAATGTTCTGAAGCCCCAAATAAAGCATCCCCGCCTGCGGCATCTTCCTGCCTTTAAGCTTCCACGGTAGACCATAAAAATGGATTTATTATGTAACTTCAGAAGGTACTAGACAGCGCTATAAAAAGGATTTTAATGCTTACTTGGCATTTACGCCTGCAAGAACGTGATGAGTTATTTAGCATTTCGGGCAGTTAGTTTTAATTGGAAATTGGGAGGCATTAGTCAGTTTTGAGAAGGGTTTTGTGATCGTTGCTCGATATTGGAGATATGTCAAAGACTCGTTTAAGTGTATGATATGCATAACAGTAGGACAATTCCCAGTCTTTTTAGCAGCCATGGCCGTATGCAGCCCACGGGTCGAAGGCAGAGTTCCACTGATTTGTAGTACACAAGCTGTCATTTTATTTCGTTTTAGTGAATGATTTTTTATATATATATTTACTACGTGGCACTAATCAAACTTTATGAGAGAATTAGTTATAAACTTCGCGATCATCGAAAGCGCGTCACACAAGTATCGTTCGAAAAACCACGGATGGCCGCATGCAGCCCACGGGTCGAAGGTTGATTTGCGTTGCTTTGTAAAGCATAGACTATTTTCATTTTATTAACCGACTTCACAAAGGAAGCAGGTTATACATTAATATTGTATGTATGTGTTTTTTTTTTCTTTTGTTTGTCCACTCATAACTTCTCACCGGATAAACCGATTTTCATGATTTTTTTTTTTCAATCGATCAAGGATGATTTCCCATGGGTCCCGTACCTTCGTTTGACCATATTCGATAAATTGACAAAAGTAATGGGCAGAAATAGGGTCATTTTCTTAGTTTTTCATCCATAACTTTTGACTAAATGAACCGATTTTGACGATTTTTTCTTTAATAGATAGAGGGTCGTCTAACTCAAATATCGTACATCAATCTGACTACATTTGTTTTTTAGAAAAAACGTTACGGGTGAAAAATAAGTATTTTTTATTTTAATGGGAGAGGCTTTACTTGATTTTTCTTTGTTGGGAGAACTATTAATAAATATAAAACTCATCCCGAAACATATGTCTGCGTTTTAATGCTCATTTGTACTTTAAATTAACGTGAAATTTTATTTCAATTACCATAAAACTCATTGTTGAAAAAGTTTTTGTTGCCATTTTGATACAATAATCAAAGCAATTACAGCAAAAACTTGACTGAAGGCTTATCTGAGGGAAAAATTAAATACATTCAGTTTGTTTGCTAAAATAGACTTCAAAACGGAATTTTTCATACAAATGATCAGTTTTTAGTGCCATTCCTTCAAAGCGGGTTTGCCCTTTGATATGGATTTTTTAAAAAATAGAGTATTTATATAAAAAATGTATTTACACTAAAAAGAATAAAATAAAATAATTTTTGGAAAACAATAGAACCCACTTCAGATTATAAATTGCGCTGAAAAGTGAAAAATAAATTAATTCTTTAAACAACATCAACGTGACTTTTAAGCATAGTTTTAGAAGTCGGTGCAAAGTCATGAGTCTAATCACCATTGCACTATGTGCTACTTCATATTGGAATTGTTGCTAAATCTGCGAACATATTTGTAATTGATTCATGATTGCAAAAGCTTTTATCTATCCTAATTTTACACCGACTTCTAAAACTATGTTTAAAAGTCACATCGATGTTGTTTAAAGAATTAATTTATTTTTCACTTTTCAGTGCAATTTATAATCTGAAGTCTGTTCTATTTTTTTTTCCAAAAATTATTTTATTTCAGTATGTTTATTTATATGTACTTTATTTTTGCTATGTGGTACTAATCAAATTCTGTGAGCGAATTATTTATAAGCTTCGACGCATTGTTCGAAAAACCACGGGTGGCCGCATTCAGCCAGCGAATCGAAGATTGAGTTAAAGTGTTTTGTAGTATATAGACTATTGTCATGTTACTTCACTATGGTGATTTATATATTCTTTATATTTACTATTTGTCACTAATCATAGTTTGTGTGCGAATTAGTTATGAACTTCTATGTATAAAGAATCGTCAGTTTTTTCACGCAATAGGCATAAATATAAACGGGTATGATAAGAATTTGTGAAATAAAATGTAAACCTCTGTTATACAAAGTAAAAATTAAAAGGCGACGTAAAATCAAGCACACAATTTGCAAAATTTCAGACACGTGTATCGCGGTTACAAGAAACTTCTTTTTTAATGCAAAAGAGGTACCTTCTAGATGAACAACATCCAACTGAAGTCAAAAATTTAGTTGGGTATTGTTAATCTTAGCGCTCACTCTTTTGCATTGAAAAATTGGTTCCTTGTAACCACGAAACACTTGTCTATACAAGTACACTTTTATAGTACACTTTACTATAAAATTTCCTAATAGCATATATTTATAAATATTAATGGTATGAAATATTTACATAAATAACAAAATCCGCAATCTATCTAATTAAAAAATGAACCCTAAACGTAGTGGAAATCACTGTAAGATTGAGATCATTTAAATCACTGATAAAAGTGAAAAAAAATCAAAGGATGTCAAAAAAAAAATCTGTTGGAACGTAAAACTTTTTCCGAGATAACTGGCTGTGTGAAATAGGTAGCATACAGGAATTTACTCCAGCCAAGTGGAAGAAAGTGGTGTTCTTATAATTAAAGAAAAAGATGTCCAGATAAAAAATATCTTCTTTTATTTGGAAAAAATATAGAAGAGTATTGTCAATTGCGTTGAATTTTGAAAAGAGATCTCTTGGCAAAATATTTTGATTATGAGTTTGTTCAGGTTAACTTCGTATGACTTTTGTAATGTTTGTCACATCAATTTTGTTTTATTTCGTTTCAGGTACTGAATATTAAACTAACAAAAAATATATATGAAGGTTTTTTTTTTTTTTCATTTGTATAAAATATGGGAAGGTATTGGCAATGGACATTTACCTATATTCTGAAAAAAGCCAATACTCCTGCTTGATAAAAGATTTTGATTGTGAGTCTGTTCAGGTTAATTTCTGTATTTTGTCATGTTTTTCACACCAATTTTGTTTTTGTTTTTTTCGGTATTAAATATTAAAACGACAAACGAGGTGTTTTTTCATATTTATCTTATGAAAAATTTGTCTTGTTTAACAACGTATGTAACATATTGCCATCTTTTATTAAACTAATTTTTACAAAAGTACGCAGAACATAAAGAGTCCATGTACACTTTGACCAGGAAGTTCTGACGCTTCTACGCTTGGCAGAACCGGATCTCAAGCGGCCTTTACACATTCGATCATAACCGCGCGACTGAACGCGGTGCATCCAACCACGCTCAAGAACGCGAGTAAAACCGTGGCGTTCAAGAATGTGTCACAATAAGGCACCGCATTCTTAACCGCGAGCAAGAACGCGTTCACAGGGCCTAAGAAGTAGTAAGGGCTAGCCCATTGCTTTATCTTACTTGCTTTGCCGCCGGACTGGCGATCGAATGGGGGAAACCTAGTTTTGACGTCACAGGGAACACACTCCGAGCTAGGGAAAGGGAGCGGGAGCCAGGGACATTTCTCCGCTTGTATAAATTGTCGTGCTCTGTCCTTTGTCTCTTACTTTTACTAGATTTAGTATACGTTATTATAAATTATATAAGCTATAAAAATCATATAGTTGAAGAAATTGGAAATATGCCATCGTGCGCTATAGCCACGTGCAAGAATTATTCAAAAAAAACTAGAGGAGGTAACATCATTTATCACCGATTTCCAAAAGATCCCGAGTTGTCAAGAGAATGGCTGCATAAATGCAAAAGACAAGACACAGTTAACATTGTTAATGCCAGAATTTGTAGTGAGCACTTTGCCCAAAAGGATTACAAAGTGGATTTAAAGAACCAGCTACTTGGTCTGGAAGAAAGAAGAAATTTGAAACCTGATGCTATTCCCAGCCTAAATTTACCTAATAGTTCTGAGAGCAATATTCCATCTGCTAATGACCGAAATGGTAGAAATGAGAAAAGAAATATTTTAAAAAATGCTTTGTCTCGTATTGAAGAAATCTCTTTGCAAGAAAACGAAGAGAAGGAAGTTTGTGACGAAGAGAGCATTTGTTCACCTGGTGAAATTAATTGCTCTGATTGTAACACATTAAAAAAAGAGAACGAAACGTTGACCATCAAAATAGATTTCTTAGAGAAAATGGTTATAAAATTGTCAGAAGAAAAGAGAGAAATAATGAAACATAAAAGGAGAGCAACGAGAAGGAATTTCCAGTTGCAAATTGAGAAGAAACGTTTAATATCTGAAGCAAAAGATTTAAGGAAAAAGTTTCAGAAAGCTGCTAAAGCTCAAAGTTCTTTGGAAAAAATTTTAACGAAAACTCAGTTGTCTGCGATGGTAGAAAAAAAGAAGCGTATAAAATGGACCCCCGAAGACATTTCGAGAAGTTTGGTTTTGAGGGCCATTTCACAAAAAAGTTATGAGCACTGGCGCACGAAAATCGGTTTGCCATTACCAAGTGCAAGCACTCTCAAAAGATGGTGTTCAAAGTTTTCCTGCAAACCCGGAATTTTAGGAAATGTTTTGTTATTAATAAAAAAAACTTCTGAAGCTATGTCTGAAGCTGAGAGGCTGTGTATACTTAGCTTTGATGAAATGCACATAGACAGCAGATATTGTTATGATCTAAGTGATGATCGAGTTCTGGGCTGTTTCTCAAAAGTGCAGTTTGTGCTAGCGAGAGGCATTTTAGGCTCCTGGAAGCAACCGATTTTCTTCGACTTCCAAAAGACCATGACAAAAGACCTTCTTTTTGAGATAATTCAGAAAGCTGAGAGCTGTGGCCTTATCATTTCTGCGATTGTATCAGATCTAGCTGGTGGTTCTACCCTATGGCGCCAATTAAACATTTCTGTTCAAAATACCTCATTTGAACATCCATGCAAAAAGAACAAAAAAATTTGGGTGTTTGCTGATCCTCCTCACTTTTTAAAATTGTTAAGAAATCATTTTTTGGACAGCGGCCTTGTTTTAGCAGATGGTACTCTTCTTAAAAAAGATATCTTAGAAGAAGTGCTTTCAAAAGACAGAAGTGAAATTAAAATGTGCCCCAAACTAAGACCAGAACATTTAATGGTGAAAGGAAATGACCGACAGAAAGTGTTACCTGCCAAATCAGTATTCTCTGCTACTACAGCTACTGCAATAGAGCAGTTAACCCAAAATAGAAAAGCTGCAAAGTTTTTCAAGCTTGTGGACATGTTTTTTGACATTTTTAACAGCACCCACCCAAACCCTAAGAGTAATAAGCCAATGCAATCGGGCTTTGGAATAGAAAAACATTTCGAAGAACAAAAAAAAGTGTTAGAAGAGATGCGAATTAAAATCCAAGAAATGAGAGTTTTTGGCAAAAAAACTATGCTTCCCTTTCAGAAAGGAATTCTAATATCAATAGCATCTTTAAATGGCTTGTGGGAAAACTTAAAAAAAAAAGAACTTTAAGTATATTTTAACAGCTCGCTTGACTCAGGATGCGCTAGAAAATTTGTTTAGCCAAATAAGAAGTGTAGGCAATTTTTATGATCATCCATCTCCAGTAGAGGTAATTAGTAGGTTGAAAAAATTACTGTTAGCAAATAAATTGCCATCCTTATCTTCGAAAACCAACACCATGTCAGAAAGAAGCTCTGAAGAACTTCACTGTTACTTGACAGCAGATGTAATCAAAAATGCATTTGATGACAGTGAGATAAGTGATTTGCCCTTGAAGGTACTTGATGAAGATCAGGTATGCGCTATTTTATGTGAAGAAGAACTTCCGATGGCTTGGGAATTGGAAAGTAATTCCCCGAACATTTTAATGACCTTCCCTGAACACGAAGGCCTAAAATATATTGCAGGCTATATCGCTTTTCGTGTCAAAAAGAGTGATCCGTCTCTTGGACACTTAACAATTAGTGATAGTAATAAAGCAGATGCTCCTTGGATAAATGCTTTGTCTGAAGGGGGTTTGACAGTTCCATCAGAGGAATGGCTGGAAAAAATGGAGCAATTTGAAAAAATCTTTCTCTCAATCCACGGCAAAGAAAGCATCCGAAAATCCAAGAATGTGACGAAAGAACTTTATGAAATATTGGTGGACAAATTTCCTAATACTTGCATAGAAGCAATTAAACTTTATTCTCGAGTGAGAACATTTGTAAGAATTAGGTACTTAAACGCAAAACTTCTTGGGGACAAAAGAAAATCCAGCAAAAAGATGAAAAAATGGATCTTATCGCAGAAGAAAAATCCATAGAAAACATCACTTGGTAAGATTCCTCTCATTTTTTAAAGCTATATAGCTCTTTTTTGTAGTATTCAGACATGAAAACTTCTATAAATCCAATGTTGTTAGATTTCTAATTGAAATTTGGGTTACACATCATTTTCCTCCCATAACTTATGTTTGTTTCTTTTTGTTATTTTAAATCCAAGCGATTAAATGTTATTTAATAATTTATAATGCGACTTAATAAAACATCGTCAGTGTTATGTATTTAAATGTAATTCTAAAATGCAATGATGTTAGTTCTGCACATCATTTTTTATAATTTAAAACTACAAAAAATATTTTAATGCTAAGAGAAAAAAGTACGCGCCATACAAATATTGTATGAGACGAAAACGATCAACCAAACAACAACATTCAACGAGCGTGTGTTCCCTGTGACGTCACTGACTTTTCCCCCAACGCTTCTTCATTCGAGGTGTAAGACCCAGCCCTTCTAATTCTATGGCCCTGACGCGTTCAGATGCGGGGCGTTCATTGAAGTCCCCTACAGAGTGGCGTGTCTAATTTCAGATACTACAACGTTCCACGTTTCAAGCTAGCATTCGCAACACAATAAAATGCAATCCATAAAAGAAAAGTCATTAGTAAATGAATTACAATAATACACACATCACTTTGTGATTTCAGACACAAAACCGAGCAAAAGGCACTTTTTATTGCAGAAGCAACAGCCTGCAGAATTGTTCAATCATCCCTCTTTGATGCGCAGTTAAGAACACGTATGTGAAATGCATCATTTTTTGGTGCACGATCATGAGCGCGCATGTGTCATTCTTAACCGCGTTCTTGAGCGTCCTAGAATTGCATTAGGAGAATTGGCATAAGCACATAAAAACACACATATCGTTTTGGGATTTCAGACACAAAACCCGAACAAAAGGTTTTTATTGCAGAAGCAACAGCCTGCAAAATCGTTCAATCATCCCTCTTTGATGCGCGGTTAAGAACGCGTATGTGAAACGCATCATTTTTTGGTGCACGATCATGAGCGCGCATGTGAGTGTCATTCTTGACCGCGCTCTAGAGCGTCCTAAAATTGCATTCACAAGCACTCTTAAACGCGGATATGAATGGCTCGCCGCCTGGAGCGTGGTTAAGAACGTGTGTGTAAAGAGCGCTTTTAGGGAAGTTCGTTTAAAAGATGCGATTAGTAGTATGCGAATCGGATATTTGCTTCTCTGTTTCTTGAAAGCAACTATATTTAGGACCTGGCATATAGCGTCAGTTCGGAAGAAATAAATTATGATAAGCGAACTACAATGAGAACACAAACGGCCATTTCTTATACCAGCAGTTCTTCCCTTGAACACTAATGGATTCGTTTTGGTACTGCCAGTCCAAGCTCTTTTTTTTAAGTTGAACTGTAAAAGTCATTAAATCCGAAAGACAAAAAGGAGATGAAGGACTACTGCTGTGAATTTCAATGTTATTTCATAATATAAACTAATTACACGATTTAAGAGTTTCAAAAGTTAACCTACTGTAAAAATTAAAGTCTGTAAATTGATTTTTACACTTTTCCATGAAGATTCGAAAATTGTAATTGACAGCGTCTCAGAACAGGAGTTTCGGAGTTCGCGACTTTTCCCACACCGCCGACGATATATTACGTTATAAAACTCAAAAGCGTAAAAATTCACGAATTGGCAATAACAATTGCAGCGCGTTTATTTTGCGGAGCTACAAGAACACTTTTGTTCAATGAAAACGAATAGAGTACGTGAAAGAAAACATATCTTCTGTCCGTAAACAATGACTCAAGAGCACTTTAAAGGAAACGTACTGGAGATTTAGTGGGTTGCGATACAACAAATTTAAAACTGCGAAAAAAAATTTAAAAATAGAAAAAAAACAACAATTTGAAATTGCGTAGATTCTTTGCTATTTGTTTTCTCTGCATCAACAGTGCACTCGCAAAGAAACAACTTTTACGAAGTTTATTCTTCAAAAAAAAAAAAAAAATTACGCGTCTGCTGACTATTTATATTATTTATATTGAAACACAGTTCAAAAAGTTTTGTTTCTTACTTGCATTATACCTAAAAATAAATAAGTACCGAAATTAGTCTATTGTATTTTTCCGTCCGTTGTATTGCTTATTTCTTCAGCAATACAATAGCATACAAAAAGGAGATGAAGGACTACTGCTGTGAATTTCAATTAGTTATTTCATAATATAAACTAATTACACGATTTAAAAGTTTCAAAAGTTAACCTACTGTAAAAATTAAAGTCTGTAAATTGATTTTTACACTTTTCCATGAAGATTCGAAAATTGTAATTGACAGCGTCTCAGAACAGGAGTTTCGGAGTTCGCGACTTTTCCCACACCGCCGACGATATATTACGTTATGAAACTCAAAAGCGTAAAAATTCACGAATTGGCAATAACAATTGCAGCGCGTTTATTTTGCGGAGCTACAAGAACACTTTTGTTCAATGAAAACGAATAGAGTACGTGAAAGAAAACATATCTTCTGTCCGTAAACAATGACTCAAGAGCAGTTTAAAGGAAACGTACTGGAGATTTAGTGGGCTGCGATACAACAAATTTAAAACTGCGAAAAAAAATCTAAAAATAGAAAGAAAAAAAAAAAACAATAATTTGAAATTGCGTAGATTCTTTGCTATTTGTTTTCTCTGCATCAACAGTGCACTCGCAGAGAAACAGCTTTTACGAAGTTTATTCTTCAAAAAAAAAAAATTACGCGTCGGCTGACTATTTATATTATTTATATTAAAACACAGTTCAAAAAGTTTTGTTTCTTACTTGCATTATACGTAAAAAGTATACCTAAGTACCGAAATTAGTCTATTGTATTTTTCCGTCCGTTGTATTGCTTATTTCTTCAGCTATACAATAGACGATTTTGATATTCTGTGAAACATCCAAACTTCAAATACCCTCCTAAAAAAACAAGACAAGCAAACATACTATATCTATCAATTGAAAATTTTCGCGTTGTTTAACAAGAAAACAAAGAGATTGTGTTTCTTCATGTGATCGAAATCTGATCGTACGAAACAACGTTTGAAACAAAAGACGCTGTTATTCAAACTGAAAGAATAAATATAAAAGAAAACTATCTCTGCTTTACTGAATGCTAAAAAAAAATTTTTTTTAATCAGAAGTAAATTTAACTGGGCTGCAACGATGATTTATTTTTTTACTCAGAAGAATTAATTGATGAAGGATAGGAAAGCACACGTAATGAAGATTTCATCGTTCCCTTTGGAATAGCTAAATTTAATCGTTTCTCATTTTTAAACCACTATTTTGATTTCTTAATTAATATTTTATTGATTTGTTCATTTTTAAATTGGTAATTGGTTTGTTTTAGCAGTTCCTGGCTGCTCGAGTTTCTACTAAAAGGCACTTTGCCTTCATTGTAGATATTTAAATAACTATATCTTTGAAATTAATAACAATCGTCGTCATAGAATAGAGAAAAGTTTTAGGAATTCCCTCTTAAAAAAAAGCCTAATCAATCTCTTTTCAAGTAAGTTTAACTATCGCACAGCTTCATGGAGCTTCTCTTACTTATTAATATAAAGGGAAAAAGTCTGAAGTTACTGATCATTTGTCTTCGGATCATGTCTGGACTTAATAAATAACTTTTATCTTTCGATGTTCTTTTATTATCACCGGATATCTTTTAATAATTAGACTGAATCACAATAATGATAAAGAAAAGGAATTGAATCATAGCTATTTTTTGCTGAAATTGAATATTCTCAGTCAGAAGAATTTTTTTTAAAAATAAATATTAAAATATAACCTGTTTTTAAAAATTAAGTACAACTTTTTTTAAAAAAGATTCTATTTTATATAATAATTAGCGTAAAAATTCAATTCGATCATCAATCGCATTGGAGGACCATTTTAAACTTCAGAACCCTATTTTACTCTTATAAACAAAAGTTATTCGCCATTTTCGTAATGCTTCGTTAATTAATTATTTTATGAATTGAAATTAACTGCGTAGTAAAAGTGCTCGTACATTGTTTTATGTAATATTATGTATTTCCTTCGTTTAATACAAAAGGAAACTAAAGTTATTGTCTAAGATTTCGACAAAAGCAATTAAAAAGTAAACCACACCATGCAAAAAAAAATCGAAATCCATGTGTGTTGGCTTCTATGTTTAGCATTACTCGCACAACAAAGGTGCTTTCAAATTTCAATCGGTTAATAAAAAACTTATCACTGATGGCTTATGGAATCAAGCAAAGTCGCTGCCTAATAGAATCAACGTATGAATAAAATTAAATAGCATCGCTTAAGATAATTTACTTTGTGGTTAAAAGAATCAAACAAAACAAACATATGTGCTAAATATAATTTATCTGACCGGCTAATAGAATCAATAAAAAAAAGCGCTGCTTAATAGGAAAAACCAATAGCCCCGGTTAACATAATCAATATAGCCGGTTACTATAATGGTGGAGCAAGCATTACCGCTTCAAAAAATGAAAATAGTCCAATAATGGAATGATGTAAACAACCAAAAAAAGGAGCTCCCTAGTAAAATCCAATCATAACTGCTGGTCAAAAATCATAACTGCTTGAGCTGCGGGAAAAACCCGCAGCTCAAAAGAAATTATTGTCAAAGTCATATTTTAATTAATCTATTTTCCTTAGTCCTAATTTTGAAGTTAAAACAAATTGGCCACAAACCTTGCGCAGAAAACATTATGCCAAATTCAGCCAATTTGGCGATATTTAGCGAATTTCCGGCAGAAATCCATATGTTATTACAAGGCTAAACTTGATCGTAACAGTAACAGTTAAACAGTAAACTGGATCAACTTCAGCCTTGGTTATTATAGTTTGGTAAGATTTCCATTAATTGGTCTTAAGAAAGGATTTTTTTTTGCATCTATTTGAAATACTGTGAGGTCTACGTTTTTAACACTAGATTTATCAAGCCGTTTCTATCCATTTCTAAACTTTCAGTCACATTTACTTGTCATACTTACTGTGTATTAGGAAAAGCCAATGCAATTGAGAGTTGCACTATAACTAGTAGCAAATTATGCGAAATGGAAGCTTCGAAACAGTCAAAATGACTGGTCTGGTAAATCTAATATAAAGAGTATTTTTCGTCTCTCTAAAATACGTTTACCTGTGACTTATAACACATAGGTGTAATGTTTACATACTACTAGTGCACAGCTTATAGATAATACGAATCATGGAATCACGTATAAAACTCAAAAGCTTGAAAAATATAATGCGAAATCTCTCCAAAAAAATATCTATCTTAACGAGAGAAAAAATATCGAAATTCAGAATAAATATTTTAAAAAGCTAGCCTTTCAGAATTCTCGGAGCACGAAATAACAATGCCGAACGAAATATATTTGAAAAGGGGAAAATATCTGAATTGAAAAAATGCTTTTTAAAAGAAAGCGCGTTCAACTTCACATTCCAATTTGGTTCTTTTGATAGAAATTGTTTGAAATTTTCATTTGTAAGAGAAGAGGCTCACGGGAAGCGACTTTATTTTCGTCCGTGAAATACAAAACTTTTGTCGAGACGTTGGAATAAAAGGTGTTTTTTCCCCGGGAAAAAGGGAAGTTACGAGGTGGAAATGATTTTTTTTTTAAAGGTACAGTTGAAATGGGCGGCAATGTATATTTCAAAAAATGCAATTAATGTGTTAGTTTTGAAAGAAATATTAGGCTGCTCATGGGGGAACTATAATGCCTTTTTTTTTTTCATTTTCTATAAATAAAAGAAAAAAAATATCAAAGAAATGTTCTCTAAAGAAAGTTCTTTTAAAGTACTAAGAAATGCGAAAGTTTACGAAGTTAAATTACTGTTTTTAAATACAGCGATAAATCAATGTAACCTTTTTTTGTGTGTAAATGAAATTTGGAAATAATAATGTAGAACAAATATGTATGAACAATTTTCGAAAAACATTGAAATTTTCATTCATTTAGTACAGTTTGGATCAAATGAAATAGATTTAACAGTTAAGTCATTAGAAAAAATTACCGAGAATAAAGAATCGTAACCGGTTTCTCGAAAAAAGTTTCAGGGATTTTTTTTTCTTTCTAATTGGACTACCTATGGTCACTATCCTATGCATTCCCCGTAGACCGGCATGCATTCTTTCAAGTAGCCTCACTAACGGCGGATGCTCAGTTTCCCCCTGGATGGTGGCACTTGAGCTCTAAATGATGCGAAACTGCACTGGGAATTCAATTTAGCCGACAGTATCCAAGCCAAACAGATACTCAAGGGATCTTTAACATGTCGCATAATCATACGACATGGGCGCTGACGATTTTCTACATCTTGAAAATCGACACTACCAGGCTTGGTCTTATGAAGTGGGACGTATGAGGCCAGTGCCTTACCAGTACGCTACCCTGTCGCCCCCCCCCCCCTCTTCAGCGAAACTAAATCATCATTTTCATTTTTCTCATAAAACATCGCTAGTAGATAGTGTGAAGAAAAAGCTCCTTTTGAATTCCTCGAACTCTGCTCTATGAAACTAAGTGATTTTCAATCTCTTTCCTCCATGAAAGAACCTGTTTAAAATGTAAAAAAATAATTTCATCCAGAGAACCGCGGTTTATTGTTTGTGCTTTAACATTGCAGGGAACAGCAAAAATGCTGTTGTTACTGTAAAGACGCAGCAACAGTTTGTGGAGATAGCAATATAGCTTCCTTTGTGTCTTGGACAAATCAACATTTTAGATGTAGCACTTATCTTTAAGCTCATAGTCTAAGTGGTCCTATTTTCAGGAAAATAAATAAAGTAATTTACCATATGTTATCATTTTAAACTAAAATGCTCCTTTGCAACTAATATAAAATTACACGCTCAATAGCAAAACTAGAAGGATGTTTTTTTTTCTTTCTTTCTAATGGAGTTGTATATGATCACTAACCTTTGCAGACCTAGTGCAAACAATACCTAGTGCAAACGACAAGACAACAATAACCTGCTGAGCCCAAGACAGTCCAGGATGTGTTTGGGATTGGTTTGCTGTTGTTAAATAACTTTCTTCCCCAAAAGACCAATATTTGTTACCTACTATTGGTTTGTACGCAAAACGGAATAATAAAATCAACTATGTTGGTTTTAATCGTAAAACAATGTAATGGAGAGGACAGGAACGGAATATGTGACCGTCACAGATTACTTTCAATGATTTTCATCTGCGTCTTTCTTTCTTTTGTCTCACTAAAAACTTAATTGTTGTAATCTCACATTTAGCGGCTAGAAAATCACATTTATAGGTTCTAATTTCTGTGAATATTTTTTTTGCCTCACTAACTGTTCACGATATCTAATTAAAGCTATAAGGCAACGGGCAAATAATGCCTTTAAATTTTAGACACAAAAGAGAATGTATCCTTTTTTATTCTAATCCGTTATTAAAAAATTCTCGCGACGATATGCATTTAATTCGGGAAAAAAGCGAGCCATGATCCGTTGCGATAAAAGTTATCTCTTAAAAAACTTTCCCGCATACTACTTAACTTAGTAACATTAAAAAAAAAAAAACATATATATTTCAGAATTTTATTTGAAAATAAAATGGGTACGGGAAAAAGCAGGGAATTTTCATATAATCCTTACAGTACTTTGGATGCAAAAAAAAGGGTAAAAAGCTATCGGTGTTTAACCTAGCGAAGCGAAAAAGTACCTTTTTTTCTTAGATGGAAAAAATTTCACATCGCTAGTGGGAAAATCTCAATAAATAAAAAGAACAGAACTTTAACACTAAGCTAGCAAAAAGATGGTTATTTGGTTACGCGGTTTCTTATAGAATCCTCCCCCCCCCCCCCAAAGATAATCTTCATTTCTTCAATAGCAGAAGATTTCAGAATGGGAAATATTTAGTAATAATTAATCTTTTATTCTTTACTTGATCTTGTTGCACAAAACAAATATATTATTATGGCATAAGTGGTTTAGTTATGATCCCCGTACGGGATAAATATATTTCGTTAAAAAAAATAATTAACAGAAGATTGTTAACAATTTTTTGTTTTGTTTCTTTAAAAAAAAAATCATACATATGTGTGATGTTTCAAACCAAACTTTTTCTTTCCATTACCGTCAAACGGGTGACTATGTGCCACTTTTTGACGTTTTCGTGCCATATTTCCTCTAATTTTTCACCTATCGGGTTGATTAGTTAATGCAACATAATTACACATCTTAGCTTTCAATTCACATATTAAAAATGATTTTAAGATATCATGGAGGGGAGATGTAATTTTTTCTTAGTGGCACTTACTCACACCGCACATGGGGGTGACTAAGTGCCACGCATATTTCCTCCTCTTAAATCTATTAGAAACGATCGCTGGCAACTTCTCACCCTTCAGAACTCATATCCTTGTCATTTTAGTATTATAAGTTAATTTTTTTATGAGTATACCTTCAAATTAAAAAAAAAGCCATACATATGGAAAAATCCTATTTATTAAAAAAACTCTTCAAAATGTTTTTCAAAATAAGTCAATTTATCAAACGAAACACAAACTACAAATTTGAGATAAAAATTCTCTCTTCAGTCAATCCGAATTTAGAGTAACTTGAAATTTGTAGCCATTTGGTAGAGGTTCCGGAGGACAAATCTTCTTCATTATTTGTTTCTTTTTGCACCACAAAACATCAGGGGTGTCGGGCCACTTCCAGAATTGTCCACTTTTCTCCAGGCATTTCACACATGCCTCGTTGCTAGTGTCGAAATCAGCAATCATTTGGCCCGGGTACATTTTTCCTTTATATTTTACTGCAACAAAGTCACCTTGCACAGGGCCAGTGTTTTTAGCGTCATTGACTGACTCTCTGCTTGTCAACGGTTGATCATAGACTGTTGTAGATGGGTGGTCAACATCTAGAACATTAGTGGCACTCTAGAAACTTAAAAATGACCAAAACACTGCAAAACAAGATGGCACCTTGTCACCCCGCACTTCAACGAAAATTGAATTAAGGGTTATAACTGGTAAACAAAAAAATTATTTTGAAACGTCGAAGCATGTAGAACTTCTTTGATGGCATGGTAACAAAAAACTGAACTTTCCTTTTTTCTGGCTGCTTCCGAAATATGATTACCAGATCACACTTCTTTTCCAGATCACAACACCACAAATCCACGCCGACACAAACAATGGTAAATTACAATTTAGGTTATACTTTGATTGGTGTAGTACCCCAGTTAAAATCGCCCTACTATCCCACTACCTAGGGGTAGTTTTTCTTTTTCGATCGGTTTCTTCCTCTGGGGCCACCGGCCGCTTGAGTTCGAAAACCCAGAATGGCACCGAGTCACCCCGTATGGAACTTAGTCACCCCGTTGGACGGTACCTCTTCAGCCTAATTTCTCGCAAACGTAAAAAAAAAATAAAGTGGGAAGAAATATCGTTAAAAATAAAGACAAGTCAAAAATTATTGCAGTAATTAAATAAAGATTGAAAAAGAAAAAAATTGAAAGTGGGGTTTTGAGATGTTGATAATGTGGGTCTGTTGGTCTGTCTGCCCCACCCCCTTATAAATTTTAAGGGAATTGTCCGATTAGAAATTTTTTTTTTTTTGCATTCGAAAAAAAAAAAATAGCTCCTGCGAAGAAATTTCAATACTATGTAAATTCTGATATAGCAGACGGATTTTCTTGGAATAAACTTTATCATAAAGATGTTAGGAAATAGAACATCTAGAGATACGAAGTTCAACCAGAAATAAACGAGCCTATTTCCTATGAAATTTTTTGATGGAGATTTTTAGGGATATTCCTGAATAAATGATAAAATAAATGAGTAAGTGAGTGAACAAAATAAATGAATGAGTGAATAAACGCAAAATAGGTAAATGAGTGTATAATTAAGAATGAATGAATAATTGGATAAATGAATGAGTGAGTGAATGAATGTGTATTAAGGGGAGCCAGCACCCAAAAATGTTGAAAGATACCAAAAAAAAATTTATTGGCTTAAGTAGTAAAATAAAGCTTTAAAAATGTTCAAAGAAATTTTCAGAAAATTCAAGCAATATTTATTGATTTATTATTGATTTTATTATGGTGTGAAGTGCCCCCTTTTCATTCCGAAACAGTAAATGTGCTGAATATAAGATATTTATTTTTTAAAATAAAATAAGCAAGAAGAAGCACTTTCATCGTGACTGTAACTGAAAAAAAAGTTCCTTGCTCGAAATTTTGATAAAGAAAGGATTTACGTTTTTGCAAGCCGAAACATAAAATGCTGTTTTCTCTCACTTTGTATTTTGCGCATTTAATATCAATTAAAATGCAAAGGCTTTTTTAAATTTGGATATATAATGTGGATTTTTTTCTCACGTGTTCCTGAAACTATACATAACAAATTTATGCTTTACTTTTATGATAACTGAAGTACTTTAAAAAAATTCTTTTTGTAGGTTTTTGGAATTTTTCTGCGTTACTTCAGTTTTGTTTTTTTTTTTTTTTTTCAAAAAGTAATTGACCTTTAAAAAGTTCAAAGCATAAAAATTTTGCTTTATGAGTAATGAACCAACAAAAAAAAAAGTTTAGAGACTTTACGCCAATTTTTGAAAATGGAGATGCATTTTTAAAAATTGCTAAATTTCGCTTTAAAAATTAAAATTTTCAAATTATATTTAAGAAATCCCATTTTTTTACTATTAAATTTCTTATGAAGTAATATAACATGACATGAGACAAAAATTGTAAATAAAACCACCATAGAGAATAAAAATGGTCCCATGGTACCCGTTCCTCTTAACCGTTGAAAAGCGTATATTTGAAGTAATTAAGAACTAAAGCTAAGTGAGAAAAAGAGAGAGATAGCTAGATTATAAATTTGAAGTCTGAGTAAACGGGAAATTAGGCTCGTATAGTTCTAGAAGCAAATACTAGTTAATTATCATTTTTTAAGTGGTATATTTCTGGTTCGTGTTGACATGCATTGACAAAGGAGTGTTATTTGCTATGACCAGTACGGAGTGTTTTTTTTTTTTTTTTTTCAATCCTCCTTTAAAAGATCTACATTTATTTCCTAGTCATTTCGTTCACAGGAAAAAATTATTGAAGATGCCCTTGTCTGACAGTTGATTTGACAAAAATCCCAACCCTAGTGGTGTCAAGAGTTTCGTGATTGCTACCTAGCTGATCCATGCGCGCAAAAAACATTTGTGTTTTCTTAGGTCCATGACTTTAAAATGGGTTTAGCGCCATCTCTAGAATATAATTTAGAAAGAAGCAAGCGGGGGAACGCGTTGATGAAACCTCCCAGACAAGTAACTTATTCCAACAATAAACAGACAAAATGTAGTCACAATGATAAAGTCCTACGTTTTTTAATTATTTCAGTGATAGGGAAAAACCTACACTGAAATATTTAGCCCAAGGACCTGCTTAAGCAGTTCCGGGGGTTAGACTTTTAATGAAATAACAGGAGCTTTGTTTTTGTTTTTTTTTTTTTTTGGACTAGTCTTAAAGTGTTTTTTCGGAGAGGGGAGGTAAAGCGGATACCGCTAGTTTAAGTATAATATGCTATTACTCATTAAAGTCCGTTAACTGCTAACTAATGAAAAGGAAATTCAATGAGATGCATAAATTGTATTGTCTCATTTAGGATCACCATTGCCGCAATTAGGAACACCACTTAGATAAATTTGCCTTAATTGAAACAAAAAGCAGTTGAATGCAATTATGACGACGTTTTTAGCCTACTTTCACGTAAAGATTTTTAAAAAGAAGAAAAGAATAAACGATGGCTTAATGTATCGTAAAAATATCGTTAAAAATAAGAAAAAGTCAAAAATAAGTTAAGTAAATAATTACATAAATATAAAATAATAAAAAAATTGAAAATAGAACTTTGAGATAGGGAAAATTTGTGCATGCCGGTCTGTCTGCCCCCCCCCCCCCCCATCCTCCCCGATAACTTTTAGAGGAATTGTCCGGGTTTTTTTTTTTTGCAATCGAAAGATCTTAGCCAGGACATCTCATTTCTATCTTTTAGTTTTTGATTTGAACAGCTTTCCGCTCAATTTTGAACGGTTCAAAAAATCTTCGCATTATCACTTATGGGCAAAAATGAAGCAAGTTATGTAAACTCTGAGCATAAGATCCAAATTTCTTTGAACAAGCTTATTGAAAGACGCACTCAACGTGAAAAAATTTTGATTCGAACAATATATGTTCAATTTTGAACAGTTCAGAAAAAAAAGCATTAACGACTACTGGAAAATCTCAATCCTATCCTAGTCCTAACAGACGGATTTTCTTGCAGTAAACTTTATCGAAAAGATCTTATGACGTAGAACATGTAGAGATACGAAGTTTTTTCAGAAGTGAACGAGCCTATTTTCACACAAAATTTTTTGATCTGGATTTTAGGTATATTTCCGAATGAATGAGTGAGTAAATAATTACTTTATACTTGAAATTGTATTATTATTCGAAAAAACTCAATGGAGGCAATTCATCGCGTCACGTGATAACGGTGATCGCTGATTTGCTTACCTAATTTGTAATCGAGTTCTACGTGGAGTTCACGAAGCAAATAGCTAGCTTAACATTAGACTATTTTCATAGTTTTTTATGATTATAAACCAAGTATTTTATCTTTAATTAATCTTTATAAAAGAAATTTATTAATAGTTACAATAGTCATAGTGTTTTATTTAGTGTTAATTTTATATAACGTAGAACTTTATTTAGTCCTAGTTTTTATTAACGTAGAATTTTATTTAGTCCTAGTTTTTATTAACGTAGAATTTTATTTAGGCCTAGTTTTTAGTTATATTGGTCGAACTTGAAGTAAAGCAATACTACAGCTTCCTTTGTTTACATCGCTTACATAGCTATCACGTGACCTATGATGCTGTATGAATTGCCTCCATTGAGTCTCAGTAGAATAAATACATTTAATCCGCATTTCCTTAAACGCCAAAATGTCTTAAATGTAAAAAAATACTTCCTAAATGGAACACATTTATCGAAAATTGCGTCTAATTTAAAACTTTGAGCCCAGAAAAAAACTATATCAGCTATTTGGAAAAATAATGCAACAGTTCCCACTTATGACATTTCATTTGCTAATTTGAAAAATAGAATCCGAAGCATTTTTCACAGGAATCATACACAATTATTATTTTAGCCACAATATATAATATTTCATCCTGACAAAGACGAAACGCGATAGACGATTTATTTCTTCGAATGCCACTCTTTAGACAAAAAATCAATAGCTGTATTATTAATGAACGTGTACTTGGATAATGTCGTACTTTCTAGGCTTTAGAATAAATTCTTGCACATATTTATCGTTTGGTGGGACATTAAATATAATTTCAAACACAGATAAATAAATTGATGATATGAAGGGAAGGCAGTAGATTTATCTCCATATGTATAAAACAGGACACATTTGTTATGGTTTCGGTTACCGTTAGAAGTAAAAGTCGCAAATGTTTTGATGGGGAAGAAGGGAGCAGGAAATAAATCATTCAGAATCGAGGTTATTCGTTAAATGTTAATTTGCTTTTCTATAAGTGCAATAAATTTCAACATGCGTGTAGTTTAAAAATTAAACATTCAGTGTGCTGTGAATTAAAATATTCTCCAATGAGAAATTTTTAGTAATTTTTTGGAATACTGACTTGGCATATAAATCATATGTGCTAAAAATTTTTAATCAGAATAAAAGTACATCAGTTTTCCTAAATAAGAACTTTTAAAAAATGAATTAGCCCTTATTCTCATAAAGTAGCATATATGGTATTTTATAAGAATAAGGACTAGCAAAACACAATGCAACATACGCGCTGACGTCACTTTTCAAGTAGAAAGTAGGGGAAAACCCCAGGTAACATATATGCTACTTTATGAGAAAAAGGGTTAAAGCTACATTTTTATCAATCTCATACTTTATATAGCCCTTTGTATAGTTTACAACACTTTTATAGTTTATGGTTTACCTCAATATTTCGATTGTAAAATTCTAATCATGTATGTTTTTACTATATTAAAGAAATTCAAGCACTAGAAACACTTATTATACAAAAGTACCCTTTTTACCTCTTAAATACTTTGTAAAAGATTGCCCATAATTTTACATTTGTTTCAATTGCTGAATTTCAAACTTCATTATTAGTGACTATTGCAAACAAAAATTTCACCAGTTTTAGTAATTTAAGGGGTAATCACACTGGTCAAGGAAGATTATATTAAAACACCGAGTATACTTGTTACTTTCTGCTCGCAGTTTAAGGTTTAAATCTATAAACAAGATATGTTCATGATACACGAGAATTCTCGGGCCTTTTAAGTTTAGAAAAACTAAAATTTCGAGTAATCTCTGAATTTAAGTTCACTGTGTCGTATCGAAATATATCCTGTTATGACATGGAATCCGTGCTATAATTTGCAATATTAATGAGGTTTAATTATTCAAAAAGTTAATTTTACATACTTTTAATTTATTGAAAGTAATCAATGTTTATTCTGAAGTTTTTTTGATCGATTTTATTTATTTTCCCAGCACCGTGCTGTTTTCTGACGTACACTTCTACAGTTATGTAAAAAAGACACAAAAGTAATTTACATCAAAATATAATACTTATAGTCCCCCCAAGATATTGGAAATATGATAAATTTAAGTGTTTACAATTACGCCAGAGTACGAAATATATGGGGTAATTGTAAACATCTAACTACACATAAAAAATAACAGGGAAGATTAAATTCATAACTAAATGTTTTTAGCAGCATTCCATATGACAAATAAAAATGGTTGAAACTGCTTACTTCGCTTTTTTAGATGAGCTGGAGAGGAAAATGCAAGATTACTAAATTTTGTTGAACAACTTTTTTCACTGTGCCATTTTCTAACAATAGTGACGCCTCCACAGTTGTTTCGAAACTTACGAAACTGTTTCAATGTCTTCCCTATGCTGCCAGTTTATCACTCACAAGCAATTACGTTTTCAAAACCAAAACAAATGTAGTTATGAAGCTTGTTAACAATTACCCCATGTTTACAATTACCCCAACTGACCCTACTATAGAAGAAAAGTTACAAGCAATTGCTAAAGTTAAAATGATGCAACAAAAGGGAGTATTATTTCATGAATATGGCTCCGCAGTATAGTTTCACTATACCGCGGTTATGCTACAACGCGGGTGCCAAACATGACCCCCGACACCCGCGTTTTAACGGGGTGTTACTGTATATATTAAAAATAAATAAATACATGCGTGAGAGGGTTAAGTGGTTAAACATTTTATGAACAATGGCAATCTTTAAATGACAATTCAAACTTGACTTGGCTAAAACGAAAGTGCCAACGTTTGTATCTACTTTCAATAAGTCAGAATCTGCAGATTATCCCTATACCGCGGTTATGCTACAACGCGGGTGCCAAACATGACCCCCGACACCCGCGTTTTAACGGGGTGTTACTGTATATATTAAAAATAAATAAATACATGCGTGAGAGGGTTAAGTGGTTAAACTTTTATGAACAATGGCAATCTTTAAATGACAATTCAAACTTGACTTGGCTAAAACGAAAGTGCCAACGTTTGTATCTACTTTCAATAAGTCAGAATCTGCAGATTATCCCTATCTTACACAATGGTTTGTCTACCTTCCGATGTAAGGTTTCAATGAAACTAAGAGCAAAAATAAATTATTGCTTCCTGAGTGCTTTCTGCGCCGACTCAATTAGGATTTCGGATCTCCAAACGGATTTAAAAGTATCTTCTCTTGCACTATAACGAGATTAACTCGGATGGGAAGAAACTCGTCGAGTTAAATGCTTGTCAGTTCTTTTTTCGAACATTTTCGTTGCTTCGATTGGGTAACAACTTCCATTTGCGTAAGGAGATTTTGCTTTTTATTTAACGTAGTCAATAAATGTTTTGTACTGATTAGCATTTGGAACAAGTGCCATTGTTAATTGTATCGATTTTGTAAAAATAGGCTTAAATAATAACAATAATGCAGAAACTATTTTGCTGTGACCATCAAAACACTTTCTTCTAAATCTATCACATAAATGATGTTTCTTTTTAAATTATCAAAGAGCGGCACTCCTTTTTAGAGATTAGCACCAACTTAAAATCAGCGTCTGTTCCTGTACACCTGTGAAAGCATTCCGCTTTGCATGAAAACAGTTTTATTTGCGTGGTAGTGTCAGCACTCCACGGAGCACTTCATGCCTAAAATTGAACAGCACCTGTTCCCTCTTATGTATACCTGTTTACCGATTTCTGTTTGAAATAATTGCGTTACTTCTTGAATTATACGCTTAAGGAGAGAAACGTTTTATGTGCCTTCTATATGTGTGCGTCTTCTATATGATTGGTCCATCAATTTGGATGCGAAGTTGCCAACGAATTTATTTTAGGCAACCATTTAAAACTTAGTCGACTAAAACGTTATTTCGATGCAAAAGTGAATACTATATATATGATTGTTTTGAGAGATAATTATAAAAAATCAATTAAAAACATCTTTTTTTACAGAAACCCCCTCTGTTACGGTTAACCCCTTGAAGCACGAGTTGTTTCCAGGAAAACTGGCAAAAAAATATCGAGGTTTTTTTTTTTTTACAGAAAATGAATTTATAGGTATAGTATAAGTTGTTTGTTTGGAAATTTCAGTTGTAGGGGTGACTAGAGAGTGGGGTGTGGGGGAAAAGTAACATAAAAAGTTATACAAACAAAGTGCAGACGGATCTCAGAGGGGCATTAGAAATAAATAAACGCTAGATACAAGATCGCCCGTGTGAGACACGGGCATGTGCAAATTTGCCGGTAACGTTCGCCCGTGTGAGACACGGGCAAATGCGTTAAGTGGTTAAATATCTTTGCACCGCTGATATCGATTATGGCGAAGTTTTAGTCTTTCACAGTAACTTTATACCACAGGGGCTAACTTTGAACCACGTTGTATCTTTTAGTATATTTGACAAAAAAAAAAAAAGACTTGAAGGCCCAGTGCTTCACCCGGGCTAAATAGGTTATCAACTCTTGTTGGTTTTCAACTCTTAATTTTTAACACGTTCACGTCGGTGTGACCCACCGGTGGGTCACACTTGACTGTTCCGTGGGGCGGCGTGACCCACAAGTGGGTCACTATTAACTATCCTGTGGGGCGGCGTGCATCACAGGTGAGTTACTTGTTTTCAGAAAAGAAGTCGTTAAAGAATAAGTTTATTTTATTTTTTCTCAACATCTATCTATATATATATATATATATAAAGTGAATGTATGTGTGTTTGTCCTTTATGCATTACTACACCATTCATCCGATCGCCATGAAACTTTGGGAAGTAGTTGAGTACACTCCTGCGAAGGTTTCTAGACCCGTTAGAAAAAAATCCGACAGGTAGTTCCTTTTTTATTCCAAATTTACTCAAACTTCTACATAAATTCTCCAATATGGGGGTGGTAAAAACTTTGCACATATCAATATAATATATCAATCGAAAGCGCTGATTTTTATGCGCAAGATGAAATTTGTTCCAAGTTTCCAAGTCAATAAGAACGCCAGTTATCAGCTTTTTAGTTCGATTTCTTAGGGCTTACCTGGATCCAAAAATAATAATTAGCAGTTTTCTCAACTCTGAAATCCATTTTTATATTGAAATTAGTGTTTGCTTAATGAAGGCAATTCATCGCGTCACGTGTTAACGCGGATCGCCGATTTGTTTACCAAATTTTTAATTGAGTTCTACGTAGAGTTCACGAAGCAAAATTAGTTATCTTAAAATTAGACTAGTTTCATAGCTTTTTCTGATTATAAACCAAGTAATTTACCTTTAATTTTATCATTATAAAAGAAAGTTATTAAGTATTACAATAGTTATAGTGTTTTATTTAGTGTTAATTTTATATAGTAGAATTTTATTTAGTCCTAGTTTTTAATAACGTAGAACTTTATTTAGTCCTAGTTTTTAATTAGATTAGTTTAATTTCATAAAAGAAGTTTTAATTAGTAATAATCTATGCTTTATAGCTTCCACGGCTAATTCTATTGTTGATAAGCCGTTGTATTTAACGGATTTTACCAATTTTTTCATAATGGAATATGCCGAGCAGTTTCCGGCACTAACTGGAAACAATAGCGTGATTAGTAAAGTAAAGAAGGGATCATTATTGTTTAATGAAAAATTCGTTTCTAAAAGCTGTTTCCACGAACCGTCAGAAAACAATGCATTTTTTTGACATATCGGCTACTGTCAATGCTGAAATGAAAAAGAAAGAAGCTTACACAGCAAAAGTTAGGATTTCACCCGAATGCAAGTTAAGTTTTTGTTATTGTTTATTTATCGTAATTTATTTCGACATTTTTTTGCTTCATAGATTTCAATGCTTATGAAGCTCAAATTCCTAACATTCGTAACATTCATTTGAAGTAGATGGCCCATATGCAACGCAGTATGACATCCTTTAAAACTAGATAAAATATTCAAACCAAAACATAATGTTAAACCAGCGAACTCGAAGTAAAACGATAATGCAGCTTCCTTTGTTTACATCGCTTATACGCTTTGACACGTAACCTATGACGCTGTATGAATTGCCTCCATTTCAATATAAAACTTATTTTTCAAAATAGAGGCATGAGTTTAGTTTTCAACGGAAAAACAATAATAAAGCATACCTTCGATTGAACGTTTTTCTCAAATTAGCAATAGGTTTTAAATTAGAGATTGAACTTGATAAATGTATTGCTTCCCCGATTTAACGATTTACTTTACTTAGCAACATCATTTAAATAAATATCGCCAGAATAGGAATACGTTTGGTTTATACTAGATTTCAAATAACATGGCGAATATTGACTTTTTAATGAGTTATTGGCGATAAATCTATACACACTAACGAAATTGCGCATACATTTTTTAGGTACGGTTAAAATTCAGCACGAGCAGCCCCCTGCGGGTACCCCTAGGTTTCAATATGAAACTTATTTTTCAAAATAGTTCAGTTTAATAAAGACAAAGCAATAATAAAGCATATTTTCGATTTAAAGTTTTTCTCAAATTAGCAATAATTTTTAAATTCGAGATTGAACTTGATAAATATTCCGTCTCCCCGATTTTACGATTTCCTTGATTTAGCAATAACATTTAAATAAATATCGCCTCGAAAATTTTACGGACGTATAGTTTATTCTTGACTTCAAATAACGCGGAGAGTGACGACACGCTTTAATTTGACTTTTTAAATTAGGCGTTGGTGATAAACCGGCGATAAAGAATACTAACAAAATTGTGCATGCGTTTTTTAGGTATGGTGTACAGTACCATTTAACTATATAAATATTATCACCTACTATTTCATCTCTATGGTACCGCTAGCGAAGCTTCATTTCATCATAAAACTTATCTTTCGGTTAGCGAGACAACAGTTCACCAAGGCTGGGAAATAAAATAAATATGATACTGCAATTTCATTCTTGCAATCAATCTAAGATCATCGCCAAGACTAAGACTCATTCCAGATGAAAAGTAACGCAACAAATGACGCCGTGCTGCAATTTGGCAGTTTTAATTACCCTCTGGTGACAAATCCGACCCTACTGATGGAATTGTTCCCAAGTTTTCTTAATTTATCCTTCTACATGTTATATTACTTTTTCAAGCATTGCATTGACAATGTCTAATGTTTTTTTTTTTTTTTTTTTTGACAAATAGACACACGATGTTTTTCAAACAATGCAGGCTTCATACCGCAGGAGATATTTTTTTTCTACTCTTAGCAAGAACAGCGCCGTAGGCGACGTTCTTAAAATTCAGCCCGGGCAACACCGTGCGGGCACCGCTAGATATACATCAAAATTCGAAGGCCTTCGCGAAGCGTTAGGATACAAGACAGTCCCGCCTCACGCGGAAAAACGTAGATATTGCCCCGGCGTGAACGTGTTAAAAAATTAAGTCAAGTATACTAAAAAAAGTGACGTGGTCCAAAGTTAACCCTCATGGTTCAAAGTTACTCTGAAGGACTGTGGGGTATTTTTTACTGTTCACATAATGCATAAATACACAAAAATATATAATACAAGTAGCAATTTAAATCATTAAAGCGACTACTTACCCATTCATGGTTTTGTCAGTCGGAATTCGCAGAAATTACTTCTTTTAAACCATTGAAAAGACTAGTAGAGACTGTGCGGTATTTTTTACTGTTCACATAATGCATAAATACACAACAATATATAATACAAGTAGCAATTTAAATCATTAAAGCGACTACTTACCCATTCATGGTTTTGTCAGTCGGAATTCGCAGAAATTACTTCTTTTAAACCATTGAAAAGACTAGTAGAGACTGTGCGGTATTTTTTACTGTTCACATAATGCATAAATACACAACAATATATAATACAAGTAGCAATTTAAATCATTAAAGCGACTACTTACCCATTCATGGTTTTGTCAGTCGGAATTCGCAGAAATTACTTCTTTTAAACCATTGAAAAGACTAGTAGAGACTGTGCGGTATTATTTACTGTTCACATAATGCATAAATACACAACAATATATAATACAAGTAGCAATTTAAATCATTAAAGCGACTACTTACCCATTCATGGTTTTGTCAGTCGGAATTAGCAGAAATTACTTCTTTTAAACCATTGAAAAGACTAGTAGAGATCATTTATGTTTTCGTAGTTTAAAGCATAATTAAATTCATACTTATATTTATACGCAGTACTAGATAAACAAAGCAAAGTATTCCCTTGAATTTTAACATAAATGCCTCATTTCACAAATTTGTAAGAGTTAAGGTTTCCCAAGATTGCTTGTAATCTTCGCAGCACTGTATAAGTTGTAATCTTCGCAGCACTGTATAAGTAACTTTCGGGTCGGCAAATCTTAGTGTTTACCCACCAATTTAAAGTAAGTGTCTTCAGGGAAATCTCAACTTATCCACTGGCTCAAACTTTTGGCCATAGGAGAAATAATTCATTGTTGTTGCAAGCTTTCGAAATGGAACTTTGCTCAGATTTTGCTCCCTCTAGAGTAAAAGTTGCTCATTTGCCTAAGTAGGCGGCATTTGTTTTTTAACTTTTAGTGATGCCACGAAAGAATTTAAACCACGGACTTAAGAGTTTTGCACCTCGCAATCATTGCCTTTAACTGCTTTCCTTTACAGTAGAATTTAGAGGTTTATAAAGAAACAGAGCTTTCAAAAATATTGTTTCTACTACTCCCTATTTTTTCATTTTATATGAATGAAACCTGTCATTAATGTTAATGAAAAAGAAATTTTTACGAAATATCACAATTACGCATGTTGGGAAATGATTTTCTGCAGCAACAACGGACGAGAGATAACATCATAAACACACAAAGATACCATATTTATGGTATCTTTTTTGCATAAAAAAGTATTTTGTTTTTTAGCATAAAAAACAAATAACTCTTTCAAACCTTTTAAAATTCAGTTTCGATTTTAAAACACAAAAACGAAAGTGATCTACAGACAATTGTAGGCACTTCATATACGTTCCCTTAAAACCCCTTTTTCTAGAGGGGGGGAAAGAAATTACGTAACTTCAACGCCGGATGGTTTTTTCAGAATCGGCGAATAAAAAAAGGCTTGCTTCATCACGTGACATATAGCTGGAAAGATTATTTAAAACGACTTCAATTTCGAGGGGACTCATAAGCTGTACATCTATACTAATATTATAAAGTTGAAGAGTTTGTTTGCTTGAGCAGGCTAATCTCAGGAACTACTCGTCCGATTTGAAAAATTCTTTCAGTGTTAGATAGCCCATTTATCGAGGAAGGCTATAGGTTATATATCATCACGCTAAGACCAACTGGAGCGGAGTTCCGAAAATTGCATAAAATAGTCCTTTTCTATTGGAAGAAAGTATCGCATCCTTTCGAGCTTGATACCATTGAAAAGCCCGTAAAAAACTATCTAAGAAGGAGTTTTGCCCATCTTGCTAAAATTGGAATCCTCTAAATTAACTAGAAAAGAAGTTGTAAGCGTTTTTCTCTGTAGTTTGAAATTATTTTTTCACGGTAATTGACTTTAATTTTATTCGACCCAGATGATGACCGTTTTATTTCATTTGCATTCTTGCATCGTTTCAGCAATTGCTACAGTTGCCGTGTGAATAGACAAATCAATGCAGTTGCCATTGTTAAACAAATCAAATATAATAATAATCAACGTTTCTAGCATTTTGATGAGGCATCGCTGTATTTTCAAAATATAATTTAAGATAGACCGTGCAACGCCGGGCGTCGCAGCTAGTATTTTATATAATATTTGCGTATTCTTTGATGTTTTGTGTTCCGTCTTCGTATTACTTTAAAGGATTGTATTTCACATGTTGAAGCTGCAAATAAATGAATGATTCCTTGAATTGCGGCCACGATTGATTTACAAACAGACATTCTGCTGAAATTAGATGCTGATGTAACCTTTTTATTACATATATCACTTTCTTAGTTTTGACTTTGACTAATCCAAATCATATTTATTTGTCTAAAAAGAGTAAGTACTGTAAACTATTAATAAATGACAAAGAAAACAAATGTGAAAAAAGGGTTAAGTTCGATAGAACAAACGACCTGTGGAGTATGCAGTGCCACCGATAAAAGAATTGATATCTAACGGGTACCGAGTTTCCTATCAAATTCTTTAATCATAGTTGTAAGAGTGCACAATGTTCTCTAACTCATTTAAAAACATTTTTTTAATTTCTTTGATATCGGATATCTAACTTGGCAAGTTTTAAATAAGGTAAATTCGTTTCAAAAATTTAACTCCTCCGATTAGAAATTTCTAACAGGTAGTAAAGCCATGTGGCTGGCTATAACATCTAATTTCTAATTCTCTTCTTATTTGCAGTCTCTGTCAAAAAGTAATAACATATTCAGGCATTTCCAAAATATTCGGTTCAAAAGAAGCTCGTGCGTTTGATATTTCCCTCTTTAAACTTTAGAGTTTTTGTCTATATAATTTCCGTTTGCTGAAGAAAGTTAGCACAGTCATTATACGCATATTAACAGAGAAATCACTATTTAATCCTTTAATTCTCCGCCTCAAGGCGGCCGAAAATTAAAAAAATATATCTATAAAAAATATAAATAAAGCAATAAAAAAAGAACTTGGGCATATATCGCTGGGGGTTAAGAGCACATATCGCTGGTTCAAAATTAAATCGACACGTCTGCAAATCACACTACTTTTCGGGAGAGCCTTTTTAAAGTTTTTTTAGCAAAAAAAAAATGTTATCTCAATGGAATCAAAGCCCATTTAGTTTTTGTTTGCGTTAAATATTTTGTTATAATTTTTACCAGATATCAACTTCGTTTTATTTAATCGAAAAAAAAAAAAAAAAACAATTTTTGCAGAAGTGTCGTTTTAATTTTGAACCTCTCACTAAATATTTTAAAATTTGAGATTTAGTTGCTTTTAGCAATCAGTTTCATTTGTAGTTTACTCTCTTCTTACATTAAAATAAAACCACCTAAACTACCAGAACATATTTATAATATAGTTTATCGCTTGGAAAACAGCACTAAACTAACCGTTCAAGAAACTGAAAAAAAAAAAATGCAATGGCAACAACCCAAGTAGAAGTATTTCATCAAGCCTCCTTATTTCCAACAATCCAAGTTTCGCCCACGCTTAAAATTTAGGGCAATTTTGCACCAGTTGGCCCCAGGCTGGATTGTTGATTGAGTGGGGAAATTACGGAGTGCAGTTGAAAATGCTTGCCAAGCTCAATTGACGGTCCCGAAAGAGCTCCTGTTATTGTACTTCGGCAAACAAAACAAGATTATCCTTGACTGTAACAAGCCTTCGGAAATTTTCTTTTCAGCATTCGATTTCGAGACGCTAACAAGGATTTTATTTGCTAAAAGCTACCTAATATTGGTAATCCATGAAGCGTAATAGCTTTTATACAGTTAAAAATAAATCTCTTCTATTAAGGGATGTTACTAGAATAAAATTTAGTAAAAGTAGTGTAAAATTTAGTGAGTAGTTAAAGCATTTTTTTTAAATCCTCTTTCACTCAACAACTCGAATTTATTTATTTTCCAGTTTGAGATAACTGAAAAAGAAATAAAATGAACGTATTTCATAATTTTAATTTTTATTTATTTATTTAGTTGCCTATTTATTTTATTTTTATTATTGTTTTTATTCATCTATCATTCATAATATGATTCTTTTCGGTTTTTTTTTTTTTTTTGGATTCAAGACAAAAAAAAAAAAAAAAACGATACAATGTCGTTGTAGGTTAATGCTCTTGTTTTTATAAAACCAGGAATAATAATTGATTTTTTTTTTCATTTTAAGTAATAATAAGAAAGTAAATGTACTTCAACTCATGTTGTATGTGATGGTATGTGTATGTAATGGAATAGTCTTGAGCAAAGGAGAGTTAGAGGGTACATGATTCAGTTGTTTAAATTCATTAAAATGGGAAATGTTGATGGACTACAGCTATGTGCTGAAAGTAGAACCAGAGGTCATTGTTTTAAGTTTTTCCAATCTCAGGCTAATCTTGAAATTAGGAAAAATTACTACTTCAATAGGGTTATAGGCATTGGAATAGTTTACCAGAAGCGACTGTTAATTGCAGCGGAGTAAAAACGTTTAAGAAAGCTCTTTATGTTCATTGGGAACTGCTAAATTGACAAGGACCAGCCTAGCTGGGGCCTGAGCCTGTTGCTGGTCGTCACTTTTGTATTTGTATTTGTGTATTTGTATTTGTATCGTTTGGATCTTACAAGATGAGGAATAACTGTGGGAGCAATGATTTGTTTCTGGGAGTTCAGTGAAAGCGGGAAGTATTCTTGACTTAAATAATACTAGTAAGCCCGGCGGTCATGCGAAATGACTGCTATTCTAGATATTATAAATATACAATTCTCCCAGTAAATCTGAAATGCACATCAAATCAAAGAGATATTTATCAGGTAGAACAGTAAAGTTTAATGAATAAATAATAAACATATAATCATTTCAGAAAAAAATATTCTGACCGAAAAAAACATCTAAGTTATAATAATCTGTAATAAAAAAAATTATTTACTATATAATCAAATTGTTTGTGAAAAATATTTATTTATATCCAACATAATCATCGTCAAAACAATAATTTTAACGAAACAGGAAAAAAGAGCACAGCCACTTTAATATATATAAAAAGCGCAGACGATAAATAAATTAAAACAAAGAAAGAAAGATTAAATTAAATTCGCTTTACATTAATATTTAACGCAAATCTAGCGATGCCTCACTCAAAATGTTAGAGACATGTTTTGATTATCAGTCGTTTTCATTAAAGAAACAATTGTGTAGTATTAATCTCTCGCTTTATTGACAGGATTTAAATACCATTAGCTCTCTCGAATTTAATCTAGTGGTAGAAAGTTGGAGTGCAGTTCTACACATTTCATTTGCGGTATGGACTCTCGAAGTTTTCTGGGGTTAAATGAGACGATTCAAAATAAATAATTAAATAAATTTAAATAACATAAAAGGTTCAAGTTCTGCTGTGCTACTTTGTAAATTAACACCGGGGGGAGTTAGGGATCACTTTTTGCATTAAAAAAAGAGGATTAAAACTGCAGTGCGAAGAATAATCAAAAACAACAATCAAATTAGTTATTACTTCGACTACGGAGTTTTGACCCTTGGACGCTTCTACGCATGGCAGAACAGGGCACGTCCACTCACGTTTTAGGGACGTTCGCTTTCAGGTGCGTTTATTATTATTCGAACCAGAATATTTGCAGTTCTGTTTGTTGACAGCAATGAATTTATAAACTGGCATTAAGTCGGAAGAAATCAAGTATGCTAAACGCACTAAAATGAGAACAGAAATTGCACATTTTGTATACCAGCAGTTCTTCCATTGAACATGAATAGATCCTTGGAACTCTACCAGTCAAAGCTCTTTTTTTTGGTTCAACTGTGCACTGTTAGAAATTTCATCAAGAAATTACGGTTAAATGACCGGCAGCAGTCTGTCCATCTAATCCACCGTTAAATTTACGGTTTGGAACATTTTTCTATGTTTACGGGACCTAACCATTTCCAATTAACTTCGTTTTACGGTTTTATAACCATTTAAAAATGGTTTCAAAACAAAATTTTCACCGTTTTTGAACATTTCGAGGTGTAGAATCTTCGAGGCGTAGAGACCGAAAACGAAGCTTGCAGGGCTCGAACCCCGTAGCGTGGTGTACAAGTCTTGCTCTCTATCCACGCGAAAACCGTCATCACGTAAAGCGGACGCTTATTTATCAATAAATCTTCTTTTCCAACAGGCAAACAGCCTTAAAATTGAGATTTCAGTTTCTGATTGGATCTAAATTTATTTTTGGTCTAAATTTACTGCATATTGACGAAAATCATTTTATTTGCTGCAAAAATTAAAATACAAACAAGCTTCAAACAAGCTTCAGCAGCTCAAATGATGGGTTCGCTCATACGCAAACAGATTGAGAATCCGATGTCTCCAATTTTTGATTTACGTGCGTATGCGTTTCTATTTAGTATCCACTGCTTAAGCCACTTTTTTTTCTTCTTATTTTCTGTACGCATGCAGATTTTAACTGATAAATCCGTATTCCTATTTTAAAACAACGTACGGCCGGTAAGGTTTCGCAACCAAGATGGACGCTCGATTCTTATTGAGCGCTTGAAAATGACGTTTCGTTAAACGTTCTTTAGGATAAACAGAGAATAAACGATTTTTTTCGCAATCAGCGGCTTGAGTACCATCTTTTTAATGGTTATTCAACTGTTGCAATTAAATATGGTAAAATAACAATCAAATAAGTGGTTATTTTACTATTTTCTTACGGAAATTTTTAACAGTGTATTTGTATAATAATTATCATCTCTGCTCCATTATCGTTTTTGCACTTAACATGCCTCCAAGTTTTACTAAGTATATCCCATTTTCATATTGCATATGTAAATTTAATATACAATGAATTGCATATTTTCGATTGTTCAATCCTTTAAACCAAGAATATTTTAAGGTTTCTAATTGAATGTTAGCAATAACAGAAACATTTGATGGCGAACTCTTAACTTACTCATTTCTGCAGTCCTAAAATAAATACATAAGTCAAGGGAAAGTTTAATTCACGGTAACTGTGGAAATCTTTAATAAATGTACAGTATTAGTTACCTTTATTTTAAAGAATTAACTTATATCAATTTTTAAAAGACAGTAACACACAACTCCAATAAGATGAATCAGCAAATATTTACTGAGTTTCAATAATTAAGAGTGAAGTGGTGGTAAAAAAATTTAATTTATAATACTAATAATAGTCCAAATAAAATTTTTTTGTCAACAATTAAAGAATCCAATAGAAAAACAAAGCGCGTCAATATTGTACTTCTGAAAATTTGTATCCTACCGAGTTTAATTGTATAGTTGATGTTACGGACAGCAGTAATAATGTACAGCAAGAACTATTGATATACTTTAAAGGAAACGTTAACCTTTGTCTCACAAAGTGAAAATTTTAAAACAACGTAAAACTAGGTAGAAATTTTGCAAACACGTGCTTCGGGTTACAAGGAAACCTTTTTTTTATAGTAAAAGAATGAGCTTCAAGGTGGTAAACATCCAATTGAAGCCAAATGAAGATCGATGTTTCAGTTGGATATTTTTTAACCAGAAGCTAATGCTTTTGCATTCAAATAGGGGTTTCTTATAACCTCGAAACACGCCCCTGCAATTTTTCACCGAATGTGTGCCTAATTTTACGTTGTTTTTTTATATTTTTATACTTTAAAGCTTTCTTTTTTGTCAACAGTTAAAGGAACTTAATTGGCAACTTTTCAGTCCAATTCATAAAGTTGCAAATTTGTTCTGGCCGGGTTTAATTAAAAGTACTGTGTGATCAGCGTTATGAAATATTTTTACAATGGTTCATGTTAGTCATTAATAATTTAAGGTTAATTGTAGTGTGTGATCAGCGTCACGAAAATGTATAATATTTCTTGCTGGTCATTGATAATTTAAAGTTAATCGTACTGTGTGATCAGCGTTATGAAATTTTTTTTAATGTTTCATGCTGGTCATTGATAATTTAGAGTACATTATATTCTATTACAATTAACAATTTTCAAAACTCTTGATTATTGTCATCATAGCTTGTTCTTCCTCAATTTTAACATTAACACAAAGAGTTCCTATTAAAGCAATTAATTTAATAATGTTTTGTGCCAATTTAATAATATTTCATGCTACTCATTCATAAGTATTATTTCCTACTACTATAAAAACTTTCAAGACACTTTATCATTGTTTTTCAAAGCTTGTTGTTCTTAAGAGAAACACAAAACAGTTTCTATTGAAATATTTCATGCTGCTCATTCATGAGTTAAAGTATTATTTTCTACTACTGTAAAATCTTTCAATACACTTTATTGTCCTTCAAAGCTTGTTGTTTTTAACACAAACACAAAAGAGTTCCTATCAGAACAAATAAAGAAACTCCAGTAAAAAAAAATAAAAGCACGCTGTAAAAACATCTCTCTTTCAATCACTTTTGCACTCTCATCGATACTACGATAAACAATTTCGACAAAACGCCAAATTCAAGATCTTCCGACGCTCTCAAACATCTTTTACGTCTCCCTTGTGCCGTCGAAGTGAAGACGGAGTGAAGGATTTCTGGAGTAAACTCTCGAGATTAGTTTCAAAGCACATTCGGAGACTCAATTTGGAGTTTGGCTCCCGAGGGAGTCCCTGTGCTATCTGTTCCTCCAAACAGAGCCGGATTAGATCGGGACGGGAAAGAAGCTCTGCACAGTTTTTTAAACGCTTCCTATTCGTTAGATAGTCCCGTTTGCTTAAGTAGATTTGTCTCCGCTGGGGGATGGTGTTGCAACGAAAGAAAGCGCAACAAAGCACATCAATTGAGCTTTAATTTTCTCTCCTGTTTCAAGGTTTAAAGAAAAAAGATAAGTTAAATCGATCTTCGATAGTTTTAACATACGTAATGTAAGTTAAAGTAATATAACGTTCAAAAATTATGTTCGTGACTTTATGTTCGTTCCTATCATTCGTTAGATGGATATAAGCTCCCGTTTGCTTAAGTAGATTTGTCTCCGCTGGGGGATGGAGTTGCAACGAAAGAAAGCGCAACAAAGCACATCAATTGGGCTTTAATTTTCTCTCCTGTTTAAAGGTTTAAAGAAGAAAGATAAGTTAAATCGATCTCTGATAAGTTTAATATACGTAATGGAAGTTAAAGTAATATAACGTTCAAATATTATGTTCGTGTCGTGACTATATGTTCGCTCATATCATTCGTTAGATGGATATAAGCACCCATTTGCTTAAGTAGATTTGTCTCCGCTGGGGGATGGTATTGCAATGGAAGAAAGCGTAACAAAGCACATCAATTGGGCTTTAACTTTCTCTCCTGTTTCAAGGTTTAAAGAAGAAAGATAAGTTAAATCTATCTCTGATAGTTTTAACATACGTAATGGAAGTTTAAGTAATATAACGTTCACAGTCGACGAGATGTTATAGCAATATATTAACGGAAAATGAAGTTTTAATTAATTATTATTATTACTAGCGAACATGACCGACTATCCCGAACATTGTATCATTCCCTGGCAGAGAAAAGAAATCAAGTCATGTAGCACATGTCCAACATTCTGCCATAAATAAGTGATAAAAAATTTAGTTAAAAATCCCAGTAGAAAATCGTCAACAGTTAAAAACTGCATAAGAACAGTAAAACTTCTAAAAATCATAATTATATATTCTTATTAGACAAAACCCATTAGTCTATAGGCAACATTAGTAAATTTTGTCGACAGTTCATCTAGAAAGCACCCATTAGAAGGAGCACAGTTAGTAAAAAATGCTCTTAGAACATGGTTAGCAGTATTTGCAAATCTCCATTAAGAATATGAACAATATTTCCTATAACTTCAAATAAAATGGTGCTTGAATCAGAAAAAAATATATTAAGTGAACAAAACAAAGAAAAAACAGAAGAAGAAATGAAAGCACAATTTAGAAAGATAAATATATATATACATTTAAGTTTATGTTAAGCCCTTAGCCAGTACTGACATATAAATTATAGTTTGAAGGAAAAAAGGTAATTAAATAGAGTCCAAATGCCACCGTTTAGGAGTAAAAAACGTGTATAAAGTAAAACTTTTAACAACGCAAAAGTTACCAAAATAGGCATTTTTTCAGTTTAAAAAAAAAGGACTCAAAATACATGAATTTCCTCCATTTAACTGTAAAATGCAACCAAACTGGGATATACGTCAAACACGCTGTATAGCGCAGCGCAAATGCACTATGATCCAACAATGTAAATCAGGAATTGTATTTAATCAGAACCATTTTATTAATAAGGATGTTTGACTCAGTTTCAAAAAGTTACCATACGTAAAAAACAGTAACCAACACCGAAAAAAAAAAAGTTATGACCTCTTGACTTTATAAGTTTTAGGTTAGCAGAAATTTTGCTTGGCGACAAAATGTCTCTTTATTTTGGTGAAAGTACCTTTAATTGAGCAAATAAATTAAGAGGTAAACCTTGTTTTAAAATTAGAAAACTACTTAAAACGTACATTACGAGTGTTCTATTTGTTCGCTTTAACACACTTAAACGGAATTGCCATTTAGTAACCATCTTGAATTGCCATCCTCAGAATTCCCAACCTCTTGAATTGCCATTTAGCAGCCATTTAATTGCCATCATGCAGTTTTGGAATCAAGAACAGGCTTATGGCACATCCGTGAAAAAGGGGTTAGTAAATGTTCGATGCACATTCTCTGTTGCTCTAGTTTATTTGGCAAGGCCAGGTGGATTCGTATGCCTTAAAAGCCAGTCGTTTGCAGTGCATGGACCCATCTAAGAATGGTATGACGACCAATGCGGAACTTTTGCCTGAACAGAAGTTAGGTGTATTTTGTAAAGTAGTTATCACAGAATCACTGTTTTTTTCGTACGTGTCATAAGAAAATAATCGGTGTTCTCAAATCCACAACAACGCCATTATGGGTATTAAATGGTAACTGAACGTGAGTTAAATGCCACCTCCCCCCCCCCCTACCTCCTCTACAAACCGAGTACAATACGTTCCAAAAGCGTGGACTTCCCGTGACTCATCCTATACGTCGCAGTTCTAAAAACATCGGAAAGTTTTTCAAACAAAAAACTATCTCCATGATATCACAGAGTTAACAATAAGTTGTATTCCAGGAGATTAGGTTTTACATTAACTTTGGACAAAACTTCAGGTGAATGATATTTTACTGCATCTTGTTACACTAAGTTTCTAGCAAATATGATGCGATACTGCTCAATTGGTAAAATTGTTGCCAATTCTGTTACAAAAGAGTTATAATTTTCATCAAAGGACGATTTAGAAATCGTATATTATGTTTAAAGCACTATGTTTCCTTGCAGTGCAAAAATTCTCCATTATGCAGCATAATATCCATTTTAGCAAAGTTTAGCGAATATACAACACAATACATATTAGCTAAATTTGGGGAACTAATCAGATACTAAACATACTCTAAGCTATGCTAAAAAAATAGTTGCAAGTTATACTTTGAAATACTGGCATATTTTCTTAAAAATTACTGTGTTTTCAGAGAACACATAGCTTGTGCAATTTCCATACCAACCAATAAACACTTCAGACAGCCATGCCCTTAGTATATGTAAAATCTCTTTTAGCTTTAAAATGAATATCCTTATGAGTCATCAACAAAATGTTTAAATTATGGAAAGCAAGAATCATTTTTTAAAACTTATAATGCTTTGTTTTCATGACAACGTTTTACAATAAAACACTGATACAGAATTTCACAAACAACTCCCCAATAATTTCATTTCAGTAAACAAAATTGAATTTTAATGCACAAAATCTAATTTATTCAAACGCGCTTAAAATGAAACCTAGTCAAATATTCAATTTAAATTGAATGTCAAGGAAAAAAAGTGAGTGAATTCTTTGAAAGATGGGCGCTGGAGAAAGACGGGCAAAAAAAGTAAATGGAAAAGCAATTTGAAGAAATTCTTTACGGAGAAGAATACATTTGCAGGTCTGAATTTAGCGTTAACCAATTTTATTTACGACAAAGTCAAGCTTCTGAACGCGTGAAATTTGGACTTATTTTTTGCTCAGCCTCTTCCCGGGGTAGAATGGGAGGATTTAAGGTCTGTGTGCTCGAGATTAGTTGCAAAGTGCCTGCCTCTCCTCAATTTGGGGTTCGCGTCCCCAGAGGGCATGGCAGTTCTGCACTCCTGTAAATTGTGCGGGATTTGGTTTTTATGTAAAAAAAGGAGATGCGTGTTTGTTGTTGCCATCGGAAAGTATTGAATTTTGGCTGAAAATCTTTACTTTTTCGTATCAGTATGCAATGGGAAAAACATTCTGAATGCATTGCAAATTTTGATTAAATTCGCGTCATTTTTATCAATTAATAAAACTAAATCATTTTGTAGGAAATTACTTACGTTGTTTTTAAAACTACTAGTAAAATAGGTTATTCTACCATTCAATAACATAATTGTTGTTGTTCGGACGTAGCAGTTCTGCTTGAAGATAAATATGACATTGCAAGTATAATTGTTTTTCCGTTATTTTTTGTTAAATAGCAACTGCTATTCTATTATTTACTGATCTGTAGCATAATTATTATTATTCGAACAAAGTTCTGTCTGAAGATACATATAATGACATTCTAAGTAGAATTATTGTTTTTCTTTTACTTCTTTTTCGCTTGCATTCGCTCTTCTATTATTTATCGTTTTCTTGCATAATTATCGTTACTTCTCATATTTTTACGTTTCTTTTAAATTGTGCGATATTTGTTTTGTAAGAAAAATAGACACCTATTCATTTGGAAATATTAAAATTTATGGTAATCTATTTAACTTAACGATCATTCTATGTTAAAATGATCATTCTAAACTTAACGTAATGATCATTCATTAGCACATTTAGTATATTTTTAACTTAATGCGTCAAGTGTAAAATATTCTAATATTCTAAATGTGTCGGTAATTTTAAGTGAAAAAATAGTTAGATTTGTTAAAGTCCTAATTGCGTTCATAATTATGCAATTATATTGATTTTTGTAGCAAGTATAGTTACTCCAATTCTTAATTTGGATTTTTATGAATTCTATTGAAATTTTTGAATTTGAAACCCGACCTTAAATTCAAAACTGACTTTGATCTTCGCAGCTTACTAACTTCAAATGATATTCATTTACGTTGATTTTGCTAAGAGTACCACAGTTTTTTTTTTTTTCTGAAAAGAATACTTCTGTTCTATCACACGAAAAATAAATAACTGAATTTTAGAAAAAAATTATTTGATTTTCTATTACTTTTCAGTCTTTCTACAAGTTAAAGGCGGATTATTTTAAAGACATTTCCCACAATAACCCGCAAGCAACACCAGGCTACGACCTAATGAACCAGCATGTATTTTTCTTGAGATATACATTACAGTAAAAGCTCCTTATTCGCGCTTCCTTCATTCGCGGTTTCACTATTCGCGGATTAAAAAAATGCGACCCAATTCCTATATTCGCGGCTAAAAATTCCTTTATTCGCGGATCTAATAAGTACATACATAATAATAAAAGGATTCAAATAGGTATCCAACCCAATATTTGAAGTTCGAGCTGAAATTATTTATTAAGAAAATGCATCCCGGCAGCATTGCTGAAAAGTTTTTTATAATTTTCCAAGATCCGCTTAGAAAGGGAAACAAAAAAACGTGGGTTACAAGCGCTATTTTGGTGACTGGTTCCGGAATTGTTTTATTTCTGAAGTTGAAACTTATTTAAAAAAACAGAATTTAGACTTTAAAGCACTTCTAGTTTTGGACAATGCACCAGGTCATCCTCACGAATTTGAAACTTTGCATCCAAATATAAAAGTGACATTTTTACCTCCCAACACGACGGCTTTGCTTCAACCTATGGACCATGGAAAAATCCAGATCTTTAACCTCTATTACATTAGACGAACCTTCAAAATCATATTGGATAATATGGAATGTAATCCTGATATGAATGTTATGGAATGCTGGAAGAAATTTCACATAGCAAAATGCATCGTAAACATAAAAGAATCATTGGAAGAACTGAAGCCACACACATTGAAGTTATGCTGGAAAAAATTGTGGCCTGCTCTGACTGCGGAAAATGACGAAGAATCTGTGCAAGTTCCAACTTTGACTGCAAACATAGCCAAAAATGCGAATGGAATAGGACGAGATGGGTTCGAACAAATAGAATCAAGTGACATTCAGAAATTGCTTGAATCGCAAGATGGAGATTTGACGGAAACCGACTTGGAGGAAATGTTAAATTCACAGCGCATTGAAGAAGAGGCTTCAACAAGCACTGCAAACGTGACATTTAATTTGAGAAATATTAGTGAAGGTTTAAGAACGGCAAATGAGCTTTGCAATTTCTTTATGAACATTGATCCGTCTATGGAATGAAGTCTTATTTGTAAGAGGCAAATTGCTAGTGCGACTGCTGCGTAGTCTGAATTGGAGGAGCTTTTAAAAACTGCCAAGCAAGAGAAAATTACACAATTCTTCAAACCATTGCCTAAGCCTTAAGATAATTAATCAAAATGTTCAAAAACTTCAATTCAATTGATTTTTTTATGTATTTGTTTTTTTTATTTTTATTTTGTCACCTTGGAACGTATCCCCTATAATCCCATATGAATTACCATTCCATATTCACGGTTTCTGTATTCGCGGCATATTTATGGAACATATACCCCGCGAATAAAGAGCTTTTACTGTACATGGGATAAGAGCATGCTTAATATGCATAAGGAAATTTTAAATACATAATTAAAATGTTAGCCCTAAGAAGGATAAGTCGTTGCCCGAGAACAATATGATTATATTTTTTAAGTGTTTTTATTCAAAATAAGCGCCTTTGGCTTCAATACATTTCTTGCAGCGGTGTAACAACGATTCGAATGCCTGTTAAAGACCACAATGTGGAACTGCCTCCAAAGCTCGCGTCGAAGCTGTTTGTACACAGTGTGTCAAATAATTTTTAAGACTACAGCTGGAGCTAAGCCTTCAATGGCGCTATCTGCGTTACCGAGCATTCGGGAAACTCCTTTACTATCAGCTGATCCAAAGCCAAAACCTCAGTTCGTTTGTTTACTATATTTTTATTCTTTGATGATATTGACACTACGCAAACATCTTCGACGCGAGCTTTGGAGGCAGTTCCACAATATGAGCTGGAACAGGCATTCGAATCTTTGTTAAACCGCAGTAACAAATTTATTAAACCGAAGGAGCAATGAGAAAAAATCAAGTTAAAAAATCCAACTGCTAGTTTTTATTTTTTTTTTATAAACCTAGTCTTAAGAACTCTTTGACACACTTTCAGCCATTTATTTACTCATTCATTTATTTATCCATTCATCCGTTTTCTCAATGTGTTTATTCATTCATTTACTCATTCATGTATTTATTCACTCATTTATTTATTTTTTTCATTTATTCACTCATTCATTCATTCTTTTCCTCATTCATTTATTCATTGATTCTTTCTTTCACTCATTCATTGATAAATATCCTTAAAAATCCTATCAAAAAAGTCATAAGAAAATAGGCTCGTTCAGTTCTTGTTGAACTTCGTATCTGTACATGTTCTACATCGTAACATCTTTCCAATAAAGTTTGTTCCAAAATAATCCGTCGGTTACATCAGGATTTATATGGGATTGACATTTTCCCGTAGTCGCTAATGTTAATTTTTTTTAACTTTTCAAATGTGAACAAAAATTGTTCAAATAAATATTTCACGCCTACAGCTCCTTCCAATAAGCTTGCTCACAAGAACAGGAAGCTTGTGCCTAGAGTTTACATAATTTGCTTCATTTTTGCCCATAGGCGCTAATGTTAAATTTTTTTGAACTGTTCGAAATTGAACGAAAAATTGTTTAAATCAAAAAGTATAATATGGAAATGAGATTTCGTCGCCGAGATTTTTCGAATGCAAAAAGAATTTTTCGAATGAGACAATTCGTTCAAAAGTTATTAGGGGGGACAGACCAACAGACAGACAGACCGACAAACACATTTTCCACATCTCAAAACCCTACTTTCAATTTTTTTTATTTTTCAATCTTTATTTAATTACTTCTTTTTTTTCCCTTTTCTTTATTTTTAACGATATTTTTGCGATACATTGAGCCTTCTTTCATGCTTTATTAATTTTTTTTACTTTTACAGGAAAGTAGGCTGAAAAAGAAATAAAATACGCCCTTCAGGATTTTGTTTATTTATTTATTTTAATGATCTATCACTAAGAAACTCTGATTTATTTGGTTTTCGGGTTCTATATAGTGAATGAAAGCATAATTAAAATACACGAGTTTCAGGTTTTTAAAATTTTAATTTTAAAGAAAATTACAAAATCAGCGATCGAACGGTATGTTGGCATAAGTATGCACTAAGATACAGGATTGGAGGGGGGTTTACCCAATTGGCATTCTAAAATTATTTTTACTTATTTATGTGTCTGACCATCTCCTTTTTGCATTAAATACCGATTTCGACTACAAATTTTGCGCATGCGTGATTTCTTTTCTCTTTAAAAGAAACATAAAAGTAAAACACACACACACACAGATAGAGAGAGAGAGAGAGAGAGATGCTTGTAAGAAACATATTTTTTAAAATCTTATCCTCTGATATTAAATACTTCCACATCATTTATTTAATGATGCACTTAGAAGCCCCGACACTCATAAATCCACATCTCAGAAAACTCCATCGCGCTCAGCACTCAATTTTTATTAACGTTCCCAACCAGAGGGATGCGGAGAGAGAGAGAGAGGAGGTGAGATGAAAGAGGATATAAGAATAAATGTCCCCTTTCAATTCTGTCGGAGGAAGATGAGCAACCCCCGCCACCGTGGCGTCAATCCAGACTGGTAGAGAGTATCTAGTCGACCCCATAAATTTCGGGCGCGAAACTTCGCCACCGCGCACACACACAATGCAGCAACCATGTATCAAGACTAGAAAGCATTGTGTCTGGGAACATGCGTGAAAAGCGGCCGCCATTTATCACGGTTATGTACAAGGTCCAGAAAACTTGGTCACGAAGTGAGGGAATGAATAGGTTTTACGCGGATACTGATCGTACATCAGTTAGAGGGATGGGCGCCCCTGGCATTTAGGGGTGGATTTACGACAGTGTGTTCGGAATTCTAAATTCACCCCCTCGGCTTCTTTACTGCCTGTGAAAAATGGCCCTCCAAGAAAGTTTGTTACATTAAACTGCGCTAGGTGTATTTATTATCATTAGACGCCCAATAAGTAAGGTACACGGTTTGTGGCTCCGCTCCTTTGCACATCGTATTTAGTGTCAATGAAGATCGTAGAATAAAATTATAGATGACAACGCAAGTAAACTCTTGGACACAATACGCCATTTGCGTTCAGGTGATATTTATTATCATTAGACGCCCAATAAGTAAGGTACGCGGTTGTGGCTCCGCTCCTTTGCACATAGTATTTACAAAAATCAGAATGAAAACGCAAGTGAGCTCTTGGACACAATACGCCATTTGCGTTCAGGTGTATTTATTATCATTAGACGCCCAATAAGTAAGGTACGCGGTTTGTGGCTCCGCTCCTTTGCACATAGTATTTACAAAAATCAGAATGAAAACGCAAGTGAGCTCTTGGACACAATACGCCATTTGCGTTCAGGTGTATTTATTATCATTAGACGCCCAATAAGTAAAGGTACGCGGTTTGTGGCTCCGCTCCTTTGCACATAGTATTTACAAAAATCAGAATGAAAACGCAAGTGAGCTCTTGGACACAATACGCCATTTGCGTCAGGTGTATTTATTATCATTAGATGCCCAATAAGTAAAGGCATATCGGACAGGTTTGTGGCTCCGCTCTTTTGCACATGTACTTTAAACTTAAAAAGAAGGTAAACGAAGGGAAAAAATCCGAAGGAGACAAAGCAAGTGAGCTCTTGGACACAAACGCCATCTGCGTCCAGGTGTATTTATTATCATTAGACTGCCCAATAAGTATAAGGTGCATATACGGTACACAGTTTGTGGATCCGTTCTTTTACAGCTGTGGCCAACAGCCTTAACTTGTTCAACGACAATGTTATTGACCATTTTAGAAAAATTCCGAACAATCGTCAAAAGCAGACAACATTGGACAGGTTTTTAGGGAAAAAAACCCCAAAATTCTTCTAGTACAAAAAGACAGAAAAAAGAAAGAACAGCAGAAAGGGAGAAAACACCTGAAGGGATGTTACCTGATGTTTTTATAGAAAGGGAATCCTCTTACAACCGTTTCTCTTCCTCCTCTCCACATTCCACTTATACCATCAGCTCACCTTAGAACAAGCAAAGTGCAGTGACATTTTTATTTATCCATAATTTCATGTACAGTACTGCACATCTGTTTTTCATAGGTTTAAATAAGCAACCATCTGTGAGTCTGAAACGGATTAAACTAATTTACATTGTATCTTATTCGAAAAATAATTCCCCATTCAAACAGCTGGCGATTCGAACTGCATTCTGGAACGAAATGTGTACGAATAGCGGGGTTCCACTGTACGTGTTTGCCTAAAAAAATATAGACAGTATAATGTTTCTCGGTGCATAAAATTTGTCAACAACCTTACGTATCTAAATTCCATTACTACTGCTCATTTCTGTAAAAATATGATAAATGAGCAATCGTAATGCACTTTTGATATGTAGCTGAGTTAACAAACAGCATATGCTAAAAGACATTCTGTTGTCTGTATTTATTTTTTTCAGGCATACACTTAAAAGAATTTAAAATGCATCAATAAATGAATAACTTTCAACTTTACACCAACTAACCACCCAAAATGCTATTCAGTAACACCAAAAACTAACGTAAAATGTTAATAGTGTTCATTCGATAGGATAAAAAAAAGAAGAAAAAAATGGGGGATTCACCGAGCATTCGTTATAGTAATATGAGTGCAAAACATGTCCCCAAACCGCGCGATATAGCACGCCTCTTCTGTATTTTAAGTACAAAGTAGGGCAGAAGTCATGACCTGGTTTCGACGGAGTATAAAAAGAAAAAATAATGCAATTTGACTACTTGAAACTTTTTTTACTTTGAACTGTATATAAACCCATTTCTTTTACATTAAGTTTTGAATACCACTTCAGCAAAAATGGCGACTGTAGCGGTGCGAGTCAGTGCTTCAAATAGCCCTCTTTGCTCCTGCCCAGCGGGCGCGCCATTTGGGAAAGCGGTAAAGAATGCGCCTACTACCAAAACGATCTTGGTTCTACTATCGGCGCTTCACAGACACTCTCCCACCGTTACATCTGGTGACCCGGCATTTACGCACACAGCAATGGATACTCGAACACTCCACAGATGGCGCCACGAGATGACTTGCTCGCACGCATTCGTGCAGTCTGCACGTGCTCGCACTTGAGCACAGCCACGGATCCGAGCAAACAGGCCCAAACTTCACTCACTCAAGCAGCAACCTGACGCAGCCTTTCTCTCGCGCTGGTACACCTATCTGTGGTAAAATATCGTTCACTCTTCCCCTACTCGTTCACTGGGGGCGGAGTATGTAGCGGTGCGAGTCAGTGCTTCAAATAGCCCTCTTTGCTCCTGCCCAGCGGGCGCGCCATTTGGGAAAGCGGTAAAGAATGCGCCTACTACCAAAACGATCTTGGTTCTACTCCCGGCGCTTCACAGACACTCTCCCACCGTTACAGCGACCTTCATCACCAATACACCGATGCAGTCCATTTCTGAAGTTTTGGCAACATTTTCTGCAGATTTCAAGGGGTATGGCGGATATTTTCTCGATAATTCGGTCCTTCAGCTCTTCTAAAGTACGGGGAACTTTCTCCTTTAAATAACCTCACAAAAAAAAAAAGCTTAGGGACCGTAACATTAAGCGGGATATTGAAATGCACACACAGATGCAGTCTATTATCTCTGCGTGGAAAAGAAGACTGCATTAGTGTACTGCTGTAGAAGGCAGCCATCTTGCTGAAGTGGTATTCAAAACTTAATGTGATGAAATGGTATTATATACAGATCAAAATAAAAAACTTTTAAGTCTGAAATTGTTTTAGTGTTTTATTTAATACCCCTCAAAATCGAGTCATTACTTCTACTCCACCCTGTATATGGTGAAATTTATAAAACAAACCCTCCCATTTGTGGCCTGGTTATGATGGCAAATTCGTGTTTTTGATATAAGATTGTATTAAAATGTACATATAGTGCTATATAGATATATACAAGTTTTTATAATAATAAATTGGCACTTCATAATTAACGATATATTACCAATTTAAAAAGAATATTTATAATACGAGGTGCGTTCCTAAAGTAAGGGCCGTTTGGTCACAGAAAAAAATATATTCATAAGAAACAAATTTTATTGTCATATTTAGTTAGGTACAAACTTACTTTACTTCTCTACATAATCGCCGTTCACATCTAAGCATTTTTTCGTACCGCCTGCACCAGCTTCTTTAACCCCTCTGCATAGAAGCTTGCCGCCTGAGAGTTGAACCAGTTGACAAAGTCGTTTTTGAGTCCCTCTTCGGTTTCAAAACGTTGTCCAGCGAGCCACTGTTTAAAATGCAAGAAGAGAAAGCACACGTAGTCGCTAGGTGCAAGGTCGGGACTGTACGGTGGGTGGTCGAAAAATTCCCAACGAAAATCTTGAATTTTCTCCTTGGTTTTGGCAGCAGTGTAAGGACGCGCGTTATCGTGGAGGAGGATTATGCCAGATGACAGTTTCCTGCGGTGTTGTTTTTGATCGCACGTCTCATTTTGTTGAACGCACTTCACAGTTGGTGGGATCAACGATTTTCGCGGCCATTGTTCTTTGCATTCACGGACAACAATACGACTTCAGAATCAAAACAAATGACGCTGTAGCTTCGCAATGAGTCAGTAGATGGCGCTGCAGTAGTGAAACTGTGCTCCGAAGCGCCATTATTTAAATATAAGCAAACGGCCCTTACTTTATGAACGCGCCTCGTACTTAAAGCAAGGAATACCAGTTAGCCTAAGCGAACGCTTCGACACACAGCATATCATCTAATTGCGCAAATGATCCATTAAAAAAAAATTATGTGCCCATTTTTGGTAGTTCATTTGAACACCTTCTATGCCCAAAGAAAATTAATACAAAACAGGAACTTCGGTAAGTTTCAAGCGATTCAGAATAAGGACATTAAGCGTTAATGATAACTTTCAATGTTTAAATGGGTCGTTTAATTACATCTCAAACATTTCCAAGGTTGGTACGATTACAACTTTCATGAAGCCGCAAGTTTTACCCCAGATATGGTAGAGAAGTGAAACTTAATCAACAAAATAAGCAAGTTTATACTAACTCAAATTAGTGCATCTCTAATAGGTACAATTGCTTCAGATTTTAGCTTTTCATTTTCCAAAGAACATTATTATGTACCACTTTAAATGATTTTCGATTCCCCTTTGTAAACAAAAGCAAAAAAGGAAAGAAAGAAAAAGAAAAGTCTTCCGCCAAGAATATAAGATTAAAATTATGAAACTTATATTAGGAGTGATTTTTAGAGAGATAGTTTTTACTTCTATATCAGCGTTTCTTAACACTAGATTAACCAGACCGTTTCCAACCATTTATAAACTTTCATTTTACGCCAAGTTGCTACTCATTATAATAAAATTTTCAGTCACATTCACTTGTCCTACTTACCATGTATTAGGAAAAGACAATGGAATTGAAAGTTGCACTATAATTAGTAACTAATTAAGCAAAATCGAAGTTTCGAGACAGTTGAAATGACTGGTCTGGTAAACATAGCGTTAAATTGTGTTCCGCGGAATCCTAGTGTTCCGTCAGAGGTTCCATGAGACGTGAAAGCTTTCCCTTGTTTACGTACAAAAAGGATACTTAAAAACGAATAAAATTTTGAATAGGCGTTTTTCCATATCCAAATTAAAAATATGGAATATTAGGTAACTTTCACTTCCATTTTATAATTTAAATACATTGGTGCGAATGCAACTCTTTTAGACGAAGAGTTTCTTGATTGGGATAGGGAATCGCAAAGATCAGGAAATACGTTTAAAACCCTGTTTGATTATGATGTTTGAATATATTTAAGTAATTTTTGTCTCAACCATTTTATGACCTATTTTTAGCTATAATCCGACCATGGAGTTTTGACGCTTAGGCACTTCTGCGCAGGTCAGAAAAGGACGAATCCATTCAAGTTTTAGGGAAGTTCGTTTTGCAGGTGCATTTATTCAAATCAGATTGTTTGCTTCTCTGTTTGTTGAAATCACCCAAATTTATAAAGGCATATATTATCAACTCGGAAGAAATAAATTATGCTAAACGAATTAGAACGAGAACAAAACAGGAATACGGGGCGTTCTTTATACCAGCAGATTCTCCTTTAAACATGAATAGATTCTTCTTAGCATTCGTCCATTCAGAAGTCAAAGTTTGCAGGTATATTATACCATTAACCATTTGCACTCCAATGGCTCCGCTAGGGGGACATTCAACATATGGCTTTTAAATCCAGTGGCTCCTCCTGTTTTGTAAAATTTCTATATAATATATAATGTTCTAATAAAAAAATAAACAAAAACTAGCATTTCAAATGTTTTGAAGTGTATATTTTCAATGAACTAAAATTTTCTTTTTATGTTCAGCATACCTCTGGAGTTGCGGATACCCAAAGTTGAAAATGGCCTGGAGTGCAAAGGGTTTGATATAAATTGCTGCAATTGTCCTTTTATTGCAAATAATTCATTTCCCGTAAATGTTAATAATATATTATAACATTGAAGACAACTCGGGTTCCATGGTAGAACTTCACCTTATCCCTACACAGCGCAGTTTTTTTCTTTCTTTTTTGTGGTTGTTCTTTTAAAACAAGTAAAAAAGGAGCCCTAATATAAATTTTTACGAAAATTTTCGGACAACTTATATTTACTTTATTTTATAACTATGTAAGTAATTAAAACTATTTTTAAATAAAATGTTTGCTTAAAATTTGTAAAAAAAATTAAGAGGTTATTGTTTTTAAAAAATCAACATGTCTTACGATTTTGTTTGTGAACAGATGAACCTTGAGCCCAGTTTACAAGATCTAGGGGAAACTGTATTAACTAATATGATCTTGCATACAAAATAAAAAGAAAGAATGTGCCACTTGTTAAAAATACAAAACAAGAGATTAGTGAGCGAAAAATAGAGGTGCTGTTCAAAAACAACACTGCGCAGTGTAGGGTTAAACGGTAAGAGATTGAGATCCGCTGTTTTTCTGTGGTTTAAAATATGATAAATTTCAAATACGTTATATGCTACATAACCGTAAAGATCCTGCCTTTTACTTATTTTCCCCATCTAATTGTTATGTAAAATATTCAATGGTCAGCTATTTTCTTCTAGTAAGGAAACATATCCTTCTTGCTATGAAATATGAAAACAATTTCGTCACCAATACCCTAGGTTCATCCAAAGTCATTCGTCACTTTGTCATCGCTAGGAATGAGTGGGCGATTCCAAATCGAATGGCTAGAGGACATGTCGTTTATTCGAGGGGGAGCGGCAGAACCGGACCCCCCCCCCCCCCCGCACTGACTCAGAGCCCCAGAGGGCAGAGAATGATGTAACGAGCTAGGCCACGCCCCCCAATATAGCTAATGTAGCGGCCCGGGGGGTGATTCTTTCTGGTATTAAATGCGAGATTAGGTACAAATGAAACATCACCTTGGGTAACAGCCGTGTGATTAGGTTGTATTCCCCCCCCCCCCCTGCTGCTCGACAAGTTAAGGGGAGGGGGTGACAAGTTTGGTCAAAGTTTTCGCTGAAATGGGGCTTCTTTGGCTCGCCACTTTTCCGGAGATGGAATTAATTTGATGTTCTAACAGCTTTTTCGAAATTCGTTTCCTTTCTGATGAGTGGGCGTGTAGACCGCAGTTTTTCACTTTAAGTGGAAATTCCATGTTTAAGAGAAATAGCGTATTTTTTTCCTACAACGAGACAAGAGCTTAAGAATGAAAAAGTGTAAAAAATCTCGTAAATAAAAAATATTTTGCCATTTATGTTTCAGAAATTTAAGATAACGTAAAGGTCGACCGCCGCTTGCCGAATTCTTTTGTTTTTATACCTAAAAATAAAACGACATAAAGCGAGAATCAATTTTCGTATCATAACTTTATTGCTCAGTTCTAATTTTTTAGAACGCACATCTGTTTTCATGAATGCGGCGAGGGAGAATTCCAGGCTAGAAGTGAAAGTAGAAGTACTTATTTAACGCTTTCATTTTCCATCAATAATTGCCAATGTGAATATGTAGCCTACAAGTCTCGTGTTATTTTCAATGCAATAGAACGACTGTTTATACATGGATCCTATAAATACTTCCGTATTTTTCTCCAAAAATTTAACTTTCTAATTTTATATTACATAAATGGCTCAAAATGAAAAGATATATTTTCGTACATTACAAACAAACGTCCTGATGCGTAGTTCATAACTTTATTTTGCTGTCTTTTTTTCAATCAATTCATTATTTTGTCAGGTTTTGATTGACAAAAATAATTTGCAATATTTTGATTAAACACGGTGTGCATCTATTCGTCACACGTCAAATAAACAAAAGTTACTTTTATGATTTCCTTCTTTTAAAGTTCAGAGGACAGGAAACATCCATAATGAGAAATACAGAAGCAGTGAAAAATTCATTTAAAACGTTGCATACTTTATTATATTTTATTTGTTTATTTACTTTTATGTATTTATTTATTCTGCATGTAGAATTCTGTCAATAACGTGCATTTAGAATTACTGTTGTAACACGAAAAATGAAGTTAGAAAATAAGTATTCGAAAAAGTATCCCAGATCAAAAAAGCAGTATAATTTACATGTATACATTGATTTACCTGGAATAGCAATAAATTCTTCCGACAATTTTAAACTTCATTATCAAATTGGGTGAAAAAAAAAAGGAGTTTAAAACTAATTAAAAACTACAATGGTAATAATTAGTACGTTATTGAAAACACTTTATAGTTACGTAAAATTAAGCTAAATAAAATTATTTTGCCGTGTAACAAGACTTTCAAAATTTCAAGAAGACAATTACCTTTTATAAAATGTCGTTTCACAATTTCATACTGTAAAAAAAGGACACTTACAAGCAGCTGGATTTTGAAGACTTTGCACAGTAAATAACTCATATAAATTGTTAATAATATTTAAATAATATTTTTTTAATCTGAACTATTTTACTAACTTTGTAACAGAAATGCATATTTTTCTTTTTTTCTGCTTTTTTAAACGCTGAGATTCATGAAGGAAAATATAATCTTCTACTACGTTTTATCTCGGTAATTTAATATACTTTTTTCAATAGATAGTGGGTTTCTTACGCACTGAAGTATTGGTATTTGGAAATTATTAAGATTTAATGCCTAGGAGTTTAAAAGAAGGAATTTGGAACTGTTTACAAGAAATATAACAGTTTGCGTTTCACTGAAAAAAATTAATGTTTCCATATTAAATGTGATAGACCAGCGGTTCCTAACCCTTTTGTTTTCACATACCACCAGTTTTCTTGCAAACCATTTGCGCACCACTACTAATGTAACTTTATTATACAGGATAATACACTAATAGATTATAGCAAAATACTAGGACGCCTATGTTATTTCAATCACACCACTTTTTATAGTTAGAGCAAAGAAACGCGTTTATTAAATTAAAGCTGTAGGTATAAAATAAAATATAAGAAAAAAATAAATTATATTTTTAATATATTTCAAAATAGCATTATAAATACGTCTTTATGTACAAAATACATTTCATGTAAAAAAAAGGGAAAAAACAAAATTAATGCGAAGGTTGCTGCTGCATTGCAGATACAAGCGAGGTGATATCTCGTACCGTAGAAGTTAGTTTTAACCTCAAATTGGGCTCGACATTTAATTTGCTTCTATATATTTATTTTTAATAAATATATTAGAAAAAGTAGTTTCACAAAGCTGAGTGGTTTTGAACTGAGCAATAACAGGAATTCCTTTTTAACCTTGAGCCAACATTTTCCCACCTCTAATCGAGCAAATTCGATCTTCAATCCTGAGTTTTTAAGTTTTAATCTTTTTTAATCTCTTTTTTTTTTTTTTTTTTGCTGCACGCGTACCGCAGTTTGGAACCCGCTGGGATAGACGTTGAAAAGTTATGTTCGAAACAATTTAGCTACACCAGGGAGAGCGCAAGGGAAGTAAGTATTTGTAAGTTGGTAGCTGGCACACCGGAAAACAGTCTTATCTAGTTTTGGACGGTTTTATTTCTGTACATATTAAATTGGAAAAAAGTGCAATATTTTCAGGCAGAAAATTGTTTTGTCAATAAGAACTGAACTACCTGAAACCAAATATTCCAGCTTCTCAACGACATTGTTTTCTTTCTTTTTAATGTAGCTGCGTATGATCATTAACATTTGCAGACCTATTGCGTACCCCCGGTAATCGGAATCAATTTCTTCAAGTAACACCACTGTCGGTGGATGTCATTGCGACTGAGAATTTGGACGCTCGGTTTCCCCTAGATGGCGGCACCTGAGCTCTCATTCGATGCGAATTGCACTAGGTATTTAATTTAGCCGAGAGTATCCAAGCCAAACGGATACTCAAGGGATCTTTAACATGCCGCACAATCATGCGACATGAGCGCAGACGATTTTCGGCATCTTGAAAATCCACCAACTTGGGCCAGGTTCGAACCTACGATCCTGGGCGCATGAGACCTGCGCCTTACCACTACGCCATCCTGTCGGCTCAACGACATTGTGGAATATATCAAAAAATTTAAAGCATTTTTTTATAGTACAGTACAATATCACAAATGCGAGCAATCCAACAAATGTCGGATAATATATCTACTATGAAATAAATATAAAAATTGGTTTAAAGAATTTAAAAATATATTTAAGACATCAAATCAAACTTTTGACATTAATTTTTGAGCCAATAAAATACTACGGGTATTTTCCGGTTCCTAAGGTAATAAAGTTACCTTTGAGTTAAAAAAAAACTGGAGTTATCTATGTCTTCCTTTTTTATATCTTAATTAAAAGTAGAAATGAAAAACGTAAAGATTGTCATTTTTCTTTTGAACTTCTTCTCTATTAAAAGACTTTTAGAAAATATATGAAGTAAAAAACTAAAATTATCTTGATCTACCACTTACTTTCTTTTTCCCAAAACATCTAATAAAACGTGAATGGAGGAAAGAATCCTCAGAATTCATATACTGATAAAGTTCTAGCCGGTAAAAGGAGAAAAAAAGAACTTCAACTTCGATTCTCAATTTTATTTTCTTTTATGACAAGAAGTCAGACGATGAAAAAAAAAAGAGAGCTCAAAACTTCGAAGTCCTATTAATTAAATTCCTTTTCCAGTGCCAGCGAAAGTGAAGGGAGGCCGTACAGTGTACAACGTCACGTGGGGAGTGCCCGTAATACTGGAATGTACAGCGGAAGGGGAGCCCCCGCCAGAGATCACGTGGTGGGAAAATGGCGTTCCGGTAAGTACTTCGTTAATTCTAATTGGTGTGATTTTTGAAGGGGACTTAACGTGCCCTACGGAAACGGATTTTAATTATTGAGAAGTTTCCGCGTAGATCGGATTTTAATTAAAACGAAATATTTCGAAGGAACTGTTCGTTAAAAGGTAAATTGAAGGGAATTTATGAGAAAAGAAATGTTTAATGACTTTTTGCTTCGGAAATGAACATTCAAATTATGTCTTATGTAATGTCTTGAACTTTCCGAAAATAAATTTAAACTGATAAAGGTATTTAAAACGGCTATGCAAAAACTACATGTCCACACACGTAATTTTTGTTTAATAAATATAAACAGATAAATAAATAAGTAAATAAAACTAGTGCTTTCAACTTTCTTCTTCATTAATATGATGCAATTAATAAAGCTCACATTCAAAAAATCAGCATTAAATACTGTTATGAAATATACTTGTAAGAAATTTAAACCATGACTTAATTAAAAATGATCGTATTTATCACAACTTAAGTATAAAATTAATCTCAAAATGGGTATTTAAATTTCCAGAAATGTTTAAACAGAATTTATTTATTTATTACATATTTTTGCTACAACAGGACTAGAAATGTGTGTAACCTTTTCGTAAAATCTTTAGGGAGATTCATTTTTTTTTTTTTTCCGCTTCATTACAACTTCAGAGACACAGTTTTCATTGCTAATGATGGCGAAACCGAAAATACCAATAATTATTTCACTGAGCGAATGTAGAGAAGACGCAATTTAAAAACTGAAAATTTTTATCTTGATTCTTTCAAAATGTCTTCAAGACTTAGATTATATTCTTGGATTTTGTACCGATTTGAAAATGCAATGGATTAATCCCGTAATAAACACGTGACCAATAAACAGAAACCGGCTTATATAACAAAAATAGATAAATAGTTATAATAATAGAATAATAAATAATAAGTATTAAATTTATTCCATTTCATCATTAACTTTTAATATATTAACTCTTGAAAAGCAAGCGAAGCGTAATATAGGATATATGATGCCTTAGGAGATGCACTTAGGCTGCGTGAGTGGTTTTGTTTCTCTTTAATGATTTCCTTTCCTTATTGTGTGGTTGTCCAAAAAAAAAAAAAAAAGTGTGTTTACAAATACAGTTTTGACGCTTAATGTTATCACAGCGGGACGAAAATGATTTGATAGCAATAACCGAGTGATAATAATAAATAAAATTTTATTACCGAAAAAATTCGTACTTTTGCAAAATTTGAGGTGCCTTCAAATCAAATTGAATGCCTTCGTCATCTGAGCAGCTAAATACATTTTCTGAATAGTAATTTCAGAATGTAATTTACAAACAGTTAAAAATAGTTCATTTTCGCCTAGTTTTTGCTGACTTAAGAAAAGTAATATTTGTAACTTGATAACAATGAACGAAGTTTTGACTACAAAAACCGCTGATTTTTCAGTGTATTTTTATACAAGCGGACGAGACTTGGCGATTTCACTAACCTTAACCGTGATCACAACATTAAACGACTGATAACATTAACCGTGATCACAACATTAAACGACTGATAACATTAACCGTGATCACAACATGAAACAACTGATAACATTAACCGTGATCACAACATTAAACGACTGATAACATTAACCGTGATCACAACATTAAACGACTGATAACGTTAACCGTGATCACTCAAAGTGGCGTCCACTGTGTATTAATCCTTAGATCATGATGTCTACGGATCTTAGTTTCTGCGCATTCTAAACGACAGAATAACCATCGATACTAATTATTTCTTCTAGAAGGGTAGCAGCGGGTTCCTGGTAACCTCGAAACACGTGTTCGCAAAATTTTGCAAATGTCTGATTAACATACATTGCACTTTTTGAAAGCAGGGTCGCTTGACGTCTTGGACAAGAGCAAACCAATACATGACCATCAAAAATCTATAAAAAAAACCACTAAAATTTCCAGAAAAGGCACTAAGCTCCTTTTGCTTTTACACTTTCAACACTTATCTGTCTCATAAATAATTTATGAGAGAAACTGCACAAGATAAAAACCTAGATTGCGTGAATTAAAATTAAAACAACTACGCCGCTTTTGTAATGAATATGAAAACCATATTTCGCAAATTATTTTATCCAACTCTACTAAAAGCCAGGCCGGCACAGGAATGAATTTCTACTTACGACTGTGCCATGACAACAAATAAGAAAGAAAAAAATAAGAATCCTTCTTGGTAGACATTTTTTCCCCTGGTTGTGATGGGCTTCTATAATGTAGGAGAAAGAGCTTAAGAGATTGGGGCTTCAGTAAAGGACAATCCGATTACACTGACGTAAACGGGGATCTCTCTCTCTCTCTCTAAGGAAGTGCTTGGTCCCTTGGGACTTAGGGGTTGTATTATAATTTATGTACGACGTTCAGCTGTACTTTACAGACCCTACATAGATAAAAATTGCATTAGAAATAAATTATTTAAATGTGAGTTTGAAGATAATTATTTAATGTAACTTTAAAACTTGTAGAATTTTTTTTTTCGTAGAAATTTTGAAAAGATGAATCCGTTGATTAAGGAATTGAAGTAGCATGCCAAAAATGGTAAAAAGTATTTACGCTTAAAATTATAAGTAAAATAATGTATAATTCAGCTGTACATTTACTGACTCTTTAGAAAAGCAAAATTCGCATCAAGTAATTTTTCTTTAGTGAATCAGGAGATATTTATTTAATGTAACTTTCTAAATTTGTAGAGTTGTTTCTGTTAATTTTTTAAAAAGTCTAAACCTTTGGTTACCAAATCGAAGAAGATCTATACCCGCAAAATAAAATGACCAAAACGTATTTTTTATTACATCTGAATAAAATAGTAAATCAAGTACACCACAGACAAAGAAAGACAGCAGTGTGATAAAAGTGTTCTGTAAAGACAGGCATATACGGAAGATGACCAGAAATCTGTTAGGATTTTTTTGAAAAAAAGTAAACTATCAACGTAAATAAAGCCCAAATAGCAGAAGAATTACAGCATGGTGGTAAAGTTCCAGTTTAAGCCTTACATGTATGGAAAACTATCAAAGCTTCTTTTTGTTGAAATATGATATAACTTAAATAAAGTACAAAATGCCAACCCAAAGAATTACAGCAACAACTTGACTTGGCGGGTAATTACTGCGTTATTTGCATTGGTTATTCATTTTATTTATATCCATCTTAGTTAAGAGTCAGTCTCTTCATCAATGCATAAAAAGTAAGCTCTTTCTTTACTGATGAAGATGCTAGCTGCCTCAGTTACGAAACGGCTGTTTGCTGTTTTTTAATCCCCCCCCCCTTTTGCGTAATGTTAATTACTTCAATTTAATTCCTGTGAGAAAATTGTTTTTAGACTGACAGTTACAAAAGTTTTGAACTGACAGTTGCGAAAGTTTTGGACAGACAGTTATAAATGGTTTTGGACTAACGGTTATGAAAGTTTTGGACTGACGGTTAGGAAAGTTTTTGGACTGACACTTAGGAAAGTTTTGGACTGACAGTTATGAAAGTATAGAAAACACACAAGTACTTAGAAAACAACTGCTTCGAAAGTATTCCTACTCCAATATTTTGAAAACTTAAAATAAATTAACAATAATATTGGATTATACCTTTTAGATAATTTTTCTGATTTCATTTCTCGCTATAAAGTTGTTTTAGGGACAGTTAGGTACATGTACCTAACTGTCCCCAAAACATCGTAACTTTATTATATACGATAAAACACTAATAGATTATAGAAAAATACTAGGACGACTAGGTTATTTCAACCACACCATTTTTTATAGTTAAAGCAGAAAAAAACTTCTGTTTATTAAAAGTTAAGAAACGTTTATTAAAATAAAGCAGTATATATGAAATACACTGCTTGACAATTGCTAAGGAACAACTGCTTTATCCAAAGTAGCGTTCCCGACAGCCATCCAATAACAGTAACACGAAGTTCAGAGGGCGTGGCACAGTAGAACCCAGTATCTGTACAAAAGATAGTGCACACAAGCTCTTTATTGATTCGAAAATTCATGTTGTTACGTGTTGGACCAAAAGAGCGCCAAATGTTCTTGAAGATATTTCTGTGAAATTCAATGTGGTGTTGCAATAATCAAGTTCAAAATGTCTGCAAGACATCATTTGAGTGCTTACGATCGTGGACGAGCAGTTGGACGGCTGCAAGCAGGTCAGTCACCACTGTAGCCACAGCCCTGGAGTGTCAAAAAGCGTCATCTCGTGATTAAAAAAAGGCTGTTGAGGGTGGAAGTGTTATGCGAAAGCATGCCGGTGGTAGTGGTAGAAATACCACACCTCAAGAGGATCGATTTGTATTCCTAGTGGCGAAAAGGAACAGAAATGCCACGCCAAGCCAGATAGCAGTAAACCTTGCAGCGGCTACCGGTACACATATTTCTGCCAGAGCCATCTCACGACGATTGAATGCAGTTGGTTTGTATGCACGGAAGCCTGCTCGATGCATCGCGCTTCAACCACGTCATCGTCGAGAAAGATTACGTTGGTGTAAGGAACATATTGGTTGGAGTCACCAACAGTGGTCCAGAGTGATGTTCTCCGACGAATCCCGTTTAACTGTGATGAGTGATTCTGGCCACTAGTTAGTGTGGAGAGAGAGGGGAACACGTATTGCACAACAGTATGTTCATTAACGTGATCGTTATGGCCCAGGTGTGCTGGTGTGGGCAGGCATCATGCACAATGGCTGAACATTGCGTCACATCTTTGAGCGAGGCAGCGTAACATCGCAGCAGTATTGCGCAGAGATTATTCTGGATTATGTTCGTCTTTTTAGTGGTGCGGTAGGACCAGACTTTCTGTTTATGGACGACAACGCCAGACCACACAGAAGTGCTGCAGTATCGGACACACTAGAGAGTGAAGAAATTGTCCGTATGCAATGGCCTGCTAACTCCCCGGACCTAAATACTATAGAGCATGCTTGGGATGCCCTTAGCAGGCGTGTTTCGCAAAGAACACCCCCTCCCCGAAACGTGCACGAATTGAAAACCACCTTGCGAGAGGAGTGGGATAATATCCCCCAAGTTCTCCTCGATAGTTCAGGAAAGTATGCATAACAGATGCGAAATCTGTATTAAAGTCCGAGGTAATCACACATTGTACTGAGGTACACTTATGTTTTAAATTTTGGCAAGAAGATCCATTTTTCGTGGCTGTTTGGAAGCATCCAAGAGCCATCTTTTTTGTTTTTAATTTTCTTATTTTTCGATGTGGCGATATCCGTACCATTTTGCATAATAATAAGTGCATACTGTCTCTACTAATTTTGTACTCAGTTTCATTTCTTCAATCAATGTATATTATTAATTATTCCGAAAAATGTAACTGTTCCTTAGCAATTGTCAAGCAGTGTATATAAAACATATTTTTAATACGTACTTTCAAAACAGCATTAGAAATATGTCTTTAAGTACAAAATACCTATCTACCTATCGCTATAATACCTATCGCAAGCACTTACAAAACACCCGCTTAGAAATATTCCTGCTGCTGTGTATTGTCGACGGGGATTACAATAGGGCGCACAGTACCTCAAAATCGCTCAAAACATAGACAGTTTTTATTACGTATTTCGATAAATAAAACTGTTTTAAAGTCTCATCCAAAATTTTAATCCTATGTGAGCAATACAGCAAAAGATATTCCACTTGTTATGAACGACCTTAGCTGTTTTAACTCTGCATTTAAAATCTTCAAACATATTTTTCTCTGCTTTGCATTTTTGCCGAATTACGTGTAGTAAAATCCCCGAGGCTTTTTTCCAGCTGAAGATAAATCTTTGAAAATTTGTAAGTGCATTTAACGGAGCATGTTTAGCAAAAATTAGCTTGGATTTACCTCTGAAGTTTGTAGCTCGTTTTTGTTTAATTGTTGAATTTGAATTTTTTGTCCGTTTTTGTTAGTTCCCAACGGAAAGAAATTATTAAAATTTAACTAAGTTTCCCTTAGTTACTTCCATGCTCACTGTTATTCCAGAATGTTTGTAAAGTATTATTCAGAAGAAAAAATTGAAAAAAGGATATAATTCTGAAAGTTATAAAAGTATTTTTAAAATGAAAAAAGGCATTTTTTTAAAATTTAAATCAATAATTGATTACAAAGGAGGTTCTACTTTCAAATAATAATTGTATTGAAAGGCTTGCAGTATTTTTATCTGATTGTTAAACCGAAAACAAATTGGAAGTAGTACTGTGCCCCCTTAACAGTAAACTCTGATTCTCATTTAAGTTAATTTTATAAAATTCAGAATTTTTACTTAAAAAATTAAAGTGCTGATTTTGAACAGTAGAAGAAAGTTGATCATTGTTGGTACACACATACACATGATGTCTACAAGCACAGCAAACGTGTGTTATGTGTAATAGCACAGCAACATGTACACTTGTGTCTACAAGCACGGAAACACGTACACTTGTGTCTACAACCAGAGCAACACGTACACTTGTGTCTACAACCAGAGCAACACGTATACTTGTGTCTACAGTTAGAGCAACACGTATACTTGTGTCTACAAGCACAGCAACTCGTACACTCGTGTCTACAAGCACAGCAACACGTACACTTGTGTCTACAAGCACAGCAACACGTACACTTGTGTCTACAAGCACAGTAACACGTACACTTGTGTCTACAAGCACAGCAACACGTACACTTGTGTCTACAAGCACAGTAACACGTACACTTGTGTCTACAAGCACAGCAACACGTACACTTGTATCTACAAGCACAGCAACACGTACACTTGTATCTACAAGCACAGCAACACGTACACTTGTATCTACAAGCACAGCAACACGTACACTTGTATCTACAAGCACAGCAACAAGCAACATGTGTCTATAAGCACAGCAAAATTTACTAACCACTCTGAGCATCTAAAACATAAAATAATTTCAATGCTTCAGGTAGTAAATTTTATCATATATTTTTGTCTTTTGTATAACTCCTAAAATTTCCGGGCTCTTTACCATAATTTTCTTACCCTTAACCATAACTGACGACGTTTCTTTTAACCTCATTTTCGAAACAATCAATTATCAAGCCACTTTACTTTCCAGAAACTAATCACACACTCATATACAAATTAAGAGAAACGTCTTTATACACCAACAACCACTCTTCGTGCATAATAATGCAAACCCAATCGTGTACAAGCATCATTAGTCTCTGCACTGTAAAGCATTATTTAAGTTGATAGTGAGCATTTATCACCTAAATATATGCAGCAATCTCGTCTAAATGAGAATTCTCTTCATTTACGAGATTTAACTTCTAATTCCTACCCTCTAAAAATAAGAAACGGGCAATATCAGTTACCAAGCAGTCCAGTTTACTTTCTTTTGGCGTGCGCGTTGGGGCGGTTTCCTAATGGTTTGCTTTACTCACGCCACTTTGAATAATTTCTCGAACTCACGCAATCATCAGAATCTACGACGATAATAAATGAAGCAAGTGATGATGCTGATTTGCTTTAAGAAGCTTAAAAGAAATTCGATGTGCATTTTTATTGACTGTTGTCGTCGATTCCGTAAATGGAAGCACGTTCAAAATGGGCTTTTTTGTAAAAATTTTAGTTGATGGAGTTTTAAGACTAAAGTACCACATAAATCAATATCCCTTCCACATTATAGAATGAATGTTTAAATTGTAACAGCAAAAAAAAAAAAAAAAATGATGCAATTTATCGAAACCAAAAATTATGGTTGATGTTATGTTTTATGAGGCTAAGACGCCATTAGAATTCCATTATTTGTTTAAGATAACATAATCACATTTAAAGCATAATGGTAGAATAATTACAACTTACTGTAGCCGCTAACAAATGACTCTTGATGTAATTGGTAGTTGGGTTTCGTAATGCTTATCTCAAATAGTGGCGAGGAGAAATGGAAATTACCAGAAAGGAAGGTGCGTAAAAAATATATGCAAACTACCACTAATTGCCAAAAAGACACAAAAAACATGCATAAACACAATAACTACGTATATTTTGAAAATGATAGAATGTCTTTATAAAATATTTTGTAATTTTGTATGAGGCGCTTAGAAAATAGGAAAAACGAGGTGCAAAATTTCTTATTGCGACGAATCTAATGAAGACTTTCTAAAATGGAGATTTTTGGTAATAAAGTTATGGTTGCTATAAGGTTTAGACCATTAGTAATATATTACAGACGATCTAGCAATACGAACTATTTAAAAAAATTTCTATTTCAAATTTATCGATTTATTAACTTTAAATAAATAAAGTTAATAAAAAAAGGGGAAAAAATGTAATTACGAGGTATTTACAGATGGCCTGCAATATGTTAAAGATGAAAAAAAAAAAACAATCTTGAAAGAGATAACAAAACTGATCAACACAGAAACATGTACCGGTAGGTATGTTTCGTACTAGCATTCCTAAGCCATCGGCTAAAAGGTAGGGGTCTGGTCGAGAAAAGTAGGCATTGTGGGTAATATATGAACTCCCCATGCGTGTAATTATGTACTTATACCATCTACTTAGATATCAGTAAAAATTCCCTGCTAAGCAGTAATCGTAATTAAAATAGTATTTATAAAAGTTTAAAATAAAGTAATTTATAGTAAAATTTTGTGTTTGTGACTTGCGAACTTTTATTATAATTACTTAACGCTTTAACTACCGGAATATATTCACAAATCTGTTTGAACTAAAAAAAAAGTATCCAAAAATTGCATAAACGGCGATACATCTATTTCTTATGCATATGTCATGAGTTTCTTACATGAAAAAGGCAAAACTGGAGAGTTCCAATCGACATTAGTCGTAGACGCCCCCTTTTCGACCTATGGCGATTTTTTGAGATGTTGATTGTAAATTTTTTGTTCAAGATCAAAATTCCTATAAGATGTGGCGTTTTTTGCTTGCAAATCGGCGGCACACTGTATCAAAAGGAAGTGGTCAAAACCTCCTTCTGCACCTCTAATTTTGCCATTTCCAATTGAATAAATTATTACTTATAATGCATTTGTTCAACTTTTTATTCTGAAATCTATATTTTCAGCAAAAATTCATCAAGTCGCTTATTGAGGTTAACCGTACCACAGGAAAGTTTCGCCAAATCGTCTATTGACGTTATCCGTAGTTAAAGGATTAAAAACCACAAGCAATATCTGTAAAACATTCATTTAACTAACAATTCATTAAAACAACGTTATTGCCGATTAAAACAAGTTATAACAGTTTCAGAATGTAATTGAATCGCAAAAGAAAAGTTCACTTGTGTCCCTCATCAGAACTAAACTGCGTTCAAATCTAGTCATAGAAGTTTAAGTGACAAGTTATGCAACTTGGCAACAAACCAGTTATAACGCTTCGGCGCAAGGTTCTAAGCCCATTTTTGCAACTGAGCTTAATAATTAAGTCATCGATCTTTAACTCCCTAAGTACTCGAATTTTCGCTATTAAGCACTGATAATAATTAAGATTATTATGAAAGTCTAAAATAAAGTAATTTTTGTTGCAACATTCTGTACTTGTGACTTGAGCTTAAAAATAAATTAACTTTAGAATTAATTTCTCTAAAATCAAAAGCAATACCTTTTACTATGCTTAAACTACAAACATTCATTTCAATAAAATCATCCAAACAGCGTTATTCATGCTGAAAAGCACATTAACAAGGGTGTAGTGAATCTCAAAAAAAATATAAACTTATGTCACCCATCACAATTAAGCTGCACTGAAACCCAATCATACAAGTTTAAGTGACGAGTTATGCAACTTGGCAATAAACCAGTTATAAAACTTGAGCGCAAGGTTCTAAGCCCACTTTTGCAACTGAGCTCAATAATTAAGTCATCGATTTTTAACTCACTAAGTACTCTAATTTTCGGCACTTCTCAGCCTGCCACTCCCATGTTCACACCATCATGGTGAAAGGAATTTCCCCCTCTTCCAATGTACGGTGGGTGGGTGCATTGCAAAAGGTCGAGGTACTCCATCAGACCTCTACAAAAGGGAGATGGATGTAGAAACGCTTCAATTATTTCCCCTCCCTCCAGATAAGAGGACTTGTTAGCGGACCGTTGCATGATCAGTAGGAGAGAAAGACACTTATTTTTTTTTTTCGTTTTCTGTTATTTTTTACCACAATACAGCAGGCATCTTTTCTAGCCTTTATTGCACAGGGTGAATTACTAGTAAGTTCGGTGGTCATACGAAATGACCGCTGTTCTAGATATTATAAATATACAATTCTCCCATAACCGGAAGTGCACATCAAATCAAAGAGATATTTATCAGGTAGAACAGTAAAGTTTAATGAATAAGTAATAAACATATAGTAATTACGGAAAAAAAATTTCTTACCGAAAAAAATCATCTAAGTTGTAATAATCTGTAAAATAAAAATATTATTTACCATATAATCAAATTGTTTGTGAAGCATATTTATTTATATCCAACATAATCACCGTCAAAACAATAGTTTTAACGAAACTGGAAAAAGAGCGCTGCCACTTTAATATGTATAAAAAGCGTAGACGATAAATAAACTGAAACAAAGGAAGAAGAATTAAATTAAATTCAATTACACTGCTGTAAATTCGCTAAGCTTTTATCGAACTTCTATTTTTTAGTAGTTCGCTGTAAGTTCTCTTCCATAAAAAACGTTTTCATTATGGAAACAATTGTGTAGATGGCAGAACGATGCAGTTTTATCGGAGCTATCGGCAACAAACAGACACTTAAGCGGCTTATATATAAGAAGTTGTCCTAAATAGAACTCGTTGTAATAATCTAAGTACAGGGTTTCACAAACTTTCGACTTCTGTGTACCCTTCTACATTTTCGTAGTACCAAGCTACCCTCGTTATTAAAAAAAAACATACAGACGCACACACACATCCATATTCTTACATCTGTATCAATCAAAACATAATTTCCGCCTTTTTAGTGTGTAAACAAGATAATAACAAACGAAAAATAAAGTATTCGTAATACAATTTATATAAGTAAAAAAATAAAAGTTGCATCATGCATGAGCCAGGGGTCACGCCAGAGGAAATTCGGGTCCGCTTTCGGACGTCACAAAATTAAAATTAATCAAAACGGGTCCTTCACGAAGTTCAAATCAATCAAAACTGACCCTTCGAAAAATTAAAATTAATCAAAACGGACATTTCACAAAATTAAAATTAATCAAAACGGACCCTTCACAAAATTTAAATTAAACAAAATGGACACTTCACAAAATTTAAAATAATCAAAACGGACCGACACTTCACAAAATTTAAATTAATCAAAACGGACCCTTCCGAAAATTAAACTACCATAATTTAAAAAAATTACCATAATTTAAAAAAATCTAAACGGACCTTCGCAAAATTTAAATTGGACCAAATGGACCCTTCACAAAATTAAAATTGGACCAAATGGACCCTTCACATAATTAAAATTGGACAAAATGGACACTTCACAAAATTAAAATCAATCGAAACGTACCGTTCACAAAATTAAAATTGGACAAAATGGACCCATCAACAAAATTAGAAGCAATCAAAACGGACACTTCACAAAATTCATATCAATCAAAACGGACCTTTCACAAAATTCAAATCACACATAACGGACCCTTCACAAAATTCCAAGCTTCCAAATCGTACTTTTCAAAGTATTTGATTTTCACCAAAAACCTTTTTAAAATTCACAAAAAAAGTTGGATGATGGTGTGCTTAACACATAGTTTACCAACTTCTGAAAAGTTCTATATTTTATCAAATAACAGCCCAAGTTTAAAGGATTTCCTTACTAATAACAACTTTGGAGAACAATTCCAGCTGAGCAGTTAAGAAAAATATTAATTTTTCATAACAGTTTTTTTTTTTTTTGGATAGGGCAAAATGGGTCATGGTTAGGGATTAGGCCGTTTTATTCTATTTTTTTTTAATTTACTCTGTTGTACCTAACTGTAGCAAGTTCCTAACTTTAAACAAAGTATGTTTATTTTATTGATTTTTTTTTTTTTATGTTTTCCCTAAAAATAGATCACGTTGATGGGATAGACAGAAGTGATGTTGTTGAAGTGTTATGTGAACCAATAGGTAACAATCGAGAACAATATTATTTTACATTGCAATGTATCATAATTCAAAATCTTTCTAAATATGTTACACATTTTTTCCAATTTCAAAGTAATAAATAACTGTTTTCAGCATTACTTTGCATTATGACCCATTTTACCCCACGGGTAAAATAGGGTAAAATAGGTCACAACTTTATAAGCTCCGTTAAACTATTTCATAATTTAAAAATAAATATTAAAATTGCATAAAATTGTTCTAAAGGAATTGAATGTAAAAATGCAATTGAAAAGAAATGGAAAACGTTTCTGGTTTTTTTTTTTGCAATGAAACTTTGAATATGAAAATAGCTAAAAAGTGACCCATTTTCCACCACCTGACCCTACTTATTTTCAAGTTGTAACTAAAATGTCGTTAAACATCTAATTTTTTAACAATCCGGCTGAAAATAAATCCAGCTCTCTTTTCGCCCACATGGGATAAACTTTTTGGCTGTATTAATGTAAAACTGGATATGTTTAGCCGTCCAATATTTTTGTTAAACACTCGAAAATTGTTTTTCAGACCAGTTTGTAAATTCCCTGACCAAATTCTCAGGCGTTTTCGTAATTCCACACTTAACACACAGTCTGATGAAAAATACCCGTTTTTTACTGATTTGGTCGTGTTTGAATATATGTCGTTTACACTTTTCAGTAAAAATTAATTCGCTCTTGCATTTAGGGGACCATCAACAAATCGAAAAGTTGAAAAACAAATTGAATGGTTTAAAGTTAAACACAATCGGAGGATTAGACCCATGCTGTTATTGGTATCATGTCCGAGGTATTTTTTGGTTGAAACCCTAACCGTGACAGGAAGCGTTGCCCCCCCCCCCCCCCGTCTCTTCAAGTTCACAAATTCACCTATTTACTCACATGCAAAATTCAAGCAGCTAAATGTATTAAGTTTTGTACTAAAATTCTGAAAAAGATACAAAAGAAATATTCGCAGTTTTTTAGTTGAAAATACTTTGTAATAACCTTGATATATTGTAGTTTTTTTACATGCTTTTATTAATATGCTGTAAAAAGTGAACAGATGTTAAGCTTCGTCGATTAAATCTTCTAAACTGGAAATTCTTCTTAAAAATCTGAATTTAAAAAAAAAACCTGAAAAATTGCTTTAAAGTGCATGAAGACCTCGTACAGACTTTTGGTACAAAGAACGGATAAAAGAATGTTGGATTTTTGAAATCTCCTGATCAGGCTTTGAACCAACCGACACAAACACACACACGCAGACAAATTCTTAGTTATATTAATACGCAGAAAACAGAATAAATTAGCATTCAGCCTTCCACTTCTTTCATTAGAATTTAAACTAAGTATAACAGATAAAACACACTGATTTGCGTGAAATATCGTATCATTATCAGGAATTCAATTCTTGATGAGTCTAGTTAAACACACATACCATCTAGCACCATCAGTTGGAAATCGAACCCGGAATTGCTTCACTACAAATCACGTACTATAATCTTAGCATTATCATCTAGTATTTAAGGTCCTGAATTGGCTCATTACTGTTAAAGTACTACTCATTATCATCATTAGCAACTGGAAATTTGATAGCCTTTACGAGAGTGGCATTTTGGTTTGGAAGTTGAGGAATAAACAGAGAGGCTTTAACGCATTCATCCTGTCCCAAAAATGAAAAATTTTTACAAATTAGCTCGACTGCGTGTGTGTTTGTTTATATGGTGCTGTACAAATTCACAACAATTAATCAACTTTAATAAATTCGGCCCACGGTTCAATTATTTGGCCTAAAATTCAATTTTTTCTGAGAATGGTAATGCGCGAAGTCTCGTTCAAAAATTCGACAAGTGTTTTTTTTTTTTTTTTTTCCGAGCTTCAAGATTTGCTTCGACAATGAAAAATAAAGAAAATTATCGCAGTTTATAAAATTTTTCATCACTCTGAAGCTGCTAAAAACTGCTTCAGATAAAATTTGTTCCGAAAGCTCTAGAAAAAATTAGAACATGAGTTATTTCCAGAATTAATTCTTCTAAGAAGCCTTAAGCTAAGCCTTAATCTATTGTTTAAAAAAAAAAGATTTTGTGGACAAAGAATTATAGTAATTCCTTGCTGTAAAAATCCCGTGAATTTTTATTTTAACTTGTGTGTTAATTTTCTGCAACCAGATTTCCTGCTGCTTAGAATGTATGGGTATGCTCTATTATTTCAATATTATTATTGTAGCAGTCAACGCCGAGAAATTCTGCTAGAGGAATAATTTTTGTTTCTACTTTCTTCCGGTAACAAGATACGGCAGATTTACTAAAGCCTTTTTTTTTTTTTTTTTTTTTTTCTGTTTCATTATTCCAAACTGACTAGGACCAGCCTAGCTGGACCCTGTGCCTGTTGCTGGTCCTCACTTTTGCATTTGTATTATCTTCCGAATTCCACTTTTTGTATTCTATTGCATCATTTGCAGCAAGCTGATAGTGAGTGATGCATCCATTATTTTTTAAGGGTAGAGGGGACCTTCAAAACTGACTTTTTTTATTTATGAGTAAAGTGATGTGAAAATTTTGTCATTTCTTTATATTGTAAACACACATTATTATGTAAATTTTTGAAGAAATGTTTTGAGCGGTTCTTGAGAATTTTAAACTTTAAGATACCCAAAAAATTTCCAAATGTTCCATGAGCAATTGGTTTGCGCACAGATTCACCAAACTTTTTTCCTTACACTCATTCGACGCATAAAAATAGATGTTAACACGTTGACAAACACTTGCGTCTGTAGCCGTCAAAGAGAAGTTCACGGCATGACCGCAATAGCCGTCCAAAACGAAACGGTCGTTTTAAGACACTACTGCTTAAGTGGCACAAATGTGCATTTACCGGCGTACAATTAGAAGCCTAGTGTCATGTTTTGGAAACAATTTTTTAGGTTGAATTTCGTTTTGCACATGTTACACGACTTGCAGCTTCAGTATGCACGTGGTTGGGAAGGGATCGTGTTTTCTCTTAAATTTATAAATGTTATTGATACATTTAACGATATTTATTGTTTATACTGCTTATTTACAGCTAGCGCCATGACGGTTATAGCCACAACCTAATTAAAAGTGCTGAATTAGTCAAAATTAAGTTTATTTAAGCAGAAAGAGAAAACTATACTTCTGATATTCTAAAAATTACAAAAACATATAGCGTTAGTTTTCGAATTTCACTTGTTCCTTCTGTCCGTCAATGTATTAAAATTTTCTGTAACATTTTTAAAAGGCAAATAAAAATTTTAAATGAAGTTTTCTTTTTTTTGACAACAAACGATCAAAAATTGTATATTATTAATTTCTTTTCAAGGTTTAGGAGCTAATCATTAATATTACTTTTAGTATATATATATATATATTAATCATTTTCTTATTTCTTAAGATCATGATCCAGTACATTGACTTAAAGAACCCTAATCGCGAAAGACTGCAAACATTGCAACGAAGAAATATAAAAATAAAAAAAGAAGCTAAAACAAGGAGATGAAATGAGAAGACGGAAATTACAATTATCAAGACGGGAAGATACATAAATGAAACGCCAAAAGAGGGGAAGCAGATAAATGAAATTGATATATAGCCAGTCCTACCAGAAATAGATGTAGCTAACAAGATGGATTAGGGAGGAAGTATATTTATATAGCAAGCGAGAATAAGAAAAAACTGGTAGATTTTTTTTCTGTGTTACTGATCGTATTTGATTGGATCATTTCTTCTTATGTTTTACGTTCACTGTTGCATTTAGACATTAGAATGAACAAATGTTAAAATTGAGCATAAGAAAGAACAAATCATGGTATTCAACATTAGAAAGAACAAGTTTTACTGTTTAACATTTGAATGAATAAACAAGTAAAATAATGATCATTGGAATGAGCAAATGTTAAAACTGAACATTTGAATGAATAAACAAGTATAGTATTGATCATTGGAATGAGAAACAATTAAGATTGAACATTTGAGCGAATAAACAAGTATAGAATTGATCATTGGAATTGAGCAAGCTAAAACTGAACACTTGAATGCATAAACATGTATAATATTGATCATTAGAATGAGAAAATTTAAAACTGAACATTTAAATGAAGACATGTAATTACGAAAGTGCGAAACTTTTTTTTAGATGCTAGTATATAGTTCTAATACATCGACCAATAATCACTGATATTCTGAAATATCAGTTTTTCTTTTACCATTGCAATGAAAAGGGAAGAACATAAAGGCTACATTTAGGGAATGCCTTAGGGATCATTCATAAATGATGTCACGCTTCGAGAGGGAGGGGGTTTGGGAAATTGTGACGAATTGTGCCAAGGGATTGAGGTAACAAGAAGTGTGACATCATGCTTATGCAACAAAGCGTGGCACTTGAAAAAGGGGGGGGGGAGGAAGGTCAAATATATGGGGAAAAAGCGTGACATCATTTATGGACGGTCCCTTCTATTGTTACATTTCATTTTTGGTGGGAACTATTTCGGTGGTTTAGTTGTGTCCCCCTCCCCCCCCCACCACCACCACTACGCAAAAAATCCTAAAATATAAAAATAAAGAAAAACCTCAAAAAATGACCTAAGAATTTTGTTTAAAAAATGTTCCCCATAAGGGCAAAAAAAAATAAAGACTGAAAAGAAGCAAAAATATGCAATTGTCATAAAAATACATGCCTAAATAATTTTCTAACTTATACACAATTTATTATTACAGCAAAAAAAATTTCTAACTTATATAGTACTGGAAATTATTGAATTTTAATAAAAAGTAAAAACTTAACATTCAAAAAAAGGTAGGACAAAGAAAAGTTGAATACATCCAATAAATCTTTTCTACCCAAGTTAAACAATTCAGAGTGATCAAAAGAGCCAGTAATGCTTTTAGAAACAACCCCCCTCAAAGTGCGTTTAAACTTAAAGTGCCATGATTTGTGGAGTACAAACAAGCGGTTCTAAATATTAGCGCCGTTAAAAGTGTCAGAGCAACTGATTTCTGAGTTTCCTCTTTAGCTAATTAAGAGCTCGCTGAAAATAAACACCTGCGACTTGTTTCCACCCTCATATATTTCCTTTTCATGTTCTAATTTTCTATTCACTCCTTAACAGTTAGTGCTGCATAAGAGCCGAGTTTTAAGCAGTTGTTAATGTTGCAATAACGTGGTAAGCTTATAGCATTTGTACGAATAATGTAGTTTAAGAATTAAATTTATTAAACAACACTAGTAGCTGTACTTTTGAGAAAATGTGATCTAGATTTATATCGTTTGCCGCTCAGTTTGAGTTACTAAGGATATTTATTTTCATGTTTATTTACTTTTTAAATTGCCATTAGATATCATTAAATTCATACTTTTATGTTAAACGTATTTACGATAGCATTATCTGTACTAATAATAAAGCAGCAAATATGTCTGTATGTGTGTGCCCTGCGTAACGTCAAGAACGTTCAGCGAATTTTCATGAAATTTGGCAAGAAATTAGGTTGGAACATGGGCATGTCTGACATGCCAGAAGTTTTGGTTAAGTGATTTTTTGGTTTTGAAGGATCCTCTAAGGTTACTTTATCAAAAGCTTTGTTTATTATGACAAAAGGGCAATTTAAAAAGAAATATGTAAATGCTGATGTTTCAAGTGAATATCCGATTCAATATTTATCGAATCCGATTCGATTTCTATCGACGACGCATCCATTAAAGGACCTCTTCTTAGATGATTTTAAATCTCAATTTTAAGAGAGATTTAAAATTTTTAGACCATGGGTCAATTTTTCGTCATTAGACAGCACGATTATCTTTAAAATGAGGGGGTAAATCACCGAATTTGATAAAGGAATAAGGAAGATCTCGCGTTACCGACAGAAAAACAGGCTAGAGCAATAATATATTGGAATTTTTAATTTAGCTAAACTGCGATAAGTAACGATACGTAAAAATAATACTGCCCTAGCCAAATACTACTGTTCAATCGAGTTCTGGTTTACAACCGTTAAAACTAATTCACATTACAACATGCAAACTATAAACTGGAAGATCATCAGATCAAAGTGACATTTTAATATGTTACCAAACTCTCACAGATAACTGTCATTGAGCTGTTATAAACGTCACTCTAATCTGGTTTCATGAAGGTGTATTTATTATCTAGCGGTGCCGGCTGGTTTCACTTTGACAGTTTAATCAGGTGATCATGATATACAAACATAAGGGATATATTCCTCCGAGTATTATTCAATCAAGTTATTATTTACAGAATGATTAAAATATGATCCATCCATGCATTTTATACGTAAACGAACATTTTAACCTGTTCAGAATTTCAATGATTTAAGATTCATTTCGTGTTATCACTCTATATTGCATTCTCACTGCAGAGTTTATAAATATCTTAACGGCTTTCGATGACTTCCATCATCATTCTAGTAAATACATTTACATAATTATAAAACAAACGACAGGACAAATTGAATGCAAAAAAACATACTGAATGAATTAATTTTTTTATCAGAGAAGCATTCACTTAAACTTCTATTATGATTGCTTTTAACACATTGTGTGCGGTGCACGTACTAGTACGTTTTCTGACAATTGATAACTGAGCGCGGGACACGTACTAGTACGGGTTATTGTAACGGCATGGCTTCTTTTGCATCGCTTTTAGAGAGGGTGGTAAACACATTTTTTGCTATTCTTTGTACAAAATGAAATGGAACAGAGCATGTCAAAACACATTTGCAGTCATATACAAAATCACAGCAGACGGCCTATCGCGCTAATTAATTTTATGATCACTATTTTCTTTTTTTTTTTATAATGTAAGAATAATTGTAGATAATATAATTCGAGAAAACTAAAACTTTATATTTGTATTTGATTTTTCATATTTACGCGATACTATTATAAATTTATCCACCAAAAATTTTATTTTTGGTTTACAACAATCATAATATTATATATTTCAATATAAAATACGAAACGTTTAGGTTTAAAAATTAAATAATTTTCGATTTATTGAGATTTAACTCAATAACTAAATTTGCGTGCAAAACCCTCAAACCCGGCACAATTCCGCCGCCAAATGCACCCGCACTCATTGTGTAATATAAGAGATTAATGGCAACAAACTCTTTTAAACAATGTTTAATATTTATTACCTAATAATTTACTCAACAAAAAATACCAATACAAGCCTTTCCAATTAAAAAGAAAATTACTTATTTTTCATTCATTACTTTCTTTCTAAAGAGCAATTGTAGTCAAATCGATGTACGATATTTAAATTTGAAAACCCTCTATCAATTAAGAAAATGATAACTAAGCTCGGTTCATTTAATCAAAGTTATAGATGAAAAACCAAAAACATGACTTCCTTTCCAGCCCATAAAGTTTTTTCTAATTATCGAATATGGTCAAACAAAGGTACGGGACCTATGGAAAACCACCCTCAATCGATTAGAAAAAGAATCATGAAAATCGCCTCATGCGGTGAGAAGTTAGGGGTGGACACACAGACACACAAAAAAAGCGGCATACATATGGTATGAATATATAATCTCCTCCTTCAGGGGAAGTCGGTCTAATTATATATCAAATATTATTGTCTCAGGTAGGAAAATACAACCTGTGAAATTTCTGAAACATTACATTCTTATGTCTCAAAAATTAAAAGCATTGAATATTGATGCATTGAAGTTTTATCGCGCATAAAGTTTTTCCTCAGACAATGAAAATTAGATTGTGACTTTTACGGTATTATACTGTAAGACACAATTTTAATATTTCTCCGATAACTTACTATGCATTAGCTGTGGTGGTATTTCATACAAACATATAATTGTTGTTAAATTTAAATTTGATCTCTTTTTCTGTGATTTTGAGATTCTTTTAATAAAGCTGCATGATTTAAAAATGAAGTAGCTCTATGAAATGTAAAAATACGCAAATAATTACGTAGTAAAATGTTTAAATAGAAATAGAGATTTAAATGTTTCCTTTAGAAAACTGGAAAAGCCTGGATTTTTCTCAAAAAGCTGGGGGGGGGGGGGCTTTTTCAAAAGTCGAAGATTTTTTTTTTTCTAGGGCTGAGCTTTTTCAAAAAAAAAAACTTTTTTTTTTTTTCAAACATTGCTATGAAGTTTTCTTTACCATGGAATTGAATGAATAGTAACATACCACGGCAGGATCGAAAATCAGACTTTATGCTTGCGTAATTAAATCTGCACAGTTTAATTAACATACCTCTGTGTTTACTAATTAGATGTAATCTATTCCACCATCAAAAATTACTTTCGCCTTGACCCATGGTTTAGTAATGCCGCTGTCATGTAAAATATCACAGTACAGTTCGACCACGAAGTTTTGATACTTGGACGCTTCTGCGCATGGCAGAAAAGGACGAGTCCATTCGAGTTTTAGGGAAGTTCGTTTTGCAGGTGCGTTTGTCAGCACGCGAATCAGAATGTCTACTTGTCTTTTTGTTGAAAGCAACTAGATTTATAAAATGGCATATAGCATCAGTTCGGAAGAAATCAAGTATGCTAAACGAACTTAAACGAGAACAGAATACGGCATGTTCCATAACTGCAGTTTGTTCCTAGAACATTAATGGATTCTTCTTGGAACTGTGCCAGTCAGAGCTTTTTATATGGTAGAACTGTCATATATAGCTCTAAAGTTAATCTTCCTTTATTTTGCAGCTCAAAAGCGAAGTCCCGACCTTATCCCATCCCATGCTTACAATCAATGCGACAGAAAGTACGATGTACTTGTGTCGAGCAACAAACTACATCCGCAGTGCCAATTACACAGTCACGGACAGCAAAGACTTCCATGCTAAACGAACTAAAACGAGAACAGAATGAGGCATGTTCCTTAGAACAGCAGTTTATCCCTAGAACATTAGGGGATTCTTCTTGGCAGAATGAGGCATGTTCCTTAGAACAGCAGTTTATCCCTAGAACATTGGGGGATTCTTCTTGGCAGAATGAGGCATGTTCCTTAGAACAGCAGTTTATCCCTAGAACATTAGGGGATTCTTTTGGCACTCTGCCAGTCAGAGCTTTTTTTTCATGGTAGAACTGTAATGTATAGCTCTAATGTCAATCTTCCTTTATTTTGCAGCTCAAAAGCGAAGTCCCGACCTTATCCCATTCCATGCTTACAATCAATGCGACAGAAAGTACGATGTACTTGTGTCGAGCAACAAACTACATCCGCAGTGCCAATTACACAGTCACGGACAGCAAAGACTTCCATATTTTTGTTCTGACAAAGTCAGGTATGTATGTTTTTTTAATCTGTTTTTTAGATCTGTAGACATTGCAATGGTTTCAGTTAAAACCCAGTTAACGTTGAAACCCATGTGATTGCAGAGCACAAGTAAATTATCAAAGTTTTCAACTTGAATGGGAAAAATATTCTCCCTTAAATATAATATTTCTACTTAGATAACTTTAGTTTTCCTGTTGCACACGAACTTTAAAAATTATTGAAAATATAAATACTTCTCATGTGAGATGTTTTTAACAGATGGTGATATTATGCATCCTTTATTAAAATAAAACTGAAATTTAAAAAAATCCTGTTGATATACAGTAACATCAAAAAAATAATCGATATGTTACACCGTAAAAAAATCTCCTGAAAATAACGGGAAAAGTACAGTAGCAGAGTTGCCGGAAATATTCCGTTTCTGATAATATTTTCCCGAGATTTCACAGAAGTTCCATTTCTTTTTTCTCCGTTAATCCAAATCAGGTTGTGAAAATACAGCAACTGCAAAACGGAAAAGTTCCGTTCTCGTATTTTCAGGACGTGATGTTTCCGTTTTTAGTAGGAAAAACCATGTATTGAAGCACTACGGAAATCTCCCGTTAAAATCAGTCAAAAAACAATCTGAAAATTCAGGGTTTTTTTAACAGTGTAGTGACAGAAGCGTATAACATAACAACCATCCATGAAATTGTCATTTCTTTGCGTTACTGTACATCAACAAAATATTTTTCTTTTAATATCATTTTTATTTGAATAAATTATGCATAAAATCATTATCTGTTAAAAACATGTCACTGGAGAAGTACTTATTTTTTCAATAATTTTCAAAGTTCGTGTGCAATAGAAAAATCAAAAACTACTTTATGTGCGTTGCGCCAAAATGAAAATTATTTGGCTACAGAGAGTATGATCAACTCGTGTTAATTACCAGCTGTGATTTTTCGGCTATTTTCACAGCTAGCTTTTCATTTAATGATGAATTCTGGTAAATTGATGTGACCTCACCACATGTCTTGTGACGTCAAACGTCAGCTCTGTAAGCCACTCAAACGGGGCTTTAAAAACTAAATATAAATTTGCATGCAATTGGCACAAAATTGCATAAACCACCCCTTCTCGAAAATCTGATTTTAACCAAAACAAGAGACCTTGACCTTGTACAGTTCCTACACACGAAATTTCAACCTTCTACGACTAACTGTTGCTTGAATTGTGCAAGACACGCACATGAGAACATACAGACGGCACGACAAAACTCTTTAAACAGACTCGGGAATGATCAAAAGGAAAAAAATACGCACGTGCGTATGTACATACCCCCCCCCCCCCCCTCATACGAACATAGCAAAAAAAAACTTTCCAAACTGATTATTTCGTGGGTTAAGGGTACATAGTACCTACTTCCAACTTTTGTTCGTTTAACAGTCAAATAAAAAATATTACATGCATTTAATTCCAATTATGATTAGAAATAATATTTGAAAGTAGAACCTCACTGTGATCAACCATTAATTTGAAATTTAAAAAAAAATAACTTTTTTTCAATTTTTCAAATTCTTTATAACTTTCTCAATTATATCTTTTTTCAAAAGTTTATTTCTTTGTAATACTTTCCAAACTTTATAGAATAAAAGTTGGAATTAACTACATCAAAGTTAGCTGAATTTTAACAATTTTTTTTTTCGTTAAAAACTCAAAACAAAACATTCAAAATTTCAATTTCAACAATTAAATGAAAACAATCTACAAAGTTTAGAGTCAAATGCTCATTTTTGTTAAACATACTCCGTGGAATGCACATACAAAGTTTCATAGCTGTATCTTTAAATGAAAAAAAATCCTTAGGGATTTTACTACACGTCATTGGTCAAAAATACAAATCAGAGGAAAATGCGTTCAAAGAATGAAAACAGCTAAAATCATTTACAAAAACCAAACCGGAATATTATTTAAAGTTTTGCCCACATGGGTTTGAAATTTTGCATGAGGCTTTAAAACTGTTTTATCTGTCGATATAAATAATTCAAAAAATCGATAATTTGAGCAATTTTGAGGTACTGTGCAAAATAAAAATGCAAATTTAGGCGGAAATGTGAATGCGAAATTTTTCGCGATTACGATTACAATACTTATTTTACTTCTTGTACTTAGTACAAGGAAGCAAAAAGTCATTTCAAACACACAAGATATATACGATACTTAAAAATATATTCAAATACGCATTCAAATACGCATACTTGTTAATTTTCAACAATGTCTGATAAAACAATTTTTCTGAGATTTAATTAAATCCATTAAGCTTACTTCTTTGATTCTCAAAAGAATAGAAAAAAATCGACTTCTTCTATCACATTATCAAGAAACAAATTTTCATCAAAGAAAGACTTTTGCCTCTTTAAATCTTAATGTTACCGTTATCAAAAAGCCATGTACATTCGATTCTTAAACATCTGCGAGCGAAAATGGCTGCGTTCTTAAAGCTCTCAACGAATGCATCTCATTAAATAATCATTATCTTAATAGTGATTTCATCTCAAAATGATGCCGTATTAAGGATTTATAACTAAGTTTTTTTTCTTGCCTTAAAAGCGTAGAATATTATAGGAGACGAACGAAACTTTTAGAATGCCAGTTTAAAAATTATTTTAATATTTGTACTCGTTTTTTTTTTGTCTGGATAATTAATTTATATATTGATCGTGTATAATGTTTTAAAAAATCTTTCTTTTATTTTGACATAAGAAGCTTAAGCTCTGATAGTATTACCACATTCGAATGTGGTTACTTTAGTGTTTCATATTACTACAAAATGTGCATCGTAATTTTGAATTATATTAAGAAATTAATTTCATAAAAGCGAGGTGTTTATTTATTCACTTTTATTCATTTTCCTCTTTTCTTGTTTGAAAATCTTGTCTAATTGCTATTATTTGGGGTGGGGAGAATCACACTGGTGTATTTTTTTTTTTTTTTTTTGAAAATAGTTAATTCTCTAATATGAGATGTCATCTACCTTAATTTACAGAAAATTAAAAAATACTTCACAAATTTATCAACAGATGGCAGCATTAGTTTTTTCTTATTAAATACCGTAACACTAAAACCATAATGCAAAATATTAATCACTTGACTTTCACCAGTATGTTTCTCATCACCACATTTGTTGCTTGTTTTCACAAACATTGTTCTTTGGCAACCACCAATAATATTTTAAAGGAAACTATTTTCAAGGTTAAGACAAAATTTGCCCTGATTAAAAACGAGTAAAAACGAAACCGTTCACACCATTGGAGAGGACAAAAACGGATATTAATTATTTAACACGTTGACGGACATTTGCGTCTATAGCCGCCAAAGCAAAGTTCACTATGCGGCATGACGGCAATAGCCGTCCAAAGCGAAACGGTCGTTTTTTCAGACACTGCGGCTATAACGGCACAAATGTGCATTTACTGGGGTACAAGTAAAAGCCTAGTGTCATGTTTCAGAAACCATTTTTAGCCTACTTTCCCGTAAAAGTAAAAAATAATAATAATAAAGCATGAAAGAAGGCTTAATGTATCGTGAAAATATCGTTAAAAATAAAGAAAAGTCAAAAAAAAGTGAAGTAATTAAATAAAGATTGAAAAATAAAAAATTTGAAAGTAGGGTTTTGAGATGGGGAAAAAGTGTGTCGGTCGGTCTGTCGGTCTGTCTGTCTGTCGGTCTGTCCCCCCCCCCCCTAATAACTTTTGAACGAATTGTCCGATTGGAAAAATTCTTTTTGCATTCGAAAGATCTCGGCGAGGACATTTCATTTGATTGAACAATTTTTTGTTCAATTTTGAACAGTTCAAAAAATTTTAACATTAGCGCCTATAGGTGAAAATGAAGCAAATTATGTAAAATCTGGGTACAAGATATAAGTTCCCATGAACAAGCTCACTGGAAGAAGTTCTTGGCGTGAAATATAGATTTGAACAATTTTTGTTCATTTTTGAACAGTTCAAAAAAAATTAACATACCGCCTACGGGGAAATTTCAAGCCTATATAATTTCTGATCTAACGGACCGATTTGCTTGGAACAAACTTTATCGGAAAGCTCTTATGACGTAGAACATGTACAGATAGAAAGTTCATCCAGAACTAACAAGCCTATTTTCTTATGAAATTTTTTGATCCGGATTTTCAAGAATATGTTTTAATTAATGAATGATTAAATGAATAAGCGAAAGAATGAATGAATAAATGAGTGAATAAATACATGAATGACTTAATAAATAATGATTTAATGAATATGTATTAACCGTTGTAAAAGGTATATTTGAAGCAATTAAGAACTAAAGCTAAACGAGAAAGACAGAGAGAGATAGCTAGATTATAAATTTGAATTCGGTGTATACGGGAAAGTAGGCTCGTATAGTTCTAGACGGAGCTTCTTGTTTAGGTTAAAATTCGTTTTCCACCTGTTACACGACTTGCAGCTTCAGTATGCACGTTTGCACGTGGTTGTGAAGGGAGTAGGGCGATCGTGTTTTCTCTGGAATTTTAGTTGTTATTGTACATTTAACGATATTTATTGTTTATACTGGTATTTACAACTAGCGCCATGACGGTTATAGCCGCAAATTAATAAAAGGTGTTGAATTAATAAAAATTAAGTTTATTTAAGCAGAAAGAGTAAAACTATCCTTCTAATATTCTAAATATTAAAAAAACATATAGTGTTAATTTTTGAACTTCACTTGTTCTACTGTCCGTCAATGTGTTAACCAACGGATAAATATTAAGAGTGAACATGTCTTTCCTCATCTACGCAAGCGCAATGCAAATATTTGGCTTCAAAATATGATCTGCGCTTACGCAGATGAGATAAGAATGAAATATTGTCTTTGCTGCGTTTGGTGTGAAAGCAGCTTAACACTTACCTCTTCTTAGTGAACTTCCAAAATGATTTATTTATTTTACCGTAATTTTAATTGTTTTATTTATAATTTACTTTGTGTTCAACACTAAATTTACCAGACCAGTCTTTCTAACTGTTTCGAAGCTTCCATTTTGCATCATTTGTTACTAGTTATAGTGCAACTTTCAATTGCGTTGGATTTGCAAGTAGGACAAATGAATGGGACTGAAAGTTTTATTATAATTAGTAGCAACTTGGGGCAAAATGAAAATTTAGAAATGGTAAATCTAGTGTTAATGTCATTTTCACGGTATACTTTACATAACTATAATTTAACCAAGATATTATTTTTTTTTCTTATTTATAACGAAAAATGCTTTAAAAGAAAAAAGTACATAAGACGAGACTAAAGCATTGTGTGTGTGTTTGGTGTGCTTGACAAATTTTAAGCAATAGTAATATTAATGTAATGAATTAACTGCAATCCATCACTTACAAATGCACGACAATTTTAGTTATCCATTGTATTAAAAGTCTTACACAGAAACTTTCATTCAATAACCATTAGATGTCCTCATAATGACATTCACGTAACAAATAAATTTGACTTTCTAATTAAAGTCACGGAATATTTTTAAGACGCTCAATGACAATTTAATTACTCTTCATTGCATAAAAACATTCTTCAATTCGTTTAAAAGTAAAAGCATTGCTTACCCCCTCAGCATTTCTTTTCCTCGACGAAAAGAGTCGAGTTTAGAAGTGTAGCTTGCTTACCTATTAAAAATCGATTTAAAACAGCGATAATATTCGAGAAGGGGGTATGATGCGTTGTTGATGGAGGACATGATAACCAAAAGAATTTATCGAAGGGCAACAGCTGTAAGTGAAGCCCGGCTTGATGAATGGCGAATTAACGGGGGGAAAGTATCAGTTACAAAAGAGTTTGAGTTTTGGCGTCAAAAGTATTTAGCGAAATACTTTTATTTATTTTAAAAAGAAACGTTTTAAACTAATAAAAATAAGAATTCGTTGAAATGGGAGGTATTTTTTCTTTTATTTCGTTTTGTTTGTTAATGTCCTTAAAAAATATCAATACCCCTTCATTAAATTTGTTTTCGTAGCAAAAGTTGGAAAATTTACAGCTTAATTTCGATCGGTTTTATTCATTTGAAATTGTATAAAAATCAGAAAATATTAATTTAAAAAGAAATCATTAATAAAATGTTCTCTCCTTTGTTCACGTACGAAATAAAAATTGTTTTGTCACATTAAGTTTGGTTTCGTAAATGGAAGAAACGACTTAAAACAGGTAATAAACAAAGGTGTTAAATCTAAGTAGAAAATAAAAATTTCTTATTTGTCACTCTCATATAGCTCCTTTACCTTACACTTAAAGAACGAGATCCTTATGACTCTAAACTAATGATTCTTAACTCTAAACTCTTAATGTGTCACAATAATGCACCACATTCTTAACCCTTTGCAAGAACGAGTTCAGATGCAAATGGTTCGTTGTATTACTATACTGTTTGCATTAATTGGGACAAACATGTTATTTTTGTCTCAGTTGATGACCCTTCTAAACAGATTGTTTTTGTTTTTCCACAACAAATGGCACTGGAAGCATAGTTCCTCTTAAAGGCATGATGAATTCTGTCAAATACACGGAAATATTGCGCAGTAGGATTGTTCCATTCATGAAAACTTTTGGCGGAACATTTCAACATGACTTGGCTCCTTGTCACAATTCGAAATTCGTCCTGACTTTTATGCGGTAAAATAAAATAAAAGTACTTATTGGCCTGGTAATTCACCAGACCTAAATGCCAATGAGAACTTATGGCATATTCTCAAGAACCGCTTATCTAAGATGAATTGCTCGACAACAGAACAAATGATAAAGAGTGCCATACAAGTGTTATTCTAAGATGATGATGCCAAGAACATGTGAGCTGCACTAGTGGAGCCAATACCAAGACGTGTTGAAGAAGTCATTTCTGGCGGACATACTTCATACTAATATAGAGATTTAGCAGTCTACTTAATGTGTGTAATGATTAAAACCTAAGGTTTTAAACAACAATCGTTTTTTCTCCTTTGTCCCAATTAATTCGAAAACTATAGTACCTACAGAGTGGCTTATGGAATTTCAGAGACAACGACGTTCCACGCCAAGCAAATATTCTAAACACAATAAAATGTAATCCATTAAAAAATCATTAAGAGATGAATTACAATAATAAACCTTCAATTTTCAGATTTAAGACACAGAACCCGAACAAAAGGTTTTTATTGCTGAAGCAACAACCCGAAGGTTCGAGCAATCGTGCCACTTTGATGCGCGGTTAAGAATGCGCGTTTGTAAAATTCAACATTCCTTGCTGCTTGATAATGAACGGACACCTGAGTGTCATTCTTAACTGAATTATTGAGTGCGCTGCAAAATTGCATTTACAAGCACACTCTTGAACGCGCATTTGAATGCGTGTATGTGCAAAGAGCCCTATAGCTTTACATCTTTAATGCACAGATATGTCTTTATGTTTACTAACATAGCTTTCCCATGCAGATAATACTGCCACAGTGTCAGATAAAGAGTCCGAGCCAGCCCTGTCCAGTATTCGCCGTCCTCCACAAGATACTCCTCAGGGGTACTGCTCCCTCTACACAGGCGCCACCTGCCGGAAGTACCTGGGATCATACGGCCTGGTGTACTACAACTTCAGTACAGACGGTTCCGCCCTCCCCATCAACGAGCAGATCACACAAGGTCTGTGGGAGGAAGTGATATCGTCGTTGCTGGAGCCTTGCAGAACTGCTGCAGAAACGCTGCTTTGCCACTACGCATTCCCCAGCTGCGAATGGGTCGATGGATTTGCCTACAGCAAACCACTTTGCAGGTTCGTAAGTGCCACCCTATATACGTATCATATAATGTTTGATAAACGGAATAGTGAAATAGGTTGAAAGTTACTGATATAATAAAATTCTTCAAAAGAAGAAAGAAAAAAAACGAAAAACATTCGAATCTTGCCTTTATCTCTTTCTGGAATATCAATCCCATGAATACAACGTAGCTCTCGTCAGAGAAGATACAGAATGAATTTTTAATTGAAAAATACGTTATAAGGTAAATGACCCGGTAGCGGACACTGCTCTAGTAGTAGACACTTAGAACTTTAAGCTCCTAAAGGAAGCAAATGTAACATTAAACTTGAATGATATTATCAGAACCTATAGCGAACGATTCCTAGTGCTGATTAATAGAACTAAAGCTGGCGTGGAGCATCTATGCAAGCACATGGATCATAATATTTAATAGCTGCCTCCACAATGGTCCATTTGCTGCTCTTTACTAAAGCCGATCCATGAGAAATTTAGGGATTTGGGGAAAATATATGGGGAAAAAGCGTAACATCATTTATGAATGGTTCCTTAGTCATTTTTAAAATTATTTCTCCAAATTAACAGCATAAAACAGATGATATTCATTTCTGTCCAGTACTAATGCAAATACGTGTTTTATAAATGTCCACTATAGACACAAATTAAGCGTTTAGTAAATTTGGCGTAAAAATCCTAATTTTTCATCAAATGACATTTTATAGGTTTTTATATGATTTTTAGAGAAATAGTTTGCTTTAAGCTAAATATGCAAATATTGATGCAAGTCCCTTGAAAAACTTTTGCCACCTAAAAGAGTACGAAAATTTTCTTAACTGTGTCCACTACCGGGTCATTTACCTTATATACTGAAAATAAAAAAACCCCAAAAAAACATTCGATTTTTTCAATCATTTTTTTAATTACTATTTTTTATTATTATTAATTTATCTTTTCTTTTTTTTTTTTTTTTTGCAATACTGGGGGATGGTATACACAGAGTCCATTTTCTAGGCATAAGAAAAAAAATTAAACATACTTTAGTGTCAAGAACATTGGTATTAATTTCTTGGTTGGTTGGTATCGTGTCCAACAAGAAGTCAAATAGATCCGTGGTCTTTGATATTAATCCTACAACATGTTAGAAGAAATTTTGGAAAAGTTTTGCCGGATAAGCATTCTTAACATATTTTTTATTTTAAACGTATTTTTATGAATATTTCATTTATATTTATTTTATTTTATATTTATTTATTATTTTCTATTCATTAGTTACCGCCTGCATTTTGTTAATATTAACACGTGCGTTCAAGTACTTTAACTTCCAATGTTTTAATACTTTTACTTAATCCTATGTTATTTTCCTTACTTTCCCTTATCTTTAGCAGTAAGAAAGCAGCCAGTTACGTTGCATGTATATAATGCTTATAGTTTGTGTTGTAAATGAAAGCTGTGTGTGTTTGCCAGAATTGCATCAGCTTGTTATTCCAAGGTTTTCTGCAATACGCGAAGATTGTTTCAAAATTTTACGAAACATATACCTTGCTGCTTTTTTAAAAAGCATCGGCTAATATGAATAAAAAAATTACAAGGGGTATTTTTTCAGGGAGGATTGTATAGCCGTCCAGGACCTATTTTGTTACAATGAATGGGCCATGATAGAAGACAACAAACAGCGTGGAATTTACTTCAAGTCCAGAGGACATTTTCGTCTGCCCGACTGCAATTCTCTGCCAGAAAGGGGCAATGCGACTCATTCAACCATTTGTGATCATGCTCATTTGACGGATATACAAGAAGACGAAGTTACAGGTAAGCTTGCCACAAACTTCTTTTTCCTATATGTGCAAAATATGTTTGTCTCTAACTCTCCCTTTCTGGAGACTACACACAAGGGGGTTCTGAAGACTAGGGCCAGCCCAGCTGGGCCCTGTGCTTGTTGCTGGTCGTCACATTTGTATTTGCATAAAGCATTTTGGGAACTACTTTCTTCAGAGGAGGTTGGTAAATTGACTAGGACAATTCTATTTGGACCTAGGACCATTTGCTGGTTGTTTCTTTTACACTTTTATTTTGTAATAGTACCTAGATCACGAAGTCACTTATGATGTACGAAGATAATAAGGATTTAGTTGAGATGCTAACGGAAAAATGCAATCTATTCTAGATAGATAAGGTAGTTGAACAAAAGATCATTAATATGACCTTTTAATTAAATCGCTATTTTCAACAAATATGCAATGACTCGGTCACAAAGTGAGTTCAGCAATTTTGATCCCGTTCCCTTTAATTATATCAATGACACTATTTACTTTATCAACATGACATTTCAAGCTCAATGGAATAGTTCCTACACATAGACGTAGTATTACAATATTCTTGTTTTGCATGTGTATTACATTTTACTAAATTGACTAAAAAATAACTGTGTGAAAAATGGTATCAAAGAGAGTGTCATTTATTTGTTAACTTTTAAATACCAAAAAAAAAAAAACTTTCAGAATGTCTATAAATAATGTGCAAATATACAAAGGCTGTACAAAAGACCATTAATATCATCCTTTAAATATACGTTATTTGCAACCAATATTCAATGACTCGGTCACAAAGTGAATTCATTAACTTTGATCCCCGTCCCTCTAATTTCATCAACGACATTCCTTACTTTATCAACATGACATTTCAAGATCAATAGCATACTTCCTACGCATAAACGTGGTATTAGAGTAAAGTATAAGCGGAGTTTTTCAAAATTAAATTGTGTGCTTAAATTAAAGTAGATGTTTAAAAACATTTACTGTTGAACTTTACTTCAGCTTTGGGTTTTGACAAACTGATACAAGTTTTAAACAAACACTCGAATTATTATCGAAAATGGTCCAAATGAATATCTTCCAAAATTCAAACAACAAGCAAGACTTAACCCATCATCAAAAGATAAATAATTAGCTCAGCCATCAAGCCATATTTACTCAATGAACACAAAATTTATGAAAACGATGCGTCAGAAAAATTTGGAAGCAAGTCAAAATACATCTTGTTCGCACATGTACGCGTCAGATGTAAAATTACTCTTATTTCGTTTCAAAATCTCTTTTCGGGATGTCATCTAGTATGAAATCGACAAACATATTGCTCCACTCAATCCAGCGTCTTTCAACAATTTTAATCACGAAACAGTCAAACGCCGTTGCATGTAAATGAGACACACGTGCCTCCTCCAACGTGACAAGAAAATTGGACCCGGGCAAACACGGAAATTAACTGTTGGAACATGCAGAAGATGAGCCATTTTTTTCTTTCACTTATTTACTCTTTCGTCTCGCCTCTTATTATCTGGCTGCTTTCCAAGGAGTAGAGAGAAGTAGATTTCTGAAACGAATCTACAAAACGAAAGTTAATTAAGAACTCTTGAATTGTGTTGGATTATTGTAATCCTTCTCGCTTATGCGGCAGCTGCTTTGCTCGCCCGTGCTTCCTCCAGAACGCTGGGAGGAAGATTTCCAAAGAGACTTCATTTTGATTTAGAATTACGGAATTTTAATATCAGTTAATCAAAGGTTTTTGAATTATATTCCGTAACTTTGTAAGTTAATGTTAGTGCTGTTTTGGACTGGAGCAATCTTTTTCAAACGGCATTTCAATTTGGATTTTAGTACCGCGGAATTGGGTCGCAAAACTGCGTATTTTTAAAGAAGCTATAAAAGTGAACACTCCAAGTGAAACAAGAATTGATAGGATGGTCTTTATTTATTTATTTATTAACAGTGCAGTAATTTTCGGTAGAACAACCGGGGGCTCATTTGAAAAGTAGCTGTTTAAGTGCTGGGGATATAAAAACGCCGCTCATAAGGTTTTTTATTTGTTCCTTTATTTATTTTAAAGAAACGTGTGGGTCTTGACATTGCATTTTAAACTCTAATAAATTCATTTCATTTCAACTTAAGTTCCCTTTTACTATGCTATATAGCAACAATATTAAAAAAATATATTATTTTTGTTTACTTTGACGTTTTACATAGTTCTTTGATTAAGTAAAAGTGAACTTTTGAGTTGTTCTTCTCTATGACATTTCCAAATGCTTTTTTTTTTTTTTAATTTGTTTGTTTTTCTTTTTCCGGATTTAAAAACGAGAAAGTTTCTACGGTATACATTGCCAAGAGTTCTAAAATCACTCTCTGTTAGATTATTAACATGATAATACTAAAATGGCAGTTAGGGACCATTAATAAATTGTAAGACAAATGATAAGACCTGTTCACTCACAGCTTTCTAGTTGTATGTTGAGCACTTATTTTCTGCACTGATGAAGTGACTCCCTCTCAGCTTCGAAATAGCTTTTTGCAATACTTTGTATTCTGAATTTGTGTTTTTTTACGTTGTTTTATCTCTGTAATTACACGCATAAATTATCACTTTTACTGACCCCCTGTCACCAATATATTGACCCTTTGTCACAAAATGTCAAGCTTCAATATATCCTCCTCCCCCCATGTCACGCTATATTACATCAGCATATGAACTTTTCAGAGAAAGCACTCCGTTTTAGATCGCTTTTTTTATAATTTAGTTTTTTTTTAATAACATTTGTGGGCATAAAATTTATTATGATTATGCGTGTATTTAACTTGAATAAAATGCCATTAAGGTTTACAACAAAAATCATAATTTGTATATAATAGTAAAAAAAAGATATTATTGTATTGTAAAAGAGCAAATGAAAGGAATAGTACTTTAGAACTTCATATTGTCACGTAGAACTCAAAGGACCTGGAGTAACTTATTCAAGATAATTTTTTGGACAACACTCGTTCGATCCACTGGATCGTACACAACTGAACTTCACAACCGGAGAGCAGCAACTTATATATACAAACAGAACATTCTAGAACTATTCAAATCAATTAAATTTACATAAATTGGAACATTCTGGAAACTGTTAAAAATAGAAATTAAATTAAATTAAATTAAATAAAGAAACGCAGCCCGCGACCAGCGGGAATAGAACTAGGGACCTAGAGCTCCGGAAGCGGCGTCGCTACCTCACAGCTACCGGTTCACATGCTGGCGATTGAAAATGCGGCAATATAGTTTGCTTTATGAACCGTTTCTTTCTTTTATGAGCACAAAACACTCTTCAATGTGTAAATGCGAAAGAAGATTTCTTTTTAAATTTAAACTTTTAACTAGAACATAATTGAAGCCTTAACCAGTGTCGATGTTTTCGATGCAAAATGAAATAAATAACAATACAATATAAAAAAGAAAAATTAAGAAATAAACTTTTATAGCAGATTTAAGATGTGTTTATTTCAGCCAAAATGTATGATGTCACACTTCTTGATACCTCCTCCCCTTCCCTTGTCATAAGCTGTCACAGTTGCTAGATCCCCCTTTTGAAACATGACATCATTTGCGAATGACACCTTAGTCCTATTAGCTTAAACATACTCCTATGAAAATGTCACAAATATAGAGCAATTTCGTTATTTTAACATTTTCGAACTATTGATTGAAGGTTCCATAAGTCATTAAACATTTTTCTCCGTGCGCAATCGAACATGAGCTAACTACTACCCCCATGATTACTACCCCCATGAAGGAAAAAGATTTTCTAAATTTTGGCATTTATTGGCTTAATTTTTACTCATTCATTAAAGTAACATAATAGATCAAGTAATATTTAATGTTTGCATCCTGTTGAAGAAAATGGAAATATATTTTTTAAAAAGATAGAGAACACGCTTTTTGCTTTTGGTTATGTTTATTTAAACACAATAGAAAAATTGTGTTTGACAAACATAGAACACACAAGTTTTCAATTGTGTTTAAGCGAACAGTTTTATGTTAAAGAGAAAAAAAAAAAAGAAAAACCGATTTTGTACATATACCATAGTAACAATAACTTGCATTTCTAAAAAACATACATTTCGAGAAGCCATAAGAACTACATTAATCTATGAATTCTAATTAGTGACTTATAATGAAACTTGTACCGAGACAAGTTCATAATTTTCAAGAAATAAATAATGTTAAATATATTTGTTAAAGATTTTACTTGGTTTTGACGCAGAAAGAAAGAAATTTTTTTTTGCAACCTTACTACCGACACATTTATATAACACCCAAAATTACGTTTTACAGTCAACGCTCTTTATAACGACCACACATTATAAAGACCATTCCATTATAACGACCAGTGGTAAAAGTCCCAACTTTATCCCTATGAGCTCAATGTTAATATGCTTTCGGTATAGCGACCTTTCTGAATCGTCTAATCCAATACAGCGACCGTACAAGTTGTTGAGTCATGTCAGCTCAGAAGCTCTGCTTTCAGGGATGTGTGAACGTAATTTTTCCCCCATATTTTCTACTTTAAAATCTGTTAATATTTTGCACTGCTAATTTTTTGAAATGCCAATGATTAAAAATAATTTCAGCATTTAGTTGGAATTTTTTTATATTACCAATTTTAATGGAAATACAGAATGTGCATGATGCATGTATATTTTTTAAAGAAAATTCTGCCTCTTATAGCGACCACTCGTTATAAAGACCTTTTTCTGTGGGACGCAGATGGTCGTTATATCGAGCGTCGACTGTATTTATTATTCGGGAAATTCATTATACGCATCGCGTTTGTATTATTTTGTGCCCATTTCATTATGCAGTAGCCCCTCGTTATATCGCGATTGTCGGGGAACAGGATTTTCATGCGTAGTTCTTACAATATAAATTCAGAATGTATTTCTATTGCTTTTTGGTGAAATAAGAGTCCTAAGTCGTTTGCCGTTGTTCTTCGCTTAACACTTGTTTTCCACTTAACAACAACGATCGAAAATGGACTAACTGCATTGCAGTTACGTGGTTAGAATATTTAATCGTACTTAGTGTAAGTTTTTTCCAAAAGCAATATTTTTACTTTCGAGAGCTCAAACTTAAAACTTTGGGAGACATAGAAAAAGCGCGATATATCCGAATGAACGATATAACGAGGCGCGATATAACGAGGGGTTACTGTATATTTTTGCCCTTGAGTTGTAATTTCCTACAAACGTAATCTTAGTACCAGAGCCTTTTCTCCATAAACATTATATTCAATCTTATTTTACAGTTCCCCGCATATCAGCCCTTAGTTATCAGTTATATCGCATCCGTAGAGTATATTTACATTTACTTCGTACGTAAATTAATTTTACTGTCACGATAAATACTGCCTACCATTAATTATTTGTTAATTCAACTTACTGATTCTTCAACGTAAAACTCTGGCTTCCACGCAGGGATATATTTCATAATAATTACATGCATTACACAGTTCAACTGCACGCGTTTGGAAGACATTCAATTTCCATATCTATGGTATCTATAACTCTAGGCTATCCGTAACATCCAACTCGCTGTAATTATAATAGCTTGCGATGCTGGTTCGCATAACACTGCATATTACCAATTGTCATTTTGTAGATTAATAATCAATTGCTCATTTGCTTAAAGATATTCTCCTAAGGCATCATGTATTGGAATGAATAACCTGGCGATTGCTTTTTGCTTGGAATTTTCTCTCTGTATTTTTTAACATGTGTTTTTTTTCGTAAAAAACTAACTAACAAAGAAATTAGCTTAGTTTAATATTATATTAACAAAGTATTAATATAATATTAAACCAAAGTTACTAAATAGAACAACAAACAAGTAAGTTTAGTTTAAGAGCTACAACAAAGTAGTAAGCTTATAAGCATATTTAACAAAGAAGTAAGTTTAGTTTAATATTATATTAACACAGTATTAATATAATATTAAACTAAACTTACAAAGTAGAACAACAAAGAAGTAAGTTTAGTTTAATAGCTACAACAAAGTAGTAAGCTTATAAGCATATTTAACAAAGAAGTAAGCTTAGTTTAACAGCTACAACAAAATAGTAAGCTTACAAGCATATTATAACAAAGAAGTAAGTTTAGTTTAATATTATATTAACAAAGTATTAATATAATATTAAACTAAACTTACTAAATAGAACAACAATGAAGTAAGTTTAGTTTAATAGCTACAACAAAGTAGTAAACCTATAAGCAAATTTAACAAAGAAGCGAGTTCAGTTTGTTAGCTTTTAATAACGCTTACTGTCTGTGTTAGCATTTAAGTTCCGATACTTGGAAACATTGCCACCCTTTCCAAACTTAATCTTCTATCCCTTATAAGCTCCGACTTTATTTTTTGGATTCGAGATAATACACTTTTAATTTAACTGACTAGCATCCCACCAGTTGGTCACGGTTCAGTTTGCGAAACTGTTACACAGCGCTTATTATATACTTTTTTAATTGCTTAGTACTTTCGAAAACTTCCTTTAATAAATGGACATTTTTCAATCCTAGTTAGGACGAAAATCAAAACACATAATGTTAAAATGGCACGTTTAAATGTACCTAAATAAAGTTTGAGAGAACATATGGTGATAAATGCGTCAACGCCATAAGGAATGTTCTAAAAACTAGACATGATGACATTAATTTTTATTATTAAAGTGTGCCTGAATACTGAAAACAAGCATTACTTGGTCAGATAAATTTAAAACTATCATAACATATAAAATTTAAAGGAAAAATCGTAACTGCTGTAATCTGTCGGGGGGCCGAGCACTAAAAATCCTTAATGCCTGAACAGTCGAATAGTTAATAAGCTTCTTGTTAAATAAGGTTCAGCTTATTTAACAAGAAGCTTATTAACACGGATTTAGGCACGAAGTATTTCCAGAGCACTTACAAGTAAATGTAGGAAGTCTACAATAAACGTTAACTAGTCTTGTTTAAATTTTCATATTCACTTAGAAAACGGTACAACAAAACAGCAGTGATGAAGTCTTGCGAAACAAATTATAAAATAGGAGGACGATTACAGATAATAGCATAAAAATGTGGGTAAACATTTGTGTTAAAATGTAAAAATGGTGGGAAGGCGCTTGACTTAACACATTATGAGCGGGCGGCAGGCACTAGTACCAGTTTCGTGCACTGCCGTTTAAAAGCTGGGCTGGTATTTGTACCCGTTTAAAATCACCACTTTTAAGCCACACAAGGGAAAAAATAATGGTTCATATAATGTAGGAATCAGTGTATTTTTTTAGAACATTTTTTAACTTAGTCAATTTAGCCTGCTACGCGACATAGTTGCGCGTGCTACGTCGCCCGCTCATAATGTGTTAAGATAAAATCTTGTCCCCCTCGACTACTGCACCGGAAAACAGCCATTTAAGGTTCACAATGAATTGATCAGGGCAAAATTTCATTTTAAAAAAAAAAAAAACAACACGAAAACAAAAAAACACACATTTAAGGTTTACCACTGGCTGGCTTAAAAGTTTTTACAATGAATGGCAAATTTTTTTTTTCTTAAAACTTGTATTTAAATTTAAATAAGATGTAATTCTTTGGTTAAGCCATATTCTCTAAAGGATATTTATCTCGAAAATATTTCTTATTTCTTTCTGCCTCACGATATTTATAGTGCAAAATAATTCTTGTCTGTCTGCTGCAAAAGTTGGGATTTAACGACACAATGATTTACGACAAAATGCAACCTCAACAGCGTCCCTTACTTTATGACCAGAAAAAATGGTGAAAACTGTCAGCTTTCAAATGTTGCCAAATACAAAACAGAAATAAAAAAAAATGAAAACTGCGCGCCATTACTTGTCAGCAGATTTTCACCCCCCCCCCTTATGAAAAATTCAATGTCAATTTTCTCCCTATTCACCGTAAATATGCGGCGGACGTGTTCTTTGGCTGCGTTTGAAACATTTATCGGAGATTCAGATTTTAAACGTTACTGTCAAATAGGGCGGTGACAAATAACTACCAGTAAATAGAAAACGCGGAGAACTATGACACTGTCCTTCGAGCTGTCTGCTGCATACTGCTTTTGTAGAACAGTTCAAAATATAAAAGTGTTTTCATTTGAAAATAAAAGTTCAATAAAATTTCAATACAATGAAACCAGGTTTATAAAACTAACTTTTGGTGCAACAGCATAAAGAAATTTAAGTGGCTGGATACATATATTTAAAAATACTCGAAGCAAATCTTGCAGGAGATTAGAATATCTAAAACGTTATATGAGTGTCAAAATTAACCTTTAATCAATTATAGTTTAAAAAACTATAAAAAAATAAGTTTTTGGAGCGGTATGAACTAAAAGTTAAAAATAATTTTATGAATATAAAAGCATATTCAGTAGCAATGGGATGACCCAATTTGGTTAATCTGGTTTTTTGAATGAGTTTTAAAAAATCAGAATAAAATCAGTGACCAAACTATAAAATTTTATATATTAAAAAATCGTGGGGTGCTTTTCTATTTACATTTTCATAATGATTCTAATCAGCGAATAGCTAGCAATAAGAAATTTAAAACAATTGCGATTAAGCACCCCACCCTTTTAACATTAAAATTAATAATTTTATTTACAGATAAGAAAAAAATAATAACTGCTCACAAGTCCAAACGTTAGATTGATTGAGCTGTAAACCCGATTGTTTTAAAATTTTAAGGGCTAGTCGAGACAGAAATCTTTACTCTATTGCTGTTGTAGTAAACACCAAATTCCTGCGAGTAGGAATATCATGCGTGCTTGAAAAACAAAGAACTTTTTCAAACTCGTTTTTATGCATAAAATTCCTCTAAACTCATCTCTGAAATTGAAATTAAATAAGCAATTAATAAAACGGCGAAACCTATCACCTGAAAAACTCATAGCTGCCAACTAGGATGGATATTCTCTATTCAACAGAGATGAAAGCAAAAATTATCAGTGACATCTTTTGCTGAAATTCGATGTGTCTAAATGGATAAAATTGATTTAAATTAAAAGATTTAGTATACTTGGTTAAAGCCATAATGACATAAGATATGTTTAAATTAAATCTTCCAAGTGAATGGAATAACTTTAAAATAACGAGCACATTCAGCTAAGGTTTGCTAACAATTTTCAGCATGGGTCGAAATTTGGCCTATCATGCAAATTCACTTGTAAGACTGAAGCAAGCGTAGTAGTAAAAATTACCACAGCTTAATTTGCATTGAAGTTCTCGGAGTTCAGCTCTTGTACTTTTTTTATGCCAAGCTTTACATATTAGACGGAATTCGCGTCGACTATTAACCTAGTGGACATTATAATAAATTCTGAAGCTTATAAAGGCTTCCACACGCTCGTTAGAAAAAAATTAGCCACGCCTATTTTGGCTATTATAACGAACTGAATGTTTTTTTTTTCCTGTAAGTAACAAGATATCTAAACTTCCCGCACAAATAAAAAAAAACTTGCTATTCAATAACTCAAGCAAGCACTTTGTGACTTTTAGAAATTTCAAAAAAATGATATTAAAGTAAAATTACAGTTTAAGAAAAGTGGATGAAAAACGCTTTTGTACGGACGAAAAAGTTAAAAATTTTCGTTGAATATAAAGATATGTTCATTAGGAACGGGGATGTCACTAGGCCCTGATTACACTGGTCAACAAGTGTTTTGCCCCAAGAATGAAATTCACTTTTCCTGAAGTAGTTTTGCACGAGGAACCCATATCTGGCATCAAAATTTTTCCATCGCGTAAAGTTTTTTAGTTTTGAGGAAGGAAATGTTCGATTTTTACGCTTTTTCAGTGTTTTTCCGATCATGCAGCATCGTTTTTATTGAGATAAAGTACACAAAAGAGCTTGAATGTCAACCGTTAAATTAGTGGTCACTTTATTTTGCTGGAAAAAACTTAGTGGAGTGTCACAAACAGCCCCCGCAGACCCCCGAACGAAAGTACGTTATCCAATTACTGCACTGAGTGCGGGTCTCGGTAGGAATCTAGCGAGAATTGGGATACAAAGGCAAATAGGCAAAAGATTGATACTGTACGACACGTTTCATGAGCATGAGGCTACTATTTTTTATCAGAGAAGTCTCGTGTTGTGTGTAAAAATACCCCTGAAATTATGGGATCTGTATAACCGATGAACATGGAGAGCGGTTCCATCAGTACATTTCAGTTATCGAAAAGAGATATCAAGGGAAGTGGAGTTCAACTATGTTAGCAGATTACTGCTGGACGTTAAAAAGGGACATTCCTGAGGCAAAGTATTCCAGAACATGTCAAAATCAACCATTTTAAGGTGAATAGAAAATTACTTGGGTTTTTAGTGGAAATGCTTCTAATGTAAAAATTACAATGCCCTAAAAATAAAGGGGGGGGGGGGTCCTAAGGACTTTATTGACTGATCATAGCAGTATTTTACAAGCTGAATTCGAAAATGAAAACCATTTTCCTTATCACTTAAGGGTTTTGCTTGTAAGGTACTGCAATAATTTAAGGTAAATGTTATTAATGTCAACTATTACAGCACCTTGCAGGAAAAACCCTTACGTGATAGAGAAAAATGGTTTTCATTTTCGAGTTCAGCTTGAAAAATACTTCCAAGATAAGTTAACAAAGTCTTTGGGGCAGAAAAAAAAGGTTTTTTTTTTTTTTGTAGACCAGTGTTATCGTACGGGCGGCCGAGGCCCGTGCCCTGAGTAGAAACTTTCTGAGGGGCAAGCGTTTCCATATCATTTAAATTTCTTTTTGAAAAGTCATAACATAAAATATCCGGTTTAATTAATAATAACTGCTGGTAATTTTTCATAATAACATGTTATTCTTAATATAATAACCAATTTTACATTAACCGTAGCACGCACATGCATACATACATACATACATATGAGCTTAAAATAGTCGGAAACCATCATTGACTAAACTATTAGCACATTATGAGCGGCCAAAGTACTTGTACCCTTTTCGTGCATTGCCGTTCAAAGGCGGGGCTGGTATTTGTACCTGCTTAAAATCACCACTTTTAAGTCACACAAAGGAAAAAATAATGTTTCACATAATGTATGAATTGGATGCTGTATTTTTTAAAACATTTTTTAACTTAGTCAATTTAGCCCGTTACGCAACATAGTTGCGTGCGCTACGTCGCCCGCTCATAATGTGTTAACTATAATATTTCTTTAAAAAAAGGGGAGGGATGCTTGATACCAGTTGCTTTAAAATTCCTTACTGCTAGCTATTCGTTCATATAGAGTGACTATCAAAATGTAAATTGAAAAGCACCCTACTTTGTTTTTTGATAAAATTAATAGTCTGGTCAGTGCAGCATGTTTTTTTTTTTTTTTGCTGAAAATATTAATTTAATGTATTGATTTTTAAACATGATTGTACTTATTATACAGAACTTCTTTTTTTTTCAGAACACTGCGTTAGAGACAGAGGACGGTTTTACCAAGGTTCAATAAACGTCACAAAATCTGGAATACCATGCCAAAGATGGGATTCGCAGGTAAGGTCAAGCTTACACGTCACGAAATTTTAAATACATTTTATACACACATAAATGGTTGTATACTTTGTGGAGTATTTTATTTTGTAATATGTTATACAACTTAATACAAGTTATTTTTAAATCGAAAGATATGTTTTAACTACAATGTATTTCTGATCATTTTTGTAAACTAGTAAATGTATGTATATATATATTTACCAGTATTTACTACTTATAGTGGAGTCTCGATAATCTGAATTTAAGTAGTCCAAAAATCCTCTTAATACGAATGCGAAACACGTTTTGAGCATATTTTTAATATAAAAAACAGCTAAGATTGCTACAAAAACAGTGATACTCATTAGAGAAGTATAATTAATACTAAACTACTGAGAAAAAAAAACTTCTTATTGTTCTTAATATTCTTTCCTTTTTCAAGTCAAAGTTTCAAATTAGGGGAGAGCGGGGTAAACCGTACAGCGAGGCTAAACCGTACACCCATTTTTTTTGGCCTAGATTTCAAGCTAGACGATCCCGTCAAGTGCTGAAGTCTAGCGGCAGATCGCACAAGTTTACAGTATGGATATCGTTTCGCTATGCGTATGAGTATCAGTGTCTCAGTAAAAAAAACCTGTTTTTACTCTTTTTCTTCTAATTTTCGTCCAGTACTAAATAAAAGGTAAGTGAAGAATCTTTTCTTGTATGCTAGTAACTGTAAGATCATAATAAACTACTTCTCTTAAGCTCTCTTTTGGTTGTAAGCGATGATTGGTTAAGTGATAGAATTTAAGGTTATTTTAATATATTGCCACGAGGTACAGATTGGGGCTAAATCGTACAGAAGTGTACGGTTTAGCCCCTAACTGTACGACATAGCCCCAAATGGTTTGCTATGGCAACATACCTACATGGAATGTAACTTACGAGGAAAGTAGGCCTACCAAAAATGTTAAAGTTTTATATTTCTTCCTAACAAGTCCAAAATCAAGAAAAAAAAACTTCTAGACAACAACATTCAGTAATTTTTACAAAGTCAGCAAATTAAGCACAACTGGAAGAGTCAGCTAAAGTAAGGAAAAAATTCAGCAACTGCAGGGAAAGATAAAAGCTGAAAAGGTTGAGCTGAAAAATTCAAAACAGGTGAACATGGGACTCAAAAGTAAAACCAAAGCGAATTCTAAACCCAAGAAAACAATTTCTAAAACAACAGTACTTGTAAAATCTAAAAGCAGGAGAAACATCAACTTTGATGATTCATCATCAGAAGACGAACTTCCTGATATGAAAGACATTGTCGAAGACGATTATTTAGATGATGTGGACCCAATGAAGTTATTTCTTGATAAAGGGGGAGAAGCTTCAGGCTCCAAGGATGTTTGCATGTTGTGCGGTGATTTCGTCAAGGACAAAGAGCTGTGGTACAGGTGCTGTTCATGTTCAGGGTGGATCCATTCAGCTTGCAGTGCTGCGGAGTCTGCAGACAACTACATTTGTGATTTATGTACAACGCTTAACGTTTGACCTTTTTTCTGCTCTCTTTTAGGTTTGTAATGAAATCTTAGAACTTTTTTATTAAAGTTAACCTGATTTTTTTTGTTTTTTTTTTTTTTGGAGTGTAATTTGTTTTAAAATTTTACAATTGTAATACACAGTTTCTTAGTTACGACCTTTATCAGTAATAAAAAGTTTTTGTACAGTAATCTATTGCATTACAATCATTACTTACCTAAACAGATGATTTTTAAACTGCACGGTATAGCCCCTTCTACTGCACGGTATAGCCCCGACCCCCGTGGCTATTTCGTACAAGGTAACTTTTTTCTAATCACCAATTTTTACATGTAAAATGTAGAATAGTTCCAAAATGTTTATGTATGATCAGTAGCCGAATAATCAAATTATATATTGCCTTTGTTCATATAATCCTTTGTCATCCTTTACTTTGTAATTTGCTATGTATCGACGAATCTCCCTTATGTGTACGGTATAGCCCCGCCCTCCCCTACACCTTTCAAACGCAGGAGAATGGAGTCGACTAAGACGTTCAGAAGCTCTTTCGATACCATCTTAAGGAGGCTTATAATTAGCTATTTTTAAACAGATCTTACAAAATAAATAGCAAGCCCAAGTAATAATATTTACGTATCCAAGAATGATTATATATTTATCCGAAGAATTCGCTAAACCCAAAAGAGTGGAGTCCCAACCACTTTAGAATAACACTACTCCACTGTAATATTTTTATAAATGGTAGCTATTTAAAAACCTCTCCACGTTTACTTTAATCAGACTAATATATCATAAATTTTTATGCTTTTGATTTATTGCTGTAAAAGTTCCATGATTATCTGCTCCCTATTTGTGTGAATATTTGTTCGTTTATGTGTTTGCATGTTCATTTGTATGTTCGCAACACAAAGCAAAGCACGGATTGGAGTGTAATTTGGCTCTAAATTCAATCATTCCCTGAGAAAAAAAACACACAGAGTCCCGTTTGGAAATTTAAACTAATGTTTTGTAATTCTAATTTCAAGATTTGTTTCGACAATGAAAATTGCAAAAATATTTTTATATATACATATTTTCTAAAATTTCATATCATTTTAAAGCTGATAAAAAAAACCACTTCAGATCGAATTTGTTCGAAAACTCTTAAAGTAAACACAACATGAGCTATGGCCTGAATCTTATTTCGTCCAATGAAGATTAAGCAAATCCGTATTGTGAAAATTGAGTAGCATTTGCATAAAACTCAAATGATTGCTTTCATACACTATTCTCATTTTTTATTCATAGTTCAAAGAAGCCTTCACTTAAACTCTTATTATAATTGCTTCTAATATTACTGCTTTTTGCAACAGGATATTTTTAACGATGAGTTTTGTGTTCATTACCTAATAATTTACTCAATCAGGACATGTTGCCATCTGCTGTCTATAACAATTGTAACAATTATAAATGAGGATTGCCTGACAAAAAAAAGGGGGAAATAACTAACCGGGGGAAACCGGTTACCAAAATTTGTCAATTGATATTACTAAATCTCGTCAATAGCTACTAAAGAAGAAGGTAAGACAGTCGGTTGAAAACAGAGAAAATGGTTTTTAACTGTTTTGTCTTTGCCTATTTATGTATAAATTAATTTAATATTTTCACAATATTATCATTGTACTGAGCTTGCCTGACAAAAGAAATAGGGAAATAACTAATAATAAACTGTTATGAAAATTTTGTAATTGATATTACTAAAACTCACCAAGAGCTGCTATACAAAAAGAAAATCGGTTGAAAAACAGAGAAATGGTTCTTAACTGTTTTGCCTTTGCCTATTTATATAATTAACCTGATATTTTACCTTTATACTCGTATATAGCTTAATCTGATACTTTTTCAATATTATTATTGAACCTGGCAACGCCGGGTAATTTCAATAGAACATATAGATAAACAGATAGATACATATCATTAAATAACCCAACGCTTCCAAGCCATTGACCATCCATTGCTGTATATTCGGTATTTCACTGACCAAGAGCCAACTTATTGGTCTGTGAAAAAGTTAGCTATTGGTCAATAATACTTTTAAAACTCATAAATAGCTACTAAACAAAAAAAAAAAGAACGTACGAAAATCTGTTGAAAAACAGAGAAGAAAACGGTTCTTAACTGTGTTGACTTTGCCTATTTATATAATTAACCTGATATTCTCATAATTTAATTATTGTACCGGACAACGCCGAGTAATTTTACTAGTGCACAGATAAACAGATAGATACATATCATTGAATTACCCTTCACTTCCAAGACATTGACCATCCATTGCTGTATATTTTGTATTTCACTGACCAAGAGCCAACTTATTGGTCTGTGAAAAAAGTTAGCTCTTGGTTAGCAATACTTTTAAAACTCATAAATACCTACTAAACAAAAAAAACGTACGCAAATCGGTTGAAAAACAGAGGGGAAAACGGTTCTTAACTGTTTTGACTTTGCCTATTTGTATAATTAACCTCATATTCTCTTAATATAATTACTGTACCGGGTAACGCAGGGTAATTTTACCAGTGCACAGATAAACAGATACATATCATTGAATTACCCTTCACTTCCAAATCATTGATCATCCATTGCTGTATATTTGGAATTTCATTGACCAAGAGCCAACTTATTGGTCAGTGAAAAAAGTTAGCTTTTGGTTAGTAGTGGTTTTAAATGTCGTAAATGGCTACTAAACAAAAAAAAATAATAAGATAGGAAAATCGGTTGAAAAACAGGAGAAAATCGTTTTTAACTGTTTTTCCTTTACCTATTTATATATAGGTTAATCTGATATTTTTTCAATATTATTATTGCACTGGGTAACGCCGGGTAATTTTACTATTGCACAAATAAACAGATAGATACATATCATTGAATTACCCTTCACTTCCAAATCATTGATCATCCATTGCTGTATATTTGGTATTTCATTGACCAAGAGCCAATTTATTGGTCAGTGAAAGAAGTTAGCTCTTGATTAGTAGTGCTTTTAAAACTTGCAAATATATATCTACTAAACAACAAAAAAAGATAGGAAAATCAATTGAAAAACAGGGGAAAATCGTTTTTAACTGTTCTACCTTTGCCTATTTATATATAGGTTAATATGATATTTTTTCAATATTATTATTGAACCGGGTAACGCCGGGTAATTTTACTAGTGCACAGATAAATAGATACATATCCTAGAATTACCCTTCACTTCCAAGTCATTGATCATCCATATTTGGAATTCACTGACCAAGAGCCAACTTATCACAACACTGCTCATGTGCTCGTGCCAATGATTTATGCTCAAATTAATATCCCCAGGAGCCGCATCACCATAATCGACCCCCCATGGTGTTTCCGGAAGTCCTGAGCTCGGAGAATTACTGCAGGAACGCTGGGGGTGAGGAGCCCATGCCCTGGTGCTACACCATTGATCCCAGGATCCGATGGCAGCATTGCGACATCCCCCGTTGCGGTAATAGAGCTTAATTATCATTCGCATGTGGAAAGTGTGTCACTGCTCATTGGATATTAGCTGTCTGGATAATTAACAATGCGCTAATGCGCTTTGTTTCAGCTTGCAGCGACTGTAATGACTTTCTAATTAAGGCTCATGATTATAAACATCAAGGAAGATTTTCTTGAAGATTTGCAATTTGAGTTTTTTTTTTAATAATTAAAAAGAAATTATTGGTGGTTATAAATAAGCTTAAAGGGAGTCGGCAGCATGAGACAATTTTTCTTCTCTATGGTGCTTTTATTTACAATTTTTGTCTCATGTTATGTTATATCACCTTCGAAGAAATTTAATATTAAATAAAACTTGATTTCGTAAATATAATTTGAAATTCTTAATTTTTCAACGAAATTTAGCAGTTTTTCAAAAATGCATCTATTTTTTCAGAAATTGGCGGGAAGTCTCAATTTGTTTTTTATTGATTCATTACACTTTAAGCAAAACTGTTATATTTGAAGTCGAATACTTTGAGAAAAAAATAATAAAAACTGAAATAACTCAGAAACGAAAGATTCAAGAAACCTACAAAAAGAATTTTTTTTTTTTTTAAGTACTTAAGTTATCACAAAAGTAAAGCATAAATTTGTTATATATATGCTCAGGAACATGTGGGGAAAAACCCAAATTATAGATACAAATATAAAAGAAGCTTCTGCACTTTAATTGAGATGTGTGATATGCGCAAAAAACAAAGCGAGAGAAAACAGCATTTTAACTTTTCGGCTTGCTATATCTTTATCAAAATTTCAAGTTAAGAAATTTTTTTCAGTTACAGTCACGATGAAATTGCTTCTCCTCGCCTATTTTATTTAAAACTAAATAAATATGTGGTTTACATTCAGCAGTTTCGGTTTCATAATGAAAAGGTGGCAAATCACACCGTAATAAAATGAACGATAAATCAAGAAATATTGCTTCAATTTTTCTGAAACCTTCAATGAGCATTTTTAAGGATTTATTTTACTACTTACGCCAATAAAAAAAACTCGGATTTTTCGACATTTTTGGGTGCTGACTCCCCTTAAATTGCAAATTTTATGAAATATTCGGGAAAATGTTTACTGGAATTTTGAAATCATTTAGGAACTTCGACTTTCACGGCCGGTGTCCATACCAAACATAATATTTTCCGGCCTAATAGGCCGTAGTCTCACCAAGATATTTCTGGTTTCAGAGTGAGATTCTCACTCTGAAGAAGCCTGAAACATGTCGGACGAAACGTCAGCCAGAAATATCGCGGTTGAACCACGGTCTATTAGCCGGGATATTATCATGTTGGGTTTGAAATCATTTATATAGAAACTGCAAAATTGCTCTGAAAATTCTGTTCAATATTTATTCATTTTTTTTCTAATCACATTTGTTATTGAATTTCAAAAATGCAATAAGCATTCAATTTCAAAAATACAATAAGAATTTAATGCTTTTCCAATTTTTAAGCTTGATTAACCATACCAAGTCTAACGTAAAGTTATTTTTCTAGAAGATGGATATTGAGCATAAGTAAATTTTATCTAATGCAAGAACTAAAACATTTGATTTTATACAAAAAAAAAGAAAAAAAATGCAAGCAATGCAGTTGTAGTACTATATGTAAAAATATTGCAAACTTCAATTTTGGGATTACAATAAACCCTTTCAGCAGTGGTAAATTTGTGAATTTCATTTCAATGATTTTTTTCTTATTTTTTTACACCCCGTTCTCCGCTCGTGATAAAAGGGTCCCTTACAATCCCGAAATAAATGTCTTTGTTTTAAAATGAGTGCTACAATTACGATGCTTTCATCTTTATTTTAAAAAGACTAATATCAAAGTTGAACTTGTGTTCATTTTAGAAAATTATTTGTGTGATGACCAGAATATACAAAGCGAAACTAATGTATGATTTTCTTTTTTTTTTTTTTTTTTTGTATTATGTTGTTAATAACTTTTTTTTCAGTATCCTACATGTATCTTCAATAAAAGTGACAATATATTTGAGCATTAAAATTATCATATCTAAAGTTAAACATTGAGCATCTTGAAATATGTAAATTCACAATAAATAAATGTATGATTTTTTACTACTTATTAAAACCAGCCTACGATTGGGCATTAATACAGTTACATGTAAAGTGGACGAGATATATCGTCAAGAACTGCAGGGTGGTTATTAATTGAATATTTAATTTCTTACACATAAACTGCAAAAGTAATTCATAAAGTTTTCTTAGTAAACCATTTGATTTATAAAGCAGATTCATTAAAGAATAACAAAAAAACAATAAAATATTTATGATCATAAGGAATTTGAGAAAAATATAAATTGCAATTTTTTAACACTTTGCAACACATTAACCACAAACTGTGGTTATGTATCGCAGATTTGAGACACAGACATGATAAATGTAGCAAAAAATGTCAGTACCAGCTTATTTTTGATAACTGAGAAAATTAACGCTTCAAATTCTCTTCCTTCGTCAGAAAAATCAATAAGGTTGTAACAGTTAAGTGATTAAAACTTTTATATTTTAAATTTTTTGTCAGATGCGATAATTATATTTTTCCATTATTTTACAGTTTTTCGTAAAGAGATTATATTTAAGTTTAAATGCTACTGAAAAAAAAAATACCATTCCTGAAAAACTTTCCTTTCCAGAGTTAATAAATATAAATATGCATCATAAATAATTTGGATTATTATTTGTTTTTGCTATACAGTTTTTCAAAATGAAAATGAAGTTTAAAAAAAAGCTGTTTTAAAATTAGTAGCGCAAAATTTTATTCATTGCAACAGTATTTGTGCTGAATTGAATAAAAGTTTGCACTACTAATTAAAAAACAGTATTAGTAAAATTCATTTGAATTTTGAAAAATTGTATCGAATAAAAAAACAAAAACCACATTATTTATGCTGCATATTTATAACTTTTAACGACTCCATCGAATGCTTGTAATGTAATATTTATTAACATTTATGGAATTGCTAAGCGGCGTATCTTATAATTTTTTCTTAATGTTATCTTCTTAACAAGTCGTGCTAGGTAAGAGTTTAATCATCAGTTCATTTAGAAATTGAGAACATTGATTCACAACACTAATTAAATATTAGCAATCAGGTTAATTAATAATGCATTAATGCGCCTCGTTAAAACTACAGTGTGTTACAGCTCTTCTGGACGAAATTTAATTACATTAATCCTATTTACTGATATTAAATTAGAATTTCATAAAATTTCCAAGACATCATATTAAGAGTGATATTAATCAATGTTAAATTACGTATATATATATATATAAAATAATGCATTTTTGTCTAAGGTTGCATATTTTAATGCACAAATGCTTTATCGTTAAATTGCCATTGTGTGTTTTTTTATACTCAAAATGTTTTCTTTTAAAGATATAACTTTTAAAACACAGTTAAAATTGAAGACAGTATGTTTCTTATGTTGCGAGTATTGGTAATAGCAATAAGTATAAATTTAAAACCAAGTGTACGAAGATCTTGGATTGCACTTAAGCTCATATTATGTTGATTTGAAATTTTCCCTAATTATCGAAAGAGATTACTTCTTTGAAAAATTCTTCTTCAAAGCAATAACTGCTTACTGTAATTAATAACCTTCTCCTTTTTTTTAATATTAAGTATATGATAAATTTCACGCATAGAACCAAATCGGAAGTTTAATTAAGTACACTAATTTCAATTTTTAAGAGTAGACCTTGCTTTAAAAAATATTTTATCATTAATCTTTTTTTTTCTAAACACTATTTTTGTTCTTCATCACTATTTGAAAAGTGAGAGAGGCATTACCACTAAACAATTAAGTGATAAACTGATATGCGCACAACTATGTATGCACAGCTTTGAATAATTTTGACGGAATAATAAGCTAATTTTCGGAGTAATCTACTTTTATGCTCTAAATGAAATTTTATTATTAAATTACAGTTATTGATGCAGTTTTAATTTATTTAAACCGATTTTTAAGAAATAAATGATTTATGCAATTAGTAAAAATTAATGCAATTTATTTATTAGTTTTATGCAATTTCAGTCTTAAAAAAGACGCAATTTTTTATTTTTAAGGGAGAAAATAATGGTTTGAAAATGTTGTCTGGTCTCTCAAACCCCACACAACAGTTGAAGCTTAAAATTGTGATGATAAATGGAAATCGAAGAAAATAAATAAATTCCAGATGTAATGACTTTTAAAACTTCAAATAATTCAAGTTGTTTCAGATCACAGATCAGATGCATGAAGCTGTTTCAAATATTGTACAATAGTTGGGTTCATTTCTGGATCATAAGACAGAATGATGTGTCTCCTTATTTTTTATAGTTTGCGTAACCAACGCTTGAACTTAAAATGTGAGTAGAGATGATCAGCACTATTGAGACCTACCTGCTTATTCGTAAAAATGTTAGCAAGGCATGGCCCTTGAAAAAAAATTATAAATAAAAATAAAAAAATTTCCAGATATATTTTAAAACTAAAAAGCTGTAATAATGAAGGAAAAGTTAAGTAAAAAATGACAACACAGACGCATTTATTACTTAAAAGCAACTTCCTTTTAACTCGAGATTAGCTAACATTTTGAATTTACATAAAGTACCTAAAAGTGTGAATTCAAGCAAATTTATTTATTTTTAATATATATTTCAGAAAACAACAGCAACTTGTTTTCCGCTGATCTGGAGCTCATGGATCTGTTTGAAGCTCCACCAGAACCTGTGTTCTCTCCCTCATTCATTTTAATAACCTGCGCCTTAAGTTTAGTGGTAGTTGCCATGATGATTCTTCTCGTGCTGGGATGTAGACGGTTGCAGAAGTATCGCAGAGGCTACAACGCTACCCCTACAACCGACGTCGAAATCGACCTGGAGAAGTTACCTTCCAACATGGCCTACCACAGGACATCTGCCCAATTGAATCCGAGGCTGGAGATACTGGAGTATCCTAGGAACGACATCATCTACATCAGGGACATCGGACAAGGTGCCTTCGGTAGAGTATTCCAGGCAAAGGCTCCTGGGCTGCTGAAAGGGGAAGAATTCACCATGGTTGCTGTGAAAATGCTCAAAGAGGAAGCGACTGAAGACCTGCAGACCGATTTCGAGCGAGAAGCTTGCTTGATGTCAGAATTCGACCACCCGAACATTGTTAAGTTGCTAGGAGTCTGTGCTGTTGGGAAACCTATGTGTCTCCTTTTCGAATACATGGGGAAAGGAGACTTGAATGAGTTTCTCAGAACATGTTCTCCTACTAACTACATAGTGCGCACAGCAAATGGCGATATATATAATGACGTCAGATTAACTCACATGGATCTCCTAAATATAGCACGTCAGATAGCAGCAGGGATGACATATTTGTCAGAAAGGAAATTCGTCCATCGTGATTTGGCAACGAGGAATTGCCTTGTTAGTGAAAACATGGTAGTCAAAATATCCGATTTCGGTCTTTCACAAAAGATTTACACCGCAAATTACTACAAGGGTAATGACCATGATGCTATTCCCATACGTTGGATGCCACTAGAGTCTATCCTTTATAACAAGTTTACGGTGGAATCTGACGTTTGGGCATATGGCGTCGTTTTGTGGGAAATATTTTCATTCGCCCTTCAACCATATTACGGACTAACCCATGAAGAGGTCGTGAAATTCATCAAAGAAGGCAACGTTTTACAATGTCCCGACAACACTCCCTTACCGATATACCATCTCATGAAAGCTTGCTGGAATCGCAAGCACTCCAATAGACCGAGCTTTAAGACTATCTTCAAAACTCTGGGTATTATTCAGGAAGAACTGCAAAGGCATGCCTACAGGGAGCAAAAAGTTCATGTGTAAGGGGCTCACTTTTTCTACAACTAAAAGTGCCATTCTCTCTTCGCACAAATCTCACAGAGTGAATTTGGAACGCTAAATGGCAGCAGGCATTGCTATGTATCGAGTCAGGAAAGGCAAGTTGTGATTGTTGCCTTTCACAATGACCTGAGCAAAGAGAAAACGATTGCTGCCTTTTCTTATGATCTGATTAGGGAAAGGCAAATTACGATTGTTACCAGTCGCAGTGAAATAAGTCATGAAACGAAAAGAAAAATTGTGGCCATGCACTATGACCCAAGTCATGAAATGAAAAGGAAGATTGTGGCCATGCACTATGACCTAAGTCATAAAACGAAAAGGAAGATTGTGGCCATGCATTATGACCTGAGTCGAGAAAAGGCAGGTTACGATTATTTACTTGGAGAGAAAAGTCATCAACAGAAAGGGTTTTAACAAGATTTAAGACGAGATGGTCTCCTCCATGGTATCAAAAAGTACTGATTAAAATCTTGAACCTGCACTGCAAAAAAATCTCCTGAAAATAAGGGAGAAAGTACGGCAGCAGAGTTGCCGGAAATATTCCGTTTCTGATAATAATTTCCCGAGATTTGGCAGAAGTTCCATTTCTTTTTCTCCGTTAATCCAAATCAGGTTGGGAAAACACAGCAACCGTAAAACTGAAAAGTTCCGTTCTCGTATTTTCAGGACGTGATATTTCCGTTCATGGAAGTAAAAACCATGTATTGAAGCACTACGGAAATCTTTCGTTAAAATCAGTAAAAAACACTCTGAAAATTCAGGATTTTTTTAACAGTGTGCGTAAAAAATACCTGGAGCGGACTATCTCGGATTTGATCCTATGAAATGATTATGTTGGTGATTGATCTCTACATCGTTTAAAATAGGAAATGAAATACTGAACTGAAAAGATTGACATGAGCTAACTTCCTTTTTCTACTTCAGTATTTATCATTTTCTTTCAAGTATAACAAAAGTACTTAAAATATTGATTTATTTGCTTCCAGAGGTTGTTAAAGTTGCCTTAGTAGATTAAAATCTTAAAACAGTTTCATATTCTTCCGTGGGTCATTAAGTTGTAAACGGTTTATTGTAATATCAAACTACCTCTGGAATTATAAACATTTTTTTTTTTTTTACGTTTTAAAATAAAACATCAGAAAATAAGAACTAAATTCTGTGATCGTTATAACATGCATATACATCATTTGTATGCTTGAAAATTCAGCCTAAAAATAACACTTAAAATACCTAGAAGTTTTGTGTGTGTGTGGATGAAGTTTCTGAAAAAAAAAAAATTTAAATGAATCGCATGTGTGATAATTAATAATCTGTAATATTGATGTATAATTGGATACATTATAATTAAGAAAAAGTTTTTAAAGAAAAGAAAAAAGGTTACGCTTAAAATTTTAACTGTATGAGGAAAACGATTAGATAGGTGGTTTCCTCCTTTCACAAACATTGGTGAATAAGTTACAAATTTCGACCACAGATATTCACCCAAACGTTTTCAAAAATATTGTTATTTGTTAATGCGCGAAAAAAAATCAAAATACATTTTACTTCTTTGTACTTACAACGTTTACTAATTTAAGCAGCAGAGAGAAAAAAATACTTTTGCGTGAAACTTCGTTTTAGAAATTTATACATCTCTGCATCAGAAATGACAATATAAAATGCTAAAAAATAAATATAGTCACAGAAAATAAGAAGTATTTGTAAAAGCAAATGCAGGTTGATTTTTGCTAAATTCTCAGTATAACGTCCTCGAAATTTAACCTGAAAGTTACAAAAAATGCTTATTTTCTCAAAAATATTTGCCCACGTATATTGCAAAAAAATCAGCTGAAAACAATCAAAGAAAAAATATTTTCAACACTGAAAGACTATATTTTAAAATAAAATGTAAAATACTTCAACATCATGGATAGTTCCGCATCAAACAATATATCACCCAACAACATTGTCACTAACTTTTATTTCACATATTCTTCTCACCATAAGCATTCTTCTTACCCCTAATTAGTCAAAAATGTTGTTAAACTTGTCAAACCAAGATAGTTATTAAACAATTATTTTGCTTCAACAATTAAAAAGATATGTTTACCATCGAGTTAAAAGCCCACGGGTCTAGACATTGTTTAACTCTTAACATCAGAAGTAAGATACCCTCTAAAAAATTCCAAATATACAACTTTGTAACATTATCACTGAAAAATGATACTAAAAGATGCGACAAGCAAATAAAGTAATCGGGTCAAAAAAAATTTTTTTTTTCATATTGGACTTATTTTCCATTTAATAAGCTGTTTCACAAAGCTTCTCAATTGTGAAAAACTACTAGAACCTTTTTAAAAATATTGCGTTTCAGTTAACCAGAGAAAAATTATGTGTTTTAATCGCATTTATTTTTAATCCTTAATATCATACAGCTTAAAAGGGAATTCCAAGACTTTGCAGTTTCTATCAAAATATTCACACAAGCTGAAACTATTACAGTTAAAATGTTTCCTCCATTATTTCAATACCAGAATTTCATAAAGTATTATTAATGTACTTCATATAAATATACTTCATAATAAAAAATGCATATTGCATATTGTTGTTACAATTTAAGATTCATTTTGTTACACGGTTTTATTTAACTTGACTTGTCGCGGAAGTTTGCTACGCGGTTTTCACCCACTATTACTGCGTACATTGTCTTCAAAATTTGCACACAAGCTTATCTTCGATGACAATACAATATTCCATTCATTTTGTAATTTATTATAACGTTAATTAGTGAAAAAATTAATAATTTTGGCTCTCAGGAAATTCAGAATTATTATTTGTCAAATGGCAACGATAGCTTTGCTAGGAATTGTTTGGATAATGCAACGATGTTTTAAATTTTAAAATACTCAACTCATGGCGAAAAAAGAAACTGCGACGCAGCGGAAGAATCACCTGGATAAATAAAATCGTGTAGCTTAAAACATTTTTACTGTTTCATAATATTATTGTTATTGCTGTTAAAATCCTAAATTCAACTCCTTCAATTCGGAAAGTGCAATACATGTACATGTAATTTTTTTTCATGTTATGTACATAAATCATTGGTTAATCATTCTTATATTTATATGAAAAATGTCAATGTTTATCCGTTAGTTTTGATTGTTACGTTTATTGTTGGTTTGCACATCGGTTAGACATTTTAATATTATGATCTCATATAGTATCTACATTTGGTTGAATTTATCCTGTTACTCATTTTAACAGTGTATTTTAATCGCCTCTCATTGTTTATTGAAAAATTTTGATTTCCCATGTACTTCATTTGGACTTCGAAAAAAAAATGCCCAAGAAACATGGTGTCGCGAAAGTTTTAAAAAGAACAAAGGTAAATGAACCCTAAATTTTCACGCGGCCTTCGACTAATGCTATATTTAACCCCTATGCGACTGCGACAAATACTTCGAGCAGACTTTGAAACACGTGATTGGTTGTCGATAATAAACACGCCCACCCATTCACTCATTGGCGTTTTACATTCCATCATTAAAGCGCACTTTCAATTAGGGGACTGTGATTTGGAATGCGCAATAACGTCACTTGAAACAGACAAATCATCGATGCACTTTAATAACCATGGCAACGGCTTATTTCAACAGAAACATTTCGTCACGGTCGCAGTCGATGTACAAACTAAAATTAAGCAAGGCAGTCGAAAACGCTTGAAAATTGCAGGCTTCAAAACTTTTCAAGTACAAGGATCTTCTTCGTAGTGAATTGAATTTTAACCACTTAACTGCCGCGGGCGTATATATACGCTCGCTATGGCGATGCGTTAACTGCCCCGGGGCGTATATATACGCCTTCCAAAGTGCGATTCGTTGCCTTGTGTTGCTATCTGTAAAATTACAGCAGAGGCTTTGGAATGGAATAAAGGGATCCTGATAGTGTTTGCAAAGGATGTACTTATTCTGAGGGGATGTTGTGTTGCAAAACGTGCTTGTTCCCCCTAATACACCGCATAAATACGCGTATCTATTAGAAAAACGTTGGCACGGGAAGCTTACCTCGGCCGTTAAGGGGTCAACCTTGAAAAATCCTTGCGACATCATGTATATAAATATTTTTAATCTGCCACCAATTACACATTTTCTAAAAAGATGCTGAAGATTAAAATAATTTCAAATGTGTCCAAAAAATATTAACTTATACAAACAAATAAGAACACAACCACGAAAAAAATATATAACATTTAAATGTAAAAGTGATGTGCAATTAAAAATTTGTAATACCAAGGAAATGTATTTTAATTAATGTTTGTGAACATGGTGTCGTCGAATGTTGTAATGTCATGTAAATAATGTGTTCTTTGTACGATTAAAAGCAAATAAAAAATATGTGTTTTGATTTATTTATGTTTTTACATACATAAGTACATAGGGCGTAAGTAAAACTGTAATTAGCTTACAGAAAATTAAAGTTTTTAATAGTTTTATAGATAACTTGTGATGGGATTATTTGTCACAGACGTTTTTTTATTTATTTTTATTTTTTCATTTGTAGTAATATGGGCGACCCCAGATGTTGATGACCAAAAAAAAAAAAAAAAAAAAGAGTCCTTAAAAATACCAGAAAAAGGACCAAAAAAGGGCATTAAAGTTTTAGAAAATGCACTTAAGTTTTTTAAGAATACACTTAAGATTTGAGGTCCAAACCCGAAATTCAAGAAGTTCAAATATTTCATTTTGAAAAACCATACTAACATCAACATCATCACTAGATGATCTTCTTTAACCCCTTAAAGCACGGTTTTTTTTTTCAGAAAAAACGGTCGAGTTTTTTGACAGAAAATGAATATATAGGTATAGTATAAATTGTTTTTGGAAATTTCAGCTGTAGGGGGTGACTAGAGAGCAAGGGGGTGGTGTAAAACTTAAATAAAAAATTATAATACAAGCAAAGTGCAAACGGATCTCTTAGAGGGGCATTAGAAATAAAAAAAAAACCCGAGATACAAGATCGCCCGTGTGAGACACGGGCATGTGGAAATTTGCCGGTAACTTTCGCCCGTGTGAGACACGGGCATGCGGAAATTTGCCGGTAACTTTCGCCCGTGTGAGACACGGGCATGCGGAAATTTGCCGGTAACTTTCGCCCGTGTGAGACACGGGCATGCGGAAATTTGCCGGTAACTTTCGCCCGTGTGAGACACGGGCATGTGGAAATTTGCCGGTAACTTTCGCCCGTGTGAGACATGGGCATGTGGAAATTTGCCGGTAACTTTCGCCCGTGTGAGACACGGGCATGTGCAAATTTGCCGGTAACTTTCGCCCGTGCGAGACACGGGCATGTGCAAATTTGCCGGTAACTTTCGCCCGTGTGAGACACGGGCATATGCAAATTCGCCGGTAACTTTCGCCCGTGTGAGGTGAATGCAACCAATAACTGGTAAATATGTGTTTTAAAAGTTCTAATATTTTAAATGCGAGAAACCGACTCACACTTAATAATTCCTTTTTAGCATTATGAAAAAGAAAACAAAGGCAAAAAAAACATCTGTTATCCGAACGTAGGTTTTCATAACTGAAGAACTTAATAATCTTGGAGACATAATTGGGTCAAATTTCAAATAAAATCACTGGAGGGTAAATTTTCTTAAAATCCACACCGCATCTACCCTGTTTATAACACCAGCGCTTTTGTTTTTCAACCTGATAGTTCCCTTGTTTTCTTCAACTTCTTTTGTTTTGTAACAAAAGATTGGAATTTCTCTCATGGCTCACTCTTCTAAATCTTTCATGAAATGTAATAAATAAATCCAACTAAATTTTAACACGTTAGCTGCCATGATACGCGTATATGGGGGGGGGGGGCAGAATATGTATTTGACCCTTGATAAATATATTTTAAATTGAAGTTTCATGTCAAAGTGAGACGTAATACGAATTATGATATTGTATGATTATCAATAAAGCTATCACCTCAAGAAAAAATACAGAAACATTGCCTTATTTCTGTTAGGTATATTACAAAACGTATACCTGATGAAAACTCATTCGCAAATGTATTTCTTCGAAACTATAGGCTTTTTAAGGAAGCAAGCAAGGCAATAGAAAGCTTGTTGCATTGTAGGGCAGCGGAATGTGGAAATCAAAGTAATTTTCTGTGCTATGGCTCTTTTCTAATGTTGAGAAAATTATTACTTAGCACAATGTTTTTTTAAAAAAATATTTCCGAGTTATACCAGATTTTATTTCACAATTATAAGAAATATTAGCAGAAAAACGACTTGGTCAAGGGGAGTTATGTTTTCAACGTTGTAGCCGCTAACGTTTTAATCAGAATATTGAAAAACAAGAAAAAAAAAGAGAGAGAAGAAGCTAAAGGTAGAAAATTGTCTGCAATATTAGAAAGATACTCCAATATTTAAAAATGCGTAAAAACAGGAGAAACTTCAACAAAATGCATTTTCATCAACTTAGGTTATGGGTTTTATATTTCGCAAACATTTGTTTCACCCGAAAACAAAATAAATCGGCAAATCTAAATCAAATTATTTTTTTTCTTCGTGCCTTGACTGCAGATCGTTTAATCTGTCAGAAGCACAGTTTTATTTTATTTCTCTTTTTATGCATGTAAAAAAGCATTTCATACATTTTCACGCCCAATTCATTTAGAATACCGCCATTAAATATGGCGGAAAGCAATCTTTAAACTTAATTATTCCAAGGTGAAATCAGAGACGCATCTGCCTCAATCAGCATTCCATTCTCTTCGAAAGTGGAATACCGCTGGGAGGCCTTAATCAATTTAGAATTAATAAAAGGACTGGCACATTACTTAATCCTTAGTTAAAGTGATTAGCTCCAGTTTTAAAGCAAGCACGAAATGGAATTCGCAGATTTCCATTGAGTAGACTTGTTGCTTGAAAGCCTGAATACTAAATGTTCATTACTTTCCAAACGTTCCATTTGTCTAATTTCAATGAATTTTATCGATTTGACCCCAACTAATTAACTTCGCCTGGCCTCTCATTGTTAAATGTTAAACTTTAGAACGGGAGCAGCAAAATATGAGATTTACCACTTCTGCAGAGTTTAAGCTAGCTTCGCGTAAGTTTTATGTACAGGAAAGCATTTGTATGTAAATTTTATTTATTAAACCCAAACGAATTTAGCTAAAGATATATCTGACCGTCTTACGGCCAACAGAATAGGGCCAAAATACCCAAAATTAGCTACTTTCTTAGAAAAGATATTCAAAATTTTGACATTTTTGTTTCGTGATTTATTTATCTGAGATTAACCCTCTCGTTACCCTGACCGTCAGATTAGACTCATTTATCTAAGGTTAACCCTCTCGTCACCCTGACCATCATATGAGACTCATTTATCTAAAGTTAACCCTCTCTTTACCCTGATCGTCATATGCGACTCATTTATCTAAGGTTAACCCTTTCGTCTCCCTTACCGACGGGGATGAGTCAGTTGCCCTCAAGATAACGCCAAAGGGTCGAGTTGCCCTCATCACCTAAATTCTGAGCGAGCCAGTTGCCCTCAATCCCCCACCCCTTTCATAAAGGATTATACTTCTCCCCTGGGATTGCACACCTGTCCGCCTCACTATATATGCGTTGGGTGATTCACAAAAGTTTATCTCCTAAAGATAATTAAATTTAGTTAGTTGGGGTAACAGTGGCGGATTTTAGGGGCACGAGCCCTCTCCAAAAGGGTTGAAAGAAATTTTTAACTATACCATTAAGTATTTTCTGCGCTTTAATTGGTTTTAAGGGATACTTAAGAGCACAAAAACTTTAATGGGAACTTAACTATGAAATTATTTACGAGGGAGAACCACTTTTTACTTCCAGGGCCCTCTCCCGGAATTATTCCTTTATCCACCCCTGTGGAGCGTAACCTTAGCACAGTTTGATCATATTTAATATGTTGGTTATTCCTGATATGAAGAGTTTACCAACAACAACCAAAAATTATTGTGTTATTATTGTTTTGAGACTTTTTATGGTAAGTAGAGCTAAAATGCTCATATATATGATTTAATCAGAAATGTAATCAATATTTATGCATTCACAGATAGATAGATAAAATATTGCTTTGGGCTTTATAAAATTTGTAGCCTTTTATAACAGCTAACTTGTGTGATTTTTCACATAGCATACACTCCATTTTAGCAACTTAGCAAAAAGACAACTTTCAAAAGAATAACCTACAAGGCTACAAGTACAAATTCACTAATGAATAATTCTACAATATACAAGTTTAACAACCCTTTTTATCAACAAAGCCCATCTTACAGGTATGATAAAATAGATTATCTTCCCTCCACTCCCCCCTCCCCCCAAGTGGCATGTGCTTAGACCATAAGGACATGTGGACTGGGGAGTGTAACTGACCCTCGCCAGTTTACAGATAAATACTTTGAGGGCAACTGACCCTTTTGCTTTGATTGACAAGTGAAAGGGGAGTCCAACTGACCCTCGCCCTTACCGACATATGAGACTAGTTTATCTGTCAACCCTCGTCACCTGACTGTCATATGAGACTCATTTAGCAGGGGGTTAACCCCCTTTCATCACCCTGATCGTCATATGAAACTCATTTATCTGAGGTTAACCCTCTCGACATCCTGACTGTCATACGAGACTCATTTATCCGAGGTTAAATAAATTTTTGACTATTATATGAGCACTAGATGGAGTACCCGGCGTTTCCCCGGTCAAGTCTGAACTTGATCCAGTTTACTGGTTCAGCCTTGTCCCGGTTGTGGAAGATTCAGAAATTTAGGGGGGGGGGAGGAATGCAAATTTTATCACCACAGCGTATATTTGAAGCACATTTGCTGCTTATATTCACCAAAATATGTTTTGGCGGATTAACATTAAAATTCGCTTCTCTTTTAGTATATGAATTAGAGGGGCCGTGGTAGCCTAGTGGTTAGCACGTCGGACTTCCACCTGGAAGGTCGCGCGTTCGATACCCACTGAAGACCACCATGTATACTTGGGGATATGTGCATGTAAAATCCGTAGACCCCACTACCTCTCCCCGTGCGTAAGCAATCCTAAGGCCTCGGCTAACAGGTAGGGGTCTGGTGGAGAAGAGTATATGAATTAGATGCTTGATTGAAACTTTCATTTTGTCGAGGATCTTGGCAAAAAACTTAGCGCCTCTTATTTCATCTAGTAATACTCTTTAATCAATTTCATAAGCACAGACACTTTAGTATTTGGTGGAACATCATACTCTTCGCATAAGGATAGTAAATCACATTTCCGAGCTTTCGCTAAGCAAGACATTTTTTCTTGTAATAAAATAAACTTCGTTTTATATCAAGCCAAATAAAATCTCTACTGACATATTATCTGCAATTCACTGTCAATCCAATTGTTAACTACGTTCAAATATTACTTCAGCCAGCACTTATGCTGCTTACATTCACCAAAATCAATAGAACAACTTATTAACTTATTTTAACATCATATGATCATTTTTGAGTATACAGGTTCGCCTTTCCTTAATTTATATAATGTCAAAGTCACGTTATAAATAAATTCAAGAGTTGATGCTTGAGTCAGCAGTCAGTCAACAACAATGCAGAACTACAAATGGATGGAAACTGCCATTATGAACAATGAAAATGGTTTGAAATATGAGTTTTTTTAATTATACATCCATTATATTTCAATTTACACAAATTATATACCTAAACATTCCTCATGAATCACTCATCTTTTGGTGCAAACAGCTCTATAATCACTTTAGTGGTCCGAGAACCTTTATGCCATTTAGAAACGTACAGTCGTATTATATATATAAAGATTATCGTTTAATATACGTACAATTTTTCGAAATTATGAAATTTTCATAATTCAGTCCCAGCTATTACTTGAATCCTCTCGTATAACGTAAATATAGTAATGTAAATAAAGACATGCCATTAGTACAACAATTGACAGGGGTTTTTTTGTTAAGAATGACCAGTTTTAAAAGCATTGTAAACCAATTCTTCGTCTCCAGTGTGCTTTTCTTTTCTTTTTTTTTTTTAATTTAATATAAACCACGGGCACCACAGAGACGAGAAATTTATTTAAATAAGCATATATTTAACAGCATGTAGGTTGCGTCAAGAGCCGCCAGCATTATTTTTTTTTCCTTATTAAAGTAAATGCTTTTGTTTAATTAAGCTTTTTTCGTTAATTTTTTTTTATTTTATTTATTTTTCTTTTTACATAAAAATGCTTTCTCTCTGGCACAACTTTAAACTCAATCCCTGGAGGCCATGGATGAATTCATCCATACTGGAGTTTCGCCAAATTTCAAAACTTTTGGCAACGTTTGTACAAAAGTTAGAAAGCGCACTTTCTTAATGGAATCGTCTGCCAGATTAATTTACTTCCAGAACTACCAGAAATGATTTATGACTAAAAGTTTAAGAATGTTTCATTATTAAAAGTATTTTTGACTGTAAATTTTTATTAAATTCGTAAAAGTACTCTTTCTTTTCTTTTCTTTTTTTAATATAATTCGTATCTTACGTTTTTAGGCAGATTTTACCAGTTTGGGCAGTTTAGACGATTATCACAATATCACCTAAAAATAGTTTGCATATCAAAGTAAAAGGAAAGTAGTTCTTTTAATGACGTGAAGAAATTGTAGCATATTCCAAACAAATTTTATTTTAATCCATCACTACTGATACTGAGCTACATAATTAACTGTATTCGTAAGATATGCCGTAGAATTAACATTTGCGTTACTTACCTTGGACGTACCTAGTTTTTCTGGCTCACAAGAGCAAAATTATTTATCTTGGAAGTACCTCGTTTTTTGCTCACGAGAGTAAAATTGCTCATTTTGGACTAGCGGTACCCGCACGGTTCTGCTCGTGCTGAATTTTAACCGTACCTAAGAAACGTAAGCACAATTTCATTAGTGTGTTCCGATTTATGATCCGTAATTATTAAAGTCAAATTGTAGCGTGTCATATTCGCCACGTTATTTGAAATCTAGTATAAACCATACGTATTCCTTTTCTGGCAATATTTATTTAAATGCTTTTGCTAAATCAAGGAAATCGTTAAATCGGGGAACAATAATTTATCAAGTGCAATCTCGAATTTAAAACCTATTACTAATTTGAGAAAACCGCTAAATCGAACATTATTTAATGTGTTTTTCCGTTGAAAACTAAACTGATGTCTCTCTATTTTGAAAAATAAGTTTTATATTGAAATTAAGCTAACACTATTCACCCGGAGTTGAGGAAACTGCTAATTATTATTTTTGGATCGAGTAAGCTTTAAGAAATCGCCCTAAAAAGCTTATAACTGGCGTTCTTATTGACTTAGAAACTTAGAACAAATATCATCTTGTGCAGAAATTTAGCGCTTTCGATCGATATATTACATTAATATGTGCAAGGTTTTTTTTAGTCCCGATTTTTCACCCCCATAAAATTGGAATAAAAAAAGAACTACCTGTAGGCTTTTTTTCTTTTCAGAAACCTTCGCAGGAGTGTACTCAACAACTTCCCAAAGTTTCGTGGCGATGGGTGAATGGTGTAGTATTGCATAAAGGACAGACAGATATTCTTTATATTATAGATAAATGTACCTCGTTTTTCTTAATACAGAACAATGATAGAGCTCAGTTTGTGCGTAAAACTAATACAAAATGCACATTATCTGCGCAGTATGTTTTTCGACTTACGCCACTATTTATTTGAATCATCACGTGTTTAATTATATGTAATACTTATTTTTTCTGCTCGTAGCGGAAAGCATATGCATACGTCTTGAACAAAAGAAATCCGTCAACAAGGAAGGAAATCAAATACAATTAATATATAGCGAAGAATAATTTCTTATAAACTATACCTTTATCACAAAAAGTATCTGCCTTTTCCATCACATTGATATTTAATAGACGTGGAAAATTCTCATTACAAAATCGTTCTCAAAAGCAACGCTAGTTAAAAAAATGTTCCATCTTTGCCTTATGGAACATTCTTTCATTATCAACAATTCCAGAATATTTGGAATTGAAATCTTGATGGGAAAATTGGAGCCATTTGCACGTGTTCTTTACAGCTGCACCATTAATTCTTTTCTTCGTAATTTCCGCTAAATTTTGCTTACGGTTAGTTGAGCCATTTTCTTCCTGTATTCATTCCCCAAGACACTTCGCTCGGTAATTGGCAAAGATTTTGCTGGGAATTGAAAGTTTTACTCGTGGTTGCGAAAGAAAGATTGGAATAAAATGATTTCTATTAGTTTTTTTTCGGTAAGAGATCATTTGATTTACGTTTGTTCCTTTGGTGTTATTTTAGGGGGAAGGAACAAGCTTAATTGAATGAAATAAAATTATTCTTATATATTATTACATAATTATCTTTTTAATTAAACGTACACATAAGACAAAAATTTGGAGAAATTGGAGTTCTGACTGGATTAGTCGATTACAAAAGTATTAGCTGAAGCATTTAGCTTTTAAAAAAATCAATCAGAAAATTTCTGCCAAGAATAGAAAACATTGAGATAGTTTTTTAAAAACCTGAATTGTGCTCAGAAGAAGCCTGGGGCATATCCAAATCTTCTTTACCAAACAAAATCCCCAGACTTACTGTTCGTTTGCGAAGCCGAGCCCATCCGTCGGGAATGTTCTACTCGGCAAAGGGATACAATGAGATGGGCAGTTTTCGAAATTGTATTTTACGCTGTCATTTTTTGCTTTTCCCCGATGATGATATATTCTACTTCTAATTTGAATCTTTAACTCAAAGATAAACGAAAACAACGCAGAGAGTTAATTATTCTTCATAAAAACTAAACATTTCCTAATCTTTATTCATCCTGTTACCCCTTTTTGCATGAAATAGAAGCAAACCTGACGCATGCGCAAAATTCGAGGAGAGTCTCAGCCAAGAAAATCAGACAGTATACCTCCTATTAATACGAAAAACATTTCTGCTTCTGCACTGCCGCTTAGAAGAAGCCGGAGACATGTAAAGCTGCATTTTAGCCAACAGAATTCAAGTTGGAATACGACTTGAGCAGAGGCGTAGCTAGGTGGGGGCAAGGAGGGACAGCTGTCCCCGGGCGCAGCGTTAAGGGGCACCAAATTAATGTAAATTTACATTTTTTTTAATGCGAAAAGAAAATTATTTGAATTGAAGAGGTCTGAATATGTTCGACAAAAAAAGTGGGAATACCGCAAACCATACAGGGAATGACCAATGTAGCGCAGGAGTGTGGAAAATCAGACAAATAATTTTGCGAACCAAAGTGTCCCATTTTCCCCTTAGAAGTGAAGGGTCGCTAATAAAAATGAAAGTTAAAAGGGTTGCTTTATAGAGCTATTTATCATTTAGGAAGCATAAAAGTTTTTTTAGGCCAGGGCGCTGTTTCCCCTTAGGGGCGCCCCTAGGCCCCCAGGGGCAAAGGGGGCGCTGAGAGCCCTAGATACGCCTCTGGAGTTGAGCCCAGAATGCCTTTCTGATTGGCAATCATAAGAAGCTGCCTGCATATCAGGCAATATTCTAGAAAATACCAAATGGACTGATTTGAAACTTAAGAATGCACAATCCAAGATCGATTATGACGTATAAGTCCGCTAAATATCGGCACTCACAAGTCTGAGACCCACGAATGCATAAATTTAACCTCTTCATTCCAAGTGTACCCAATTGGGTACATTTTCAAATACTGTTTATTAACTGTATTGTTTGTGCCATTTGGAAGCTAAAACACCCAACTGTTTTTGAAATGAATCAACAGATTGTTTACTTCGTTTTAAACATGGAAAACATGGAAATTGGATATTAATTATTATTTAAACTAATTATTAATAAAATAAAAATATAAAATTTTTTTAGTTATTTTGTTTTGAAATCATTTGTTAAGTCAGCGAACCAGAAAATTGCGTCGAAATTGCTTGTGCTTAGTTCTGGGGTCTGAAAAGGTTAAGTCAACAAAATCTTACCGGATTACGATCATTTACCCTGGAAAGGTACTTAATTTCACTCGCATCTGAACCTTACTTTATTAACTTCATATTCATTATTACTTTACGAATTCAACTTTAACTAATTTTAAAGCAAGAATAAAGTTTCTAGAAATACAACAGGTGACCACATTACTTTAGACCAGGGGTTCCCAACTGATGGGTAGCGACACCAAATGAGGTCGCGACATTATATCAATTTTAAAACTCACAATATATGTAAAACTATTACATGAACAAAATTTTTAGCATTAATTTTATTGTCCTTTATAACGAGGTTGATTGCGACTTTCGTACAACTACAACAGAAACAGAAATTGCACTTTCGCGACGATCAAAATGAAGCCAAATTTGCCAAGTGCAATTGATGTCGTATTAACCTCCTTCGTCAGAACTCTTTAATTATTTGTTTTATGTGGGCCCAAGCATAGGAGAGCCGAGTTGCTGTTATCAGTTTTTATTTTGATATCTGTAAGGTTGCCATTTGCCCTTCACACTTAACGCAGTAAGAATTTAAAATGTGGAGAGGGGAGAAGGCTGGAGGTTGGCTCAGAAGTTTCTAAATGCCATACTAGGATTCGCAATAATGCTCACATTATCACACTAAGATTGGTAATAATGCTATTATCATACTAGGATTGGCAATAATGCTCATCTTACAATGTTAAGATTGGCAACATGGCTCGAAACCAAGTGCTCTGGGGTAAAGATTATCACGTAACCACCTAATAAATTAGGAACCTTCTGTTTACTTACCTTCGTAATGAACGTTCAGTGGGAAAACACACTATTTAAACACGTTGACAGACACTTGCGTCTATAGCCGTCAAAGCGAAGTTCCCTATGCGGCATGACGGCAATAGCCGTCCAAAACGAAACGGTCGTTTTTAGACACTACGGCTATAGCGGCACAGATATGCATTTACCGGCGTACGAGTAGAAGCCTAGTGTCATGTTTTGGAAACCATTTTTAGGTTAAATTTCGTTTTCCACCTGTTACACGACTTGCAGCTTCAGTATGCACGTGGTTGTGAAGGGAGTAGTGCGATCGTGTTTTCTCTTGAATTTATAGTTGTCATTGATACATTTAACGATATTTATTGTATATACTGGTATTTACCGCTTGCGCCATAACGGTTATAGCCGCTACTTAAAGGTGCTGAATGAATCAACATTAAGTTTATTTAAAAAGAAAGAGTAAAACTATAGTCCTAATATTCTAAAAATTACAAAAACTTATAGTGTTAATTTTCGAACTTCAGTTGTTCCTTCTGTCCGTCAATGTGCTAAATGAAGAATATCAACATTCTTCATTTAAAATAATAATTAATCAATATTAATTCTTGATAAGAAGTATAATGATACAGATTACAAATTGTATTATAATCAGGGAGCGGAGCGTAGAGACGTATTTTCAGTGAAACTGGAGCAAAAGAAATATGTTGTGCTCCACTGCTCCGATTTTTTTAATTACATTCAAAACATTAAAACTTTTTTAAAAACGTTTTTTTAATTACATTCAAACTTTTTTAAAAACTTTTTTCAATTTCCTTCAAAACATTAAAACTTTTTTAAAAACGATTTTTTTAATTACCTTCAAAACATTAAAACTTTTTCCAAAACAATTTTTTTAATTACATTCAAAACATTAAAACTTTTTTAAAAACGATTTTTTTAATTACCTTCAAAACATTAAAACTTTTTAAACCAAAACAATTTTTTTCAATTTCACTTCAAAACATTAAAACTTTTTTAAAAACGATTTTTTTAATTACCTTCAAAACATTAAAACTTTTTCCAAAACGATTTTTTTAATTACATTCAAAACATTAAAACTTTTTTAAAAACGATTTTTTTAATTACCTTCAAAACATTAAAACTTTTTTAAAAACGTTTTTTTAATTTCCTTCAAAACATTAAAACTTTTTTAAAAACGATTTTTTTAATTACATTCAAAACATTAAAACTTTTTTAAAAACGATTTTTTTTAACAGAGTATTTAAAACATTTCATATTTATTGGTAGATAAACAGTCGATAAATAACAGTTTTAATTTTTTATCCCATACATGCATGCCTATTAATAAATTAACCAAATAAAACCGTTAAATAACGAAATTTCTAATAAAACAATTTGAGGCGCGAAGATGGAGCGGGAACTTAGAAATTGGAGTGGAGCAATCCACAAAAGCAACTGTTCCATATCTTCATTTGCGGTGCCAACATTTGTAAAAATTAACTTTGCTTTCAAAATACTGCTTCATCAACAATTAAACTCAAAGTTTCATTCATAAAATAGCATAAACCGAAATTCATATACACTAGCTGATTCCGCAAAGCATCTACAGGCTATAAGTTCAACAATCAAACTGATGATACTCGCTCGATATAAAGAAACCTAGATGTTGCCACTCCAAAGGATTGGAAGTTAAAGATTGAGTTATGAATAGAAATACTTTTTCAGAAATAGAAATAAATTCGCCAACCCCTTAACTGATTTGCCCGTCGTACGGCGTACGGGCTACCCAAAGTTGGCCCCAACAGGTTGGCCCGTACAACGAACAGGCATTGATACTTCAGCCTTTCTTGTTTTGATTTGCCCGTATTTTTAATAGATTAAAAGAGCGTTTTTAATAGATTGAAAGAGCGTTTGATTTTTGCGTTTCAAAGTTATAAAATAAAAAAAATGCTTAAATTCATTATTTATAAAATTTGTTTAAAAATTCTTTCATTTTCCTTTTATACCAAGTTAGGACTTTAATTATATGCAATACAAAGTATGCTTTTTTAGGAACATTTGTGGTAAAAAAATTGACCAGTTAAGGGGTTAAAGTCTGTACGTTGCGACAATAAATACAAAAATTTTCGTTTTACCATAGTTTTTTTTGCATGATGTCAGTATCGTATCGTATCGCAAAATTTATTCGCAACTAATCCACGTTAAGGGAAATATATATATATAGAGAGAGAGATAGATAGATAGATTTATGATAAAAATTAACTTTTTTTTCCCGAGAGAGACAAATGGTATATTTATGTGAATCAATCCAGGACACTCCCCCTTCACAATTACCGTTCAAAGAAAAGATCATTCGATTCTGCATCATAACGCAGTATCACGTGAGTAACTATTCCACTCTGAAAAAGTACCTTCCACCAACATCTGCATTTAAAAGACCCACCTGAACAATGCAGCCCATCCCTCCGATATGTGGAAGAATCCGCGCCACCAAAAAGAGAGAATCTTCCTAATCATATCCAATCCCCTTTTTTGTGTGTGCCAAGGAACAGGTTCTTACCTTCCTTTCCTCCGACAAAAGGAAATCATTTGTCTTTGGGAGGCTTCTTTTATTTGCTTATCGAAACACGCATCGTGCTCATTAGTGGTGGGATTCTCGTAGGACTTCTGCTCCTCCGACGGTCCTGATGAGCAAATAGAACGCCTTGCACGTTTGATATTGATTTTAGTGGTAGGCCCCCTGTTTAACTTACGCTTGGCTAAGAGTTTCTTCTTATAGCCACCAACGCGGCTTTTCATAAGAATTCAGACATTGATGGATGGCATTTTTCATTCACATGTATTTTGTGAAACATAAAGAGAAGTTTGTTGCAAAAGTTTATTGTACAGAACCTCATTTACCTAATGCTTACTTTGTTATAATAAGCCATCTATTGATTTTTGTCGTAACTCAGTTTTACTTACGCTTAGTTAAATGTTTTCCTTTTTTAACCAGACCATGTGGCTCTTTCCCATTCCGTAACTTACTCTTAACTAAGAGTTTCTTCATATAGCCACCAACGCAGCTTTTCATAAGAATTCAGACATTTATGGATATGAATTTTCATTTACATGCATTTTGTGAAGCATGAAGATAAATTTATTGTAAAGTAATTCATTTACTTAATGTCTGCTTCGTTATGCTAAGCTGTCTAATGATTTTTATCGTAACCAACTTTTACTTATGCTCAGTTAAATGTTTTCCTTTTTTTAAATCAAACCATGGGGCTTTTTCCCATTGCTTAACTTACGCTTAGCTAGGAGTTTCTTCTTCTGGCCACCAACGCAGCTATTCATAAGAATTCAGACATTGATGGATGGGATCTTTCATTCACATGTATTTTGTTAAACATAAAGTTAAGTTTGTTGTAAAAGTTCATTGTAAAGTGCTACAAATTTATCTAATGTCTACTTTGTTATACTAACCCGTCTATTCATTTTTGTCGTAACCAAGTGTTACGTACGGTTAGTTAACTTTTTTCCTTTTTCAACTAAATAATGCGGCTTTTTCTCCTTGCTGAACTTACTCTTAGCTATGAGTTTCTCCTTATGGCAACATCGCGGGGCGTTTCATAAAAATTCAGGCATTGATGGACGGGATTTTCAATCACATGTATTTTGTGAAACATGCAGATAAGTTTGTTGTAAAATTTTATTGTAAAGTGCAATTAATTTACCAATGTCTACTTCGTTATACTACACCGTCTATTGATTCTTGTCGTAACTAAGTTTCACTTGCGCTTTGTTAAATGTTTTCTTTTTTTTTAACCAAACAATGTGTCTCTTATCCATTGTACGATAAGGTGGGCCGAAAAAAACTTTTTTTCGAAATCGGTATTCTAATATTGCGGAAAAGGTTCTCTCCGGGTTCAATAAATGCGGTGTAAAATATTTTTTTGATTGTATAATTTGTTTGCTCCCGCATCTAACTTGAATTTTGAAAATTTGGGTTAAAATTGTCGATTTTTCCTCGGTGTAGGAAGTATAATTATTTTTCATAGTAACTATCCTAATAGGGCGGAAAGAGTTCACGCTAGGTTGAATAAGAAATGTGCAAAATATTTTTCGGATCAAAAAATATCTTCTGTTCCAGCATTACAATTGAAAATTTTCATTTTTTGAAGAAAATTGAGGGTTTTCTTTTTCTTCAATGTGTTATAGAAACAAAATCAAATAGGAATCCTAGATGAGTAATAATACTGTTTAATACTGCATTAAATTGTACAATTCATTATATTGCCCTTAAAATAATTAAGTAATAGTTGAGATGTAATATAGTATCTCAATATTAATGAAGTATATTTTAGTCACATAATGTTATAATCGGCTAATACCAAAATTTTACTTCCACATAATCAATAGGAAGTGGCTATAGGCAACATTATGGTCAAATTCAGACATTACTTAAGCGGGAAACAAATGTGGATCTAATGAAAACGTCTTGATTATGAAATTAACTTAAAGTGAGAGGCATAATTAAGTGTAGAAAATCATTTTCCAATGTGAAGTCAATAATTATATTTCTCCGTAAAAAATTAAATTTTGAAGCTGAAAATTCTTCGGAAATCACCTTTGTGTGTGAATGGAAAATCACAAAGTACCATCCTGGATTTTTCTTATCACGCACTTTTCATCCAAATACAGCATCACGGAGGATTGGTGGAGAGTAATTATAACTGATGGGACCAGTCACTCGTTTCGAAATTTAATTTTGGCGGGAGAAACATTTCTGACTTCACATTGAAAGATAATAATTCCGTAGTCTTAATTATACGTCGAGAAGCAAATTCTTTGATCTTTTATCCTTCAGCGTACGGTAATACATTCTTGAGGTCTTGAGATAAATACCTGGATCTATAGTGTTCCACAAATGCTTCGCTCCATCTTTCAGCGAGTGTGTACATTTTATATTAACAAAATTTGGAATGTATTGTATTTCCATTACAAACAGTAATTTGTGTGAATTTCTTAGTTTTAGAACTCTGTTCACTATTGTCAGCCAGCGCGATCGTGATAAGGTACCAGGACTATTCGTTTGGCCCATCCAAAGTTTCAAACAAATGCCTCATAGTTCATGAAATTGAAGGAGACCCACTACAGAGGTTCACCAACTTTCAATTCAAAACACCGAATTACTCCGGAAGCGATGCTCCGTTCCAGCCATTTGCCAGAAGAGCGAATTGAGACAGATCCGCTTGTGGACATTACAATATACCCTATAATATTCATGTAAGTATGTTTTCCGGTACCAAATGACAGACTCAAATTAGTAATGTAAACTAAAAAAATGTTCTTCAATAAAAAAATTCATGTTCTTATTTTTGCTTTTCTCGTGTATCTTTTAGCAGCTACTATTCCTTCTCTCAATGCAGAATCTTAACGACCATCAAAATGCAGCTCCTTCAGTGGAAAAGCCCGAGTCTCACTTAGATCTTGAAATTTTAAATCCTATATAACTTTAGACTTTTCTCCTCGAAGCTTGTTTTAATCCACCATCCTATCTAAGTTGTTGCTAGTTATCAACCTGACATCATGAAGAACACTTGAAGTAATTGCAGCCACAGCCCGGTCCGAGACTCCAAACTTGCTGACTATCACAGCAGTTGACGCTGGGCCAAGTCGCGTTTATGATGATTTAGATCTAAACGAAGTTGTTTGAACTTAGGATCAGTAAGAGAAATTAAAAGGTTTGATGTCGATGGTTTGTAATTGTCCAGCTTCTTTAGCTATATCAGTCGAACATTGCGTTTCTTCGTAATATACACTTCCTGCGTAAGGCATTGCTTGTATGCGATTGTAAATATATATATTGTTTTTCTTCATGGTAGGTTCGGATTATTTGTATTATTCGAGTACGGTTCACAATGGCAATTGCAGTGTTTTCGCTTTTGCTCATACAGACTCAATTTTAGTCGCATTATTATTCGCAATGTTCTAGAAGCTCGGTTCTTCATTCCCAGTTTTGAATGCAAGATTTAACGTTCCGAAGAAGCAGTAACGCAACATATCTTCGACTGTAGGAAGATCTAATTACAGATATATTTTTTAAAGTTCTAAATATTGAGCATTTAAATTTGTTCTGAACACAGGTTTTTCATGCCATGTCTATTAAAAAGTCAATCAACGAAAAAACGAAGAATTTAATTTTAAAACTCACAATTCCATCTTTGTGGAGTGAACTGCAACAAAGAGCACTATGATGTATTTTTCCAGGTGCATATACCACCTCCCCCCCCCCCCCCGCTGATAAACTCTGTAAATTACTGAGCAGCACCACATGCATTATACGATGAATGATATACCCAGAACAGAGCAAATGACAGCATAGAATATGTATGGAAAGCCCTTCCCCATTTCACTTAAGAAGCAGTATTAAAAAAGCAATTTTCTTCAAAAATTGCAAAACTTTAACTGTAATGCGGAAGCAAAAGATATTATTCTATTGGGAAAATATTTTACACTTTTCTTGCTGAACCCAGTGGGCACCTTTTCTGCACCATTAGTCCAGCAAAATTAGAAAATAATTAGGTTTTCTACTTAGAGTAAAAAACTGCAAATTTTACCCAAATTTCCAAAATTCAAGAACGATGCGGGAGCAGAAGATATTATACAATTGGAAAAATATTTTACACTGTGTTTATTGAACCCAGAGAGTACCTTTTCCGCACTCTTAGAATAGCGATTTCGAAAAAAATGTTTTTTCGGCCCACCCAATTGTACAATGATAGATGGAGTTCATTGTTTACATGCTTTAAGAACATTTTGTAGATGGCCACCTACGTGGCAATTCATAAGAATTCAGACAGTTATGGATAGGATCTTTCATTTACATGTATTTTGTGAAACCTAAGTTTGTTGCAAAGGAATATTGTAAAGTGCAACTAATTTACCTAATGTCTACTTCATTATGCTAAGCCATCTTTACAATTTTTGTCGTAACCAAGTCTTACTTACGCTAAGTTAAACGTTTTGTTTTTTTTAACCAAATAATGTGGTTTTTTACCCTTGTGCAATGATAGATGGAGTTCATTTATTTGCATGCTTAAAGATGATTTTGTACAATAAACTGAAGTTTGTTTTAAAATTAAACATATTTTAATGGTGTTAGTACTTCATTACCCTAAATTGTCTATAGGTTTAACTCCATTCTACCCTGCTTTATTTGCTTGGGATAAAGATTTCCTTCAGTTTTTTTTATTCAACTCATTTACTTGCTTTAAACTTCATTATACTTTTTTTTTGCGAGAGTTTTGTTGTGTGCGTGAAAAGGATTTACGCCTACGCTGATTTGCCTGTAATATTATGCCTTGAATCAGCATTATTTGAAAATAAAGCTGATCATATTTGCATAGCATTTGCAGCCTGATATAAGAAAACTATATCTGAAAAACGGAATTTACATTAACTAAAAAAATAAAGACATTAAATCTGCACTCTAACATAAGTTAGCAGTTTAAAATTTAAGCCTTTTGACCGAGCAAAAAGTATTAATACGCGATTTATTATTGCAACAGAAACGAACATTGATCAGGAAATCACTTTCGTTGCTTAAATATTTAAAAAAGTGATTTTATTTCATTTGGACTACTTGAGATTGTTGCACCTCAAAAGCAGCACAGACAAATTTATCGTCATTATTTATCATAATCTATTGCTAAGCATAGAAAAAACGGAACTAGCGTAAATTATAATTAACATTTCGAAAAATAGCAGGACATTCTATTTAGACACGCTCATTTGTTGCTAAAAGATAAGATTCTTCCTATTTTGATTATTCTTTCTTCGAAGTTGAGACAATACATCTACTTGTCTTCTTCTAAGAAGGATGTTAATTGATTCTAAAAGGATTCTTTTGTTTGTTTTTCGGACAAGCTCATTAGTATAAAATAAGCCAGCGTCATTATGGGAGTCTTGGAACATATTCAAACGATTTTTTCCATCATCCTTCAGAATAAGGATTTTAGAATCCGAAATCGCTTCTTATGTTAATAAGGAATTGCCAAACAAAGAAAAGTATAAGAATCATACAACGTAATGCATCTATTTTTCACAGTTTTATTTAATTTGATTTGTCACTGAAGTTTGTTACGCGGTTTTCGCCTACTATTACTGCATAAATTATCTTTAAACTTTGCCTACAAACATATCATCGTTGACAACATTCCATCCATTGTATAATTTATTGTAACATTAATTAGAAAAACAAATTAATAATTTTGGCTCTGAGGAAATTATCAGAATTATTATTTGTCGAATGGCAACGATAGCTTTGTTTAGATTCGGTCAAATTATTTGAGTTGGTTTGTCACGGAAGTTTGTTACACGGTTTTTGACCACTATTACTTACATAAAACCGTGTAACTTAACCCATTAAGCGCCAATGTTCCCGTTTTGGGAACATTAACTTCTCTTTTTTTTTTTTTCAAAATACCTATTCCAAATATCATTTTCTGTTAATTTTTCTCCAAACCTCTATGTTTGAGACAGCTTCGAAAATTCCCTTAGAAACTCGCTTGGTAATTAAAACTTTTTATAGAAATATTAAAAACTTGAAATTTGGCTTTTTGAACACATTCAATAGACATGCATTTTTTCTCTAATAATATAATAATGAAAATTAGTTTTGCACTTTAATTTAGATTATAACCGTCTATTTTATAAAACATCACTGATTCAAAGTGAAAACTTGAGGAAAAAAAAAGAGTCGCCAATTGACGAAAGAATAGCTTTGTCCTATTTTGGGAACATTGGCGTCTTCGTTAGTTTTCGGAAATGAATAAAATTTCAGCATATGTACTACGGCGCTACACCTGCAAAATAGAGCTTTTTGCAACTTCCGGTAACTGTCTCAAGGTTAGTTATATGTAGCACCACAGGAACAATGTGAAAATAGGCTATAAAATTGGCCTGTAAGAAGTTCTAAGGACATCAGGAAAAAAGACAGGCATGTGATTCGAATACTACAAAGTCTATTAGCATTGTGAAACGGAAAGGAATTTTTTTACTAATACATTAAACATGGCAATTGTAGCTGCCTGGAGACTGCTTAGAGAATGTGATTGAAAGCTCTCTCGGTTGGAATTTCTGTAAGAAGTTACGACTACATTGATAAAAAGAGATCATGAGCCAAAACATATGGATCATCTTCATTCCGGCCCTTCTGGGTCTGTATCCCAAGATGTACGGTTTTACTTGGTTAATCTTTTCCTGTAAAATGCAGGAAGAAAATGCAAGGTGCGAAGTTTGTGTAAAAAACATTCTCCTTCTCGGTATAAAATTTAACGTAATGCTTCGTAAGAACTGTACAGCTCTCTTTCATTCAAGGTGATACTTTATAAAAAAAGAATGTAACAATTAAAAAACAAAAAGGTGCACAAAACGTATAAATTATGAACTGGTAAGTTAGACTTTGTTTATTCAAATTGTAAAAGCAGCTACTATTATGCAATAAACTTCAGCAATTCAAATGTCTAATACAAAATGCATATAGAATCTTATACCAACTTTAGGCGTCAATGTTATGCTATAACTTTTTGTTATTATTTTTTTTTTACAAATTCAAATGAAATAGGTATAGATATCCTCTGTACATTAGAAAAAAAACAATTGTTGGAACATATAGCGAGGTTTAAAGGGGTAAAACATCTTTAATCTTGATTTAGTATTATTAACTATTGAGACCTGCATATGAGTTTAGCGATTACAATGGTTCAAAGATAAGTTTCAAAAGAACGTCATCCCCCCCCCCCCCCCAGCTTTCATTTGAGGCGTTCCATATCACGCTATATTACATTAGCATGTGTACTTGCTGTTCAGAAACAAAGCATTTACGCTATAGATCATTTTCAATCTAATTTATTTTTGAACTTTTAATCATGTCTGTGAATGTAACAATAATAATGATCACGCGTGGACTTAATTTGCGTAAAGTGAAATTAAGATTTACAGCAAAAAAGATAATTCTATAACAGTGTAAAGGAAACTACATTCCAATCTGCTCTAGTGGTTAGGCGTCCACCAGGCGTCCAGCGTTCGAATACCGGCCGGGGAAGTATCAGGATTTTCTTTTAAAAGTCTTAGAAATGTTATATATTTATTTATTCCTGGTACTTTCCAGTAAGTCGCTTGTTCTAGAACATTCCAGCGGCGGAAATACGCAATTCCTGAAGAACTGGCCTATGCGCACGATATAAAACAAGTAGGATATAAGAGCGGTGAAGTTAGTTCTTAGCGGTGTGTACCTTGGAGTGACCGTCTGAAACGGTGTAATTATTAAGCTATTATTTAAATTTGTCTATGATAAGTTAATAATAAATTCTCGAGTTGAGATTACACTTGGTTTATTATTCACGAAAAACTGAGTGACAATAGTAAAAAATATTAATTGTTCGCATTCTGGACAAAATGACCCGCGCTACTTTATCTTAACACTTTACTGACTGGCCGTCGATTAATCGACATTTTGTTCTCAGCGCATACCGACCGGCCGTCGATTATTCGACGTTTGCTCCCCAGCGCTTACCGACAGGTCGTCGATTAATCGACTTTTGATCTTTGTTAGATTTGGTTCGGACGATCTACGGCTGAGCGGGCGGTGAAAGGGTATAGTATCTTCGAACCGCTACCAGTCGGTAAAGTGTTAAAAGTGTAAATGCCCAAGAAGATTTCGTTTTAAACTTTTAGCACGAAGTAAATTTAAATAATCAGCATCGATGCTTTCGATACAAAATGAAATGAATTTAAAATCAAATCATGAAAAATCAAAAAAACTTTTAAAATACCTTCACCGGGGTGAACTTCGCAGATCCGGAGAGAAATTTGCCTACTTTTCAAATCTTTGGCTGTATCATTGGGGCCGATGTCACACTTTTTTCTCACATATTTGATCCTCCTCCCCCTTTGCCACAAAATTTCACACTTCAAAGGATCCCCCTCCCCCCTTTGTCACGTGTCACACCATGTTGCATAAGGGATCATTCATAAATGATGTCACGCTTCGAGGGGGGAGAGAGTTCGTGAAATCGGGACAAAGTGTGACAAGGGAAGGGGTAACAAGAAGTGTGACATCGTGCATTGTGCAACATTGCGTGATATGTGGCAAAGGGTGACATATTGTTACATGGGGGAAGGGGTCAAATGTATGGGGAAAAAGCGTGACATCATTTATGAACGGCCCCTAAGCAGGGGTGTCACACTTTGCCACAATTTCACAATTACCCTCCTCCTTCGAAGCGTGACATCATTTATGCATGATCCCATTTCTGAAGCTTGACAACTTCCAGCAAAAGGTCACTAGTTGTATTGAATGAAAGGTTTATGTCTTACGTTCGTTATGAGGCTAGTTTTGTCAGAAATGATACAAATTAACATTTGAAAATTCAATTTCAAATGTTCAAATTCACCCCGGATGTAGCAAAGTCACCAGGATTGACGGTAAATTCAATTTTATAATTTTAATGTTCTATAGAAACCAAAATGTGTGTTGTCACAGACACCCTCCCCTTGGCACAAACTGTTACAACTTCTCGAAGTCCCCTCGGAGCAGAACGTCATTTATAAATGACCCCAATTACAACTTTTAAATGAAATCTCTAGGCCTTAAACCAGTAATTCTCTCATTTTTAAGTACATTTTCTATTTTACTGTAATATTGTCTTCCTTTTTTGCAGTTGCTTTCCAGAAATAAAAGTAAAAACACATTTATCACCTTTAACGTACATAAAAGGTTGATAAAAGCTTCAGCTAATTCAAGCATTAAAACGTTTTAAAAATTTAATAAATATTTAATTGCAAATCATTCAATATTCTATATATTTAAGTATTTAAAGTAAAATAAAAAAATCTTATGTGCATATATATATATAATCAAAAGTTAATAACGTGAATAAAACTGTGAAAAGGCGCACGAGGCAGCACACTTAGACAGTTGCAAATATATGTATGAAATAGAGAATATATATATATATAAAAATTAGTGGGTATGTGAAAACACAACAATTAAATATAAAAGGCTGAACGTGGGAAATCACAAATATAAATATTCAAAAATGAAAAATAGCCTGCCTCTTCATCAGTGGGAGGGAGCAGGAAGCATATATAACGAAATATTGTCATTGCAGGTTTCTGAGAAATCCCAGCATAGCATGTGAGAAAAAAAAAATTTTATAACAAAAAATATAAGACTGTGAGTTGCAAGCGAAGTGAATAATCAAAATAATTTGAATAATCAAAATAATTTATCCAGTTATAAAAAGAACAGAATTTTTTTTTATTTTTTTTATTATTAAAAGAAGTTTTGAGTTTACGTGATACTGACTGAGTCAAAATGTAAAAATAGAAAAAAACAACATGCTATAGCCGAAATTTCCCCTCCCAGACCTGCAAAACAATACCATTAAAATATAGCTTCTAAATCTACTCACCTCCCAAGGCAGGACAATAAAAGGAATACATCAATGTCTAGCTGAGAAAGAGATACGCCATGTGATGGCAAAGTCCGTCCGTGTCCATGTGGCTGACCTTGACTTTCCGATCTCGCTCATAGACCAACACAACATCCAAAAACTGGCGCTCCAAATGATGGACTTTAGCCAGGAATCGTCATCCCGTGTGTGCTAATGAGGTTCCGTTATGGTTATATAGCAACTGCATGACGCTATGCCAAAGTTTTAGACGACTTAATGTAAAAATTAATAAAATTCAGCGGATAATTGTTAAAGTAAAAAAGTATTGCTGAGAAGGTGAAAACATTTTTGTCCAAGTTATATTTGTTATTGCAGATTTTAAAATACCTGTAAAGTTGCCCTGTGATAATATTTATAAACACTTTTTTATGCAAATTACTATGCCAGTGTGGCATAGTGATGGTATGGAAATTGAAGTCCTTACGTTTATCACATATGTCAATAATTAAATTACTGTTTCTAATGTTCAATGATAAATCCAAAAAGTTAGTTCTGTATGTATTATTATTAGTGCATTTTAAATTTAGACAATTGGGATAAATTTTTTCCAACTCCTCAGCAATATTAAAATTGATAACCAGAATGTCATCAATATATCTAAGTGCACGTATTCTATTGTTATATTGCACCACATATTTAAATTCGTAGTAGAATAAAAAAAGGTTTGCGGCAGTGCTAGAGTAATTGGTTCCCATTCCTATACCCTTTATCTGCTTATAAATCAAGTTGTGGAATTTTTAAAAATTATTTTTGAAACAAAAACTGCATAGATTAAGTGTAAAATCCTTATTCAAGTTAATTTCAGATTCTAGGTGAAAAAAATCAAATAATTTGTCTATTGCATGTACCAGCAGATGAATTGGAATATTGTTAAATAAATTTTCAAAATCAAAAGAGTATAAGAGTGTAGGAGGGGAAGCCATTAAGGCTTTTACAACATCCGAGCTGTTGTTGATTGACCAAAAATAGCTGGTGTTATGAAATTTGTTTTTTAAAAAATCGTAAATTTGTTTTAATAGTTTTTGTAAATGTATATTGAAAAAGCTATTCACACTACCAATAGTGCAACAGATAAATCTGAAGCCGATTGGTGTTTTATGGAATTTGGGAGTCAAAAAGAGAAAAGGAATTTTTAATTCCCTAGGAACAGAAAAATTTTTTTCGAATAGAGATTTGCATTCCTTTGCAAAAGCAGCGAAATTCTTGTAAATAGAACTGAATTCTGCGTCTACAGGTTTGTAAAAAGATGTGTTATTCAATTCGGTCATAATTTTTTCTTTATAAAATTGTTTGCATATAATTGCATAGTTGTTGGCCGCTTTATCCACAGGTACAAATATGAATGATTTTTGCATATTTTTTATATAGCTTAAGTCTTTGTTACTGATTTTTTGATATTCAAATTCATCACTATTAAGATGTGTTTTTAAAAAACATACAAAATCAAGTAGTATGCTATGTTTCCATTCAGAAAAGGCTTCGAAGGGAGTGGTGTATGTATATGCGGTTTTTAATATGAAATCATTAATATTGTTTGTGAAATTTATTAAAGCTTTTTTGAAATTTAATTTTCTATTTAATCTGAACTTTGCGCCGAGTGATAGTAGTTGTCTTATATTTGGATTCTCGATGAAATTGAGATCTCCAGTTAGGACATGTCCGTGATTATTGTCGATATATCTAAAGAATTCAGACTTATGTCATAAACAACTAGAATCGTCATTCGGATCTTTGCATGCAAATTGTCTATAGTTATACATAGTTGAGCTGAAAGGTTTGCAGTACTTAAATTTATTTTGAATTTTGCAGCTTTTTATAGGAAAAATATTGTAAGCTTTTTTATAAGAACTGTTAATGTCGAAAAAATTAAATGATTTTTGTTGAAAAAGAGTAACAAAGTATAGCACATTTACGTTATTATTCCGGTTACGAATCTTAAATTGTATAAGATCACAGATTAAATCTTTAAATTGTTTATTTATGAACTTATATTTTGGAATGCATTTGTATATTTTACGTAAGGAATTGAATTTTAATTTAAAAACTTCAATGCCTGATTAAAAACCTTTAATCAGGCCTTTTAACCTAACCTTTTTTAACTTTAATTTATTTAAAACCTGCATTGACAATATTTCGTTATATATGCTTCCTGCTCCCTCCCACTGATGAAGAGGCAGGCTATTTTTCATTTTTGAATATTTATATTTGTGATTTCCCACGTTCAGCCTTTTATATTTAATTGTTGTTTTTTCACATACCCACTAATTTTTATATATATATATTCTCTATTTCATACATATATATATATATATATATATATATATATTTTAAAGGTATACATGAAAATGTTTGAGGGTCCTCTTAATAATTTATGACGTAAGTGTTTAAGAAACTAACTTAAGGAACCCATCCACAAGGTGCCAATAACTAGTTTTTGCACTTTTTACTATAAATGTTGCCATATGGCAAAAAGAATTGAACTTTTGGCCCAAAAACCCTCTTGAGTCTATATAACGATAGATAAAGAGGAGCCGCCCCACCCCCTTTTTTTTAGCCTACTTTCCCGTAAAAATAAAAAAAATAATAATAAAGCATGAAAGAAGGCTTAATGTATCGTGAAAATATCGTTAAAAATCAAGAAAAGTCAAAAATAAGTTAATTAAATAAAGATTGAAAAATAAAAAATTTGAAAGTAGGGTTTTGAGATGGGGAAAAAGTGTGTCTGTCGGTCTGTCCCCCCTAATAACTTTTGAACGAATAGTCCGATTCGAAAAATTCTTTTTGCATTCGAATGATCTCGGCGAGGACATCTCATTTCCATATTTTACTTTTTGATTTGAACAATTTTTTTGTTCAATTTTGAACAGTTCAAAAAATTTTAACATTATCGCCTATGGGTGAAAATGAAGCAAATTATGTAACTTTGGGTACAAGATCCAAGTTCCCATGAACAAGCTCACTGGAAGAAGTTCTTGGCGTGAAATATTGATTTGAACAATTTTTGTTCATTTTTGAACAGTTCAAAAAAAATTAACATACCGCCTACGGGGAAATTTCAATCCTATATAATTCCTGAGCTAACGGACCGATTTGCTTGGAACAAACTTTATCGGAAAGCTCTTATGACGTAGAACATGTACAAATAGAAAGTACATCCAGAACTAAGAAGCCTATTTTCCTATGAAATTTTTTGATCGTGATTTTCAAGAATATTTTTGAATCAATGAATGAATAATATTAAATGAATGAGCAAAAGAATGAATGAATAAATGAGTGACTAAATACATGAATGACTTAATAAATGAATGATTGAATGAATATCTATTAACCGTTGAAAAAGGTATATTTGAAGCAATTAAGAACTAAAACTAAACGAGAAAGACAGAGAGAGAGAGATAGCTAGATTATAAATTTGAATTCGGTGTATACGGGAAAGTAGGCTCGTATAGTTCTAGACGGAACTTCTTGTTAATATTTCCTTACAGAAATAATTTAACAGCACATTTTTCACTTTAAACAAACAAAAAGTTGTTAAAACCTCCAGTTAATTCAAGCCTTAACCCATTCGCATCATTTGACGACCTGTGGTCGTCATGCGACCTTTTAGCGTAAGAATCATATGACGACCACAGGTCGTCATGTAATTTACAAACCTTTTCAAACCTGTATACCTTTTTCAAACATTTATAAGAATAACACACTTTAAACATTATAATTAGTACCGTTATCGAACTGTATGACAATTCTTAGAATATGCATATAATATTTTTTCACTCTGTACTTCTGCTTATTTTTCTCTTTTCCAAGAACTTTTTTTAAATTTTTTAATTACCGGTCAATTTGACCGAGCGCTATAGAAATAGGTCACAATTACGTCGGTAGGTTTAGTGTTAAATCTGGTTCCTCTGTTAACGGGATAGGTATTTAAGTACGATTTGATTGGGTTAAAACGTATTGAATTAATAAATATTTAATTGCAAATCATTCAATATTCTATATGTTTAAGTATTTAATGTAAAATAAAAAAATCATATATATATATATATATAAGCAAAATTAATAGTAAATATTTATAATTACTTATAAATATTTTCATCCATAATTTTGCTTCCCCCACCCACATTCTTTTAAATATTTCCTTCCAGACATAATATAACAGCACATTTTTCACTTTGAACACAAATAAAAAGTTAATAAAACCTGCAGTTAATTCAAGCCTTAAAACTTTTTATTAACTTTATAAATATGTAATACCAATACCACTCCGGTTCACGTGGTGTTTCCAAGTTATGAAACGAATTTTTCTGCTAGAAAGGTTCCGAAAAAAATATATCCTAACTTATCCTACCTTTCCCGAATTCGAAAAGGATATATCACTTTAGAAAATCAATTCCATAAACGTAATATGAGCTCATGAGCTGAAATAACTCATAACCTGGAAGCCACGGTTATAAGAAATCAAAACGAAATGTAATATAGCTCCATGTATAACCTTGGGGGAAGTTAAGTATACTACTAAAATTTTATAAGAAAAATACTCAATTTTATACTGGTGGAATATAAATTCATGTTATGGCGCAGATAAGACCACATCAGTATCGTTTCTGAAATAGGTTAAAGAAAAAAGTACGTTTTCCAACCAGAGTCTTATCCAGACGTATTTTTAGGAGTAACTCCAACTTCACTCAAACATTTCTAGAAAAAAACTGGTAGAAGTAAAAATGTACGCTTTATTTTTAATTTTCTATCTTTAAAAAGACTAAAATTGCAAAAATGATTTATTATTAAGTACGATCCTTATTGAAATACATTAACTTGCAGATAAGACCGCATCGGTATCATTTTTGAAACAGGAAAAAGAAAAAAAAATACGTTTTCCAACTAGAAGCTCATCTAGAAGAGTTTTTAGGAACTCCATCCCCTTTCAAACTTCTTCCAGAAAAAACTGGTAGCAAGTAAAAATTGATGCTTTATTTTGAATTTTGTATAATTTAAAAGACTAAAATTGTTTATTATTATTAAATACAATCTTTGTGCCGTAAATATATAAAGCAATGACTTGATTTCAATCCACTAACTTGGAAATTAAACTGCATACACGTGTTTCAAGACTACAAAGATCCCATTATCAATGTAAAAAGATTTAATCTTAATGGGTGTTAGTCATCCGACTAAGGTGTTATTTATCATTGTACTTACATGTATATACCATTGTATAACACAACATATATGCTCACACTGAATCATATTATGATACAATTGTTTCAAGCATTACGGTATCATCGCTATTGTTTTACAAATCATTGTAAAATTTTGATGAGTTGAAAAATGTAATTACTAAAAATAAAGATGGTCCAACAAAATAAAAATAAATAATTTTTTCCACTTTTAAAAAATTAGGATTTAAGATTTTTCAGTCCTGCAAAAATGTTATGAATACGAATATAATTAATAAAATTAAATTATCAATACTTAGAAATCATCACAATAAACTTATGAACATTTAAATTATCTACGCTTAGAAATCAGCTCAATATACTTGCGAAAATTTAACTTATTTACGTTTGGTAATACAGCTCAATATACTTACTAAAATTTAAATTATCTACTCTTTGAAAACCACCTCAGTATACTTACTAAAATTTAAATTATCTAAGCTTAGAGATCAGCTCAATTTATTTACAAAAATTTGAGTTATCAACGCTTTGAAATCAGCTCAATATAATTATTAAACTATGTTATCTTGACTTGAAATCAGCTCAAAATGCTTATTAAAATTTAAATTATCCACGCTGAGACTTCCACTCAATGTACTCATTAAAGTTTAAATTGTCTATGCTTAGAGATCAGCAGTGTTGAATGCCTGAACTACGAGTATGTGTTAAAATACAAGTTTTCAAACGAAGGAAAAAATATTTTAATAGAAAATCTTTTAAGTGTCCAAAATCTTCTCGAGTACTTGAAGAAAGGAACTTTTTGGTGACAATTTTTCTGGTAGCGCATTAGATGGACGTTTATTAAGTATTTTGTCATTTTTCATCATTACTCTCATCATCCACTGACATGCGTATTAATCTTCATAACGTATCCCATCCGTTGAGTTTCTTCACTTAATAATCTTAGATGGCTTTTTATCCACCTACTTTCGCCTTTAATTAATTTTTATCTTTATTTTCCTCACTGCTCCTTTATTTTGGTTGAAGCGCGAAGGGATGAATCAATCTTGGATCACCGAATCGTATATCTTCAACGAAAGATGGGGAAATAATAATTAGTTTTGCGTAATGTACGCGCAAATTAGAAGCCGCGTAAATGACAAAAATTTGTTTTTAAAACATTCAGTTTTAAACTTTCTCTAAAAATTTAGTGGTATGTTGTCCAAAAAATGAGAAAACCTACTAACTACAGAGGACGGTGCTTAATTTTTTACTATATTTTGGTGGTAACTTATGTATGTTGCACCAAAAATATAACAAAATTAAGCACTGTCCATTTTAGTAAGTAACGAAGGGATGAATCAATCTTCGATCACCGAATCTTATATCTTTAACGAAAGATGGGGAAATAATTAGTTTGCGTCATGTGCGCGCGAATTAGAAGCCGCGTAAATGACAAAAATTTGTTTTTAAAACATTCAATTTTAAAAAATTCTCTCTAAAAATTTGGTAGTATGTTGTCCAAAAAAATGGGGAAAATCTACTAGCTAGAGAGGATGGTGCTTAATGTTACTATATTTTGGTGGTAACTTATATATGTTGCACCAAAAATATAACAAAATTAACCACTGTCCATTTTAGTAAGCAACGCTCTGAACTACTTTTTGGTGCATTTGGTATTAATTTTACTATATTTTGGTGGTAACTTATGTATGTTGCACCAAAATATAACAAACTTGAGCACTGCGTCCATTTTAGTATAACCAACGCTCTGAGCAACTTTTTGGTGCATTTGGTATTATTTTCACTATACTTTGGTGGTAACTTATGTATGTTGCACCAAAATATAACAAAATTAAGCACTTCCATTTTTGTAAGCAACATTTTGAATTACATTTTGATGCATTTGGTATTAATTTGAACTATTTTTTGCTGCAACATGCTCATTAGTCTTAACAGTGTAGAGAAAATGTGTAAAGGAAATTTCTGGTAATCTGCAAAAGGTGAACTGAATTCAGACAGCTGCAGTTAATCTAATCCAAAGCACGCGAGGAAGTCTGCCAGCAATCTTCAGAATATATGCAGTCAAACCCCGCTATAACGAACCCTCAATGGACCGACTTCGGAGACCGCTATAGCCGAGGGTTCGTTACATCCGATTTTGCAAAAGAAGTATTAACTGACTAAGATATTAATATATACTAAACATATCTCTAACAATAATCAGGGTAGAGGAGTAAAATATTAACTTTAAATATGGTTTTTAATAATAAACAAACAAATTTTCAAAATGTACTTTATTTATCCATAGTATGAAAAAAAGATGTTCTATTGGCTGTAAAATTTTGGATTTTATATACACCAGTGTAAAAGATAGTGTTTGGCTAGATTTGAACACAAATGGCAAGGAATGTTGCTGAGACAAATCGTATAAAGGACTTAACATTTTAGATCGCTATAGAACGATTTTCTAACATTTGGTGTTTGTTAGAAACGTTTGAAAATGCATTATTGACATAGGGTTTCAGTTGAGACCATTTGAAAGGTTCGTTACTACCGGGGATCGTTTTATCTCGGGTTCGCTGTAGCAAGGTTCGGCTGTATATCCCATATCTTCTCCTACAAACCCTTCCTTCCCTGATCAATATCTCCAGCCATGCCGTATTACCATTAGTCCGTTTCGTAGGGATTTAAGGATATCTCCCCTTTTTATGCAGGAAGATTTTCTCCTACTTTGTGTGTGGACCACCTAAAAGCAGGGAGGACAAAAGGCTTTCTGTAGGAGGCACTAAGTCTAAAAGCCGGATCAAAGCCCGGAACGGCTTTTAAAAGGAAGGACCTGGAGTCGTTGCCTTACTTTGTTATGTATTTTAAAATCGATTTGGGGATGCTTTGCGAATGGAGGATTCGACGGTGGATTTTTAAGTGAGTTAAATGAGGCTTAATGTTCTTAAAAGGGTTGAAATTTTGCAAAAACAAAATTGTATGTCTTATCTTCAGAGAAGTTCCGGTAGAATTTTTCCTGCCTGAAAAAGCTTTGCTTATGTTAGGGGGGAATTTAATTTGCTACTTTCTGATGCAAAATGTAATGCTAAATAAGACACAAAGCCAAATAAGACTTTCAAAGATTCATTCGTTTTCAAAGCTCTCTGAGCAAAAGGTTGAACTGGTGGATAGCAAAGCCATTTATGACTTGTTATAAATATTTACATACGGTTCACAAAGTGTTGGGTAAAAATAAAAAGGGGGGTTATTTATTTTATTTATATTATGTTTTTATTATTTATTTTATAAACGACATGCATACAATTCGAATGTATAACCTCCTTCCTTTGCGAAGTCGGTTAAAAAGGGGATTATTTATACTGGTATTTGTCAAATGCAGCAGTAGAACAATGGAGGCAATCCGCAGCTAGCGGGACTCATGAGCGATCATCGTTGTCACGTGATATGCGCTCTTTCTTAACCAAGATTTTCAATTGAATTCTACGTGGTATCTTAAAATTAGACTATTTTCACAGCTTTTTCTGATTATAACCCAGTATTTACATTTAATTTACTTATTATTCAAAAAATTTATTAATTGTTTCAATAGTTATAGTGTTGTATTTAGTGTTAATTTTATGTAATGTAGAAGAACTTTATTTAGGCCTAGTTTTTAGTTAAATTTGTCGAGCTCGAAGTAAAGCGATGCTGCGGCTTCCTTTGTTTACATTGCTTTAATCGCTGCCACGTGATCAATGACGTAGCTTGAATTGCCTCCATTCCGAGTTAATGTTACCTTTTTTCGCCGCACTCGAAAATACTCGACACCCGTGGGCTGCACGCGGCCCGCCAAGTTGCTTTATAATACACTAGCTGATCCCCTGAACAGCATCTGCGGGCTATAAGTTTAACAATCAAACTAAACATTAGAAGGAGCTCTCTATATGAACAAACCAAGGTGTTGCCACTCCATCAAAGAATTGGAAATTAACCATTTCAAAACCAATGCAACAAAACCACAATTTGAAAAGCGTTTTTGGATTCTTTTACAATGGAATTGCTCAGTACAGTAAAACCCCGTTAAAACGCGAGTGACGGGGGTCATGTTTGGCACCCGCGTTATAGTGAAATTATACCGCGTAACCATATTCACGAAATAATACTCGCTTTTGTTGCATCATTTTTAACTTTATCAATTACTCGTAATTTTCCTTCCCCGTATAGCATTTTTTTTTCTTTTCTACTTTGCTGCCATTTTATTCACTGTAATTGCTGTGCAAGAAGCCCACATCTTAGCCGCGCAATCAGTCTATCGAGCGATAGCTTATAGACCAACTGTGTTCCGAGAAAAAAGGGGCTTAAAAATCTCTCTGTTATCAACATGGGATTGTGAATGGGGAGAGGTCTTAAGAAAAAAAATAGATTTGCAAGGGGAGGAACGCACATCTCATTGGGGAATATGTTTACTTTTCAGGAATGCTAAAGAATCTGGAATACAAAGATTGATAGCTCTGTAAAAGAAGTTACGCAAGCAAAACTAGGCTCCTGAAAATGGAATAGTTAAGCATTTCGCTGAACCCCTGACAGATAAGGCTCCGCCCATGTCAATAGAAACAAGTCAGGGCGATTGCACCCGATTTTGAAATCAAGCTTTATGTTCTAGGTTGAAAGAGAGATAAAGCATGATAAAGGTAAGAAGGCTTTATCTTGTTAGTGCGTCTGGTAGGGGGATGAATGCTCCTTGGCTGGAATATTTGTGTGCTCGGCTGGCTTTATTTACAATGGTAAATACGGAGTCACCTTTAAATGACAATGATAAAAGGTGGTTTAAGCGTCGGGGGACATGATAGTCACCGTGGTATATCCGATTCCGTGGTATACTGAGGCGCGGTATAACGGGGTTTTACTGTATTTGAATCTCTCGGATAAATTTGTCCTATTAGTTTTGAAAGCATTGTGAAGAATCTCAACTCACAACAGCGATCCGTTAGAATATATCTAATGGATAGCTGCGCTGTCGTTGTTTTGTGGCCTTAATATACCAATTCGTGTTGTCATATGTCATTGTTTTCTGACCTCAACATATCAGTTTCTAAGAACGTCAAATGCTATTACCCTGTTACTTACCAACAAAGTCATTCTATGCCCAAAACAGTTTTAGCAAACAGATCCTAATTAACTCATGGAAAGCAATATCTGCTCCATGTTCTGAAACATTTTCAGCCTCATTGCAGATTTTTGACAGTTTCATCAATGATGATAGTCACTTCCAAAATATTTCATTTCTAACTTTCTGATGCAAAATGTAATGCTAAACAAGAAACAAAGCCAAATAAGACTTAGGATTCATTCGTTTTCAAAGCTCTCTGAGCAAAGGGTTGAATTGGTGGATAGCGATTTCTGACATTTTATAAATATTTACATACGGTTCGAAAAGTGTTGGTAAAAAATATGAAAAGGGGATTAATTTTTTATTATGTATTTTAAAAATGACATACATACAGTTTCCTCCTAACGCTAGAATGGTCGAAACATTTTTTTGACCACTTTGAAACTTTCAGTTTGCACTAATTTACATTAACGTGTACGAATTACTGTGTGTTAGGAAAATCCGAAAGCTGTACTACAATTAGTAACGAATTAGTGTAGTTTCGAAATGGTCAAAATGACCTCTTCGGCAGTTATAGGATAATTATAGGAATATTAATGGAGGATTGATTTTTTTTCACTAATAAAAATCCTCTAATGTTGCTGTTGTTGTATGCTGGTTTCTAGCAAGGAAGAATGAGTGCTCTGCTCCCGAGTCTAAAGGGGCCCTTATAAGCAGGAGTCCGACTTCCGTCCCTTCGAGAGATCTCTGTCAATTTTTTAACCAGCTCCCAGATGCGAGACCGTCACCTGCGGATGTCACTCCCAGAGGTATCGTTTCACTTGGAGGACATTGGAGCCACAACGGATTTAACGTGCACCAGCTCCCTTTAGCTTACACGATCCCAAAGCAACCAGCGGCGAGAGGTTGTCACCCTTCCAAATCACTGACCTCAGTCGATGTTGCTTCACTTTCTGTGTTCAGCGAGAACTGAGCTTCTAACGACTGGTCCAATGCGGAACAAAAATCGGTGTGTGTGGACAAAGTTAACACGAATGTTTCACACAATAATAATAAATCAATGATATATTGATTCAGGTTCAAGTACACTCTCAGAAACGGAATCTTCATTTAAGACGATTCTTCAATCGTCAGGAAAATTTCGTCATTTATAACGATCCTTTCCTCCCGCAATCACGTGATTTAAAAAATTACTACACAAATTTCGGCAATTTGACGAAAGGTTTACTCGCGAGCATTTTTCACGAAGCCATTTCGTCAAATACGACGAAAGCTGCGTGAGATTTGAGCAATCGTTTCTGAGAGTGTATACTTCAGTAAATATATGTACTTACTAAATACATTAGAATATTTATAAAGGCAGTGTATAGCTATAGCTACTAAAAGAATGAACTAAGGCTAAAAATGAATCAGTGTTTTCAAAAGATGATTTTCCCACACTCTCAGAAATAGAACGCTTAATTTTGACGATTCTTCAATCGTCAAGGGAATTTCGTCATTTATAACGACTCTTTCCTCGCGCAATCACGTGACTTTAAAAAAAAAATTACTACACAAATTTCGGCAATTTGGCGAAAGGTTTACTCGCAGCATTTTTCACGAAGCCATTTCGCCAAATACGACGCAAGTTGCGTGAGATTTGAGCATGCGTTTCTGAGAGTGTATACTTCAGTAAATATGTACTTACTAAAAACATTACAATATTTATAAAGGTAGCGTATAGCTACTAAAACAGCGATTCTCAACTTGTGGGGAGCGCCCCCCTTAGGGGGCACGAGAATATCCAAGAGAAAATATTACTCTAAAAAATTGATTAACTGACTGAAAGGAAAGCACACATACGAGTACATATAGAAAACAAAATACATTTCGACATATTTAATAACTTATTAAAGTAAAACAAATTACTAAATCGAAACTTTCTCAATCAAAACATGCTAAATTAAAACCTAACTTAATAATTATTGGTGATTTCCTTGGGACTCTCAGTTCTGATTCTATATTTAGACGAGATCTATAGTTTGTCTTCAAAGAAGCCACAGCAGAAAATCCAGCTTCACCAAAGTAGGATGTTGAAAATGGTAATTGAATGCGAAATGTCTGTTTATAGTTCTGAAAAATCATCCTCTACTCCTGCCCAAAATTGAAATAGTGATTTGTTACTAAATTAATGTTATTACTAAATTACTCCCTTTTATTCTTGTTTCGGCAGTTAGTTGAAAATAGTTCAAAAACAGAATCCAAAGTACTCGATATACATTATTGTTGTATACATTTTATTTTAAGTGGGGGGGGGGGGGGCGATGAAAATTATGATTAAAAACTGGACCGCGAATACTGAAAGATTGTGAAACGCTGAACTAAAAGAATGAAGTTATGCTAAAAACGATGCAGTGATTACAAAAGATGATTTACCAAAGAGTGAACATTCTCTCGTACTTCTCTCCGAGCTCATTCAAACACAATGCAAACATCACAAGTTAATTATAGCAGCACATCTTCCACTTTACTGAATAAAATCCTCGTCACCAAAACCAAAAGTATCATATTTCCCATGCATCAGCTGTTTCAACTGGAACTGCTTAACCACACCCGCGTAAATTTGGAGAGAGAGAGAGAAAGATCCACGGAGCCATCATTAAAATGCTGGCTAATTTTACCCGGGTGGAACGAAAGGGAAATTTTACCCATTTGCTGCTTTGCGGAATCTGAAACGAGATGATGACGATACGGTTACGGGGACGAGTCGGTGTTTGGAAGAGAGCCCCCCACCCCTTTCTCTGAATGAGTATAAAGAGCAATTAGCATCGTCGTTAATGCAGTTTCGAAAAGTTGGAAAGTCCACCGCCCTCCAGCCGCCCTGTTCCCTCATCTTTTAATCCGTCAGGAAGTGCGTGCATTAAAAGCATCTAGATCGTCGAACGTACTTCATTTCCCCCACATGGTGCAGAGAGTTCATCTAATTAGTTCAGTGGACACTGTTAGTCAAACAGATTGTTTTCGTGCAATTATGAAATTTGTTAAATGCGGTAAAAATAGGTGAGGGTTTGAACTCAAAAAGGAATAATATAAAGAGCGAGAGGTTCAAAGGCGGCAGGAGGCACAACGGAAAGTTACCCAAAAACAGAAAATCCCCCTTAAAAAGTTGGCGGCATATTGCACCAAAAATTCGTGTCAATTAGCTTGCTCATAGGATAGTGATTTTGTAGTTTACTTGGGTATGCTGCGCAAAATACAGTACAAGTAAGCATCATCCCGGATAGCCGGCAAATTGGCACCATCGGTGCGTATGCTGCTCCAAAAAATAGTAAAATTGAGCTAAATCTTTTGCAGCCAGCAATTGGCCCCAAAAATTAGTGTCAATTTGCTGGTTACCAGGATAGTGCTTATTTTTACCATGCGCAAAATACAGTAAAATTAAGCACCATCCCTGATAGCCAGCAAATTGGGACCATTGGTGCGTATGCAGCTCCAAAAAAAAAAGTGCAATTAAGCAACGTACTTTGTAGCCAGCAATTTGCACCATTGGTGCGTATGCTGCTCCAAAAATAGTAAAATTAACAACATCCTTTGTAGCCAGCAATTCGCAACATGGGATTTTTTTCTCAAATTATAAAAGTAGTGCAAGGTTCCGATTTTTCCCTTAATAAAAGCAATCAATATTCGAATCACCATCAATATTAATGAATGACGATTTAAATATCTATTGCGATACTTTAATATTAGCTTTATTATAAATCAATTGATATTTGATAAATCATATTTATCAAATATCTAATTTTGGCTCTGGTTACATCTTTAACATTTATTTTAGTTGTTAGACTACGTTTTTGACTAAGGTAAAGCTAGGAGAGTCTGCGCACAATTGGAAAAATAATTTAAAAAAATCGAAGTATGAATTTTTTGTTAAACTATTGATGAATAACTGTGACTTCATTTGTTTTTTTATGCATTTCCATTGATATTTCGTTGTTTTGATTTAATTTAATGCAACAGCTGTAAAAAAACAAGAAAACTAATTTGCGCAATCTGTCCTTACTGGATAGGTGTGATTGCACACATGGGTAACAGAGATTGTTATTCATAAAAACTGCAATTAAATTGTTAGCAATAATATTTACAGTAAAACTATGTTGTTGTAGGGTTTGTATAAACACATACAGTTTTAATAGGAATAAATATTTTAACTCAATGATTACAGAATCGGAAAAAAGTGTTTTAATTAAAGAAACAACATAAAGAAGAAAAGAAGGTTTAAATTATAATTAATCTTATTCATTTTCAGTTTCAATGTCCTTTGTTTGTTAACCGAAGTTGTTGTCATCCATAATCGGTATACTTATTGTTGTAAGTAGTGCACCCATCTGCTACAAATAGCACACTTAACCCATTAATGCCTACCGTCTTTTTTTTAGGGACAGTCTGAAAAGTACGTCTGCAGCACCCAAAAATAAACATTTCTACAAAAAATTGTTTTAATATATTCCTAACGGGTTATTGTAAGTTTAGGAATACATTAAAACATTTTTTTGTTGAAATGCTTATTTTTGGGTGTTTCAGACGTACTTTTCAGACCGTCCCTACAAAGGAACGGTAGGCATTAATGTCACTGGTCGAAGTTTTCTCCTGGTACAGTTTCAGACATTCAGTGCACTCATCCTCGTTGTCCTGTCTGACAGGGTCCCAAAGATTAAGTATTATGACATTTTTATCTTCTGAGGTGGCTGATGACGAAGATTTTTCAAAATTCAAACATTTTCTTTTGTTTTCTTTCCTGCAAGTTTTTTGGTTCCCACTTTTTCTGGAAGCATCTTATCTTCAGACGTTCGCTTCTTTTTTGTAGCTGCTTCTTTCTTAATTTTTCTTTCAAATATATGTGCGGGTTAGTAACATTCGTTGCACTTTGTTTTCTTATTAATTTTGACGGCATTAAACGGTTAGGAAAAATAGTTTATTAATAAGAATATTTGTACAAAACTAGCACATTATTAATTTATAGCAACATTTTCGTCTAAGAAAAGAAATTTGGTCACAAATTACTTTATTTGCACATTTAGTTCCGAAACATATATTTCATAACTTAAATCCTCAAAAGAAATAAAATCACACGAACTTGTTTTCAACGATTTATACGGTATAAAAAACCACAGTCCTTTGAAAACACGAATTATAAAGTCACGACAACTTTACCACTAGATATAGAACTATTGTCAAAATATTTAATTAATGCCTGTTAAAGAGACACCCGTGAATTTATGTAAAGAAATAAGTTCAAAAATCAATTTAAAGTTTTAAAATATTCAAGTCTCAAAAATGTGTTGAGAGGACATAAGAATTTTACATTTTATGTTTTAGTAAAAATTCAGAACGCCCCTTTTAATCCACTAATGCAGTGAATTTAATCGATTCATACGTTTCACATGTAATTTGCAATTTATGCTGCATTACCAACAAGCAATGGGTAATAATATAATGCGCAATCTCTCGTAGCGTGAAAACTAACGGGAGAAATGCGCAATCTCTCCTAAGTACAAAACGCGCAAACTATCCTATTTCGGTAGGACAGATTGCGCGGGCTTTTACTCAAATATGGCTGCTTCTAGAAAGAAATGCTGGCCTTCCCACTGTTAGTCTAGCTTAGTAGCTTACGAAAAGTCGCTTAAGTTTAGAATATTTTGTACTACTGCTACTCTATAGAATTTCAAAGAACGCATTATGAAAATTCAAGCACTTACCTTGTGAAAACAATATAGAATATCGATGCTTAATCACAGACGTTCATATCGATCAACTTGCACTTTCAAGTGGACATTCTACTATTGTCGTTGTACAAATGCATGGCGTTTGGTCGCGTGCACCCTACTTCTTCCCCCGAACTCGTAGGTGCGCAATCTCTCCGACCGCGCAATCTATTCTAGCTTTACCTTATGTAAAATAGATCGAGTATTTTAATAAAACTTCTCAGGTAAAAAAAATACTGTAATAACCAGGGCCCGATTTACATTTTGATTCTTTAAATAAAAGCTTTACCTTATGTAAAATAGATCGAGTATTTTAATAAAACTTCTCAGGTAAAAAAAATACTGTAATAACCAGGGCCCGATTTACATTTTGATTCTTTAAATAAAAGCTTTACCTTATGTAAAATAGATCGAGTATTTTAATAAAACTTCTCAGGTAAAAAAAAATACTGTAATAACCAGGGCCCGATTTACATTTTCATTCTTTAAATAAAAGCTTTACCTTATGTAAAATAGATCGAGTATTTTAATAAAACTTCTCAAGTAAAAAAAATACTGTAATAACCAGGGCCCGATTAACATTTTGATCCTTTAAATAAAAGCTTTACCTTATGTAAAATAGATCGAGTATTTTAATAAAACTTCTCAGGTAAAAAAAATACTGTAATAACCAGGGCCCGATTTACATTTTGATTCTTTAAATAAAAGCTTTACCTTATGTAAAATAGATCGAGTATTTTAATAAAATTTCTCAGGTAAAAAAAATACTGTAATAACCAGGGCCCGATTTACATTTTGATCCTTTAAATAAAAGCTTTACCTTATGTAAAATAGATCGAGTATTTTAATAAAACTTCTCAGGTAAAAAAAATACTGTAATAACCAGGGCCCGATTTACATTTTGATTCTTTAAATAAAAGCTTTACCTTATGTAAAATAGATCGAGTATTTTAATAAAACTTCTCAGGTAAAAAAAATACTGTAATAACCAGGGCCCGATTTACATTTTGATTCTTTAAATAAAAGCTTTACCTTATGTAAAATAGATCGAGTATTTTAATAAAACTTCTCAGGTAAAAAAAATACTGTAATAACCAGGGCCCGATTTACATTTTGATCCTTTAAATAAAAGCTTTACCTTATGTAAAATAGATCGAGTATTTTAATAAAACTTCTCAGGTAAAAAAAATACTGTAATAACCAGGGCCCGATTTACATTTTGATCCTTTAAATAAAAGCTTTACCTTATGTAAAATAGATCGAGTATTTTAATAAAACTTCTCAGGTAAAAAAAATACTGTAATAACCAGGGCCCGATTTACATTTTGATTCTTTAAATAAAAGCTTTACCTTATGTAAAATAGATCGAGTATTTTAATAAAATTTCTCAGGTAAAAAAAATACTGTAATAACCAGGGCCCGATTTACATTTTGATCCTTTAAATAAAAGCTTTACCTTATGTAAAATAGATCGAGTATTTTAATAAAACTTCTCAGGTAAAAAAAATACTGTAATAACCAGGGCCCGATTTACATTTTGATTCTTTAAATAAAAGCTTTACCTTATGTAAAATAGATCGAGTATTTTAATAAAACTTCTCAGGTAAAAAAAATACTGTAATAACCAGGGCCCGATTTACATTTTGATTCTTTAAATAAAAGCTTTACCTTATGTAAAATAGATCGAGTATTTTAATAAAACTTCTCAGGTAAAAAAAATACTGTAATAACCAGGGCCCGATTTACATTTTGATTCTTTAAATAAAAGCTTTACCTTATGTAAAATAGATCGAGTATTTTAATAAAACTTCTCAGGTAAAAAAAATACTGTAATAACCAGGGCCCGATTTACATTTTGATCCTTTAAATAAAAGCTTTACCTTATGTAAAATAGATCGAGTATTTTAATAAAACTTCTCAGGTAAAAAAAATACTGTAATAACCAGGGCCCGATTTACATTTTGAATCTTTATAAGCACAACTCGTGTTTGGGAGCCCCTCACGCAACAAACATTTTTCAAACATGACATTTTTGGGGCCCCAAAGCGCAAAAACTAATTTGTTTTTCAAATTTCAAAGAGTCACACCAAAATTTGAGGGCCCCCAAAGCGCATGTCAAAGAGTCAGACTAGCATTTGTGAGCCCCAAATGTGCAAAATGATTTTGTTTTTAAATTACAAAATGTTTGAATAAAATCTGGGAGCCACCAAAGTGCAAAATCGATTTTGTTTTTCAAATTTCAATATGTCAGAAACCAAAATTTGGAGGGCCCCAAAGTGAAAATTCCTTGTGGTTTTAAATTAATTTAAATATACAAATTTACTGTGAAGCAACAGAACACTAACAGTTTGTTTTTAAAAAATGCTATTTTAAAATATTTTTCTGAAAAATTTTAAATTACAAAAAAAAAATAATAATAATAATAATAATAACCAAAATTAGAGGGCCACCCCCAAAATGGGGGCTCTAGGCCCTGGCCTCACGGGCCTAATAGTAGATAAGGCCCTGGTAATAACCCACAATAATAAAACTACCCATAGCACATTTAGTGAGGAAAACTTTGTGGTTCGCAAGGATACAATTTTCCCTTAATTTAATCAATCGAATAACTGTTAAGAGTCAACTATCTAAGTTTGGCTTTGGTTACGTCTTCAAATTGCCGTTTTTGATTACGTGTAAAGAAGGTCAAGTGTTTTAATAAAATTATTTGGCTATGAAAACTGTTGTGCACTATTTATCTCCGTTCTTGCCCATTTTAATAGTGGTGCAAAGATACACCGCTACTAAAATGAGCGAGACATTTTTTAGGACAAGAAATTTTTTTAAAATAGGAAATTTTTCCCCCTATTTTAAACAATCTATATTCGAATCACCTTTAATATTAATGTATGACGATTCTAATATTAATTGAGATTTATTAATATTAGTTTTGTTGAAAGTTAAACTTCTAATTTTAGCTTGGTTACGTCTTCAAACATTAGTTTATGTTAAATTACTGGTTTTTACTATGTAAAGTAAATATCGAGTGTAAAAATAAAATTTTCGTCGGGCTATAAAGTCACTATATTAAAACTACCCACATTATTTAGCAATGAAAACTTTGTTGTGTGCATTTATCCACATTCTTGCACATTTTAATAGTAGTGGCAAAGATACTACTCCCCCCCCTAGTTTAAGCGACCTATATTCGAATCACCTTTAATATTAATGAATGACGATTCTAATATTAATCGAGATTCATTAATATTAATTTTGTTAAAAGTCAAATATCTAATGTTAGCTTTGTTACGTCTTCAAACATTAACCTTAGTTGCTGTTAAAAGTAATGTAAAATAAATTGAACATATTACCAAATTTTTGTGAGGGTATAAAGCCGATGTATTAAAACTACCCACATTATTTAGAAACGAAAACTTTGTTGTGCGTTAGCCGATTTTAATAGTAGTGCAAGGTACTATTTTACCACTATTTTAAGTATTATATATTCGAAACCCCTTTATTATTAACTAGCGGTACCCGCACGGCTATGCCCGTATTAAAAAATGAAAAGACCAGTCGGTTCGCCATTGTGTATATAGTGGTAACTTTTTATGCGAAAATTATGTTATTTTATTAAAATGTATAGCATTCCACATAATTAAAAATTACCCACTTACGGCAATGAACCAGCGATCCTACACATTTAAGCACTCTTTTTTTTTTTTTTTACAAAACACACACAATAAAAAAGGAAAAAAGAAATGAAAGAAACGAAACGAAAACGAAAATATTTAAGAGAAAACGCATTTAAATTGTTTAGTTCAAGTACCCACACAAAAAGAACGATTATAATCCATTAGTAGTTTTAATTAATAAATTTCTAGTATAATTAGTTTTTGTCTATTATTCATTAACAGTAAAACGTTAAGACGAAATTTTGTAGCTCGCAGAACTAAAAGTAGGAGGAATGGATTTGAAAGCGGAAAAACCTTTCATCCGAGCTCAAATAGGCAAATAAATTAAAAAATAGAATTAAATAAATAAAAATGTAAATAGTAATAATAAGTTGAAAAAACAAAAATCGCTATGAAGTATTACATTTGTTTAAGAAACCCTTGTGTAGTATGGAAAATAGTCTCGTAAAATGCATGTCAAAATAAGTAAATCAAAATAAAGCTATCGATCGCCTGTGAGCCGCAGGAAATAAATTTTAACTCGTCTAAAAAAAGAATAATCCAAATCCAAAAAAAATAATAATAATAATTAATTAAAAATTGGCTACTCCTCAAAATGCTAAAAACCGCAAGAAATAAATTTTAATTCGTTGAAAAAAAAAGGATCTTATGTCTTTTGTCGGCATGGTAACAATTCAAATAAAATTAAAGTTAATTACGGTGAAAAAAATAATTTCGAACAACAGAGAAAAACGCTTTTTACTTCTTTTCTAGTTAATTTAGTAGAGGCATAAAATTTTATTATGTAGAGCATAACTCTTTCCGGAGTAGTTTTTTATGCGCTTTTCAATGGTATCAATCTCGTAACGATGCGGTAATTTCTTCCTATAGATAACGAACATTTTATGTAATTTTCGGTTGTAAATTGGAACAAAAGAGAACAAATTTGAATCTCAGAAAAATTCTTCGAGGTGCACATCTCCATGTTCCAAACTAATTTCGTGCCAAATTTCAGGAAAATCCGTCAAACGGTATTGGCCCTATGTCGGACACACAGACAGACATACTTGCTGCTTTATTATTAGCTAGCGGTACCCGCACGGCTATGCCCGTGTTAAAAAATGAAAAGACCTGTCGGTACGCCATTGTGTACATAGCGGTAACTTTGTTATTTGTAAATTATGTTATTTTATTAAAATGTATAGCACTCCACATAATTAAAAATTATCCGCCCATGGCAATCAACCAGCGATCCTACACATTTAAGCATTTTTTTTTACAAAACACACACAATAAAAGAGGACAAAAGAAAGAAAGAAACGAAACAAAACGAAAAATAAAATATTTAAGAGAAAACGCATTTTGTTTGTTTAGTTCAAGTACTCACACAAAAAGGACGATTATAATTAGGGTTGCAAGTTTGTCGCGGAAAAAAGAGCGCGAAGTTCGCGGGACATTCGCGCAAATCTCGCGAAATGTTCGCGAGAACACAAATATAACAAAATATAGCAGATCAACAATGAAAGTTATTCTTCATCGTAAAATAAAGGGATATTATTAAAAATAGAAGGATTATTATCTTCGTTAAAAGCATTTAAATATTTGTATTGACCAGGATCAAAAACTCAGCATACATTAAAATTTTTTTAGGCTAGTTGGCAAAATCTGTTTATTGTTACTGCTTTCAAAAAAATAATGTTGAATTTTTCTTGGCACAAGTTTAGAGCCTTTTTAGACTTTAGGTGCTCAGGTTTTATCTTTTGTTTCTGAATTTTTTTAAAAATCGGACATTTCGCGAGTGAATAATTACAAAAAATAAATAACTATATAAAAAAATAAAATAAGAAAAATTCGCGGAATTTAGGAAAAAGCTTTAAAAATCGCGAAAATCATCGCGGGAATTCGCGGCACGACAAACTTGTAACCCTAATTATAATCCATTAGAATAGTTTTAATTAATACATTTTTAATATAATTAGTTTTTATCTATTATTCATTGACACTAAAACAGAAACACAAAATTTTGTAGCTTGCAGAGACTAACAACAGCAAGAAAAGCTTTGAAAGCGGAAAAACCTTTCATCTAAGCCCAAATAGGCAAATAACATGTTTGCTTATTTATTGGAGAAAAAAAAATAAAAATATAAAAGTAATAATAGGTTGGAATAACAAAAACCGCTATAAAGGATAACATATCTTAACAAAAAACCCTGTGGAGTATTTCAATTCGTTTAAAAAAAGAGAAATCAAATCCAAAAAAAAATAAATTAATTAAAAATCGGCTGCTCCTCAAAATGATAAAAACTGCAAGAAATATATTTTAATTCGTTAAACAAGAAGTTCCGTCTAGAACTATACGAGCCTACTTTCCCGTATACACCAAATTCAAATTTATAATCTAGCTATCTCTTTCTCTCTCTTTCTTATTTATCTTTAGTTCTAATTATTGAAAATATACCTTTTTCAACGGATAATACATATTCATTCACTCACTCATTCATTCTTTCATTTATTCAGCCATGCATTTATTCATTCATTCGTTACCTCATTCAAGTGTTTATTCATTCATTTACGCATTCATGTATTTATTCACTCATTTATTTATATTTTCATTTATTCAATAATTTATTCATTCATTCTTTTCCTCATTCATTTATTCATTGATTTATTCTTTCACTCTTTCATTTATTCATTCATTCATTATTTCACTCATTGAGTCACTGAGAAATATCCTTGAAAATCCCGATCAAAAAATTTCATAGCAAAATAGGCTCGTAAGTTCTGGATAAACTTTCTATTTCTACATGTTCTACGTTATAAGAGCTTTCCGATAAAGTTTGTTCCAAGCAAATCGGTCGGTTAGATCAGGATTTATATAGGGTTGAAATTTCCCCGTAAGCCCTGTGTTAATTTTTTGAACTGTTCAAAAATGAACAAAAACTGTTCAAATCAATATTTCACGCCGAGAACTCCTTTCAATAAGCTTGCAATAGGAACTTGGCTCTTGTGCCCAGAGTTTACAGAATTTGCTTCAATTTTGTCCATAGGCGCTAATGTTAAAATTTTTTGAACTGTTCAAAATTGAACAAAAAACTGTTCAAAATTGAACAAAAAATTGTTCAAATCAAAAAGTAAAATATAGAAATGAGATGTCCTCGCCGAGATCTTTCGAATGCAAAAAGAATTTTTCCAATCGGACAATTCGTTCAAAAGTTATTAGGGGGGACAGACCGACAGACAGACAGACACACTTTTTCCCCATCTCAATACCCTACTTTCAAATTTTTTATTTTTCAATCTTTATTTAATTACTTCACTTATTTTTGACTTTTCTTGATTTTTAACGATATTTTCACGATACATTAAGCCTTCTTTCATGCTTTATTATTATTTTTTTTTTACTTTTACGGGAAAGTAGGCTAATAAGAAAAGGATCATAAGCCAGTCGGCATGGTAACAATTCAAATAAAATTCAAGTTAATTACCGTGAAAAAATAATTTCGAACTACAGAGTAAAACGCTTATAACTTCTTTTCCAGTTAATTTAGAGGCTTCGAATTTTAGCGCGAAGAACGAAACCCTTTCTGGGACAGTTTTTTACGCGCTTTTCAACGGTATTAAGCTCGAAAGCATGCGATATTTCCTTCCCATAGAAAACGACTATTTTGTGAAACTTTCGGCTATAAATTGGAATAAAAAAAAAAACAAGTTCGAATTTCAGAAAAAACTCTCCGAGGTGCACACCCCCATGTTCCAAACTAATTTCGTGCCAAATTTCATGAAAATCCACCGAACGGTCTTGGCCCTACGCCGGACACAGACAGACACACACACATACTTGCTGCTATATTATTAGTAGAGATGAATGACGATTCGAGTATTAATCGAGATTCATTAATATTAATTTTGTGAAGAGTAAAATATATAATTTTAGCTTTGTTATGTCTTCAAACATTAACCTTAGTTGCTAAGTTAATGTTAACTATATGAAGTAAATCTAATACATTAATAAAATTTGTGTATTAATAAAATTTGTGTATTTTCACGATACATTAAGCCTTCTTTCATGCTTTATTATTATTTTTTTTTTACTTTTACGGGAAAGTAGGCTAATAAGAAAAGGATCATAAGCCAGTCGGCATGGTAACAATTCAAATAAAATTCAAGTTAATTACCGTGAAAAAATAATTTCGAACTACAGAGTAAAACGCTTATAACTTCTTTTCCAGTTAATTTAGAGGCTTCGAATTTTAGCGCGAAGAACGAAACCCTTTCTGGGATAGTTTTTTACGCGCTTTTCAACGGTATTAAGCTCGAAAGCATGCGATATTTCCTTCCCATAGAAAACGACTATTTTGTGAAACTTTCGGCTATAAATTGGAATAAAAAAAAAACAAGTTCGAATTTCAGAAAAAACTCTCCGAGGTGCACACCCCCATGTTCCAAACTAATTTCGTGCCAAATTTCATGAAAATCCACCGAACGGTCTTGGCCCTACGCCGGACACAGACAGACACACACACATACTTGCTGCTATATTATTAGTAGAGATGAATGACGATTCGAGTATTAATCGAGATTCATTAATATTAATTTTGTGAAGAGTAAAATATATAATTTTAGCTTTGTTATGTCTTCAAACATTAACCTTAGTTGCTAAGTTAATGTTAACTATATGAAGTAAATCTAATACATTAATAAAATTTGTGTTTTAAATAAAGTTTGTATTTTCACAACATTAAGCAATGCTTTCTTGCGCTTTTTTATCCATTCTTGTTTTTCCTTTTCGGAATCGTAGGCTTAAAAAAAGGGAAAACCATTTTTGGAATAAAATTAAGTAATTCCCGTGCCACAAATGTTTTCGAATCAGCGAAAATGCAAATTTTTTCCAGTAATTTAAACCAATTTTAGCGCGAAGAACGAAACCCTTTCTGGGACAGTTTTTTACGCGCTTTTCAACGGTATTAAGCTCGAAAGCATGCGATATTTCCTTCCCATAGAAAACGACTATTTTGTGAAACTTTCGGCTATAAATTGGAATAAAAAAAAAAAACAAGTTCGAATTTCAGAAAAAACTCTCCGAGGTGCACACCCCCATGTTCCAAACTAATTTCGTGCCAAATTTCATGAAAATCCACCGAACGGTCTTGGCCCTACGCCGGACACAGACAGACACACACACATACTTGCTGCTATATTATTAGTAGAGATGAATGACGATTCGAGTATTAATCGAGATTCATTAATATTAATTTTGTGAAGAGTAAAATATATAATTTTAGCTTTGTTATGTCTTCAAACATTAACCTTAGTTGCTAAGTTAATGTTAACTATATGAAGTAAATCTAATACATTAATAAAATTTGTGTCTGGGTATAAAGTCACTATATTAAAACTTCACACATTATTTAGCAATGAAAACTTTCTTGCGCGTTATTTATCCGCATTCTTGCCCAATATTGTTCCATTTTCTAATCGTGAGATTCCACCGAGAAAAGAAACATTTTTGGAATACCTTAACAATCACGTGCCACAAATGTTTATCGGTCATGCGAAAATGCAATTTATTTCCAAAATATTACACACTGCGAGTTTCACTTAACGTAGTTTGCGTTCCATATAATAAGTGCATGCCGAATATTTTAGTTTGTTATTATGTTCAGTTTTACCTGTTGGGGGACGTATCATTAAACTTTAATAATTCAACTGCATTCGAAAATATTCGAAGTTTTAAAAGAGAATTCTAGAAGAATTTTTCCCTTGAAGAATGTCTTAGGTATATATACCTGGTGAATAAGAAGAAAAAGAGCACGCTGGAATTTTGGAACGTGCTCATTATATTCCGCAATGGAGAAATGAAAGAATGAATTATAGGAAATCTTGTATCATTAATTTTTCAAGTTTAGCCATTTTAATTAATGTTATTGGGGCAATTTATTCTATTTTGGGAAGAGTTATTTAAAACATGTTTCCAAAGTTTTAAATGAAATACAGATTGCTTCTAAATTGGACTGAAAAAGTAACAGTTCCAATATTAATTTTAAATTTTCAACAAGTTGACGCAAATGCTTTATTTTTTAACTTGAATATATATACCTTAGGAAGATTGTTAGATCAATTTAAAAATTTTTCATTGATATTTTTCTTTCATTCAACACATTATGCTTAACAGATGAAATCAGCTCAATATGTTTTAGCAAGATGAAGCAAATCTTAAACATTGCTTAATACTTTATTTAAAATTAATTAAATTTTTAGTGAAAAATATTTAAGGTTACATTATCGCACTTAAGGCTTGGGCGATTTATCCGCTTTCAAATAAATTTAACAAACGTACGTATAACTAGTAACACTCAGTTTAAAAATTAGCTCCTTTTATATTGGGATAAAACCATCGTTTTTATGTACATAAAATATAGTATGCTTAACTAATCTGATCTTTCTGTTCGAATTTGGTACGGGATGTAGCGAGCAAGAAGAAAATAGCAGTAATGGTGGTAGTAGTAGTAGTGTTAGTGCAATGTATGACAACAATACTGGTTTGTCTAACAGTCGATTCTTTAAGCATTCAATATGATAAACTTCGTTGTGTCTTCAAATATTTTGTGGTTATCATACCATGAATTCAAAAGTTCTTCAAATATTCTCATAGCAGAAATGCTTCCATGCGTAAAGCATGAGTTATGTAATACAATCCTTTTTTTTACTAAAAAACTAACTAATTTTTGCCGTTCGTTTCAGAAAGCCGCGCCATTCATTCGCGGAATTATCCGCGAACGAGTGGGGCGGATGAATTTTTTTTTTCCTATTATTTCATTTTTTTTTCTATTATTTAAATTTTTCTATTTTCCAATATTGACTTCTTCCATTTCCAATTTGAATCTTAAGGAAATTCTAGAATATTCTTAGCGTAAAAAAAAAGGAACGGAACACAACCGATATATTATTCTTCGTAAAAAGTGAACAATCCCTCATCACACCCCTATTTCGATAAAATCGAAACAGACCTGACGCATGAGCAAAACCACCGGATAGTTTTCACTTCCAAAGTCACACTGTATATGGATACTTATTGTAATAGGAAATAACACAAAATAAATACAGGTAATATGTTTATTTTATACCTTTTTTAAGCTGTTTTAAACCGCTTAAAAACAAAACACGTTTATAACGAGAAGTTAAATATAGTGAAAGCTCTTCTTGCTATTGAGAGTTATCATTCTAACGGACATTTATATAAAAGGTATTTATATAAAATGTAATATCCAGTATTCTACAAAATATATCTTGGGATTTCACTAAAAAACATTTCACTATGTAGTTATGTTAGCAGTACTAATGAGCGTAGAAATGTTTTTCTTATTATTATTTAAATTCCATTTGCTTCATTTCTTTCAAATAAATTGATCGTCTCATGCGTACTTTTACCAACTAATGAGCAAACCTATTTGCAATCATTTTCCAAATGATCTTACAAAGCACAATTTTTGTACAAATTTCAAGGCGTTTTGAGTTTTAATGATGGAAAAATATGATAAGTAGGAACTTTTTCGCGCTATGATGAAATATCCAAAAGAAAAAACTCCGCACACTTCAAGGAATGGACTTAAAAAATATATCAACTTTTAAAGACCGTAGTTTATAATTTAACTATTTCAATGTGCTTAGTTGATAAATTTAAGGTAAATTGTGCTTTAACATTTTTCAGAGTTTTGGTTTTTCATAACATTATTTTTCGTGGCATTTTTGACGTGAAATCAGTCTGCTGTTCTTTAAATATACAAATACTTAGATATGTTTAAGCAAAAGTTACTTAATAATCTTATACTTTATTTTAAAATATATATATGAACGAACTTGTAGATCAAAAGAGCACAGCAATTACAAATTCGTTATTTATGAACTTAAATGTGTGTCAATTGTTTAAAAAAATAGAAATTTATATATATTATTTATAAATTTGTGAAATCTATATATATTATTTCTCTAGTCTGTTTTTCTGTCGCTCCGCGATATCTTCCTTATTCCTTTATCAAACCTCCATGATTTTCCCCTCATTTTAAAGCTTATCGTGCCGGCTAATGACTAAAAATAGACCCACGGTCTAAAAATGTACCGCTTCTCTTAAATTTGAGACTTAAAATCATCTAAGAGGAGGTCCTTGAACGGATGCCAAATAGGTACCGTCTTTGCTGGAGCCATCTGTTATCAAGTAAACAAGAAGAAATTCTTCTGTTTTTATTGTGTAGCAAATTAGACATTTTTAGCTGCGTCTCTGTGTTAAACTTATTCAATCGTAAGGCTCTACACATTTGTTTATAGTATTATGAGTGTATAACCAACCAAAAACATTAACTATATTTTAAGTAATGGGATCATTCATGAATGATGTCACGCTTTGAGGGGGGAGGGGGGTTCGTGAAATTGTGACAAAGTGTGCCAAGGGGAGGGGTAACAATAAGTGTGTGACATCATGCCTTATGCAACATAGCGTGACGCGTGACAAAGTGGGGAGGGGGGTCCGCTGAAGTGTGACATATTGTGACAAAAGGGGGGCAGGGGTCAAATATATGGGGAAAATGCGTGACGTCATTTATGAATGGCCCCAATGGAACTGTTTCATTATTGTATTTTAATGCTATATATACTAATAATAAAAATAATTATCATTATTACTTTGGTTATTTTATTATTTTGAACTTCTAAATAAAAGTGCAGAAAAAAATTGTAAATGTGTTCAATGACGTCTTCTTTTGCACCAACACCCATTTACTTTTTTCTATTCTTCATAATGTCCTTTCTCGCAAATTTTTAAGGAATGGAATGCCACACAAAACGATTTGGTGCACAGTGCGGAATTCCCCACGGATAAACTGGTACTATGTATTCCCACTGTCCCAAATTAGTTACTACATTTAGGTGGAAAATTTTTCCAAAATAATCTGCTCCATTTCAAGTAGGTGGATTCGTGGAGTAGGGGGCCGTTCATAAATGATGTCTCACTTTTTTCCTATATATTTGACTCCCCTCCCCCCTTTGTCACAATATGTCACACTTCAGCGGACCCCCCTCCCTCCCTTTGTCACATGTCACGCTATGTTGCATAATGCGTGATGTCGCACCTTCTTGATACTCCCTCCCCTTGACACACTTTGTCACAATTTCATGAACCCCCCTTTCCCCCCATCGAAGCGTGACATCATTTATGAATGATCCCTAGGTATGCAACCTCGAAGCCTTATTATATGCAAGAAATTCTATTCATCAAAAGCTTTTTTTTTTTTTTTTTTTACATATAGAGAGAGAACTTCCAAGGTGCTGTAAGATACCAATATTGAAGTTAATGTGATATTCCCGTGACTGATATCTCCACCCATCGCTCCTAATCAAAGTTAGATCGCCTTGTCTAATTAGTGTATGGTGGACAATTATAAGGGAGAAAAATATTCTATTTAAATATATCTAATTAATTGAATTATAAAATCAAAAACTAGAGTATAATGTCCTGTTTGTACGATTTATGCTTTATCTTTTTCGTGTGCCATGTTGCTTGAGCTTCAGTATTAATGTTTTAATAGCAAGTTTTAAAAAATACCGCGAAATTAAAATTGATAAATTGCAACGAAGATAACCCCAGTAATTTGTAGCTACCATATCTGGATTGTTTGCCCTTATTTGTGCGACAAATTAGACCGAAGGTGAGTGTAATGAAGTCATGGATTACCCATATTCTGCAGCGGCAAGCGTTACTTAGCATCAAGAGGACAAATTACTGATGATGCATTCTAGTAATTCTAAAAAGAACCTTATTCTGGAAAACCTTGTTTACATTCATGGCTCTGATGCTGTTGTTTCTTATGTCACTTGGGTGTCCAAGCTCCCCTTTGCAGAGCGACCAGGGATTAAGGGGTGCCTTCCGTTTATAATGAGCACCACAACGGTGGAAGTACGACTTGGCTCGTTATGTATCTGGATGACACTAGATGGCGCCACCCCAAATACGTCACCTGCCATTTTTAATATAAGAATGACGAGAAGGGAAATTATCCATCCAACCGGGTATATCAGGGTCCACGGATTTTACATGCACGTATCCCAAGTGTACATGGTGGGGTCTTTTGCGGGTCGGGTATCGAACACCAAACCTTCCAGTTGGAAGCCCGACATCTTAACCACTAAGGTACCAATGCCTCTTGGCTTTAATGAATTACATAGACAAAAACTGCTTTTTTTTTTTTTGGTTAACCTGGAGTGGTACATGAGGAAGAATCTAGATCTTCCAGCTGTAAAGAAACTAAACCATACTAATGGTGTATGAGGAAGATTCTAAATTTCCAGGAGTAAAGAAACTAAACCACACTAATGGGTATGAGGAAGATTCTAGATTTCTAGGTGTAAAGAAACTAAACCATACTAATGGTGTATGAGGAAGATTCTAGATCTTCCAGGTGTATAGAAACTGAACCATATTCCTTTTTTTTTCCCCAAAAACAATTCAATAGCACAGGTGTCCTGAAAATGCTAAAGGATTTCACGAAGTTCAGACATTCAACCCGCTAGTAATACTTAAAGCCATCAAAACAAGCTTCAAACTATAGATTAGTCGCAATTATAGCACGGAATTTGTTGCTTAAAAAATATCACGCATCAAGACGTCTTGAAAGCTGAATTTTGTGAAAGGCAACACTTGGCTTTTTAATTGCTTTTTTCCCCGTCTTCATTATTCGGTGCTTTACGAGTGCTCCTCTTCAAAATGTCCTTGAAGCTTTCATTTTGCTCCAGGCTTGGGTTAATTAAGGCGAAAAAATTGGGAAAATATTCTTGAGATTCGAGTTTACCCTGAGCTATTGTGTTAGAAATGAAAGCAAAAGTTAAGAATTAAGATGCTTTGTGAATGAAAAGAAGCTGATTTAAAGTCTTAAGGTAGGGAAAGACAAAGAAAAAGTCAGAAACCTCTCGGAGAACTTCATGTTGATTATGTAAGTACAAAGATAAAACAACGTGAAAAAGCACAAATTCAGATTAAAATTAACGCAAATAGCTATTTCGAAGCTACAAATGGAGCCTCTTCTGATGAAGAGGCTCCATTTGTAGCTTCGAAATAGCTATTTGCGTTAATTTTAATCTGAATTTGTGCTTTTTCACGTTGTTTTATCTTTGTACTTACATTTTTGCACAAAGTATTTTGATCATTTGTCTTATATTCATGTTGATTAGTTTTGAACTTACGATTCGAGTATTGCTTGCTAAGGAGAATTTAGCAAATGTATTTTACATTTTTCATTTAAACAGTCAAAATTCGTTGTAATACTCGTAGTTACATTTAGCATCGAAAACATGTATATATTATTCATAAAATTGGCGATTATAACATCCGAGTTCAATTTGATCATCCTCACTTAGAGCAAGCGTAAGGGCCCATTGCGCTCATAAATGTAGCCGCTTATACTTTTGCCGATTTCTTACCAAGTTGAGTGGCAGTTGAATAAAACCTAAATGTGTGCTTCCATTCTCATTTTTCAGTCTGACTCGTCATCTGAGCTTAATAAGCAGAGGCTGGTGTTTGCGGCACCCCCGCCATTTGGGTACATTTGACGAGTGAGACTCGTCTTGTGCTTACTTGGGCGAAGTTACGGTGGACGAGTCTGAGTCGTCATCTGAATTTAAGAAGCTGGTGTTGATGTTTGCGGCACCCCCGCCGGCCTCGTGCTAACATTGAGAAGATGGAGGGAAAAAAGTGAACACGGGAGATGGCCGTGGTAGCCTAGTGGTTAGGATGTCAGATTTTCACCTGGAAGGTCACGTGTTCGATACTCGCTGAAGACCCCCATGTATACTTGGGGATACGTGCATGTAAAATCCGTGGACCCCACTACCTCGCCCCGGATGCAATGCCTCCCTAAGACCTAGTGCTAATAGGGAAGGAGGTTGGAGGAGAAAAGGGAACAGGGAAGGTGGCCGTTCAAAATGATGTCACGTTTTTTCATATACATTTCACTCCCCTCCCACTTTGTCACAATATGTCACACATCAGCGGATCCCCCCCCCCTTTTGTCGCATGTCCCGCTAGGTTGCATAATTCGTGATGTCAAACTTCTTGTTACCCCCTCCCCTTGTCACACTTTGTCACAATTTCATGAACCCCTCTATCCTCGAAGCGTGACATCATAGGTGGAGGTTAAAAGGGGGGATTCGGTGGGGGCGTGGTAGCCTAGTGGTTAGGATACCGGACTTCCAACAGGAAGGTCATGTGTTCTATACCCGACCCGCTGAAGACTCACCATGTACACTTGGGGATACGTGCATGTAAAATCCGTAGACTCCACCACCCCTAATACCTCGCGCCCGGGAAAGGCATGCCAAAGGCCTAAGGGATCATTCATAAATGATGTCACGCTTCGAGGGGGGAGGGGTGTTCGTGAAATTGTGACAAAGTGTGACAATGGGAGGAGAGGGGGTAACAAGTGTGACATCATGCATTATGCAACATAGCGTGACGCGTTAAAAAGGGGGGGGAGGGGGGTCAAATATATGGGAAAAAAACGTGACGCCATTTATGAGCGGCCCCTAATGCTAACAGGGAAGGAGTTTGGAGGAGAAAAGTTTGGATCTAAATAGCGATAAATTAAATCCGTCCCCTTAAAATACTTCAAATAATTTAGTACCCAAAGTTTAAAAAAGAAATATATTATATAAATGTATTATTCTATTTCAAAAGTCTCAATCGCACCAAATCTAAAAATGTATCTTAGAACTGACATAAAGTCATTTTTTCCTATTTCGTCGTCAGAAGCATTTAAAACTTTAGCTTCAAGACAGGTAAAGAAACGTAAAGAGTAAACACTTCCTGCGTGCAGAAAAGATTTTAGGAAAAAAGGTTTTTCTTGATAAATTCATTTTCAAACTGAATAAGAAAAAAAAAACAACCTCCTATCAACGGCGCAAGTCGGGGGATGAAAATAATTATCTTTTGCTTTGATGCTTGAAGTAATTGGGATTTCTGTTTTTAAAGAAAACTTTTCAGCCGCTTTAATGAGACCGACGAAGCAACGTTTTGAATTTTTCCATCATTATTTTAAAATGGTTTAAGAATACTTTTTTTTACGGGGGAACAGCGTGGGTTGGATATTCGATTTTCAGTATTTGTTGAATAAGCACATATTGTTTCGATTTTTTTTAATCAGTCTTACGGGTTTTTACTTGAAGGAACCAAATGGTTTCAAGCGTAAATTTTCATTTCCATGAATATTTATTAATACTACTTTTACAACCGCAACGTCAAGCGTATATATCCTATTTAGAAGAAACTTTGAAGTATAACTTTCTTTTGACGCTTCACAAAATAATTAGAGAATATTAAGAGCCTATAATTTAGAAAGCACAAAATGACTGTCTTTATGGATCATTTTAGGATGTTATTCCTTAAAGGATGTCGCAAATTATCATACATATTATTTCTGAAGGACTTTTTTTTGTTGGTACGCCATAACTTATGTAGTACTTCATCAAATTTCATGCATAAGGCATTATTTAAAAGCTTTCCTTAACCGCTATACCAGAAAAATATACAGTTTTCAATTTTATGTACCGCTTCTCTTAAATTTGAAATTTAAAATCATTTAAGAAGATGTCCTTTAATGGATGCCATATTGGTGTTGTGTATGTTGGCTAGAGGCAGAGTAGCAGAACGGTTAGAGCGCAAGGCTGCTATACCCAACACCCGTGGTTCGAGTCCCGCGTTTCGTTTACGTTTTCTCCAATTAATTGTTTTGCTGGACCGTTGATTTTTGACAAACTAAATATAAAAAGGGCTCTTTTATATTTTATTTGGTCTTTTTATTTTCATGCAGTAAATTAAAAAGTTTACTTTAAGAATATATTTTTTTTAAATATATTTTAGGTAATGGAACTTTTCGTTAGTGTACTTTAATGCAATGAAGACTACTATTAAAAATAATTATAATAATTATTGTGATTATTTTATTATTTTGAATATCTAAATAATAGTGGGGGGAAAATTGCAACAGCTATTTGTACTGATGTGTTCAATGACATGTCTTCTTTTGTACCAACACCCTTTTGCCTTTTTTTCTATTCTTCATAATGCCCTTTATCCCAAACTAATGCGGAATTCCGCACGGGTCGACTAGTCACTTTGAATTTTGCACCGTTTGTTTAGTTGAACCTCCATACAGATGAAATAAGTTGCAATCCTATGTGCTACAAATCAAAAGGTAAAAGAGCCCCTTTGTTCCGTTTAGAAGAAATGAGCTTCTAGCTTAAAAATATCCACCTGAAGCCTGAATAAAGATTTGTATATTTGTCACTACTAGCATTTTTATAAGCCATCTCTGATTAGTTTGTATGTTACGGTGAATGTCCGAAATTGGAGAATGTCGAAATTCTCCAGTCTGATAGATGGTGAATGTCCGAAATTGGAGAATGTCGAAATTCTCCAGTCTGATAGATGGTGAATGTCCGAAATTGGAGAATGTCGACATTCTCCAGTCTGATAAATAGTAAATGTCGACATTCACCGGCGATTGTCGACATTTTCAGATTTCGGACATTCACCCCAACATATACATTTTGAAGGCTAATGGAAGTGTATTTATCACACAACAAATACATCATTTTTTCATGCAGCACACTCCGCTGATATAAAGGAGTGTGGGAGGAGGACTTTTTTTTTTTGTAGTCACTGATATGATTTATCAAAATGGCTTCAAGTAAAAAGAATCGAAAAAACTAAAATTCGAAACCACGACTTACTTTGACACGTTTTCAGAAAAAATTTAGTATTCAGATAGTAACTTAAACGAATGAAACTTTAATGCATCACCAAGCCAGGCACTGAGCATAATAATAAAGTATAAAGGGGTGAATAAAGGAAAAAGTATAATAAGAAATAGATACACAGTCCAGGGTGGGTAAATAAAGATTTCTTCGTACAGCCAAAAAAAAAAAATCTTCCGTTTTTGAAAACACGTAAAAATGAAGGTTTGCACAAAATAAAAGTTCAGCTATCAAGGATGATTAGCGTACATAAAAGAGAACTTTTTTTTTTTCTTCTTTAATCTATACTGAGGTTGGAATAGTATGTCCCATAAGAAACAAATTTTTACTTTTCAATCGTTGCTAAAAACTTGTTACAAATATTAATAATAAAAATTAACATGGAAATCAAAGACGTACCCTTCCATAGTCATTTGTACAAAAATACACTAGTTTGCGGGTCCTTTTTGTGTAAAAAGAATAATTTCAACGATTCACAAGTTGGATCAGACCGTTCAATTAAATAATCAGCTACCTTTGTCATGTTAAATCTACGGTGAGAATTTTTTTTTCTTAGAACAAAAACCTAAAAAATCTATCCAGAACCTCTCCAGTTTTTTTTTTTTTTTTTTTTTTGCGATTGAGCACAAATACAATTTCTAGTGCTAGGGGCCGTTCATAAATGAGGTCACGCTATTTTCCCATATATTTGAGCCCCTTCCCTCTTTGTCACACTTCAGCCCCCCCCCCCCCCCTTTGTCACATGTCACGCTATGTCGTATAATGCATGACGTAACACTTCTTGTTACCTCCTCCCCTCCCCTCGTCGCACTTTGTCACAATTTCACGAGCCCTTCCCCCCCCCCCCTCCCTCGAAGCGTGACATCATTTATGAATGATACCCTATTAATTTATTTTAAATAAAACGGTTTAAAATTCTCCCATAGACGATGTTAAGGTGACCGACTACCTTCGGAACAAATTTTTAAAAAAAATGAAATTTCTGCACAGGTTTATACTTTTCTGGTTAAATAATGATTTGCGAACATAAAAATACTTTTAAAAAATCCACACGTACTGTAGTTTCTCAATAAATGGGTAAAATGAGGAAAATTTTGATTAAATTTTATCGAAACGGTTAACACTGTAAAAGAAAAAATATCGTTGCAAAATCAATTATTTTCAGCCATTAGTTACAAATAACAATGATCTTCAAAATGAACTAAAATGAGAGAGAAATATTAAAATTTATGAAAATTACAAGGAAAAATGTATGCTAATGCATCGTTTTTCCGAATCTTTAACGTGCAATCCACATAAAAACCCTTGTAAATAAAAAATTATTTTATTTATATTAAAAATTGTAGTTCATATGATAGCTGATACTATTTAAAACAAACACTGAATATTTTATGAGAATACATTGATTATGATTTCAGATATCGTGATAATGGTAAATGGGTTTTGCGAAAAAATAACTTTCCAGAAAATTGCAGTTGAAAGTTACAGTTCGTTCAAAAACAAGCTGGAATTACATGAGGAGCAGCAGACGATATGTTTTATAATAGCTATAACTTTTTTTTCTAAAGCACATAGAAGAAAAAAAACAGTTTTGGAAAGAGAAAAGTTCAAAGTATTAGAAACGGAAATAAAAAAAAATTCAACCTTGAGGACAAAAATCGATGTTTTTAAGGTAGTCGGTCACCTTAAAACATAAATTGTTAAAAAAGTAGCATTAAATCAAGAATTCCTTTTCTGTGGATGATTTCGGGAGAAATTCTCTAACTCTTCTATTAAAATTTTACTCTAATTAGCAAAAACCATGCTCTGTCCAATCACGGAATCTCATTCGAAGCAACATTTGTTCTCCAAAACAAATCAATAACTCGCTTCCCTTGCAAATTCTGGAAACATTTCTGAGTACTATCATCTTTTCTTTCGTGACGGCATTAAATCAAACATTCATTCCTCCGTTAATTAACCAATCATATCATTAGTATTAATGAGAATGATGCCACTGAATTCGAGGTTGGAAGGGTACTTCCATATGCAATGTAAAAGACGTATCGGATGCGAGTATAATTAGGCACAGCGTCTGCTTTTCAATTGCTGCCACTTAGAATTTGGAAATAAACTCCAAGAAATTATGTAAGCCCGCTCAGAGTCGTTGGACCGCTGAGGAGATAGTCATCTTTAATTACACAGAATATGAAAGTGTTTGGTGATAGAAAGGGGGACTTGAATTTTAATAAAATTGATAAGCATTTCATTTTCGGTACTTTATAATTTTGTGTTGATGCAGAAATTGTTTCTTGGCGTATAAGATATAGAGGTTTAGTCAAACAGGCTAGAAACTCGAAGTATTTTGGACATTATTGAAGTACTAAAAGATCGGAAGCACTTTATCATATACATTCTATTGTGTAAAACAAAAAGCATTATTTATCTGGTTAACTTTTGGTCGAAGATAACTACCTTATTCATCCTTATACATTAATAAAATTCCACGATTTACCCCTCATTTCAAAGCTCATTGTGCCGGTTAATGACGAAAAATAGACCCACGGTCTAAAAATATACAGCTTCTCTTAAATTTGAGATTTAAAATAATCTAGGACGAGGTCCTTTAATAGATGCCAAATGGGTGTTGTATATGCTGGCGCCATTTGTTATCAAGTAAACAAAGAAATTCTTATGTTTTTATTGCGTAGAAAATTGGACAGTTTTAGCTGTGTCTATGTGTTAAACCTATTCAATCGTTAGGCTCTACACCAGCGGTCGGCAACCTAAATTGACTGAAGATCTACTTTCCAAGTTCGGCGAACACCAAGATCGACTCGGAGGACGGGGGGGGGGGGGGGCTATACACTTTTAATAGGGCATGTTGGGATTGCGCCTGTCATCAAATTGTAGGTCAATTCTTGTCAGAACAAGTTTTGATGCTTATAAAATGCGTACTTTAAACTTTCTAAAATAATGGTTTGTTAACACCGGTAACTCGCATCAAAACAATACAAATATATTATTTCTTTTGAATTTAATAAAAAGCTGTTAGTTTTTTTAAACTAAAACGCACATGTGAAATGCAGATACATTCTTGAATTAACTCTGCCCGAGAGTCACCTAATTAATGTGACGACTGACATTCCATATTATTGGAAGTTTTTTTTGAGTCCGGTGAATGGTCTGACAAATTATTACACATTTTCTGAAGGAAAAAAAAATAATAAATTCGCCATTCAATTCAAAAGCTATTTTATTTATTTATTTTTAACTATAAACTGTCCAAAATGCTGTCGTGATCGACGGGTTGCCGACCACTGCTCTTCACATTTATTCATATTATGAATGTGTAGAGCCTAACCAACCAACAGTAACTATATTGCAAGTACTGGAACTATTTCGTTATTCTATTTTAAAGCCATGTATACTTTCCTCCACCAGACCCCTACCTGTTAGCCGAGGCCTTAGGATTGCTTACGCAAGGGGAGAGGTAGTGGGGTCTACAGATTTTACATGCACATATCCCCAAGTATACATGGTGGTCTTCAGTGGGTATCGAACGCGCGACCTTCCAGGTGGAAGTCCGACGTGCTAACCACTAGGCTACTACGGCCCTAAAGCCATGTATACTAATAATAAAAATAATTATCATCATTATTGTGATTTTTTATTATTTTGAATATCTAAATAATAACCGGAAAAAAAATGTAACAGCTATTAGTTCAATTACATGCCTTCTTGCCTTCTTTCGTACCTACACCCGTTTACTTTTTCTATTCTTCAGCATAATGTCCTTTGTCCCTAATTAGTGCGAAATTCCGCACGAGTCGACTAGTTTATATTATTTAAGATTACAAAACATAAACATACAACCAAGAAATCGCGTCATGTGCTATTAGGTTTTCCTGATCAGTTCGATCTTTACAGATATGCATGATTTCTACAGTTTTTACTACATTTGCAAAAATGGCAAAAAGTACTTTTGCTGAATTAAAAATCAATCCTGCCTAACACATTCTTAAAAAAAAAATCGCTTAATTTCCATTACTTGTAATAACATTTCTCACATCCGGAGAACAAAAGAAGTAGAATCAAATTTTTAAGATCAATATTTATTCAAAGAAGCATGACATCCATAAGTGTTCCAAGAAAAAAAAATTCTAAGTATAGAAATCTTCCTTCCGCGATGATCTCATTAAAAATAGTTTAACATTTTTTTCCTTAACTTCTTTCAGACGTCTTGAAATTCTTATTCCTGCCACGTTTATTTGCTTATTGCTTATGGAAATGTTTTATTCTTTTTAAAGGATGTTTTATTCTAATGAATTTCATTGTGAGTGTTTTGTGAAGAAAAGTTCGCCGATACTTATGTCTGTAGTTAAAAGAAAAACAAATCTTTTAAATCCCACTTTCGTAACTTTTTATTTTGAATAATTCTTTTTTTTTTCTTTTCGCAGAATTATGACAATTATTTTTGATTAGGAATGACGGCCAAGGAAGAGATATTTTATCAGATATTTTTTTTAAATTAAATATTTTTTCAATTCATGCAAGTTAATTAAAGTGTACCATTTTAAAGGAAATGCAAATTGTTATGCATTAATACAAAATACATTGAATAGAGGACATTGAATATATACTTTGGGAGAGGAACCAATGTCAAAATTAGGGATGAACCGGGTATTGATTTCTCGGATATGGGATATCTGGTCTATATCGTGTGACTTTCCCCGTATCGGATATCCGGTTCAGGTACTTGAAGCCTGGTAATTATCTTTATAAAACCCGGATTTTTGGTGCAATGACCAGATCTGGTGCCGAATACTTAAAAAAGTTGGTCGGATACCGGATATTCGAAGCCTCAGTGAGGACAGGTCCCTTTTGTCATGCAGGTAACCGGATAGCGATTTCCCGGATACGAAATATCCCGTGTCTCTCGTGTGACTTTTTCGTACCGGATGTCCAACTCTGGTGCTTAAAACTTCTGAATTCTATACATAAAACTAAATTTTACAAACCGGATTTTTGGTGCAATGACCGGATTGGGTTCCGAATATATAGAAAAAGTCCGTCGGACACCGGATATTCAATGCCTTCTGGGGGAAACCAGTCCCGTTAGTCCCTGGGGTCAAAATTAGAGATAAACCGAATATCGGATACCTGGTGTCTCACGTGTGTGACTTTTTCGTACCGGATATCTTGCTATCGTGCTTGAAACCTGTGAATTCTACGCATAAAAACCAAATTTTACCTGTCGGATAACCGGATTTTTGGTGCAATGGACGGATCGAATTCCGAATATTTAAAAAAAAAAAAAAATTCGGCCGGATACCGGATATCCGATGCCTTCTGGAGGGGAACCAGTGTCGTTAGTCCCCCGGCTGTCTGCATGTGAAGCGACTTAAGCGTAAAAATTTCGTTCATCAAAAATGGAAAGAGTTAAAACAATTTATCTCTACTAATAATAAAGCAGCAAGTATGTGTGTGTGTGTCTGTCTGTGTCCGGCGTAGGGACCAGACAGTCCAGCGGATTTTCATGAAATTTGGCACGAAATTAGTTTGGAGCATGGGGGTGTGCACCTCGGAGAGCTTTTTCTGAAATTCGAATTTGTTCTTTTATTCCAATTTATAGCCGAAAGTTTCATAAAATAGTCATTTTCTATGGGAAGGAATTATCGCGTCACTTCGAGTTTGATACCGTTGAAAAGCGCGTAAAAAACTACCCCGGAAGGAGTTTCGTTCTACGTGCGAAAATTCGAAGCCTCTAAATTAGCTAGAAAAGAAGTTATAAGCATTTTTCTCTGCAGTTCGAAATTATTTTTTCACGGTAATTTGTCTTGAAGAAACGGTAAAGAGTCCATTTTTATCATTTTAAATTAATTTTTATTCCTCCTTGATGAAAAAATATACAGAATGGCCTTGGTGAATATTTTACAGATGATGAGTATTAAATTCAATAAAAATTAAGTTCTTCTCGTGGCGGTAAAACATGGCGGCAACGAGAGATGAAGGAACAACCTGTTCCACAAAGCTTGCGAAAAGACAGAATGGAAGAATGGAACAGATTACCTGCCTAAGCATGCGTTTAAATACTCAGGCGCATTTGCATGATATTCCATCCTCGCATTTCCCGATGTTAGAAAGCCGACCAATCACAGTCAAGTAACGTCATAAGATGACGTTATGCAAACACGAGTTTAACATCGGGAAATGCGTCACAATGATGATTGAATATTTGTGACTTTGCAAGACAAAAAGTACAAGAAATTCCTAACATAATTAACTTTAATTTTAGTTGTTACCATGCCGACTGACTGACTATTGATCCTTTTCTTTCAACGAATTAAAATTTATTGCTTGCGGGTTTTAGCATTGAGGAGCAGCCAATTTTTAATTTATTTATTTCTTTTCTTGGATTTTGACTATTATTTTTTTAAAGCGAATTGAAATTTATTTCCTGCGGCTCACAGGGCGTTTGATAGTTTTATTTCGATTTCCTTATTTTGACATGTATTTTACGGGACCATTTCACATACTGCACAAGGATTTTTAAAAGAAATGTTATTCTTTATAGCGATTTTTGTTATTCCAGCTTATTATGACTCTATTTATACTTTCATTTATTTTATGTTTTTTTTTTCGCCTGTGAATTAGCACATATGTTATTTTCCTATTTGAGCTCGGATGAAAGGTTTATTCCGCTTTCAAAGCTTTGCTTGCTGCTGTTTGTTTCTGCAAGCTACAAAATTTAGTCTTTCTGTTTTAATCCGGGTCCAGACGCTACGTTTTGCACAACTTTTGTCTCCGCAGTTCAACACGTTGCAGATAAAACGTTGCGTATAGATTGGAAAAGTGCGCAGTTTTGAGTCCGGTGCGAAGACTGTACAGTTGCAGCGATAACTGAGCTAGAAAGCATAGATGTCTTTGAACTGTGCAGACAAATCGGCACATGTAGACAGACGGTAGCACCCTTTTCCGATTCATTTTGTTTCTCAGTTTCAATTCGTCAGGTGACAATGGCCGACTTTCGGCAATGTTCTCGAGAATTTCTCACAAAATTTATTGCATTATGTGAAAGTTTCCCATGCATTTGGCGTATCAAATCCAAAGAATATAGTGACGGGGATAAAAAGGGGGACCCTTATGAGAGTTTAGTGGAAAAATTCAAAGACATTGATGCAACAGCAAACAGAGAAACAGTTGTAAATAATTAATTATTTAAGAAGTGTTTACCGTAAAGAATTGGTAAAACTTAATAAATCGATTCGATCTGGGGCTGGAGACGAAATCTACAAGCCATCTCTCTGGTATTTTGATTTGTTACATTTCCTAAATGATCAAGAGACACCAAGGGAGTCTAGGAATACCATGGATGAAAATAAAGAGATTGCAGTTGTCGAACCACCAGAACAGGCAACAAAAATATTTATTTTATGTAATCATTCGACCACTTTGAACGCCGGGTACTTCTGAGACGTTCCAGTCTTTTTTTTTAACATGACACCATGCCAAAATTGACCAGAGTAGTACCTCCTTCATGACGATATCGCACAAAACTGAGTGAAATATCTCTGCACCATGTAGACGCATAAAAAACTGCAACGTTTTCATTCAGTATTAAGACTGCGTAGACAAAAGGTTGTACAAAACGTAGCGTCTCGACCCGGCTTTAATGTCAATAAATAATAGATAAAAATTAATTATACAGTCGACGCTCGTTATAACGACCACGCATTATAAAGACCATTCCATTATAACGACCAGTGATAAAAGTCCCAACTTTCTTCCTATGAACTCTATGTTAATTTGCTTTCGGTATAACGACCGTTCTGTATCGCCCAATCCAATACAGCGACCGCATTCAACGGACACTATTTCCGGTATTTTTCTAAAAAGAACATGTTTCTAAATTTGTAACTTGAAATGACCTTGATTATAGTTTACTGACAAGCTGCATGCAGCCTTCAGTGTTCAGTCAGTCCAACTTTGACAGGGGGAGGGGAATACCACTCATCATAGTATGGAAAGAATAGAGAGGGGGAGAGAGCACGTGGACTTTACGGATTTTAGGAAAAGGGGTTGACAGATGTATTGGTAGTTTTTGTCATTTGAATCACGTGTTTTCCCAAGGGTCGATTCTCCAAAATACGAGGAGTCTTGCTGTCCGTGACTGGTGGTGTCATGTCAGCTCAGAAGTTCTGCTTCCAGAAATGTGAATGAGAGGGTTCGAGAAAAATTAACCTGCTCTTCAACCTGAATGTTGACAGGTTCCAGGTCACGTGCCTTGGATTAGTTATCCTCTGGGGGAAGGAGCGAAAAAAGAATAAGGTTCTTCAGTGAAATGCATACTGCAAACAGGAGTTGCATTTTCGCTATTGAACGAGATGGCAGGTTCAAACAAGCGCAATGCGATATGTCTAGATACTAAAATTAAAATCTTAAATGAAGTTGATAAAAAAGTTTTAAAAAAATGCGAAATTGCTAGAGTTTTCAAAATTCCCAAAAGCACCTTATTTGGCATCATTAACAACCGGGACTCAATTTTAAGAAAAGAAGAAATTGGAGTCAAATCTTCTAGAAATCGGTCCCGTGAAGGGAAATTTCAGAAGACCGAAGAAGGTTTATATGAATGGTTGAAAATAATGCGATCAAAAAATGTCCCAATAGATGGAAATTTGCTGAAGTCAAAAGCTCTAACTTTTGCTCAAAAAATGGACATTGACGAAACTGTGTTCAAAGCTTCGGACGGATGGTTGCAAAAATTTAAAACCAGACATGGTCTTTCATTCCGGAAGCTTTGTGGCGAAAGTGGTTCTGTGAATGAAGAGGCAGTGGACACATGGAAAAAAGAAAAGCTGGAAGAAATTATCAAAAATTATACTCCAGAGGATATTTTTAACGCAGACGAGACTGGACTGTTTTTCATGATGAAACCTGATAAATCTTTCGTTTTAAAAAACGAAACTGCGAGTGGAGGGAAAGAAGCCAAGCAAAGACTAACAGTTCTCTTATGCTCAAATATGTCTGGTACTGAAAAACTTCCACTCTTAGTGATCGGAAAATCAAAAAAGCCGAGATGTTTTAAAGGACTCAAAACCTTACCTGTCACGTACAAAAACAACTCCAAATCGTGGATGACATCTGTCATTTTTGAGGAATGGCTACGTTGCTTGGATAAGCAAATGACAATTCAAGGTAGAAAAATTATTCTTGTAATTGATAACTGCACGGCTCATCCCAAACTAAATGGGTTGAAATCAATCACCGTGGAATATTTTCCACCTAATGTCACATCTGTTCTTCAGCCACTAGACCAAGGGGTCATTATGAGTTTTAAACGCAATTATAGGAAGTTACTACTGCGAAGAGTTGTTTCTGCACTCGACGAAGATCAAGATTACAAAGTTGATGTCCTAACAGCTTTGCATCTCTCTAAAGCAGCATGGAATGACGTCTCAGAAAAAAGCATCAAGAATTGCTTCCATCATGCTGGTTTTAAAAAGCAAGAGGAAAGGGAATCTACTGCTGAAATAATTAGTCCGGCAATCGAAGATGAAAATTTCGTTGAAGAAGAAGAAATGCTGCAAGAAATTTCTCAGAAAATGAACATGGATGCAACGTTGAACTTTGACGATTACGCTAAAATCGATAATGACTTGGAATGTGTCGAGCATCTGTCAGAAGATGAACTAATTTCCCGTTATTGTGGACAGGAAGAAATTGATGCATCATCATCAGATGAAGAAGAGGAAGAAATTGTAACAAAAACTCCTAGCATAAAAAATGTGTCTAATGCTATCGAGACTTTAAAATGTTTTTTTGAAAGGCAAGAAAATACAGAACACTATTTGTCATCAATAACTGAAATGGAAAATTATGTTTTGCAAAAATCACATGTGCTAAAAAGGCAAACAACCATTTCTGATTTTTTCTTCCGAAAATGAATGATTTGCAAGTATGTAATTTTTTCCTTATATTTTCTACTTTAAAATCTGTTTAACATTTTATTATAACATATTGCACTGATAATTTTTTTTAAATTACAATGATAAAATATAATTTGAGCATTTTGTTGGAATCTTTGAAAAATTGGCAATTTTAATGGAATTACTATACTGCATGATGCATGCATATACATTTTTAAATTCTACCTCTTATAGCGACCACCCGTTATAAGGACCTTTTTTTGTGGAACGGAGATGGTCGTTATATCGAGCGTCGACTGTACTAAAAATTTATTAATTAAAACTATTATAATCGTCCTTTTTGTGTGGGTAGTTGAACTAAACAAACAAAATGCGTTTTCTTTAAAATATTTTCTTTTTTGTTTTGTTTTGTTTCTTTCTTTCCTTTTTCCTTTTTTAATTGTGCGTGTTTTGTAAAAAAAAAAGTGCTTAATTGAGTAGGATCTCTGGCTGATTGCCGTGGGCAGCTAATTTTTAACTATGTGGAATGCTATACATTTTAATAAAATAATATAATTTACACCTATAAAAGTCATCACTGTATACACTCTGGCAAACCGACTGGTCTTTTCATTTTTTAACACGGGCATAGCCGTGCGGGCACCGCTAGTACTTAATAGAGCTAAAACTATGTTTTTAGACAAATATATATCACAGTATAGTAGCTTATAGATAACGAGGCGAACTAAAAATGCAGTGAGAAATTTCTTGCATATTATAACTTTAAACACATTTTAAAAGTTTTTGCAGACATGAACACTTGCAACTAACACAATTGCAGAATACTGAGAAATCTTATACATGCTGTTTACACTTTTTATTACTGATCTTTATTTTCACTTACGCAAAAAGCCTAAGCTTGCACTCCATATACATATATTCACATTACTAAAGCAAATACATGACAATTCAGAAAAACTAGCTGTTTTTTCACTGAGAAATTTACTCCTCTCTTTCTTCTCAACACCAAAAATAAAATCTGCTGTCAAATTTGAAATATTTCTTGTAAAATAAGCTTTTTCAATTCAGCCGAAACCTTTTAACATTCTTATATTTTCATTCCCCCCCCCCCCTTTTTAAGACATAACTTCTTGTGCATTAAAGTATAGCGCAGAAAAAGAAAAACCCAAAGAAATCCATATTTAAATATTAAAAACGGTTTCAAAGAAACAATGATTTTAATTGAAGAATATACTCATTATGGTAGCAATGTCAATATTAGTTTTTATCATAATCTGTCTTTGTAGACTATTTCATCTTACGAAAAAAAAGGGGGAGAGGGATTTTCTGATTAAAAAAATCGATGCTTATAACTTATTTCTTAGAGATTTTTTTCTTTTTTTCCCCTCCAGTATTTACACATTTAGGATCTTAAGACCGTAAAAAGTCAACATTGTCTCATGGAATTTTTATGGTGACTGTAAATAAGAGAAAACTGAAAGCCAGTTCAACGTTTGCTTAAAGTAAAGCTTCTAAAAGTATAAAAAGAAGAAAAATGATTTGTGATCATGGGTAAAATACGGATTATAATGAATTTATTTTTTAAATAAAATTTTTTTGTGATAATACAGCGAAATCTGTGCAAGTTGACCAGTTGCGGTGCTGCACTTTACTGCCCTATTGGAAAAAAAATCCTGGTATGAAAAAATAAACCGGTTTTTAGAACAACCGGTTCTGGTATGATAGCGGATCCAGTATTATATCGGATCCACTATCACACCAGAACCGGTTGTTCCAAAAACCGGTGTAAATTTTCATTTATGGTACTGGAACCAGTACCCAACCGGATCCACTATCATACCAGATCCGATGTTTCATATACTGGTATCCAATTGTGATACCAGAATCAGTTTTGTACCAGTATATTTTACACCTGGGCCGTGGTAGCCTAGTGGTTAGCGTCGGACTTCCACCTGGAAGGTTGCGCGTTTGATACCCGCTGAAGACCCACGATGCACACTTGGGGATAGGTGCATGTAAAATCACTGGACCTCACTACCTCGCCCTGTGTGCAAGCAATCCTAAGGCCTCGGCTACCAGGTGGGGGTCTGGTGGAGAAAAGTATATTTTACACCTACAAAAGAAATTTCCGGCAAGATACGAGATAAATTACTACGTTATGGAACACCGATCTACTGTGATACTGGTACCAATATCCAATATGAAGCTGAAATCAGTATCAAAGTAACAGATATTCCACGAAAACCAACAAGACACCAGAATATAGATTAAAAATTTGTATTGTTTAAGTATATTTAAAGAACACAGGATTTTCGACGGGCTAGAGCCAGATATTACGAACTAGAGCCAGATTATATGCAATAAAAAACGATTAAAATCAAAGTAACAGATATTCTACGAAAACCAGCAAGATACCAGAATATAGATTACAAAATTGTATTGTTTAAGTATATTTAAAGAACACAGGATTTTCGACAAGCTAGAGCCAGATTATATGCAATAAAAAACGATTAAAACCAAAGTAACAGATATTCTACGAAAACCAGCAAGATACCAGAATATAGATTACAAAATTGTACTGTTTAAGTATATTTAAAGAACACAGAATTGTCGACGGGCTAGAGCCAGATATTACGGACTAGAGCCAGATTATATGCAATAAAAAACGATTAAAATACGCATGCAAACAAATATGAAAATAATTGAAACATACCACTAAAAGAAAACATACACCAAAATTCCTTTACTTTTATTGCAAAGAATTATGTTTTTCCTCATTTGGGATCATTCATAAATGATGTCACGCTTCGAGGGGGGGAGGGGGTTCGTGAAATTGTGACCACGTGTGACAAGGGGAGGGGATAACAAGAAGTGTGACATCCTGCATTATGTAACATAGCGTGACATGTGACAAAGAGGGGGAGGGGGGTCAGCTGAAGTATGACATATTGTGACAAAGGGGGGGGAGAGGGGTCAAATATATGGGAAAAAAGCGTGACATCATTTATGAATGGTCCCTTTCCTGTAGAGTCATTTCTATTTCCTAATGAGAAATTGAAACTCTTCGTAAGCATATTTTTACTGCTGTTTATTTTATCAACTTAGACAAGTGGTCAACTTATAGAGGGTGAGGTGGAGGGTGAAGGGCTAGTTCCGTTCTTGACAAAAGTGGTCAACTTACAAAGGTGGACAACTTTACAGGTTTTACTGTATATGAATAAAATATCAATTCATCTAACGCAAAAATCGTCAAAAAATTACATGCTATATGCTACAGTTCGACCACGAAGTTCTGGCCCCTGGACGTTTCTGCGCATGGCAGAAAAGAACGAATCCATTCATGTTTCAGGGAAATTAGTTTTGCAGGTGCGTTTATTAGCTTGCAAATCAGAATGTTTGCTTCTCTGTTTGTTGAAAGCAACCAAATTTTTAAACTAGCAGATAGCATCAGTTCGGAAGAGATCAATATGCTAAACGAACTAAATTAAGAACAGAATACAGCCCATTCCTTATACCAGCAGTTTCGCCCTTCAAGATTGATTCCTCTTCGCACTCTGCTACTCAGAGGTATTTTTTGCGGTAGAACTGTATTATAAAGATTCTTCAATAATGGAAGCGCTTGACCCACCACAGCAAAGTTGCAAATGAACGTTATTCTATTGTCTACATATACAGTAAAACCTGTAAAGTTGACTACCTTTGTAAGTTGACCACCAAAGTGCTACACAGCAAGTGGTCAACTTACACAGATTTCACTGTATAACCGAATAAGTACAGGGCGGGGCAAAAGTAATGACCCGGATTTGAAGGATTTAAAAAATAATAATAATACAGTTTGAGGCGTAAAACTTTTTTTTATTTTGATCTGTATATAATCCCATTTTTTACATTAAGTTTTGAATACCGCTTGAGCATGATGGCGGCCTTCAGCACCAATACACTAAGGAAAGTACATTTCTGAAGTTTTAGGAAACTTTTCTGCACATTTCAAGGGGTGTGGCGGATATTTCCTCGATAATTCGGTCCTTCAGCTCTTCTAAAGTGTGCGGGAGATGTTTCCAAACTTTCTCTTTCAAATAATAATAAAAAAAAAGCTTACGGACCGTAACATTACGCGGGATAATAATAATTTAACTTTGTGCAAGTAAACTGTAATAAAAAATGATTTCACGTTAAGAAAGCACAAATAAATGCTTATTTGTGCTTTCTTAACGGGAAATTATTTTTTATTACAGATTACGCGGGATATTGAAATGCACACAAAGATGTGGACTATTCTCTCAGCGTGGAAAAATAGACTGCATCAGTGTATTGCTGGAGAAGGTCGCCATCTTGCTGAAGTGGTATTCAAAACTGAATGTAAAAAGGTGGGATTATATGCAGATCAAAATTAAAAAGTTTTAAGTCTCAAACTGTATTAGTTTTTCTTTTATAACCCTTCAAAACAGGGCGATTATTTTTGCCTCATCCTGTATGATAATGCATCTTTAGGTTTCAGCCACTTTCACTTATTTTACCTAAGCAGCGTGTCCCAGCTAGAGTTTCGCAAGAAATCAAATCTTGGTTGAATTTCAAATTTTAGAAGTAATCCGAGACTGTAGAAGTTTTAAGATTATCTGATTTAGTGGATTCCCAACTAATAAAATAATATCCTGCCTGCAATAAATTTGAAATCCTGATATCATAATTTTAAACAACTCAAATCTAATTCGCTTAACATGTTACGGGTCATAACATAACTAGTTTCGATGTTAGGTCAAAATATTTGCATAAACTTCACCGAACATAACTCGGAACAAGTTTCAACCAGCCTCATTTACTCTCTGCTATTAACGTCTCCGCATCAGCACACAGATCCCACAACGAGTTCCAGTTTTAGAGCTGGCCTATTAAAATGTTTAAAGTGATTGGAAATGGCAGATTATAATTTAGTTTAACGAACAGACTGAATTTATGGAATGTGAAAACAGCGAATGCGATTTGTTTGATTAACTATCCCAGCCTACTCCGATGTTGATTTTAAGTTTCAATTCGATCCCGCCGAATTTAACCGCAGTGGTTTCGGACTGAATGATTTATTGTTGCGATGTTCTAAAATGGTCGCGGAAATTTGGTCAATAGTGTTATGAGCGTGAAGTTGTTAACTAAGTTAACGGATTTTCGGGATAAATGACATTTTGGGGGAATAGTGTCCTATTTTATTACATCGTGACAACAATCTTCACAGGAACACTGACTATTAATTATAAACAAAAAAGTATTACCAAGCCCCGGAAGTTAAGGCATTTTTTGCTTTTGTCGACGTTTTTCTTGTTTTGGAACATTTTTTAAGATTTTTACAGCATTTTTAAAGAATTTCCCTTTTTCAGATAATTTTTCTATGTTTGACCTTTCTTTTAATTTTTTAATTAAAATTTAATTTGATTTATCCATTTAAGTTTACAAAAATAAATAAATAAAAGATTGGTGAATGGTTGCGATCTATTGATACAAAACTGAATGATTGTAACTTGAAAAAAAAACAATACTTTGGGACCCTGAAAAAAGTTTGTGTTTTAAAACAAAGATTCAGTGTAAATATGAAGCAAAAATTTCTTCACGAATGTTCGTTCATTTTGAATTTGTCCTAACCCCCATCCCGTGAGGGTTAGGCAGGCCTTATTTACCATTAGGCCTGTGAGAGCCCCCGCTTTAAAGGGCCCCCCTTTTTTTGTAATTTAAATTTTTTTTAGAAAAATATTTTAAAATATAGCATCTTTAAAAAAACAAACTGTCAGTGTTCTGTTGCTTCACAGAAAATTTGCATTCTTAAATTATTTTAAAAACACAAGGAATTTTCACTTGGCTGCCCCCAAATTTTGGTCCGACAATAAGAAATTTGAAAAACATAATCGATTTTGCACTTTGGGGGCCCCCAGATTTTATTCAAACATTTTGTAATTTAAAAAGAAAATCATTTTGCACGTTGGGGTGCCAAATGTAAGTCTGACTCTTTGACATTTGAAAAACAAATTAGTTTTTGCGCTTCGGGGGCCCCCAAATTTTGGTGTGACTATAGTGACTCAAAATGTAAATCGGGCCCTGGTCCTAACTATGTCTGCCCTGAAATACGTTTTTTTATGTATACAAACTTACTTTCGGCTGTATAGTAGAACCTCTGTTAATCGGCTTAGTTGGGACCGATAGTACGCCGGTTAAGTAAAAATACGGTTAAAGTGGGGGGTAGTAAAAAATGGAAGATATATTATGCAATTTAAAAGAGAGTGGAGGTGTGATGATTTTTTTGCGTTTTAGTGCAGCTACTTTACGAGTTACAAACCACACGAAAAAATTCACGCGAGTACAGCAGCACCTGTTCCATATAACAAGAGCGCTAAAGCCGCTTTTGCACGATGCTAGTTGAAGAGACAATTGTCGGGGCCAATTGTTTCTGAACAGTTGGGGGAATGTCATGGCCAAGGCCAGTTGAAAGAGAGCCTGTTCAGTGTTCACACTGTGAAAGTATTGGCATGGCAGTTGATAACGAAAAACGGCTGAGAGACTTGACTGACAAGAGTGAATTGGCACAACACAAAGCAAATCAACTGGCTGCAACGTTCACACAGCGCCAACGGGCTCGACAACTGTGATTCAGAGTAGTGGAGGCCTCACTGGGCTCAGTTCATTGTGGCCTCTACTCCTCGAGCCAACTGAATTTCAGGACATCTGTCGAGGCAGTTGGCTCGCAATTGGCCTGAATTGTTCACACGTAGCCAATAACTTTATGCCAATCAACTGTCTCCAGACAATTGTCTCTTCAATTGATATCGTGTAAACGCGGCTTAAAAGCTATTTTTGCTTTTTGTATTTTGAAAATATGGGCCGGATACAGCGAAGGCCGGTTAATCCGGACGGTTAGGAGAGGTTCTACTGTAATTCGAATTTTTATGATGTAAAAAATAACTTATGTCTTTTATAATGTAAAAAAATGTTCTTGATTATTCAGAGCAATTTAGATTCTCGTATTTAAGATAATTTATTAAAAAAAAAATCCCAATTATTGGTTGTATTGTTTTTATTTCTTATACATTAATTTTTTTAGAAAGATTTGATGATGGTGTTGGTGTTAAAGGTTTTCAAAATGCAAATACTTTAACTGCTTTAATCGAATTTCGAGTTCAGATCTTCATTGAATTTTTCAAAAAGTGCATTTTTTCAGTTTTATTGGCATTTTTGTCATTTTCGGTAAATTTTTAGAGCACTTTTAGGGAGTTCATCAACTTCCGGAGCCGTCAGTCGAATAATGCAAATTACACTCTCAGAGGCTTCGTAGTTTAGTGTCTAAATCTAAACCATAAAAGTAGCATTTATAAAATGCATCATTGATAAACAATAGTACCATCATCGAAATGCAGATATAAACGGTCATTATCAATCAATTTCTGTGATTTTTCTGATAAACTTATTAACAACTACAGTAGAACCCTGGTTATCCAAATCCCGTTTTTCCGAAAATTGGCTTAACCGAAATGGCAAATGGGTCTGGTTTTCTTACCCATAACGGAAAAATGCTCCGTTTTTCTTTAATTATTTTTTCATAAAGGGCAAATGGGCCGTTTTTTTTTATAACTATCAAAATTGTGTAAGTACATGATAAAATGTATAATACTAAATGACATAAAAGTAAAATATTAATATTTCGTATAGAATTTGTTGCGACAACTATCTTACATTCAAGTTCAGAACAGGTTAATCTGCTTGGCAATCTATTGTATTCTGCAGTTGGAAGAAGTTCTATGCGCAGGGGGGAGCATGTTGGTTATAAACATGGCCCTAAATATAATTCTCGCTTATCCAGAAATTTCTATGGTACTTCGATTAACCTAAAACGTTACGGTCCCGCGCTTTTCGGATAACCGGGGTTCTACTGCATTATAATTTTTGATATAGACAGCACAATGACTTTCTTTTGGGAGTTTTGGTTTCGTATCTTAGAAAATATATTTGTTCTTTAAATTTTGCTTTAATTTAAATAAATAAAAACCAGAATAAACACCTTTAATTTGTCGGATTTATATGCCTAAAGGACAGAAAGAATAATAGTATAAACCCACAGCAAAAAAAAAGAAAAGAAAAGGATTTATCATTAAGCTATTTTCGTTAAGAATGCTGTCATTATGTAAGATTAAATTAAATTCTTTACGTTGACACTCAATTTACTTTTACTTTGAGTTACTTCTAAAGGCCTCGGTTAGATCGCGCATTAGGATATATCGTGCTTTTTTGCTATCCCCCGACAAGCACGATATAACGAGGGGCTACTGTTGTACTAACAAAATATTAGAACACGAAACAAATTTTAAATAGCGGTCTGTCTAAAGGAATAAAATAGTAAACACAAAACTTGTTGCTAATTTACAAAGTAAAATGTACTCATTCATAAAATTTTACTAACTTTCAACGTATATTACAATCGGCTCTATATCAATCCTTCTATTTTTTCCTACTGTTAGCCTGGTGTTTGAGCTCAAAAGAGAAATTTCATTACTTTTCTTTAAAAAAAAAAACTAGTTCTTGATATTAAAGGCAAATAATAGCCAGGTCATCAAAAATGCATTTAAAACACTAAATATATCATCTAAATAGCTTTGAAATGCATGCAGAAACATGTAGACTTAACAATTTTAACTCAAATTTCATGTGCATTTAAGCAACAGATAATCTTTTATATAAATTTAACGATTCCAAACGAATCTTTTCAATTGAGTTATCTAATCTCAATATCTTTAGAAAAGAATCAATTTCTTTAGAATAAATGCGTTACAAGAAAAAAGCAATTTAATAAAAGCAAAACCAATTTCATAAAGGTAAGAGTATTCTATCTAACTGCTAGGTTTCTGGTTCACTCTATCTTAACTTCTGTGTTTTAATTGTTCACTCTAACTTGAATTCAGTACTGTTGTTGACAATATAATGGCAGTGATTTGCTTAAATAGATCGTGTCCTAATAACACTACCCAACATGACATTCTTTACAAAGATTTTACCCAACACAGCTGAAATATTTTAACTAACAACAGAAACTGTTACGCCACTGTGGTTTCTACGTGAAATGGTAAATATCATGGAAGCCGTGTTTTTTTCCCCAATCTATTTCCCGTGCGTCTTTCAATAACAATGGCATGCCTGAGCATTGGACGTATAATCAAGGTCATATTTTTCTTTTACGCAAATTGTTACCTATGTTACTCATTATTTAAAAAGAATTAACGAAATTACGTGCATACAATAAGAGTTAAAATTTCAGTAGCCGCTGCTTACGGCAAAAATTGCAATTCAGAAAGAACAAATTATAAACCAAAGCAAAGAGGTTTTTCTTACCTTGTGTCATCTTGCTGCTCACATTGACTTGGATTTAAACAGTTCAATGAAAAATAGCTCTCGTAGCACCACTCAAAATAAAAACTAAAACATGAAATTTTACACACAGTACAAATAAAGGATTTTAAAAAACCACACTCAACAAGTACCACAGTTCATTTCAAGAACCATTCACTTTGAAGATCATGCTCGTGGTTAACGACCACCACTCAACAATATAGCACTCGCGAAAGAAGAGTTTTGAAAAGATACAACTGCGGTTACAATCAAAATGTTCGCTGTTTACTTTTGATTTGAACAACAAAAAAGGGCCATTAAAGTTGTCTTGGAGCCTCAGTGGCTCAGCAATCTAAGCGCCTACTTGCGGTGCCTGCCTGCGCGCAGTGAAGGGGTGATGGGCTCGATTTCCGTCCTGTGCCCTGAGTGTATTCTAGTAATTTCTCTCTTTATATTGTAATATTCTATCATTGACCGAGGTCAGTGTTTGGGAGGGTGACCACCTCTTGCGATTGATTCGCTCCGGGTCTGTGTACGTTAATGGGAGCCGGTGCGCGTAAAACACGTCGGGGCTCCAATGTGCTCCAGGTGAAAATTAGGTTCTAATTAGGGGATCCAACAGAGGCAAGGAGCAACGTACGCAGACCTCTTGATATGATGATAGAAGCATATAGAATAGAATAGAATAGTTCGTTAACGACCATTTCAGGTCACATAAATATTCGAGTTTATTTGCTATTCTCAAGGATGTGCCTCAAACTCTCATCTAATATGACAGACAGAACAAGACAGTACAGCAGATTTACTATACAAAGAATGAAATACACCCAGGGAAAAGTGGGAATCGAACCCACGCCTCTTCACTGCGCGCAGGCAGGCACCGGAATCAGTTGATTAGAACGTTCAGCCACCGAGGCCCCGAATAGAATAGAATAGAATTTGAAATCTTGAAGCAAAAAGAAAAATGCCAAACAACAAACTTTTTCTTACTATAGATTGTTTCGTTGTCGCTCCTTCTGGAGCCTTTTCCCCTAGACGACCGACGTCTAATGCATTTTTCAGGCTTCTTTACACTCTCAGGAACGCAAGCTTAAATCTCACGAAACTTTCGTCGTATTTGACGAAATGGCTTCGTGAAAAATGCTCCGAGTAAACCTTTTCGCCAAATTGGCGAAATTTGTATTGTAACTTTTTTGTTACATGATCGCACGAAAAAAGAATCGTTGTTTTTTACGAAATTTTCTTGACGATTGAAGAATCGTCAAAAGTGAGAGCTCTATTTCTGAGAGCGTGGGTGCGGAGCACTAAGTGCCACTATGCATGGGTAGCGGACCTACAGCCCTAAGTGGAATCTGAACCACGCATACATCATCGGAAGAAATGGCGCGGGAGCGATGTGCTCTATCGGGGGCTCTATTCTTTCTCCTTGACCGCGCCTCGAATAAAAGAGAAGCGAAAATCACTAAGCGATGATTTGGGACGGGGCCACAGCGATTATCTCTCTCCTTGACTGGTTCGGGACGGCGTAGCCACGATTATCTGGAACAAGAAAGAAGACAAAATCAGTGAGATAATCTCGGCGTCCCCACCCCAAACCATCGCTTTGTGATTTTCGCTTCTCCCTTGCTCCAAGCCCAATCAAAGGTAATCGCGGCGGCCCCGGTCTAGACTATGTCACCTGGGCGGAAATTTTCCTCTACTCATGGACCCCCTGCCAGCTCTTTTCAACGGCTTTTTTCCATTCATTCATTCATGTATTTTTCACTCATTTATTTTTTTCATTTTTCCACTCATTTATTCAGTCATTCATTTATTCCCTTATTCATTTATTCATTCATGTATTTATTCACTCATTCATGTCCCGATCAAGAAATTTCATAGGAAAAAAGGCTCTTTAGTTCTGGTTGAACTTTGTATCTGTACATGTTCTACGCCATAACCACATTTCGATGAAGATTGGTATTCAAGCAAATTGGATTTCAAGCAAATCCGTCTGTTAGACCAAAATTTATATAGCATTTAAATTTCCCCTCAGGTACTAATGCTAATTTTTTTTCAACTGTTTAAAAGGGAGCAAGAGTTGTTCAAATTATAAAATAAAATCTAGAAATGAGATGTCCTCGCCGAGATTTTTCGAATGCAAAAAAAAAAAAAATCGAATCGGACAATTCCCTCACAAGTTATTGGGAGGAGGGGGACAGACAGATCGACTGACATGCATTTTCGCCCATCTCAAAACACTACTTTCAAATTTTTTAGCTTTCAATTACTTATTAAACATTTAAAGCACTAGCTTTTCGGAAACGTGGTAAAAAATGATCGAGCTCTTTTTTTTTTTTTTTTTTTGACAGAAAGTGAATGTATATAGATATACAATAATAAAAATATAATTACATGTTAATTTAAAGCACAAATGAGCAATAACGTGTAATTATATTTTTATTATTATTTACTTGCACAAAGTTAAATTATTTTTATATAGGTATAGTATAAATTGTTTCTGGCAATTTAAGTTGTAGAGGGTGAATAGAGAATGGGGGGAGGAGGTAAAAGTTATATTAAAAAAATATTATTCGTGTGTAAAATAGGGATGTAACGAATAGTGATTTGGCCGAATAGCCGAATATTCGGCGCCAAATATTAAAACCTCTAGAAATCGTTGTAATAGAAAGTATTTGTCCAAATTTAAAATTATTGACAAAGTGAAACACCAATTATACACAATCTATGATGTATGATTTAATTCTGTTTGTTAAGAATTTAAAATTAATCTATTTTCTCTATTGTTTTAAATGTAATAAAACTAAGAATTTCACCAGCAAGTGGAATATAATTGACAGGTTTATATGACAGCAAGCATTAGCAATATTTTTCTTATTATTTCATTCAAATGAAAGAACTACTATTGTTTAGCGAACTTTTACCTTGCTCAAAAACTGTTTTATGAAGAAATTTTTAAGTTATAAAGTTAATATTTTTATTTTATGGGGTTTTTTACATACCTATTTTTAAAAAATCTATTAAAACTTAATACACTTAACTGGAATATATTTTTATTTTAAAAACCCCTTCATGAATATTTAGATAACTTATGCTATCTAAATATTCATGACATATTCTAGGCTTTTCACTTTTGCAAAATAGTCACAATAAATCAGTCTAGCCAAACACGGTTTGACTTCCACTTTATTAACAATATCAAAATAAATTTCTCATATATCATAATTAACTATTGCCAGCTTTTAGGAGCAAATGCTAAGCATAAAAAGTAAAATACAATATAACAACTTTAAAATCGGTTCTTGCTCAGTCAAGCCTAAAACAAGGTTTAAAAAAAGTAGTTTTTTCTAAATTATTTTTATTTATTAAAACTATATACTAATGTATTCTTTTGCAATAATTATAATACAATTTTAAAAGTTTAAAATTTACTAATTTCTTAATTTTTTTACATTTCTACTGCAGCAGAACTATTCGGCCGAATAGTTCATCAATATTCGGCCAAGCCGAATTTGACTTTACCCATTATTCGGTCAGGCCGAATATTCGGCTAGGTGATGAAATGACTATTCGGCCAGGCCGAATACCGAATAGTGGCCGAATATTCGTTACATCCCTAGTGTAACAAGAAGTACCGTCTAGAACTATACGAGCCTACTTTCCCGTATACACCAAATACAAATTTATAATCTAGCCATCTCTTTCTCTCTCTTTCTCATTTAGCTTTAGTTCTAAAGTATTTCAAATATACCTTTTTCAACAGTTAATACATATTCATTCACTCATTCATTCATTCTTTCATTTATTCATTCATTCGTTTACTCATTCATCCATTTATTCACTCATTTATTTATTTTTTAATTTATTCACTCATTTATTCATTGATTTATTTTTTCACTCTTTCATTTATTCATTCATTCATTATTTCACTCATTAACAAATATCCTTAAAAATACCGATAAAAAAATTTCATAGGAAAATAGGCTCGTTAGTCCTGGATGAACTTTCTATTTGTACATGTTCTACGTTATAAGAGCTTTCCGATAAAGTTTGTTTCAAGCAAATCCGTCCGTTAGATCAGGATTTATATAGGATTGAAATTTCCCCGTAGGCGCTATGTTAATTTTTTGAACTGTTCAAAAATGAACAAAAACTGTTCAAATTAATATTTCACGCCAAGAGCTTCCTCCAGCAAGCTTGTTCATTGGAACTTGGATCTTGTACCCAGAGTTTACATCATTTGCTTCATTATCGCCCATAAGCGCTAATGTTAAATTTTTTTGAACTGTTCAAAATTGAACGAAAAATTGTTCAAATCAAAAAGTAAAATATGAAAATGAGATGTCTTCGCCGAGATCTTTCGAATGCAAGAAGAATTTTTCGAATCGGAATATTCGTTCAAAAGTTATTGGGGGGGGGGGGGACAGACCGACAGACCGACCGACACACATTTTCCCCCATCTCAAAACCCTACTTTCAAATTTTTTATTTTTCAATCTTTATTTAATTACTTCACTTATTTTTGACTTTTCTTTATTTTTAACGATATTTTTACGATACATTAAGCCTTCTTTCATGCTTTATTTTTTTTTTTTTACTTTTACGGGAAAGTAGGCTAAAAACGGATCTCTCTCTCTCTCAGAAGGGCAATAGAAATAAAATAACGCTAGATACAAGATCGCCCCTGTGAGACATGGACATGTGCAAATGTGCCGGTACTTTTCGCCCGTGTCAGACACGGGCAAATGCGTTAAGTGGTTAATTACTTCACTTATCTTTGACTTTTATTTTTTACAATAGTTTTAAGCTATACTAAGCCTCCTTTCATATTTTTTATAAATATGCTTTTACGAGAAAGTACACTAAAAAAACACAGAACAGAATTATTTCCCCTTCATTTCGAGCACTAATTTCCCCCAAAAATAAATATTTGTATGCTTCACTAAAATAATCAAATTCCACAGTTACGCAAATATCATAACCGGCAACAATTATCCAGGTAAGGCAAAATGCTTTTTAATAAATAACTCCATTAAGAACTATTAAACATTCTTCGTATGAACGAACGATATTAACAAAACTTTGCTTCAACTGTTTAACCATCAACAGCATCACAAACATAGTCCAAAATTAAAGCAATTTAAATCTAATAAATCACTGCCTCTTCTGATAGAATACAATTTTTCCGTACATCAGCAGGATATCAATTGCTTCCGCGAAAAAGGAACAGAGACAGAGTTTCACAAAAATATTCTTCCGCAAAATCCAAGTTGGACCACCAGATGTTACTGATGCAGTTCCAGCATGCGAAAATGCAATTTGCATTCCAAAAATCCTACGATGAAAACTTCCCGAATGCTTGCACAGCTTTTAATGAGCGCTCGGCAGGATTCGACGTTTCTGTGTTGTTCCTGTGTTTCGTTCTAGTTGTTTCTGTCATTAAATACGAGGAGTCGTACGGATTTCGGTGAATTTTCAGAACTTATTATTCAAGAACCTAAACTGTGGTTAATTTCAGAAAATGCATAACCATATCAGATGCTTACTTAAAACAAAAATCTCTGGCAGGACTGTCATTTCAAAATATTCCAGGGGCGGGGGGAGGTGCAAAGGATATATTCAATGCATATTACAGGTGAAATATACAAATACACGTATAAATACATAGCATTTCTAACAATAGGGGGGAATCAATGAACTGTAGTTAATTTCAGAAAATGCATAAGCATATCGGATACTTGCTTAAAACAAAAATCTCTGGAAGGCCAGTCATTTTAAAAAGTTCCAGGGGGGGGGGGGCAGCAAAAGGTATGCATTGAATGCATTTTATAGGTAAAAAACAATAAAATATACAAACACATATATAAATACATAGTATTTCTAACAGTAAGAGGGGCCAATTGATCCCCCTTGATTGTTAGAAATCCTATTTGGGGGGGGGGGGGGCAGGAGAAAAGATTTCGAATAAAAGTAAATATGCTATTCAAAATGCCAAGTAGTTTATTTTTCAACCGTTTGATAAAAAAAAGTGAAAAAATTACAAATGGAGGCATAACGGCAAAAATTTAAAACAATTTTTCGGACTTATTTTCTAAATTAGAATATATTTTTCAAATTGTTATAGTTTTTCTATGTGTTGCATATTTTATAGTTTTACATATTTGACGTTGACAAAAAAAATCTGATTAATTTCTAGATTTCATCCATTTCTTACCTATAACAAGACAAACCAAAAGAGATAAGAAAAAAAAAGACTTTTCCTTCCATATTTCAATATATTAGTATAAACAACACCTGAAAACATCAAATCCACATCCGCTTAAAGCTGTAAATATCCTTGGCGCGAAATCTCTCGCAAAATTTCGAAGCGGCTTGATTGTTGTGGCTGAACATCATTAATATGATAGCGAGTCCAAAACCCACGATAATAAATTTACTGCGAGCACCACATGACTTCCTCGTAAATCTATTACTTTTCAAACACCTAAAAAATGGGTGCGCGATATACGTGCATCAAAGTTCTATATTTAACTGGTTAGCATTTTTGCAAATTATTTGACTTTAATAGCTTTCAAAATATATATAGCTTTCAAACATATACAATAAATATATATGTGTACTATTTCAAATTTAAGGAAATTTTATGTTTTGTCAGCATCTGAAACCAGACATTCAAATAAACTAAATGGAATGTAACTAGTTGTTCAATGAAATAACTAATGATAGACCGTTAAAATGAAAAATAAACAATTTCGAAGTTATTTTATACATTAATTGACCATAAATAGCTAAAATATCTTGAAAAATACATTGTATTCCTATATCGGATGATTAATAGATAAATAATTAGGAAAAAGTCATTGCTTGAAAACAGGTGGCAAAAATATTTGTTAATAATTCAAAATGTTAAACACTAACATAAATACGCCGTCAAAATTCTACTTCTAAAAGCAACCGAATAAAGCTTACACACACAAGTCATTGCAAAGCAGCTAGAATCTGTTCAAACGCAGGGCTTGAAAATTCTTTAAAATTGTACATTCCCTACCGGGCATGTTTGTCTAAAGAGTACATGGCCGAATTCGTTACAAGTCAAAATTTGCAAAATTTAAATTGTATAACCAATTTTATTGTTGACATGCATGTCCGTCAACGTGTCTTGTTCCCTTGGTGTTGAACAACCAGTGTTCGATTGCCGTTGAAAGCTCAAAATTACACCATGAATGGCAATTCTCATTAGACTGATGACTGTCTCTGCAGACAAACTGCAACGAAGAGGGCTTTTATTCGATTCATGGCACTAAATCCCCGCTCGCATGCTGATGTGCTAGGAGAAATGCAAAGCATACTCTTTACAAGAAAGAAAATATTTATAAATTCTTTCCGTTTACTCTTTAAAAGATATGAGTGAACAGTCGAAAGGTTGAATTGAATTATTTATTTTCCAGTTCGTGTGCTTAGTCTCGAGACTCGCTTATGAACATTCGTCCAATATGACAGATAGCACAAGACAATACAGGAAAAATTTCATTACATCACAAAAAAAGGAAATAACAGAGATACACCCAGGGCAAGGTGGGAATCGAACCCACGACCTCGTTACTGCGCGCAAGCAGCGGGCGGAAACTGGTACTAAGACCGCTCGGCCACCGAGGCCCGGAAGCTTTGATAATGTTACCTGCATTTTGTCAACAGTTACTTTAAAACTTTATTTTTGTCGTACCGCTTTAAAAAAAATTTCACTCCGGTAATGATGCAGTGAATTTTCTATAAAATACGACATAATATTATAATATTATTAATAAGAAGAAATATTTGATTAAAAAATTACACGCCCTGCCTGGCATGTAAGGGTAGAAGATTCATGCCCGATCAGAATTTTTACCAGGCAATATAATTTTCGAACTCTGGTTCAAAGAACTTTTGAGTGCCATATTTTATACTTTAACGATCGAATAATCGTTATTCTATAGACCTATGTTCTATATTACAGAATACCTAGTTAAATCGTAAAATTCATACACTTTAACTGACATCTAGCTATTTCATGAAATACTAGCTGTGCTATGAAACAACGGATTTCACAATTTAACGGTAACATATACATATATATATGTTATTGCAGAACATAGTTGTTACTGTAATGCTATTTAACGCAACTTGAATAACATATTCTCGTATTAGAAGATATATGACACATACCCGGCAAGAAAAAAAGGTTACAAACGTAGCATTGTGCGCCGAATGATTAAATAAAAGGGAAATCAATAAAATCATTAGGGAACCAAATTGAATTCGCTAAAATCAATAAAGAACGAAATGATTCCCTGCTGAAAAAGAAATAGAAGTCCCTTCCAATGATAAGTGTTTTTGGAAAAAATAAATTAAATCTAAAATTTCTTCTTTACAACTTGACTGTAAACGTCTTTTAAGGCATTACAAATTGCAAATCAGTCGAGAATTGACAAACAATGAGGTTCTGTTCTATTCCCGCTCTCATACAGGGTGCCATTTCCAACTACATACACGAAAAATAAACAATTTTTTTTAATTGATACTAATGCTTGAAATCACATGGGTTACGTTAGTTCTTAATTACTTCAAATATACCTTTTCAACTGTTTTTACAGATTCATTCACTAACTCATTTATTCATTCATTCACTAACTCATTCATTCATTTATTAACTCATTTATTCATTCATTCACCAACTCATTCATCCATTTACTAACTCATTTATTCATTCATTCACTCACTCATTATTCATTCATTCATTCACTCACTCATTATTCATTCATTCATTCACCCACTCATTATTCATTCGTTCACTCACTCATTATTATGAGGTTCTGTTCTATTCCCGCTCTCATACAGGGTGCCATTTCCAACTACATACACGAAAAATAAACAATTTTTTTTAATTGATACTAATGCTTGAAATCACATGGGTTACGTTAGTTCTTAATTACTTCAAATATACCTTTTCAACTGTTTTTACAGATTCATTCACTAACTCATTTATTCATTCATTCACTAACTCATTCATTCATTTATTAACTCATTTATTCATTCATTCACCAACTCATTCATCCATTTACTAACTCATTTATTCATTCATTCACTCACTCATTATTCATTCATTCATTCACTCACTCATTATTCATTCATTCATTCACCCACTCATTATTCATTCGTTCACTCACTCATTATTATGAGGTTCTGTTCTATTCCCGCTCTCATACAGGGTGCCATTTCCAACTACATACACGAAAAATAAACAATTTTTTTTAATTGATACTAATGCTTGAAATCACATGGGTTACGTTAGTTCTTAATTACTTCAAATATACCTTTTCAACTGTTTTTACAGATTCATTCACTAACTCATTTATTCATTCATTCACTAACTCATTCATTCATTTATTAACTCATTTATTCATTCATTCACCAACTCATTCATCCATTTACTAACTCATTTATTCATTCATTCACTCACTCATTATTCATTCATTCATTCACTCACTCATTATTCATTCATTCATTCACCCACTCATTATTCATTCGTTCACTCACTCATTATTATGAGGTTCTGTTCTATTCCCGCTCTCATACAGGGTGCCATTTCCAACTACATACACGAAAAATAAACAATTTTTTTTAATTGATACTAATGCTTGAAATCACATGGGTTACGTTAGTTCTTAATTACTTCAAATATACCTTTTCAACTGTTTTTACAGATTCATTCACTAACTCATTTATTCATTCATTCACTAACTCATTCATTCATTTATTAACTCATTTATTCATTCATTCACCAACTCATTCATCCATTTACTAACTCATTTATTCATTCATTCACTCACTCATTATTCATTCATTCATTCACTCACTCATTATTCATTCATTCATTCACCCACTCATTATTCATTCGTTCACTCACTCATTATTATGAGGTTCTGTTCTATTCCCGCTCTCATACAGGGTGCCATTTCCAACTACATACACGAAAAATAAACAATTTTTTTTAATTGATACTAATGCTTGAAATCACATGGGTTACGTTAGTTCTTAATTACTTCAAATATACCTTTTCAACTGTTTTTACAGATTCATTCACTAACTCATTTATTCATTCATTCACTAACTCATTCATTCATTTATTAACTCATTTATTCATTCATTCACCAACTCATTCATCCATTTACTAACTCATTTATTCATTCATTCACTCACTCATTATTCATTCATTCATTCACTCACTCATTATTCATTCATTCATTCACCCACTCATTATTCATTCGTTCACTCACTCATTATTATGAGGTTCTGTTCTATTCCCGCTCTCATACAGGGTGCCATTTCCAACTACATACACGAAAAATAAACAATTTTTTTTAATTGATACTAATGCTTGAAATCACATGGGTTACGTTAGTTCTTAATTACTTCAAATATACCTTTTCAACTGTTTTTACAGATTCATTCACTAACTCATTTATTCATTCATTCACTAACTCATTCATTCATTTATTAACTCATTTATTCATTCATTCACCAACTCATTCATCCATTTACTAACTCATTTATTCATTCATTCACTCACTCATTTATTCATTCATTCATTCACTCACTCATTATTCATTCATTCATTCACCCACTCATTATTCATTCGTTCACTCACTCATTATTATGAGGTTCTGTTCTATTCCCGCTCTCATACAGGGTGCCATTTCCAACTACATACACGAAAAATAAACAATTTTTTTTAATTGATACTAATGCTTGAAATCACATGGGTTACGTTAGTTCTTAATTACTTCAAATATACCTTTTCAACTGTTTTTACAGATTCATTCACTAACTCATTTATTCATTCATTCACTAACTCATTCATTCATTTATTAACTCATTTATTCATTCATTCACCAACTCATTCCTTTCCCCTCATTTACTAACTCATTTATTCATTCATTCACTCACTCATTATTCATTCATTCATTCACTCACTCATTATTCATTCATTCATTCACCCACTCATTATTCATTCGTTCACTCACTCATTATTATGAGGTTCTGTTCTATTCCCGCTCTCATACAGGGTGCCATTTCCAACTACATACACGAAAAATAAACAATTTTTTTTAATTGATACTAATGCTTGAAATCACATGGGTTACGTTAGTTCTTAATTACTTCAAATATACCTTTTCAACTGTTTTTACAGATTCATTCACTAACTCATTTATTCATTCATTCACTAACTCATTCATTCATTTATTAACTCATTTATTCATTCATTCACCAACTCATTCATCCATTTACTAACTCATTTATCCATTCATTCACTCACTCATTATTCATTCATTCATTCACTCACTCATTATTCATTCATTCATTCACCCACTCATTATTCATTCGTTCACTCACTCATTATTATGAGGTTCTGTTCTATTCCCGCTCTCATACAGGGTGCCATTTCCAACTACATACACGGAAAAATAAACATTTTTTTTTTTTAAACTCTTCAGACCCCAGAACTAAGCACAAGCGACGCAGTTTTTTGGTTCTCTGATTTAAAAAATAATTACAAAACAAAAAAACTTATTTTTTAAAAAAATGTAATTAATAATTAATTTGAATTATCATTAATGCCCAATTTCCATGTTTAAAACGAAGTAAACTATCTGTTGATTCATTTCAAAAACAATTGGGTGCTTTAGCTTTCAAATTGCACAAACAGTAGTTAATAAACTGTATTTTAAAATGTACCCTATTGGGTACACTTGGAATGAAGGGCTTAAATGACACTAATGCTTGAAATCACATGGGTTACGTTAGTTTTTAACTACTTCAAATATACCTTCTCAACTGTTTTAAGATTTATTCACTAGCTCATTTATTAATTCATTCACTAACTCATTTATTCATTCATTCACTAACTCATTTATTAATTCATTCACTAACTCATTTATTTATTCATTCACTAACTCATTTACTCATTCATTTATTTACTCAATTATTCATTCATTCAGTCACTCATTATTCATTCATTTATTCACTCATTCATTCACATTCATTCGGAAATAACGTTAAAAATAAAGATCAAAAAGTTTCGTGGGAAAACAGGTTCTTTAGTTCTGGATGAACGCATCTGTACGTATTCCACACCATAACAACTTTTGGATGAAGTTTGTTCCGAGTAAATCCGTGTGTTAAAAGTTTTTATATAAGATTGAAATTTCAACGTAGGCGCTAATGTTACAACTTTTTGGGTTTTACAAAAGTGAACAAAAATTGTTCAAATCAAAAAATTGAAGATGGAAGTGAGTGACCTCGCCGAGATCTTTCGAAAAAGAAATCTTTCGAATCGGACTATTCCTTCAAAGGTTTTTATTTATTTATTTTTGGAGGGGGGGGGGGCATAGAGACCGGCAGACATACGTTTTCCCCAGCTCAAAACCTTACTTTCAAGTTTTTTTATTTTTCATTATTGATTTAATTAACTTATTTTTGACCTTTTCTTATTTTTAACGATATTTTTACGACACATGAGGCCATCTTTCATTCTATTTTTAGCCTACTTTCCCGTAAAAGTAAAAAAAATATATATTAAAGCATGAAAGAAGGCTTAATGTATCGTAAAAATATCGTTAAAAATAAAGAAAAGTCAAAAATAAATGAAGTAATTAAATAAAGATTGAAAAATAAAAAATTTGAAAGTAGGGTTTTGAGATGGAGAAAATGTGTGTCGGTCGGTCTGTCTGTCTGTCGGTCTGTCCCCCCCTAATCACTTTTGAACGAATAGTCCGATTTGAAAAATTCTTTTTGCATTCGATAGATCTCGGCGAGGACATCTCATTTCCATATTTTACTTTTTGAATTGAACAAATTTTCGTTCAATTTTGAACAGTTCAAAAAACCTTCACATTAGTGCTTATGGGCGATAATGAAGCAAATGTTGTACACTCTGGGTACAAGACCCAAGTTCCATTGAACAAACTTGCTGGAGGAAGCTCCTGGCGTGAAATATTAATTTGAAGTTTTTGTTCATTTTTGAACAGTTCAAAAAATTAACATAGCGCTCACGGGGAAATTTCAATCCTATATAAATCCTGATCTAACGGACGGATTTGCTTGAAACAAACTTTATCGGAAAGCTCTTATAACGTAGAACATGTACAAATAGAAAGTTCATCCAGAACTAACGAGCCTATTTTCATATGAAATTTTTTTATCGGGATTTTTAAGGATATTTGTTGATGAGTGAAATAATGAATGAATGAATAAATGAAAGAGTGAAAGAATGAATGAATGAATAAATAAATGAATGAGGAAAAGAATGAATGAATGAATAAATGAGTGAATGAATTAAAAAATAAATAAATGAGTAAATAAATGAATGGCTGAATGAATATGTATTATCCGTTGAAAAAGGTATATTTGAAATACTTTAGAACTAAAGCTAAATGAGAAAGAGATGGCTAGATTATAAATTTGTATTTGGTGTATACGGGAAAGTAGGCTCGTATAGTTCTAGATTTCTTGTTTAAATTTACTTTTACGGAAAAGTAGGCTAAAAAAATGGCGGACCTCACATTTTTTTAAATCTGTCATTGTAAAAAAATTGCATACTCTTTCCGCAGAGCAAAATGTTTTTTCTAGTTTCATTACTTCCTAATCGTGCTCCCATGACCAACCCATTGATTACACCTTTTGGGGTAAAATTTAGAAGTCGTGCTGCCATTGGAAACATGATACTAGAACTTTATTGCGACTTAAAAGTTTACCTTCGTGCAAAATCAATAAATGGAAAAATGAAAAATTCTATGTACATAAAACAGAAATTCTAAGAACATTGTAGACACATGTTTCGGAGTTAAAAGGCACTTCTTCATTACAAACACGATGCGGGATCGATCCTGGCATAGAAGTCAAGATTAACCATTTGGCTCGCCAACCAGAGGAAACAAAATCCACGAACATCTTTTCCCTCCAGGGAAGAGAGGGGGAGCAATCAGAGGGTACATCCCCCTTAAAATAACAACAGAAAACATGCCCTTTCAGAAAAATACAATGTATTCACAAAGCAGGAGAGAAATATTTCCCCCACACCTAAATGATGTGCCTGAAATAAAATGTTGAAAATATACTTGTTCGAGAAGCTTTTTTTTATCTCAAAACGATAGCTTCAATTTCCATAGTAAAAGCAAATATTTACTTAAATCCAAACATTATTTTGAAATGCTATGACTCCATCAATTCTGAGTACGACTACGGAAACCAAATAAATATCCAAATTAATCATTCAAATATTAATTACCAATGAATAAAGAATAGCTATTTTTTTGGATCACAAAGGGTTAAAAAGTGGAAGAAAGTACTTATATATTCTTATCTAACAGCCCATATTTAGTTTCATGCTATGAAAAGACAGAAATTGTTACACATTTATTGAAAACACAAATTAGAATCCGTGTACGCTAAAGGGAGCTGGTGCACGTTAAATAGGTCGTGGCTCCAATGTCCTCCGAGTGAAACGATACCTCTGGTGGTGCCAATTCCAGGTGACGGTCTCTCATCTGCGAGCTGGTTCAAAAATGAAGAGACTTTTTAAAGGGGCGGAGATCGGACACCTGCCTATAAGGGCCTCCTTAGACTCTGGAAGCTCCTCCCATTCTTCCTCGCCATGTGCGAGGACTCATTAACAACAACAAGTTAGAATAAAAGATTGGTATAGCAAGTACAGTACGGTTTATAATGATAATCTTGCTATTATGAGTGATTTATTTGCCAGGAAGTGCAAATGAGCTAAAGTTAGATACAAAAAAGAATGCTTATTTCAAATAAAAATTTCCGACATTCCCAATTTATATTACCAAAAATATAAGACAAAAGCACTTTACCATGAAACGACGCAACGTGGCAATATTTTTTATCCTATTCCTGTCCTTGACCTCTCGGGCATAAGATGACGAGCAGCCCAATGCAGAGAGGAACAATGTATAAACAAATTAAAATTATCACTCGAATCACTAAACACATTAAAAGAAGTACAAAAATTAGACAGGGCCGGGCATATGCGGAGATGATCCCTGGTCATGGGTCATGATCCTGAGGAACCGGGCAGGTATTGAGTCCTTTAGAGAGTCAAGTCTAAAAAGGTGGTTCTGCAGATAATCATGCCCTGTAGCAAGTCTAAAGCAATCCGCTCCGACTGCTCTAGGCCAGCGGTGCACAAACCATTTTTATTGGCGACCCCTTATTTCGTGTAAAATTTTGTCGCGACCCCTGGATAGACAATAGACGTTTCGTTTAATCGTCAATGAAGTTACATCGAAATTCTTTCAAGGATTCTTAGAGGGTGTTCTTAAAAGAGTGTTGTGACATCATCTATTAAAATAACTCCTTCTTAAAACAACGCACCAAACTTTAAAGCCATCATAAAAATGTTTTACAAATTGTAACAATTGTAGATTTTTCATAAATTTAAATTTCTTCGAATTTGGCGACCCAGACCCTTAAAAAATTTTCTTGCTACCCCTCTGGGGATCTCGACCCCAGTTTGTGCACCGATGCTCTAGGCAAGGTGCTAGGAATTCTTGCCGACTTATTAAATGGCGAATTCCACCTTTGCTCTGAAGCCATTTCTCTATGCAAGCTGGCACAGATAGACCCGATAGAGAAGGAAATGTGTTGTTTTATGTGTCTCAAAGGCAAGGGAGGAACTGGCTGTACCATTTGAGAACCATTACTTTTTTATAATTCACTAGCTGTTCGCGCGGAAATTTTGGTGTGTACGTGTGAGAACTGATGGCCTGATCAAAAGGGCGAAGATTTTAAAAGGCGTACTTTCGGGCGGCAGAAGTCCTACACAAAATTAAATGGAGTTGAGGCGACGATGGCTTAAAAACTGGAACATTATGGCGCTATAAAACATTTTGTTTTTAAAGTAAGCGATCAAACGCCCACTTTTGGGCGGTAAACATTTTGTCAACTCTGGCTGGAAATTACAGCATTTAGACGCAACCATACACTACAGTTGTTTTCTAAGAATAAAGGACATTAACAAACTACACAAATTGTAACTAACGTAAGAACAATGTACTGTACTTAAAAACCCACAAAAATAAACTAACCTAATGACAATCTAATTACAAAAGCAAACAATTATCCTATTGTTTTAAAATAATAAAGAAGGATTAAATTCGCGTACATTAATTTAACAGAGATTGCAAATACAGCAATGCCTCATCGAAATGCTAGAAACGTTGATTATTATTATATTTGATTTGTCTAACAATATTAACCAATGATTTGTTTTTTTTACAGGGTGAACTGTAACAGTTGTTGAAATGATGCAACAATGCAAATAAAATAAAACGGTCATTATCTGAGTCAAATAAAATTGAAGTTAATTACCATGAAAAAATAATTACAAACTACAGAGGAAAATGCTTATAACTTATTTCCTAGTTAATTTAGAGGCCTCGAATTTAGCAGATAGCGAAAAACTCTTCCTGGAGTAGCTTTTTTTACGCGCTTTTCAATGGTATCAAGCTCGAAAGGATGCGACAATTTCTTCCGATAGGAAGGACTATTTTATGCAATTTTCGGCGCTCCGCTCCTGTTGGTCTTAGCGTGATGATATATAGCTTACAGCCTTCCTCGATAAATGGGCTATCTAACAGAAAGAATTTTTCAAATTGGATCAGTAGTTCCCGAGATTAGCCCCCTTAAGCAAACAAACTTTTCAGCTTCATAATATTAGTATAGATTATGCACTTGTCTATTGTACAGAAAGGGCTGCTTTCCAAGCGACAAGTAGTCAGTCGTTCAGCGAAAACAGGGGACACCACGGGTAGGCGACTGACATCACCCCCCAAACATGGCAATATCCATATTTTCAATTTCTTGGGGACATCAAAAGAACAACAGATAAGACTGTTCTGCATATATTCCCAGACAAAAAAAAAAAAAGTTATCCATAAAACATACAAATCTGCAATCCAATCTATAATGTTTCATCAAGCAAAACCACTTATGAAATAACACTAAAAAAAATAAGGCAATGTGTTTTTTTTTATTTCTGACCAGAAATTTCATATCACAACATCACTCTTTCACAAGCACAACATCAACAGCATAAATATCATTCTTTGTTTGAAAAGTACAAGTGAGGAAAATACAAGTAAAACATTGACGCGACTAGAAGAATTTCAAGCCCATTCGGCTAAATCTCAAATATAGGACCGTTGACACTGAACTGCATCATACCACCTGAGTAGTGCTGGGACATGGACAGTGAAATATAGACGAACATCAATCTCTTAAGATGAGTTGATCTGTCCCATTCATGTGAATTTCACTTTTCATGGCGTTATCCAGTTCGTTGTTCATCGCAAGGGACCGGAAGTGCTGAAAAAAAGAAGTACTTATCGATAAACACAGTTCTCTGTGTATAAATTGGCAAAGACAAAACAGTTGAGAACCATTTTCTAATCTGTTCTTCAACTGATTTTCTCACTTTTTTCCTATTTGCGAGTTTTAGCGATATCCATTTAAAAAAATTTTGGGAACAGTATACTTATGAGTTAATAATTTCCCCTTTTCTATTGTCAGGCATAAGACTCATTTATAATTGCAAAGTTATATTGTTGCAGATAGCAGATGCTGACATGTCTTGGTTGAGTAAATTATTGGGTAATAGATATGAAACTCATTGTTAAAGACATGTTGCCATTAAGCAGTAATATTAAAAGTAATTTTAATGAGTTTGAGTAGAGGCTTCTCTAAAATAACGGAAGGAGAAATGAGAATAGTGTACAGAAGCAAACATTCAAGTTTTATTCAACTGCCACTCAACTTAGTACGAAATCGGCAGAAGTACAAACAACTTCATTTATGAGTACAACTGGCCCTGGGGCGACAATGATTTACAATCTGTTTGCTTTGAGTGAGAATGATCAAACTAATCTTGATGTTATTATCGCCAAATTTGATGAATAATATATAATTATAAAATCAGCATAATGTTTTCAATGCCAAAATTTAATTATTACAGTTGAATTTCGACTGTTGGGCAAATTCTAGTGGACTAAAATCAGCAACTAATGTTTTTCTTGAAAAAAAAGGAAGAAATTATTATCAGTGAAACAACTGTGGATGAAAACTGGGAAATTCGGTCAGTAGCCAGTGGCCAGTAGACTCAGTTTCGTTAGTCGCCACTTTTTAAAACTGCCAATAAAAATTGAAAACTCTAAAATTGTTCAGAAAATATATTAATTATTGAAATAAAACAAGAAATATGCAGATTTGAATTAGCACAAGCTAAAATTCTTTCGAACTTCCAAAATGATTAAAATATATACAGGATGCTGAAAGATTGAAAGTTGGAATTCGACATGAAATTTTCAGCAAAGCATGTGTTCAATATTGGTATATTCCAATAAAAAAGAATCATGGCAAAAAAAATGAAAAAAAATTATTACGGACGGCGGGAGAAGAAATTTAAAAAAAAAAAAGAAACGATTACAGTAGCATATGCTTAGAAGTGACCGTGTAGGAGTGACGATCGAAGATGCATTTTTTAAATCACCACTTATTCTACTTTAATCGCCACGTGGCGAGTTAATTTTCACCTATACTGTGATTAGACATATTGTTTAACTTTTCATTATGGAGATGGGAAAACAGGCGTCCCAAAGAAAATTCCCTTTTTGCTGTAATATTATTAGCATACGTACAATATTTAAAGAACATTTTTCCCATCATAGAATACCTTTATCAGAATAAATTTTGTTTCACAATAAAAAAATATAGCACTATTGATGAAAATATGAATACGTAATGGCAGAAATACATGCTAAAACTCAATTGAAGTCTTTAAGGGTCTCCAACAGTCAAAGGGCTAAAATCAACAATTATTGTTGATCCTGCAACTGCAATGATGAAGCAATTAAACAATTATCAATGAGACAACAGTGAATGAAACCAAAAATCTAAAGCTAAAATTTAATTTTCGATAGGAGGAAAAAAAGTTTCTTAACTGAATCAAAATAATGTCCCATCACATAAATATGAAAAATATGTCGTTTTTAACCCTTTTGATTTCTGAACACAGAGCTATCTTATTATCAAAAAACAGGTGTATAATGTTGCTTTAAAATTCAAGGCATTAACGATAAAAGGTTGAAGCATTTAGAAAAGAAATAGGTTATTATTTATCTTAATGTTCTTTAAACTAAAAGCTTAAATAAACAATGCATAAAATATTATCTTGAAAATGATTGTGATAAAGCAACCTTACTATAAACTAAAAAGCCATTCAGACAGGTAAACTTGCAGTTAAGTTATAAAATTTTGAGCTGCCACAATTAAAAAAAATAATAAATAAGAAGCTAGTTAAAGCTTGAAAGAAATACTAGCACATTGAAAAAAAATGGATATACAATCCCAATTAATAAAATATATATTTCAAAATATCCTTCTTAAATAAACTTAAAACTTATTATGAGTTCAAATTCAAAACCTTTTGTATTCTCCAATGGGAAAAAAAGTATGGTTTTATGCACTTCAAAAATACAAAAAGGGGAGAAAATCAAAATATTGTAACAGGAGTAGTAATTTTTTGGAATAAGGAATCAAATTTTAGATTACTTTGAGAAATGATAAAAATTGAACTTCATGCTCTTGCAATGCATTTTACAATGGTAAGAGGAAAATAATGTAAATTAAAAAGAGTTAAATGCAGTTCTCTCGAGCAATTGCAATAAATTGTTTCCTAAAATTTTCACCCTATTTGTAAATAGAACTATAAAACATTTAGAATTTAAGTTATTTTGTAAGCAATTATAAAGAATAAAACACTGCTTTAGTGAAAGCAAAGAAATAACTATACACACATGCAATTTTGAAATAAAATTTTGGTTAGACACATATTTACACAAATAATCAAAATGTGTTATCCTTGATAAAAATTATATTATAAAATAATAATATTATACAACTAATTCTGTTTTTCGATGCATTAGATAAAACATGAAAGGGTAATTACATGTCAGTTCATCCCAACCATGACACCCATGATCTCAGCTTTTAATGAAACTTGACATGTTTGTTCCTTTTATGGATATAAAATATTTTTGCTCTATCTCAAATGGTTTATTTTTTACATTCTGCTAAAGTTTTTGAAATTTTGCGGTTTTTATCGATCGGGCGGGGGAAATGCAATTTGTTCTTCCACAGAAAATAAACTATACCTTCCTTATTTACAAACCAATGTTGATGAAATATTTTATGAGAATACTTCAATAGGTAAGGAAGCCATAAAAAAAATTATATTATCATAAAGTATCTGAAAAAATTCCTGAAGTGTTGAAATGAAATTTTTTTATTGAAATATTATACTTAGAGTTCCACGCTAAGTGGAATATAATCAAGAGGGAAAAGCGTAATTACAAATTTTTTATTATTATTATTATTCTAAAAGATATATACTATCACATGAAAAATTAAAAAGAATGGTTTCTTTCACTCCATTGTTTTTTTTTTTTACTTCAAAAATAAAAATTATTTGACTCACTCATATTGTTAAAACTATTAAATCATAATTATAAATGTAATAAAATTATAAATCTTTCAACCAAAAATGACAATGCCAAACAATTTCAAACTAAACTGAGCTTTAAAATAAAACACAAAAATTTTGATTAAAAAAGTCATATCAAAATGTTATTTTGTTGGTTCACGGAGCAGGTATTGAAGAGGATTACACACAATTTATGTCATATATTGTATGTGAGGGAGCAAAAAGAGAATGTATGCTGAGGCATTGTGACAAATGCCCATCAAAAGATAACCTTGTTCAATTTTTAAAGTCAAAATTTGAGGATTGATTTTTTTTTTTTTTTTGAAAAATATCACTTGATTTAAATCATGATTTAAATCAAGCTGATTTAAATCAACATACCCTGCCTTAATCATGATGTGAGTATGGTATATGAGATCCAAAAAAAAATGTAATATCCTTTCCGAATGAGAACTACCCACATGTAACAAACATTCATTACTTCAGTGATGGTTGTGCTAGGCAATATAAAAATAAATACAACTTTATGAATCTGTGTCTGCATGAGAAGGACTTTCAGCTCAAAACGCAGTGGTCATTTTTTGCAACCAGTCACAGTAAAACAGAATGTGACCGAATAGGGGGTACTGTCAAACGTTTAGCTAGGAAGGAAGTCTTCAACGACATCTGGACAGACAAATAATAACAACAAACGATCTTTTCGAGTTTTGCAAAGACAACATTGCAAATATTAACTCCCAATTCATTTCTAAAGGAGCAGTTGATTCAACTCGCCTGAATTTGGAAAGTCGCTTCAAAGATGTTCAAACTCTTCCAGGAACAAGATCTTTCCACAGCTTTCAGCCTATAGATGAATTTGGAATGATTGAGGCACGAAGTATTAGTAGTGATGAAACACCAGCTTTTACTTTCAACTTATGTAACAAGCAGCAAACTTTACTAGTGAAAATAGAAGATTTATATCCTGGATGTTTAATTGCTTGTATTTATGACAATTTATGGTATTTTGGTATGGTGAGTGAGGTGAATGCAGAAGATGATGTCATTGTAAAGTTTTTAGATCCTCATGAACCATCAGCATCATTTTTCTAGCCACAGAGGGAAGATGTATGTGCGATACCCATTACTCATCTCATTGCAATCATGGAACTTCCCAAAACAATGACTTTAAGAACTTATCAATTCTCTAAAAAATGCATGTTATATGTTCAATCCAGTTTTAAATGAGATGGAGGAGAAAATTCAAATTCAACGTCATAGAGTTTGAAATATTTTTCATGGTGAGTCTTGTAACATTTTCCATTCCGACAAATATAAACATGCACTTTGTAATTAAAATTTTTACTTTATTAATTTGTTTTAAAACCCTGTTTTATCATGCTAAGTTTGTAGTTTTTGATAATAGTGGTTACTTTTTATAGCTTTTAAAGTGAAAAGACTATATTTAAACATATGAAAAATTTTAAGTTAATATATTGCAAGAAAAAAGTTAATTTAACAATTTTTTGTGTATGAAGAAAAAATAATGGAGAAGTGAAAAAACCATTATTTTTAATTTTTCATGTGTTTGTATGTATCTTTTAGAATAATAATAATAATAAAATTTTGTAATTATCCTTTTCCGTTTTGATGATATTCCACTTAGCGTGGAACTCTATATTTCATTAAAGAAAATTCATTTCAACACTTCAGGATTTTTTTCAGACTATTTGTAGATACTTTATGGTTATATTAATTCTTTTTCTGGCTTCCTTACCTACTACTGAAGTATTCTCATAAAAAATTTCATCAACATTGGTTCGTAAATAAGGAAGGTATAATTTATGTTCTGTAGAAGAACAAATTGCATTTCCCCTGCCCGACTGATGAAAACCGCTAAATTTCAAAAACTTTAGCAGGGTGTATAAAATAAACCATTTGAGATAGAGCAAAAATATTTGATATCCTTACTTATATCCATGAAAGCAACTAACATGCCAAGTTTCATTAAAAGCCGAGATCATGGGTGTCAAATCGTATTTTTTTGGGATGATTTGAAATGGAATGACCCGAAAACAAAATTTTCATTCTCATTTTATGCAAGTCCTTTTGATTTAACACAAGAGACTTAAGCTAATTGCTGGCCAATCTTTTATTTTCTTTCCTTTTTTCAGAATGTCTACCGATTTTCAGAAAAGTGAAATTTCGTGAGCTTTTCATGACTCTTACAAACACAAAGCACTAAAATAGACAAAATTTACCTGCGAGTTTCTGAACTCCAAAAACAGTGTAAATAAAACATGGAGCGACTGGATCTTGGATCGGTGAACTGGGATATCCATTATGCCTGAAATATTAAGATAATAAACTTGAAAAATAACTTTTAAAAAAAAATGTTTACATTTCCTGCATTTTTATTTCAGGCAAATAAAATGGGTTTATCAATAAGGCTATTTTGAACAGGTCTAAAGAAGTTGTATTGCCATGATACAGAAGTTTGGTAAGACCTTATTTGGAGTACGTGATTCAGTTCTGGTCTCCTTATCTGAAGAAAGATATTACGCTATTGGAAAGGGTTCAAAGGAGGGCTACTAGGTTGGTTTGTGGTCTCTCAGACTTTGATTACGAGGTTTAAAAGGCTCAATGTGTATAGTCTTGAGCAAAGGAGAGTTAGACGAGACATGATTCAGTTTTTTAAACTCATTAAAATGGGAAATGTTGATGGGCTACAATTATGTGCTGAAGGAAGAACCAGAGGTCATTGTTCTAAACGTTTCACACCTCAGGTTATGCTAATCTTGAAATGAGGAAAAATGACTACTTCAATAGGATTGTAGGCAGTCGGAATAGTTTACCAGAAGCAACTATTAATTGCAGTGGGGTAAAAACCTTTTAAGAAGGTTCTTAATGTTCATTGGGGACTATTAAATTGACTAGGATCAGCCCGGCTGGGTACTGTATCTGTTGCTGGACAGACATCACTTTTGTATTTGTAATACATCATGAAAAATATCTACGTATCTCATTTTTCTTACACATCTCACTTAATGTATGAATTATTTAACAAAATTTTGATTTATTTGAATGCAGTACCTTTTTTAATCTATAATGTAAGGTACAAGGTTTGTTTTTATTTCTAAAGGTCCGTTTTGAAATTAGAAACACAAAAGTTCCGATTTTATTTTAACATGTACTTTAATCTACCGTCCAACCTATTTTTTACAATTATTAAGACAGTTGCTATATCACACAAGCAGATTTGAATTCAACAGTACATGAGCTCTAAGAAAAGAACACATGTTTATCTTTAAATGTTATACATCTCACAAATAGTTCATTTAAAACAGTAAACAGGATAGTGCTATGAAAAATTTTGTTTACTATTCCTATACACATAATATACCACAGCAGAAAATGAGGTTTATTTCCCTTTCATCTATGGGAACATTCAGTTTGTTTCTCAAACTCAAGCAGTAACCTTCAATTAGAGTTAACTGTTTGGTGAGTTTATCAACAATTGAGGAGTTTGCAGCAAAAAAGAGTCGACTCCATTTTTAGGCCACACAGAGTTCACAAACATTTCTTGGGGGGAAACATCCATCTTTCGTTTGGTTCAACAAGGAGCTATCTCCCACTGATAGTTCTCAAGGTATCCCCTACAATGAGTTAGCTGCTTCATTTGCTTGGGACAGCATGGAGTTAACTCCAGGAGATATAAAAGGGATTATAAAAATTGGGGTTAACTCTTTGTTGCTGCAAACCCTTTAATTATTGTTTTGATGTGTATATTTATGTGTTGCAAAAAAAAAAAGAAAGCGAGGTAGCATTCAATGTTTCAGTTTAAGGAGAATACAATAATACAATGCAAAGAAAATAGTGCATTCTAATGAACCTTTTGATGAAATGATTCAGTGGCAAACTAGTTATAAATGAAACCGACATTAACTCAAGTGACAATTCTATAGAAAACAGTCTTTATTATGAAGATCTTATTCCGATTCAGACAGAATTTTTTGAATCATAAACTTTGTGTTTTGTCATACAATATACCAAGGATTCCCAAAGTGGGTTCCGCAGAAGGATCTCGGGGGCTCCTTCGGCAAGTTGTTATTACGTCAAATTATCTTGCGTAAGTCAATAACCAAATTGACCCTATGAGGATCTATTAGAAATTTATCTGAAAGTTGTAGTTATGCATTTTCTGAAAATAAAATACATTTGAAGAAAGCAAAATAAGAAATAAAAACTGTTCAGAGAATCTGTAAAGAAGTTAATTAATACAAAAATTGCAAAATGACTCGTCGCTACATTCAAAACCACTCTGAAACTCTAATGGGGCGGGTCAAAGACTATATTGTTTGGTCGTTTATTGATAAAAGGTTGACAGTTATGCTCAATGATATTGACTGATGAGTAAAAGGGAATTTAGTTCGTTTTCTTGATTTTTGTAACACTTTTGAGATGTTCTCCGAAAGGAGTCGAAGAGTATGTTTAGTAAATAACAAACTGGTGTTAGGTGATGGCATTTAAAAATTTTTTTTTTTTCCTAAATGCCTAAATATAATGGTTCAAAAGACTTTGAAAATTATGTGCATAGTCACGTCTCATTTGTGTACTGTTTATGATATTTACACTTAAAAATTGGATTTTTCGACTGGACACTACTTCAGCTCATACTTTCAATTGACCGCCTCAATCATATTCCTCAAACAGTGTATTAGCTTTGAATTTTTCCCTTTCAATCTGATATAAATAATGTAGAGAAAATGAGGGAATTCTTAAACAATAATTTAACTGATATGGCAAGAAGTTAATTGGGGAAATAAAACCGTGTGAAACACTCGATTTGGACCAGAAATGATATACAAAATCTATATATAAAAAGACAAAACAGTTAAGTGCTACTTTTTCCTCTGTTTGTCAAAAGAATTTCTTATTTTTTTAATTTGGTAGCTATTGATGAGTTTTAGTGTAGTAAATTTTAAAAATTGAAGTTCGTTTTTTTGCCTCTACTTCCATTGAATATCAGAAGCCTTTTTTAAGAAGTCTTTTTCTGTCCTATTTTGATACTACTCCTTAAATCTACAACCTACGATGTTTGTACAATGCCAGGTTTTGATCCAGCACATTTAATAGGTTCCCATTTTTGTGAATTTTAAAAAGATTTTTTGTGAAAAATCAAATAATTTTGTGTAAATTCTAAATTTAACCACACAATGATAATTATTGACAGCTTGTTTAATAATTAATTCTGTGAAAAGAGCGATTTGGTATCTCGGAATGTTGTAAAAGCTCCGTCTTGACTGATTGGAACTTTGTCAGAATAAAAAATGACTAGTATTTTTGTCTCTTTGTTAAATATATTAATTTAAAGTAAAGTTTTTAACATTATTTTGTTAAAACTGCAATTTTTAATACAGATGAAAGTTACTAAAACAACAGAGTTACTAGGATAATTTTTATTTTAACAAGTTGTTGAGCCTTAACTTTTGACACTCAGTGTAATAACTCAAAGTGGCTGCATTCATCAATTCAAGAAAGCTCTGCATGCTGAATAGTAGGAATCACTAATAGATTTTTAGAGTCCATCTTATTTGAAACAATCTTTTCATTATATTGCAATATTTCAAGCAATGAGTTTTTGTTTTGAGTTTAAAAAAAAAAAAAAAACCATTTAAGTAGGCAAAATACATTAATTCTTCTCCCCTTTGGAGTAACACAATGCAAAAAATAAAGATTTTTTGGCCTATGCACACTAAAACATGAATTCAGATCCCTAAATTGAATGCTACTCCTGGTCTATGCATTCAAATCCAAGATCAAACCTCCTACCTTTACAGCTATAATTAACAATACAGTGAAACAATTTCGTTATCCAAGTTAATGGGACTTATTTGAAAATTGTAACAAGCATAATGAGTTACAAAATATTGATATTTCTTCTTATTTTCAATTGCAATAAAATTTTCATTGACAGCCTGATAATTTTAAAAAATAGTTGCAAAGGTATTTGATTCAGACGAAAAACCAATGGTCACCAGTTTTCAGCTTGTTAACTTCTAAATCCAAGGACATTCGTAGGAATTTGTTTCGGTGGGCGGGGGACAAAGAGGGGGAAGAGAAAGGAAGCTTTTCAAATTAGATCTTTACAATCTTAAAACATTCAATTCAAAACAGTAGATTTTAATTTATTCCCGCCTAGGGAGGGCCTCCCCTTTAAATGAGGTTTGTCCAGATCATTTAATTACTTATTTTCAATATAAATACTAATGGGGGTTCCTCAAAGTTAAAGTAAATTGTTAAGGATTCTGTGGTCAAAAACGTTTGGGAGCTGCTGCAATATACAGTCAGACCGTGATATAAGGTCACTTTCCTAAACTCCTGTCCCATTAAATATCAAATGCTTATGAATTGGTTAAAAGCTTGCCCCCCTTATAAGGTCATTTTCGTGAAGCTCCCAAGAATGATCTTATATTAAGGTCTGTATATAGATATGTAGGATCCAATGGGTATTACTGGATCAACTGTAGCATCATCGGACGATAAAGCAAAGCAAGGAGATGATCCTGAGTGGACATGGGCTGTATTGGGTGTGCTGTAACTTTTTGAAATCATTGGAAATGGTCAAAGTGGTGTAAATGTGGATAATAACTAGTAAATACCTCGTAAATATATTTAATTTGGATCTTACCACTGTGTGTATAATTGAGAGTACTCGTCTGAAACACAAAAATCCCTTTAGATGACAATAGATAATAACTCTACACACATATATTTTTTAATTATTATTCAGAAGAGAAAACATCCTACAACAGATGCCCTGTGCAGGCTTAGTTAGCTTTAATGAAATTCATACTTGCATTAGAAATATTGAAATTCAAAAGCAAAAATTAAATAAATAAAAATATACACAAGATTACCACAAATCGATTCCACATATTCTTCCAGAGAACAATCCAAATCAGCAGAAGGCAAGCCAACCTACATTTAAAAAAAAAAAAAATCTCGTCAAATAAGGAAAAAAAATAACAACTATGTTGAAAGAGAAGTTCAATAAATATTTATTAACACGTTTAAATTGAAAAGCGCCAGAAAATAAGTGCATTTTTCGTACACGAATACAAGAAGTAAAAACAAAAGGAAAATAACTTTCTCTTAAAGAAAACCAAATGAAATACGTTAGTTTTTTGCTCCTCCTATATCTACAATCAAAAAAATACTTCTATAGCAAATCCAGTGATGCTCTATTTTACAGAAAAAGCAGACATAGTGCACACCAAACTCCTCCATTTAATTCTCGGTCCCTTTTAATTTTAAGAAAGAATTTTTGCTTCATTTGTTAGCATTATAGCAGAATGTCTTCTATTTTGAATTATAATTCTAGATAAGGCATGAATGAATTATTTATTAGATGCACATAATTAAAAGCCGAGCTGAGACTCCTCAGTTATCTCTATGTACATTGGATGGTGTTCGGTTGCATTTCTCCTTTTTCATGCTAGTGACATAGAATTTGGTACTTTATTCAAAAAAACAACAAGTTGCAATCGGTTTCATGCTGATTTGTTCTGTACTGTCATTTTACTCAAGCAAAGTAGAAAAATATGAAACCGAAAAGAAAATATTTCAGTTTCCGTAACAAACTAAAAACTTTGGAAGCAACAAAAAATAGAAAAACACCTTATAAAAGAAGAGATTTCAATTGGGGCAACAAATAAAAAACTTTGGAAGCAACAAAAAATGGGAAAGCACCAACTGAAATCACAGAGGAGTTCATAATTTCTTGATTTCATCTTGAAAATAAATGCTATTGTTGTCTATCCAATTTCAGTTCATTTCAAAATTCTTATTTTTACAATTAACAATTACTTATCTATAACTGCTGTTGCTTTTATCATTAACAAAATATATTCATATATTAAGTCTCACACATAATCAAAAAGTCTATTTAGCAGAAGAATAGCCCCCCCCCCCCCCCCAGTTGGAACTACTGATGATCGTTATACACTTCTATATTTTGAAAACTCATCTTTAACCACCACAAAATATCTGCTTTTTCCAAGCGACTTCTCCGCCATGGGTCCGCAGACATACGCGTGAACCATTTCACCAACTTTTGATGGTCTATCTTGCCTGCTGCCCAAAGAGAGTGGATGCATTTTCCCATGTGCACAAGCATCACAAAATTCTTCATCAAGAGACACGTCAATCCCACGATTTCTTAAAAACTTCTGTACATGCCTCTTATTTTGATGTCCTAGAAGCTCATGCCATAATTGCATATCATTGCTACTTTCCACAATACAGGCAGAATTTGTTGGAGTAATCACTCGCATTAAAAGATGATAAACACTACTATTTCTTCTTAAGCCAACAGCGACAGTTTCACCCTTCTTGTTCTTAAAAACTCTAGTATCTTTTGTTGCATATTCTGTCAAATTATGATTCAGTGCAGCACCTGATGAAAAGATATTTTGAGCACTCTTAGGTACAAACCAAACACTACTAAGATATCCAGGTTTCCATTTACTATTAACAATCATTTCTACCTTAATAGTTCCTTCACCATTAGATTGCATAAATGTTCCATCACCTAACTTGAGAAGTTTAGGTTCCTTAAAAGGTGAATATGTCGAAAACCATTCTAGCTTGGAACATATATGATGAGACACTCCTGAGTCTATGAGCCAACGGTCTTCTGTCATACCGTTTGTCAGCGTCATGAATGCTTGTTCCTGAGTTGTATCGGTATCTTTTGATTTTAACAACTCTCAATCTTTCCTCACATGTCCAAATTTTTGACAGTAAAAACATTTGAAAGCCTTCTATTTAAATTTGGCTTCCTTCTTCGGCGACTTTTTAGCAAGACTATTTTTTGCTAATAGGGCAACAACACCATTTTCAGGATGTCCGTTTTTTATTTCCGCCAAACGCTGTTCATGAAGCCTAAGCCTCTCAGTCAAAGTCGCTACAGTTCTTTCATCTCCAGGAACAGATTCCCAAGCGTTTTTAAACTCTAGATATTCATTTGGCAAAGTATTGAGTATTCGGTTCAACAGCATTGATTTGGGCAACTGAACATTTTCACTCTTTAATTCATCTTGCAACTCTTGCCAAATTCGTTGTAGCTTTGACACATGCGTAGCTATACTATCAACAGGGTCTTTACTGTAATTAAACAGTCGAGAATATAATAGATCTAAACGACGCTCATTTTTCTGTTCATATACCGTGTGAAGTGTATCCCACATCTCTTTGCCAGATTTACATGTGAGAATATGTTGCTTTGGTTCTGACCTCACACTTGAACCTATAATAAAGCGAGAGAACTCATCGGCATCTTCAAATATCTTTAGATTTCTGGTATATTCTCTGCGAAGTTCCTCAGTTGCATCCGATTCTGGCATTGCCGGTCTTATGACCTCTCCGAGAACAACAGGCATAGCTTTCTGAATTGTGAGCTGAAGTGCAACATCAAATTTCCAGCTCAACCAGTTTCTTTCTCCTTCCAATTTATCGATTGAGTGAATTGTATTCATATTTTCCCTATTTATTATTAAAATAGCTTCAAAAATATACGTACATTCAAAAGATAAACTTTTAATCCAAGAAGAAACTACTAATGCTTACGAATAAAGTCGACCGAAGAAAGCTTTCCATTCCCAAACTAGTTGACGTATTCTTCAAAATAAACTTTCATAATCTTACTTATGCACTAAACCTCAGAGCAAAGCATAACTGGGCCCATAACCACTTAGATTATATTAAATAAGCAAGAAAATGAGTCACCAGAATAACGACAACACATTTAATAAAGAAGCAACATTTAAACTACAGAGAACACAACTGACACGAGAGACGTGCACAGTTAACAGATAAAGTTAAGAGAAGCTCGTGCTTTTAATTTTATTCAACAAAAATAACTTGTCACTTTTATGATGATTGAAGTAATTGCAAAATAAAAATGAAATGAAGCAGCAAGCCATTTTTTGCAAAGCACATGATGTTGGAAGACATGTTTTAGAAAAAGTAGATGTTATGAATACAAGTTAAAAATGAAAATTTAGTTTTAAATACATGAGACAATTCTTAAATATTTAAGAATACTATTCAGATCTTCAAAATAAATCAAAATTTTCTTTCTGCATTAATTCTATTGCTCAATTGTTTAAATAACAACAGGGACATCAAAGAGGTTAAGGCATTTTATATAAATGTCAATTCTTTCAATTTATTGAATTGCTCACCACAAGTTTACAAGGAATCTCTCATAATACAAATTTTAGTACAGAGATCACTGGTGGAATTCTAAGATTTTCTGCCTCTCTAAATTTTCTACCAGTCTGTGAATAGTTATAAAATTGCGTGAACTGCTGCATAATGATGCTTTCTTTGGCAAAAAGCTTTAGGAGATGGGGGGACTCTGTTGAGAAAATAAAAGGGGGAAGCTAGTTAGTAATACATACTTGCCAACTCTTGAAAATGGCCATCAGTAAAACTTTTATGTGTATGCAATGACTTCATCGAAGCAATATTAACATGTGTGACTTAAAATATTTCAGCATATACCACGATAACTAAACTATTTTTGTTTAACCCTCCTTTAACATCAGTAATGATTTCAATAAGCTTACTTCAAAAACTATTTGCTTTTGGTGTAAAAATATGGGCCTCATTAATGATGTCAATTGATTCTTTTTTCTTTTTTTTTTTTGCTTTTTATAGTAAAGCAACTTTCTTTGGAATACAAAAACAAAAACTTCATTAAAAAGTACATTTCCCCTCCCCCCCCCCTTACATAAAACAACTATTTACAAATAACCATTTACTATTCAATAATGACTCTGATTTTGTATGTGCAATTTATATTCTCCCTCTTAAAAGTTAAAGCATATAAATTGTTTTATCTCATACTCTCGGGGGCAACTAGATTGAAAGTTTTGCCTGTGCATGCCAAAATGGCGCATGAAGTCCTCTATTACACAAATGTAAAATGGGATTGAAATAATGTTTAACACTAAATTGATGTTCAAACGGCAGAATCATATACAAAGTTAAACGGAGAGAGTTTTACAATAGCGGATGGAATCGGATTGCGAAATCCATAAAAAATCACTTGAGCATAAAAAGCAGCTAAAATCCGTACATTTTATGCATAATCTGTAAAAGTTGGCAAATAGGATATTATGCTGTAAGTGTTTTTGGAAAAGTAAAAGGAATAGCACTGCGAAAAGTTTCATCTTTGGCAATAAATGGAGCCCTGCTAACGAAAGTATACAAGACGGAAGAAATTCCCCAGTGTTTCCAGATCTTGCTGAGATTTGTGGGTCCCCCCCCCCTGACTTTTCCCCGACCATTTTGGGTCAATTTATGATTCCCCGACAATTTCATATTTTCCAGGTGTATGGCAACCTTACATGATATAACATTGAGAACTGCAACAGAATATACCATAGTATAGCCAAAAGGGATAAATTTATATTTACTTGATTTAAAGTTTCCTCAAATTCAGGAGGCCACTCTTGCATCAAGGTGTCGATATCTGGCATGTTCCTGAAAAACATTTTATGCACAACTATGAATGTTTCCACAGATGAATTGGCAGCATAAACAAATACATTTCAAATTGCATAAATGTGTTGAGAGAGAATTTTAAAAATGACCTGGAATAATGGACTGTAGGAGGAGGTTTCGACCTATGCAAATTGGATATGCTGTCAATCCAAGCATCAATTTCTTTGGGACGTTTATCGGCACTTTCCAAGCATTTCACAACCTTTGAGGGGAAAATTAATTGTAAAAGAAAGTAAAAACACTTGCAAACAATAATTTATAAATTTATAAAAAATAAAAGAAAATAAGATATTTCTATTCAGAAAACTGTTTCTATTTCATTTAAAATCCGAAATGCCAATAGAGTGAACCATGTGTCAGTCGACTACTTGCAGTGCAGCACGTTAGTGGTCAACTTATAAAGTGTGGGGATTTCTTTTTTTTTTTTTTGGCAATCTTACACTATGCACTCATTTCTTTTTTATCAATTATAATACTTTTAAGCTTAGCTTCATGTAGTAATTTATTAAACTTGCTTTAAAATAGAAATCCGCTATTTTATTTCACAATTATCTAAAATTAACCTGAATGGCTTGCAATGCAATATGCAACTTCAAAATTAAAGTACTTTGTTAAAATGAAGATAAATATCTTATTAATTATGGAAGTTGCTTATTTCATGGTAGAGATTTCCTAAAAATAAAAAATTATTCAAAATGGCTATGACAGACAGAACAAAGAGAAGAAATTTATTAAAAAATAAAAGAATAATGCTCATAGTTTTTCAGTTGGTAAAGTTAAAATGAGGTTTAGACACGCTTTATAATTACAGTTTCATCCATGCAGTGCAGACATGTGCTGGTATAACATGATAGCATAAAAAAAAACTGGAAAAACTACTTTTATCTTTTCAAAAATAAATACATATCAAAGTAATAATTGGGTGGTCAATTTACAAGGGGTTTTTAGGATACTCTCACCCAAATTTGGTGTATTTAAGTGGTCAACATAGATAGATGGTCAAGACAGCTGGTCAAGTTACAAAGGTTTCCGTACATTACATAATATGGGGATAATTCTGTTCATGCCAAAAGCGGTTAACTTAGACAGGTGGTCAACTTTACAGGTTTTACAGTATTTAAAAATCAATCTGGTTTCAAAATTTTTCAGTAAATATGAATGGAAATGAAAAAAAATTTTAAAGGACATTTTATTAAATTCATGATCTCAATTTTTAATGAATAATTTTCTTAAAAAATGCTCAATAAAGTTTAGTGCACATTTCTGCAGGATGTTTTCCATGTTTTTGGAAACACATTTCACTTTTTTTTGCTATTATTTACTTTTACAGTAAATAAAGAAAGAAAGAAGGTTGTTTCATGTATTAAATTAAAAATAAGGCATACATAATTAAGCCACCGCCCCCCCCCCCTTCCACAAACCCACTTAAATCAAGTTAAAAACTTGTGCAGTTTATTCCAAAAATCAAAACATCTTAAAATTTATATAGTATTGAAGTATTTAGCAAGGATACACAACTTGTCATGCAAAACATTAGTTATTTGAAACACATTTGCAGTATGTAAAAGTACTTCTGAATTTATTTTATTTTTTAAAAAATTTGGATCATAAATCCAAAAAAAAAAAAAAAAACAGAAGTACAAAATAAACTGCATATATTTTGGAAAATCATACAAGAAACTAGATAATGATTAGGGATGTAATGAATATTCGGCCACTATTCAGCACTCAGCCCTTTGACGGAATATTCTTCTTGGCCGAATAGTGATTTCATAACCTAGGTGAATATTCGGCCCGAGTGAATAGTTTGTAGTACAATATTCGTCCGCATACTTGTTGTATATCAATAATGTAGCAAAATTAAGAAATCTGCTGATTTGAGATTTCAATTTATATTACTGTATTATAAAAAGAACACAATAGCATATAAGTTTCATCAGTAGGAGTAATTTGGAAAGTAAATTACTTATTGCTTTTAGTTTTGACTATAGCACCTGCATATGACTTCAAAACTTGATTGACATGTTACACATGTGCAATATTCTAGTTAAAGTCATGCTTATTTATTTTTATGCAGTTATTCAAGTATAAAATACTAGGGGCTAAGTTGAGTAAATGCCGAAGCTGATGGAGAATGATACCTTCATTTTGCAACTGTGATCAAAAAGGGAGGCAGACTTGGTGGCGATGGACTGGTTTATTGTGAATATTAGGTAAAAGACGAATGTGAGAATATATCATTAATAAGCAAACATAAGTTATTTAGGGTTAAGGTCATTAGATTTTAATAAAGGTTCAGTTAACTTCGCACATTTGAATATATACATAATTCTCCACAAATCCATGAAAGAGAAATATTAACTTCTAAAACTTTTAGAAAAGCTGAACAAAAATATTTCGAACAAACTAAAAGTTCACCAAATAATGGTATCTTTAATGCAAATGAAATATTTATTTTAATGATAGAAATGTTCACAATAAAATATGTGTAATTTACCTTTAACTTATGGGTAAAATTACAAAATTTAGATGTTTCTTAACTTTTAATCAAACCTAGTTACAGCATGGAAAAATTAGTTGAAAATATTGTGATTACTTTTAAATTTAGAAAATACTATCAACTACAATTAATTTTTAGAAGTTTTATTACTCTGCCAAAATTTTAATATTCAGCTTCACCATGAAAGAAATGGCCAAATATTCGGTATTCGGCTGTTCCGCCAAATTGATTAATGAGAGGAAATATGGAAAGTTTTATTGAATAACACAAAAAGTATACTACAAAATTGGCTCTTTCACGGGAAAAATTTTTCCTCCTCATATCACTATGCTCTGTGTCTTTATAAGTTTGGCGACTACCACCGTAGACAATGTAAAATGTGCAACACCACACGATTTATTCATGCCTCAAATGGCAAATAAATTTTAAAAAGGCATTAGCACCCAAAACTTTTCAAAAAGTTCCATATACATTCAACTGTAATACTAACTGTTAAACTAAATGATTTGCTTATTAATTTGGCATTAAAATATTTTTAATTCACAAATTTTTTTTTTGTGTTCTAATGAATGTAAAATGCATATTTCAATGAAAAAAGTACCACATTTTATAAAATTTCTATTCTTGGTCTAAAATGTGTAACTGCAAAACAGTACCATAATACAGCATAGAAACATACCACAGATTTGGAAGTGGTTTCTTTTGAAATGGCCCTCAGTTGCAAGTCAAGAACAGTGGGATCGGACTGTTTGGCACAGGGCTCGTCCAATGCGACAAGTCCGAGCTTGTCTGGAACTCCATCGGGCCTAGGAACCTGGTGTTAGAAAAACAGCTAAAATTAAGTTCAATTATTGTGCATTGAATTCATACACATCAAAATCCAACTATTTTTATTGAAGAAAGACCTTGTTTAGTAATTTTATAGCTCGTTTGAAAAAAAAATATAAAAAATTGCCGTTGTTAAGATCAACAACTACAAAAACAAATCCTTACACAGAACATAGAATTATATACTACTTTTCTAAAGACTGACTACTACATAGTGAAATTTGAAAATGATTCATAACTTTTTTTAAATCCTAGGAAAATCTAACTATAGAAAAGCTTATGGATAAAATGGATGTCAACTCTGGAGAGACTGCTAATCAGTGGCGTAACTAACCGTAGTGGCGCCCGGGGCGAATAATAAAAGTGCCGCCCCATTCCCGTGCCAAGAACAAAGTCTTCCGAAGGCAGAAAATTTTATGAGATTGGCGATACCATTTTTTTCCACGTGTACATGCACACACATATGTACATATATACGTCATATCTGATTTGAAAATATCATAGCTCTGTTAATTAGTTAAATATTGCTGAATGTGAAATAAAGGGATGTGGTCCCAAAAAGAAAAGATTAAGCGTCGCAACTCATACATGTTTTGATTAGAAAAGTTCCTAATCAATAACTGAGTCATTTCATGCGATGAACAGATGAAAGTATCTGAAATCTTTATTTTTAAAAGCGGTGGCTTAACAAAGGTTTCACAGGGATGTGAATCCATTTCTTTAAATTTGATTTTATAAGCGGCTGATTTTATTGAGCAGGGATCTTAATAGAGGTGGGCACTACATTCGGAAAGGCAGTATAAATCTTGCTATGTAACACCGACGCAAAATAGGGGGGTTCGGGCCCCTTACAAATGCTATATTAGGCTATATTTCATCGAAATTGATGCCCAAAACCGTAATTTCAATCTATATTTGGAGACATTAGGGGACTGGCACTCTGCTCAGAAAATTTTTGAGGTCCTAAAAGCATAGTTTTAAGCAAGTATGGTTTGGTCATGTCAAGAGGAAGTAGGAGCCCCACACTTGCCTCAGTTAAATCGGAAATGTCACAAATAGTTTTCTGTCATCATGTTAATAATTATTAAGCGTATCTATCAAGACAATATAGACGTTTTTTTTTAATTTCAAATGGCACATTAAAAGACAATTGGAAATCAAACGATAACGATAAATCTATAAATGATAGCGAGCAGTCCAGTATCGCTCCCAGATTGATGTACGAGGAAGAGCGGGGCAACGAAACAGGTGAGACATGTCCATCTCTTCGAGAAGGACACACAAGGTGCAAAAAGGCTCAGTGACCACCTTGATGCGATATAGATGTTTGTTTAGGCAGTCATGGCCAGATAGAAGACGAAACATGGCAACAGATTTCATTCTAGGCCATTGAGGGACATCTAGAATTTGGTTTAGCCACGGTTTATTGGAATTACGATGTCTAAGTTCCTTGAGGAAAGAGTCCTTAAAGATGTTCTTTACTAGACATTTAATATTTTTAAAAGGAAGTCTGAGATTTGATGTCAGTAAAACAGAGGCCCCTTTTTTTGCCAAGAAATCAGCCGCCTCGTTTCCCTAGATTCCACAGTGGGCCGGAATCCATTGAAGAACTACTCTTTCATTTTTACTGGCAAGGCAGTTGAGCAGATTTAGGCAATTATCGATAGTTAAAGTTCGATAGTGACTGGGTGCATTGATTCTGCCCTTGAGTAACAGTCAGCAACACAACTTTTGAAAAAGAGTCTAGCCGTGGCTGTAGCTGTAGCAGAGCCTGGTGAATGGCTGCGATCTCACCATCAAAAGCCGATCCGTAGATACCGATGGGAGCGTAAAGGCAAAACCGTTCGCAGTAAACGCCAGCACCCCGGCATTGACACAACCGCTCACTCTGGAGCCGTCAGTATATACTCTAAACCTGTCCTTCTCGGGGTAAAAGGAATCCATTGTCTCGAGGGCTAGTGCTCTCAAAACTTCAATATAGAAAATTCTTCACATTATACTGAGCGAATGTGAAATTTATTTTTTTTAACAAATATTACTGTAGCAAAATTTATTTGTATTTTAATTTAAGTACTTATATTTATCTTAAAGCTTAATTCAAATAAGTGATAAATTGAAAGTAAACAAGAGATAAAATTTACTTAACTTAATTAAACAAATAACGGTTCATTCTAAGAAAATTTTGTTGTAGAGGAAACATTTTCCAGTGTTTTTTTCCCTTATTAAAAAAAAAATAGAAGCATTTCATTTCTTTTTAAATTAAAATGAAGTATCTAGCTAAAGGGTAATTATAAAATGAACTATGCTATAAATATTTTATGCTCTAACAAATTTTATCAAAAATCTGAAACGAAACGTTGCCTAGGGCTTGTTGCTTTTTTAAAAATTTTATATCACAAAAATGAGGTTTGTTGCATCATTATCAACATTTCTTAGTTACTTATTTCATTTATATGCAGTAAAAAACCAGTCTAACGAATTCTCCTCTTATTACGCGGACACTTTTCAATTACTCTGCAGCAAAACCATAAAGTCTCATGTATTAAAAAAACCTCATTACCTACATATTACTATCTATTATCTTATTAAGATGTTTGTTTTGTAATAAAATACAGATGCAACAATATATATATATCTATAGATATATTTTAATTTGAGATGGATAAAGCTTTGATATCCTATTTTTTCTGCTCTTTGATCAAGATGTTCCTCAAGAAGGCGGTAAGCTCAAAGGGTACCGCAAAGTGTGGAGGTTGGACTCCCCTGCTCTTACGGACCTCCTCAATTACTGAGACGAACATAATTTTGGGATAAAGTAGATAGAACTAGATAAATTGCAATCATTATTTCGGGAGAAATAAAATAAAATTCGAGACGTAAATTATTAAATATCGAGAAATCTAACTTTCAAGCTAATTATACGAGTTGTTAAGAAGGTAAAATAATAACAGCATTACTTAAAAATTTTATTTTTCGTCATTTATATAAAATGTTTTAGGTTTTACAACGTAATTAATTTTTATTTGGTTTACTTTTTCCTCCACCCCCCCTCACTCCCCTGCTGTTGCCTAATTCGGTTCTGGACTACTTATAAATTATGCATCTTTGAAGCATCCACTGGCATACATAAAGGGGTAGTTTTGGTTTACCCCCCCCCCCCTGAAATGGTAAAGATTGTCTAGAATTTGACCAATTTTTCTTGTAAAACAATGAAATTAGCTCACTTCGCCCGAAGATTTGATGGCTGTATCGGAAAAGCAGTCAGTACTCAATTTTTTAAAATTCAAAATTTAAAAAAAAAATCAATTGACTGCTATAAATCCGAATAAAAAGGTTTGGTTGAATACTATCATCATATTCGATTGACTACCCATTTTGAGTAACCAGCTGTTGTGCAATATTGAGATAATATTTTTTTCTCTCGCTGCTTTTTTTTTTTAAAGTTGCAGTAGTTTCACGGTTACAAGAAGCTTTTATCAACGCCAATAGGCTCTATTTAAGTATCTATCTATCTCTATATATATATATAACTGTATATTTGTACGGTTCCGGCGGAAAAGAACTACATAAGTAAATCGGTAATAACATAAAAATAAGATTATACCTTGCATTTTAAGTTAGCGGAAGTACTTTAATAGGGAAGTTTCCACCTACAGAATCTTCCTATTTTGATGCTTAGATATTGTTAAGACTGTTATAAAACTCATGAATTCACCCATGCCGAACAAAGAAAATTGAACATCGATTTTTAATTAATTTTTAAAAATCCCATTCACAAAAAACGAGGCGGAGCTTAATACGTCACTGTCTGACGTCAGCGGGCACCTCGCGCCTCGAACTCCTCGTATTTTGCAGCGTTCCTTCAACGATTCATTTAACTAAACGTGCGTCCATTTAATTAAACTACTGTCTATTTTTTATATTTTTCTTATTCATCATGGACTGTAGGATCCCTTTTAGACAACAAGTTTTTGATTGCCCATTTCCGAGTTAAAATTCGTTTTATTTATTCAGTTACGTGTATTTTTGTTGCTTGGCGACTTTTTGGTAATGTTTTGGTAACCCCAGTGAAGTTCATCATGCTATTTAGTGTTGCGCATATTACTTAGCTTATCGCTTTCTTGGCAATGAATCTTATATTTTTGAAATGAAGAATATTATTATGCTACCCCCCCCCCCCCCCCAAAGGATTTCCGATGTTTAATTTTTTTTTACTTAAAGAAAATTCCGTTTTTTTACTTGCGGTTCAAGTGTGGAACTCAAAAAAAAAAACATTGGTGAGGTTTTTGAATTGATCATGTGTTTCCTTTTCATGTGAAAAATAACCTGCAAACAATGGCGTAGCTGGACCTGGATTTCGGGGGGGAGGAGGGGGGTTCTTCGGGAGAAGTCTGCTAATTTCATTGTTTTCCAAGAAAAATTGGTCCAGTTCTAGACAATCTTTACCATTTTAGGGGGGGTTGGGTTATTCCCAAAACCACCCCCTTATCTACGCCAGTGCCTGCAAATTAGCATAGAAAAAGCATTAAGCCAAACGATGTTGTAACTTTTATCGACTTTAAAATGCAGGTAGTGCAGTTAAATGCCCATACAGAATCTTTTAAATTTCATTTCCCAATCGTGATATATCATGTTTAACTTTATATTTTTCTGTTTAAGTCTGGAATCCCTTAAAATGCTTTCAAAAATTTCTTTTAAAAAGGGGGATTATAAATATTATATTTAAACTCATTCTATTATTTTGAAAAATATTTTAGTCCTTGTTTAATCTTTCAAAAATTATACAGAGAAATGGGTGTTCATAAATAATGTCACGCTTTTTTCCCATATATTTGACCCCCCCCCCTTTGTCACAATGTCACACTTCAGCGGGCCCCCTTCCCCCCCTTTATCACATGTCACGCTATGTTGCGTAACGCATGATGCCATACTTCTTGTTACCACCTCCCCTCCCTTGTCACTGTTTTCACAATTTCAAGAACCCCCCTCCCCCCTCGAAGCGTGACATCATTTATGAATGATCCCGAAGGTAATTATGATATTTTTAATAAATAGCTCTTGCAGAGAAGAATATATATGGTGATTCAGCTGTTGGATATGTACAACTAAAAAGGACAGCAGGAATTAGCACAGTCAAAAGTCGTGTATGTCCTGGGCACAAATTAAAGAGTCCTAACCAAGTTGTTATGGTAGTCAAAGAAGCAAAAAAATAAAATTGAATCAGCTGAGAGTTGCACTGCTGCCAAAGAATAATGTGTATTTCCTACTTGCAATAATACAAATTTCAATTTACCTAAATTTTTCGATGTCTTGAATCAAGTTATTTATGTATACTTTCATTACTTTTTAATGTAATTTTATCCCTTGAACAGGAAAATTTTCTTTCTCGTTTTCGATAACTCAAAATATTTTCTACACTCCAAGGCCGTATCCAGAAGCGGGAAAGGCGGGGGTTTCCCGAAAATGTTCGCAATGAAGCATATTTTCCTCCCTGAAACTTTTCTTAACACAAGTGTGTCCAAGTTAATCCCCCCCCCCCCCCGAAAAAAATTCTGGATATGTCTTTGCTGCACTCAAATTATTTCTTTCCGGTTCTGTGTTATTTCCATTGTATTGTAATTAATCAGCTCGTGTTGTTCTTACACTAATATCATTTAAATTTTAGGATAAAAATAATCCTAAGGGCCTTAGTTATGCCATTTTTCTGTTATATGTATTATATATATGTATATATATTTATTTATTTATTTGTGTTTTGAAAACTATTAGGCACGAACGAAACCGGTACTGTAATTTTTAAGTAGATATGTTGTTATGTCTTAGTTGTACTTACAGAAAGGATCTTCACAGCAATGAAAATTCGACTTCCTTCATAGAAACATCGCTTCTGCATTTAAATAGCCACGCTTTTCGAACTTTAGTTAGGGTCCCTTGGAACATTAATGAAGCGTTTGCCTGTAGTTTTTTTAGTCGTTGATGTGCATCCAGGTACAAAACAATACTTGTAGTTAGTATTTGACATATTGATCGAACGCAAATGTAAGAAAGAGCACAACGACAAAAGTATAACACAAAGAAACAAGAAATCCCCCCGTACATATATATATTCAGAAAGAATATCTTGTATCCACATAAAATGCTTCAATTTAGCAACTAATAAATTAATAATAATAGAGTCTGTTCGACGAATTCATTCTAAAAAAATCTTTTACGCAATGAATATTTAATTTAATATATAATTTTAATAGTTTATCTTTTAATTACCCCCCCCCCTCCCTGCACGAGAAAAAAACGCTAAATAAAGCTCCCTTTTTATATTTAGTTTATCAAAAATCAACGGTGCAGCAAAACATTTGCTGGAGAAAGCGCAAATTAAATCCCCGGGATCCGAACCACTGTCGAATGGAGTACAAGCTTTCTTCCCTAACCATTCGGCCATCTTCACTACGAAGCGGGGTCTATGTATCAATAAATGTTTCTTTAAAACAGGTAAACTTCATTATAGTTGAGATTTTAGTTTTTAATTACATCCAAACTCCTTTTTGGCTAAATTTATTGTATATTGGCGAAATTCATTTTATTTTCTGCAAAAATTAAAACATAAACAAGCTTCAGAAGCTCAAATTATGCGTTCGCTCATTCGCAAACAGTTCGGCAATCCGATGTATCCAATTTTTTGATTTACGTGTGTATGTGTTTTATTTAGTAACCACTTGCTTAGGCCACTGTTTTTTAATTCTTTTGTTATATACATGCAGATTTGAACTTGTAAATCTTTTTATCCAAATAGATGAGCTCCAAACGGCTTCGCTCCCACATGGCTCGCTTGTGAATGGCTGGCTGGCTTTACGCTCGGCAAGCTACATACGTCATCCAACCTGTGACGCAAATCATGCCCGATGCGCAGAAAGTTTTTATCGCGATCCCTGACTGCGCATGAATTTAAAAAATTATTTAAAAAATAAACACTAATCGTATAACAAAATTTTTTGCACAGATGGTGTGAAAATATGTTATTCTTGTTGGTCTTAAAAATTAATTTTTCTTTTAGATTCAAAAAACTCTAAGTTTAATTAATATCCAACATGAGCTTTTGGAGGTTGTGTCAGCAGGAGATATACAGGAAACATTTTTATGAAAAAATTGGATTTATTTACAAACTATTATTAAATATTTTGAACAAAAACATACATTACCACATGGATTCCGATGGTGGTTTACAAACGGACAATGATTTGGTCTTAAAAAAAAAAATATGTTGATCACAGCACATTACTTTCAGTCAGTCGTCCAACAATTTTTCTCAATATACATGAAGATAGATTTTTTTCAAGAGTCCAATGTCACACCTTCACATTTGAATCGGGATTAAATGAAGAAAATACTTGAATTCTTTCATGAAAACAAAGTGAAAACTCAGTGAATTCTTCCAAACAAACTCAGGTAGTTGATAGTCACTGAACAAATGACATCTTGAGTAGTTGAAGACAAACAATTTTTAAAAATAGATGTAAGTGAGGTCAACAAATTTTAAAGACCAAATTACCTTTGAAAAAACAATTAAAAACTTTTCTAAAAATAACTATTTACAAGCATCTATCGCCAACATTCTAATTTCTTAACATGCCAGTTGTAAGCTGAAATACACGACCTGCCCAGAATACGATCATTCAAAAATAATTCCAACATCAATGGGTCGGCCACATGGCACAAAATAAGAATGCCTATCACTACAACATCGGGCTGTTCAAGCCGAACGGCGAGCTCTCAGCGAGCAAACGCCCAAGTAGTTGGCAGATGCTACACGTGTCGGGTCGACCGAGCAGAAGAGACAGTGAGAGAGTTCGTGCATCGTGCTTTTATACCCGTCCGATCTTAGGGACGTCATAATCAAACACTTCAACTTTCACTTCATTTGCATAGTTGATGAAACTGGTCTTTCCTCCATGCGGTCGTGTATTCCTAGAAACTTTCTTCCGGTTTGGCAACACCGGATCGAACACATTGCAATTGTTGACATCGTTCTCGCTCGCCATTGCTATTATGGGGCGAGGATTTTGAAAAAACCGTGTGCCTGAAGAATGGCCTGAGACTTTAAAGCCGTTCACACAAAGGAAACAGGTAAACCTCAATGAAAACATTACATTACTAGTTTAAAATACTTTCACATTACAAGTGTACTGAGAACTAATAAAAATATAATGGGTTTGTACCCAACAATTCTGTAGATTAAAAATAAAATTAGAAAATTGAAAACTTCCCTATTGTAACTATTGTAGTTGTTTGTTCCCATAAAAACAAAGATTTAATATAGCAAGTGTATTTAACATAATTTGTTCCCCCCCCCCCCCCCGTTTGAGCGATGGTGTGCCCTGCTAAAAGGCTGTGAACCCTCCCCAAGAAACGATGACCCCCCCCCCCCATTTCAATGGCGCAAGTCTGCGCCATGACCCCCAACCGGTGGGCCCCCCTGTCTTTCGGCACGGCACCTCTAATCTCTCGCTTTGGCAAATCAGGGTGACGGGGCGCCCAGTTTGAAAACCTCTGTATTAATTGTCAAGTCTTAAAATGTGTTCAGGGCCGGCGCGAGGTAATTTTGCGCCCTAGGCAAGATTGAAGCCCCTTCCTTACAAACTTATATTTTTTTAACTAAAAACAACAGTAATAAACAAATCAGTCGTAATAAAGCTAATTTGGGCGCTTTATCCAGCACTTCATCCAATTGTGCTTCTCTCTTCCCATAAAGAGTGTAGAAGGCTCCCGGTGCTGCCGGAGATCCATTGGAAATCAGAGAATTTTGAACAAAGACCTCTTCACCCCAGGGGTAGGAGGGGGCATGATTCTAGGTAACTGTAGAGAAAGAACTCACATGACTTTGGAGCTTGAATGTTTGAAGTTTTGTCACGGGCAGGGAGAAGGGAGTGATCAACTACACATACCGAATCGCATTTTTATATTTTTTAAAATTATATAATTAACCACCGAGTAGCTTTAAAAAGGTGGTTGGATTTCTGTGCCCCCTTCAAAATTTTCACCCTAGGAAGCTGCCTAGTTTGTCTTAACTGGTAGCTCAGGCCCTGAATCTGTTGTTAATTTTTAAATGGGAAAACAAAGAATAAATAAAAGCAAAATGAGGTATGTTAATGAATGAATCAAATACATTTTTGTTCGAAATACGAATTGCTCCTTGAAAACAGAAAGAAAAAAAAAAAAAAGAACTAAATAAATATTACAGCATTACTTGCCTGTTGCCTACTTGGAGGAGAAATTGATTACCTCTGTTATATCTCATATTAGGAGTTTATTCAAAATTTCCTTTCCTTGTGCTGCTCAATCACGAGTTTCGTAGAAGAAAACAGACTGGGATTAGACTGGACCTTGGCTAATGTCACTAACTGATAAACGAAAATGAAGGACCAGTAGAAGTTTTAAATATGCGAGTCATTCATCTTTTGGCTAATGGGGACAATTGGTTCACTTTGCCCTGGCGCCTGCAGCGTCGGATAAGACCAGAAAATGCCAGGGCCTTGAGAATATGCCGCTACGAACTTCTACTTGCTTCTACTGCCCCTCTGGGGCTTAGTGTTGTCATATAACAAAGTTCTTCTTATACTTGATACATTTTTGGCAGAGTCAGAAAATCCAGAAGACAAGTTTAAAATAAATTAAAAGGCTTTATTTAAGCTCTTAGAACATTACAATAAATACTTTCATACTATTACTCAAAACCTCAGACCAACTTTTCTGAATATGACTAGTTAATATGAGGTGTTATTTAAATAAGACCGGGATGGTAATCACCCGTATAAAAGAAGACGCTCCGAGCTTAACAGCCCGTCAAGAGCTAACGTCGGTCGGCTTACGTAACCTCTTACGTGCAATGGTCTGCCCTTGAATCGGCAGACAGACCGCTTAAATATCCCATTCCCTCATTTACATATCATACGGATTCCGTTAGGGTAACGCCCAACGCACGTGCGATCCGTGATTGGGTCAGGAGCCGGTGACATCATGCTCGAGTACGTCACTTCCCGGCACCGCCCATCTGTTACACGTCTAAAATGTCGGCACGTGTGTTGGGACGCTGGCGGAATATGTTACTAAGAAGTGAGATGTTTAATATATGGCCATCACTTAGACCATAAATAGGGTTGCAAGTTTGTCACGCGCAAATTCCTGCGATGATTTTTATGTCTTTTTCCTAAATTCCGCGAATTTTTCTTAATTTATTTTTTTTTAATTATTCACTCGTGAAATGTCCGATTTAAAAAAAATCAGAAACCAAGGGTAAAATCTAAGCACCCAAAGACTAAAAAGGCTCTAAACTTGTGCCAATAAAAAATTCGAAATTATTTTTTTGAAAGTAGTAACAATAAACAGATTTCTAAAAAAATTTAATGTATGCTGAGTTCTTGATCCTGAGTTTTTGATCCTAGTCAATACAAATATTTAAATGTTTTTAACGAAGTTAATAATCCTTCTATTTTTAGTAATATTCCTTTATTTTAGGATGAAGAAACACTTTCATTGTTGATCTGCTATATTTTGTTATATTTGTGTTCTTGCGAATGTCCCGCGATTTCCGCGACAAACTTGCAACCCTAACCATAAACCATTACCATATGGTCTAAGTTCTGGGAGTCATCCCAAGGAACCTGGCCTTTATTACGGGAACAAAATGTATACCTAGGGGGTACAACAAAAGCGGAAGCAGGGCGGTCTTTGTCGCTTTCAGGAATTCTTTGGAAAGAAAAAAAAAAGAAACTAGGAAGTTATGTTCTGAAGCGACTTTGAGCAAGAATTAACTGTTGTTTAATAATGGCACTTTTTCGGAAAAAAAGTAGACTTAAAAATGCATTGTAATCAGGAAAACTGCTTGCGACGAAAAAAGAGTCTGCGTGCTGGGCGAACTTGGGAAGGGCAATCCGAATCTTTTGCCTTGCTGCCCTCCAATAAAGTTCCACCCGGGGCGGACCGCCCCCACCGCCCCCCCCCCCCTTAGTTACGCCACTGCTGCTAATGCATGAGCTACACCCCCTCCCCCCTCAAATACATGAAAAAGCGCTGGTACCCCCAGAATTTCTCTTTAATCTTTAGCAATTAAAACACAGCATTACATACTATCGATTTTTTGTTCGCACTCATTTATTATGCTGGAGCAAACAAAAAACATCTAATATAGCTAACATTTGAATTTCCACCAAATGTTTCATTAAAAAGCACCTCAAACATATTTTCACGAGAGGCAGATTTTGAGAGAATTACCCTCCTTTTCACCCCCACAGATTTTCAAAATTTGGCATCACTGCATGCACGATTAAAAAGAATTTAACAAATGACTTGACAATTTTAATGCAACCATGTTTTGGTGAGCTGTGCTTCATCGGTGGTGATCATAGCACAAATAATGCCGACACTTTTTATACTAAAAAAACATTATTTATGGCATATATATTGCAAAAAAAGCTCATAGTTCAAAAAATAGAACAAGCATACCTTGATAAAAGCATCAATGTCACCAACAGCAGGTATAAACTCAGGAATGAACGGTCTCAGCTTAGTATCAAGATCTATATTTTGTGGGGTGTATCTGAAATCATTGAACAGCAATTACAATTAGATCAAGTCACATCCATGGAATCAACAGGTGATCAAATAAGAGGCATATCTCACCTAGTTATGTACTGAAAAATCTCTTTCATTTCATTAGACACTTGAAGGTGCTCAAAATCGGCAGGGTCATAGGCTCTACAAAAAAATTTGCAGTTTTTGATAGTTAAAAAAAAAAAATTTTATTTTAAAAATAAAAATTACTTTACAGCATGAAAAATAATTTCGTACGACACACTTTCAAAAAAAATGTGTGTACCTTCAAGCACAGTTCTTTGTCCAGTACTATCATATTTTTACAATTCTGATTTGACCCACGAGCAATTAGTCAATTATTATGTATAACTAACAAGTAATTCTCATGTCAAGGTAAAAAAGTTTGTATTTTTTTCTTTTCTTAAAACATATCATTCAAAAGAATTAAGTAAAAGATGATTTATCTTCAATCATGTAAAATACTTTTCTGTTGTTCACTCACAAGCACAATGGCATATGTTCAAGACTTTTATTTTTTGCATATGTTCAAGACTTTTATTTTTTGACTAACATTTACATAATTATTCACAATTCTGTATATTTTGTTGAACTAAGAGCAAATTACAGATTGTTATCCGAAAGTAAATATTGCATCAAAGTAAAAAAGTTAGTATTTATCATGCCAGAAGAATAAATTTACATTATTAAAAAAAATCAAATGAAAGGGGTTTAATCTTTAGTCTACAACATGCGCAATAGTTTTCCGTTATATTCCCTTATGAACAGCTTCGTATATGTTTAAATTTTTTTTTCACTATTTGATCAGCAATTGCATAATTCATCACAGCCATTAACCAACCAACAGCATATCACCTATTGTAATCCTTGAGCAAGTATTGTGCCAACGTGGAAAGGTTTCTATTTTTCACACAAAAGAAGAAATATACATTATTCAATAGAATCAAAGGTGCTTGTTTCTGGGATTAAAACAGGAATGTTAGTTCCCTGTCATTCACATTCATGCAAATTTGCATCTCTGTCAGTTTAAGACCTCTAATGAGTTGTTATCCAACAACTCATTGTGCTGAGCTGATGAATTGTAACCCTCCAAAAATAAAGAGGTGACACACTTACTCATATAGCATCTTATCTCTAGGTCAGAAATTACTTTTGAATAGTGGAGGTGAAAATATCAGTGCAAAAAGTAAAACTTGCAACTTTTTAAACACAAACTTAGAAATCAATCGAAAAAAAAAACATTTTATTAGGACCACGGGAAAAAGAATTACATAATTTTTTGTAAATTATTACCTACTTACCCTAATGACATGAACATTTGTATGCAAAAAATTGTTTATATCATTTGAAACTGTTTATCTCTTTAAAACTTTTTATCTCAATAGGTCTTAATTTTTTAGTGGAATAAACGTTAGGACTGATGAACTTGATGGGGTGAAAAAATCCTGTTTGGCCTATAAGTATAAAAATTTATCCTGGTAGGCTTAACAATTCCGTTAGGATTGGACTCTAACAACATAAGCAGTTTCAAATGAGGGATGGATCTTCAATGTACATTAGCTGTGCACTGGCATGCGACACAAATATGCAAAAGAAAGTGAAAGTTTTACCACCAAGAATATCCTATACCTTCTAGACGTATAAGGCAATTCAAGATAACTCAAATCTCTGAATTCCTGCACTTTGTTCATGATGTCTTCATAGGAGACATCCTCCTGGGAGCTGTAATTCGAAAGGGATAGGCTCCCGCTGCCTGTGCTCCTACACAGGCGGTTCCCCATCCTCCTGGATAGGAGCGTCTCCCTTTCCAGGGGTGGACGCTGGGGTGACATCTGTCCACTCAACATCCCGCTCTGCACGAGTCTCGAATAGCGGGGCACCTTTCGGAAGAGAGGCGTGCTGAAAAGGGGCGGTGCCAAGGCATGCAAGGGAGAGAAAAGATGGAAACATGCAGGAATGAGAATTGACATGCAGTGGGAAAAGTGCAGAAAAATATATTAAAATCGAAAGTGCGAGAGAGGAAAAATGGCTGCAGCGTTTGTACAAATTGCGAGTGAATTTGGATGGGATATCGTGACCAAAATTGAAGTTGTAATCATACACTTCTCAACTTTGTGTGTAGTCGAATATACTACATTATAAAAATCTTTTTCAAGTCTGATTATTAAGACCTAACTGTGGTCTTTAAACCAAACGTTTCTCTGAATGTTAGCTTTAAAAAAAAAAGTTAAACCATCTGGTCAAAGTTATTTTTTAATTTTCCGGAAAGGAATACACCTGAAAACTTACTTCAGCTGTCTTTATTTTCTTCTCAATAATAAATTAAAAATATAATGAATAAATGAACAGTACATAAAGAATAATTCCTAATAAAACCCAGAACCTAACTATTGACGGTACAATTTTTAAAAATAGAAACATAGAAGTTCTTACAAATTTTACCGAGTTTCAGTATGATGGGTCGTGGAAATGTTTAGAAATAAACAATGTGTTGAAGAATACTGAATCAAAACTCATCCTCATCAGAACGTTCATCATTTCTATTTTCACATTATGAGTCATGCACACCTCAGGCCATAGAATCTTGGTTAATGTAACTATATGGTTAATGTAACTTTTAAACCATACACAAATTGCACATTGGAATCCATGTAATGGTAGAAAATTCAGCTATTGCAGGATAGATATCATCTAAAATAATAATACTACTGTGTAGGCCAGCGATGGCAATCTTATTGCACGCATGCCAGTAGGTGGCACACAACAGACATTCCAGTGGCGCAAAACAGGTGCATATGAAATTACGTTTATTCACTTGCATTCACCGAAAATCCCATTTCAAGAGTTCCAAGACTAGTGACCGTCTTGTGAAATGGATGATCTTTAAAACTAATTCTTTAAAACCAAAAATAGCAAGTGGCACACTGGACACCTGAAAATAACCAACTGCAATTTAATTGGCACACTGATCGAGAAAAGTTTGCCATCCCTGGACTAGGCCAACCCAGTATGTTGATGGAATAATAATTTGGCAGCATTATATTAAGTCTCACATGAAAATTGAAGGACACCCATAGCTTAAAAAAAGTGCATTATTTCAAATTATACAGTATAAAAAAAAACTGTTTGCAGAAAATTGTTTTTTAATTAATCTTTCTAGAGTTAATGAATATTTTAGACTAAAAACAAAATAGTAAGTTTTTGAGACAGTCATTTTACTTACAAATACCCTTTATATATTATTCAAACAAGATGGATATGAAAATGCCTAAAATCAATTAAACCTCTCAAAATTAACATTTTATGTTTGTTCATAGCATAATCCTAGCTACAGTATATGAATTCGTATTTTTCATTACAAAATTATTTTCATTCAAGAGAAGATCAAGACAAACTAAAATATAAAATAATTAAATAAATAAATAATAGAACACAAACTTTATTTGTAATAGTTTGATCTTTTGCCAATAGTTAATTTATTATATATAAAAATGAACCATAAATAGACACATTTATTCACTAATTTTCATCTGGAAATGGGAAACCCGTGCGATATTAAAAAGGGCTTCATCCTCAAATTCGATCTTTAGGCCTCACTTAGCCCACAATGGCTTAGTACCTATACATAAATTAATACTCAGTACCTACACTAAATCAATAAGATTACCCCTCAATCTGAATTCCTTGATCATCCTCATCTTCGTCTTCTTCTTCTTCATCTTCATCCTCTTCTTCACTATTCTGCTCAACATCATCGAGGTCTTCTTTCCCCAGTGCTCTAACCCTGGCTGATGGAGCTGGTCGAGAGGGCGGCCTCGTCACAGAATGGGACAAGGGTCGAGGTATCCCCGACAGTGCTGGGTGCTGAAGGGGGGCAGAATTGTGGTTTAAATTTTTATCTATTATAACAAAGTATCTCAAATATTCAGAGCTGCATGCTAGTGCTCTTATTTCAAACATAATAAAAAATGACATAGAGAAGAAGACAGTCCCAGAGCAATATATTTTTCATGTGGGTGGAGCTTTTACTTTTAACGTAAGTTCATTAAATTGTTATAAGTTTAGGCACATATACATGGAGGTAACAGAGTCCAAGGGAAAAAATCATGATATTCCCCGATTGAGCTCTAAAAATGTCCCGTATTTTATAATTTTAATTGTGAGTTACACAGCATCATTGTGATATCTAATGACAGTATCACAGTAACAAAACCAGAAACATTCTTTGGGGGGGGGGGGGTGCACTGTACTTTTTCATTTGAACTGTGTGCAATTCCTTTTTTTTTTTTTTTGAGGGGGAGATAAGAGAAAATCATGTAATTTGCTAAGTAATATAATCTGCAACTGGTGAGAATTTTAAATCTAATGTTTTTTTTTTTACAAATGCAGATCACCCCCCACCACCACCAGCATTATTTTGTGATTTCTCGATAAAAATTGCATTTTATTTTCTCGATATGTGTATTGTTCTTTCATCGAGTAAAAAAAAAAATATTTTTGGAAAAATCCAAATCATGACTCGGGAGAAGGGGAGAGGGGTCTATGGGCTTTCTGTGCACCTTCTGTTGCATCACTGTAGTATCATGTTCAGTACCGAACCCCAAATTCAGCAAGCTGAGGACCAGTGTTATGCCGAATTTTGGAGCACGACCAAAAATGGTGGTTTCTTGGAAGTTTCAACTCTGACATGCATCTTTTTAAACCAAATTTCAATGTCTTCTTAACTCATAGACAAAAAAGTAACTTTTCTTGTTGCTTAACGGGAGAAAGGGCACCTTCAACAAACGGGCAATCAAGTTGACCACGCATAAAGAAAGGAAATTCCGCAAAGGAAACTACAACATTTGCTGGTTTGGATATTAAAAAGGATCATTTCCCCTGATATTTAAGGAAACTTTAAATATCCCCTGATATTTTCCAGAACTTAAAACTTCCCTGATTTCCTGGTTGTGTTTCCACCCTGCACATATATAAAATCAAAAGTAATGACCAACAAGACAGCACAGTTCAATAAATCCTTGTCAATTTATAATCACTAAAAAAAACAAAAGCTCTCTTCAAACTATTTTTAAGTATCAAATGACAAAAATTGAAAAGTAAAGTTTAAAAAAGTAATAATTGTTTAAAATGCAAGATCATTAGATAGTATTATCACTAAATAGTGTCTTACTTTAGTATCAACTTCTGCATCATTTTCCACAGTTGCCACAACTTTTTCTTCCTCTTCTTCCATGACCACTAAAGGAAAAATAGAAATATCTTATCTCTGTGCACATATCTTATCATCTGCACTAAAATTTATACTTCTAATAAAAGCAGGGTAGATGGGAGACAGAGGCAGCAAGATGCTTGCCTCACGTCCTTAGGATAGCAGTTATTAACAGCTAACTTATTACATAGTATAAAGTTTCAAATGAATAAGAAAAATAAATCTGTCCTTTGGACGTTTAATGCTATTTAGACTTTACTGACAATATTTTTTAGTCCCTAGATACTACAAAATGTGTATAGCAGGGGTAGAAAATATTTTGGTGCCGCATGGTGCCACATATACTTGTGCCGGATTTGAATAAGCTATAAAGGAAACAAAATTAAACTATGAAAACATCGCAAAAATTTAAAAGTGTTTATCACAAATTTTCAACTAGAATTGTATCCATTTGTTTTGGAGCAGCAAGGCTACAAAAAGTAACAACCAAACTGGTTAACTTAAGTGGCAATTTGTTTACTTGAAAGAAAAAGTGCCCCATAATAAGTGTAGGACCCATGTATGTTTTATAGAGCCCATGCTGGTGAGAGCTTTCCGAATAACGAAATATAATAACGAGTTTAATCAGACTAATTTAACAGATAGGGAAGTTTCGACTTACTAAAATTTCCAATTTTGACAGCTAAATATGGTTCAGACAATAAAAAACTTTAACATTCAACAACACCAGAGTCAGAAAAACAATTATTGATTTTTAATTAATTTTAAAAATCCCACATGCTATAAACCGAGTGGAGTTTAATGCATCAGTCCCTGATGTCGCTCTATATGTTTCACGTAGACTTTAGGTTGCTCTTAACTGGTTTGCTTCTCATCATTGTTTTATTGTTACATTGAAATTATTACTTCATTAAGGAGTCTAGATTTCCAAAAGATCTATCAAGCAACCTGCCAAAATTAACATCAAGGATGTCATTTTGTTTTTTCCAATTTTTTAAAGAGTGAAATTTCTTATTAGGAGACTTTTATCGCTTGTGAACATTTTAAAGGCAACCTGCTGCAGATCAAACTTGTTCTACGAGTCCTATTTGGCAGACATCCCCGGAGCTCAAACCTCAGGGTTGTCGCTCCTATTGTAGCCAAGTTCTTGTGTCACCCTGAATTGTGACACATGTGCGCAGAATATTGTTTTAGCCGTTGCTTGAATTTTAAAATTTAGTTTAAAAATAAATACTTATTGCATTACAAATTTATTTTCAGAGATGATGTTTATAGTTATTCCATCAAAAAAAATAAAACCAAAAAAACGAAATAGTCCCTATTACAACTGAAGTTTAAGACAAATAAAATAAAGTAATGCATAACCAAAATCTAACTAACACTGACATTTAGGGCAACCATAGCTGTGCTATCTTACATAAGAAACCCATATTTTTAACGAGCAAAAGTCAATGAACTATACCAGGGGTCTCCAAACTTTTCAGCCTTAGGGCCATATTGATTACTCCAGTAAATTCCAAGGGCCAAAACCATATTATCATTAATTGTTGCAGGTGATAAAAAGTTGAATCAGTCCACTAGTGGTGTAAAATATGATTACTTTTTTGCCAGATGCCATTAGCTAGCTCTCCGCGGGCCGGACAAAATCTGTCCGCGGGCCGTAGTTTGGAGACCCCTGAACTATACCAATAACACCTGCATCTTCTGTAATCATTAGTTCAAAAAGGATTTTATAGTTTTTTTTCTTCTTGAAAGAAAAAAAGTTATGGCATCTATTTCTTCTATTGGCAATTTCCGACTTTTCATCATCGAAAGTAGTAGCAAGATAAACTGCATCAAATGCCAGGCATCAATGACGGGGTTGCAAAAAAAAAAAAACAGCTTTTTTTTCTAAAGAAAGAACGGATTGTCCAGTGTTTGTTAATAAAGACTGGTCTTTTATTTTGAAGCCGGTCTTTACTGGACTTCTCCAATTACACACAATACTATTTATAATTAGCACCTATATATATTATGTTAATTTATGTTACTATTGTTAATTTGTGCAAAATGAAGCTCCAATCTTTTTTTAACCCTTTATCTATTGCATTATGATCTGCAGTATTTTTTTTTTTTACATAAATAGTTTGTCTGGGTATTTACACTGAAAATTAAGGGACTTATATAAATAAAATGCTCAGACTATTAGAGTTTATTTCTTTACAGCTAATAAATACCACAGAGTATTTTAACTGTGAAATTGCATACACTTTTTAATCAAAATATTTCGTCAAATAGATTTCTATGTTCTTAACTAACACACTTTAAAAAATCAGATAATTTTTAAATTTTACTACTTTTCTCGAGCAAAACTCTAAAAAGGGGAGCAATCTGAACAAAATGGCAGTTCAAAACACAGCATCGGTTTCAAAACTATCCATGTTGAATGCTCCTCGTGATTAACTCCAAAAACATGACGGTTACGACTTTCTAAAACTTGCAGAATCCTTGGTGATATGCATCCTGAAAAGGGGGAATTTAAGGACTTCTGGCAAAGTACCATCCGAATAGTGGTAAAAATGGTTGCTGAATGGAATTTATACAGGATGGTATTTATAAGTACCGTTGGTAGATAAAGGGTTAATGGAGATTATTTAAAAATTATACTCGGAATTATGTTATTACATAACCTGAATGTAATTTAAAATACTGATTACCATTTTCGGGTCTGTGTGCTTAATTTTGTGAGACTCCCTTATTAAACCCTCGCCTAATATTATAGCTAGTACACAATAGATTTTTTCCAACAAAAAAGGATAAAGTAAATCCAGGTTGGGAGAGGAATCAAATTCTGCTTCTCCTATAGTCAAGTGTCAGTAAAACAAAACCGCTAGTCACAATACCTAATCTTAATACAAATGGCATCCTCTAAGACAGATTCACACAAGTATACTTCTCACTTAAAATTGATATTTCAATATTAAGAATTACTTTAAAATAATTCAGAATACTGAAACTCACAACAAAAAACCACATTCATTTTTCTTAAGCATATATTTTACACTACAAACAAAAAAGGCTTTTGCTCAAGGCAAGACCAACAAAAAAAAAGTGAATTTGAAGGTTTTGTGCTTACATCTACAACTTCAAATATTTCCTTTCCTTTAACAAAATACTTACATAATACTAATAAGCTAAACTAGTGTTTTCCTACAGCACTACTTATGATAAAATTTTTTAAAAAGTCGCCTGTAGTCAGACCCTGACTATCACATTGGGCAGGACATTTTTCCATAAACATCATTTAAACTTCTTTTTGAAAAAATTGTAATATAAAATAACCTGGTTTCGTAGTAATAACTCTGGTAGCTTTTCATAACAATAGGTTACTCTTAATAATACCGTAAAATCCCGAAAGTAGCCCCCCCCCCCCATCGAATGTAACCCCCCCTTTTCGCGCCGAAAGTGGAATCATTCCATATTCCTGAATATAACCCCCCTCCCTCCCCAAATGGCTGACGATTTTAAAACAAATTTTGTATTATTTTCCTATGATAAAGATTAAATATGTCCAATTTCTTTTTGTATTTTTGTTTTATTTTATTTGTTTATTTATTCATAAATATTCAAGGTCTATATGCTTAAAAATAAATTTCATGTACTCTGCGTTAATTCGCTCATCATCCGCCATCTTTGATCGTCCGCCATTTTTGGTCGTGTTTTGAAACTCGGCACATTACGAAATACCGATGTAGCGCTGGCCCCGAACATGCCAAATTTGCGTTTTATGAGTTTTAAATTTAAATTATAGGGATTTCTGCTAACTTAAGTGCTAAATTCTTTCTTCAGTCAAAGATGCCATCCCCATGCGATCAATTTTCTATTTGAAAATTATAAGACAGATTTTTGTTTATTTATTTTTTGAATCTTGTTTTATATTATTTAAAATAATTTTAAATGGGTTCTACTTATTATTTATCTTCAGTAGATGCTCTTAATTAATACTAAAAACATTTTTTTTTAAATATTTTTTTTCGAAAATCTCGATTATAACCCCCCTATCTGAAATTTGCCAGTTTGGTTTTTAAAAAGAGGGGGTTACTTTCAGGATTTTACGGTAATCAATTTTACATAGACTGTAGCACACACCCATGCATGCATACATATAAAAAGTAAGTCAGGGTTGCCACTCATGTCAGACAATAAAATTCCCCGACTTTTCCAGGAGATTTTAGGAAAAATTCCAGGTTAATTGATGTCAACAAACATTATCAAATATGAACATAATATACTATGCTTTAGCTGTGAATAAAAACATACCTTATTATTTCAAAAATGATCATGAAAATTTACCAAATTTTAAATGGTTAAGTTGAAATAATCCAAAGTTTACTTATATTTGTTATCAGTAAAAGTTGGAAAGCAGTAGAAAATTTTATTACACCTTGAAGCCCAAGTCTTATATTTTATAGATTTTAGTACTGTCACAAATCGATTAACTTAATCTGTAAACATAGTCAACGAAATTTGGAACATAGCAAAATTTTACATAGCATAAAAGAACTTCAGGATTCAAAAAATTTCAAATCCTCGAATAACATTTATTATCATTTGGAAATGCAGAAATGCTAATAATTGCTAAACGTAAGCTAACATTGTAAAATTTATCGAATTTGGTGAAGAATGCATAAGTTTTATGCTTAGTGTCAATAAGTACAGATAGTGCTTCAAGAAAAATAAAATAATAATAATAAATTTTTAAAACATCACGTATAAATGTGCATATATATATATATATATATTTAAACTTACTTTTAATAATAGACTTTTAAACTGCACAAAGATATCAAAAGCAAGAAATAAAAAATTGAAAAAAGGAAATGAATTATAGATTATCAGACATGTGATTCACCGAAGGAAAAAGTACTGAAATATCATGACAGAACATAAACTTATATAACAGCACATTACTAAGCAACAGAATTATCAAACACAAAGCAAAGTTAAGTCATTACATTACACTTTAATATAATGGAGTAATTGGGGTTTAATGTCTAACAAAAAAAAAAGTGCAAAAGTGCTACATTCTTTGAAACTTATATTCATAAAGAGTCTGAATTCAGTGCAATCTATAAAAACTAATTCCATTTTTTAAAGAAAAAAAAACAGGTTTCCAAGCATTAACTTTTAAAACTGAAATAACTACCTCATATCTACCAACTAATATTATGAATAACGTGCAAATTGAAGAAAAAAAAGATTGCCAAGTACCAAAGCATTATTTGAGAAGAACAAGATTATTGATAGACAATATAAACATATTTGTGATTTAAACACACAGTACTTTTATTTAGATATATGTATAACACTAAACTGGATTAATGAACTTCTAAGATCAAGAACAGGCACTATTAAAAACCTTAGACTAATTTTTTCACAAACTTAACAATTGTTTTATAATATTGTAAAAATTACTCTACAGACGAGTACTTGTAAGGGAAAAAACCCTAATGATAACCACAGCTAAAAGTTTAAAAAACTCATTTTAAATTTAAAAGATTTTTTTTAACTAATATTTAATAATTATAAGAAACTTTTCTCCACCAGACCCCTACCTGTTAGCCAAAGCCTTAGGATTGCTTACGCACGGGGAGAGGTAGTGGGGTCTACGGATTTTACATGCACATATCCCAAAGTATACATGGTGGTCTTAAGCGGGTATTGAACGCGCGACCTTCCAGGTGGAAGTCCGACGTGCTAACCACTAGGCTACCACGGCCCAATTATAAGAAACTGATATGATCACTGCAACTTAAAATACCTTTCGAAAAATTCCTAAAATTTTCCGCCGAATTTTCAAGTGGGCATGGCAAAATTACGTCCATGCAAGTTCTTTACAATTATAGAAACTGAAACTTAATAAAGATTAAAATAATAATAAGCTCAAAGTTATTGATGTCCATGAGACAGAATCGAACAGTAAATGAGAACTAGGAAGTTTTACCGAAGCCGATGCAATCAAATTTCGAAAAAATCGGGACCAACCCTTAAAAGTTCAAAAAACGGACAAAATGTATAAATTTTACTCGTATTTTGTGAAATGTTGGGAGGCTACTTTCAAAGATTTTCAAAGAAAAAAAAAATAGAGAGTTCTCCAAAGTTAAGGTCTTTTGGGGAAATGAAATTCTTAATTTCCAAAATTACCGAAAATACGGAATTCCGTCAAAATACGGAAAAATCACATCTCTGTAGGTTTATTCATCTGTTGAGTCATCCTTAAATAACTAACCTTAAATAACCCCTACACTAACAGAACATGAAAGAAATTCCCCGACTTTTCCAGGAATTTCAGTGAAATGTGATTTTCCCTGACCAATTTAGGTCATTTTCATTTTCCCTGACAATTCCAGGTTTTCCCATTTTTCCCGGTGAGTGGCAACGCTGGTAAGTGAACCATTCAAAGGGGGCAGGAAAATTTGAAAGTGCCCTGGGCGTGAAAATTTTGAAATCGAGCCCTGCCTGTAGTGAGTAGCAGACTGGCTTTTATATAAAGGATTTTTTTTCATACAAAGTGTTCAAAAATTTTTGAGATCACTATCATTCTAGTAGAATTTAATATTGACCACTTGTCCTGCTTCAAGATGGACCCCTTTATTTTATGCAATTTACTAGGGACCAGGACCTTACAACCCACAAGTTATAAATACTTGAAATCAGAGGCGTAGCTAGGTGGGGGCAAGGAGGGACAGCTGTCCCCGGATGCAGCGTCAAGGGGCGCCAAATTAATTTAAATTTATTTTATTTTTAAATGCGAAAAGAAAATTATTTGAGCTGAAGAAGTGTGAATATGTTCGACAAAAATGTGGGAGCACCGCAAACCATATCGGGAATGACCCATGTAGACCGGGAGTGCGTGGGAAATCAGACAAATAATTTTACAAAGCCAGTGTCCCATTTTCCCCTTAGAAGTGAATGGTCGCTAGTGAAAATGAAAGTTAAAAGGGCTGCTTTTTAGAGCTATTTATCATTTAGGAAGCATTAAAGTTTTTAAATTCGCTTTAGGGGCGCCCCTAGGCCTCCAAGGGCACAGAGGGCGCAAAATCTTCAGTTGTTCCCGGGCGCTGAAAACCCTAGCTACGCCTCTGCTTGAAATCTCTAATGTAAATACATACAAAAGTAAGAAGTACCTACAACTCAGATACATAATGAAATTAAATATTATAACGTGCTTACTAGACATGAAACAATTTTTCGATACTTTTTGTTTATATGCATTTTTTGCTCACCAAATGAAATACAGTATGGGACCTCAAATCCGGAACGCTCGGGGCCGCGATCTTTCTGGATTTCGGAATTTTCCGGATTTTGGGTCCTCATTCAAAACATGTTTTAAGTAGCATCAGAGCCCATATAATTTGCTTTGGAACTTTTTATTAGCATCTTTCACATTTATAGCATTTTTATTATCGTATATATTCGCCTATAAGTCGCGAAATTTAGCACAAAAAACGAATTGGAGTAGGCTTACATTCGAGGCAAAGCATTGATCGATACATCTAGACTTTTCCCGATGTTATTTTAACCTCTTTAACAATAAAAGAAAAGAATTCTGTCAAATTTTGATATGATTTTATATTCTCTATCCACTAAATTATTAAAAGATCAGACTATCGGGAAAATGCGAGAAGCGCGGATTTTCTAATTTCGAGAATGTTCTGTATCGCGCGAAAATTAGAGCTCATTTAAAAAAATAAGTATAAGAAAACTACAAGAAATAAAAAAAAGAAAACAAAATTTAATGATATTAACTCAGAATTAAAGCTACAATTAAGAAAAAGTAATCGCAAAAACGAACCCTTTTCAGAAAAGCGTGGAATAATTTTTTTGAAAACATCACATTTCCGATCTTAAACATGTTCATTACATTTTATTTTCCTTCTCTGTAAAAGGCCTATTTCTAAAATAAAGGTGAAAAACATTTCCCGATTTTTTTTTTTTTTTCAAAGCAACAATTAATAAAGTCTAATCGCAAAAACGAACCGTTTTCGGAAAATCACGAAATATTTTTTTTTGAAAACAGCAGATTTCCGATCTTAAACATGTTCATTACATTTTATTTTCCTTCTCTTTAAAACGCCTATTTCCAAAAAAAAAAAGAACAAAGCGAAACATTTTCCGATTTTTTTTTTTCAAAAAAGAAAAGCTGTTTTTTTTCAGCTACCGATTTTTTTCGAAAAAGTTCCGGATTTTGGGTTTTCCGGATTTCGGGATTCCGAAATTGGGGTCCTATACTGTATAAAAAAAAAGTAATGTTAATAGATTTAAATTGCACAAGATTTTATTACATTTTAATTTCGTTTTGGAGACATTTCTAATATCTTCACCAATGTAGGGCGAAAAAACTGATAAGTACTCACTTTTCTAATGCTGCTTAAGAGATCTAAAAATAATGTATTTTTTCTGGAAGAAAAAACAAAAAAATTATCGCTTAAATTAGAAAGTGTGGAAAGCGCACTAAGTACTTAAATAGCTACAACACAGTTTAGATATATTTTTTAAATGCATGAACACAATTTAATTGTTTTTACTAAGAAGAAAATTCAAGAAAAGTTTACACTACACATTATAATACACAATCTAAAACCATACTCCCTCTAACTATTCTGTTAGGACAATTCATAGTAAATATTTCTTTCAGGAGCTCAAAATGAATTCTTTTAAACGTGAAAGGGGGGGGGGGGCGTTTTTCAAGAAAAGAAAAGAAACTGCAACTTCAAAGAGCATCATAATATAGAAGTTACCAATAACGTTTACAATGTAAATTCATGTTAAAGACAACATCTCAAGGGTATTTGAGCATCTGAATACAAACAATTGCAAAATAACCAAAATGTGAAACAAAGTGATTTCGCAACTTCATAAATTTCGTTAAAAGAGACATTACTTTCGTACTACCCTCATTCCTTCGAACACAGGAGAATCAAAATTTACAATTTAAATTGAATAGAAATACTGAAATTCCTACCGTTCTTGAAATGCAGATCACTTTTTTGATTATAAAGTTATTCTAATTCTAACGAAATAATTTTGAAGAACTAATAACGTAGATTTTGATACATTTATTAGCTTGCTATTACTACATTTCCTGTTACTATAGTAACATAGCGAATTATCTTTTATGTTTTCAGCTACAGTCAAAGTGAAGTGCGTAATTTTATCAGCTACAGTTAAAGTGAAGGGCACCATACCATGGACATCAGAGTGGTCCTCGCAGCTTCGGGACATAAGAAATGTTCTGAAAAGAGGGTAAAAGAGAACAGTTAAAGAGCAGCGTTTCCCAACAGATGGTTCGCGAACCCCCACAGGTTCGCGCGGTGCAGAAAGGGGGTTCGCGAAAACGATATTGCAATGGCGGAATTTTTTTTATCACTAACGTAAAAGAAAAAAATAAATAATAAATTGGCATACGTGGTTAGGAAGGAGAAGAAAAGTAGTGAACTCTGGCGTAGGAAGCATACATACAAAATTAGAAGTGCACTTATTTCTGCTTACGCCTGGATTTCTAATTTGGATCACAATCAAATTTATTATTTCTGTAACAATCTGGATCACAAATTGGCGCCGAAAGATATGCATTGATTTATTTTTAGTTTTAGAACGTATTTTTCTCTTACCATTTCCCCCTTTTTCCTCGCAAGCGTGAAGAACGTGTCAGAAATATGAAAATTAACAGAAAATGTAATATTTTGCATTATCTTAGATAAATTCCTCACTATACAGACATTTTATTATTTTGTTACCCGTTACTAATGACTACAGAAAGGGGTTCGCCATTTTTTTTGGATCTTAGAAGGGGTTCGCAAGGGTAAAAAGGTTGGGAAACACGGGTATAGAGCAATAAAAACGAGAAAGCTAAAAAGTTTGAGACCCGATTACGGGAAATCTATACTAGTAAAATCTCCCCTCGTCACCTGATTAATATATATTTGATTTGATGTGCATTTCCGGTTGCTGCAGAATTGTAATTAATCAATCTATGATTTTTAGGGACTGTTGCTCTTATTCAAGTTCAAGCAGCGCCGAGCGCGAAGGCAGCTGCTTAGCATAGAAATCGATTGGAAAAAAAAAAAAAAAGAAAGACTCGACTTTTTTGGGAGTAGTGTCTCTTTTATATACAATTAACTACATAAAATTAAACATTGTTTTAAAACTACATAATTAAATACAACCTCCGAGATAGCCCGCGCAACGCCGGGCGATGCATCTAGTCTACTCTATTAAAACCTGCCCGCGTCTTTCTAGCTGTGTGTATGTCTGTCACCTCATCTCCTCGAAAACGGCTGTGAGACGTCGCAAGCCGGGTATCTCGGATTCGGAATTTTCCGGGAAAGTCGTATCGTCCGGTCTTATCCGCGTGGTGATTTAGTTAACGGAGAAAAAATTAAAAACGCAAATTGTCACTCTTTTGACGATTTGAAGGTGAAAAAATCCTTATGTTCAAAATATTTACACTGTTCGAAAGGTCTTACTTTTTTACATAAAATGGAGTTTGTTTCGAGCTTCTAACTTATGTAGAACGGAAGTTATTGTTGTTTTTCTCTTCCGTTCGAAACTATTTTTTCACGGTAATAAGCTTTTAATATTTTTTTTTTTCGCACACGATTGATAAAAGCGCTATTTTATTTTTGATTTTATTCGTATTGCTGTCATTTTGTCTATTCGCATTTGGTATTTAAACAGTACGATTTAGCAATTTGGGGTGCAAACGATTTATAATTATTTCATTTGCTTTTAATCCTTTTTTCTTTTTGTTATTTATCGTCTGCGCTTTTTATATATTTCTTAGAGTGGCAACGCTCTTTCTTCAGTTCCATTAAAACTTTTGTTTTGAAAAGCATTAGATTATCAGAGTTACTGGATATTATATAGAGTGTAACTACAATTAGAACCGAAATAATATTAGTTTAGTTTGCTTTCAATATTGGTAAATACGTTGTGTTTCTTTTTTATCTATTTCTTTCTTTGATTTTAAAATGTGGTTTTTTTAAATTGATTTAGTCTTTGTCTTTGAACTATTTAAATTTTATTCCTTGCAGCAGATAGCCGATCGACAGTTTTCTTTCTATCAAATAAAAACTGTTTTTCGATATTTAACGGGGGACTTTAAAAGATTGTTTTCATTATTCTAAATGCATAAAACGAAAATGGCAAAAAATCGAAAAAGGATTAAAAGGGATACTTCATTGTCCTTATTCTAATGCAAATTTTTAGAATTTCTCTATTATTAATATCGGTCTGGATCTGTATGTCTGTGTATGGATAGATAATAAAGAATTTCAATGCTGTGTTGTGCTTAAGGGGGGAAAATACGTGTGAAACGGCGTATTATGAGCAATTTTCATGAATTTTTTTAACGCTTAACGAGTAAATATACTTTTATGAGATTTTGAGGTTATTTTATAGGTATATTGAAGAATATTTACTGAACTTTTCGCACATTTTTCTTGAAAAATCCCGAAGATATCGGCTGCTGCACACTGTAAGTCGCCACCCGGGTCGGCAGTTTGCGTACATCCTGGAGGTCACAATTATCTGAAATCAATTTTTTTTTAAATCTACTTTTTTTAATAAGTTTTAATATATATTTTTTTATAAGTCAATTTTTTATAACCCAATGTACAACATTATTTTTGGGCCCCCTTAGAGATGTGGGTTTTCCGGAAAATTTTCCACTCAATAACTTGTGAATATTTTTCAGCTTTAAATTCTTATGTACGATATCAGTGGTTCCCAACCTATGGGTCACGACTACTCACGACCCCAAGTGGGGTCGTGAAGCATTCCTTGTGAAGTCGCAACATTATTTCAATCCAATGGAACCCCGCCATTCGTCCGCCCCGCTATTCGTACAACTCGTTATTCGTCCAAGTTGTTCAAGTAAAGTTCAACTCGCCATTCTTACGCTTGCCCCGCGATTCGGACGGCTCTTAAAGAAAAAAAAATCGAGAAATGATGCTCTTTTTGAACTTGCCTGGAAATAATTTGTGTTCACGCCTGTGCGCACAGCGCCCTCCAGTGGTGAAAGTTCAGTGTTCGGGTAGGATCAAAAGTGTGCGGACGTACGCAAGTACGATCCTTGAGTTTCGATTCCATATGAGTTTGAGTTAATAAATGGTGTTGTGATTATTACAAAAGTGTGTGTTTCCTACTATACTGTCCACTGTGTTTCATGTTTAATCCTCTGAGCCCCGACATTAGTTGGTCCTGGACGAGCTCGGAGACCTACGGAATTATATTTCCTACCCGCATTCGACAACAGTGAGTACGTTTAAGATTTATTCTCTGAGTATTTTATGACTATCTGTACTCTATTGTGACATTGAGAATTTCATTTTTGAAAACACCTTATTTCTTAAGAACATTCTCTGAGTATTCAACGTACTAGAGTTATTCTGTGTAGTACTGTACTGTTATTTAAAATTACACCGTTCTAAGTATCTGAGAGCAATTTCAATTATGATATCAATTTAAATCTATTGAGAACAATTTTTACAACCTATTTGTTTGTGTATTGTGAATTTAAATTTGAAGAACTAAAAATGTTTAAAGGGTGCAGTGGAAGAAGATTTAAGCTTATAACTTCAGAATTAAATACAGAAATAAGTGAAAAGTTAACTGTTTTTTATCTAAATCAGGCTATAAAGAATAGCGCTCAGTACAAAACAGAAAACATGAATAGTTTTATTGAGCCACACAAAAAATTTAGAGTAAAATATACTTTTTGAGATGGAAAATTTTGCGGAAAAACATAGCGGAAAATTTACCGTTTTAGAAAATTTTCCACCCTACATCTCTAGGCCCTCTATGGTGCAAAAAATAAAAATACTTGGTATAGTGTATAAAGTTAAATAAGATTGAAGATTATTCTATTAATACTGAGTTCATACCCAATTGGCAAGGGGGAAAAAAGCCCCAACTGACACGACATCCTACTATTCCGCATTCTATATTGTTTTTATTCAATATGATTTTTGTGTTATCTTATATATAAGCGGCTCATTCTGTCTGTCTGTGCAATATAGAATCCCAGGCCGTTATACCGATCGGAACCACATTCGGCACGGTTAATGTTTACGACCCGAAAAACTCATCGCTGCAAGAATGAAAGTTGTGACTTAATTATTTTTTTTTTCAATTAATGTTTTAATTTTTCAATGAACAATTAAACTGTAACGCAGTCGCTATTGTTGTAACACATGTCAAATATACTAATAATCAAAACATTTCTCTACCATTTTGAGTGAAGCATCGCTAGATTTGCAATCTCTGTTAAAAATAATGTAAACGCGAATTCAATTTAATCCTTCTTTCTTTGTTTTAATTTATTTATCGTCTGCCCTTTTTATATATATTAAAGTGGCAGAGCTCTTTTTTCCAGTTTAGTTAAAACTATTGTTTTAACGATGATTATGTTGGATATTGTATATTTATAATACAGTAAAACCCCGTTGAAGCGCAGGTGTCGGGGGACATGATTGGCCCCCCGCGTTTACAATTAGGGTGGGGCGAAAAACAAAAATTTTTTCATATCAATTTTGGATGGCTGCCAAAACTTGTCTATAGGGATAGTAAGTTAATGTGCGAAATTTGACAAATATTCGATAATATCGTCAGGGGGCGCTACGGTCGCAAAGTTTTGTTATTATTTTTCTCCTTAATTTCATGGCAGTATTTTGAAAGACAATGCTTTTTACAAATTTTAAATCTTGTTTTTTTACCGATAAGAGACATTTATTTATATTTATTTATTAATAACATTCTAAAGCTTTTTTTAAAAATGGCAATAAACCTTAACATTTTGAAGGGGCGCTGCATTGCTTTGTTACACAAAGGGTGATGTGGGGACGCTGCACTCGAGATGTAAGATAAAAACAAGGAAAATGCTAAAAATTGCAATTTTGGGGACACCCAAAAACCTGTCTGATTCGGTGTTACCTACTTATGAAGACGTGTTTAAATATTATATGTTTCTTGTGAATGAAAAAAAGTCATTTCATAATTGCAAAGAGCCCACCGTTACAGAAATTTCAAAAGTTGTTGCCACAAAGTTGGAAGGGCTATGGCATCGATCATCCATTCCTGTAGTTTTTCACAGACGAATAGTTCAACTAATTCAACGTTTTCATGACAAATATAGAAACCGATGAACAAAGAAGGTGCTACGTCCGATGCTTTTAATGTCAAGTTACAATTATTTTTATCCGAAGCTCGTGAACAGCCTTTCGATGTCGCTTGTTGTAAATGCCATTTCTCTACATGCAATTGAGATAAGACTCGAAAAGTCCCTGTCAAAAAAACAATTTTTTACTTGCGAAGCGAAAAATAGTTACAGAGATCTCTCACTTAATACGCGCTCTCGCTTATGCGCGTTTTTCCTACGGTCCCGTCCACCGATACAGGAAACAATTGTTAACTCTTATGCGTGGAGCTAAAAAAGCAGCTCTCACTTATCAGAAGTATTTCACCCTTTTTTGTTTTGCTTCTAGGAATTGGTTCTCTCCTCTTTCCCCAAATTCATAATTCATAGACTTGACGGCCTAGAAGTTACGATAGACTTTACTGATATCGTAAAAACACAAAGTACGGAAGATTAGATGATGCATGTACTTAAAAATAAAATTATATAAAGTTAGAGATGGAAAAACAATATTGACATCTGAGTGAAAAATTAACGACTGGATGTGAAATCGCGATCGTTAAACAGAAATTTTCAATTGCAAAATAACTACCGTTAATTTCGAACGCGCTTTTCAGCGGTATCAAGCTCGAAAAGATGCGATAATTCCTACCCATAGAAAATGACTATTTTACGAAACTTTCGTCTATAAATTGGAATAAAAAAAGAACAAATTCCGAATTTCAGAAAAAACCCTCCGAGGTGCACACCCCCACATTCCCAACTAATCTCGTGCCAAGTTTCATGATAATCCACCGAACGGTCTTGGACCTACGCCGGACACAGACAGACACACAGACACACACACACACACTTGCTGCTTTATTATTAGTAGAGATAGAGAAAACCGAAAGTTTGTGTATCAGTTTGTGTGTGTATCGGTCGCCTCCTGGCGATATGGAAGTGTCCAGAAGTACGAAATTTTGGTTACAGATACCTTAGGTCAGGTCGTCGTGCACCTGGAAGCGTTTTTCCTAAAATTCGAATCTGTTCCTTTTTTGTTGCAATTTAAAGCAAAACTTAATTTAGAGATTATCTCATCAAAGAAATGGCTCACGTTTTTCATTTTTGGAGCATATTAATTCCCCTAAAAAATTGCACAAGGTGATTTGTTTCTCAGTTCGTAGAACAAATAAAACACGCAAAATATTCATTTAAAGTAGTTTTCGAATTTTAAAGCGAGGCTTACCTTTGATTTCATCTGCTCAATTTGCGTGTTTTTGAAAAAATCAATAGTACTTTTGTCGCCAAAAGGAGAATTTCTGCTAAAGTAAAACTAATGAAAATTCTTTTCGGATTAAACTGCAAACATATACTTTTCTCGCCAAGAAGAGATAACCTTTTTTCGCGAAGTTATTTGTTTTTAATTCATTACTTTATGTTTTGTAATTTTCCTGCATAAGATTCATCACTAGTTTTTCTGCTTAACCGCATAAGATGATGTCTTTCTGAAATTCGTAGAACAAATAGAACACCTGCAATCTTCATTTTAAGTAGTTTTCGAATTTTAAAACGAGGCTTAAATTACCTCTGAATTTATTCGCTCAATTTGAGTATTTTCGCTGAAATAGAGAGCACTTTTGTTGCTGAATAGATGATTTCTGTTAACGTAACACTAATGAAAATTATTTTCGGATGAAGTCGCATACATTTACTAGGTTGGAAGGCTTTCGATATCGCTGATTTTTGATAAAATTTAAAATTTCTCCAAGAGGTGATAACTGTCTGGAAGAAACGTAAAGAGTCCATTTTTATCATTTTAAATTATTTTATTCCTCCTTGGTGAAAAAATATACAGAATAGCCTTGGTGAATATTTTACAGATGATTAGTTTCTTAATAAATTCAGTAAAAAAAAAAGTTCCTCTCGTGGCGGTAAAAAAATAATAGCGGCAACGAGAAACGAAGGAACAACCTGTTCCACAAAACTTGCGAAAAAACAGAATGGAAGAATGGAACATGATTGCCTGCCTAAGCATGCGTTTAAATACTCAGGCGCATTTGCATGAAATTCCATCCTCGCATTTCCCGATGTTAGAAAGCCGACCAATCACAGTCAAGCTCGTCACCTTATGACGTTATGCAAACACGAGTTTAACATCGGGAAATGCGTCACAATGATGATTGAATATTTGTGACTTTGCAAGACAAAAATTACAGGAAAATCCTAATCCCCCCCCCCCATGTGCAGTTAATTGTGCTTAATATATTATTTTAAGCTTCGTAATTTTTTCAAACCGCGCCAAACGCCAAAAATCCTTTGTAATGTTGTTCTCATTCAATGCTATACGGGATTTACACTGCAGGATCTTGGCGCATTTCGTTATGCTTCCATTACTACAGTGCAATTTGGCGATCTTCTACTTTATTTTAACTTTTTTACGTAGAAGTTTTGATTGATTCCATATTTTACTCAAGGGAATTATTTCACAACATTTACTTATTTTTTGTACTGCCAATTTCGGGCTATTTGGAAAAGTTTAGTTATCTTACTCTGTCAACTTATATTTCATGCAGTATTGGCTCAGTACTGAATATTTTCTAACTAAAATACGCATGTTCGCATTTGGAAATAATGCTTTTCTTCCGCTTTTTGTCGACTTTAATAAAAGTGCTATTTTATTTGAATTTTCAGAAAATGTTTTGGTGATTTTGCAAGCGGGGTTTTTAGGAAATGGTGTCCTTATTCTGATGGGGATTTTAGGACGGATTGTTGGTAATTTTAGGAACAGCAGCTCTTAAAAATGTAGTCTAACGGGTATTTTTTATTTGGAGATGTTTTGGGACTAATGTGCTTATTCTATTAAGGATGCTTACGAATAGTTGTCTATACTCAAAGGGAAGGCTTTAAGGAATGTTTTCTTTATTCTAGCAGATATATTCAGGGACCGTTGTTCTTCATCAAATGGGAATTTTTGCAGAGAATACAGCTCTTATTCTGATGGGAATTCTTAGATATAGTGTAGTGTATATTGTAATTGGGATTTTTGCAGACTCTTAATGTTATTTTGGAACTATTGTCCTGATCCACATGTGTATTTCAGTCACTGTTGCCCTTACTCTAATGACGATTTTTATGAACTGTTGTTTTCATTTTAATGTTGATTTCTATGGACCGTTATTTTTTGTCTAATAAAAAGAATTTTTAGAAACTTCCGTTTTTAATGGAAACGTGATTACATTAAAAACGTGAGAGGGAGATCATTTTACTGTTTTTAATAAGGAGTTTTACTGTTTAAATGGGATTTCTAAGGACTGTTGCCCATCTTCTACTTTAATATTTAAACTAAATTTTTCCTTGTATATTTGCAACAGAATTTTGGATATGTGTTACTTGGCCTGGGAATGATGCAATGTTATTCCGTGCAACGCCGGGCATGTCAGCTAGTACAAAATATATGCAAAAAGAAAACGAAAAATCAAAATTAATGAGAAGGTTGCTGCTGCATGGCAGATACAAGCGAGCTAATATCTGATTCAGCAGAAGTTAGTTTTAACCTCAAATTTGGGCCGACATTTAATTTGCTTCTATATTTATTTTTCATAAATATTGTATTAGAAAAGCAGTTTCACAAAGATACGTGGTTGTGAACGGAATTCAAAACAGCAATGCTTTTCTTGACAATAACGGAAATTCATTTTAACTTTGAGCCAAAATTCTCCCAACTTAGCGGCGTTCTTATTGACTTCGAACAAATTTCATCTTTCGCAGAAAAAATCAGCGCTTTCGATTGATATATTATATTCACATGTGCAAGGTTCTTTTCACCCCCATATTGCGGAATTTATGTGGAAATTTGCGTAAAATTGGAATAAAAAAAAGGAACTATCTGTCGGATTTTTTTTCTAACGGGTCTATAAACATTCGTCTTTAATCATTTTGTCTACTGGCAAAATTTCAAATCAATCGGTGAAGTGCTTTCGAGATTTGCGGTTAGCAACAAATGAACACTTACATTTTTATTTATATAGAGAGAAAATCTACAGCAGATAGATTATCTTGCAATAAAAAGTGGCAAATGCGCTGATATTAAATTACCGATACATAAAAACAAGCACCATCGATTTAAATATTTCAAGAAAGTAGCATAAAGGAAGCATTGCTCAAGCCTTTCAGCACCCAAATAATTGCACTTATTTCTCATTCATAAGCCTGCAGCGCCATCTATCCTTTTGTCCTGTAAAATTTTTTCGCGGATTTTTTTCTCCTGAAAAGTAATAATGAGAAATGTTTCCTATTGTTGCCCTTGTTGATCGTTTAGCTGAATTACTATCCATACTCTCATTTGAAAAGAATATAAACTAATGGATTCTTTTATTGTTGTGATGCGCCCATAACATGGGTGGAAGAGTCGATGACTCTCACGCAGCAGGGTCCGGGTTTGAGCCCCGGCCCAGCGGCATGAAACTTCATCAGTCCGATGGACGGACCGACGCACACGACACATAGCTGTAGGATGGCTTAGATTGGTTGGAAGGAGGGCGTAATGCATTGATGGATGGGTGGCACGCTAAGCCCTTACGGGTGTGTCGTTGGTCAGTCTGGAGGTAAGATTGTTGACGATAGCCGCTCAAGTCTTTTTGTGTCCAAAGCAATAATTCAACGCCTGATATCAAATCATGTACACGCGCAATTCAGAAGCTTATCGTGATGGAAACTGACACTTGTGTTACAAGAGGGATATCAAGTGAGGAAAACAAGTCAGCAACAATTTTTTTTAATGAAGATCCATCAGAAAGTGCTTCATCGCGATATTGAGACTTTGGCATTACAAAAAAAATAAATAAATAAATAAATAGAGCTTCCTGCCTACTAAGACCTATTCCAAAATGGATAAATAAAATAAAATTACAATTGGTAAATACATTGATGCAAAATAACAATTAAATAACCGAGTTTAGTGAATATCGTAGGCAGGGCCGGCGCGAGGTAATTTTGCGCCCAAGGCAAATTTGATTGGAGCCCCCTTCCTTACAAACTTATATTTTTTTAATTAAAAAAACAGTAATAAACAAATAATTTGTATTTTATATATTAATTAAACATTCATCAGAATTCACACCATTTATCTCAAAATTAAAATTTATTTTTCCTTGCAAATAAATTAAGAAACACTATAGCAATCAACAAATAATTAGTATTTTAAAATAATTAAACTTTCTTCAAAATTCACTCGAGTTGAAGCTTCATCACACTCAATGGAAATTGTTGCAAAGGCCACGAGTCTGTTTTGCGACATATTTGAAAGCAAGTAATGTTTGATAAGTTTCAATTTCGAGAAGGGACGCTCATCCCTTGCCACTGACACGGAAAGAGTCAGCAGGACTCCAAACGGGGTACAGAAACGTTAGGTAAGAAATCCTCAATTTTTTGTTGCTCTATAAAGAGGAGTACTGGTGGTGGTGGCATTGATCTTGAGCGTCTTCAAGCCAATACTTGAAGTTCACTAAAGAGATCATTGCCGTCAATATCTTTGCTGGCATTGTGCGTCACGTCAAAGCCATTTCTAAATAATTTTTAGTTGTTTGAAGTTGCTTTGCGGCTGAACTGAAATCAGCATCAATTCCTTGAAGTATTTTGTCGGCAATATTTACTACACACATTTACTAGACATACGGAATCACATCATTATATTTTCTGAATATTATATAATTAACAACCAAGTAGCTTTAAAAAGGTGGTTGGATTTTGCGCCCCCTCCAGGTTTGCGCCCTAGGCAGCTGCCTAGTTAGCCTTAATGGTTGCTCCGGCCCTGATCGTGGGATCCATTATGAAAATATGTTGCCGGAGGCTCCATTATCCACAATTTGTAACACTAACGATTTAAAAGTATGTTAACAAACTTCGCTTCCTTCTTCTCTGCATATATTTTTTCGCTGATTTATTTCGAGCAATGTAGAGCAATAGTCTAGCGATCGGAAAAACAAGAATTGTGTAAAAATGGTTTTAATACTCTTTATTTCAAATTAATAAAGCAACTTGGATTCCACAAGAACAAGTTCCTTACACAGTTAACTATAAAAACATTGGACAAAAGAAGTTACCTTAAGAATATCCATGAAGTTAAAACAGCTTAAGAATAAATATTTAGAATCCACGTGGAAAGCTGAGCATAGAGCAAGTGCTTTCTTGCATTGACACGTGACATGCCTTTGCTTTTTCCTAGGTGTGAGAGTCGATTATCGATCGTTGTTGTAGTTATTCATACTCGAAGTGTACAAAACATTCTCAAGATTTTTTAAAAACCAAAAGAAGGAAAGATGATACAACACGTAATGCCGCGGCCATACTAGTGCAGATCCAGGTTGAGTATGACGTCACTGATATGCAAAACAGCTTCTGTGCATGCCCCGAGCATGTGAGCAGCAGCCGTTCGGGTGAGATCATTTCCGTGGTCCGCAGGCCGGGAACACATTAAGCGGTTTTTTCCGATCGGTTTTTTACCATCGCCGCCGTACTAGTAATGGCGCATAGGACGGTACCCAAGCAGCATTTTATCTTGGCCCAATATTGTAACTTGATTGGCAAAAGAATGGGATAAGACTGGCAAACAATATTGGCTGTAGCTTGGAGGGGATACATTTTAACAATAATGGCCCATATTGCTATTTCAATCTTGAACCAATATTGCGTGCCAGCCTTACCCCAATATTGGCTTTACGCTGGAGTACAAGTTTTATTGTTTCTAATTGCTTAAAAATATAAAAATTGTTATTGTTATTTCTGAATTTAGCTAGAAAAAAAGCGTAAATGCAAAAATTCATGGCGCCATCTATGAGTCGTCGGATTAACCATTACTAGTGTAGGAATGAGCGAGTCGGGAACTGGGTTCGAACTGACGCCCTCTCGTATCACAATCCAACGCTCTAACCGCTGTACCACATTTGTTGCCAGCGGAAGTTATACTATATGTTATCTATTTACGGAGGTGGATTATCTTCTATTAGTTGCATTAGGAAGCAATGAAGGTGTATAAAAAGTTATGATAGTTGTTGAAAATGAAGTAGTTTTTATTATTCAGCAACATTCAACAAAGATCTATTGGCTAAACATCACAGAGCAACATTCGTCCAATATTGGTTTACCACAATGTAGCCTGTAGCCAATATTGCTTTCCATTATGAGAGCAATATTGTTGGAGCAGTATTAAACCAATATTGGACCAATCTTGCCTTCCGTTATGAGAGCAATATTGTTGGAGCTGTATTAACCCATTCCCTGATCGAGGCGAAAGGCATTTCCGCGCTCGCCGCAGATAAGGAACGGGGTTTCTTTTCGGTACATTCACAGTAGCACATTTCTCCTCATTTTGCTGCGGTCATTTTAACGTTGTTTTTGCTGCATAGCATTAATTCGAAAATGTATTCGTTTTTCGGCGAATTTCATTTATTCGTTTTTCTGAATCAATTTAAAGTATAGAAGTTAATTCACATATTTTTACATTATAACAGTATATGGCTGCAATCTTTTATTGCGGTAGCAATTAAATTTACTAAGTAAAAATGAGAACGGGGAAAAAAGGATATATAAAAAAACGAAAAGCAATCAGTTTTTGAAGCTTAATTTATTTTACACTTAAATGCATTTCTTTTATTTATTAACACAATGAATCATGCAATATTAATTAACTATATTTATTTCTTTTTATAAATTTAGTTTTATTCAACTTTGCTCTTTGTAAAAATACATTTCTATGTTTGCATAGCTTTCAAAGCAAATTTACACATTTGTGTTTCTATTAAAATGTTAAGATATTTTTTGGTATCACACATGGACAGTTTACATTATTTTTCGCATTTAGAAATTTTTTTCTATTAGATAAACATTTAATAATAATAATATGTTACTTACAGTTTTAGATAACTTCTCTGGAATGGCTTTTTGGCGACACAGTGCATATTTTGATGGATTTTAAGTTCGTTACTGTAAAACAATGCAGTATATACATCCAATTTGTAAGGTCCATATCAGTTTATTCATCAAAGTCATTCAGAGACTTTTAATATTCTTGTTTTGTGTGGTATATCTCAAAACAAGGAACAGCGCACAAACCAACGTCACAGTCTTTACACATCGTTCGAACATCTTTTCGAATTCTTTTAAAATTGTCTGCTCTTTTGTTGGCACATACGACGCATCTCCTTCTCGGTTCCCTCTTACACAAGGTAGGAGGTACGTATGTCATAAAGTGCCTTCCAGTCAAACGCAAAATATTCCCACTTGAAGATATTCTTGCTTGAACTATGATCGTAGCATCTGGATTGGGATAATTTTCAATTAATCTTTCCGCGAGCAATACCCGAAAATCTAAAAATTCCCAAAACTTGCGATTGTTTTTGCGGTACAAAATGTAGCTATTAAAAATAGCAATATCGAGTAGGTGGCGAAAAATTTTCTTATAATATTTCTTCTGCCCTTTCCTCATTGAGGAATAGTATGAGAGTCTTTGGTCACATTTATCGACTCCTCCATGTTCGCATTATAGTCGACAACAACTGATGGTTTCTGAATATATTTTCCTCTTTTTTCAACATTTTTTTGACTGGCGTCATGAATTGTTGAAAGCATGCATACATCTTTCTTGTCTTTCCATTTAAGCGCTAAAATTTTTCCTTTTTGAAAGGCTATTGTTTCTCCTTTCTTTAAATTGGAAAATTTTAGTTCTGAAGTTAAATTTTTTCGGTTTTTTTTTACCGTACCGTACGCATCTGTTTTGTTATGGATTAATTCTTCTAGCAATTCAGGAGACGTGTAATAATTATCAGTTATTACGCAATATCCTTGATTTAAAAGAGGCTTCATTAAAGTCAAAACATATTTAGCAGCTAAATTATGATCTTTGTATTCCTCATCGAATAATGTTGTTTTCCCAACATACACAGTTAGCTTCCAAACGTATCCTGTTGATGCTTCGGATAAAACAAAAAATTTCACTCCAAAAATGGCCCTCTTGGTAGGAATAAATTGGACCCATGACAACCTTCCTCGGGATTTCATTAAGGACTCATCAATCGAAATGTCTCTTTCTGGTATGTACACAGAAGAAAACTTTTTACTGAGGTGCTCAAAAACTGGCCAAATTTTCCTAAGTTTTGGTTCAGGAAATTCTTCTGCAGCAGCATTATTATTTACGAAATGTAAAAATTTCATTAAGAGATAATACCTACTTTCAGGAATTAAGTTTCTAAAGAAAGGTGTTTCAATCGATGGTTTTCTGGTCCAAAATAAGCTTTCTTTTGGCTTTTGTACAATACCCTGGATAATGAAAATTGCCAAGAGCACTCTTATTTCTTCAGCGGAAGTTAGTTTCCATTTATTTGCGCGGGAGTGGGGCTTTAAATTAACATCCTTTAAATATCCGTCGGCATATCTGTTTGTTTCATGCGCAATGTGTTCCACAATATCATCACTGAAAAAAATGTTGAAATATTCTAGTGGATCAGCTACATTTCCAACATGTTCTTTTAAGCCAGGACTACCCAGGAATGGAAATCGAGGTGGAGGTTGAGTGGAGTCATTTGCGTTGATTTTACACCAATCCCTCACATTTAATAAGTTGTCACTTGAATCTGAATCTGAGTCACTAAAGGAATCATTTAGTTCAGTGTCATCTGAGTCCCAGCTGCTATTTTCTTCATCCGATGAATCAATTAACAACGAATCGTCCATATTTTCTACTATCAAAATGTTGCAACTCAAAAATTAAAAATGTATACTATATTTTCAAACTGTTATTAAACGCAATATTCTTTTACTGATTCCTGGCAAAGAGCAAAGAGCAATCCTTAAGAGTGGCTTCCTAAATGGTAAGTGACGATATATGCTGATGACTTTCGACGCATAAAAGCCAAAAAACGATCAACTAACAAAGAGAAGTACTTTCGTTTTTGTTCATTTTATCTTAAATGTCGGAAACGTATTCCCAGCTTTGAATATACCGAAATGCGCTGGGAAAATTTTAAAAGATATGGTGGTTACAAAAGATCAAAACGGAACAGCAATCCCGCATTTACGGAAAGCATACTGTCATTGAAGGGAAAGCACAAAACACCTTCCAGTACTAATCCCAAAGATACAGCGCCTAACAAACGGAGAAATAGAAAGAATTGGTTTCGCATTCCTAAAGAGCGCTTTTCGGAAATGGTTCAACACTGTCGGCACTGTCCTTTCAATACGCATTGTATGGAGAGGGATATGTGCGGTTTCCACAAAAAGGCGCCAGTTGCTTCCACAGTCTCACCGATTGTAAAAGCAGGTTTTATTACTGCCATTTTTTCGGAATGTTTGATCTACTTCAGCAAAAAACAAAGAATCGATGCCGAAAATTGAAACCAGAAAATGTGATCTTATATATCTCTTTATGAATTTGATAATTACTTTAATATAACGAGCAAATAAATATTATTGTATTTTAAAAGAAACATTAAGAAACTAGATATCTTAAGTTCATTATAATATCTCATATAAGTAATAAACAATGACTACCCGGAGTAGTTAAGGGAAAAAGGGGGAATGACGGATATATTTCGATTCGTACTATCTCGTGCATTGCAAAAAACTCTATTTCTATGCAGGAAATATATTTAGATGGCTCAATAATGTATGCATGACATATAACTAATCGACTCAAACAGAAACAGAATAGATTTTGTTTTTTCTAATTTATTATAACATGTGTTTGTGCAACTTCACCTTCTTCAAAACATTATAAGTAATTCTGTAAAAAATGTAGAGCATGTTAGATTTCTAAAAAGCGCTATTTTGAAGGCTGTCATGTGCGTAATTTTTTTATTACATTAAAAGGAAAGATATAAGCATGATTATATTAAAATTGATTTTTTATGCGCAACATTTAAACAAAGCATACGGATTAGTATAATTTTTTATTCATATGGAGGAAAATACTCAGATATGTTTCATTGAAAACATTTTACAGCTGTTAATGAAGATCTACCGAAAAGCGTCCTCTAACCTACAATTCAATAATAAATTATCCCATTTTATTATTAAAAGCTAAACAGTAAGCGACAGGAGATGTTGAATCCATATTTTAGAAAGTATCAATTTACAAATTCTGATCTAAATGAAATAAAATAAAATGAATAATGCAAAATAAATTTTAAAATTCGGAAATTATTTTTGTTATTAAATTAAGCTGGAAAATTTTAGTGAAAAGGGGGATATTAACAAAAGCACCCCCCACCCCCCACCCTCTGACAATAGGAAAAACTTTAGCTTGATATAGCTTCAAAGTGGAATTCACAGTAAGAAAATATTTCCAATTTTCTTGGGCTTAAATACTTAATGGTGAGAAAGTAAAAAACACATTGCCGGAATACATAGACCACCTAGGAGAAACCTAAGGGATTCAACGGTGCAATTATCCACAATAAAATAGACAAAGATATAAAGAATCTTGACATTTTAAAGGACGATCCGTCAGCTGCGGATTAAAATGCCGCTGCACTCTATTCTCCAAAGGCCAACACAGAAGCGCAATAAAAGGGTTTGCCCCTGGAGGGAGCGCCGACACGTGTTCGGCCGAAGCAAGAATTGCAAGAAATCGTCTGACGACAAGGGGTCGTCCAAACCAGTTCGGAACACTTTTCTTTGAACGACCCCTTATCGGCCGCAGCAACTTTGGCACACAAAGAGCGGCCGACCCCTTATCGGCCAAACCAGAGAATGGGTTAAACCAATATTGGACTAATCTTGGTTTCCAGGCTATATGCAATATTGCGCGTGCAACATTTAGCCAATATTGGCTGAACATTGGGAAAATCGCTCCAATATTGCCCAAGATATAGCCAACACAAACAATCTTGCACCAATATTAAGCCAACATTCAATGCTGCTTGGGTACTGCGACATACACATTGACCCGAAAATTGGACGATCGGATTATTTAACGCCGACAGCAGCAATGCAACCGCCCATTGCCACTCAATCGACTGATTTTTTACAATCTCCGCGGAAATAGAGGCTTTTCGGGACTAAATGCGCGGCTATAAACTCATTGTCCAGTCTGCTGCCGACCGCTGTTTCTGTATGCGTTGAGAGTGGTGTAGGTGACTTTACCATGACCAAAGCGGAAAATAACTGAAGAACTTTTCTTCATCTTTTCTTAAATCAGGAAACAAATTGTAGAAGGCGCCAACTTCCTCTTTCCTTTGATTGATTGGATGAACCCAAATAGGTCTATTTTTTCGCTTCCTTTCCAATCGACGACGAAATAACAATAATGCAAGAAGTTGTTCATACACAACACTATTTCTAATATGATAAACCGATAATTAAATAGACACTTGCCGGTGGTCAGTGATTCGACTGATGCGGCGTCGGTGTGACGATTAGACATCGACGGATATTTTTTACCGCCCAAATGTGTAACTCCTACATTTTGTTACATCGGCAAGCGGTAAAACATCCGATCAGACAAAAACGCCAAGTGTGTGCCAGGCCAAAGGGAGCATTGCTGAAGTCTTTACGCACCCTCAAGACCCACTGCGCACCCTAATATCGAACCTCGTTAAAACAAACCCGAAGGTTCTTTAGAAATAAATTCGTCTTAACCGTAGTTCACTTTATCCGAAAAACAATGACATAATTTTTTTGAGATAGCAAAAGAGGAATTTCACGCTATTTTCCAGTACACAATGCTCGATTTAATCCCCTAATGCATATATAAATCACTGCTGTAAATTTTGAATTTGTCATAAGAAAAAAAAAAGCAATTTCTGGTTCTCAAATAAAAAGTTTTAAAAGCAAAAATTCAATAACTCTAAACGTTTATTAAATGAAATTACGTATCAAGAGAAAATATTTCAAAACTATCGGAGTAAAATTATCGTATGAAAAATTCCTTATTGATTTTTAAAATACTTAGTTATAACACATTGTTTCCTACTCTTTTTTGAAAAATTGCTCCAGAAGTTTTAATTTGCTTCTAAATTGTTTAGACATTCTGTTGAATTCTTTTTTTTTTTACTGTTTCGTAAAGGGAAAAATGACTTTAACATTTATTTCGCATTGAATCGAAGTTTCAACGGCAGGGAGTATTCCCTGCCGATACTAATAATAATAGTATAATAAGAGAAGGATAAATAAGATAATATGATAAGAGTCCGATTTATCCGATAGTTCAAATTAGGCGTGATCGTCTTAAACGAAGAAATTAGCGTTATTTGCTAATACATCAGGGCTGGGAACTCAAACGTAGTTCGTCTTAGCAGTAATTCGTTTTAAGCGTGTTTGAATTAACGAGGTTCCACTAATTGCACTTATTTCTTATTCATAAGCCTGCAGCGCCATCTATCGTTTTGTCCTGCAAAATTTTTTCCCGGATTTTCTTTTTCTCAAAAGTAACAATGAGAAATGTTTGCTATTGTTGTCCTTGGTGATCATTTAGCTGAATTAATATTCATACTCTCATTTGAAAAGAATATAAACTAATGGATAATTGTATTGTTGTGATGCGCCCGTAGCATGGGTGGCAGAGTCTACGACTCTCACGCAGCAGGGTTCGGATTCGAACCCCGGCCCAATGGCTTGCAGCGGCTGGAAGCTTTCTCAGTCCGATGGACGGAGGGACACGACAGATAGCTGTAGGATGGCTTAGATTGGTAGGAAGGGGGCGTAATGCAAAAGGTTGGATGGGTGGCACGCTAAGCCCGGACGGGTGTACCTCTGCTCAGTCCTGAGGCAAGATTGTTGATAGCCGCTCAAGTCTTTTTGTGTCCAAAAGCAATAATCCAACGCCTGATATCAAATAGTATACACGCGCAATTCAGAAGCTTATCGTAATGAAAAATATGACAATCGCGTTTCAAGAAAGATATCAAGCGAGGAAAACAAGTCAGCAACTATTTGTTTTAATAATGATCCATCAAATATTATATCAGGAAACTGTTTCTTCAAAGAAGTCTTGAGACAGTGACGAGTATATCAAAAAGAAAAAAAAATAATAAATAAATTACGATTACTGCCTACTAAGACCTATTCAAAATGAATAAATAATTATTTAACTTGACTTGCCACGAAATTTTGTAGGCGGTTTTCCACCACTATTACTGCATAAATTATCTTCAAACTTTGCACCTGAGCTTATCTTCCAATGACAATACAATAATCCATCCATTTTATAATATTATAACTTTAATTAGGAAAAAAAAAATAATAATTTTGGTTCTGAGGAACATTTTTTAGAATTATCGTTTGTCATTTGGCCACAATAGTTTTGTTTGGATAATGCAAGGATGTTTTGAAATTAAATAAAACCGTGTAACTGGGGGCCTCGGTGGCCGAGCGGTCTTAGTACCAGTTTTCGCCCGCTGCTTGCGCGCAGTAACGAGATCGTGGGTTCGATTCCCACCTTGCCCTGGGTGTATTTCTGTTATTTCCTCTCTTTGTGATGTAATAAAATCTTTCATGTATTGTCTTGTGCTCTCTGTCATATTGGACGACAGTTCATAAGCGAGTCCCGAGACTAAGCACACGAACTGGAAAATAAATGTAATTCAATCAATCAATCAACCGTGTGACTTAAAACTTTTTGGCGATTTAATATTTATTCAAGCACTGCATTGACGCAAAAGCATAAAATAGGTATAATATGCTGATTTTAAATGTTTTTATAGAAATCAAAATGCACGATGTCACACTTCTTGTCACCCCCTCCCCTCTGCTTGTCACAAACTGTCACACTTTTGTGAACCCCCTCTCTCCCCTTGAAGTGTGACATCATTTATATATTACCCCTTACTCAAATATGTATTTCTTTAGTCAAGAAGTAGCGGGTACCACCAATTTCGGTGGTGTTGGAACAGCTTTCGTATATGGGTTCATTTTATGTATGTGCTTTGGCGATTCTTTTGGTCGCCAACAACAACAAAAAAAAATTCGTCATTGTGCCCTTGTATCAAAGCTGAGCTTCCAAAACGAAAAACTCTAATATTTTTGAGTAATTTATGACTTTTCCACGGTATTTACAAATTATTTTTAAGAATGCTGTTTTACACAGATATATTCGCTTAGAATGTTTACTGAACCCAAAGTTTCAATTGTCAAGCTGACGAATGATATTTTGTGCTGTCGTTTATCCTTTTCTGGGCATGCTTTATTTATTTATTTTTTGGGCGTGCTTTTTTTTTTCCTTCTAGGTTGCTTCTTCAACTTCTTTTGCTTTTGCAAAGGTATCTGGTCCACTTTCTTTCCGTGCTGCTCCCCAGGTTTCTTCGTGAGATATTCTTTCAACCACTGAATCCTTATTCCGTAAGATTGAATGCCGAGATTGCAGAACTTTACCTGAGCCAAGTCTACTAACATCATGACAGCTGTACCAAATCTGCGTTCATATTCAGTAAATTCGCTTTTCGCCTCTTGGTTCTTCACTAGGCACATAGGATGCCAATTGAACTTGGGTACTTCAGTTGTAAGTCTCTGATGGTTTACTGTTAGGGAATGAACAACATTATATCGAAGGAAATTAAAAAACGTTGTGGCCATTTTGAGTTTTTTTGATTTTAGTAAAATATTTTGCCGATCAGTTATGATGCATGTTTAATTTTGTTGAATTACAAGAAAAACCATTTCGTGAAAGTTGAAGGATTAATTTCATTGTTGCCATATGGGAGAAAATAAAATCACTCCTAACAACGAGATCTGTTTGATAATATAGAATAGGAAAATAATAAAAGGCAAAAATCAATCCACAGTAAATTCTTCAAAAATTATGAGCTTTGTAAGCAAGTATACTTGTGGTAGTTGACATTTTTGTGTGATTTTGCACTAAATGTTTTCTATAGGGTCATAATAAAAGTGAATCCCCGTTTTTAATAAATAAATACATAATACCCCCAAAATAAATAAATACATAAATGAATAAATAAAATATAGAGGAATTATGGTTAATTTTTTGTTGCATAAAAAGTAGCGTTTTGCTTCGGCATATGGCAAATTTGGATTTGAATTTCTGAAAAATTTCAGATAGGTGACAAAATTAAATAAAGTGACTATTTGAAAATTTCTTTAAAATCAATAAATTAATTCGGAATTTAGTGCGAAACACTATTTTGATAGAATTTTTTTATTCTATCTGATAATGTATCCATTCCTCCCCCTACGTTCATTAAAATCGGCAATTCAATCGGAAATGTGCAAACATTTTGCATATATGACTCAACAAAGGGGTAAAACAAATAAAAAGTTTCTATATTAAACAAAGCTATATCCCACCCGACAGTACAATAATACCTCACAGTTACGCGTTGGCGCCGGACGACCAAGAAAATTCGAATTCGCGTTAGTCGGAGCGTCTCAAGGAGAATTCGATCTATTACTTTGATATAGCAGATTTCTTTCGTTCATGTTTCAAATGACGTATATCTCAAGTTTCAATGACATACGTCCATTAGAACCAAGTTCTGCGTAGGTCTAACCAGGTAACTTTAATTATAACCATCCTACATAACTAGAAATATTAAGACCAATTTTAAGTGACATACGTCTATTAGAATCAGTTCTGCCTATATCTAAGCAGGGTTATTTTAATTATAACCAATATGCATAACGAGAAATATTAACAATCAGTGTCAATGACGAGATGTCTCAGACTGAGAAAAATGCTTAACAATAGCTTCCCTAATCGTAATATACGGTTTCTCTGGGGGTTTACGCACAAGATCCCGAATTATTGAAAGGACATTTTTATCAACTGCCGAAACTACACAATGAAACTTAGTGATTGGATCGGTAATAAAAGCGAAAAAAAACTGGCTTTCTAACTGTAAAAACCAAGTTTCAGGATCGGAATCCCAGAACGGAGGTGCTCTAAAGGCAACACGAGACACTTCAGGAATGACAAAAGCATTTTTATGACTAGAAAGTGTACCGGAAAAACGTTCCTTGACATTAGTATCAGGCATTTTAAATTCAAATTCACAACTAAAGGCAACCGAAATATGTACCACACAACTGTTATCACCCAAAAATTAAACACAAAACCATCTTAAAAAGAATGCACTACTGTAAAATGTTAGTGTTTAAAAAAAAGAGCCAAAAATATTTGTGGGCTTAAAATTACGCTATGAGTTTTTTAAAATACAATATAAATTGCACAATAACTCAAAAAGCCAAAATGTACCAAAGTTACGAACTCAATTCATGAATATCAGAAAAAACCATCCAGAACATGATTTGGAACCACAAAAAAGCGCGAGCGAAACTGGTCAAGAATGAAAATCAGAAAACACTCACCCAAATTTTCGGTGTAAACACCTTTCCGCTGGCTGTGGAAATTATACGCAGCAAACTCATTCAGCACAGTTGAGTTTTCAGAAGGCTTGAAAGTTCGTAGACTGAATCACTACTTTAACGTACGAGGTCTACCACTTTAGTGGTATGCTAATTTCAATCTGCACAACACTAATTCTTTTACTGAACGTTTCCGACTTAACTTTATTCATATTGTGATCAAATTTGGATCTTCATAGTTCACATTTTATCGCTAGTGCGCTGAAGACAATCTTGAAACGTTTCACCTTTTACTAATGCATAGTAACTCAACTGTGTAGAGATTTAAAAATGTCTACGTAAATGCAAAGCATAAATTCATTACTCAAAATTTAACTTTAAGATATGGTAAAATTAAGCGTTAACTGCTGAGGTACTTAAGCTGATAAAAGACATTACGCAATTTAGAACTCAACAAATTTAATAAACAACAAAGACATAATTAAACAAAGTAAATCAAAACCAACTTTTAAACATGCGCCGCGGGCAACAACCCATGCGGGCACACGACTGCTGCACAGCAAAAAGAAAGAGAGAGCGAGTGAAAAAACATTTCACTTGGCATTTATACTGTTCTTCTCGCCACAAGCACTGATGCCACAAAACTTTAAAGTTCGCTAACGATGCATAATAATGAGCAGGTTGAGCATTTTGCATTAATAACGATGCATAACAACAGGTTGCCACATACGCATTAAAACCAGTTGTGCGTAGGTCTAAACAAGGTAACTTTAATTATAATCAACCCACATAACTAGAAGTATCAAGACCAAGTTTCAGAGACATACGTCTATCAGAATCAGTTCTGCGTATGTCTAAACAGAGTTAGCTTAACTATAACCAACCTGCATAATGACATACGCATTAGAACCAGCGTTGCGTAGGTCTAAACAAGGTGACTTTAATTATAACCCTGCATATGCATAACTAGGAATATTAAGACCAAGTTTCAGTGACATGGGTCTATTAGAACTAGTTCTGCGTATGTCTAAACAGGGTTACTTTAATTATAACCAACCTGCATAACTAGAAGTATCAAGACCAAGTTTCAGAGACATACGTCTATCAGAATCAGTTCTGCGTATGTCTAAACAGAGTTAGCTTAACTATAACCAACCTGCATAATGACATACGCATTAGAACCAGCTCTGCGTAGGTCTAAACAAGGTGACTTTAATTATAACCAACCTGCATATGCATAACTAGGAATATTAAGACCAAGTTTCAGTGACATGGGTCTATTAGAACCAGTTCTGCGTATGTCTAAACAGGGTTACTTTAATTATAACCAACCTGCATAACTAGAAATATTAACAATCAGTGTCAATGACATATGCATTAGAACCAGTTCTGCGTAGATCTATAAACAAGGTAACTTTAATTAAAAAAAACCTACATAACAAGAAATATTAAGACCAAGTTTCAGTGACATGCATTAGAATCACTTCTACGTATGTCAAAACAGTTACTTTAATTATAACTAACCTGCATAACTAGAAATAGTAACATCAAGTTTCAATGACATACGTCTATAAAAACCAGTTATGCATAGGTTTAAACAGGAGAACTTTAATTACAACCACCTCCGGCATATCTTGACATTTTAACTTTTCTAGAAACTATATACTGCAATTCTATAACTTCGCAAAATTAGACTTTATTTTAATTTAAAAAATATTGCCAATCTTAATTTTAAAAGCACATAGGAAATGTACCTCAAAATCAAACTTTTCACTGTATTTATTTAAGCAAAGTGAATTTATATAATGAATAGCACCCCTCTAATGTACACAGTCTCACTTTTGTAATTTACTTTAAATGAGAAAATCATTAGCTTTAAATTGGTATCTAAAAGCAGAGTCATTGTTTGGAAAACAAGTAAAAAGGAACATTTTTGTAAATTCATGCGGCCAGCAAAATTTGTGCAAACAGCAAAATATTCAAAGAAAAACTTTCATTCAAAAATAATCAGAAAAAATTTGAAATTATCTCATAGCTAGTAAAAACATAATAAAATTGTAAAATGTATTGTTGCCGTATGCGACACATGCAACATTAATCATACACATGAGACATCACAACATTAATCATACTTTTTTTACTATGAATTACCATATTTTACAAGTTTCTCTTAAACTCCTTCATTTTAATGACTCGCATTATATATTCAGTCATTGCAATACACTATACATACGTGCATGACTCACCGTGGTAGTTTCAATTCTTGATAAAATGTTTCTTACTTGCTTTAGTCAGTATTTTTGACACTACTATCAGGGTTGCCAAATTAAAAAACTGCAACTATAGAACAGCAGGGGCGATCGTCTGGGGGGGGGGGGGGGAGGGAGGAGCCTCCGGATGCCGGAAATCCGTTATCCGACCTATGTTTTTCCGGAATGTCAATTTAAAAAATTCAATTAATTAGCAACTACACTAGAGCCTCGGTTATCCGAGCCCCTACTAACCGAGTTCCGGGTTAAACGAGGTACATTTGCCCTTGAAAAAAAAATTTTTCAACTGCGTCACTGACTGACGTGAGTCATCCAATTATTTTCTAATGATTTAAAGACCTAGAACAACTGTCAGAGACAATTTCAACAGACCTTTTGCGGCTACAACCGTTTCGTAAAACGGTAGCAAAGAAGCGAGCGAGTTCCGTTAAACCAGAAAACAATATATATATACATATACTATATACATAGACTTCTTCAAGAAACAACTTTAACTGGAACATGTACTCTACTGATGTGCACATGTAAAATTCGATATTTGTATGTATGCAACGTCATTTTTTCATGTCATAATGTGTGCAGTAAATGCCTTTATTTACATCCTTGACGACATTTTCATTCATTTCAACCCATGTTTCCCTCTCGATTTGGACAGAGTCCGTGTTATCCGGGTTTTCGATTATCTGAGGTACCCTCGGTCAATATTACCTCGGATAACCGAGGCTCTACTCTATATCAAAAAAATATTTAAATAAAAATTATTGCACATTTTGGAAGCTTGTGGGTCAAAAAAATGTACAGAATTTACCGCTTCGAAATATCAGAGCCGGATATCCGGTATGTACCCGTCGCACAATGTTCACCGGATATCCGGTACGGAGCCGTCGCGCAATTCTCACCGGATGGCCCGCAAAATCCTGTCAAGAATACGATCCTTATGCCGTCCCGTATTGAAGTTTCCCGTTACGTTTGGGAACCGATTACTATACTATGTATGCCATAAACGGTTAAGAAAACATCCAAAAAACTTTGCAAAAACACAAAGAGTTTAAGTAAAATATGTTTCTTACAAGAAAAAACGATCCTCAAAATTCGGAGTGAGCTTCTTTCATGCGGCGTTTATTTAGCTCTAAAAAACATCCATCAACTCAGGCTGAAATTCGCTTCAGCCTTCAACCACCCTGTCGCCATTTGTTTGTTTGTTTTACGACCATTTCAGGTCACACAAATATTCGAGTTTATTTGCTATTCTCAAGGATATGCTTCAAACTCTCGTCCAATATGACAGACAGAACAAGACAGCACAACAGATTTTAATATACAAAGAAGGAAATGTTGAGCTATGTTATTTATGTGCTCTATATAAATCAATGTCTTGCTATTCCCCTCATTAATAATGATTATGCAACAGTCGCCTGCAACGCCACCTTGCATGGTGCGCATGCGTTAATCAGAGCTCAAGAAAATGTGGAGCTGAGAACATGTATGTCTTATGTCTCTATGTATTTATGTCCTGTCCGTATCCGATATTAAAAGATTATTTTACATTATCAACTGTCTTAATTCTGCCTAGCTTACACACTCTGCTGATTTAGCCCAACAGGTTATGGGCCCAGCAGACAAGCAGTTGAATTGAATTTAATAATCTAGGATAGAGCGGATACTTACTCAAGATGGCGTCGTATGGAACAATGTGTATTGAGACGCTGAGTAAGGACAATTTTGAGACATGGAGAATTCAGATGAAAGCTATATTAGTTAAAAATGACTTTTGGAACTATGTATCTGGTTCGAAACCGAAACCCGAACTGGTACGAGATGATGAAACCTCCAAGGAAGCTTTCGACAAGTGGACTGAAATGGATGAGAAAGCTAAAGCAGACATTATTCTGTGCATATCCCCTTCGGAGCTGAATCAAATAAAGAACTGATACTTCATCTGACGTGTGGAATAAATTAGAGGAGATCTATCAGTCGAAAGGTCCCGCCCGCAAAGCTTCACTGCTGAAGTCACTTATTCAATATAAAATGGGTGATTCATCAAACAGAACTTGCATCCGTGATCATCTAAGAAAGTTCTTTGATATTGTGGATAAATTATCAGAAATGGACATTAAATTCGACGATGATTTACTGACTGTAATGTTATTATACAGTCTTCCGTCAAGTTTTGAAAACTTCCGATGCGCTATTGAATCTCGAGACGAGCTACCTAAGCCGGAAGTACTTCGCATTAAAATAATAGAAGAAAATGATGCGCGGCGCCACGATTGAAGGCAGAACTGTGAATTAGGAGCTTTTAATGCTAATCATTTTCGAAAGAAGCCGTTCTGGAAAAGTCAAAATAAGAAGAGCTCGAAATATTGTGAGTATTCAAACCAGAAGGAAAAAGATAATTCGAAAATAATTTGTTTCAAATGCAAGCGCGCTGGTCACCGACAGTATGAATGTGAAAGTCACAAAAAGGAAACTGCAAATTATAAGAAAAATAATCTTGGATTAATAACGAGCGTTACCAATCCTACTCCTGCACTTACTATTTCAAGTGAAACTATGGAAAATTCTTGGTGTATCGATAGTGGGTGCACTCGGCATTTGTGTAACAGCAACTCGAAATTTCTGAATTTGAGTGACACAGAAATAAAGTCTGTTAGCCTAGCTAAGAATGGAACTACAGAAGTTTACGGCAGTGGAAAAGTGTTGATTAAAGCCGAAGTAAATAAAGAATTACAGAACGTAGAACTGTCAGACACATTGTTTGTTCCAGAATTGAAGGTGAATTTGTTATCCGTGTCAAGATTGTGCGACAAAGGATACAATGTGAATTTCAAAAATAACTGTGCGTTTATAAAGAAGTCGCTTTATGGCTTAAAACAAGCAGGTCGATGTTGGAACACGAAGTTAAATGACATTTTATGTAACTTTGGAGCGAAACAAAGTAGCGCTGATCCATGCTTATATTATATTAAAAATGAAAAAGGCTTAGCTCTTATTATGATCTATGTAGATGATATTTTAATTATGTCACAAGATCCTAATGCGATTTTAAAATTTAGGGTTCATCTTAAGAAAGAATTAGAAATTAAAAAAGTGGGTTTAGTTAAATATTGCTTAGGTATTAATTTCCAAATGGAAAATGGGATTGTAGCGATGAGTCAGCAAAATTACATTAGCGAACTTTTATATCGTTTTGGTATGACAGATGCGAATCCCGTATCGTGCCCTATGGATGTAAATGTTAAATTGGAAAAGGCTGAAAAATGTAATGAGCATGAATTTCCTTATCGCGAATTAACAGGAAGTTTAATGTACCTTGCAACATCCACTAGACCCGATATTGCCAACTCAGTTAGTCAGTTGAGTCAATTTTCTTCAAAGTACATGGCTTTGTCGGATAAGGAATCAGTGTATTTGTGTAAATTACTTAACGTATTATATGATGATCCTGTTGAAACTGTACATATATTAACTGATAATCAAGGTTCAATAAAATTAGCAGAAAACCCGGTGTTTCACAAAAGAACGAAACACATTGATGTAAGACATCATTTTGTAAGAGAAGCTCTGAAAAATGGACATATTGAAATAGAGTTCGTGCCTACCAATGACATGGGAGCGGATATACTTTCGAAATCATTGCCCTCCGCAAAGCATTATAAATGCATGAAATTACTAATGGTTGAAGATACAATGATGTTCTTCGGGTAAATGCGTCGACATTGAGGGGGGGTGTTGAGCTATGTTATTTATGTGTTCTATATAAATCAATGTCTTGCTATTCCCCTCATTAATAATGATTATGCAACAGTCGCCTGCAACGCCACCTTGCATGGTGCGCATGCGTTAATCGGAGCTCAAGAAAATGTGGAACTAAGAACATGTATGTCTTATGTCTCTATGTATTTATGTCCTGTCCGTATCCGATATTAAAGGATTATTTTACATTATCAACTGTCTTAATTCTGCCTAGCTTACACACTCTGCTGATTTACCCCAACAGGAAATACACCCAGGGCAAAGGTGGGAATCGAACCCACGCTTCTTTCTCTCCGCGCAGGGAGGCACTGGAGCCAGTCGATTTGACCGCTCAGCCACTGAGGCCCCTGCCGCCATTTTTTCTGATGCCAAACTGAACTCACGCTGTTGCCATTTCATATAAGAATGGCGACGCAGTAAAAATAAACAAATTCTGAATTTGAATTAAAATAGGTATTTTTTTAATGTTAAATTTCTGTAAAAGTGGACCTCAGTGTGGCCGAGCGGTCTTAGAACCAGTTTCCGCTGCCTGCCTGCACGCAGTGAAAGAGGAGTGGGTTCGATTCCCACTTCCTCCTGGGTGTATTTCCTTCTTGGTATTGTAATATTCTATTGCGCTGTCTCGTTCTATCTGTTATATCAGACGAGAATTTGAGGCACATCAAATAATAGCAAATAAACTCGAAAATAAATGTGACCTGAAATGGTCGTTTACAAACAAGCAGACAAATTTTTGTAAGGAACTCAAGGTTCTTTTCAGTAAAACTTTCTTTTTCAAATAATTCATATTTTATAATCAATCCTTGTGTTTTCACATCAGTGAAAATCTATTACCAAACTACTATAAGATTTTAGATTTCTAATATTGCATTTGGTTTGCATTTATATAACGTCCGACCGAATTAGATTGCACAATTTTTAGGCATTACGCCTCGTTACGATAAAGTGTAAAATTTTAGAAACTTCTTAAACTTCTTCGGGCGTCTACAGAACTGGAGTTTGATCAGTTGTGACATTCATTCATGTTTTCCAGTATTAACTATTTGATATTCTAATATTAATATTTCATTTTAAAATCTATATCATTTTGTAATTTTTGTTGCATATTTTCCGCATATTCATTTCCAGTTGATGCATAAGAAATTTTCCTTTTTTTGGATGTGTTTTAAGAAATTCCCTTTTTTTAAATCTCATATATGTATAGCATATTCAAATCATAGTTTTGGCATTAAGGTTGAAATACGGAATGAAAACGAAAGTAAAAAATACGTCTAAATCTTTACTAACAAAATTTCGTCTTTCTGTCAATGAATAATAGGCGGAAACTAATTATGGTAAGAATTCATGAATTTAAACTTTTCTTAATGACTCATAATCGTCCTTTTTGTGTGGATACTTAAACTAAACAAACAAAATGCGTTTTTTTTAACAAAAATAGTCTGCTTTTCATTTCTTTCTTTTTTAATGTGTGTATTTTGTATTTTAAAAAAATTGCTGAAATGTGTAGGATTGCCGGTTGATTACCATGGGCGGCTAATTTTTAATTATGTGGAATGCTATACATTTTAACAAAGTAACATGATTTACACATAAAAAAGTTACCACTGTAAGGTAAATGACTCAGTAGTGGACACAGTTAAGAACATTTTCGTCCTCTTTTACGTGACAAATTTTTTTTTCAACGGACTTACATCAATTTTTTGCATAATTAGCTTAATCGCCAACTATTTCTCTAAAAATTAATTACCTATAAAATGTCATTTGATGAAAAATTAGGATTTTTACGTCAAATTTACTAAACTCTTAATTTGTATTTATAGTGGACATTTATAAAACACGTATTTGCATTAGTAGTGGACAGAAATTAATATCTATTTTATGCTGTTAACTTGGAGAAATAATTTTAAAAATGACTAAGGGACCATTCATAAATGATGTCACGCTTTTCTCCCACATTTTCCCCAAATCCCTAACCTTCTAATTGATCGGCTTTAGTAAAGAGCAGCAAATGTGACCGTTGTGGATGCAGCTATTAAATATTACGATCCACGCCAATTTTAGTTTTATTAACTAGTACTAGGGATCGTTCGCTATAGGTTCTGATAATTTTATTCAAGTTTAATGTTACATTCGCTTATTTTAAGAGCTTAAAGATCCAAGTGTCCACTATTAGAGCAGTGTCCACTACTGGAGGGCCGTGGTAGCCTAGTGGTTAGCACGCCGGACTTCCACCCGGAAGGTCGCGCGTTCGATACCCACTGAAGACCACCATGTATACTTGGGGATATGTGCATGTAAAATCCGTAGACCCCACGACCTCTCCCCGTGCGTAAGCAATCCTAAGGTCTCGGCTAACAGGTAGGGGTCTGGTGGAGAAAAGTGTCCACTACCGGGTCTTTTACCTTATATATAATGTAAACAGATGGGTCCTTTTCACTTTTTAAGAAGGGCATCGCCGTACGGGTACCGCTAGTGTTAAATAAGTCTACAACGAAATAATTAAACACACATACAAAATACAAGCGTTTTTATTCTATTTTTTCTACAAGACAATGTATTAGATGCAGACATTCTAATTTACAAACAAATATCACAGAATTTACTTGTAATTCTATTTTTACAAGATTCATGACGAAGAATTTAAAGAACTTTGCATACTAGGTGCATAACACTATGCTTAGAATTATGAAATTATATTAAACTTTCAATCATACTTAAACGTTTTAAAACCCATACTTCATTCAAGAATAGTGCGGTAAACTAACAACATGGAGGATGTTCGTCAAGTTTGGCTTCTATAATGGTAATTTCTGCCCATTTTGTGTGTTTCTTTTTTGCCAAATAACGACTAAGCCATTGATGTTTTCATACATAACAATTGTTTATGAAACTATCTCAAGAGAAAAAAATATATGTACTTGGCTCGACTCTGCCAAAAGATTTTGTACCCTCTTAGAATATCGATAAGTCCTGGTATTAACCTAAAGAATTTTTAATTGATTGACTATTAACATGTTGACTGCCAACCTGAGAGACAATTCGTAGTAGGTGAACTTAAAGACCGAATTGCAAGTTGTCTTATTATCGCCGACTTATTTCCATTTTTCAATACATTTATAGAAAGTTTGTAATTTTTTGCTTAAGAACATGTTTTGAACAATATGACGTGATTAAATCAAGCTATATCTAGGAGGTCCATAAACTGAAAACAGCGCTGACAGTCGGCAGTCAACGTGTTAATAGATAATGGCAAATTTCACTACAATCGAGTTTACGTAGAGAGAAGAAAAGAAAGAAAATGCTTGGATATACTGAATTTTCAACGAAAATTTCGTCGACGTTTTTCCGGAGCCTTTTACAAGAAAATATTCAATTCATTTTTAAAACCAGGAAATTTTTCCGCTCACACTCACACTCTAAATCTAACCACACCTCACCGCTTCGAGTTCTTATACTACTCAAAGATAAAACAGGGAGCAAAAATCCTTAAGCGTTCAATTCTTATTATGCTTCTACACAAACAGAAATGGAAGAGCCCTTGGGTATAAAAATCTAGGATAGAAGTGATGAGTATACCTCAAAAATCTTCCGAAAGGTATATAAGGGTGGCTGACGAATTCGCTTTCCAGTACATAAACTTCCACCTTTGACATGGCGCAATTTCAATAATATAACTCACACCCGATTCTATTTTTATTTTCTAAAGGCCAATTCGGTTTTCCGAAATCCTGGAAGCAACGCTACCATATCAACGGACCTCTAAAACAGCAAGTATATTTTCCAAGCTGCAAGCAATATTCTTGGAATAATTAAGAACGAAGTACATACAGTTCGACCACGGAATTTTGACAGTTGGACGCTTCTGCTCATGGCAGAAAAGAACGAATCAGGGAAGTTTGTTTTGCGGGTGCGTTTATTTAGTACGCTAATCAGAAGGTTTGCTTCTGTGTCATTCCATGCCAACTGAAACCACTACATGATTTTGTAAACTTTAAGCAATATTCACGGATTTGGTACTATTTTGAAGAAAACATATCAAAGTTTATGGATTGAATAGTTATTTTTGAGAACTATGCATAATTATACCTAAAATTATGAAGAATAAGGGGCACTTTAGACTGATTTCTCCCATCAAAAATGTTGCTTTTTTAAATAACAAAAACTGTTATAAGTTTAGTGATTTTATCCATATTTTTTTTATACAGTAAGTTACATTACTCTAAGTATATGTGTGCAGTTTATGTTTCATACAAAATGTTTTTCGTATTTTTTAAAATTAAAAACTTTCTTGTCATTAATATGTCCCCTCTGTTACAAATTTTTAAATAAGTTTACTTTATTCAAAAAATAAACAAACAATAAAGTGCAGAAGAGGTATTTACAATAAAATGTATTAGTATAATCATGTTTTGTAATAATTTTGAAAATTTTTTACTAATTAAAAAAATTATAACAGTAACAGAGGGGACATAAATGAGTAACAGAAGGGACAAAGTTAGAAGCAGCCTCTGTTACAACTTGCCATGAGATTTTTAAACAAATACCATTGGTTGCAATGTTTATAAGGAATTCTGGGAATGTACCTGGGATTAGTAAGATCTTGTTTAAACCAGTTTCTTCTGGTTTGAGAGCATTCATTCTAAGCTGTGGCATTTTAGTTTTGTTAAGTGACTTTATGAGTTATCAATATGGGGAAAACAGCAGCAGAAAGAGAGAATATAGAGCCAGAATGTCTCAAGAAAAAATGATATGAGTATGAAAAAGGACAGAGAACATAAGAAGAAAGCTATCCAACTTTAAATAACAGAAGTGTTACTTTTGACAATAATGTTTTGTTGTAATGCAACCAAGTATATGCACCTATTGAAGCTAAATCTCTAAGTTGTCCCGTCTGTTACATGTCATGTCCCCTCTGTTACACATTGCTTTCCACATTTAAATAAAAGGAGTTCTTGATTTAAATATACCAATGCATAATTTAATTAATTTGGAATGTTCCGAGTTTTAAAAAAAAAAACCAAGTTTTTTAAAAGACCTCCAAGTCATAGATATACATAACATAAATTATAGTACATGTCAAATACTGTTGACATTTTTTGTCCCCTCTTTTACGCATACTTTAATTTAATTAGAGATCAAACGGGAATATAATTTCAATGTTGAGTGAAATTATACACTGCTACTTAAAGTTACAGATTGGCTTACTAATTTTTGTCTTTAAAAATTTTGTGTATTTTTTTAAAAGCAAAATCCGCGTATGATGTCCCCTCTGTTACGCTTGGAACTCCACTTCTCCGTTTGTTGAAAGTAATTGAATTTATAAACTGGTATATAGCGTCAATTCGAAAGAAATCAATTATGCTAAAAGAACTAGAACGAGAAGATAGAGGCACATTCCTTATACCAGCAGTTCCTCCCTTGAACATGAATGGATTATTCTTGGCACTCTGCCAACCGGCTAGAATTTGGCAAAGACATTAAGTTCAGGCATAATTTTTCTTTTTCCAAAAATAAATTTTGCAAGCAAAACTTAATTCTGCCAGAAATAGGCTCTCACCACTTTCCACTGTAGTACTCCACTAATAAAACCAAATACTTTCTTTTTTTACCAGATACTTCAATATTATTAAACGAAAAATTTAAATCAAATGTGGGTTTAAAATTACTTTTTGGGTGTTTTCGAAAAAACTCTAAATTCCATAAAATCAGAAAAATTTACTTCACAAAATTGCGTTTATTGGACTAACAAGTGCTCCTAACAAAGCAAATTCTTCTTCATAAATTCTAAGCAATTTCGGGTATGTTACACACAGACGTTAACATTTTGTATTATATAGTCATTTGCTAGTCTACTTGAACAAGGAGAAAGCTTGATTTATTAAAAATCTAGGTTATGCATTGAAGCACTTGTATGGAAGCCCTTGCATATAAACAGTGAAAGACGCTGAAATATGTGTAACAAGGTCAGCAAATCATTTAATTCGCTTCTAATTTTATGTCTAAAATAAATATTAAGTTATATATTACATTTAAAATAAAATACGGCAAATATTTAAATAATATTTACCAAAACATTACCGTCAAGTGCGCCAACTTTGCCACGTACGTCAACTTTGTGCCACAACGTCCTTTAGACACTAGGACTGCCTAACGGCCGTTGAGCTGTAACTAGAGCTTCCAAAAAATTTTAAAAGTTGTAAAAAAAGCTTCGAAGCTCTATTTACACCTCGGCATCCAGTTGGTAGTCCTAGTGTCTAAAAGGACGTTGTGGCACAAAGTTGGCGCCCTTGACACTATTCCAAACAAAAAAAATTTCTATTGTTGAATATCAATATTTTCAATGTTTCATAATGAGGGGTCGAGCCAGAGAAAATTCCAGTATATTTTCGGACACTTCAGAGAATTCAAATTAATCAAAACGGACCCTTCACAAAATTTAAATCAATCAAAACGGATCCTTTACAAAATTCCAAGCTTCCAAATCGTAGTTTTCACACCATTATCCATTTTTATATTTTACTTAACGTGGACCAGTTACGATTAAATTTTTGTGGTACGATACGATACTGAATTCATGCAAAGTACAAATTATGATAAAACGATATTTAATTTTTTTTTAAAATTCTAGAATAGAAATTTAATATAATATTTGCATTTATTATCGCCCCTTACGGACTTTTTCCAATCATAACTCAATTTTTAATTTTCGATTATTCGGAGTGGCAACACCTTAGCTTGTTTATATCGAGTGATCACTCATTTTTATTATCTAGCGATCTTTTCTCAAGCCTTTCGAATTTTAAAAAGTTTTCTACAATTTTAGAGTAGTTAATTTTTCAGGGAAGATTGATTGCTTTACTTATACCCCGCAGATGTTATGCGGGGAATCAGCTAGTTTATTATAAAAGCGGCAGGTAATAATAAAATTTTTTTATCACTATATGTTTAAATTTTCAATTTTCATAAAATGATTTGATTTTTCACAAAAATTTCTTAAAAATTCACAAAAAAACTGACTGTTACAAAATGCTGGATCGACCCCTGATAATGTAGCATACCATTTTCAACTGAATCACTGGGCAACGTCCTTATAAAAACTTCCGAATAACAACATAACGTATGAATCATTCTCTAACCATTCAAATTCAGGAAGGAGTAAGGGGGAGTTCTTCTCAAACCCAACAGATTTGTCCATTATGCAAAAATTTTGCCTCTGTTTTATTTTACACTCATTTTCCACTCAGACCGAATTTAATTCTTTAACTTCTATTGTTGCCGAAATAGCCCAGAGCAACGGTTCCCAATCTTTTCTTTTTTCGCATACCACCATTTTATCTTGCGAACCATTTTGCGTACCACTGCTACATAACTTTATTATATAGGATAGATCAACAGATTATTGATAGATTTTTTGCATACACGCGTACCACAAAGAGAGGCTTCGCGTACCACTAGTGGTACGCATACCACGGTTTGGGAGCCGCTGGCCTAGACCTCTTCTTCCTATAGCAGCAGCGTCATCCAAAAAATACTCCCTTCTCCTCCAAATTGACCAGCATAAAATCAATAAGCAACAGGTTTCGCCGCCCACTGTTAAAGAACCACACATTGAGCTTCCCCCATCCCTTGGAGACATTTTTCTTTCTCAGTAGCACAGTTATCAAGGGTTGAGTGCTACCTGTCAGTTGGGAAGTGACTTCAAGGCCTAAAGGGGCCTCCACACCGAAACGTAAGGAAGCTTGCATACAATGAACAGTAGGTTTTTGCGCACAAAACGTAAGGCAGCCAGCGAATGCACAAAGAGAATCCGTTGCGTTCGGTAAGTGACATCGTACATTTACTGTAAAGGCCCCATAAGAGAAGGAAGTATTTGCTCGTGGATTTCGGCTATCTACCTGGGAAGCAAAAATCAGGAAAGGGAAGGAAAGGGATAAATTCAACCAAATATATGTTTATATAAATTTTAAAACACGATTAAAAGTAGCCACTGCTCGGCAAAGGATAATGTTTTGCCATTAATGCTTTAAGTTTTTTATAGATTCAACTAGGAAAAGCATCAACAAACTTCATAAAACATTCCTTGAGAATCTGAACAAGTGCTTTTAATGCATAAATACGTTTCAGTAACTATTTAATTTAATATACCCCTGATATTTACATTGAAGATGCTCAACACTACAGAAAAATTTAAAGTACACAATTCATGCTGCAGAATGAGTTAAAATGCACAGTATGCACGCTCAATGAACATTTTTGAGCAGTACCTAACGAGGATAAAACGCTCTTAAGCAAATTTACATTGCGTTTTGAAACCATTTAAGGGAAGTAGAAATGAACTTGATAGAATTCCAAAATAGCTATCAGTCTTTTCAGTTCGGAATTTGAAGGCACATGAAGACCATAGTATATGGAAATGAGACAGCCGTTAAAAATATTTGTACTTTAAAGCATTTTGATTGGCATAATTACAAAATTGAAGCATTATTAAGCATTTGTTGATGAGAAAAACAAAAGATTGAACATAACAGTACTCACAGGATTGTCAATATTTTGACATTTTCATAATAAAACACTGTAGAGAATTCATTTCAAAGATAGTACTAGCAAAGGTCTTTGATGAATGGTGACCATATTAGAATCTAAGTAAAAAAAAAAACGCAACACAAAATGAAGCTCAAAAATTTCATACACGTGTTTCGAGGTTGCGAGGAATCCTTTTTTCAATGTAAAAGAGTATGCTTCTGGATGAAAAACATCCAAGTGAAGACATCCAATTTAAACATGCAATGAAGACATCCATTTGAAACATCGAATTTAAGACATTCATTTGAAACATCCAACTGAATACATAAAATTGAAACATCCAACTCAATACATCCAACTGAAACACCCAACTGAAGGCATCCAACTTTACTCAGTTGGATGCTTTTCATCTAGAAGCTCACTCTTTCGCATTGAAAAGGGGGTAACCTCCTTGTAACCTCAAAACACGTGTCAACAAGTTTGCAAATTTCGTGCTTAATTTTACATTGAATTTTATTCTCACTTTATAGCGCAAAGGTTTACGTTTCATTTTATATAAGAATAACCAACAATATTAGAGGAAATCATTAGACACGTTTGTTACTGAGAATGTAGAAAACTATCATCCATGTCAATTACTGATATTGTCAGCCAAACATCTGAATCGGGACAATATCCAAAACCAGAACAAATTATATTCACAACGAAATTGTGATTTGTTATTTATCTAAAACTACAAAAAAATTAATTATCCTGCAAGACTTTGTACAAAGTAAAATTTTCAATAATATTGTCAAGGGTTTTCAGGTCACATTATTTCTTACAGACATAAGTTTTCTTGGGTTTCTTCTGCGATTTCATACGAATAAATTGCTGATTTCTATCAAAACCATTGAAGGATGACAAAAAATTGTGTTTTTAAATATGTCGAAAAATTGAATGAATACTAGTTACTATAGAAAATATTAGCTGGAGGTTTAATGGATAAAAGTGACACAATAGAAGCAATATGAAGTGAATTAAGGCAAATTTATTGGACAAACAAATTTTTTTTGCTTAATTTGCAAGAGTTATTAAACTGTGTTTAAGCACTTTTAATTTTCAAAAATCTATGTCTTTTTTTTACTGTCCTGGATATTAAAAATTTAGGTGTTGATATATTTAAAATTATGAACTAATAAAAGCTTTATACAAAGTTTCAATGTTAACTTGGAAAACTCAGATAAAATGAGATCTTAAAAATAAATCTAAGGTGAATGAGGTTTGGTTATGTAAAAAAAACAAAACAAAAATTCGTGATCTTCATTGAATAAATTAAAACAACTTATAGAGTAAGTAAGAAATAAATAAAATTTCAAAAAGTGTTTTGGAGAAAAAGTCGATGATTCTGAATAAAGTTTCTCCACAGTGTATAATCACTCACCCTAAACTTTCAAAAAAATTCCAAGCAAATTCATCTCCATATCCCATTAAGTGAAAACACATGTTTCATGCAATAAAAAATGATTAAGTAGTAATACTTTGGCATCGAAAAGCATTCACGTCGCAGAAGTACCAGATTGAGCGTTTTGTGATGATGAAAATGGTCTTTTGTCTGCATACCCACTGAAGCTCAAAGATCGTTCGAAGATGGCGGCACGATCACGTATCCTGGCGGGTCGCTCATAAGTTTGACTAGATTGGGTTGACTCCTTACCATTACTTAAGCTTACACAAGGTGTCTTTGGCACACTCTGTGAAGATTCTGTTCTAGAAGGAATGCCTTTAGAATGGTACATATGAGAAACGTCAGTGGTTTTACCTGCTGCCACCGACAGCCTACAAACTGGAGGTGGCACAGATTTTGGTCTCTGCCTGACTGGTGCATGCCTCCGTTTTTTGTCAGATGGTGACCTTGAGAAATGACCTCCATCAAGCAACAGATTGTCTTCTGCTAACGGAGAAGATCCGAAGTCCAGGTTTTCCTGAGAGAAACCACTTCGAAAAAACTCTGTCCTCATTTGTGATGTTATTTTGTTTGCTCTGTTGTAAGTGTCTTTAAAACTAGAAAAGGGTTTTTCCGTGGTAAGCATCTCGCTGCACTTTGTGTCTGCTTTTTCTTCGCCTTTGCCATTTTGCAGAGAGCTTTTAGTTTTAGAACTACGTGACCTGCTGTCATCTTGTGCATTATTTACAGTTTCTAAAATTGATGCATTCCTATTAAAGCTCATGTCCTTCTGAGTTGAAGATGTAGTAATATTATCTGATGATGAAAATGTAGTTTTGTTGCCCACAACAGAACTGGGGTCTGACTGCCCACTAGTCCAACTGTTGCTTCCAGAATTTTCATAAACTAAGTCGTTTTTGAGCGAACCATTTTTGGGAGAGTCCGACCAGCTGGAAATAGACGAAAGAGATGTCTTAGGATGTGGGAATCGCACAACACATTCAGTTTGAAAAATATGTTCTCTTACATGGACACTTTGATTATCTTTGGAGCTCTGATTTGCGCTTGAAAAACTTTTAGAGGAACTTAGAGGAAAATTGTGGTTGATGACTTGAACATTAGAAAAGACACTTGATTGTTTAGGTGATGACGAACAGTCACGATGACTCTTATTGCTGAACTCAGATGTATCAGTCTGCTTGTTTCCTTCAAATTTTGAGAGCAATTCTTTAACAGATGGTTTGTTGTCCATTTTTAAATATCGAGAGTATCCGAGGTCTGGTAATTTCTTTTCTTCTATACCATCCTTTACCGTCTTCAATAAATCTTCTGAATCCTCTTTTTTCCTTTCATTGTCAAAGCACTTAACAGGGGATTTCCGAAAGTCTATTGCATCAGCAAACTTTTTTTCATTCTTCATCTTATTTTTGTCCATATCAGAAGCTGAGTTTTTCTCGACTTTGCATTTCTGTCTTTCTGCTTTCATTTGTTCCATTTCTAGTTTCATCTGCCTATCTCTCACAATCAACCGTCCGATTTCAGACTCGAACTTCCGTTTTGAGTCTTCGTTCGGAGAAATGGGAGATATTTTATCCCCTCCAAACCGTTTCTTTTGCACCCCTAAGGAATCATTAGGATCACTTGATGCTTTGAAGAGTTCATGACTAAAACTTCCAAAAACAGCAATACCAGACACAAATTTTGGACATATGTCATGTATTTGTGTAGGACTTCTTTCAATGGATCTAGTTCCAGGAGATTTCGATGGACCTCTGTTTTCAGGCGTAGACACTTTTGATAAACTGTCCTTCTGCGCCTGAACTACTGCTGATTGAAACTTTTTATCATCAACGAAATTCGCCGGTGGAGACAAAATTAGATTTTCAACAAAACTATCTCCCACAGACCGTTCAACAAGTGGACTTATAGTTTGGACCACAGAAGACAGCGTTTTTTCGAGCAAATTTATTTCACCTAATTTTGTTGAGACTTCAGGACTAATTTGAAGTTGTTTTGTTTGATTAACTAGTTGATCAGTAGAATTTTGAGTAGAGTCTTTAATCATCTCACTAATAACATCCATTTGCTCAATTTGGTCATCTTTCCAATGATTAGATTTATCTTCGCAGGGCAATTGTTTTTTGTGCATATCCACAGAAGAGTCGTTCGTGAAGACTGCTTTGCTGACATCATTTGCACTGCCACCAACTTCGGAGTCGGCACTGCTTGGCAACTCGCTCACGTTATCCCCTGTAGGAGAATCTGGAGTAATCAAAGAACCATCACGTGAATGCAAACTGCCTTCCGACTGTTTAATCCGGACAGCATTAGAAGGTGGGGAAGTCTGATCACACTCTTTAGAATTAAAGGACAGTAGCTGAGAAAGACTAACTGAATCTGAAATAGTGGCTTCCATAGAAGCCCCAAACAAGTTATCAGACTCGTCAATAATACTGCCGTTTGAAAAATCTCCAACATCGGCATCAGTCCCGTTTCCGACGGACAAAGAAGCTAATTCTGGTAGCGTCCCGTGAACTTCTACTGATACACAATCTTTATCACAGAAATTGTTCAGTACAGATGAAGTATTTGTACTCTCAGTTAAAGGCACTAAAGTTGGAAGCTCCTTTCGTGGTTTCGGTTGGAAATCCACAGAGCTTACACTATGGCTTGAAATACATTTAAAATCCTGCCTGAGATCAAGACTTTTTTCTGAAGTGAGGCAGTGGTCAGCTTTTGATAAATTTTCCTGCTTGGCATCATGAGTTTCCTTCTTACAGTTATCTTTCTTCTTCACCATGGGAGGTGAGCTCAAAGTGTGATACAATCTCTTCAAGCTCAACTTCTGCAACTTTGGACTGGAAGCTTCAGTTTCTAAACAAATCAGCTTTTGCTTTTGGGCAACTTTGCTTCGCTTAGGCGATTCTTCATTTTCTGAGGAATTTTCCTTTCGCCTAGGGAGAGTAAAGCTCTGTTCACCATTTAAGCCCTCTACTATTTTACTTTTGTTCTGATCCAACTCTTCCATGTCCTCTTCATTCGGATATTCAATGATGTGTTCAAAGTAAGAATCATGAGAAGTTGATCGCACGTGCTTGTAAAGGTTGGCAAATCTTGTAGAGGTGGATGATGTGATTCTATCAAAAGAAGGGCCACAAGAAGATTCATGAGATGATGAAATACTCTCTCCTGAAAAGAAAAATATAATTAAACACATGCCTTGAATATCTACATATGTTTGTCGATTTCTTTTAATTGTACACAACATGAATGCCTTGCAATGGAGTTTAAAAATTAACTGTAACTCAAACTGACTGCATATAGAGACTGCTACAGCTCTCAAATTCTCCAAAAAAAAAAGCGAACAAACGGGGAAAATTCCAGTAAAATCTAAAGTTGTCTATAAAGTTTGAAAAGTCGCCAAACTTTTCGAGACATCCTAAAATTTAGCGCAAAAATGATGCCATCTTGGTGATATTTTACTAAATTCCTGCCAAATACACAGAAATTTATATCAGGAAAGAATATTCAAACAGGAGGAAAGGAAAGAACTTTCAAACGCTGATTCAAAAGATAAGTCAACTTTGACTGGAAATTAATCGAATTACCGCGATATTTAGCTGAATTAAAACAAAATGAACAAAACATAAAATATTTATAATTTAGAATGAGAAATATACATATATCATGAAAACCATTTCTCACCAGTCGGAGAAAAAGCATTTTCTTTTTGTGAGAGAACTGTTGACAATGGGAACAAAGCTTCTGCACTTTTCACTGTCCTCAGCCTTTTTGTTGTTGTATGTGATACATCAGATTCTGTAACAGCCTTGTCCTGGAAAGCAAATCACACAAGAATTAAAAATGAATATTAGACGTACTCTAAGGTGTCACAGTACCTCAAAATTGCTCAAATTATCGATTTGTTAAAGATTACTTACATCGACAGATAAAACTGTTTTAAAGCCTCATGCAAAATTTCAAACCTATGTGAGCAAAACTTTAAATGTGACATTCTAGTGTTGGTAAATGACTTTAGATGCTTTCATTCTGCATTTAAAATCGTAAAATGCATTTTTTCTGCTTGGTATTTTTGACCAATTACGTACAGTAAAATCCCTAAGACTTTTTTTCATTTAAAGATACAGCTTTGAAACTTTGTATGTGCATTCCACGGTTTATGTTTAACAAAACTTTACATGTGTTTGACACTGGATTTTGTAGATTGTTTTTATTTAATTGTTAAAATTTAAATTTGGAATTTTTTGTCGTTTTTTCTAAGTTTTAATGAAAAAAAAGTTAAAATTCAACTAAATTTCAGATACTTAATTCCATGCTAAGTTTTATTTTATGATGTTTGCGAAGTATTACAAAGAAAAAAAGCTTTTGAAAAAAGATATAATTGAGAAAGTTATAAGGAATTTTAAAAAAGTGAAAGAAAGTTAATTTTTAAAAAAAAATTAAATTAATGGTTGATCACAAATACGTGTTTTGCTTTAAAACATCATTCCTAATCATAATTAGAATTAAATGCATGAAATATTTTTTATTTAATGTTAAAAAAAAAAAAAAATTGAAAGTAGGTACTGTGCGCCCTTCACTGAAATTATATATTTAAAATATACATGAAAACACATATGCTATTATCTCACATTCTCAAAAAGATGCTGTAAAATAAAAGTTTATTTCTTTTTAAATTATAATCACAGAAATTGTTAATCGCAAGAGAATTGGGGAAGTTATAGAAGGTTAAATAAAATATAAATTTTTTTTTTAAATGTTGAGAGAAAGAAAGAAGTAAGAACAAAGAAAGAAGAAACGAAGTGCGGGGCTGGGAGCATTAAAAATGAAAATTTCCAAGAGTCAAGTTTTCTTTACAGAAGCTCCATAATACGAGACAAGAATGTGTACAACTTTACAGTGCGCAACTTTGGAAAAATAATTTGAGCTGATTAAGCTTTAATGAGGGCAACTTTCTACCATTATATATTAGTCAAGAAATAGATTTTTGATGTATTTATTAAGGCAAAATTTATGCCAACATTACTCCTGTACCATTAGAACAAAATCTGTGGATATGCTAATTATAAAATTCAGTAGTATAAAGTTTCATGGATGTCATAAAGTAAAGTTCAGCTACACTACATAAGTTGAACTTTTGCAAAACCTTAACAACCTGCAAAGCTAAGGATGAATGCTCCAAGAAGATAGGACTGCCAATCTTCGGTCTTTCTGACTGTCCATCAGTCCTGGAACGTCTACTCTTTCTCCTTCCACTAGTGGTTTGCCATCCTCTTGAAAAGAACGATCTCCATCCTGAAGGAGACTTTTTCCCTTTACCCATAGACCGACGCCTGTTGGGGAGAAAGTAATAAGTTCATTAAATATATATGATATCAGTAATTGAGCAGTGAATGAACTAAAATGAACCGTTTGTAATTTTCTTCAAAAGGTGTTTTATTGGTGCATTGGCAGCAGTAGTTTCCTTCGATACAATAGGGAAGTTTTGACCTATTAACTACAGTATGAGACCTCAAATTCGGAACGCTCGGGGCCGCGATCTTTCAAGATTTCGGAATTTTCCGGATTTTGGGTCCTCATTCAAAAAAATTCGTAAATAGCATCAGAGCCCACATAATTTTCTCTAGAAGTTTTTATTACCATTTTTCTCATTTATAGAATTTTTTATTGTCGTATATACTCAACTATAAGTCGAAAAATTTAGCACAAAAACCGAAATTGGAGTCTGTTTACATTCGGAGGCGAACATCGAAAAATCTAAACTTTTCCCGAGATTATTTTAATCTCTTTAATTAAACAATAAAAGAAAAGGATTCCGTCAAATTCTAATATGATTTTATATTCTCTAGTCACTTACTAAACACCTTTATTTGGTAAAAGATCAAAGTATCGGGGAAAATGCGAGAAACGCCAAATTTCAATTTCGCGAATATTCTGTATCGCGTGAAAATTAGAGCTCATTTAAAGAAATAAATATAATAAAATTACAAGGAAATAAAAAGCAGCAAAATTTGATCATATAAACTCAGAATTAAAGCAACAGTTAATAAATATTCGAATCGCAAAAACGAACCCTTTTCAGAAAGTCGCGAAATAACTATTTTGTAAACTGCACATTTCCGATCTTAAACATGTCCATTACATTTTACTTTCCTTCATTTTAAAATGCCTATTTCCCTTTCCCCCCCCCCCCCCCAAAAAAAAAAAAAAAAAAAAGTGCTGCAAAATATTTCTAGATTTTTGTTCAAAAAACGAAATCCTTTTTTTCAGCTGGCGATTTTTTTTAAAAAAGTTCCGGATTTTGAGATTCCGAATTTAGGGTCCTATACTGTATTTCTAATTTGGCAGCTAAATATGCTTAAGACAATAAAAAAAAAACTCTAAAATTCCTCAACGGCAGACTCAGAAAACCAATAAAATAATTAATTCAATTTATTTTTTAAAATCCAACGTTCAAAAACGGGGTGGAGCGTATGGAGTCAGTCCCTGACGGTTTCACTGTAGACTTCAATCAAGCAACGTGCCAAAAGGGTCATCAATGATGTTAGTTCATTTTATCCAATTTTATTCAGGGACATTTCTTACTTGGCTACATTTATCGCGTGCGAACATTTTAAAGGCAAATTTGATGCAGTGGGTTATTTCTTTAACCCGTTTTTCTTGACGAGCTCAAACCCCGGGGGTTGTCGGTCCTATTGTAGCCAAGAGTTGTATCACCACCAGAGTGATGACGCTTTTCCCTAAAGTGTGACGAAAGTGCGCAGAGAATTGTCTTTGCATTATTTACTGCGCTTGAGCTTTGAAAATAATTTTAAAAATAAATACTTAACACAGAACAATTTTTTTTTTCAGAGATGATGTTTATAGATGCTATTCCATGAAATAAACATGAAATAAAAAATCGAAAACTTCCCTATTCCAAGTTATCAGACTACTGGCTGATTATTAGAATCAAAACGTTACACGTTTATTGACTGGAAAATTTTGTTCATTCACTGGTCAGTTTCATTCACTCAGTTTGGTTTTGTGTCTAAAAAAACATTAAGATTACTGTGTGTTCATTCACTGATCAGTATCATTCATTCAGTTTGGTTTTATGTCTCACAAAGTATTAAGATTGCTGCATTATTAAGATTTCTGTCAGTTTATTGACTGGAAAATTTTGTTCATTCACTAGTCAGTTTCATTCATTCAGTTTGGTTTTGTGTCTCAAAAAGTATTAAGAAAAATGTATGTTTAAGGACTAGGAAAATTTTGTATTTATTCACTGGTCAGTTTCATTCATTCAGTTTGGTTTTGTGTCTCAAAAAGTATTAAGATTACTGTATGTTTATTGACTGGAAAATTTTGTGTTCATTCACTGGTTAGTATCATTCATTCAGTTTGGTTTTGTGACTCAAAAAGTATTAAGATTACTGTATTATTAAGATCACTGTATGTTTATCGACTGGAAAATTTTGTGTTCATTCACTGGTCAGTTTCATTCATTCAGTTCGTTTTTGTGTCTCAAAAAGTATTAAGAAAATGTATGCTTAAGGACTAGGAAAATTTTGTATTAATTCACTGGTCAGTTTCATTCATTCAGTTCGTCTTTGTGTCTCAAAAAGCATTAAGAAAAATGTATGTTTAAGGACTAGGAACATTTTGTATTTATTCACTGGTCAGTTTCATTCATTCAGTTTGGTTTTGTGTCTCAAAAAGTATTAACATTACTGCATTACTAAGATTACTGTAATGTTTATTGACTGGAAAATTTTGTGTTTATTCACTGGTCAGTTTCATTCATTCAGTTCGGCTTTGTGTCTCAAAAAGTATTAAGATTACTGTAAGGTGAAAGGTAATTAAAATTGGGAGAAAACTTGCTATTTTTGCAGGCTGTAGAACGAAATTATTTAACAAAATTACGGTCAAAAAGTGTTCAAACCTGGCAGGGAGCTCGATCACAGTGTGATATTTGACTGGCAAATTCTCCTCACCACCACCAACATCAATGAATTTCTGTTGTTCCCCGGGCAAATTCCCCATTAACGCTCTAGTCCGCGCCTCTTCCAAGGACAGAAGTTTGGTTGGAGTAGAAATGGCCAAAGACTTCGGCCTTGTCTTCTTAGGAGTTTCTGAAAGAAAGAGAAAAGGTTGGCATAAAACCTCGAACTACTGCAACAAAATTCTATGTGCTGAAAGAAAAATAAATTATGTATCGCAGTTGCTATTTTCTAACTAAAATTTCCTGTGTTACAATTTGTGCTATAATGTACAAATTGTACTGTATATCTGTATAATTTTTACTATACTGACTACTGTACTGACTGACTACTTTTACTATACTGACTTTGCTATACTTTTACTATACCGTACTAACTGTACTGAAATTTGTACTGTAATGTTTGTAAAATTTCATTCGAGTAAAGCTTTCCAATAAGTCTCAAAGCTGTAATCAGTTTAGGAAAATGTTGGGAAGTTTTTTGGAATAAAATTAACTTAAATTTGGATTGGGACACTTAACTGATATTGAAGTTATTTAAAAGTTAGATTGTGAAACTCAGCTCATATTGAGGCTTACTAAACTTGTATTGTGAAACTCAGCTGATAATTAGATCAATTAAATTTAAATTCGGATTAAGAAACTAAGCTGATATTAAAGTTAATTAAAAGTTAGATTGTGAAACTGAACTTATATTGAGGTTAACTAAAATTAAATTTGTATTGTGAAACTCATTTGAATAGTAAGGTTAACTCAACTTAAACTCGGATTGTCAAATTGAAGGGCTGCTTTGGTTTGTCAATAAAAAAATAATTTATCGAAATAATTCATGCTAAAAATACAAAAATCTTGCATTGAGATAACAAATACAAATTACCTTCACCCATAGAAGGAGTAGGAAATATTGGCATTTTTTCACTGAATATAATGTCTGTATATCTAATGAGGTATTCTGTCAAAACTGCTTGGACCCCAACTACATGAAGAGCTCCAACACCACCGTTTTCAATGTCTCTAGACCTATAACAGAAAGAAAAAAAAACGAAACCATTAATTCTTTAATTAAAAAGAAGATACTGAGAAAAAAAACTATTGTACTAACAATGAGATATTGAATCAAGAGACTAATATTAACAATGAGATACTGAATGAAATAACTACTACTAACACTGAGATACTGAAGAGGTGATTATACTCACAGTCAAAGTATCCATGTTAGCAGAAACAAAAGCAATTATTTAGTAAGTTTTTAACTTAAGGTGCTTTTCCACACTGTGAAACATATTTATTTTACTTGAGTGACATATTTCAAAATGACATTTAAAAAATAACAATAAAATTGACATGCTTTCAGAAAATTGTTCAGGTGCTATAAAATGAACATTATCATTGCCAAAAGACAGACAATAATAATAAAAAATAGTAATAATTAAAAAAGGAAAGGAAATAAAAAAAGGGGGGTAATATAGATAGAAAGAACTTGAACACTTTTCAGTTGCACAAAATTATCGGCAGTTCAATTTATAAGAAGTAAAATTTACTCTTAATCAAAATAAAGACTACAACTTTCCGGAGAAACCTGGAACTTTTTTTACCTGAGAAGATTAGGCGCCCACACAATAGCAACATTCTTAGGAGTCATTCCTGTCTGAAAGCCATGAGCAGCAACTTTGCTAAGATGCCTCATTAGATACTCCAGAGACCTGTAATGAGGAGGTGGAAGCTGTTGCACAACGTCTCTCAACTTCAGCAACCGTAAATCTTCCTCTGCTTGGACAGCACTCTACAAAGACATCAGGAAGGTAAATTTTAAAGCCAACGCAAATTTCAAGAACATTTTGATAAAAATATCCAATCTAATGATGACCTACCACAAACTTGTCATATAAATGGAATGTTAATAATGGATTTGGCAATTCACGGAAATACATTTTCAACAACGAGGCTACGCAGTGGATGTCTTGAAGAATAGCTTCGTCAAGAAGATTTGGCACTCTATCTTCGTCAAATGCGAGCCTGTAATTTTCACAGAAGTAAATACATGGCAATGAACATATAATATAGAAAATGTTTGGGTAAGAATTTTATTACAGAAAATCGTAAAATTCATAGTTCCGATATTGTGGTAAATGTATTCAAAGAACATTCAGACTTGGAGCTTTGAAATTGTGGCGCATATATACCCTTAGATGTAGAGCGTGAAATACGCATTTGTCAAAAAAAAAAAAAAAAACAATTTTGTGCGTGAGATGAATTAACCAAGCATATTTGATTTATTGTTCTGGACGAAATTCTTCATTTCATTATGTATTTTAATTTAAAATAACTGTAGAAAATGTATTTAAAGAACAAAGACTTGTACTTGGAACTTTGAAATTGCGGCACATATATCCTCAGATGTACAAAGTGAAATACTTATTGGGCAAGAAATATTTTTGTGCATGAGATGAATTAACCAAACATATTTCATTTAGATAGTTCTGGAATAAAGTTATCTATTTCGTTACGTTTTGCACTTTAATATACTTATGCTAAATGTATTCAAAGAACAGTCAAAGACTTGTACTTGGAACTTTGAAATTGTGGTACATATATGAAACTACATGTACAAAATGAAATACTTATTGGGCAAGAAATATTTTTGTGTATGAGCTGAACTAACTAAGCATATTTGATTCAGATTGTTCTGGACAAATTTCTCCATTTTGTTACGTATTTCACTTAAAGAAAACTGTATTATGAATTAAAATACTATACACAAATCGCATATGACATTAAAAATTTCCTTTGAAGACATAAAATGCATACAAAATGTGTTAAAAATAACCTAAGGTTCTTTCTGAAATAATCAAGTAGAATGGTTTGCTCATAACTAAGATGCAGTTCTGTATCTTAGTTAAGATAGCAAGAAGCATTTTCTTCAGTTTCAAAAATGTATTTTCAAAGAGTCTATAGTATGTGTACTGTTCTTTAAACTTTTCTGTCAAAATCCCCTTTTCCAATAGAGGTATTTTTCTTTTGGAAAAATAAAATAACGAAATATTTTTTTCGAATCGATTTTCTTGAGAATTGGAAAAAAAAGTTTAAACTTAAATTCGGACGTTTTATTGGATCGTTTTGACATTCTATTAGACATTAAAACATTTCATCTGTGGAACAAAAAATGCGACTTCATGCATCGGACAGTATAACGAAAGTTACGCTTTAATGAGGTGGGTTCGTTCTAAAGAGCAGCTAGATTGTGTTGCTGCTTGTTCTAAAGAACAGCTAGCTTGTAATGCTGCTTGTTCTAAACAGCAACTAGCTTGTGTTGCTGCTTGTTCTAAAAGGCAGCTAGTGTTGCTGCTTATTCTAAAGAGCAGCTAGCTTGTGCTGCTCGCTTGTGTTTGTTGACTGCAGCTAGTTTTAAAAATAGGAGTTTTGTGAAAATTTTATAATTTTAATTAAATTGTGAAGAAGAAAGTGGATGCATCCCCAAAAGCTCACTGTTATTTTCATATACAGAGCGAGTAGGAACATTTTACATTAAGGACAACAGATAAATTATAAGTAACAAATGGTGAAATATACCTGAGTTTCTGTATGTTTGAAGTAACTCCAGACAATCTGTAGATACCATCAACAATACCGTGCTGCTCAATAAATTCTGTACAACATTTCAACACCAGGGGAACTGCAGGAAGCAGAATCAAAAAATGACTGTTTGAAAAATACATAAGTATTCGTATAGCCTTAAAATAATAAGTATATAACCAAATATTTGGCATGAAAATAATCAAACTAAAAGTAGCGAATTTTGATTCCTAGAAATGCGTGAAAATTTTATATTAATGTTACATAAGTTGCCTGTCACACATGAGAAATAATTTCCAATGTGTACATACATAATTATCATTTTCTCTACAAGTTTCTTGGACCTTTAGAGAGGGATCATGAGTTCCCCTATTTATTTACAGGTTGTTTATAATTAAAGTTGCCCTGTTTAGATTGTAGATCTTAAAAGAGACCCTATATAAGATCTATCGCTTACGTAAGAACCTATGTAGAGATCGCTGTAATAGACCTACACGTGATTGTAAATTGGTATATACATCATAAGAAACACGTGAAAAATTAATCTACAGTAAGAACACATTAGTTCAAAATTTTACCACCAGGGGAAAGAAGTGCATGAAGGGAGGGAGACTTATTTCATGACGTAATTTATTTACTGTTCATTCCATTTGCGCCAATCACACGTTCAAAGTGTGTTCTAGAGTGTTTAACAATTTATAACGAAGGTTTTCTCTTTCATTACAGCAACTTGGCGATCAAAATTGAAATTGACAAAGAGGCAAAACTTTGCCGTCAAAAATTTGAACTATGACTTTTGTTTTTCCTATTCCTTTTCCCCATAAAACGTATTTACCGAGTTTCAACTATAGTATTTATTAGAACAAGTTCTACGTAGGTCTAAATATGTCTTTACTTATAAACCCTTTGTTCATCAGTGAACGTAATTTCAATTTTTCTTAATGAAAAATAGATTTCAGTAGAGGATCTGCTACCATGTTCTCTTAAGTCCCACCATTAATGGGAATAAATATCGATATTAAAACTCAATTGGTATTTTCCACAACAGAAATATAGTATAAATTTTAAATTCAATCCAAACTTACTCAGTTAGTTAATAAATAACACTTACTGTCTCTTCCAGTATTCATGAGGTGTTCTCCCAAGTCACAGCCGAACACCCTCTCTTTCAGAATACCGCTCTGTTTGAGCTTCCGTCTCGACGGTCGGGAGAGAAGGAATGATCTGAAGAATGCTATCAACTTCCCATGCTTCCTCAGCACTGCAATAAGCAGGAAACACAACATTAACTTTTTGCAAAGGCATTTTTATCTATTACTGCTATATTAAAACGGTACTTAGTATTATCCCGTCGACCATTTTTGCCAAATTTAAAAAAACGTAGCCAAAATGCCATATGCCACCAATAATAGAAAAAAGAACCTACCCGCGCAATCGAACACTTCAAGCGCCAAGCCTTGGCGTCAATTTTTTCGCCAATTTATTGGGGAACAGGATAACACGTAAGCACCCCATGCATTTTATGAAATATAGCATTTTTGGTAGGTTTCTGTAAGTGTTAGTCTGTTACGACGACCCTTTTCCTTTGCTTATAATTAATGATACCAAGTTTTTCCCTAAAAATAACTACCTTCATTTCGTTTCTTTCTTCACATGCAACGTCGTATAACTACAATTTAATCCCCTCTCCCCTACCTCCCAAATATATGCGAGCTAGTACCAGTTACGATGGAAAATTTCCTGTTGATCACAGGTTCACAGGAGTAGTTGGAATAAAAATTAAGTGAGAGTCGCCAAAACATAAGGTCAAAAAGCTATCAAATCAAGAGACAAACAGTGCTTTTCTAAAATTTGACAGGGTAGTAGCTCTTTACTGCCTTTTTTAATGTGAGTTAAATACTTTGCCGTCATTAAAAAAAAAAAAAAATAACCTTTACTTACACTTTACTGTAATTTAGAATTAATTATAAAAAAAAAAAAAGATTTTAGGAGTAAATATTCTTATTTAAAATAAATACGATACTTAGAATGGCTCAAATTACTTAAAGCGTTTATTTTCCGTCGAGCTCCCGTTTTCCCAAGTACCGTTAAGAAAATACCTTTAGAAAATATCCTTTTTGGTTGCCTAATTTTTACACAATATCAAATATCCCGGTCAATTTAATCAACACGAAACAGCTACTTGAACTTGCACCTACGATTCCTTGAGTACTTTGAAAAAAAAAAAAACATTAACACTAAATATACTGACCTGGTTTTGAGGGAGATTTGGGGATTTTAATTGACTGAGGTACTTTATCACCAATGATTTCTACACATTCGCATGGAAAAAAGCCAACCTGAAAATAAAAATAAAAATTTAGTAATCAGACAAATAGATTACGTAACCATGGGAGATTCTCAGCGAAAAGAATCTCTCGGAATTACATACAAAATTTTTGAAAAAGTATGCACCATCAATTTAGAGCAAAAATCATATTCTTACTTAGGTGAACATGCCCCTGACCCCCTCCATCCAACGCACAATACATACATACGTGTACATATTTATATATAAGCTCAAAAAAGAAAACTGCTTAAAGTAATAATTAAATGAAAAGTCTAATATTAACATCCAAAGTTCTTTTTTCCCCTGGAAACGCTATTATATTGTCTTGAACGGTTTTTAAAAGTAGTACAAAATATATACAAGTAGCTGATACCTTTAATAATATGCTACAAGACAAATGATCAAAATGCTTTGCTATAGGTATGAGTACAAAGATAACACGTAAAAAAGCACAAACGTTTGTTCTGACATTTTGTGCTTTTTACATTGTTTTACCTTTGTACCAATTAATATTAGGTTTTCAAAGATAAAACTAATGTTGAGATTTAAAATGAAAAGAAAAGGAAAACAATTCTAGTTTAAGGAAAAAGTAACCTACGAAACAATAGGAAAACAAAAAATTACGAAACAAACTGTAATTGAAAAAAACATATCATTTTTTGTTTAACTACCAGTAATATTTATGTCTTACTGAGTTTTTGACACCCTTAAGACTACATTTCTGTGGTGAAATTATGAAAAATAAACTTTTTATGAAGGGATCATATTGAAACTTCTTACAGCTCCTCTTTATCTATCCTTATATAAGCTCAAAAGGACTTTTTGGGTCAAAAGTTCCATTCCTTTTACCATATGGCTATATTTATGGTAAAAAGTGCAAAAACTAGTTATTGACACCCTGTGGATGGGTTCCCTGTGGTTAGTTCCTTAAACACTAACGTCATAAATGACTTAGAGGACCCTTCTTAATTATCTTAAAAGAAAATTAGGACTCGTTTATTTATTTCTTTAAGTTAAAGCTTGAGGTGTCAATAACTGTACTGCGTGATAATAACTGTAAGGTTTACCCTATAAGAAGAAATGTAATTTATTTAGTTGAAATCTATGAAAACTACTTGATACAGACAGAAATGGAAAAAAGTACTCTTTTTAACAGGGATCGCAAAGGGAAATGCATAAAATATAGGACAACAGCAAAATGGTACAAAAAGGGTGTACGATATTAATAAAACGTGTGGATTATTAAAAAAAATAATACAATTTCCTCTAAAAATCATCAAAATACTGAAAAAAACATTATTAAAATTATTTATATGTGTTTAATACACCACTTTTGCATATATTAGTTTAATATTTATTGCATCCATTTTGGCTTTTGCTGCTTTAATACCTTGTATGATTTTTCGTTTTAATGCTGTTGCAATTCTTGGCTCTCCTCTCCTCTCCTCTCCTCCTTCATTTATTATCATATAACTATGCAAAAAATGCAGAAAACGCCGACTTTCAGATTCGTAAATCTTGCTTAATTGATCAAGTTGAAATTAGAACCAGTTTTAATAAATAAATCAAATAAAAACTACAAGAAATTAAAACCCAAAAGCTCTTCTTTATTGATTCAGAATAAAGCAACAATTAACAATGAAACAGTAAAAACGAACCCTTTACGAAAATCGTGGTCGCAAAAATGAAACTACACATTTTCAATTGTAATTACATTTCATTCCTTTTCTTTAAATTTATGTCTAAAAATCCGTGTCAAAAACGTTCCCGATTTTTCTTTGAGAAGTCGACTAACACGTTTATTTGTTTCCGTTTATTTGTCTGAAAGTTGGGGGGGGGGGTGTCTGCTTACATCGAATCTACTTAGATGAAAGTATATACGGTAAGGTACTGAGAAAAATAAAAATGAATTTTATTTGCATACTTAATAGTTAAATTTAAAAAAAGAGCTAAAATGGGAGAAATACGATTCTTGTACAGGATGCAGAAAGATTGCGCAAAGTAAAGAATGCATCCATTTTCTTGTTTGCACGTAGAAATTAGGCCTACGATACTTTAAACAATTGTACAAATTAATTATGAAATACGTATTTCTGCAATTTGAAGGAAAAAACAAAAATGCGGGCGGAAAGTTTAGGGTCAAGGAGCAAAATAAAATTCACGGAACTTCAGCAAAAAACAATTCCGGAAATTTTCGGTTTTTCTGGAATTTTACCACCCTAGAATTTTGTCGTTGTTTTGGTTGGTTCGAAAGCACCTTTACATTACGATAATGTGGCAACACGTTGTCTTGAATGTATTGAGAATTCTTTTCTATTTTTTGCTTATTTTGGGAAAGAAAGTATTAGAAAAAAATGGAAAGAAAGCAAATTTTATAAATAAAAATTGCACAAAAGGAAATAGAAATATTAGTTTTTAAGGCTCGACCGATGCATCGGCGCCGATTGTTCAACAAAGTTGCCATCGGCAATCGGCATCGGCGGCCGATGTTAACTGTAGAAAAACATCGGCCCATTGGCCTTAAAAAACATCTAAAAGCCGATGCAAGGCCGACGTTTTTCGCAGGGACAACTTTCCAGAAAACATTCTGTCTTTAACTTTCTTTTTTCTCCATAGCTAGATTTCTATTTTCATACAATAACAAGCTGCACATCACTTTTAAAAAAAAGCACAAAAATAATGTCATTCTACAAAGTATTTGATAAAAAGTTCGGAAAAATAGTTTAACAGATCGCTTCCGGAAAAACTTCATTATTAAAATTATTTCTCTTTGAACTGAACACTCGCTAAATAGAATATGTTAAAGTAAAAGTAATAGAGCCGTCTTTTGAGTGCTATTTGTTTTGCGCACTAGATTAGTTGCCTCATTTTTGTCCGTTTATCGTTTAATAATGATAGTGCATTAGATGTCATTGTGCAATAATATTATACCATCTGCTTTTAGTTGTCATGTTTCTTATAATTCCGAAATTGTAAACAATACAAAGTCAACTCAATCAAAATACGATAATAATTTTAATTTTTACCAGCGTAAACTTTTTTTTCTCTGCGTTTTTTTTTCTTTTGCTTCTTCGATCCCACGTGTTACAGTTTTTCTGCAATTGTGCAGCAATCTCGTTGCATATTGCTTTTAGTGGGCGGTTTTTCTCATTATTTCATTTTTAGTTTACAACATAGAAAAGATTGGTCAAAACTAAGAAAAAAAAATTCCAGTATAAATGTTTATTAATCGAAATTTTATGCGTCCAAGTTCGACTTGCAATTTTTAAAAATTGAACTGTCAAAATGCGATTTCGCGCGACAGGATTTAATAACATCTTAATAAAAATGCTAAAATTTCTTCATTTTCAAAGACTGATCAATGCATTTTTTTTTTTCAAAATACATCTTACCTTTTTTTATACAATAATTATTTTAATTTTTCCACGTTTATACTTCGTTTTTTTTAGGGCATTTTTTTTTTTTTTTTTTGTATCTTTGATGCCACGTGTTAGACAGTTGACAGTTTTTCTGCTATTGTACAACAATCTCGTTGCATCTGCTTTCAGTTTAGAATATTTCTTGTTATTTCATTGCTAGTTTACAACATAGAACATATTGATAAAAAATACGAATTATTTTTTCAATATAAATGTTTATTGATCGAAATTTTATGTGTACGACCTGCTATTTTCAAGAATTTAATTCTTAAAAAACGAATACGCGCGACAGGGTGGAATAATACGTTTAATAAAAATGCTACAATTTCATTAATTTCAAAAATTGGCAACGTATATATAAATATATTTATATATTTTTTCAAAATACATCTTAATTTTTATAAATTATCACGTGTTTTTCAGAAGAATATTTGTCAACAGAAAACTGCTGGTGCTAAAAATATTGGTTTATTTCGGTGACCTTACATTGTGCTCATGAAAATATAAATAACATGTGAAGTATTTCAGTGTAATTTTCAACTCACAAGAAAAAAAAAGCTAATAAGATTAGTTCTTATGACCCAGCATTGTGTAATGACAAAAAGTCTCACGCCTATGTTTTTAAAGCAATATTCAGTATTTCTTGGTTATGAACAGGGGCGTTACTGCGAGCGAAATTTTTTAATATTTTATTTTTATTTTAGAAAAAGAGCTATTTTTACTTAAAATAACTTTTATAATGAAAAATAAACTATAATCGTTCCCGCTTTTCTTTTAAAAACGGGGGAGGGTATATTATGAAAACATCTGAGAGGAGGGGGTTAGTTAGTCTGTATTATAACATCTGCATTCCTCTCCATGAAAAAAAAAATAAGAAAAAAAACGCATTTGCAGTGTAGGTGTTTTAAGAGAAAAGGTTGAAGGAAAGGGAATTAGACCCGATTCCATCCAATAGTTGTTGAGTTTTTTTTGCAAAGGTAAGTCAAAAGAATTAAAAATCCTCTGATATAGCATTTTTTAATTTTTTTAAACCTCCAAATAGTTTAATTACTTAACTAGAATCCCGAGTGATTCTTTTAGTTTTAATTATTATGTAAACTTCCCCCAAATAGTTTTACGGTGCTTGAATAATGCATTTATGTTTTTATAAACATAAAAATAAATAAGTGATTTAAATGACATTTTTGACAAGCATTCTACACGATTTAATGGTTTAAAGCGACTTTTTTTCCATCGGCCATCGGCATCGGCCGATGGAAGAGGAGAATAATCGGCAATCGGCCATCGGCCGATCTCGGAACCATCGGCCAACAATCGGCATCGGCCCATCGGCCAAAAAATGCCATCGGTCGAGCCCTATTAGTTTTAACTGTGCAAAATGTTTTTGAAAAAGTGTTTCAAAGTAAATTAACTTTTAAAAGAATGTTCTGTTTGAGGCTGTAATCGGGAACCTACGTTGATAAACAAGGGTTTTTAATTTTCAAGTCTAAAAAATGTTATTAAAAATTAATAATAATTTTCAATATTTAATTGAATAATTATGTAATAATACTATTTAATTGAATATTATAATTTATTATTAATAGTATTTAATTGAATATCATTAAACAATATCAATAATATTTAATTGAAATAATTTTCATGTAAAAAAAAACTAAACTAAAACTAATATTTACCTGGAAACCTTTTTTGCCTCTCCACCAAGAAGATTCTTCCGGAGGAGGCATGTCTATCACAGAAATAATATCCCCTACCTGCAAAGAAAAATCGTCTCGGTTAAACAATTAGGTAAATAAAATATGTGTTGATAAAAAATAGCTTTCACATTTTGATTATACTGTACTGCGCCCTTTTTATTCCACCACATCCTAGCAAATGATTAAATGCGAATAATGAAAAAAATCCCGATCAAAAATTCTATTTATTAGCTACGAAGATTATAAAAGCATTATGTATCAAATCCAAAATAAACTAGCCATTTCATAAATAAGGTCATAGACAGAGATTGATAGAGCATTCTTAACAAGGTCTTGGTGAATTTCAAAACGATTTTTGTGAAAAATCAAATAATGTTGTGAAAATTCAAAACTTAAACATATAGAGATTTAAAATAAATATTATTTGAAGATTATTTATTAAGTAATTTTGTGAAAAGAACGATTGAATAGTTCAGAATTCTGTGAGGTTATCTTGTTTAGTTGGAGTTTCCTAAAATGTCCGAAATGGACCCGTATTTCCCCAGGCACGACCTCCTGAATTTGTAAAGATGCGTACAGCCATACTCTAACTTTGTCCACATAATTTCAGATTTCTCGTTTAATTTCGATCATTTAGAAAAATTGCAAATTTTTCTGAAAATATGTTGGCATTTTTCTTGAACAGAGTGCTTACAAAGTATTTTCCATTTTCAGAATTATACCAATTATATGCTAAACCCTGCGGATATGCTCCCTAATCTATAGATTCCCTTTGTGGGCCCCTGGCTAACACGTAAAGTGATCTAAACTAAATGATCTAAAGTGATCTAAACTAATTCATGATCTAAATTAAATAGATCGACTAATCTAAGCAGATTTGCATCTAGAAGACACAATTTCAGATTGGTAGATTAAGGTTTTAAAGAAGTATATAGACAGTTAGCTATATGCAGAGTCTTTTTCGAGAATTCATGAAGTGCGATTTCCAAAACCCATTAAACACTTCTTAAGAATAATTGATGATACTTACTTCGAGGGAAATTTCATCCGTTGCTTGGGAGGCATATCTTTTAATCACATACGCTGCTGCAACTGCCGGAGTGTTGATCGCTGCTTCGTCAGTCACAATTAAGCGATTACCTCTGTTGTCCAACTGCAAGAAATTGTGACACGAAAATGTGTTAATATAACAGAAAAGTGCTTCCGAATTGTGACACGATATAAAGACAATTTCTTTGGGGATATGGCAATGTTATCTGTGACGATAAGTTTCTCAAAAACTGCAGAGCTGTTACGAATGGGCTATTCTTTTTTTAAAGCTGTACATCGAAAGAATTACGCGCAGAAATATGATCATGGCCCGATTTACATTTTGAATCACTATAGGCGCAACTCATGTTTGGGGGCCCCTCACGCAACAAAACTTTTTTAAACATAACATTCGGTGTTTGTAAAACTTGCCAATTACACCAAAACTTGGGGGCCCCCAAAGCGCAAAAACTAATTTGTTTTTCAAATGTCAGAGTCAGACTAACATTTGGGAGCCCCCAATGTGCAAAATGATTTTGTTTTTAAATTACAAAATGTTTGAATAAAATCTGGGGCCCCAAAGTGCAAAATCGATTTTGTTTTTCAAATTGTCAGTCCAGAATTTGGTGGCCCCCAAAGTGAAAATTCCTTGTGGTTTTAAAATAATTTAATAATACAAATTTTCTGTGAAGCAACAGAACACTAACATTTTTTTTTGAAAGATGTTAATAATTTTTAAAGATTTTTAAATATTTTTCTAAAAAATTTTAAATTACACACACAAAACAAAATAATAATAATAACCAAAATTAGGGGGCCCCCTCAAAGTGGGACCCTAATCCCGGGTCTCACGGGCCTATTGGTAAATAAGGCCCTGAATATGATTGATGCATGAACAAGGTTTGGTTGTTTCCAATGGAGCTGCATATTAATTCCTCAGCATCTGCAAACCTAGTGCATTCCCTAGGGGCTGGCTGTCATTCTTTCATATGGCACCACTATCGATTACCATTTAAGAATTTTGACCAGCTTACCACTAGGCGGAGACACCTGGCTCTAACGATGCGAAACTGCACAAGGAATTCAATTCAGCAGAGAGTCTTTAATATGCTGCATAATCATACGACATGGAAATAGACGATTTTCTGCTTCTGCATTTTAACACTAAATTTACCAGGCCGTTTTCAACCATTTCTAAACTTTCATTCTACACCAAGTTGCTAATAATTACAATAAAATTTTCGGTCACATTCACTTGTCCTACTAACCGTGTGTTAAGAAAAGCCAATGCAATTGAAAGTTGCACTGTAATTAGTAACTAATTATGCAAAATGGAAGCTTCGAAACAGTCGAAATGACTGGTCTGGAAACTTTGGTGTTAAAAATCTACTTGGGCCAGGTTTGAAGCTTGTAAACTTGAGCGCACAAGGCTAGCGCCTTACCACCACGTCAACATACCGGCTGACAGAACCTTTGGTAGATATCGGTTGGAGGATCTACCGAACTAAGACCGCCAAGAGACATTTACATCGCCAAATAAAGTGTGAAAAAGACCATTTTTTATCGAAGCAATTTTATTGAATTTAAATAGGTAGCGCAATTTTGCTACATTAAAGAATTTATTTTGGCGACTGCTCGAAAAAACTCGCCAAAACTTGGCAATTTAGCCAGTAAGTACTACATAAAATGGCTAATGTGGGAACTGTGCTAGGTGTTCAAAAAAGAAACTGTTGGTAACGAACCCATCGTAAGAAATTTCAGAAAATCCAAAAAATAACTACCTTCTTCATCGTCTTTCTTTCTCCCTTCTTGCCGATTCGTATCATTTCGCTCAAATTTTTATTTCAAAATATTTTGTTTGCATGCAAAAAGTTAACCGTATTTTGATACATCCGCGTGAGGTCAGCGAGTGTCATTGGGGCTTTTGTCACATGCGCCGCTGATATGAAATGAAGTGAAGTAACATTTATTCTGAGTAATTTACTGCTTAATGCCGTATTGGTAGCTGATATTTGCAAAACTACTTTTTACATGTTCGCATATTTTGGGTCAAAAAATTCGTTCGTTACACTTTTTCTTAAGTTGAGCTAAGAATGAAACAGAGGCACAGATCATTTTCAGATTTCACATGGGTCAAATTTCAGCAATGATGTTTTTTTTGCAACATACAGAATCTTGCTAACATTTCTGGCGATAAACATTTAGATAAAAAGATGGTTTAGCCGTGGTTTACTGCACAAATCAATTAATCGAATAATTAAAAACCCCATACATAGACAAAGTAAACATCTCCTTTTCACTATTGTACATTTGTTAATATGGGTTTTCAATCCCATAATTTTGTATTTTTTAAAGCAGCCAGTGCTTAGGAAGTGTACATGGTTTAGACCGCGGTATGATTCTCTCCTGTAGGCAACTCTGAGTATAAGGATTAAAGAACGAATTACTGAACAATTTCAAAGTGTTATTTATAACTGACGTGTTTTCAAATTACACCTCTCTTTCGATTTCCGATAGCTGCCATCACACTTTTGGGGTTTTTACTGCTTTTTAGCCTACTTTCCCGCAAAAGTAAAAACAAATAATAATAAAGCATGAAAGAAGGCTTAATGTATCGTAAAAATATCGTTAAAAATAAAGAAAAGTCAAAAAAGTGAAGTAATTAAATAAAGATTGAAAAATAAAAAATTTGAAAGTAGGGTTTTGAGATGGGGGAAAATGTGTGTCTGTTGGTCTGTCCCCCCCTAATAACTTTTGAACGAATAGTCCGATTCGAAAAATTCTTTTTGCATTCGACAGATCTCGGCGAATACATCTCATTTCCATATTTTACTTTTTGATTCAAAAAATTTTTCGTTCAATTTTGAACAGTTTAAAAAAATTTAACATTAGCGCCTATGGGCGAAAATGTAGCAAATGATGAGTTTACACGATGATGATGTGAACTCTTAGTACAAGATCCATGTTCCAATGAACAAGCTTACTGGAAGAAGCTCCTGGCGTGACATATCAATTTGAACTGTTTTTGTTCATTTTTGAACAGTTCAAAAAATTAACATAGCGCTTACGGGGAAATTTCAATCCTATATAAATCCTGATCTAACAGACCGATTTGCTTGGAACAAACTTTATCGGAAAGCTCTTATAACGTAGAACATGTACAAAGAGAATGTTCTTCCAGAACTAACGAGCCTATTTTCCTATGAAATTTTTTTATCGGAATTTTTAACGATATTTCTCAATGAATAAATGAATGAGTGAAAGAATGAATCAATGAACAAATGAATGAGGAAAAGAATGAATAAATGAGGGAATAAATACATGAATGAGTAAACGAATGAATGAATAAATGAATGGCTGAATAAAGGAAAGTGAATGCGTGAATGAATATGTATTATCCGTTGAAAAAGGTATATTTGAAAAAAATTAAGAACTAAAGCTAAAGGAGAAAGAGGGAGAAGCTAGATTATTAATTTAAATTTGGTGTATACGGGAAAGTAGGCTCGTATAGTTCTAGACGGAACTTCTTGTTCTTCTCTATGTTAAAAACTACATTGCCTCAAGCGGGAAAAGAATGGTAATTTCGATAGTTTCTTGTTATTTTCATAAATGCTGCAGAAAATCTTTGAAAATTTTTCATAAAGCCTTAGAAAATTCCTGCCGGTAAGAGTAAGGCAGTTGTTGTTGTTTTAAATGGGGCTGCATATGAAACTAACCATTTTGCAGACCTAGTGCATTCCCCGTTACTCGGGATCCATTCAAGTAGCACCACTGTCGGTGGATGCCATTACTACTCTGAGAATTTAGACTCTCAGTTTCCCCTAGATGACGGCACCTGAGCTCTAGTTTGATGCAGAGAAGATGCAGCTGCTAGGAATTTAATTTAGCCGAGAACGTCCAAGTCAAATGTGTGCTCAAGGGATCTTTTACGTTCCGCATCATCATACGACATGGGCGCAGACGACTTTCTGCATCTTGAAAATTCACCGACTTGGGCCAGGTTTGAGCCTGCAATCTTGTGCGTACGAGGCCTGCGCCTTACCACTACGCCACCCTGTCGACAGAAGTAAGGTAGTCATCCAATACCATACGTAAATCGAGTAGAAAACATTCCACGATCGACATATTGACCGCCCCCGCAGTAAGCAAATGAGTGAAAATACAGTTCGACCATGAAGTCCTGACATTTGGACGCTTCTACGCATGGCAGAAAAAGACGAATCCATTCGAGATTTCCTTCTCTGTTTGTTGAAAGTAACTACATTTATATACTGGCACATAGCACCAGTTCGGAAGAAATCAAGTACGCTAAACGAACTAAAACGAGAGCAGAAATGGCACATCCCTTACATCAATAGTTCCTCCCTTGAACATGAATTGATTCTTCTTGGTACTCTGCCAGAGTTCTTTTTTTTAAATGGTAGAACTATATACAAATTTCAAAAATCAGTTCAACGAATTACCTCTAGCCAATTGAGAACAGGTCCACAGTTGATAAGACTCCCAGCCAGCTGGGAGAATCGTTCCAAATACTGCGTCAACATCGTCCGGACCGCATCCTGAAAAGAAAAAGAAATCAAATGAAAATGTATCACACAAATGTCAAGGCTGATGTCACGCTGATACAGAAAAGGGTCATTCCATGACAAACTCAAACTCTCAGCCTCTCAAATGTTCTTATAAATTTGGCACAGATATGCGAATGGCATAAACTTGAGAAGAAAACATGACATTTTACCGTTATATGTGCATCGTTTTTGTTGAAATATCTGCGAAATTCCTAAAAATAGAAATTGTTAGATTTTGAATTGTTCTAGAAGGTTTTCCAATTGAAATCCAGGTAAGGACTCATTTTAGGGCATTTTTCTATTTTATGATATGCTACTCTATTTGTAAAAATGAAAAAAAAGAAGCAGAATCTAATTAAAAATTAGTAATTTTTTTTTCAAAGTACATAATTAAAAAGTTTCCGATTCATTCTCTGAATACTTAACATTCTAAATCAAAGAAAAAACAGAGATGGGAAGATAATAGCTTCATAGTTTAAAAACAAATGAAATTACAGTTGAACTCTGTTATAGCGACAACTTTGTTTTAATTACAATAAATTCAAGTCCCTTCAATCGCCAATAAATAGTAAAGGCGATCGCTTATAGCGTCAAAAATATTCCGGTCCCTCGAATGACGTTATAACAGACTTTCACTGTATTTCTTTTAGCAATAACGTTTATGGTAAAAATAAAATATTTAATTTTTTAAACTATGAATCAATTACCATACCATCTTGATCACCACATTAATTAGAAAATCAGGAAAAACCCCTTCATGTGACTCAATGAGGAATAGTCAATGCATCACAACATCTTCACCAGCTAGCTTCTCAAAGAGACGACTGAAACGCTTGCATTCGAACCTGGGACCATCGGCAAGAGTCTCTTTTGAAGAAATCCGGATCCTTTACGAAATATTTTGTTGTAAAAAGTAGGTATGCAATGCATTTAATGCGAAGATTTTTTAAAGTTTTGCAAAATAATCAATTTGCATTTCTTTAGCAGGTACAAAGTATGAAAAATATATGGTAATACAACTATTTCTCACAGTTTTGCTAAATTATCAAATTCGATTTCTTCAGCAGTTACTAAGTTGCAGACTATATATGTAACGCATTTAATGCAACGAAGTTTTGCTAAATTTTTAAAATTCATTTCTAGCAGAAAGTTGTTTGCCATTACGCCACTAAAGCGCTGAACGCCTGAATAAATATTCCGGAATTTGCTATCTCTTCCATTAGAAAGCAGATAAGTTATTAACGATTTCAAATCTAGTAGCTGTTAAAAGTACATTACTTTAGTGTTTATTGTTAATGTTTCAGTGCAAATAGCATATGCAATTTTACTTATATTTTTAGTGTTTACTAGTTACCATTTTGATACTAAATAGCTTTTATTTTTAATAAAACTGGTTCAAAAACAAATCCAAAAATTTTCGAAATCTTTAATGCAAGCTCAAATCATTACGTTGTATACATTATTATTATTAAAAGAAACACATTTTTTTAATTATCAAGATCTTATATCATACTTTTCAATTTCATTGTCTTTATAATATGTTCAATGATATGCTTTATAAAATTCATAATTTGTATGTTTTCACATGTTCGTAGAAGCATGAGCTTTTTTTTCAAAATCGTAGGACAATTCCCACAAAAGTTATTAAAGGGGGAGACACAGACCGACAGACACACTTTCCCACCTCAAAACCCTACTTTCAAATTATTAATTTTCAATATTTAATAAGTTCACTTTTGAGTTTTCATTTTTAACGATATTTTTAAGATACAATATGCTTATTAGTGTTTCTGTTTTACTTTTATGGGAAAGTAGGCTAGAAAACCAATGCAGAATATTTTTATTAAAGGAAAAGGTGGAAAATGCCTGCAACAATCACTTGTTATAATCAAAATACGACAAATGAAGCATTCTTTTATACTTTTTTCTCTTCTTTACTTTTCGGAAAAGTAGGCTAAGAAAAATAAGACCACCTGGTTGCTGTTGGTGTTTTCAGAAAAACTAAGCAACTGGCACAAAATTCGAGAAGCCAATAAATATAAGCTCCAATAAATAAAAAGGGGAGGCGAACGGTGGTAAAATGACCTTGGAGAAGATCACCACATCCTAAGTTCGCCACCCTGCCTGCCTTTATAAACATAAACTACAGATTATGGTTACTTCTACACAATGAAGCCAACCCAGTTATGCACTAGCCATTCCAATATTTCAAAAAAAAAAAAAAGCCTTGCCGTAGGGAAAGGCACTCAAAAGGAAGAATATGGAAGAACATAAAGAGAAATTCACGTCACAAAAATTGCGTCACACCCACGCTTTATCGCCAGAAAATTCGGTGATAACGCCCATCATGGAACAGGACCAGAATGAAGACGCTATTTAATTTGTGGTCTGTCAGAACACACCATCTCTTCGCAAACGCGGAAATTGTTTCGTTGTTGAACTGTCGAAATCAATTTCCTTTTTTAATCTTCCTAACAGGTCAGGCACACGCCTCTTGACTTGTGTTTTACAAGATTAAATAAATTTCCCATTTCGACGAGGTGGCAGCCTTCAGAGGCGAATTGGATTTCTTATTTTCGCAGACGATTATTAAATTTTGTCCGATTGCGTGAAAAAATGAGCTTTTTGCGTCATAAGCCTTCTAAATGATAAACAGAACGGGTAAATAAAACATAAGAAAATTTTGACAAGATATATTGTTGAAGCTGTCTCTTGTTAAGGGAAGAACAGGACAGGATGCTTACAACAAAAATGAGTTGAACAAGAAGAAATTTGATAACGGTCAATTACGTGGAAGATCGGCAACCTCTGCCGGACAGCTACGACAAACTAAAGGTAAACACATTACATTAACACTAGATTTTCCAGACCAGTCCTTTTGACTGTTTCGAAGCTTCCATTTCGCATAATTTGTTACTGCTAAAAGTGCAACTTTCAATTGCATTGGCTTTTCTTAATGTGTCGAGAAGGTGGCGTAGTGGTAATACGCAGGTCTCTTTCGCTCAAGATCGCAGGTTCGAACCTGGCCCAAGCCGGTGGATTTTCAAGATGCAGAAAAACGTCTGCGCCCATGTGGCATGTTTGTGCGGCATGTTAGAGATCAATTGCGTTATGATTGTGCGGCATGTAAAAGATCCCTTGAGTATCCGTTTGGCTTGGATACTCTCGGCTAAATTAAATACCTAGTGCAATTCGCATCAAATGAGAGCTCAGGTGCCGATTCGCATCAAATGAGAGCTCAGGTGCCGCCATCTAGTGGAAACTGAGCTTCCAAATTCTCAGTGGCAATGGCACCCACCGACAGTGGTGCTACTTGAAAAAAATGGATGCCGATTACCGGGGTGCGCACTAGGACTGCACAGGTTAATGACCACACGCAGCTCCATTAGAAAGGGAAAGAAAGAGAGCTTTTCCTAATGCATTGTAAGTAGGAGAAGTTAATGTGACTGTAAGTTTTATTATACAATTATTAGCAACTTGGTGCAAAATACAAATTTAGAAATGGGTGAAAACGGCCTGGTAAATCCAGTGTTAAACACAATTAGATCTGCAAATTTTTCGAAAACTTTAACACTCTCATGCATGAAAGCCTCATATGAGGTGACATACATTTTTTATGCAGATTCATGCGGTTCTCGGAAACCACAAAATGTTTCATTCAAGATTGTTAAAAGATTAAGATATCTTTGGGAGTCCATGGAGGATTCACGAGAGAAGAGAAGATCTTAGTTTCGAATCAAACTTTGTTTAGTAATTTTGAAGCGCGTTTTACATTACTGGGAAGTTTGCTATTATTTTACAGCTTCTTATTCCTTATAAATGAAGTTTGAATATTCAATTTTGACATGCTTATTATTATATTGAACAAATCTGGAAAACAAGCATAAAACGTCTTCATACAAGAATAAGAACTTTTGACAATACAGGACAAAATTTCTAAAAAATAAATTATCACACAAACAATCCTGAGATGCTAAATTAGTTTGCGGCATATGAAGTTTTTGCTTATAGCACAAATAAATAAATGCATGCATGAGGGTTAAGCCAGGAGACTTAAACACCAGGATATAGTGAATACAAGTAAATATTTAAGAAATAAACAAAACAAAGTTCATTCTTTATTTTTAGTGGCATCGCAATTTGTGTTCCTGATGCTTATTAATACCACTTCTCCCTGGGGCGCATACCAATTGGGATTAGGGTAAAATTTGCAAATTTTAAGCAAGTCCAAAACTAAACCTACATTCAAAGGACCATATTTACTAAACAGACCGTATGGATTATGTAGTCTGTATCAAAGGTTGTAAAAGAAATTTAATTTTCCCACGGAGAGTTATTGCTTAAAAAAGTAATATTTGGTAATTTCTCTTGCCACATGATATAATGAAACTTCAGTGTGAGTCCTAAACTGCTGGTTCGAACAAATCTCATTGCAATATTACTTTTACTAACTCTGTATGAATGGGATCGTTTAACAAATCCCATTGAAATATAACTTGTAAAAAACTTTTGGAATAGCTGAGAAATTGGAATTGTTAAATTAAAAATTAACTGTCTGACGGGCTAATCCCGCGATTTCCATGTGCAACGGAAATGTAGCGAAAATTGCTCATCCCGCGATTATACGGGCATGAGCTTTTTATGTGTACTTGACAAGCACAAAACATTTTATAAAAGTTAATTTTTCACATATTTTACAAAACATATAGTGCTTGAGAAAGCGATTTAAATGGCATATTTTTATTTGAAATGAACATGAGAACCGGTAGCACCTTTAGTAAACTAAACACCTTTTCACTCAAGGACAAAATTATGGAAAATTAACACAATGTGTGCGGGTACATTTCGCGGCGGAATTGGGCCAGGTTCGGGGGATTTGCGCGCAATTAGAGTTATTCAGTTAAATCTCGATAAATGGAAAATTATTTAATTTTTTAACCTAAACTTCTCGTATTTTATATTGAAATAGATAATATTATGATTGTTGTAAACAATAGTGGATAAATTTATAATAGTATCGTAAATTTGACAAATCAAACAGAAATATATAGTTGTAATTTTTTCGAATTATATTATTTACAATCATTCTTACATTATAAAAAAATGAAAATAGCAATCTGAAAACTAATTAGCGCTATGGGCCATCTGCTCTGATTTCGTATATCACTGCAAAGGTGTCTTGACATGCTCTGTTCCATTCCATTTTGTGCAAAGAATAGCAAAAAATGTGTTTACCAGCCTACTACTTCTTTGTCTAAAAGCGATGCAAAGAAGCCATGCCGTTACACTACCCCGTACTAGTATGTGTTCCGCGCTCAAGTATCAATCGTCAGAAAACGTACTAGTACGTGTCCCGCACACAATGTGTTAAGTTCCAATTTCCTAGTTGGAATTTCCTACATAGAAAAATATTCAAAAGAGGATATCTTTGATAAAAAATATTTTTATCTCCAGTTTAAAATAGTTTTATAATTAAAATTACCCGAGGAACTCATGGAATCAACTCCCATTATTACAAAATCTATGAGGGGTAGGATTACCAATATCGACTTGACCCAATTCACACCGATTCTACATTCTAGCCACAGTAGTATTTTACAATTAAAAATGTCTTCATACAAGAATTGCTTGTCAGTTTTCAATATTACGCAAAACTGAACCAGGAGCTAACCAATAATTGCATAAAACATACTAATTAGATTGCATAAAATATTCAAGTTTGTTTTAGATCGCATAAAAAAGCTCAAACGAATTGAACCACATCTACCAAATTTTAGAGAAATTTCAGAACAATAATCGAAACCTCTTGAGACCCCAGAATTAGGAACAAACTATTTTGAAGCAATTTTTTGGTTCTCTGATTTAAAAAATGATTACAAAACAAAATAGCAAAAAAAAAAAAAAAAATTTTTTTCCCAACTTCAATTAATAATTAATTTAAATAATAATTAACTCCCAATTTCCATGTTTAAAACGAAGTAAACTATGTGTTGATTAATTTAAAACAATTGGGTGTTTTATCTTTTAAATTGCACAAAGAGCAGTTAATAAACAGTATTTTAAAATGTACCCAATTGGGTACCGAAAGCCGCAAAAGATTAACAATGTTCTTCAATAACCAACTAGATCTTTACGGAAGAACTACTATTTATCTGTCATTATTGAATTGAAGTACATTTATTTTCCAGTTCGTGTGCTTAGTCTCAGGACTCGCTTATAAACTGTCGTCCAAATAAACTGTCGTCCAATATGACAGATAGCACAAGACAATACATGAAAGATTTTATTACATCACAAAGAGAGGAAATAACAGAAATACACCCAGGGGTGGGAATTATTATGCAATATTTATCTTGAGGTAGGCAGTTGTCGCACAAAATACACAAACATAAATCAAGTTTGTTCCAGATCTTATAAAATTAAAAATATTCTGTAAAACAAATCTACTTAAAGCTACCAACATCCTTTCTTAAAAACAATAATAGAAACAGATAACAATCATAGTCTACTATAACTAACTAGTTAACAGACGAATTGACTTTGAAACTAGGGGGTTCATGTACACAGTATGTACAACGGATAGCAAGTTTGCGTAAGATTGCATAAACTTAAAAATTATTGAAACATGCCTACTTACAGTTACTTATATCCTTTTCTCAAAACAATAATAGAAACAAATAACAATAGCGTTCTACCATAACTAACTAGTTTACAGTATTATTACTGGTTACACTCCACCATTATATAGAATATAGCTTGAAACTAGGCTGTTTATGTATGCAATATGGTTCACAGATAGTAATTTTGCTTAAGATTGTATAAACTAAAAAATAATTTGAAAAATACCTACTTAAAGTTACCGATTTCCTTTCTTAAGAACAATGATAGAAACATATAACAATAATGTTCTAACATATCTAACTAGGTAACAGAAGAACGACGGTCAAATGCCGCCATTACACACAATTTAACTTGAAGCTAGGCGGTTTATGCATGCGCTATGTGCACAGATAGCGAGTTTGCTTAAGATTGTACAAATTTTAATGTTATTGAAGCATACCTCCTTAAAGTTACCGATATTCTTTCTTAAGAATAATGATAGAAACAAATAACAATAATGTTCTACCATAACTAAGTAGTTATTGTAGAACATGTATCAGAAAAATTAGTGGTTACATGTCACCATTAATAGAATTTAGCTTGAAACTAGGGCGGTTCATGTATGCAATATGTACACGCATATCAAGTTTGCTTTAGATTGTATGAAATAAAAAATAATTGAAGCATACCTATTGAATGTTACCGAAATCTTAAAAACAATAATAGAAACAAAAAACCACAATGTTCTAACATATCTAACTAGGTAACAGAAGAACGGCGGTCAAATGTCATCATTACACAGAATTCAATTAAAACTAGGCAGTTTATGTATGCGATATGTGCACAGACAGCAAGTTTGCTTAAGATTGTACAAACTTTAATATAATTGAAACATACCTACTTAACGATACCGATATCTTAAGAACAATAATAGAAACACATAACAATGTTCTAACATATCTAACTACGTAACAAAAGAATGACGGTCAAATGTCACCATTACACAGAATTTAACTTGAAGCTAGGTGGTTTATGTACGCACTATGTGCACAGATAGCAAGTTTGCTTAAGATTGTACAAACTTTAATATAATTGAAACATACCTACTTAACGTTACGCATATCTTTTTTTAAGAACAATAATAATAGAAACAAATACTAATAATGTTCTACCATGAGGGGGGTAACTAGTTATAGTAGAAAATTACTGGTTACATGTCACCATTATACAGAATTTAGCCTGAAACTAGTTGGTTTATGTATGCAATTATGTACACACATAGAAAGTTTACTTAAGATTGTATAAACCAAAAATTGATTGAAGCGTACTTACTTAAAGTTACTGATATCCCCTTTTTAAAAACAATAATAGAAATAAATAACAATGTTCCACAATATTAAACTAGGTAACTGAAGAATAACTGTCAAATGTCGCCTTCACACAGAATTTTAGTTGAAACTAGGCGGTTTATGTATGCAATATGTGCACAGATAGCAATTCTGCTGAATTGGTATACAGCTAAAGAAAATTGAACCGCTGTCCATTCTTAAAAAGTACATTGGAAACAAATAACAATAACATTCTACCATAACTAACTAGTCAACAGAAAAATTACTGGTTAACTTGAAACTAGGCGGTTCTTGTATGCAATATGTACAGATTGCGTAAACTTAAAAATGAATGAAAATACCTACTTAGCTTTCTTAAAAGTAAGAATCTGGATAATTGAGTTCATTTCTTACTGAAGCCATTTCTGTCAAGTTAGAGAAAGTGACAGCAACGGATGAACAACAACAAAGCGCCACTTTTCAACCCAATCGAATTCCATGTAACTACTTCGAAAACTAGGACATGTTCTTTCCATTCTAAAACCAAGCATAAACACTAGCGCTATATGAAATCCCGACTAACTGAATGAAGTTCACTTAAACTTTGACATAGCGATAACAGCACTTTCGAAAGCTGTAAAGAACTTCGAAAATGAAAGCCCGATTAGATGAAATTCCATGATGGCCGGCAAGTTCTCATTCCAAATGCGATTCCTCGACAATGGTTGCGAAAGTGCAACTTTAAAAAGTGTTGGCGTCTTATGTTGGAAACGCCGTATGTGGGCAGTAGTCATTCATCAAAACCTGTTCGTTTCTGAGAAAACAATTCAATGCGACACAATTAAGTATTTTAATTATGGATATAAATCATTTTGCTTGGGGTTAACAACGCGTATTTTTAGAATTACATCAAAATTAATTACAGCGAAGAAAACATGAGCGAAAGAAATCAGTCATTTCGAAACCAATCGGGTTCAATTTAAATAAAAATTTATCTAATCATTTCAAGTGTTTACCTTTCGGTGATAAACACAATCGAGACTTTTGTTCGCACTTTAAACTTGAAGTTTTTTTTCTCCATATTTTAAAAATGAATCATTTCACTATGTCTTTAAAAAATCAGATTTGACCTAAATATTCAAATCAATAGCAAGCGCAATAATAATGATCTTTTGGAAACTTCATTATAATATCCGACAAACACTAGTAAAAGTAAAGTGAATAAATAGATAAATAAAAAATGCTTTTCAAAGAAATAAGCATGAAAGTTATCATCAAAAGGATTTTGAATCATCAGCACTGGAAATGCTTTCTGATGTCTGCATAGTTCTCCTGTGATTAATAATAGAACCACTTGTAATTGAATGAAAATATGAAAGTGACAAACTAACTAGGGTATTGAAAGCTGTGGGATGTTTAAAATAGCCATAAAATTTACAGCTTTCAAATGTCAGAGCCAGATATCCGGTACGAATTCGTCTGTCAAAAGACACCAGATATCCGGTAAGTAGCCGTCTGTCAAAAGACACTAGCTATCCGGTAAGTATCCATCTGTTAAAAGACACCAGATATCCGGTAAGTATCCGTCCATCAAAAGACACCAGATATCCGGTAAGTATCCGTCCGTCAAAAGGCATCATATATCCGGTAAATATCCGTCAGTCAAAAGACACCATCTATCCGATATCCGGTCAAATTAATATCCGGCGTATCCTGACCTTGGTCACCCCTCAAAGCCACATCGTGGGTGTGCTACCGCTAACAACATTCTGTGAACTGGGAACATCAATTTCACCAAGAAGATAGGAGTTGGAGGATTTTAAGAACCGCTCCCACACAAAATATTGTCTTTCGACGAAGGCTAAAGGAATCCCAGTTTCAAACAGCAAACAAAAAGAAATCTATCAGACAGAGTACTCTTTATTGAATACGGAGAAGTACATATCTTGCAACAAAAGCACATATCTTGCATCGTACAAATGCAGCAAAAAAAAAAAAAAAAACATTCAATAAAAACTAGCTTATATTTATCAATTTATATTCATACGCCGTATCTTGGGCAAAAAATTTCGACATTGCATTTCTAAGAAGTAGCGTAAATATCTAGATTTTTCTAACACCAGCACGCAATTTCAGCATCCATTCAAGCATAAAATGACACACTGAATCGACGGACCCTGCAATAATTCCTGGGTGGTTATTCGAGTTTGAAATGGAAGCAAAACACTGTAATCAAAGGAAAAAATACATTTTTCGGATGGATTCTGTTAAGTCGCTAATGATATCCTTCAGTGGTTTAATCATAATGGATCAGATATGTTTCTGTTGTGTCCGAGAAAATAGTGAGATTTAAAATGTGGCTTCTGGAATTTGACACTCAAGTCTGGAATTGCGTGCACGTAAAAATTGAAAAGTTAAAATCTTCATCGGCAATGAGTGACCCATTTTTTGCTATTTTTTAAACATAATTGATTTCTTGAGCAATTAATATCAAATGGATTCTGTTAAGTCGTTAATGATATCCATAAGGTGGTTTAATCACAAAGACGATCGATCGTCTTTGCTATATCCGAGAAAATGGCGGGATTTAAAAAGTGGCAAACGCTTCTGGAATTTGGTTGCTCAAGTCTGGAAGTGCGTGCATAAAAATTAAAAAGTTAAAATCTTCATCAGCAAAAAGTGACCCATTTTATGCTATTCTTTAAACAGAATCGTTTTGTTGAGCAATTAAAATCTACAGCATTTAATCTTAAATTGTAGCTGTTTCAAAGCAGCAGTTTGTGGGTAAATAATGTAGTTTAATTTTAGTTTGGAAAAAAATCTTCAACATACGAACTAAGCAATTCGGCTTTGTAAGTGCTAATTACATTTGTGAAATGCTTATAATGGTAATGAACTAAAGATTTTTGTAGAACTCAACCTATTTTCCTATACAATAAGATTAATTACTTATTGGGATTTTGGATTTTAATCTGTAGTTCTGATGACCTTTCCTTTTACTTTTTTTTTTTCGATTTTCTGTTTTTGAAGAAAAATCGTCCATTACTATGACAAAAATAGTGTGAAAGTTTAATTTCTCCACACTATTGAATATTCCGCTTCATCGAATAATAGGGGTCAGAACAGCTAATGTTCGCTTTTTCAAGAATGACACCAACAGAATCATTAAACTATTAAGTATGAATATCTGTTTTGCATTTTTTAGCCTACTTTCCCGTAAAAGTAAAAAAAAATAATATTAAAGCATGAACGAAGGCTTAATGTATCGTAAAAATATCGTTAAAAATAAAGAAAAGTCAAAAAAAAGTGAAGTAATTAAATAAAGATTGAAAAATAAAAAATTTGAAAGTAGGGTTTTGAGATGGGGAAAAAGTGTGTCGGTCGGTCTGTCGGTCTGTCTGTCTGTCGGTCTGTCCCCCCCCCCCTAATAACTTTTGAACGAATTGTCCGATTGGAAAAATTATTTTTGCATTCGAAAGATCTCGGCGAGGACATCTCATTTCCATATTTTACTTTTTGATTTGAACAATTTTTTTGTTCAATTTTGAACAGTTCAAAAAATTTTAACATTAGCGCCTATAGGTGAAAATGAAGCAAATTATGTAAAATCTGGGTACAAGATATAAGTTCCCATGAACAAGCTCACTGGAAGAAGTTCTTGGCGTGAAATATTGATTTGAACAATTTTTGTTCATTTTTGAACTGTTCAAAAAAATTTAACATACCGCCTACGGGGAAATTTCAATCCTATATAATTTCTGATCTAACGGACCGATTTGCTTGGAACAAACTTTATCGGAAAGCTCTTATGACGTAGAACATGTACAAATAGAAAGTTCATCCAGAACTAACGAGCCTATTTTCTTATGAAATTTTTTGATCCAAGAATATTTTCAAGAATATTTTTTAATTAATGAATGATTAAATGAATAAGCAAAAGAATGAATGAATAAATGAGTGAATAAATACATGAATGACTTAATAAATAATGATTGAATGAATATGTATTAACCGTTGTAAAAGGTATATTTGAAGCAATTAAGAACTAAAGCTAAACGAGAAAGACAGAGAGAGAGAGAGATAGCTAGATTATAAATTTGAATTCGGTGTATACGGGAAAGTAGGCTCGTATAGTTCTAGATGGAACTTCTTGTTAATTAAGTATTTAACAAAATATAAACGCGGTAAGAAAATAAGTGCATTTTCTTAAGCATTAAAGGTTTAATTCAAAAACAAACACATTCGTTTCTTGACTATGAATTTGAAATAAAATTCAAACTCAGTAGTAAAACAATTCATTCCTTCCTAATATATATATATATATATATATACATATATATATATATATATATATGTATACATATATATATATATATATGATATATATATATATATATATATATATATATATATACATATATATATATATATATATATATGTATACATATATATATATATATATGTATATATATATATATATATATATATATATATACATATATATATATATATATATATATATATATTTATATATTATATATATATATATACAGTGAAACCTGTGTAAGTTGAGCACTTCCGGTGCAGCACTTTAGCGGTCAACTTAGACAGGTGGTAAACTTACAGAGGGTCGATTTTTTTTAAAAAAATTTTTTGTTATTTCTTACACTGTGCATTTATACATTTATAACTAATTAAAATACAGTTTCACTTAATGACGTTACTTAAAAATAGTAATTAGCTCTTTTTTCACAATTATCCAAAATATCATTGAAGACATTTAACCTGAATGACTTACAATATATCCTATACAGCTTCAAAAGTAAAGTAGTTAGTTTAAATTAAGAAAAATATATTAATTATGACAAGTTATTTATATAATGCTAAAGATTTCCTAAAAAATATATTTTTTTCAAAATGGCTACATCAGATCAAAGAAAGATGAAGAAACTTTTTTGAAGAATAAAAGAGTGCTCATAGTAGTTCTCCCATTTGGTTAACTTGGCAAAGAGTTAAGGCAAACTTTATATTGATGTTTAATCCATCCAGACAAATACTGGTCTAACGTTATTATAGCATAAAAAATATCCTGGAGAAGCTATTTTAGTTTTTTGTAATCGTTTCACAAATAGATAAACAAATTAGTAATAATTAGGCGGTCAACTTACAAAGGGTTTTTTATAGTACTCCCACCCTAATTTGGTGCACCTAAGTGGTCAACATAGACAAGTGGTCAACTCAGATGGTCAAGTTACAAAGGTTGCACTACATTATATAATATAGCTAATTCTGTTCCTGACAAAAGTGGTCAACTTAAGCAGGTGGTCAACTTTACATGTTTTACTGTGTATATATATATATATATATATATATATAATAGTTCGCTTGTGTGTCTCTGAATGTTTGCTATACAATGCCGCACTAATTGACGGATTAGAAAAAAACTTGACATACACAGACCGACATTTTCTTATTTTTGACATTCTTATTTTCAACAACATTTTTACAATACATTAAGCCTTCTTTCATTCTTTTTTTTTACGTTTACGGGAAAGTAGGCTAAAAAGCAATAGAAAACAGATGCGTTAAAGACATCATCGCCTAAACCCCCACTAACAGGGCCTGATTTACCAATAGGCCCGTGAGGCCCGGGCGTAGGGCCCCCACTTTGAGAGGGCCCCCTAATTTTCTTTTTTGTAATTTAAAATTTTTTAGAAAAATATTTAATAATAGCATCTTTCAAAAACAAACTGTTCGTGTTCTGTTGCTTCACAGAAAATTTGTATTATTAAATTATTTTAAAACCACAAGGAATTTTCACTTTGGGGGCCCCCAAATTTTGGTCTGACAATTTGAAATTTGAAAAACAAAATCAATTTGAGGGCCCCCAGATTTTATTCAAACATTTTGTAATTTAAAAACAAAATAATTTTTCACATCGGAGGCTCCCAAATGTTAGTCTGGCTGTTTGACATTTTAAAAACAAATTAGTTTTTGCGCTTTGTGGGGCCCCCAAATTTTGGTGTGACTGGCAAGTTTTACAAACACATACTGAATGTTATGTTTAAAAAATTTTCGTTGCGTGAGGGGCCCCCAAATATGAGTTGTGCCTATGGTGATTCAAAATGTAAATCGGGCCCTGCCCACTAAGTACAATTTAATGTCAGTAATAGCAAGCATTTGGCGGCATTACTTCTATAAATGTGTTGCATTCATTCATTCATTTGAAAGCTCGATGGCTCTAGATGGTACTAGAGTAACCTCAAGTAGTACGCCAATCATCTGAACGATTTAACACTCCCTCCATGCTGACTCATGCTCCCGCAATAAATCGCGGTTTCACCCCCGGCCCCTTATAACGAGCAGCACCCATTTGATCTCACGGCGCTTCTCGATTTTTTAATAATTGCGCCCCTGATGCCATTCTTTCCTCTTCGTATCGGATTTTTCTTGATTTACAATTTTGGATTATTACAATTATCGAATTTTTCTTGATTTATTCAATTAATTTGACAGACGGTTGATTATTTATTCAACGAGATATTATTGTGCTTTTTTTTTCTTTGACAAAAATGTCTGGAGCACCTTTTCTTTTCGCTGAGTTGCTCCGATTTTTTTCCGAGTTGCTTGCTTCAGTTCCGCTTTGTGCTGTGAAAAGTATCAATAGAAATCATATCTATACCCGAGAGCCATATAAGGGGCCGTCCATAAATGATGTCACCTTTTATCCCATATATACACCCCCCTTTGTCAGATGTCACGCTATGTTGCATAAGCATGATGTCACACTCCTTGTTACCCCCCCGCCCTTGTCACAATGTGTCACAATTTCAGGAACCCACCACAATTTCACGAAATGGCAACACAAGTTAAGGTGTCGCCATTCCAAAGAATCGGAAATTAAAAATGGAGTTATGAAAGGGGAAATACTATTTAACAAATAGAAATAAATTTGTTAAAGTCTCCTGTAAGTCACGATAATAAATACAAATATTATGTCCCTTTTCTATGCTATTCATTAAACATTTTTAAATACCGTGCTACCATAGTTCGTCTTTTGGATGATGTCAGTATCGTATCGTACCGCAAAATTTAATCGTAACTGGTCCACGTTAAGTGTAATATTTATAAGGATACATATATATGTATGCATATACATATAAGAGATGTAGAGAGAAAGAATATATATATATATATATATATATATATATATATATATATTAGAACCCGTCCCGCGCTACGGTTTTACGGTCCCGTGCTTTTCGGATAAAAGAACGGAACACGGGACCGTAACGTTTTCGGTTAATCGAGGTACCTTCGAAATTTTCGGATAAGCGAGAATTATAGACGAAGGCCAAGTTTATAACTAACATGTTCCCCCCTGCGCATAGAACTTCTTCCAACTGCAGAACACAATGGACTGCCAAGCAGATTAACCGGTTCTGAACTTGAATGTACCATAGTTGTTGCAATGAATTCTATACGAAATATTAATATTTTACGTTTATGTCATTTAGTATTATACATTTTATCATGTACTGACAATATTTTTTATAGTTATGTAAAAAACGAGCCATTTGCCCTTTGTAAAAAAATAATTTCAAAAAAAAAAAAAAAAAAAAACGGAGCATTTGCCCGTTATGGAAAAAAAACGACCCATTTGCCTTTTCGGTTAAGCCGGGTTTTGGATAAACGGAAGTCGGATAACCGGGGTTCTACTGTATACATATATGTTCTCCTCCCCTTGAAAGAGCCAAAATGAAACCTGTTTGGTAACAATAATAATAAAATTACACGTTAATTTAAAGCACAAATGAGCAATAAAATGCAGACATATGTTTCGGGATTGCTTGGAATCCCTTTTTCAATGTGACAGGGAGCTTCTAGAGTTTTGCATCTAGAAGCTCCCTGTCACATTGAAAAAGGGATTCCAAGCAATCCCGAAACATATGTCTGCATTTTATTGCTCATTTGTGCTTTAAATTAACGTGTAATTTTATTATTATTGTTTACTTGCACAAAGTTAAATTATTTTTAACCTGTTTGGTAGTTGAAAATTGGAAAGTCTTCTAAAGTACTTTGGGACTTCCATGTCCATTAGTTTCAGAAAAAAACCACCGTAAAGCAAGAGAATTATCAAGCTTAAATAGAATAATTATTGATTTTTTTTAATTCCAATTTTGAACCAGAATTTGAAACCGGTATCCAAAGCAAAGGGAGAAAAAGAAAAAGAAAAGAATAATGCTTTCAACATTCCAAACGCCAGGACAGATTCTGCATTCAAAAATCGCCAACCCTTTTGAGAAGCATATTTACCATAAATGACTCAGTCACAGATGGCAACACTAGAGCACTTTGCATATGCTGAGATCCCGCAGCGCGAAATAGCAATTGAGCTTAAACGCTTCCTTTTGTACTCGGAGAGGCCGATGCTTACCAAAACTCTTTTTTTCATTTATTTTTCTTTCGCCGAGCTCTCCAAAACCCTCCACTTTTTCTTTATTTGATTTTCCTTTGCATTTCAAAAAGCGCCTGGAACAGAAGTACTGATCCGTTTAGTGGTAAAAAGATGTAGGCAACACATGGTTTGTGCATAAGGACATTGCACTGGAAGGATGGCAGGGGGAGGACTTCCAGCGTGAAAATTATTCAAAATATTATTGGATTCTGAGGATTAACTTTTTCCCTTTCGATCTGTCTTCAAAAGCTGTTAAATATTTTTAAAGAAAGAAAGAAACAATCTTAATAAAAATATCAAGCAAAAAGGCAGGTCATTTCAAACTAATCTGCTTTTCAATTTCCAGAACTAAAAACAGGAAGTTTTGAATTTTTTGCTCACATTTTCCTTGTAGAAAAGTTTGTAAGCCTAATGACAAAATCCAAAACTTCCTGTTTTGAATTTTTTTGCTCACATTTACCAACATTAATTCATCTGAAAAAGAGTGTTCCGTCTTTTGGCAATTTCACATTTTTAATTTCACCTTTTCAAAATTATTTAAACTTCATTAAATCCTTATCTCATTTTCTATCATTACATCGCTAATTCATTAACTTCAACACCACAAAAAATAGCTGCACAACATTTCACCCTTAGATGAAACAATTACTCTTTTCCGTTTTTAGGTATTTCCCTCCAATCACTTTTATAATTACATTTATTTTCTTCCTTTCTTTCTGTCTTTTTTTTTTTTTTTTTTTGACATTTCCAAGCATTTCTGTTTGTTTTTTGTTCATAAATAAGCCAGTACAACTTTCAGAGTCAAATCCTATCATGTCTCTTTATCGCGAATTAAAGTGTGTTGATTATGTTCCAAATAATGGAAAAAAATTGAGTTTATTCCTTAAAATGCACACCACATGTACTCAAAGAAATTTTTATTACCTCTGGAAATGTTTAAGGGGGAAAAATGTAAACTTTCATCAAAGAAGTTGTTTGAACTATTTAAATTTTAGCGCGCTTAACTGTTGTGACTGCAGCAGTTGATAAAATTTTCTCAACATTTTATTTAGAGAATTGCGTGCGAGACAGAAAATGGAAGAGAACTAATTAAAACACACCGAATGTGTAAATATCAGCATTTTGACTGGTCAGTTTCTGAATATTTAAATAAACATTAGATAGCTGTATTATTTTTTGATTTTATAAAACTATTCAGGAAGCCACCTTTTATAAGAATATAACAGTAAACACAAAGGTAATTAATATTGAAGGTTTGCTTTCAAAGAATAACCAATTAATTCTATAATACAATATTCATGAAGAAACTGCCTCAACTGCCGCCCATTTAGATGTGTACAGGGTGGATATAATTAAAATTATTCTTTTTAGACCTAAGCAGCGCTCGATCTAATAAACTTATGTCACTGAAACTTCGTATATCGTTATATGAATCACGGTGGAAAATGAATCTAAAATAAGAAACTAATAATTCAAATTTTAAGACCACACTGTTAAAAATTTCCGTAAGAAAATAGTAAAATAACCATTTATTTTATTGTTATTTTACCATATTTAATTACAACAGTTGAATAACCATTAAAAAGATGGTACTCAAACCGCTGATTGCGAAAAAAATAGTTTATTCTCTGTTTATCCTAAAGAACGTTTAACTAACCGTAATTTTCAAACGCTCAATAAGAATCGGGCGACCATCTTGGTTGCGAAACCTTACTGGTCGTACGTTGTTTTTAAAATATGAATAAAGATTTATCAGTTTAAATCTGCATGTGTATATAAACAAGAAGTTCCGTCTAGAACTATACGAGTCTACTTTCCCGTATACACCGAATTCAAATTTATAATCTAGCTATTTTTCTCTCTGTCTTTCTCGTTTAGCTTTAGTTCTTAATTGCTTCAACTATACCTTTTCAACGGTTAATGCATATTCATTCAATCATTCATTTATTAAGTCATTCATGTATTTATTCACTCGTTTATTCATTCATTATTTTGCTTATTCATTTAATCACTCATTAATTCAAATATATTCTTGAAAATCACGAAAAAAAATTTCATGGGAAAATAGGCTCGTTAGTTCTGGATGAACTTTCTATTTATACATGTTCTACGTCATAAGAGCTTTCCGATAAAATTTGTTCCAAGCAAATCGGTCCGTTAGATCAGGAATTATACAGGATTTAAATTTCCCCGAAGGCGGTATGTTATTTTTTTTTTGAACTGAACACATACACACGTTTTGAAATAGAAACACATACACACGTAAATCAAAAATTGGCGACATCGGATTCCCGAACTATTTGCGAATGAGAGAACCCATTATTTGAGCTGCTGAAGCTTGTTTGTATTTTAATTTTTGCAGCAAATAAAATGATTTTCGTCAATATACAGTAAATTTAGACCAAAGATGGCTTTGGATCCAAACAAAAACTGAAATCTCAATTTTAAGGCAGTTTTCCTGTTGAAAAGGAAGATTTATTGATAAATAAACGACCGCTTTGTGTGGTGCAGATGGCCGAATGGTTAGAGAGCAAGGTTGGTATACCATACAGCCGGGTTCGATTCCCGCAAGCTTCGTTTACGGTTTCTACGCCTCGAAGATTCTATGCCTCGAAATGATTCAAAAAAGGTTAAAATTTTGTTTTAAAACCATTTTTAACTGGTTATAAAATCGTAAACTTTTGTATTTACGGTTTTTTAACCAAGCTGATTGTAAATGGTTAGATCCCGTAAAGATGGAAAAATGTTCCAATTTAACGGTTAATTAGATGGACAGACTGCTGCCGGTCATTTAACCGTAATTTCATGATGAAATTTTTAACAGTGCAGATGAGAAAAGGGAGCATGAAGAACAGAAGGAAAATAATTGCATCAATAAACTTGATTTTTTTCACAGAAAAGTGCTCACTGTGCATTCAATTTGCATCAGTCGCATGTTCAAAGCGTGTTACAGCACGTTGAAACAGTAGCACGAAATTCTCCATCAACTGCAGCAACTTAACGATGCGAATTGCGATTCATACAGCAACAAGAAGCAATCACCCGGGGAAGAACATTTTAACTATTGGTTTCTCAAATTTCTTTTACTCATGCTCCATATAACGTATACACCAACCTTTATTAGAACGAGCTCTACATAAGGTTAAACAACGTAACATTAATTACAATCTTCCTGTATGTGCACAGAAAATACAAATTGTTATTACCTACAGATGAACAGGCAAAGACAAAACAGTTAAGAATCCCTTTCTTCTCTGTTTTTTAACCGATTTTCTTATTTTTTTAAATTGAGTAACTACTGATGAGTTTTAGTATTCACAATTTTTTTTTTTTTTTGGAAATAGCTCATTTTTCTCCCTCCTACTTTCGTCGTAGATTCGAAACTTTTTTTTTTTGGAGGTCTTTATTCGACATACTTTCATGCTACTCCCTACACAAACATCTACAATATACAATATTTGTACAATACATTTTTACAATTTATAATTCAAAGAAGAATAAATGTTAAGGTGACCGACTACGTTCGGAACAATTTTTTTTTAAAAAATGCAATTTCTGCACATGTTTTTTACTTTTTTGGTTAAATAATGATTTGTAAACGTAAAAATACTTCTAAAAAATCCACATGTACTGTAGTTTCTGAATGAATGGGTAAAATGAGGAAAATTTTAGTTAAATTTTATCAAAACGGTTTACACTGTACACGAAAAAATATCGCTGCAATATTAATTATTTTCAGCCATTAGTTACAAAAACAATGGTCTTCAAAATGAACTAAAATGAAAGAGAAATATTAAAATTTATGAAAATAACAAGGAAAGATGTATGCTAATGCATCGTTTTTCCGAATTTTTGATGTGCAATCCACATAAAAACCCTTGTAAATAAAAAAAAATATATATTTACATTAAAAATTGTAGTTCATACGATAGCTGATACTATTTAAAACAAACATCGAAAATTTTGTGAGAATACATTGATTATGTGTTCAGATATCATGATACCGGTAAATGGGTTTTGCGAAAAAATAACTTTCGAGAAAATTGCAGTTGAAAGTTACAGTTCGTTGTAAAACAATCTGGAATTACATGAGTAGTAGCAGACGATATGTTTTAAAATAGCTATAACTTTTTTTCTAAGGCACATAGAAGAAAAAGGAAAACAGTTTTGGAAATAGAAAAGTTCAAAATATTAGAAACGGAAATAAAAAAAATTTCAACCTTGAGGTCAAAAAATCGATGTTTTTAACGTAGTCTGTCACCTTAAGAACAAAACAAAAGAGAAAATGTAACCTATTAAATGAATGTCAAACAAAATAAATTACAATTTGAAGCTAGCAATGTCTAATATAATATTAAAAAAAGATAACAAGTGCGGTGACACGTTATTTTGCTTCGAATCAACATTTCGTAATTGATTTGCATTAGCGTTTTGAACTCTGGGTTAAATTGAAAGTGAGTGTTTTTACAGTGAAACCTGCGTCCGTTGACCACTTGCGGCTCTGCAATTTAGAGGTCAACTTTGACAGGTGGTCCACTTATAGAGAGTGGTGATTTTTTTTTTGTCAATTCTTACATTATGCATATATTCTTAATTTGTAACTAATTGAAATATAGCTTCATGTATTAACGTTACTTTAAAATAGTAATTAGCTATTCTTTTTCATAATTATCTAAAATATCATTAGAGAAATGTAACCTGAATGTCATACAACGTATCCTATACAACTTTAAAAGTAAAAAACTTAGTTAAAATAAAGATAAATATCTTATTTATTATGTAAGTTACTTATATAATAGTAAAAAATTCCTAAAATTACATAGTTTTTCAAAATGGCTACATCAGATAGAAGGAAAAAGAAGAAACTTATTTAAAGAGTAAAAAAGAGCTTATAGTAGTTTTCCCATATGAGACAGTGAGAAGCAAAGGCATGTAAGTGACCAAAAAACGATTCTGAGAAAAACACGTTTAAAGTTTGAATCTTATGGGACCTTTAATGTTAATTTTTTTCTAAATCACGTTGAAGCGGAGCACCTGTTAGAGATATCGCTAACATTTCTTGTCATAGTATAGAATGGTGCTTTCCTTATCATTTGCACCAGTTATCTCCAAATTTTCAAGTTTTGTCACTTACACCCCTTTGCTTCTCACTGCCTCATATGATGGTTAACTTACACAGAGGTTTAGGCAAACTTATTTTGATGTTTCATCCATCCAGACAAACCCTGGTCTAACAGTTATAGCATAAAAAACATCCTGGAGAAGTTTTCATTTATCTTTGCAAAAACAGATAAACAAATAAATATAGTAATAATTTGGCGGTCAACTTACAAAGGGTTTTTTATAGTACTCCCACCCAAATTTGGCGTACATAAGTGGTCAATATAGACAGGTGGTCAACTTAAGTGGTCAAGTTACTAAGGTCTCCCTGTATTATATCATACAGGGCTGATTCCGTTCCTGACAAAAGTGGTCAACTCAGACAGGTGGCCAACATACAAGGGTGGTCAACTTTACAGGTTTTACTGTATTTAGAATTTATTCAGTAATAATAGTCGGGAGCGCATGAACATTTTTATTTTTATTTTCCTTATAGAAGGACAGAAAGATATAACAAAGAACGAACTCAATGGTCAATCGGTTGCACCGAGGAGAGATTATGGCTTATTGAAATATTTCCACAAAACAAATTGTTGCCAAACAGACAATTTAAAATGTCTAAAAGTTGTTTAAACATTCGAGGCTGAACTTCAAAATCTAATGAATTACGGTCGAATTTCGACCGCTGGGTGAACTCTAGTTAATTTTAGAACATAATATATATTATTCTTTGTAAGCGCGAGAGCAACAGAGAGCAAGTCCAGTGTTCATGCAACTCAACCATGCCCCAATATATCAAAGTCCAAACTGTAATTACAAATTTTGACACTTACAAGTGGGAAAGGAAAATTTGCATGGACCAGGGACATTTGTATTTCCGTTTTAATGTTCTATCAATATGAGATATTTAGGCTCTGGTGAGGATTTTTATCTTTAAGTCTGCCTGCACCAAAAAGGACTATTTTTGCGGAAAAAATCTATGTTTTTTTAATTTTATATTTAAAAAGAATAAATAATCAAGATTTTAAAAATTTTTGGTTTTTTTCTTTCTACGATACATAGAAACGAAGTTACACGCAATTAAGTTAACCAGAAGTGGCATCGCAAGCACATAAATGTGGAATTTAAAATGCGTTTTCTGAAAAACTACTTTTTTCGACATTTTTGTTCACGGCAGATCTCATAACTTGAAAAGTTTTATATCCATTACTGTGATTTTTAAAGTATTGTTTCATACATTGCTAGCTGTGTTTTGCACTAAAATCTAAGCTCTATGTCAGTATTTAAGAATTTTACAGGCATTTATTGGGGTTTTTTTCGGGGGAAAACGTATGGATTTCTACAAAATTGCTATATTTTTCTCAATTTTGGACCTATTATAAAACTTTTAGTTCAGAACACAGTTAAGTAATACAGAAACCTGTATTATCAAGTATTTAAAAGTATATCAGTTAAAGTGAGTATAGGGTGTTTAGAGTAAACTGTAAAATGTGCCTATTTTTGGCTAAAATTTTCCAATTTTTCAAAATTTTATAAAAGTATAATTCTTATTTTGTTTGTTTTCTTAATTTTCATTACTTTTTAACTTAAAAAAATATGCATTTAGTAATTATTTCATTTCTTTGAAAAAAAAGCCTCCGAACGTAGGCAGACCCCTTAAGGAATTTCTTTAGATACGGGATATCGCAGCCTATTCTCCAAGCCAAAGATATCAGCATAAGGACAGAAATCCAAAGGTATCTAAGGATATGAATGACATCATATTGGGTATATGATGACTGCGCAAACGAAATTTTGGAGGACATTTCATCATATAAATGACCGTATTATTACGTTTTTGATCATTTAAAGTAGACATGTCTGGTTTTGTTTACTGTTAACCTAGCACTTTCCCGAACGTTTAATGTAGATTTTTTGCTGCATAAATGACCGTAATAACTCTTTCACGAGGTTTAAATTAGACTTGGGGGACATTACATGGTGCATATGACCGCAATATCATGTTTTTGACCATTTAAAGTAAATCGTCTCTCTTTTTTTATGAATCTTATAATCACATTACCAAGAATTCAAAATATAATTTTTGCACAGCATTACGCTACAAATGATCGTAATATCTCGCCCACGACTGTTTAAACGAGATATCTAAACACGTCGCATCAAATATATGACCGTAATATCACGTTCAGGACAGCTTAAACGAGAAGATCATCACATTTTGTAATTAATTGCAATATCATTTTTAACGATAGTTGAAAACTCATCTTTGGGAATGTTTCATAACAGAATGAACACAATGTTTCGATAGAAGCCATTGTGCAAACATTGCACATATTTGAAGTTCTATTCTAACAACAGGATGCATTTGGAACACCACCAGATTTACATTTGAACAAACCACAAAATGCATACTTTCTATAAAATGCCGCAAAAACTCACCCAATCTGCAGAGAACACACAACTTGAAGATAACGCCACTCTGCAAAAATCTTTTAAATGAAAAAAAGCAACTTAAAAAATTCCTTTTTAAGATGTCTTACCGAGATATTTCATCGCTCCTTTATATCCAAGAGCTCAGCGGAAAAGAATGAAGTATTGTAAGCTCTACCTCAGAACGGGCAAACCGAAATGTGCTCGGATGGGAGGTATTGTTGTCCTCTAAAATGCTCGGAGAAGGGTTGCTGGATTAGGGGGTCGGTTTATCGCCAACTATTCTTTCCCCCTTTGCACCCCCCTGCTGATTTGTAATGCAATTTGAAATGAAAAATGACGCCATGACAAGGCAATACAATGTGGGGATTTAGGGAGACGGCCTACCTGGTTATAACAATATTGGAATTGTACCACATAAAGCAGTGGGTAATGGAATCACTGGATAATAAAATAAAGCAGTAAAATACATTAAATTGTCAAAGATGTTACGTGAAAATCAGGAAATCAAGCAATGCATGAATCAATTCGGTTAAATGCATTAAATTTCACCCTGCAATCCAAAAGGTTTTTTAAAAAATAGAAGTCGAAACTAATTTTTCATTTAGGTGCACAAATGCACGCAAGAATTATAAGACAGGTTCGCTAGATGCACAAAGCATAATAAAGATTTGAAGCATTAAAAAACTACAGTAAAACCTGTAAAGTTGACCACCTGTCTAAGTTTACCACTTTTGCCAGGAACGGAATTAGCCCTTCACCCTCTATAAGTTGACCACCTGTCTAAGTTGACCACTAAAGTGCTGCACCGCAAGTGGTTAACTTACACAGGTTTCACTATATATGCATTTATTTTGAAAAAAAGCGTCAATGGGGGGAAAACATATAAAACAGAAAATGTCACGATATATTAATATTCTTCAAAATGAATTTTTCTAAAATTGTTTACTCTTTCGTTTTCTAAAGAAAACCCCGAGGTACCTATATATCAGTTTCAAAAGCCGGTGTTTTGTCAATTATGGATCTAGGTACATTTCAATGTAATATTATTCTTTCGCTTTTGCTGACTCATTTTCTGTGTATTTTAGCAATTGCTTAACAATTTAACATCAGAAAAGCAAAAGTTAACAGCAACAAACAAATTAGTTTGTTCCATAACGAAAAAATAATAATAAGCTACATAATTAAAAATAATAATAACAAAAAAATAATCCATAATTTAAAAAAAATATTTTCAAATTTAAAAATCCGGTTAGAATGATTCTTATCAAATTTACATCATTTCGTTAATTGGTTTAGACGTGCAGTACCAATCACTTAGTAAAAATATACATTTTCTACTGTTGACTAAAACTGAATAAAAAATAAAAAATCGTATTAAATTAGGACATTTCAACTCGTGTTTTTGCGGTATAATTCCTCAGCTTTCTCATCAATTTTGCTTTAGGGGGAAACTTACATCATTCTAGTCCAAAATGAAAAAGAACATCATTAAGATCAAGTTATTCATCGATTCGGGTCTTCCAGTTACATGTGCTTCACATATGTTTCAAAAGAGCGCCATTTGCATGAGATCATTAAAAATCGCTTAACTAATTATTTAAGGAGGAATCAATAGATAACAGAATTTATAATCTGAGGAATTAAGCGAACAAATGCCTTTAGGAAAAATTTGAGAGTGTAATTTGTATAATATGCTGGATTCAGTAGCTCTTGTTAAAATGGTAGAACAAATTGCATTTAAATCGCTAATTACATATCCTTTTCTTTCTCTTTTTTTTTTGTTAGTTCTTGAAAATGATTAATAACAGAGTTTGGTTTTGAAGTTCTCTTCTTTTTCTCTTCATAAAACCTGCTAAATTTCCAAATACATCGTTTCACGTCCCAGAGAAGAAATTAAGAGGCTTGTTTCTACTAGATCTCTTTAAAGTAAAATAAAAAATCTTGGTAACTTTGTTTGGGGTTAAGGATAGCGATGTCTAACTTTCATTTTTAAACATACTACACATTGTGCCAAAGAATTTTTAAGACTAGGTTTATAAAATAAAATAAAAACTAGTAATTATATATTTTTAAGTATTTTTCTTCAAAATAAGCTCTCTGGGCTTCAATACATTTGTTGCAGCGGTTTAACAACAATTCGAATGCCTGTTCCAGCTCACACTGTGGGACTGCCTCCAAAGCTCATGTCGAAACCGTTTGTATAGTGATAATGTCATCAAAGTAAAAAAAAGTACACAAATAAACTGAGGTTTTAGCAGTTGGATCAGCTGATAGTTATGGAGTTTCACGAAAGTTCGATAACACAGATAGCGCCACTATAAGCTTCGTTCCAGCTGTAGTCCTAAAAATTCGTTGAAACGCTGTGTACAAACAGCTTCGTCGCGAGCTTTGGAGGCAATCCCACAACGTAAGCTGGAACAGGAATTCGAATCGTTGTTAAACCGCTGCAACAAATGTATTGAAGCCGAAGGAGACTATTTTGAATAGGAGTAATTTTTAAAATGTAATTACAAGTTTTTATTTTATTTTATAAACCTAGTCTTAAAAATTCTTTGACATACTGTGCATTCATGTTAACACGTTCATTGATAGGCTAAATAAAAATTGACATTTTGTGTGTTGGCCATTTTTTTAAAATTTTAAATTTTTTTTGTGCTCAAAATAAGTTTTTTCTATTGTATATGTATTCTTTTATTATAATGTAAAAAGGGTTTATGTACTCTAAATATCTATCACGTGATCGGCCCTTTGGTGCGGGCAATATCACGCAATATCGCGTGATTGGTAAGGGACGTCTTAACTGTTAATACATTTTGAAAGTTATTTATGCACAATTAAATCACGCGATTCAATTTTCAGGGAAAAAAGGAAACATCAATATTTTTCTGATTATTGTCATCATTACCCCTTTTCTAAAACCGCAGCTCTTTACCTAATGTGTCTGGCGCCACTTTTTTATTTGAAATAAAGTTCGAAATTAGTGTAATACTTTTTAACTGATAAGTTATGTAGCAATTTAAAGTTGCCTTTGAACTGCTTCTTAAAAAAGACTTTTTTTTTCGTATTGTCATCATTTGAAATAAGTATTGACTCTATAAAACAACATCCCGAAAAAATATTTTCACACATCAGTTAGGGTTTCCTCGTGCTTGTTGTCAAAAATGTAGCCTTAATGTTGCATTCGCACCCATGACGCACCAGCAACGGAAAATCTATCAGGCTTTTTGTTTGAATCATTGGTTCTACGTATTTCCATAACTAAGCTTCGTGCTGACTTATTTGCATTTTTTATTGCGTCGTTAAAAGTTACTTTCACCCAGAGGGCCGTTCTTTGTTGCCTGCGCTATGACGTCCCTTGAAAATCCTCGCTGTTAAGTTGCTTTCACACCAAAGGTAACAAAGACAATATTCCTGCGCAACAGCCGAGCATATTTTTGAAATGCTTTGCGCTTGCGTAGCTGAGAAAACACAAGTGTTTTGTCTTTGTCGCCTTTGGTGTGAAAGCACCCTTAGTCTGTTAACCATAGCAATGACCTATTAAGAAAGAAAGACGTAAAAAATTCACCGTCTTCATTGGTGAGAATACAAGCGTAGATTTTTGAAGTTGGGAAACGTTCTGCTATTTTTTTTTTTAATTTTTTACCCTAGAATCTTAGAAGGGTAAAAAGGAAAAAAAAAAACTTGGTTATTTTTAATAAAAGGAGATGGCAACAAACATTGCTCGCCAAAAATGGAAGACCCACCACCACAGCGGTCCGCATCATTTCGCGCATATTTGAGGGTTCCGAGAGCGGTGGAAGCCTACGCTCCTCACTGTACCGCTAATCACGTGAAAAAAGGAGTCGGGTCCCGGGCACGTGCGATCCCGCATCGCGGGAGTGATGTCACGTGTATCATGACGTCATGCACCATGAGGGCTCATTAGAAGAGAAGTCCCGAGTTCCAGACCATAAAACCGACTGAAATCGGTCCGTTTGATGAGATTTTTTCTCTCTCACGTTGAATAAGGAAGATGGAGAGGAATGAGAGCCTATCTAAAAAGCCACATGACTTATCAGTTTGCAAAAATTTTTACAGTTGTTTCGTACCTTATTTCAGGAAAAATTTGGCGCCAGAGATATTAGATAAAGAGCGGCGGGTGAGTTTGAAAGTCTAGACCACTATTCGGCAACCTACAACAAGCAGTCCGTAAGTGATCAATTACTAATTTTTAAGGGACTGTTCAACAAGGGACCCACCTGAATTACGAAAAGAAAATTCAATTCATAACTTTATTTTACTTTCTATTTCTTTTTTAACTTCAGTTATTTTTGTTTATAATCAAAACGCATAAACAAAAACACAAGTCTACATAGCACACGCACACAAAAAGAGGAAGTCATAATTTATGCATCCAATGAAATATTAGTTACAATCATCAGAACATATGAGGCGTTCCATGTGACAAGCGTGAATCCACCAAAGCTGTATTTCTAGACAAAAAAAAAAAAAAACCCTCAAAGAAAAAGAAACTAGTTTCAAAGCGACAAGAGCGAATTGGAATATCATGGAGAAAAAACAAGATGGGATTTTTGCACTAACACTTTTATTAGAATGAAAATGAGAAATCAAATTCACTTCAAAATGCTTTTGATTTGAAAATAAGTATAAGTAAAAATCAGTAGTTGAGTATATCAAATTTTAAAAAATCCATGGAATTTTATCTGGGCAAAAATCCATAACATCATCCTTATTTTCCGCAGTACAGTGAAACTTGTAAAACCTTTGTAAGCTGACCACCTGTCGAAGTTGACCACTTTTCTCAGGAACGGAATGAGCCCTATATTATCTAATGTAGAGAAACCTTTGTAACTTGACCACTTAAGTTGACCACCTGTCTATGTTGACCACTTATGTATGCCAAATTGGGTGGGAGTATTATAAAAAATCCTTTGTAAGTTGACCGCTTAAGTATTACTACATTTATTAGTTTATACATTTTTTGGAAGGCAAAAAAAAAAAACTAAAATAGCTTCTCCAGGATATTTTTTACGTTATAATGTTGGACCTGTATTTGTCTGGATGGGTGAAACATCAATAGAAAGTTCGCCTAAACCTCTTTGTAAGTTAACCAAATGGGAAAACTACTATGAGCACTCTATTCTTTAAAAGTTTCTTCTTTTTTTATTTGATCTGATATAGCCATTTTGAGAAATAAATATTTTTAGGAAATCTTTAGCACCATATAAGTAACTGAGGTAATTAATATGATATTTATCTTAATTTTAACTAAGTACTTTACTTTTGGAGTTGTATAGGATACATTGCAAGTCTTTCGGGTTGAATTTCTTTAATGATATTCTAGATAAGGGATCATTCATAAATGATGACACGCTGCGAGGGGGGGAGGGGGGGGGGGGGGTTCGTGAAATTGTGACGAGGGGAGGGGAGGGGGTAGGAAGAAGTGTGACATCATGCATCATGCAACATAGCGTGACAAAGGGGGGGAGAGGGGGGTACGCTGAAGTGTGACATATTGTGACAAAGGGGGGAGGGGGTCAAATGTATGGGGACAAAGCGTGACGTCATTTATGAACGCCCCCTAATTGTGAAAAAAAGCTAATCACTATTTTAAAGTAACGTCATTACGTGAGACTGTATTTTAATTAGTTATAAATGAATAAATGCATAGTGTAAGAAATAACCAAAAAAAAAATCTCCACCCTCTATAAGTTGACCACCTGACTAAGTTGACCACTCAAGTGCTGCACCGCAAGTGGTCAACTTACACGGTATCAGTATCGGTAGTATCATCATAATAAGATTATTTTCTTTGATGCATATTGAGCGATCTGCTGGTCAAAGAAACGTCTAGATGGCGCATTCGGCCTTGTTCCACACACCATTTATAGCAGTTTTGCCGTTTCTCGCGACTTATGCGTCCTAGGTCTACGTGCCAATATTTCAGACAGAAAAAGTAAATAAACCATCTTGTTGTTTCCTTAGCTCTTCTATAACAAGGATTTTTATTGAAAAAAAAAAAAAATGTAGGGAATAGCGGATTCGCCCTTGTCGCATGGAACGTTTCATAAAGAATAGGTGAATTCCAATTCATCATTTACAAATGCATTGCTTTTATTCTAGTTGAATTAATTCATTTGTTAAATTTATTTTAATGCATGGATTTTTTCCTTATATTAGGTCCACTTTGTAAATAGTCCACCTTGCACTATTTAAATAAGAGATTGATTTTTGACTGGGAGCCATGGATAAAGGCATAAAATGCGCCTAACAACCAAATTATAAAACGCAAATAAGAAATGAACATTTGAAGTTTGCATAGAAAATAAAATGAAATTTAAGATAATAATAATAATAGATAGAAATAATAACAATAATATAAAAATTATTGTTTGATTCAAGTTATAGGAATAAAAATGAATTTTTTGACAGATAAGAGAGTAACTTGAAAGTAATTTTTAAAAAAGAAACAAAAAAAAAAAAAAAAAAAAAGAAAGAAAAAGACGTAAAAACAAATTCATGTATTCAGAGTAGCTTGAAAGTAATAATAATAATAATAATAATATAAAACATTTTGTTTGATTCAAGTAAACAAAACAACAAAAATACATTTTTTCGCAGATAACAGAGTAACCTGAATGTAATTTTTTTAAGTAAGAAATTAAGAAAAAGACGTAAAAACGTATTTATGCATTCAGAGTAACTTGAAAGTAATTTAAAAAAGAAAGAAAGAAAAAGTCGTAAAAACTTATTCATGTATTCAGAGTAACTTGAAAGTAATAATAATAATTGTAAAACGTTATTGATAGATAACACAGTAAGTTGAAAGTAATTTAGAAACATGCAAAAACTAATTGATAGATATTAGAATAACGAGATGCATTCTATAAATGTAAAAGTAAAAATGAAAAACTAGAGAAATATTCACAGATATTTAATGAGATTGACTAAATATTTGAATGATATTGTTTTTCGGACAGATACAAAGAAAAATGACACAAAACGAGAGATAACAAAATAACACGGCATATAGTACGCGGCGATATCGTTGTCGATATATTTTAACTTAATTTAATTCCGTGGCACAGATAATTTGCAAAATGTTAAAAATAGGACGGAACATGAGAACTCATTTATTTCCCCATACCGCACGTAAGTGAAGGAAAACAATAAACAGAACCCAAGAAGAATGAAAAAGCACTGACTGAAGTTCTCTGAACCTTTCAGACGCGAGGAGAATGCAAACGAAGAAAAACACTTTCTAAAATTTGCGTAATCTGGCAACATGATTCAAAAGGCTACTTCTAATTCCATTCACTTCAGTTGCGCGGTAGGTCTAGAAAATAAGCAGTGCGTAAATAATCGAATAAATTACCTTTTGCATTAGGCATTAAATGAATAAAATAATTACACAAAAAATCTACTGCTTAAGTTTATACATTGAAGTATTTCAATGTTTTTAAGGAAGCTTCAAAATTTGTGTAATCGAATATCCAGGAAAAGTCGGGTAAGAGGTAAAATTCTAAAAAGTTATTGACGTTTGACTAGTTAGAGCTATAAAATAAATTCACCAAGAAGATGGTGAACATTTCTCAGCATAAAAATAAACAAAAGCACATTAAATTTTCATACTGACTCTAAAAGAAATTGATTATTAGCTCGAAAAGAGACTCGCTTTTTCTGTATAACGACTTAAAATGATAATGCTAACTACATACGTGTATTATTAAAATTTTCTAGCATTAGAAATCAATAGAAACCCATATTCTACATTAAAATAACATAAGTTCTTACGAAATTCAAACTTTAGTTAGATGATATATATATATATATATATATATATAAAAAAAAAAAAAAAAAAAAAAAAAAATCCTAAACTCATTTTCTCCTTAAAAAATAAAGTAGAACGTCTGAAATTAATTAGAAGAAAATGTGGAACCGAAATTAATTAATTACTCCACTGCAATGTTTTTTCCCCTTGCTTATTAACTTTTCACGAATGCTATGCACATGCATTTACTTAAAGAAGAATAGAAAACAGGTACCGAGAGTGAGAAAAAAAAGAAATAATTTTTTTCTTTAGTGAAACAAAATTAAAATAACACGGAGGAGGAAAAATAGCATAGAAACGGTGATGTGACATTTAACATTTTCATCTGAAAGAATTTCTTCAAATTTTTGTTAAGCGAAAGAAAGTCAGAGTAATGAAAAGTCTTGAAAATCAACTACCTATTTTTCCTCATTCTCCTATTCATAATATTGATAACTATAAGAGTTTAAATGTCATTTCCGAAATTTTTTGTCAAGTTCAATATTATACATACATATTTTACTTTAAAGTTTCCAAGACGAAAATTAATTAAGCATTTAGTATCCACAAGAGTTTTAGCAGTGGATGAAAAAAAATGTTCCGTTGGAATCCAAATTACTTGGTATGTCTGTGGTAAGTCCTCGTCAAACACAAACTTGATATTTAATTAAAGCCTAGGACGGTTTGAACATTTTTTTTTAGGTTAATAGCAATTCAAATCTCTAAAAATGAATGATTTTCTTTAATAAACAACTAACTTTTATGCTTTGGCCATATTTATTTTTTAAGTTCGTGTGCTTCCTCTAAATATAATTTTGTTGATTAAATTAAAACTGAATATTTTACAAAATTTAATTCAGAAATTTTTTTCTCGTTGAAATTATTTTTAACTTATTTCTGAAGAACAGCTTAAGATTGAAAATGTCACTTGTAATTAAGATGGCATTGTTTAATTAAAAAACATAATCTAGCTTAATTATAGATCTTCAGACCTTTATCCAACGATACAGAAAACTGTGCCACCTGTTTAGATATTGATAACAAATTAACTATTTTACAGTACATGACGAGATATTTCATCCAGTCAAATCTAACTCTAGTAGGGTCGAATCGCAAGGTGGTTAAAGTTGGATAAAACCTTTATCCAACGATACAGAAAAGTGTGCCTCCTGCTTAGTTATTGACAGCAAATTAACTATTTTACAGTCCATGACGAGATATCTCGTCCAGTCAGATCTAACTCTAGTACTGTCGAATCGCAATGTGGTTAAAATTGGATAAAACACGTATCCAACGATACAGAAAAGTGTGCCACCTGTTTAGTTATGGATAACAAACTAACGTATTTTGTAGTAAATGACGAGATATCTCGTCCAGTCAGATCTAGCTCTAGTACTGTCGAATCGCAATGTGAAGTTGGATTAAACCTTTATCCAAAGATACAGAAAAGCGTCCCACCTGTTCAGTTATTGAAAACAAATCAACTATGTTGCAGTAAATGACGAAATATCTCGTCCAGTTAAAACTAACTCTAGTACTGTCGCTTCGCAATGTAGTTAAAGTTGAATAAAACCTTTATCCAACAATAACGATGCAATAATGCATCCTTTTTTATCTCCATCCAAAAATTAAAGTTTACTTTAAGGAATATAGAGCCTCAGTGGCTGAGTGGTAGCTTTGCATGTTACCACACCACAGGTCCGGGGTCGACTCAGCCTTTCACCACCTTCAGTGGGGTCGATAAAATGGAAACAAGCATGCTTGGGACCTAAACACTGGGGGTTCCGCGTCAAGCCGACCACTTGACCGGAACATCTGCTTCTGCACCGCAGGGCTCTTGGTTTCAAAAGCTGGAATGGGCACAGTAGGCCATGTCCCCCAATGGGATCTCGCGCCACTGAGTTTAGTTTAAGGAATATAAGAAGCTCTTAGGGCTGGCGTCAATAACAATATACAGTGAAGCCTCTGTAAGTTGACCACTTGCGGTGCAGCACTTCAGTGGTCAACTTATAGAGGGTGGGGTAGAGGGTGAAGGGCTAATTCTGTTCCTGACAAAAGTGGTCAACTTACAAAAGTGGTCAACTTTACAAGTTTTACTGAAGCTGCTTCGTATACCGTGGTCCTACCAGTATACTTCCTTTTGACGTTCCGCCTGACGTGCCTCAAGTTTCTTCAGAGCAGGAATAATATCCGAAATCGGCGTCCTATGCATTAAACACTGTCTTGACAGTAATAGAAATATAATTTCACGTTAATTTAAAGCACAAATTAAAAAGAGCATTAAAACGCAGACATATGTTTCGGGATTGCTTGGAATCCCTTTTTCAATGAGACAGAGAGCTTCTAGATGCAAAACATCCAAATGAAGCCTTTTGCATCTAGAAGCTCTTTGTCGCATTGAAAAAGGGATTCCAAGCAATCCCGAAGCATATGTCTGCGTTTTAATGCTCATTTGTGCTTTAAATTAACGTGAAATTATATTTCTATTACTGTTTACTTGCACAAAGTTAAATTATTATTAACTGTCTTGACTTCTGCGAATTGAATCGAGTCCGGAAGTCAGCCAAACAAAAGTCAGCCAGAAACATACTGGATCACGACCAACAAACCCGATAAGTATTATAATTATATAATTTACTCTGTGTAAATGAACTGGGACAAACGCTAGTTTTTACTATGAATCGTAGAGATTGCTAGTTGATGTCTTACACCGGCTTAAACCAATACTTTTTTCTTTTTGAGTTGTGTGAATATTAAAAATTCAGAATAAGAATATGGTTTGACTGATTTGAAAGGAGAAATATAAACTTTCCAGTAATTTTTATGTTTAGGACTGTCTTGACTTGTGTGAATTTAATCGTGTTCGAAAGAAGAGAGACATGTCAGCCAGAAACATACTGGACCACGGCCAACAAACTAAGTAGTTAGATAATTCACTCTAATGGGGTTGGGGGCACAAACACTACTGTGGAAATGGATTGGGACAAGCACTTGTTTGTACTATGAATCGTAGAGATTGCTAGTTGATGCCTTACACCGGTTTAAACCAATATTTTTTCTTTTGAGTTGCGTTAGTATCAGAAATTTGGAATAAGAATATGGTTATACTAATTTGAAAGGAGAAATATAAATTTTACAGTTATTTATATCTCTAGGACTGTCTTGACTTCTGTGAATTCAATCGTGTTCGGAAGAAGAGTGCCATGTCAGCCAAAAGTCAGCCAGAAACATACTGGACCATGGCCAACAAATCTGATAAATAGTTGTATAATTTACTGTAATAGGGGCACATACACTACTGTGCAAATGAATTGGGACAAGCGCTAGTTTTTACTATGAATCGTAGAGATTGCTAGTTTATGCCTTACACCGGCTTAAACCTTTTTTTTTTTTTTTTTTTGAGTTGTGTGGCTATTAGAAATTAAGAATAAGAATATGGTTTGACTGATTTAAATGGAGAAATATAAATTTTCCAGAAAGTTGTATGTCTAGGAAAGATATTGGACCACTGCCAACAAACCCGATAAGCAGTTATATAATTTACTCTACTAACAATGTTTTTACTACCTCAAAAACATCATTTATGATTATTCTGTGACATCCTTTAGAACAGCTAAATACTAGCTCTTTGATAAATATAGCAACAGTCCATTTCGATAGACAAACCTTAGGGGTCATTCATAAATGATGTCACCCTTCGAAGGGGAGGGGGTTCGACAAATTGTGACAAAGGGAAGGGTGAGGGTAACAAGTGGCATTACAAATTTTAGTGTCTGTAAAAACATTTAAAATAAGCTAATTAAGTTTATTTTTAAAGTTTTTTTATTTTTGTATCTGATTTTAAAGTTTCATTGATGATTTTATATCGTCAACACCTATGACGATTAAGGTTTAAATTTACTTCTTGTTAAAATTTTAAAAGGAAATTTTCTGAGGCTTTACACTTTTAAGATAAAATTGCGGGGGTCCTTTTTTCAGAGTTCGAGCAATTAATATATTTTACTGTTCTATACTAATTATCTACTGCGTGGTAAACTTTAACCTCATGTTATACAACTTAAGTACACATCATCTACTCATTATTATTATTAGGCTCACAAATGTCATTAAAAATTCAAAAATATAATTAGAAACGTGATCTATGATTCCAGATATATGATTACGCGCTATGGATATGATTACGCAGTGCTTTGTTTCTGAACGGCATATAAGTACATATGTTTATATAATGTAGCATGACATGTGACAAATGGTTATGATGAAGTGTGACATTTTGTGACAAAGAGGGTCAAATACATTGAAAAAAGTGTGACATCATTTATGAACGGTTATACGTTGTTGCATTGGGCGTGAATACAACCATAAAGAGATTTTTTCCAACTGAAACCTTAGCCCAGTAAGTCTTGTAGATTCTGACAAGAATAAAACACTACTACTTCAACTTCAACCATTGGAAACACTACACTCACCTCGGACTGCTGAGGCTGGACAGAAATCTCCTTCAGGAGACTGAACTTCCTGTCGTAGACGCATCTGTGCAGCTGTCTGTCCAGCATCTGGAAGTTATCCAATGACCTTCGCACCTGCCAGCACTTTCCGTTGCTGGACACCTGAAGACAGAACCACCAGTCGCCCTTTATCTCGGGTCCATGTTCATCTCCACCCTCACACACACTCACCTAAAAAGAATTCAAAATCCAAAAGATAAAAATATGGTAAAGCACAAGATTTCAATCACAACAGGTTGATGTTTCAATGCAAAATAGATGTACATGAACACATTGGGAAAATTACACGGAATTGCCTAATGAAATAGTAATATTGAAAAAATATAAATCAATCTCGTGCATGGTTCAACAGTGTGAAACGTTCACACCTTCACTTTACCAGAGACTAAACCATAGGCCTACAACAAAGATTGTCTATAATAACGCACATGCTGTTGACAACGTGGGTTTCCAAAACGTAGCCCACCGCAGTGCAAATACCTAGCCCTGGAAAATTTTAGAAAATAGAACGCATGTTGTAGGAGGAAGGCTTCTAAGAGACTTCCCGTCGAATTTGGAGGTAATCTCAAGAAAAACAAATGAATTCAGTAAAAGTTGTTTTACTGGTAGCAAAGTATGAGTGCAGAGAATACAACCTTTTGGCAACTACTTTTTCGTGATCAACCCTAGCTATATAATCATTATAAATCCACTACAACAAACACCAACTATAACGAAACATATTTATATATATGAGATTATATACCTTGTATTTATTTTTAAATGTTACTTCCTAAACTTATATTTTTAGCTGTCTTTTCAATGCAAGCTTCAGGAAACCTTTTCACATTTAGTAAATACATTTTCTCATCTTTTATATTTGGAATAGTTTATTTTCAAAACGAGTTTAATGTCAAAGTGTCACCACTGTGACACAAAATTTCGGTACATCTCACCTTATAAAATTATGCAGTAAATATTCATGCAATGTGACAGCAAGCTGACCAGATTTCCAGGAGTTGCGATGAATTATGCATTAAAAAATGGCAACAAGAGGAGAAGGACAGATTAACTTCCGTGACACGTTGAGCTTCCATTCGTTGCTTATGCTTAGAATTCAAGGTCGAAATAGGAAACCCGCCAACCCTTTTGAATAAGTTCATAAACGATATTTCACATACATAAAAGATGAACATTCGATATCACCTATTCAATGAATATAGGAAACGCATAAAGATAAATTTTATTTAGTTTTTGCAGAAGTGCGCACCCAAATGTTCACTCATAGCTTTGCAGTTGTGTATACAGGGATAACGATGGTCCTTGAAATAGAAGTTTGCTGCTATTTTTGACACTTTGTGCCTTATTTATGTAGGTAATATATATTTTATATATATCTTAGAACAGATTGTTTTTGATTATTTTCTTGCATATACAAATTAACTAGAAAAAATAATCCGTTGTATTTAGTTATGAAGTTTTATCCTTAACAAAGGAGTGCGGCCGTGGTATCCCAGTGGTTAGGATGTCAGACTTCCAACCAGAGGATTGGGTGTTCGAAACCCGACCTGCTGAAGACCCACTATGTACACTTGGGGATACGTGCATGTAAAATCCGTGGACCCTGAAGTTCCGAGGGTACCGGAAGATTGGGTGTTCGAAACTTGACCTGCTGAAGACCCACCGTGTGTACTTGGGGATACGTGTATGTAAAATCCGTGGACCCTGAAGTTCCGAGGGTACCGGAAGATTGGGTGTTCGAAACTTGACCTGCTGAAGACCCACCGTGCGCACTTGGGGATACTTGCATGTAAAATCAGCGGACCCTGAAGTTCCGAGGGTACCGGAGGGTGGAGAATTTCCCTTCACAGGTCAAAAAAGGAAGGTGGCTTATTTGTGGAGGTGTCATCTGGTGTTATCCAAATACATAATGAGCCAAGGCGTACTTCCACCCTCGTGGTGCTTATCTATAAAAATCGGAAGGCGCTCCTTACTGCCTTAATTCCTAGTCGCTCTGCAAAGGGGAGTTTGGATACTCAAGTGGCATTAGAAACAACAAAGGAGCGTTTACGAAGGAGTTGATTTAACAATTTTTTCAGGGCTTAAAATTTACAGCACAGAAATTGTTCACTCATTTATAATATCAGGTCTAATGAGGGATACAAAGAGATATGTTGGAGCTTTCTCCATTATCTTACTGACTAAAAATCCTCTTCATATTGTATTCATTATCATTTAGGTAAACTATCACTGTACATTTAGTTTACAGATATCCATCCAATTTCCCTTTTAGGTTGTCTTAAAAATATTCATTGCAGCGAATTCGTTAACATTTCAATTATCCGGATTCATTATATTTCCGGTTTAGAAGCATCCGATTCCTTCAGTTTTTATAGTCCAAACTAAGTAATTTTTTTCTCTATCGTTTTTGTTAACATTTCCGTAAACACGCTTTTGGTAAGTTAAAATACTCTGGCTCCTTTTTCTATTTTCTTAGGTTTAGTTTCGGTAAGTTTTGGCCGTGACACGTATCCAAACTAGTTGGGCGTTAAGTTGTTAGGTACTATAGTCTGTGTAATTAGAATAGGCGCATCAAGGTGGCGTTTCCTGCTTTGTCACCATGGCAACTGCGAAAAAGATAACACAGCCAGACTTTTTTTTCACACGGCAGTTAAGGCAATTGCACTACTACACCTCCGATTCGAAATATTAGAATACTTTATCTTACGCAATCTATTTTTGCCATTGATAAATAAATCTGATTTTAATCCGTCTATTATTATTATAACTAAAATAACAAACTTGCTTATCATGTTCGCCAAACCAAGTGGGGAAAAGGTTTCTAGCACGGAAACCATGGCGACCAGAAAGGGAAAAGGTAGAGTTGTGTGACCTTGACACGCAGATTCTATTTACACATACTATAGTCAGGTTATAGTAGGTTTGTAAATCTGGTTAAGAAATATCCAATTATTTCCATTTTAATTTTATATGAAGGATGTTTTACACACGTGGTCCATTAACAATCAGGTAACTCTCTAATGCTTTTTATAATCAGTTTATAAGCACCCAAATTTTTCTACCCATAGTGTTCTATATATCGCTTACAGAAATGCACAGTCATGCCTGCAAAATGGACGTTTTTCACGAGAGGAGTTTGAACGTTTCGCAAATTTGTTTCATTTAATTACCGTATTTGTCTCGATGATTATTATAATCGATTTATTCAGAAAATAGTGATTATTCTAGTTTTCTCTCACATGATCGATGTTATTGATATCAAAAAAATTAGAAATAACTATAAAAAGTAGTTATTACAGTATTGCACCAAAAAAAATAAAGTTGGCCTCTAGCCTTAATTTTTGAACATTTTCTTAAGGCTGTATTCCCAATATAAAAAGCGCAAAAATCTGAAATTTTTGATATAAAAACCAAAAAAACGATTTTTTTGCAGATATGACACTGTTTATTTCTATAAGCGATATATGCTAAATATTCTGAAGAATATATTGAACACTGCTCGAGAAATACACACATTTACTCGTGAATACACGCAATACTCATGGAATACACGTTCGCACATCAGGTGTTCATTGACCAATGTTCCATTTTTTCTATTTTCAAAAAGTTTGCACACGATATTTCACGATTAGTGTGTGCAAAATATTCTGAAGAATATTTTAAACACACTACCCGTGCAATACACATACTTAGTCGTGAATATACGCACTGCTCGTGAAATACACATTCGTACATCATACGGTCATTGACCAATGTTCCATTCTTTCTATTTTGAGAAAGGTTGCACACGATATTTCACAATTAGTGTGTGCATTCACGAATGTTTACGAGTAGTGTGTGGGAGCATTTCACAAAAAATGTGTGCAAAATATTCTGAAGAATATTTTGAACACACTACTCGTGCAATGCACATACTTAGTCGTGAATATACGCACTGCTCGTGAAATACACGTTCGTACATTACATGTTCATTGACCAATGTTCTATTCCTTCTATTTTCAAAACGTTTGCACACAATATTTAACGAGTAGTGTGTACAGTCACGAGTGTTTACGAGTAGTGTGCGAGAGTATTTCACAAGTAAGTGTGTGCAAAATATTCTGAAGGTCATTGAAAAATGTTCCATTATTTCTGTTTTCAAAACGTTTGCTTTAAAAATGATTTTTAAATTGCAATCATCACTTTAAAAGAACAAGATCAGTTCAAAACCATCCGCGTAAAAAATAAATAAAGAATACGGGGGGGGGATTTCCCCCATACATGATACGAGACTGAAATAGCAACGCTGATCCAAAAGACTTACAGCAGAATCCTCAATTAAAATGCTTCCAGTTACTTTTCATTTTTCTTTTGTCTTTACGTGACATTTAATCCTTTTGTTTACAAGATACAGCTTACAGGTTCATGCCATAATGTACAAAGAACTCTATTTTCCCTAAGGAAATTCTTAAGAACTCAACTTGTTTTCCTTTTCTTGATAATCTGCGGGAAATGACAGGAGAGAAAACAGAAACTGACTTCAGAAAGTTGAAAAAGATGTACAAATCCCTTTCTGGAAAAGGCTTAAAATAATATTTTCCAAAAATAAATGTGTTTTTAAAATATATCTGGATCAGCGTGCTTACCATCTACTCGTTTATCTTAATATGGATAACTTTTTTTTTCTTTCTAATGGGACTGCTTATGGTCACTAACCTTTGCAGACCTAGTGCCCCGGAAACCTGCATCCATTCTTTCAAGTAGCAGCACTATCGGCGGATGCCACTAACACTTGAGAATTTTGACGCTCAGTTTCCCCCGAAATGGGGGCACCTAAACTCTAAATGATGGGAAACTGCACTGGGAGCTTAATTTAGCCGAGAGTATCCACGCCAAACAGTTACTCAAGTAATCTATAATGGCGCGTTTACACCAAAGTCTTCCACAAGTTGCTGCAACTTGTTGCTTTTTCTACAAAATACAGCAACTTTTTCTGTCTTGCACTTGTGGAGAGACAAAACTTCCACTAAATTTTGGTTACCCGCGAAGAGTCTGTAAAGATCAAAGAAAGTTTACTACTAAAAGTAAAAAAAAATTGTTGCTGCGCGCTTTGCGCTAGCAACTTGTAGGAAACTAGTGGAGAACTGTTCCCCCTCCACGCGCCTCGGGGCGCCAATTCTTCGGCAAGAAGTTTTCCACTTGTTGCTCAAAATTTGAGAAGAGCAACTTTTATTTGACAACTTTTAGTTTTCTACAAACAATGTTTTGTCAAGTTTTCGCTGTCGACTTTGGTGTAAACGCGGATTAACATGTATAATAATCGTACGACATGGACGCAGTGACGATCTTCTGCATCTTGAAAATAAACCCGACTTGGGCCACGTCTGATCCTGCGAACTTGGGCGTACGAGGCCAGTGCCTTACCACTACGCCACCCTGCCGGCGATACGGATAGCTTCCCTTAGCCATACACACACACGCCCATCTTTTACACATATATATATCCTTTTTATGACAAGAATATCCATGTTGATAACGCAGTTTTTCACGAATCATGTTTCGAAAAATTAAGGAAGAGGGAGTATTGTTAAAAAACGTTTAAAAAAAATTATTAATTAGCACAAAAAATTAATAAGAGAAAAAACAGAGCCGGGTTAGACAAGAATATTTACATCGTGAATTCCAAAGGTTTCTGTGAAACTGTCTTTTTGTAATATTTTGAACTCTGGGTCACGTGATGGATTTACTGATTAACGATTCGTAACCCCGGCACAATTTGCTCCAGTTTGCTTTTCTTACATAAGTTCTTTCCCGGGTAAGTTTCCCGGGCTAGGGAGCGTATATAAAATTTTATGTTTTAAAAGCGAACCTTAATTTAAATAGGGGTTTAAAAAGATATTTATTTTTAATGTCTATATATATATATATATATATATCATAAAAAATATTTAAGTTCATAAATCTTTCAGTTCAGTGTCTCAGAAATTTAATTAACACATTAAACAGAAACCATACAAATAAGAATGTTTCATGTTCTGGCGTAAGGCAACTAGAAACAGATTCAGTACAAGTATGAAAAACTATTTACTAACAAGAAAAAACATTTCTGATATTACTAAAACAAAGAGATTATAATGTTATTTTTTTCTCAACAATAGAGGCAAATGCCACTTCAGTTGAAAGAATTTATAAAATCAATCCACGAGGAGAAATGCACCTCAACTCTTGCAAACGATGATGATATTTACTGCATTCCATTTCAACGTGAACGCTTAGAGAACTGACAACACTCGAGGGTAATAGACAATTCATTTTTTAACTCCCATCTTAGAAACGAATTACATCCAAAAAAATGGGGAGAAAAAGGAAGCATAAAAAATAATGTTATCTGCATCCTTGCCAGAATAAACACTGCATATGGCAGTCATTTTTAAACCATCTCACGCGTGAGAAAGAGGGCTTTTTGCTCCTCTCCGAACGTGAGTTTGTTTACATAGGATGTTTCCATAATTTTTTTCTGAAGAAACGTGTTGATTTGAAACATGACACACACAGAAAATGTGATGGAGTTTTATGCCTTCTGAAGGAAGTCATAGCAAAGGTCAAAGGATGTGGAATTATTTTGGTGACTGAAACCAGATTTAATATTGAGATCTAGCATGCATAACATGTAAATATTGGAAAACTGAAAGTAGATTAAGAGAATATTCGTTCGTGTAGTCGAAGATTTCTGGTAACTCGTACAAAAATGGCAACTGGAATAGAAGCACAGTACATGCTTTTATAACACGATCAGTTTTTTCTTTCTCCGTGTTCAATAAATAATGCAAGCTAAAAATTAAGCTTTTTTAGCCTATTTTTCCGTAATAGCAAAACAAAAAATGATAAAAAGGCTTACTGTATTGTTAAAATATCGTTAAAAATAAGGAAAGTAATTAAATAAATATTGAAAAATAAAAAATTTGAAAGTAAGGTTTTGAGATGGGGAAAATGTGTGTCGGTCTGTCTGCCTCCCTCCCATAACTTGTGAAGGAATTGATCGATTTAGAAAGATCTCGGCAAAGACATCTCATTCCAAATTTTGCTTTTTGGTTTGAACAATTTTTCGTTCAACCTTGAACAGTTCAAAAACTCTTAACATTTGCGACTATGGGCAAAAATGAAGCAAATTATGTAAACTCTGGGCATAAAGAACTAGGTTCCTTTGAACAAGCTTATTGAAAGAAGCTCACAATGGGAAGCAGTTTTTGATTAAATAAGTTTTGTTCAATTTTGAACAGCTCAAAAAGAAAGGAAAGAAAAAAAAACCTTAGCGCCTACGGGGAAATTCAATCCTATATAAATACTCTTCTAACTAACGGATTTGCTAGGAAGAAACTTTATCAAAAAGACGATATAACGTAGAACATGTACAGACACGAAGCTCATCGAGAACTTAACGAGCCTTTTTTCCCACGAAACGTTTGTATCTAGATTTTTAAGTACATTACCGAATGATTGAATGAATAAATAATTGAGTGAATGAATGAAAGACTAAATGAATGAGTGAAGGAATATCTATTAAACTTTGAAAAAGGTATATTTGAAGTGATGAAAATATAAAGCTAACTGAGAAAGGGAGAGAGAGAGATAGCTAGATAATCAATTTGATTTCGTGTAACCGAAAAACTAGGCTCATATATTTCTAGACGGAACTTCTTGTTAAACTATACATTTTTATAAAATTCGTTTTTTATCTATCCGTTATATACTATTACACACCAAAAATTCGTTTCTTTAACTAAATAAATCGTGATAACAGCTCAATTTATAACAAACCCTGTTATATCGAACACTTTAATTTAACTAATAAATTATCGCAATTCTTTCACTCTCGTTATAACCGAGTACTATTGTATTAAGGAAAATTACTTCCGTCAATGATTTATGAATCCATATAGCGTTTTTTTTTTTGTTGGGATTCCTCAGATATTTCAAAAATTATTAGTATAATTGTTGAATAATAGTATTTAATAGTAGTAGTTAATAAATCGTAGTATAATTGTAGAATAGTAGTAAATATAAGTACAGTGAGACCTGTAGAGGGTGGAGGATTTTTTTTTGGTCATTTCTTACACTACGCATTTATACATTTATAACTATTTAAAATATAGCTTCCTCTACCAACATTGCTTTAAAATAGTAATTAGCTTTTTTTCGCGATTATTAAAAATATAATTAGAGAAATTTAACCTGAATGATTTACAATGTATCCTATATAACTTTAAAAGTAAAGTACTTAGTTAAAATAAAGATAAATATTTCATTGACTATGTAAGTTACTTATTTGATGGTAAAGATTTCCTAAAAATACTCAATTCTACAAAATGGCTACATCAGAGAGAAGAAAAGAAGAAGAAACTTATTTAAAGAATAAAAGAGTGTTCATAGGTAGTTTCCCCATACGATTAACTTACAAAGAAGTTTAGGCAAATTTCTTTGTAAGTTATGTTTCATCCATCCAGACAAATACTGGTCTAACATTACAGCATAAAAAATATCCTGTAGAAGTTATTTTAGTGTTTTATTATTTTTGCAAAAACAAACAAATAAATATTGCAATAATTACGCGGTCAACTTACAAAGGGTTTTTTACAATACTCCCACCCAAATTTGGCGTACAAAAGTGGTCAATATAGTCAGGTGGTCAACTTAGGTGGTCAGCTTACGAAGGTTTCCCTAAATTAAATAATATAGGGCTAGTTCCGTTCCTGGAAAAAGTGGTCAACTTAGACAGATGGTCAGCTTAGAAAGGTGGTCAACTTTACAGGTTTTACTGTAGTACTAAATAAATTGTAGTATAATTGTAGAACATGCGATGAATAGCATACTTTTTAAATCAGCTTTTGCCTATAAAGTTTAGAGAAATATTTGTTTCACATTGAGTTACCACTTCATTCACTCGAGAGAACTAAGAACCAAGTGTTTTATTCAATTTTTTATTTTTATTTATTTATTTTTATTTATTTATTTTTATTGCATTTAACATTCATGCCTAATTTTGTTGCTATCGATAGAAGTTCCCTTTTAATATTGATGTAGACGAAAATATTTACTAATTTATGAAGAGCAAAATATGCGTAATAATATAATTAACAATTGATTTTTTTTTCAAATTTCACACTAAAATCAATATAAAAGAACATTATTTAGAAAACCCTAATTTTATTAAATTTTCCACACCAGAAATTCAGTGAGATCCAATGCACGATGCGATTTCAAACCGAAGAAACAAAATGCGAAGTTATTCTTTCAGAAAATGGCAACAAACTCCTATCGTAATGCGAAATGAATGCAAACAACACGACTACGCAATCGAGAAGTCAATGATTTGAATTGTTGCTTCTACTATAATATTCCAAACAACGACGTTGCCGGAAAAGTAGTCTCTGTTTACACTTCCTTGCTTCGAAAATAACTGGCAATTTCGAAACAACAGATCGTGATGGAATTTTAGACATTCCAAAAAAAAAAAGCATCGTGTTAAGGTTTTTCAACTGTTTGTGTTTCGACCATTTTATGTTGGCCCTTCTACCGAAAAACTCCTCCATAGCGGACATTGGTGGGACAAAAATATTTTGGGGATTAGCAAAAGAGGGTATGAATTTTTTTTGGGTATGAATTTCAAACTGAAATACAGTAAATCTCCTCCGAAGGGACACCCCTCTTCGGCCGAAGGTTTTCAATGTGGAGAACTGAAATTCAACGAAAATCTTTAGTTTTAATTACTGTTCTATTGATTTTTTTTCTTCAAGAATTAATGTGCTTTACCGAAATGGGATAAGCCTTTTCGATACATTTTGTTGCCAAAAATAGCGCTTAAAGAGTTGTTTTTTAATAAATAATATCAAGCATTGTAGCAAATAAAAGTCGCGTTAAAGTGCACAACCGGATATTTATTTATTTTAAAATTTATTTGTACTGTTCGTTTAAGAAATTCACGACTAGCCGTCTTGAAAGATTCCATTCGGCGAAAGGATGATGCGATGAAATGGACACTTTCCGAAGTCACACATTTGTTGTTTGTTCTCCCGATGTTGATTTATGCCATTTCCAATTTGTTTCTTCAACACAAAAAGAAAAGAAGGCAGCTAGTTTATTAGTCTTCATAAAAGTGAACATTTCCTCGACTTAATTTATCCTCTCACCTCTATTTCGTAGCAGACCTGACGCATGCTCAAAACCAAGGAAGGTCTCAGCTAAGAAAATCGGACAGCACATATAATTTTTTCCTTTTTTTTCTTTTTTGATAGGGAAAGGGTAGTTTTAAAAATGAGCCATACCCACATATGCGTTTATATTTGGTTTTAGAGAGCCGGGCTCATGGTCAAGCACGGATAAAGGGTCTTTAAATCCTCTGATTTCGGCCTGTTACAATTTCTACGTTGATAAATATACAAATAAATAAATAAAAACAGAAAACAAAATAACAGAAGATTAAAAAATATATGTAGTTTGTAAACATTTCTGACTTCATGCATGAAATTTTGATTCATCACTCAAAACAAAAATTCTAAAATTAGATTTATAAAAAATAGAAACCTACCTAATAGCAGTTCTTTAATCTTATTCTTTACCTGTCTATACAACATCAAAGATATGAAAAATAAATGTCACAACCCCAACTACCGTTCTTTCGGAATTGCGACTTAAAAAAAAAGAATGAAAACAAAGAAAAGGCTCAGCTAAAAAAAGTCAAAGAAAATAGTTCATTCAGATCAAAAAATCTATTGTCCTTGTAAGTCGTTCTACCGTGACTCGTTAAGACGAAAATGAAAAACTTGTGATAAAGAAGAAAAATAAAACTCCTGCATTCGATTTAGCAAGAAAGAAATGGCGTCAGACTGCGATTCATATGTCACGGTGTTCCATTGTGCGTAGAGTCATCAACATCCATTTGGCCCGAAATGTCACTTTCACCTTCCATTCTTCTCCTTCGAGCTTTTTTCCCGAGTTCTGAGGGAAATTAAGGTAAGAGTGGATATGAAAATGGGGTCAATTGTGGAAATGCGTTGACAGCAGAAGTTAGATAGAATTTTAGCTGATAAAAATTTATTTTCGTAAAGTACACTGTAAAAAAAAATATTTCGTTTAACCTTCGACCAAAAAAAAAAATGGTGAAATTTAGGTGCAACCAACATTTGGTACTAATTTGAATCATTATAATGGAGTAGTTTCACCTAGTCTCGCCATGAATGGTAAACTAGGAACCATTATAATGGATCAACTTTAGTACCAAATGTTGGTTGCAGCTCTATTTCGCCATTTTTTTTTTTGGTGAAAGATTGAACTAGAATTTTTACAGCATAGGGTGCAAATGTCCCTTTCTTGTCATTAAAGAAAAAAACCGATCAGACAAAGAATTATAAGTGTTAACATGTAAAATCAGTAAAATTTAAAATTTGTCTGCAAGGTCCAGTAAATTTAAATAATGAAAAAAAACTAAAAAGTCGGTGAAACTTTCCAACAGATTCAAGATTGCAAAGAATGATATCTTACATAACGATCATACAAATAATTAAAAGCGAAAACAATTAAATCAGTAAATTAAAAAAAATTACAAGGTTCTGTAAATTTAAACAATGAAAAAAGATAACTAAAAAGTTTGAAATTTTCCAACTGATTCTGATTAAAAAAGAATGATATCTTATTTATTTTATATTTAATTTATGTTTAAAAAAAGATTTAAATCAGAGTTATAATCATTTTTAGTAAAATAAAATAGTTCGCGGCTGTTTTCCTTTCGCGCGAAATTCGGAACGTGTCAAATAATGACCAAGTCGAGCTGAATCTGGTCATTAAATCAATCCTTCAATTTATGATATCACCGTGTAATGTAATTCATAAGTGTTGAATTCATCCATGACTGCTACTAACTTAATTTTATTATTGCTATTAAACAACGAAATATCGACAAGTCAAAAAAAGAGAAAAGAAAAAGAAAGAACAAAATGTCAATTTTAAACAAACATGGATATTTTGAAAATATCGGCATCGATGTACCATATCTCATACTACAACATTGACCAGAGAAAAGAGTGTGCACATATGTACTATGCAAAGAAACATACAGTTCTACAGACCTCTGAAAGAGTCTCTCTGCAAGAGGAATTCATTCATGCTCATGAGAGGAACTGCTTGTATCAGGTATCAGCCGTATTCTGTTCTCCTTTTAGTTCGTTTAACATACTGGATTTCTTCAACGCTGATGTTATGTGACAGTTTATAAATTTGGTTGCTTTCAACAAACAGATAAGCAAAATTCTGATTCGCATTCTAATAAACGCAACTGAAAAATGAACTTCCCTAAAACTCGAATGGATTCGTCCTTTTCTGTCATGCGCAGAAGCGTCCAAGTGTCAAAATTCCGTGGTCGGACTGTACAAGGTTTATCTTATTCCAATGGACACAACAGAAACGCCCACATCGGAGCAGTAGGAAAAGACAGCTGACACCGGAGTTGAAGAACACCGTTTCTTCTTTCTGTTTTAAATTTGTTTTAAAGAATTGAAACGTTTCACCGTCAAAGACGACTTGCTAGAAAAATATTTCTCACACAGTGTGTGTTAACCCCTTTGAAGCACAAGTGTTTTTCGGTGGTAAAAAATTATCGAGTTTTTTCCTTTGACAGAAAATGAATGTATATAAGTATAGTATGAATTGTTTTTGGAAATTGCAATTGCAGGGGGTGACTAGAGAGCGGGGGGTGGGATAAAAATTACATAAAAAAGTTGTTTCCAAGCAAAGTGCAAACGGAGCTCTGACGGGCATTAGAAATAAAATAGCTCAAGACACGAGATGCCCGTGTGAGACACGGGCATGTGCAAATTTGCCAGTCACTTTCGCCCGTGTCAGACACGGGCAAGTGAATTAAGGGGTAAAATAGGGCTGGAGTAGGATCGGAGCAGTGGTGCAACGTGGTTTTACTCCAACCTGAAACAAGGCCGGAACAAAAAAAATTCTTGTGTGCCACTGCTCTGACTTTTTTTCTTTTATGAAATTGCATATTCATAAATTGAAAAATAATTGTATGAGTTTTTCTTTCTTTCGGGAGTGCATATAAAACATTATTTAATTTTTTTAAAAATAAACAATCTGCAAATAACTTTTTTGATCTTTTATCACGTGTCACACAAACACCAATTAATGAATTAACTTTGAAAAAAAAAAATGATAAATAATACGATTCTGATTAAAATTTTGGAGCATGAAGCGGAACTGGAGCGGAGCAACTCAAAAAAGGGGCAGCCTCAGATCCCTGGCGACAACATGTTTCATTTACAGTAAAATATAAATTGCAAATGCTATAAAATAAAACTATGTGTATTATTTATAAATTATACTTGGAGGTTAATCGACCTCATAACATAACTTAGAAATAATATACATAATTTCTTTCCTAATTTATTACCTTTTTAAATTTACTAGAGTTCGCTCAACAGGCGAAATTCGACCTTAAAAATTAAATTGAACATTGAAAACATGATACTATTTATATAACTATGTAAGTATTATTCATTGAATTTGGCGATTATAGCGTCGATTTTATTTTGATCATCCTCATTTAAAGTAAACGCATTGCAAATCATTGTCGCCGCAGAGACGAATGCGCTCATAAATGTAGCCGCTTGTACGTCTGCCGATTTCGTACTAAATTGAGTGGCAGTTGGCATAAAACTTAAATGTTTGCGTCCATGCACTATTCTCATTTTTCATTATATTGTTTCAGAGAAGCCTTCACTCAAACTCCTATTGTAATTGCTAATAATATTAATGCTTAATGGCCACAAACTCTCTTTAACAATGAGTTTTGTATTTATTACGCAATAATTTACTCAACGAAAACTGCTGCCACCTGCTATCTATAATAATATAATATTACAGTTATAAACGAGGCCCGCGCGCGCCCGACAAAAGAAAGGGGGAAGTAATTAACTAATAATAAACTCTTTCCAAAATGCTTTAAACTGATATCACTAAAACTCGTCAATAGCTACTAACAAAAAAAAACAGTAAGGTAATCCGTTGAAAAACAGAAGAGAAAATGGTTCAGAACTGTTTTGTCTTTGCTTATATGTATATATATATGTATATATATATATATTATTAAAATAAAATTGATATTCCCTTCTTGGTTAAGGTCCTAGGAAAATAAAACATCCCGTATTCCTCCATTTGATGATTCCTACACCGCTTTTAACTCGTACTTCCAAGATTTTTACGCAGTATATTTAAAAGTTTGAAGGATTTTTAAAGAATAAAACCCCTCAGAATGCAAGCAGCATGACTTGTTTGCTGCTTGCGAAAACCTAACGAATTCTTGTTTTAACATACGATTAAGTTATTATTTTATTTTAATACGAGCACAATTTTCAAATCAAGTTTCCGATTTGTTGCCAAAAATAAGTAAATATACAAGAAAAAAAAAACAGTAAAATAATAAGAGGAACATTTTTTGTAGTTAATTTTTAAGATTTTCAATATAAATGGTAATCATTGCGCTTTTTAGTGATAAGTAAAAAAAAGTCTTAGATTTTCGAAAAAAAGTTCTCATTAGATTATAAGTAAAACAAAACAGTCCGAAGAGAAAAAGCAAAATTACTTACAAAATACCCCGATACGAAAACTTTTCGTCAAGAAAACCATCTGTGCGTGTACCTTCCGAGCCAATGCGCAAACTGACGTGAGGAAAAATCTCAAGCATCTGACGGAGAAGGAAAAAAGCAAAACCAAAACACAAGAGTCATAATTTCCCTTCGGATAGAATAACGAGTGCTCCCGAGTGTCGTTCGATGCCGAACACCTATCTTCGGCAAGCACCGGCAATGGAGTGTCAGTTGTCGGGAATAGTCGCACGCCGACGAAGATAACTTGGTCACGCTCTTGCAGTCGGTAAGGACTTTTTCTGGTGGTTCATGACGAGAGATGGCATTGATTATATGTCTCGACAGAATTAGCAATACGGAAAGGAAGGGAACGCGAAGGGGGTCGTCGGCAAATAAAACTTTTCATGCAAGGTAATTTTTGTAAATTAATCCCTGTCGCTCTAATTCAGCGTACAATAATTATAATTCCATGAAACATTTCTAAAGGTTCCTAAAGAAATCAAGAGTACTCATTTCACCAGTTATCCAACACTGGTAAAGGTTCCACAAGAAATCAAGAGCATTCATTTCACCAATTATCCAGTATTGTTAAGATTTTCACAAGAAATCAAGAGATCAAGAAATCAATCAGGGATCAAGCCGAAGGAAATTCCGGTTCGTTTTCGGACCCTTCACAAAATTCCAACTGATCAAAATGGACCCTTCACAAAATTCAAATCAATCAAAACGGACCCTTCACAAAATTCAAATCAATCAACGGACCCTTCCCAAAATTCAAATCAATCAAAACCGACCCTTCAAAAAATTCAAATCAATCAAAACGGACCCTTCACAAAATTCAAATCAATCAAAACGGACCCTTCACAAAATTCAAATCAATCAAAACGGACCCTTCACAAAATTCAAATCAATCAAAACGGACCCTTCACAGAATTCAAATCAATCAAAACGGACCCTTCACAAAATTCAAATCAATCAAAACGGACCCTTCACAAAATTCAAATCAATCAAAACGGACCCTTCACAAAATTCAAATCAATCAAAACGGACCCTTCACAAAATTCAAATCAATCAAAACGGACCCTTCACAGAATTCAAATCAATCCAAACAGACCTTTCACAAAATTTCAAGCTTCCAAATCGTACGTTTCACCCCATTATTTAACATAAAAGCTGCAAATAATATCAAAATTTTTCATCATTATATGTTTAAACTTTCAATTTTCACAAAATTATTTGATTTTTCACAAAAAACTCTTTCAAATTCACAAAAAACGGACCCTGTTAAAAAAGGCTGGATTGACCCCTGGTCTATTTGACCAATTACCCAACATTGTGAACGGTTCTACAAGAAATCAAGAGTATTCATTTCACTAGTTATCCAACATTGTTAAAAGTTCCACAAGCAATTAAAAGTCCTAGCCTGTGCTAGTTCTTTTAAAGTAAAAATTTATCGAGTTAGCACTAGATTGGTTCTAACAATGTGGTGTTAACTCCAATTTAGTGTGTTTTTAATATATGTTATGTGTGTCAACTAGAGAAGCGAGTTAAGAATATTCTCGGAGAACACCAATTTGAACCCATAAAGTTGACATTTGGAGAATAAAGGAGAATATTCTTTTTCATTAACCCCTCTGACTATTTATCAAGCAGTGATTTTTACGTGCAAAGTTAAAAGTAGTGATAATTTTCATCCCGTGATATTCACGGGCATGAACTTCAGGTACTTCTCCGTTTCGAGGGGGCCTGGCGATGGTTCAATTTTTTTTCGCCAAATCAATTTCTTTTGTGTGCGGCATTTGATTTTGCGAAAAATATTTAAACATCGCCAAATGCAATCCAAAATGGTACATTAGTTTAATTTAACCATCGCGACCCCACCCCCGATAAATGGAAAAGTACCGAGCTTTTTACGTGCGTTTAAGTATACCACTAAATTCTGATTAGGCTATAGTCAAAAAGCACTACCTTTTGCAACTCATTTAACAGTAATATATGTGAATCACATCATATCCGCTATAGTACAGTGCATAAATATGCAAAATACCGCACTATCACGCGAAAAACGTACGCTGCTACCTAATTGAAATTCAATTTTAGAAACTATAGAAGTTTGATAAGTTTATAAACGTTATAGTCTAATTCAATTAATGTTTGTAAAAAGTGAGATAATACAAATCGAAAATAAAAAAGAGAAAAAAAACTTTAAATAAGGAAATTGAATTAAAGGAAATCGGAAATCGAATTTACAAAGGCTTCTGAAAACTTTTCCATTCCGTCTCGAAAACATTCCGAAAGCTTCTATTACGACATTTACAAGAAATTCGAGAGGAAAGGTGAAATAAAATGCATCAGCTTTCCTTTCATGAAATTGTTATTCTATAAGCCAAGAAAAGTACAGAGATTTGGAACAGCGAACAGATTTCGAAAGAAATCTTGTTAGGAAGTACACTTAAAAGAGTGGAAGCAAGCTCGGCAGGGCAGCGGAAATCTATAATTGTGTTCATTCTTGTAATATACTCAAAAATTGCTACAATTAAGTTAACGGAATTAAAATCACGTAATTGGCAAGGAGAATATTTTCTTCAATATATATTATAAACAATAAAGGTATATACAAAAATAAATAAATAAAGCAGTAAATTAAAATGTAATTAAAAAAAAGGAAAACTCTGATATTTTCTCAGAGTCTTGTCAGTGTAATATTACTTTCAAAAATGATATAGATTCAAAAATGATATGATTCATTATTATTTCATATAAGTACAGACTATAAATAGCTAATTTTGGACAAATAGTAGTACATGAATCCTAGGGGATAACTCTAACTTGGGCATCGTTGAAAAAGTTCCGTAAAGGGCGCGTTTACACCAAAGAAAACGAAAAGTTGTCAACTAAAACATGACAAAACACTGTTTGTAGAAAACCAAAAGTTGCTCCTCTCAAATTATAGAGCAACAAGTGGAAGGCTTTTTGTATAAAACTAAAAGTTGCTCTTCTCAAATTATAGAGCAACAAGTGGAACACTTTTTGTATAAAACTAAAAGTTGCTCTTCTCAAATTATACAGCAACAAGTGGAAGACTTTTTGTAGAAAGCTAAAAGTTGCTCTTCTCAAATTATAGAGCAACAAGTGGACGACTTTTTGTAGAAAACTAAAAGCTGCTCTTTTCAAATGCAGAGCAACAAGTGGAAAACTTGTTGCCAAAGAATTGGCGCCCCTTCACGTCCGGGGCGAGTAGAGGGGGAACTAGTTTCCGACAAGTTGCTAGAGCAGAGTGCACAGCAGCAAATCTTCCACTTTTAGCTGTCAACTTTCTTTGATCTTTATCGACACTCCGCGGGAAAGCAAAATTTAGTGGAAGATTTGAATATTTGTCTTTCCACAAGTGGAAGACAGAAAAAGTTGCCGTATTTTGTGGAAAAACCAACAACTTGTGGATAACTTAGTGGAAGACTTTGGTGTAAACGCGCCTTAAGAGTGGTAAGGAACCGTTCATAAATGATGTCACGCTTTTTTCCCACTTATTTGACCCCCTCCCCCTTTTGTCACAAAATGTCGCACTTCAAAGGACCTTTCTGCCCCCTTTGTCACATGTCACGCCATGTTTGCACAAGCAGGATGTCACACTTTTTGTTACCCCTGCCTTCCCCTTGTCACACTTTGTCACAATTCCACGAACCTCCCTCCCCCTCGAAGTGTGACATCATTTATGAACGATCCCTAAGGTTGAGAAACGCCGTCCAAGATCGAAAACTGAAAGTGAATGTTGAACTCTAACGGCCTTATTCACCAGCCAAATTGAACCTTCGAACTGCAGATCAAAGGCTTCCTCAACTAATCAACACTCTCAAATCGGCGGTTCAAGTCTTTGAAAGAGGTTTGCGTCAGTTGGAGAATAAGGCTGTAAATATATTGTTTTACTCCGACCACACGCAAAGCACGCGTGGAAAGACTTTTTAAAACAACGCCCAGAAAGCCGCCGAAATCAGACCGTTTCTTTGAATCTTTTTTTTTTTTATAAAGTGACTGTGAATAAGTTAAATTTAACTCATTAATACACAACATCAGGTTGTATCGCAAGAAGTAGGTTACAGAGTTTAACCAGAACATCCTAAGGTGATTGCTGCAAGAAATTGACACCATTAAGCTTTTTCTGAAATGATATCGTATCATTGCCACGTTTAAGGAGAACTCCTTAATCTTGAAGAGTCCAACTCCATCGACGACACCCCTTTAGAAAAGTATTTTTTCATTTATAACTGGAAATAGATGCTTTCTTTCTTATGTTTTAAAATTGATTACTGATCTTTCTACTGCCAGGATTTTTTTACTTCAATAATTGACTGGATGTTTTACTTTATCCATTTAGCAATGATTATTGCCTTTACTCATATTTTAATTTTATCATCCCTAGCCCTTAAGGGGTCTCATTCAGATATAAGGTTGTTGAAATCTTCCTTAACCTTTTATTTGCGTCCTTTAAAGCTGCTTTTGCCCATTTTCTTTTCTCGGCACTGACGAAGGGGACTGACTGCACTTGAAACCGGTTTGCCATTTTTAACGTTTTATATGCACCCATTAACGTTGCTTTTATTAAAATCAGACATTTACGTTGTTTTATATTGCACCCCAGTGTATACATGGACATAACTAAGCGTAATATTATCCGTTTTTACAAACATATAGACAACAACAATATTCACTACTTCCTATTTTTCTCTCTCTCTTTTTCATAAATCGCTGTTAATGGCCCAGAATAAAAATGAAGCACAGCCCCCGAAATACCCATTGAAAACAGCCCAGCTCCCATTAAAAGGCGTGCTTTTTACGACTATTCCATCAACTACTGTAACTCAATTTCCCTCGAAATACAGCCCGTAAATGTTGTGCTTTAAATAAAAACGGGGCTGTCATTACGCCATTACGACCTGCACGGTTGGAGCAAATCACACTTGAAGAGTAAATAAAAATAGGACATTTGAGAAAGGCCATGAACATTAAGGCAGGTCCCCCGACACCACAGGGCAGAAAATGGCTGTTTACGCAAATGAAGTGAAAGCTTTCTTTTGGAAAGCATCATCTGAGTTTTCTTTTTGCTGGTGGAAAAAAAGTTGTAAAGTCAAAGAACCTCTCAAATGAATTGGAAAGTATTGGAGATCACAGCCTCTTGTTTTCGTTGAATTATAAGTCTTTTTTTGTGGATAGAATGTAATAAAAGAAAGGAGAGTTAATTGAGCTAGATTAAGGGCTTTAGAAGAGTCATCAGGTTTCGTATTTTTAGAAGATTAGCCACAATTTCGTCAGTAAAGTATTGGTTTATCAGGGTGCGTGACATTCTTAAGCCACGCCCCATCTTGTAAGCACTTTACCATCACTATACAAGAAAGCTTTTATTATTCATTAATGAATTCACGATTTATTATCTTTGAAATAGTTTCATACAATTGCTGGTGGTAATAAACCGTGCATTCATTAATAAAAAAAGCTTTCTTGATCAGTGGTGGTAACGTGCTTACAAAATGGGGCGTGGCTTAGGAGCACTGCGCATCCTGCTAAACCAATAATTTACTGACTAAATTGTAACTAATCTGATAAACACGCGAACCGTGATTACTCTTTTAAAGCCCTTAATCGAGTTAAAATTTATTACGCGTTTCTCACAAATTCACATTATGTGTGTATATGCTGCAGAACACTGTAGGTCTGTCTCAGAACATTGCAAAACATTCTTATGTAGGGATTAAACAGGAGCGCTTAAGCCACGCTCCATCTTACAAGCACCTTACCACCAATGTACAAGAAAGCTTTTCTGTATTAATGAATTCACGATTCTTTACCTGGAAAATAGTTTCATGCGATCACTGGTGGTAATGAATAAGGAATTCATTAATAATGACAAAAAAAAAGCTTTCTTGTACAGTGAGGGAAAAGTGCTCACAAAATGGGGAGTGGCTTAAGAAGGGCTAAGCTCCCTGTTTAATCCTTACAGAAGAATATTTTGCAATGTTCTGAGATAGACCTTCTGCTTATTGAAAATATTCTGCAGAATACAGACTTAATGTGTATTTGTGACAAACACATAATAAAATGTGTAGTTACGGTTCCAAACCATAAATTGATTTTCACGAATTCACATTCTATTTTACGACATAATTAGAGCAGATATGTCAAAAATGCAATCGTTACTCAAATAGCACATTTTTTTGCGATGCAAGGTAAATAAAGTTAAAGTAAGAAGTTTAGCAGATTAATTAAGGTTCAACTAAGAACTGAACAGATTAATTATAGTTGATGCAATTAGGTTATTGTAGTTTCATTCAGAAAAAGAGAAATGTTAATTAATCGTTTTGGTGGTTTCGATTACAAAAGCACTGAATAACTCTTCAGTGCTTTTGTAATCTTAAATACAAAAGCACTGAAGTGAATATGATTCACTTCATTGAAAATAATGAATATTTAAAATTTATCACTTACATTTATTGGTCCAAGCTCAACATTGTCATAGTGGAAATGAGCACATTCATCAAGTTTGGGAAAGCGGCTGCTTCCGTCAGAATTCCTGAAAAGACAACCGAAAGATAAAGTAAACTAAAAGATAATTTCAGGCACTTAGAAGCAAAGGGGTGTAAGTGACCAAAATGGAAATTTTGAGATAGCTAGTGCAAATGATAAATTAAACACCCTTTTGTTTTGTGGGAAAGAGATTTTAGTCGTAGCTTTGACAGATACTGCAAAAAAGCGCGGTTTAAAAAAATTACTAAATAAAAGCTGCATTCCGTTTGGTGGCAAAGGGATGCAAGTGTACTTACATCTGTTTGCTTCTAAATTAAATTATTTGTTTTTCAGTTAATTTAAATACGCGATGCAGACGATCTATTTACGAAACTTAAAGCGGAGAAGAAGAAAAAAAAATAGGAAAAAAATTCCGAATTGCTGAATAATAATTACAAAAACAAGGGTTAAATCGTTTGCAGATTTTATTTTTGTCATGTTTTGTTTTCGGCAATTGGCAATTTGTCTAATGGCAATGATTTTTCGTTTGTTGATAAATATAATTATTCGAAATTTATATTATGCATTTTTTTCATTTATGTTAATGAAGTTTATATCACTAACACACCATCTTTATTACTGTGTAAATTATCAAAATGAACAAGACACGTTTATCAGTTAGTGGCAAAGGGGTGTAAGTTAACTAACTGGAAGCAAAGGGGTGTAAGTAAAATTAAGCTAATTTTTAAAAAAATCCTACGCCAAATCTAAATCATCAGAAACACTTCACACTTCATGCTTAAACAAACACATACATATAGGACTCGGAAATAAAAAAAAATATTTACACGATGAACCTCTAGAATTTAGTATAGGAATTAATTTTCAAAGGAGTTTTACTCAAAATGATACTTTAGTCCGTTACATCCCTTTGCTTCTCACCACCTCATTTTAGAATTTGGAAAGTGACTTAAGAGGAATACGCTGATATATCTTTCGATTCAGTGAAAGGTAGTTTTCATTTGTGTGTGTGTGATAGTGCGCGGTAGATAGGCAGGTTAGAGCAAGAGTTACCAAACTTTCCAAACACAATTTCCATCTAGCTGTTAACACTGAGCTATGTTGTTATTACTAGTGTCACTAGCTGTTAACATTGAGGTAGTGTATTATTTTATTTCATATTACGCAGTAGATACGTAGTTTAGAACAAAAGTTACCAAACTTATAGAACACAACTTCCATTTAGCGGTTAACACTCAGCTATGTTGTTATTACTAGTGTCATTAGTTGCTACCAGTAGCTATTACCACTGTCACTAGCTGTTAACATTGATGTAGTGAAAGTTATTATTTTAGTCGATATTATGCGGTAGACAGGCAGTTTAGAACAAGATTTACCAAACTTTTAAAACACAATTTCCATCTAGCTGTTAACACTGAGCTATGTTGCAATAAAAAATAATAATTTTGGCTCGATGAATATTTAAGACTTTCATCGACGAAGACCATGGCTTAATATGTTATTTATAAGAAAAGTTTAACTGTTAGAATGTCAATTAAAATTATTATTAATCATTAACAATTTTTTGCAGTTTTATTATTATTGCTATCTACAGATAAATAGTCAAAGGGAAAACAGTTAAGCACCATTTTCTTCTCTGTTTGTCAACCGATTTTCTTACTTTTTTTATTTAGTAGCTACTGATGAGTTTTGGTGTTATCGATAAAAACATTTTGGAAATAGTTTTTTCCCCCTACTTTCGACGAGAATTCAAAACCTTTTTGAAATAAGTATTGGCTCGTCATACTTTCATAGCACTCCCATTATCTACAATCTACAATATTTGTACAATACTCAATACATTTTTTACTATTGATAATTCAAAGAAGAAGAAATGTCAAGAACAAAAGAGAAAATGTAACCTATTAAATGAATATCAAAGTAAAATAATACTAATCTTACGGCACCAGGATAAGTCAGTCATATTATTGGCCAGATTGTTTGTCCAGTACATTTTCAAGCAAAATAAAATACAATTTTAATATAATAATGTCTAATGTAATCTAAAATGAGATAATAATTGCGGTGACGCGTTAATTTTCCTTGAATCAACGTTTCGAAAACTTGTTGATTTGCTTTAGGGTTTTGAAGTCTTGATTAAAATGAAAGTGAGTTTTGGGTTTCTAATTAACTCACTAATTAACGGGTGCCATGAACATTTTTATTTCTATTTTCTTTACAGGAGAAGGAGTGTAGAGTGATAAAATTTATGTATAATATGTATTATAAATGTATTAAATTTAGTAACTAACACAGTGGTCAATCAGTCGCATTAGGAGATACTACCGCTAATTGAAATATTTGTCAAACAGAAAAACCAAAATGCCTGTAAGTTGTTTAAACGCTCGAGACTGAACTTAAAAAATTAAATGAATTACGGTCGAATGGGGCGAACCCAAGTTATTATTGTTGCAAATGTACTAAGAATATATGTAGGTACTAGGGATGTAACGAATATTCGGCCACTATTCGGTATTCGGCCTATTCGGCCCCTTGGCCGAGTATTCGGCCTGGCCGAATAGTCATTTCATCACACAGCCGAATATTCGGCCTGGCCGAATACTGGGTAAGGTCAAATTCGGCCTGGCCGAATATTGATGGACTATTCGGCCGAATAGTTATGCTGCAGTAAAAAAGTAAAAAATAAAGAAATTAGTAGATTTTAAACATTTAAAATTGTATTACAATTGTTGCAAATGAATACATTAGTCCACTATAGTTTTAAGAAATAAAAATAATTTAGATTAAACTACTTTTTTTTAGTAATGATTTAACTTTGTGCAAAGTAATAGAAATAAAATTTCACGTTAAATTAAAGCACAAATGAGCATTAAAACGCGTTTTAATGCTCATTTGTGCTTTAATTTAACGTGAAATTTTATTTCTATTACTTTTTTTTAGTCTTGTTTTACGCTTGACTGAGCAAAAACACATTTTAAAGCTGTAATATTGTATTTTACATTTAGCATTTGCTCCCAAAAGCTGCCAATAGATAATTATAATAGATAATATGGCAAATTCATTTTGTTATTATTAACAAAGTGGAAGCCAGACTTTGTTTGGGTAGACTGATTTATTGTGAATATTGCGTTAGAGAGAAATGTGAAAAGCCCAGAATATATCATGAATATTTAGATAGCATAAGTTATTGGGGTTTTTGGAAATAAAAACATATTTCAGTTAAGTGCATTAAGTTTTAATAGATCTTTTAAAAATAGGTATGTAAAAAACCCCATAAAATAAAAATATTAACTTTTATAACTTTTAAAATATCTTCATAAAACAGTATTGAGCAAGGTAAAAATTCACTAAGCACTAGTATTTCTTGCATTGCACTTAAATAATTAGTAAAATAATGCTAATGCTTACTACCGTAAAACCTGTCATTTCTATTGTACTTGTGGGTGAAATTCTTAGTTTTATTACATTCAAAACAATAGTGAAAATAGATTAATTTTAAATAGTTCTAAATTCTTAACAAACAGAATTAAATCATGCATCATAGATTGTGTGTAATTGGTGTTTGACTTTGTGAATAATTTTAAATTGGCCAAATACTTTCGATTACAACGATATTTTCTAGAAATTTTATTATTCGGCGGTCGAATATTCGGTGTTCGGCCTAGCCGAATATTCGGCTTCGGCCTATTCGGCCTTGAAGAAAGGACCGAATATTCGGCTTCGGCCTGGAAGAAATGGCCGAATATTCGGTATTCGGCTATTCGGCCAAATCACTATTCGTTACATCCCTAGTAGGTACCATAAAAAAAATGAGATCCCGGATCTCGAAATTTTTTTTTGATTTTAATTAATTTAATTTCGGTATTTGGATAAAGGCCTGTTTGCCATACCCGCGCTACCCTAAACGGATCATAATTTTCTCGACTTAATTATTCGCTGATTAATGTTCTAAATCTGAAGGGAGAGAAAAAAAATGAATTAATGATCTCTAAAAGCAACATAAACTCAACAATTGAAGCGATGTTCCGCCATTAAATCGAACACAGCTCTCTCCCCGGAGACCCATCACAGAGGCAGGAGGAATTTACAACAAAGATATTTAAACGGACGATGGAGAAGTCCGATGTCATTATGCAAAGAAGACTAGCGCAGGTTGTTGTCATGGTTACGAAACTTTCACGACGATCGTAATTCAATAATCTGAATGAAGATTGACGGGCGCAGTGCACAAACCTGAAAGTAAAGTGTACTGAAGCTGATAGAAAAGAGATTGGAAAATTCGTTCGCAAAAGCGCCGGATGAGGATGTTGTCAAATATTGTGAGTTAGTATTTTAATTGACACTTGTTTTAACGCTAAAGCTGTTTCTAAATAAGAAAGTTTAATTGAAAGATAAAAAGTTTGTACGCAATTTAGCTCCATCACACTTTTTAATTTTTTTTTCAAATATTTTGCTATGTGGTTAAATTCCACATGCCTTTTAACTTTTCTGTTTAATTCCAAGTACTAAAGATTAAAATAACTTGATAATTTTCGGTGTGCTTACACATATTTATGTATACTTAAACAAATTCGGTCTAGAACTATACAGAAACTACTTTCCCGTATACACCAGTTTCAAATTTATCCCCATCTAGTTATCTCTGTCTCTCTTTTTCTCATTTAGCTTTAGTTCTTAATTACTTCAAATATACCTCTTTCAAGGGTTAATACATATTCATTCACTCTCTCACTTATTCATTCATTTAGGAATTTATGAAATTATTCATTTATTTATTTATTTATTCGTTCATTCTTTCACTCACTCACTCATTCATTCATTCAGAAACATTATATAAAATCCCGATCAAAAATTTCATAGGAAAATAGGTTCGTTTCGTTCTGGTTGAACTTCGTATCGGTACGTGTTCTACGATAAAATCCTCCTGATAAAGCTTGTTTCAAGCAAATCCGTCTGTTAGATTAAGATTTAAGTAAGATTGAAATTTCCCCGCAGGCGATAATGCTAATTTTTTTTTAATTGTTCAAAACGGAGCAAAATTTGTTCAAATCAAAAAATATTTCACGTCGAGAGCTCCTTCGAATAAGTCCATGATTTATGAAATGGGCTTCCTATTTCCCCAATACAGCTGGTGTTAAGATTTTTTGAACTGTTCAAAAATGAGTGAAAACAATCGTTAAAATGAAAGCGTAAAATATGGAAATGATTTGTCCTCGCCAAGATCTTTTGAATACAAAAAAAAAAAAAAAAAAAATCTTTTGAATCGAACAATTCCCTCAAAAGTTATTAGGGGGAACCGACACGCATTTTCCCCCCATTTCAAAACCCTACTTTCAATTTTTTTAATTTTTCAATCTTTTTTTCTCTTTTCACTTATTTTTGACTTCTCTTCATTTCTAACGATATTTTTACGATACAAGTTTTCTTTCACACTGTATCATTATTGTCATATTTTTACTTTTACGGGAAAGTAGCCTAAAAAAGCGAAATTAATGTGTATATTCAATCAAGTTTCCTTGTCTGCGGAGCATAGCTCCTTCTTTGATCAAGTGGTATTACTTCTGACTCAAAACATAAACATTCCGAAAAAAATGATTAAAAACTAATTCCCAGAATAAACTATCTGTCAAGAAAACAAACAAAAGTACTTTCCCGTCACTGCCAGAATCAAGTTACTGCAGCAAGTGACTGATGACAATAATAAAACATGTTTAATCTTCTGCGAAATCTGTAATACCTCCCGACACTAGGGAAGCCTTACTTGAGCTTCCAAGACACGAGTCCCCAAGGGTTAAAGATTTACGCCTTTCGCTGTTCTACAAAGTCTTTGAAGCAGAAGGAATTTGATCTTAAAATAAATAAAAATCAAGGGAAAGTTCTTGCAAGCAATCTGTTACTGATGGTAGATAAGAAGTAGAAAATAAGTGCTCTCCTTAAATGTGACAGATGCAATTCGAAGTTTAACCCTTCCATTTTCGTCATTTTTCGTTATAAAACGTGTTTGCAGGCAGTTTAAATCAGTTTTTGACGCAAGTCCTTGATCCCACTTTCGGTTGTGCTTCAAACTTTTTTTTTTTAATTTCTAGCAGCAGCTGTTGATAATCACCATTATTCGCTTAACCCCTTAAGACCCCAGAACGAAGCACAAACAGTTTTGACGCAATTTGTTGGTTCTCTAATTAAAAAAAAAATTACAAAAAAAAAATAACTAATTTTTTTTAAATTTTTAATTAATAACACTGGACAACAATGAAAATGTATCTTGAATGAAAGTGTCAAAATGTTTATTAATTTGACTTGCTAATCAGGAATATGGCAATAAAAAAGGGAATTTGGCTCTAGTTTTTTTTGTTATGTTGAGATTTACTTTGTATGATCGGGATAAAAGAATGCAATAATAATGCATTGTATGTCTTGTTTCCAATTTAGTTTATAAAGAAATAAAAGTAGCAACATCAAGTACTAATGCATACCAGTCCTAACAATACCTACAGTACATAATAAATGTGTACATAACAAAAGTGATAACATAAAGTAGCGTCTTGTGGTTGCTTTGCTCTCTCCAAATCATGGGAGCAGAAAATGGCACTTTTTCAGTGGCGCATCCAGAAACAAATTCTGGAGGGGGCACAATGTGGCTGACGAGCGTGGTTTCAACTTAAAAACAAAATAGAGGGGGGGGGGACACAACTCTAGAAACTGTGATCCGTTTTTATTTCCAAATATAATTTAATCAATTATAGAATTAAACTTAATTGATTTATTAGATTTAACGAGGACGTAAATCAACTGTCTAAGTGATTTGCAGGTGTCTGCTTCTTTCTGTCTCAGCAATTACCCGTTTATCTCAGTTTATCACATAGAATTGAAAGAATAGAAGTCACATAGAATAGAAGTTTTATCGCTCCAGTTTGACATCTGCAAAATAGTTTCTTTTTCCTCGTTTTTAGGATAAAGGAAGGGAAAAAAAGTCAATTTTTTCTAGTCCTTACCTAAAGCGTCTGGAGGGGGCACGAGCCCCCGTGTCCCCCCCCCCCCCCCCGCTGGATATACCACTGTACTTTTTATTTTACCAGTCACCACAGAGAAAGTGTTGTTTCACAGGTAATACAACATACGTGGGGTGACCATTTTTATCTTGGTCACCTATTTTACAACCAGAGTAGAGGAAATATGCCAAAAAATAGCCATAAAATACATAATAAGCCTGATGTTACTTAAACAGACTATAAAGAGCTGTGCAGTACTTTCTGTGGGGTATTACACTGGCAAGTGGACATAATGAAATGTAGAGAATAAATTCTTGAATTTTACCTATGGTATTTATTTATTTTTTGAAATTCTTCTGCTTTTTTCTCGAAATGTTTTGTTTTATTTATTCATATTCACAGGGACATCTTAAAATGAAATATTACTTATTATAATGCACATTAAATCAGATTATTCTTTAAAATGTTTTAACAAAAGTGATATTAAAGCATTATGTATATTATATCTTTGCACATTCGTGTTCAGCACGTTGAATTCATTAAGAATTGGGTGTTTTCAACTTAGATACGCGAACTTTGTCAAAAGTTGTTGCCCAGTGTAATTAGTTTAAATAATAATTAACGCCCAATTTCCATGTTTTCCATGTTTAAAACGAAGTAAACTATCTGTTGTTTAATTTTAAAAAAAATTGGGTGATTTAGCTTTTAAATTGCACAAGCAGTAGTTTTTAAACAGTATTTTAAAATGTACCCAATTGGGTACACTTGGATTTCAAAAACCATTGGGTGTTTTAGCTTTCAAACTGCACGAACAGTAGTTAATAAACAGTGTTTTAACATGTACACAATTGGGCATACTTGGAATGAAGAGGCTAAAATATAAAAATAATTGTATGGAATGGACAAAACACCACAAATGCAGTGAAGCCTGTGTACGTTGACCACTTGCGGTGCAGCACTTGAGTGGTCAACTTAGGTAGGTGGTCAACTTACAGAAGATGGATATTTTTTTTTGCCATTTCTTCACTATGCGTTTATTCATTTGTAACTTATTAAAATCTAACGTCATGCATTCTCGTTACTTTAAAATTAGTAATTAGCTATTTTTTCACGATTATCTAAAATATCATTAGATAAATTACCTTAACAAATATATCCTATACAACTTTATAATTAAAGCACTTAGTTAAAATAAAGATAAATATCTGATTAATTATGTAAATTAGTTGTTTGATGGTAAATATTTCCTAAAAATACATAGTTTTTCAAAATGGCTAGATCAATTAGAAGAAAAAAGAAGAAACTTATTTCAAGAATAAAAGAGTGCTCATCGTAGTTTTCCCATATGTTTAACTTACAGAGGTTCAGGCAAACTTTATATTGATGTTTCATCCATCCAGACAAATACTGGTCTAACATTATAGCATAGAAAATATTCTGGAGAATTTATTTTAGTTTTTTTTTTTTAAATCTTTGCAAAAATAGATGAACAAATAAATATAGTAATAATTAGGCGGTCAGCTTACAAAGGTTTTTTCATAATACTTCCACCCAAATTTGGCGTAGATAAGTGGTCAATATAGACAGGTGGTCTCAAATTAGGAGGTGAAGTTACAAAGGTCTCCCAACTTTATATCATAGTATTTCACTTAACGTGGACCAGTTACGATTAAATTTTGCGGTACGATACGATACTGACATCATGCAAAAAACGAACTATGGTAAAACGATTTTTAATAATTTGTTGAACGATTAGCATAGAAAAATAACATAATATTTGTATTTATTATCGTAACTTACGGACTTTAACAAATTTTTCTATTTCTTAAAAAGTATTTTCATTCATTACTCAACTTTTAATTTCCGATTCTTTGGAATAGCAACACCTTAGCTTGTTTATATCTAGCAGTTTTTGGCATTTCGAATTTCAAAGAGTTTTTTACGATTTAGAAATGGTTAATTTCTAATTCTCTGGGGTGGAAACACGTTAGTTTGTTTATATCTAGCGATTTTTCTTAATCTTTTCGAATTTTAACCCTTTATCTGCTGCATTATGATTTGCAGTATTTTTTTTATCAGAATTAGTTTGTCTAGGTATTTACACTGAAAATTAAGGGATTTATATAAATAAAATAATCAATATATAAGTATTTATTTTTTACAGCTAATAAGTGCCATAAAGTATTTAACCTGTGAAATTAATTACATCCACTTTTTAATCAAAATATTTCATCAAATAGTTTTCTAAGTTCTTAACTAACCCATTTAAAAAATCAGTGACTTGATTCTTGAATTTTACTGCTCTTCTGGAGCGAAACTCTAAAGGAGCAATCTGAACAAAATGGAAGTTCAAAACACAGCATCGGTTTCAAAACTATCTATGTTCCTTTCCTCGCTAAAATACTCTTTATAGAACCCTTGCTGATATGCACCGCGAAAAACGGGAATTTGAAGACTGTCCCGGCAAAGTACCATCAGAATATTGGTAAAAATGGTTGCTGGGATGGAATTTATAGAGAATGGTAATTATAAGTACCGTCGGTAGATAAAAGATTAAAGCGTTTTTTAAAATGGTTTTAGCCCGTGATGTTTTGCGGGGAATCAGCTATAGTCTGTGTAATTAGAATAGGCGCATCAAGGTCACGTTTGCTGCTTTGTCTCCATGGCAACTGCGAGAATGATAACAGAGCCAGACTTTTTTTTGCACTGCAGTTAAGGCAATGGCATGACGACACCTCCGATTCAAAATATTAGCATAGTTGAGAAAAAGTAATAAGAAAGAATTCATTTCCCATTTATTTATTTTTGATATTAAGTAAATGCAATTAAATTTCATCTGGAATGTTTAGATAAGATTTTCACATTTACAAAATATAAAATACGATAAATTAGCTATACAATAGCTTTCTGAAACACATCAAAATGTCAGAATAATATTTAGATTGGTTGATAATATTTGAAAACTTTGCCTGACGCAATCTATTTTTGCCATTGAGAAATAAATCTGATTTGAATCCGTCTATTATTATTATAACTAAAACAACAACCTGACTTATGTTCCCAAACCAAGTGGGGAAAAAGTTTCTAGCACGGAAACCATGGCGACCAGAAGGAGAAAAGGTAGAGTTGTATGACCTTGACGCGCAGATTGTAATTACACAGACTATAGTTATATAATATATTGCTAATTCCGTTCCTGACAAAAGTGGTCAACTTAGACAGTTGGCCTGCTTACAAGCGTGGTCAACTTTACAGGTTTTACTGTACTGTAAAGCAAATGTCATAAAACTGGAGTGTAAACCCGGGGTGTTTCCGTAAATTTGTAAATGGGAGCACTGCTCTCTCTCTTTCTTTCCTCTCCGTTAGGAACACGGTTCGGTTTCCAACAACAGGGAGCGACTATTTCAATCTGTGACACTCCATCTCAATTACAAGTCCACTAAAATCCTTTTCCAAATACGCGATTTAATGAACCATTAGCAGTTCATGGACATATCCACTTCCCTTTCCATAACGCAGCACGAAACCCGAAGATTCCATTACCTGTAAAACCTCTGAGCAGCCATTTCGTATTTGGTTTCCATTAAGCAGATACCATCTGCAATCCTATTCATGAAATATTAAATATGATATGGTGTAATTAGTGACCCGCTTTCACGTACCGCTCGCAGCTTTCAGTGGTTCTCTTGCGAAAAGTGGCGGGAAAAAAAATCCTAATTAGCTCCGATAAATCAGATTATTCAGGCTGTATTTATACAGCGGGCAGCTCTCTAATGAATAATGCAGAATGAGCACTCAAAATATATTTAGCTACCATATAATTGTGGCAATTATGGTGGTTGAAGTATTATAGATGTAGGCATCTGTCGTCAAGATGGTCGACGCTTTCGATGACATTGAGTGAGGTTCAAAATTTTAACCCATTAATGCCTACCATCCCTTTTTAGGAACAGTCTGAAAAGAACGTCTGAAGCACTCAAAAACAAACATTTCAACAAAAAAATGTTTTAATGTATTTCTAACCTTAAAACAACTGGTTAGGAATGCATTAAAACAATTTTAGCAATTATATTTCTCGTTTCTCACATTGGCAGTGGGATTTGGAATGTGGAACGCAACCAGTTGGGGAGGCATAGAGTCTACCCCCAACCAGGCCCTGACTACCGCACGGGCACCCGGGGCCTCTGCCCTGGGAAGGAACTTCGCAAGGGGCAGGAAATTTTTCAATAATATCATTTTTTTAAAAATTGTAATGTAAAAAATCGGTGTTAATATTTACCGCTGCTAATTTTTCATAATAACAGGTTAGTCTTAGTTAATTCAGTTAATTGCACATTGAGCGTAGCACATACACAGACACACCTATATAAATATATATATAAAGTAAGCGAACAACTATAAGGGGGCAGGAAAAATTGAAAGTGCCCTGGGCATGAAAAGTTGCAAGTCGGGCCCTGCCCCCAACCCCGAACCCCTAGGCTCTAACTGTACCCAAAACAATGTAATTATTTAATTAATAACAATGCAATATTAATTATAATAGTTAAATAATTAAATAATCAACTTACAAAGAGTATATTCTGCAACATATGAAGTCACAAAGAGAGTTTATGATAAATATATGATATTTTAGATAATTGTGAAATAAAATAGGTAATTACTAAAGTAAGGTTAATAAATAAAGCTAAACTTAAAAAATATTTTAATTAGTGAAAAGGGATGAATGCATAGTTTAAATGTGAAAAAATCAAAATATATGTATTTTAGCAATTAAACACATTAACAAACAGTAGGAATAAGTGAAGTTCGAAAATTAACACTATGTTTTTGTAATTATTAGAATATTAGAATTATAAGTATGGTTTTACTCTTTCTGCTTAAATAAACTTAATTTTGATTCATTCAGCACCTTTCAAGAGAAAACACGATCGCACTACTCCCTTCAGCCTTCACAACCACGTGCATACTGAAGCTGCAAGTCGTGTAACAGGTGGAAAACGAAATTCAACCTAAAAAATTGTTTCCAAAAACATGACACTAGGCTTCTACTTGTACGCCGGTAAATGCACATTTGTGCCGCTATAGCCGAAGTGTCTAAAAAGAAACGACCCTTTCGTTTTGGACGGCTATTGCCGTCATGCCGCATAGTGAACTTCACTTTAACGGCTATAGACGCGAGTGTCCACAACGTGTTAATTAGGGATGTACCGAGTACTCGGCAAAATTCCAGCCGAGTACTCGGCCATTACCGAGTTAGTTGTAAAAACTTCGTCATTTTTTAAAAGTTTACTAATAGTAGATAAATTTGTAACTGATTAGTACAATAATATGCAAATATAAATATGTAATATGAAATAATTAAAAAAATATATGAAGTATATAAAATATTTCTACACAGCGTATATATTGGTAAAGTTCATATGCTAATTCGACTATTTTTTCCACTTTCTATACTGTTTGCCACTTTTTAAGCTGTACGAGTAGCGTCCAACATGTTTGATTTAACAAATCGATGAAACATGTCAGAAACTCGTATGTTATGCCCTGGCAATCTTTTTGGATGCCTGATGAAGAAAAGATTGTCTTTTCATCTAAACCATTTAAATGGATTAATTTGTGGTAACTTATTTGCATTAAATATGATTTCTCTTTGGGTGACTGAATATATTACACACACACATATATATATATATACAATTCCAAATGAAAATTAAAATCTAGCTACATAAAACTTCCAATTGTAAAAGTGGAAAAAAAAACGACTTTAAAGTAAAGAAATTATCAGCCAGAAAAAAGAAATACACAAAATTCTATCAAATAACCAAATTCAATATGTCGTAAATTATGGTGTAAAAATACACCATAATATTTTTGATCTTAGGTTTTAAAAATAGAATTACATATAAAAAATATCACTTTATTATTAACTAGAAAAAATTAAAAAATGAAAAGAAAGTAAATAAAAGTATACAGTGTCAATATAGACTTTTTTCCTTGGGAGGGGGGAGGAGAAGATTATGAGGCCTTTTACATTATTGAATGATTTTTTACCGCAACCAATTATCATTTTTGATAAACTGATTTTTATAAAGAGTTATAATGGTTTAAATAATTCTATTTTTTAATTCTTACATTCAATTTCTTTCATTAGTTTATTCATTAGTTTATATATATTATGTAGTTAAAATGTATGTTTTCATTTCAATATATACAAAATTCTTCAGGTGCACATCAACTCTTTTTTTATTCACAACTACTCGATACTCGGCACTCGGTACTCGGCCGAGTAGTAAATGGCCGAGTACTCGGTACTCGGCCAAAGTGCTACTCGGTACATCCCTAGTGTTAATTGTCAAAAAGTCCTTTAACTCATAAAAAGAAAGGTATTTGTATTGTACTACAGGATTTAGTTTGATCAGAATTCTTCAAAAAATTAAAGGGAAAGTGCGTGGAAAAGATTTAAAGACTTTTCTACATGTCGTGATAGCAGTATTGAACTGAAAGGGCAATGAAACGGTTACTTAAAAAATATATTAAAATAATGAAATAAAGGTTTTCCAAATTAACAAAATATATTTTATGTGACACTAGAAAAAACATCAAATGAAATCCTAGCAAGTATTACATGACAAGGAAAAATAAAAGAAAAGTGTATGGAAACGATTAAAAGACTTTTCTACATGCCGTGATAGCAATGTTGAAATGAAAGAATAATGAATCGGCTGCCAAAACAAATTACTAAACTAATTAAATTAGGGTTTTCAAAATTTAAAAAAAATCTTGAAATTGGAAACAATCTTTCTTTTTATACCAATAAGAGTACTAGCGATAGGATGTGCATATTTTGTTTTTCTTCATTTTGAGGACATTTATTCATTTATTTTTTTTCAAACTTTAAACCTCAAACGGTTCATTTTCTCGCTATACAATCAGTTACAACTGACAAGAAATAATGGAAAAGTGTTTCAGTGTATTATATATCTTTTTCTCCATTTTGAGGATATTTATTCGTTTATTTATTTTTAAACTTTAAAGGTCAAACAGCTCATTTTCTCGCTGTACACTCATTAACAACTGACAAACAATACTGAAAAAGTGGTTCAGTGTATTATATATTTTTTCTTCATTTTGAGGACATTTATTCATTTATTTATTTTCAAACTTTAAAGCTCAAATAGTTCATTTTCTCGCTATAGACTCATTTACAACTGACAAGAAATATTGGAAAAGAGTATCTGTGTAATATATTTTTTTTCTTCGAGGACATTTATTCATTTTCAAACTTTAAAGTTCAAATAGTTCATTTTCATGCTATACTCTCATTTACAACTGACAAGCAATACTAGAAGAGTGTATTAGTGTATTATATTTTCCGTTTCTACTCGAAGTTTATATAATGACTTCAAATTCTTAAATGTCCAGATAATTAGAGAGGAACGAATTTACTAAATTAAAATAAAAGTGCTGAGGGAGAGGAGATTCTTTCTCAGGAGGCATTTCTTCTAAAATTTTATTACCTGGAATATGTAACGACATAATAGAAAGAGATCAGATGTCTGCTGAAGGAAACAAAAGAAAATATTCGATTCAATAGATCGGAATTCAATAAACCTCGATTCCTTGCTCAGCAGCTAATTGGACAATTAGTCACAGTCATTCATTAGGCGTTGCTGCGAAAATGATAGCCAATCCCAATTAGGCACGACGGATAATTACACACCAATCACAACACAGGAACAGGAGAACTCGCGCTTAATTAAGACTAGAGAAAGAAATGGGTAGTTAGAGGAGCTTCGAACGTACCCACAGGGGATGCTCGTTCCCAAAAGGGTCATGTAATGGTGACCTATTCCGCTCCATCGAACGCGACAGAACGTCGCCCAGATTTTTCTATCCCTCCAAAATGTGGGTGACCTTCAGAAAACCGTCTGGTCCCGAAAATGTAAAATAATAAGAGAAAAATGGATTGTGTGGCTGCATGTGCATGCATAGAGATTTAGTCGGTTTTTATAATGTACTCTGACTTTCAATTCACCCCTCCCCCCCCCCTTTATTTTTTGTTTGCGTATATTTATTTCCTGGGAATATGAGAAGAGATGATTATTAGCATTTAATAATCTTCATTTTATTTTATTTATTTATTTTTCGACTTTCGGCCTGTCCAACAATTTTCTAACAGTTCTCGTATCTTTTTATTTATTTTTAAAAAAATCTTTATATATTATTTCTCTAGCCTGCTTTTCTGCCGTTCCGCGATATCGTCTTTATTCTTTTATCAAGTTCTATGATTTACCTCTCATTTTAAAGCTTATCGTGCCGACTAATGACGCAAAAATAAACTTAAGGTCTAAAAATGTACCGCTTCTCTTAAATTTGAGACTTAAAATCATCTAGGAAGAGGTCCTTTAATGGATGCCAAATAGGTGTTGTGTATGCTGGAGCCATCCGCTATCAGGTAAACAAACAAGAAACTTTTCTGTTTCTATTGTGTAGAAAATTGGACAGTTTTAGCTGCGTCTGTAAGTTAAACTTGTTCAATCCTTAAGCAGCCTTTACACATACGTTCTTAACCGCGGTCCGGACGGCGAGCCATTCAGATCCGCAGTCAAGAGCGTGCGTGTAAATGCGATTTTAGGACGCTCAAGAACGCGGTTAAGAATGACACTCAGATGCGCGCTCATGATCGCGCTCCAAGAAATGATGCATTTTACATACACGTTCTTAACCGCGCATCAAAGTGAGAGGATTGGACAATTCTGCAGGCTGTGGCTTCTGTAGGGGACTTCAATGGAACGCCCCGCATCTGAACGCGTTCTTGCGCGCGGATAAGAATGTGGTGCATTTTGCAACACATTCTTGAACGCCACGGTTTTACTCGCGTTCTTGACCGTGGCTGGATGCGCCACGTTCAGTCGCGCGGTTAAGAACGTATGTGTAAAGGGCGCTTTAGGCTCTACACATTCATTTATATTATGAATGCGTAGAGCCTAAGAAATCAATAGTGACTATAATTTAACTAATGGAACAGTTTCGTTATTGTGTTTTTATGCTATGTATACTAATAATAAAAATAATTATCATTATTATTGTGACTATTTTATTATTTTGAATATCTAAATAATAGTGGGAACAATTTTTAACGGCTATTTGTACTGATGTGTTCAATGACATGTCTTCTTTCGTACCATTGCCCGTTTAATTTTCCTATTCTCCATAATGTCCTTTCTCCCAAATTAGTGTGAAATTCAGCACGGGTCGACTAGTCAAAGATATTTCTCTCAATCGACTGAGGTCGATGTTTATACTTTCTCATATTTCTGTTGATTTTTCGTTCTTTATTGAAAATTGGAAGACGCATTTCGTTTTCTGACGAGTATCAGAAATCAGAGAAGCAAGTAAAATATTCTCAACATTTGGTGTTGCAAACTGTTGTCTGTACTCACGCGACCATAAAAAACTTTACAGGAATTTCGTTGCATGCGCAAAATATACCTAAGATGAGCTGCATTATAATGAGATGAGCCGCAATGAAATAAAAGTAACGACTTGAAGCAAACTCGTTTATAACGACGCCCGTTTCAAAGCCGCTTCAGTTGTAAATATATATGCAGTTTGACCACGAAGCTCTGACACTTGGGCGTTTCTGCGCATGGCAGAAAAGGGCGAATTCATTCGAGTTTTAGGGAAGTTAGGTTTGCAGGTGCGTTTCTTTAGTACGCGAATCAGAATGTTTGCTTCTGTTTGTCGAAAGCAACCAAATTTGTAAATTGGCATACAGCATCAGTTCAGAGGAAATGAAGTATGCTAAACGAACTAAAACGAGAGCAGAAACGGCACGTTCCTTATACCAGCAGTTTCTCCCTCGAACGTGAGTAGATCTCTCTTCGCACTCTGCTAGTCAGAGGGCCTTTTTTGCCAGTAGAACTATCTCTATCTCTATCTCTACTAATAATAAAGCAGCAAGTATGTGTGTGTGTGTATCTGTGTGTCTGTCTGTGTCCGGCGTAGGGCCCAGACCGTCCAGCGGATTTTCATGAAATTTGGCACGAAATTAGTTTGAAACAAAGGGGTGTGCACCTCGGAGAGTTTTTTCTGAAATTCGAATTTGTTCTTCTTTATTTCCAATTTATAGCCGAAAGTTTCATAAAATAGTCATTTTCTATGGGAAGGAATTATCGTATCGCTTCGAGCTTGATACCGTTGAAAAGCGCGTAAAAAACTAAACCGGAAGAAGTTTCGCTCTACGTGCGAAAATTCGAAGCCTCTAAATTACCTAGAAAAGAAGTTATAAGCATTTTTCTCTGCAGTTCGAAATTATTTTTTCACGGTAATTAACTTTAATTTTAATTGTTACCATGCCGACTGACTATTAATCCTTTTTCTTTTAACAAATTAAAATTTATTGCTTGCGGTTTTTAGCATTTTGAGGAGCATCCGATTTTTAGCCTACTTTCCCGTAAAAGTAAAAAAAAATAATAATAAATCATGAAAGAAGGCTTAATGTATCGTGAAAATATCGTTAAAAATCAAGAAAAGTCAAAAATAAGTGAAGTAATTAAATAAAGATTGAAAAATAAAAAATTTGAAAGTAGGGTATTGAGATGAGGAAAAAGTGTGTCTGTCGGTCTGTCGGTCTGTCTGTCTGTCGGTCTGTCTGTCTGTCTGTCTGTCGGTCTGTCTGTCTGTCTGTCGGTCTGTCTGTCTGTCTGTCTGACTGTCTGTCGGTCTGTCCCCCCCTACTAACTTTTGAACGAATTGTCCGATTGGAAAAATTCTTTTTGCATTCGAAAGATCTCGGCGAGGACATCTCATTTCTATATTTTACTTTTTGATTTGAACAATTTTTTGTTCAATTTTGAACAGTTCAAAAAATTTTAACATTAGCGCCTATGGACAAAATTGAAGAAAATTCTGTAAACTCTGGGCACAAGAGCCAAGTTCCTATTGCAAGCTTATTGAAAGGAGTTCTCGGCGTGAAATATTGATTTGAACAGTTTTTGTTCATTTTTGAACAGTTCAAAAAATTAACACAGAGCTTACGGGGAAATTTCAACCCTATATAAATCCTGATCTAACGGACCGATTTGCTTGGAACAAACTTTATCGGAAAGGTCTTATAACGTAGAACATGTAGAAATAGAAAGTTTATCCAGAACTTACGAGCCTATTTTGCTATGAAAATTTTTGATCGGGATTTTCAAGGATATTTCTCAGTGACTCAATGAGTGAAATAATGAATGAATGAATAAATGAAAAAGTGAAAGAATAAATCAATGAATAAATGAATGACGAAAAGAATGAATGAATAAATTATTGAATAAATGAAAATATAAATAAATGAGTGAATAAATACATGAATGCGTAAATGAATGAATAAACACTTGAATGAGGTAACGAATGAATGAATAAATGCATGGATGAATAAATGAAAGAATGAATAAGTGAGTGAATGAATATGTATTATCCGTTGAAAAAGGTATATTTTCAATAATTAGAACTAAAGATAAATAAGAAAGAGAGAGAAAGAGATAGCTAGATTATAAATTTGAATTTGGTGTGTACGGGAAAGTAGGCTCGTATAGTTCTAGACGGAACTTCTTGTTAATTAATTAATTTCTTTTTTTTTTTGGATTTTGATTATTAATTTTTTAAAGCGAATTGAAATTTATTTCCTGCGGCTCACAGGCGGTTGATAGTTTTATTTTGATTTCCTTATTTTGACATGTATTTTACGGGACCATTTTCCATACTGCACAGGGTTTTTTAAAAGAAATGTTATTCTTTACCGATTTTTGTTATTCCAGCTTATTATTACTATTTATACTTTCATTTATTTTATTTTTTTTTTTTCGCCTGTGAATTAGCACATATGTTATTTTCCTATTTGAGCTCGGATGAAAGGTTTATTCCGCTTTCAAAGCTTTGCTTGGTGCTGTTTGTTTCTGCAAGCTGCAAAATTTCGTCTTTCTGTCTTAAGCCGGGTCCAGACGCTACGTTTTGCACAACTGTTTGTCTCCGCAGTTCAACACGTTGCAGATAAAACGTTGCGTATAGATTGGAAAAGTGCGCAGTTTTGAGTCCGGTGCGAAGACTACAGCTGCAGCGATAGCTGAGCTAGAAAGGATAGATGTCTTTGAACTGTGCAGACAAATCGGTAGCACCCTTTTCGGATTCATTTTGTTTCTCAGTTTCCAATTCGTGATTATGATAGTTTTTAGTGGAAAAATTCAAAGAAATTGATGCAACCGCAAACAGAGAAACAGTTGTAAATAATTAATCCTTTGAGAAGTGTTTACCGTAAAGAATTGGCAAAAGTTAATAAATCGATTCGATCTGGGGCTGGAGACGAAATCTACAAGCCATCTCTCTGGTATTTTGATTTGTTTCATTTCCAAAATGATCACACCAAGGCAGTCTAGGAGTACCATGGATGAAAATGAAGAGATTGCTGTTATCGAACCACCAGATCAGGCAACTAAAATAAAATAAATTTTATTTAATGTAATCATTTGACCACTTTGAACGCCGGGTACTTCTGAGACGTTCCAGTCTTTTTTTTTAACATGACACCATGCCAAAGTTGACCAGAATAGTACCTCCTTCATGACGATATCGCACAAAACTGAGTGAAATATACAGATATTTCTGCACCATGTAGACGCAAAAAAAAAAAAAAACTGCAACGTTATCATTCAGTATTAAGACTGCGTAGACAAAAGGTTGTACAAAATGTAGGGTCTGGACCCGGCTTTAATGTCAATAAATAATAGATAAAAATTAATTATACTAAAAATTTATTACAGAAAACTATTATAATTTATTATAATCGTCCCTTTTGTGTGGGGACTTGAACTAAACAAAGTGCGTTTTCTTTCAAATATTTTCTGTTTTGTTTCGTTTCTTTCTTTCCTTTTTCCTTTTTTAATTGTGCGTGTTTTGGAAAAAAAAAATCTTAAATGTGTAGGATCTCTGGCTGATTGCCGTGGGCAGCTAATTTTTAATTATGTGGAATGCAATACTTTTAATAAAATAACATAATTTACACTTAAAAAAGTTATCACTATATACACAATGGCAAACCGACTGGTCTTTTCGTTTTTTAACACGGGCATAGCCGTGCGGGTACCGCTAGTATATACATATAGCGCAGATACAATGCAATACGGTATATTGTGCTACGTTGCTAAGCAAATATGCAAGAGAATGTAAAAATTGAAGAAATTGAATCTTAAAAGAAAAATTATGCCTACTCCCTATCCATATGCGTGATACACAGTGTTTCAAACAATTTTTAAGACAAGGTTTATAAAATAACATAAATTATACACATTTTTAATTGATTATATTTTTTAAAGTATTTTTATTCAAAATAAGCTCTTTCGGCTTCAATACATTTCTTACAGCGGTTTAACAACGATTCGAATGCCTGTTCCAGCTGACGTTGTTTGACTGGCTCCAAAGCTCGCGTCGAAGCTGTTTGTACACAGTATGTCAATGAATTTTTAAGTCTACAGCAGGAACTAAGCTAACGTTGTCGCAATTTGTGTTATCTAGCATTCCTGAAGCTCCTTTATTATCAGCTGATCCACTGACAAAACTTCTGTTCATTTGTTTACTGTTTGTTTTTACTTTGATGACATTGACACTATGCAAACAGCTTCGACGCGAGCTTTGGCGGCAGTCCCACAATGTGAGCTGGAACAGGCATTCGAATAGTTGTTAAACGGCTGTAACAAATGTATTGAAGCCGAAGGGGCTCATTTTGAATAAAAATACTTTTAAAAATATAATTACTAGTTTTTATTTTATTTTATAAACCTAGTCTAAAAAAATTCTTTGACACACTGAATCCCGAAATCAAATATCTTCAATCGTGCAACTCAGAAAATTAAAAATGATAAAGCGCCATCATTTGTCTTATCTGAATATAAAATTAGCAAGAGAAGATTAACGAAAAGTGAAAAAAAAACTGCGATCATAAGCGAAACTAAGTCCAGAAATAATTAAGTCCCAAATGAGATCGGTGACATTTTCAAAAAATAACTCACTCTTACTCCAAGTCCTTAAACAACCTGCAGATAAAAACATCTCTTAATAGCTAATGTAGTTTATTTAAATATTTCCCGGCGAAACTGTTCTATCACGTAATATAAACACAAACTCGGAACAAGTCCATTAAAATCGCTTGCTTGAAGATATATCCTTAATGTCCCAGAGCAATAACTATTCCCAAAAGAACAGAAATCTGCGAGCAATTTCATCAGAGTTTTAACCGATACTTTGTAATTTCATCTTTGGCTGCAGTGTTGCCGTCTCGGGGGATGCGATGGAATGCCCGATGTAGAACTTCTGCTCCTTGGTTGCCATGGAAACGGAGAAGAATCGATTCCGAAGGAATCTCGAGTCGCCGGAGAGACTAACATTTTGTTTGGAAGACGGGCTGGAATCAAAGTTTAAATGAGAGGAACATTCAAATATTGCACCCGGCGGATGCAAATCTCGCGATTTTTACAAAACTGAAAGTTTTTATGTATGGCACCGGTCTATAAATGATGTCACGCTTTTTCAACATATATTTGACCCGTATAACACCCATAAGTGTCCGACGAATCCCGGGCGCCAGGTCCCCTGGGAGACTAAAAAATATGCCTTGGCGACTAGTTTTTCAGGTGGCGACTAGTTCGCAAATTAAAATATTATAGCTGGCTCCTAAAAATTTTCCCTGGCTCCTAAGATTTTCGCACTTTTGTCGAACTCTGTCCATACCCATACTTAATCACCTCTTTGTGTACAGTGCAAAACATTCTTAGTCTCTTCTGAAATTCCCTCAATATGAACACCAATCGATGTACAGTGGAACCCCGCCCATTCGTCTGCCTCGCTATTCGTACAACTTGCTCAAGTAAAATTCAACTCGTCATTCGTACTTGTCCCGCGATTCTTAAGGCGCCAGGAGCCAGCTGGGTTGCCGGTTTGGCTTTTTTTAAGAAAAACATCGAGAAATTATGCTCATTTTGAACTCGTCTGGAAATGATTTGTTTGGCGTTTTGGATTTTTAAAAAGTTTTAATACTTTTTGGGATTTTACTGACGATTTTAACTTTATAAGGGGGAGCAAGAGGAAGTGGTTGAAGAACTTTCTTCTTCAGAGGAGGAAAGAAGTAAGGAAAGCATTTCCTTTGCAGAAATTAAAGAGCTGTGTAAAGCCTGCAAAAAAACAGAGAGTGGTGGAAAAACGGCATTCCACCACTGCTGTGGTTAACAGCATTAACTTTTTCAACGACAATGTTATTGACCATTTTAGAAAAATTCTGAACAATCGTCAGAGGCAGGGAACATTGGACAGGTTTTTAGAGAAATAAACCTAAGATTCTTCTAGTGCAAAAAGGCAGAAAAAAGAAAGAACAGCAGAAAGGGAGAAATCTCCTGAAGGGATGTTACCTGATGTTTTCATGGAAGGGGACTCCTTTTCCAACCATTTCTCTTCCTCCTCTCAACATTCCACTTATGCCATCAGCTCACCTCGGCACAATCAAAGTGCAGTTAAATTTTTATTTATCTATAATTTCATGTACGGTACTGTGTACATTTTTTTCATAGGTTTAAAAATAAGCAACCATCTGTGAGTCTGCAACGGATTAATTTAATTCAAATTGTTTTTTATGTGCAGAAATTATTCGCCAGTGGTACAAATCGCCATTCGAACTGCCTCCTGGAACGAATTAAGTACGAATAGCGAGGTTCCACTGTATTTATTTCTTTTTTAAAGCATATTTATCATCAGATGTTTCTTCTGCAAAAACTAATGAAACTTCTGAGTGTTGTGTTTCTTTTCGAATTGAGTTTATTAAACCCTAGAACCGTCGCGTCGAAGCGATCATTTTGACCGTTTTGAAACACAGTTTGCACTAAGTTATTACTAAATGTAGTACAACTTGGTGCAAACTGAAAGTGACAAAACGGTCAAAGTGACCGCTTCGGTGATTTTACGCATAGCGAAGAATTCTAAAATTAAAAAGCAACATTTTGATTTCTTTCTGGATTTATGATATTTTTATGTTATAAAATAATTTCATAAGTTAGTTGTTAAGAAATACTCCTACTATAAAACTCAACAGATTGTTTAAGGGGAGTCAGCATTCAAAAATGTCGAAAAAAAACGAAAATTTTTTTATTGACTTAATAAGTAAAATAAATCTTTAAGAATGTTCCTTGAAAGTTTCAGAAAAATTGAAGTAATATGTATTGATTTATCATTGATTTTATTACTGTGTGATTTTCCACCTTTTCATTCCGAAATCGAAACTGTGCTGAATATAAGCCACACATTTATTTAAAAAAAAAAAAAATAAGCGAGAAGAAGCAATTTCATTGTGACTGTAACTGAAAAAAATAAAAGTTCCTTACTTGAAATTTTGATAAAGATATTGCAAGCCAAAAACTTAAAGTGCTGTTTTGTCTCGCTTTGTTTTTTGCGCATTTCATCTCGATTAATATGCAAAGGCTTTTTTAAAATTGTATCTATAATGTGGATTCCTCGCCCACATTGGTCCTGAAACTATACATAACATTTTTATGCTTTACTTGTAAGATAACTTTTTTTTCTTTCTGCTTAGTTGGGTCTCCCCAATTGCAGACCTAGCCCGTTCCCCAGTAATTGGTACCATCTCTTCCAGCGGCACCACAATGAGTGTGGTACCTTCGCCGCATGTAAATTTTGACGCTCAGTTACCCCTAGATGGCGGTACCTGAGCTCTCATTGATGCACTAGGAATTTAATTTAGCCGAGAGCATCCAAGCCAAATGTCTACTCAAAAAATCTTTTACATGCCGCATGATCATACGACACGGGCGCAGACGATTTTCTGCACCTTGAAAATCCATCAACTTGGGCCAGGCTTGAACCTGCGATCTTGGGCGTACGAGACCTGCGCCTTATCACTACGCCACCCTGTCGACTTTTATGATAACTTAAGTACTTTTTAAAAATATTTATAATTTAGATTTTTTGAATTTTTTGTTGTTTTTCTGCGTTAATTCATTTTATTTTTTTCACCAAAAGTATTCGACTTATAAAAAAATCAAAACAAAAAATGTTTGCTTTATGAGTAATGAATCAACAAAAAAAAAATTGAGACTTTTCGCCAATTTTTGAGAAAAGATGCATTTTTAAAAATTCCTAAATTTCGTTTCAAAAATTAAATTTTCAAATTATATTTAAGAAATAAATTTTTTTAAGTATTAAATTTCTTATGAAGTGATATTACATGACATGAGGCAAAAGTTAAATAAAAACACCATAGAGAAAAAAAAATAGTCTCGTGGTGCCGACTCCCCTTAATAGAAATATCGCGACCTTCTAAAACTCGACTCTCGACCCATACTTTGGGAAGCACTACTCCATCGTAATACCATACAGAGACGTCGGGGCAAAAGAGATAAAAATAGCAATCTCACAACTTGACAACTTTAAATGTCCTTCGACAAAACTAAAGTCATAACTGAAATTTTAATGCAAAGTAAAAGTCTTTAACCGTTTTGAATCGGCACCGAATCTCCAAAAGGAGGCTTTTAAGCTCGCGGCCAATTAACGGCTGAAAGGGGATTTCCTCATTTGCGGGATCTGAAGATATTCTCAAGGGGCTTCTGTGGGGGAAATTCAACTAGCCAATGGGGGATGAGATCAGGCCGGCCTTTTAGTGGCTGACTTGACTAAAGATTAATTTTAGCTTCATTTCTGCTTATGAAGCATCATTAAGGATCTTGCGTTAATGAATCTTAATGTGTGACGAAGAGAGTAAAATCATTAAGGAAGCTAAGATTCATTACTTTTTTACAGAGGTAAAACGCATGTGAGAATTTTAAATTACGATAATTGTCCAGAACGAGGGGATCTCTCATAAATGATGTCCCGCTTCGAGGAGGGATGGGGGTTCGTGAAATTGTGACAAAGTGTGACAAGGGAGGGGTGGGGGTAACAAGAAGTGTGACATCATGCATTATGCAACATAGCGTGACACGTGACAAAGAGGGGAAGGGGGTTCGTGAAATTGTGACAAAGTGTGACAAGGGGAGGGGTGGGGGTAACAAGAAGTGTGACATCATGCATTATGCAACATAGCGTGACACGTGACAAAGGGGGGGGAGGAGTTTCGTGAAATTGTGACAAAGTGTGACAAGGGGAGGGGTGGGGGTAACAAGAAGTGTGACATCATGCATTATGCAACATAGCGTGACACGTGACAAAGCGGGGGAAGGGGGTTCGTGAAATTGTGACAAAGTGTGACAAGGGGAGGGGTGGGGGTAACAAGAAGTGTGACATCATGCATCATGCAACATAGCGTGACACGTGACAAAGGGGGGAAGGGGGTTCAAATATATGGGGGAAAAGCGTGACATCATTTATGAACGGCCCCGAGGGACCGTGCTACATTTTTAAATTTTAATATAAATTTAGCAGTAAAATTTGCATCCTAAACATAGACAATTGTAAACAGTATAAAAAAATGATCAAAAATGCTTTGTGCTAAAAAATGGATACAAGGAAAAAGTAACATAAATCAAGCTTAAATTGTCAAAAAAATAATGCAAACAGCTGTTTTGAGGCTACAATGGAGTCTCTGCATCAGTGCAGAAAAAAGAAGTGCTCAACACACAACTAGAAAGTTGTGAGTGAACAGGCAACAACCAGAAAGACAGCGAGTACAGTTCTACCATCAACCGAAGCGATCTTCCTGGCAAAGTGCCGAGAAGAATCTATTCATGTTCAAGGGAGGAACTGCTGGAAAGAGGGACGTGCCATTTCTGTTCTCGTTCTAGTTCGTTTAGCATACTTGATTTCTTCTGAACGGATGCTAAGTGCCGGTTTATAAATTTAGTTGCTCTCAACAAACAGAGAAGCAAACATTCTGATTCTCGAACTTAATAAAAGCACCTGCAAAACAAACTTCCCTAAAACTCGAATGAATTCGTGTTTTTCTGCCATGTGCAGAAGCATCCAAAAGTCAAAATTCCGTGGTCGAACTGCATTTATACCGAATGTGTTGGATTAGAGATTAACCAATAGAGACAAGGAATGAAGAAGACCAATCAGAGGCCAGGAACATGAAAAGGAAGGAGAGAGGGAAACATGTACAGGAAATTCAAAAAAAAGTCTAGTTGTGTGTTGAGCATTTTTTTTTCTGCACTGATGAAGATCCTCTATTGTAGCCTCGAAATAGATATTTGCAACATTGTTTTGACATTTTGCTCTAGTTACGTTGTTTTTTCTTTGTACTCAATTGTGAATAGTGTTAGATAATGTAAATACTGCATATTGTTTATGCAACACCGAAAGATCATCAGGAGGATCTCCACCCTAAAATCAATCAAATGATTGGGCTAAATTCTGAATGTAACACTACGATGCTCAAACAGGCTATTCTGAAGCATTAGCTTCAGAATTTCACGCTATTTCAACTTTACAAGCATCATTACAGCTTTAAAAACAAATTTTCTTCTCAAAATTGCAACGAAATCGATCTATCAATTTACAAAATTGGCTTTTCGACATCTATCGACTCCTTAACTATAATTTACCTAAATGAGCGTTGAAACGAAGTTTAGGAAATGAAGAGGCAATGATCCAAGATGCGGAAGTTTTTAGTTATACATCGAATTTAGACTGGAAAAAGGAGGTTCTGTTTTATTCTTATTAACACCCCAGTACCCAGTCCTCAAAATGGGTCATGCGCTGAAGGTCGAACCAGAGGTCATTGTTTTAAGCTTTTCAAATCTCAGGCTCATCTTGAAATTAAGAAAAACGACTACTTCAATAGGGTTGTAGGCAGTTACAGGAAGCGACTGTTATTTGCAGTGGGGCAAAAACTTTTAAGAAGGCTTTTCATGTTCGTTGTGGACTAAAATTGACTACGACCAGTCTAACTGCGCCAAGACCGTGGTAGCCTAGTGGTTAGAATGTCGGACTTCCAATCGGAAGGTCGCGTGTTCGATACCCGCTGAAGACCCACCATGTACACTTGGGGATACCTGCATGTAAAATACGTGTACCCCACTAACTCGCCTCCGGATGCAGAGCATCCCTAAAACTTAGTGCTAACAGGGAAGGAGGTAGGAGGAGAAAAGTTTAAAGTATTTGTCAATTGTTCGTAGCAGTTTCCGGTAACTGTCTTTCTTTTTAAAGAACAAAAATTTAATTTTAAAGCAAAAAGGTACAGCTACATCTTTAACTATTTTGGGACCATTATGTACTACATAAATCAATCATTACGAATATTTTTTTTTTTTTTGTACATTAGCCGTCAAATCCTATTGCTATAGAAACACTTAGCCATAAAAATTTTGGACCATTTAAAACTGCCTTAAACACTGATGCAATCTCAATTACTCTCGAATTGAAATTCAGAAATTTGAAGCTTGGCATCACTGGCGGGTAAGGAATATTAAAATTGTATTTTACTTAGCTTTAAGTTTGCTTTTATTCGATAAAATATGAAAAATATGAATTTAAATCTTGTTATATTTCTTAAAATTAAGGTTTCTGCAGTTAACAGTTCTAAAAAGTAGAAAATGATATCCTAATTGCTGTCCACTGAGCTGAAACCCAAAGAATTCTGATAAAATATTTAGCAACACTAGTCTGCTGTGGCCGTTACGGAACTATCTTCTATAGCCTTCGTATGAATATTACTAATCGTCAAATATATCTATTATACAAATACGAATACAAATACAAAAGTTACGACCAGCAACAAGCACAGCTAGGCTAGTCCTAGTCAAGTTAACAATACCCAATGAACATCAAGAGCCTCCTTAAAAGTTTTTACCCAACTGCAAAAAACAGTTGCTTCTGGTAAACTGTTCCAACTGCCTACAATCCTATTGAAGTAACAATTTTTCCACAACAATTGTCTTCGTGCCGGCAGGGTGGCGTAGTGGTAAGGCACTGGCCTCGTACGCCTCAGTTCGCAGGATCAAACCTGGCCCAAGTCGGTGGATTTTGAGGATGCAGAAAATCGTCTGCGCGCATGTCGTATGATTATGCGGCATGTTAAATATCCTTTGAGTATCCGTTTGGCTTGGATACTCTCGGTTAAATTAATTCCTAGTGCAGTTTCGCATCATCAGAGCTCAGTTGCCGCCAACTGGGAAGAAACTGCGAGCGTCAAAAATTTTCAAAGTGGTAAGGACATCCGCCGATAGTAGTGCTACTTGAAATAATAGAGGCCAATTTCCGGGGAAGGCACTTGGTCTGCAAAGGTTAATGACCATACGCAGCCCCGTTAGAAAGAAAGAAAAGTCTTTGTCTAGAAGATTTTGGACGATTCCCTACCATATTCTCTTGAACGCGATTTCGAACGTTTCACCAACATCCATGACACAAAAAGCTCAATATTTCACGAGAAAAAAAAAAAGCCTGGAATTCAAAGCTCGAGGAAATCAATCTCGAAATTAGCAAGAAAGGACTTGCATTATCTTTCCAACAACCTCCCACCCCATTAACCCGAACTTCCCCGGGAAGGGCATTCCCGCCAAGTTCGTGAGTGAAGGCGGAGGGTGTAATGAGCTAGGGGTGGAGCAGCAGTTCTTTTCGGACACATGACAAATGTGGCGAGAATCGATTCTAATTCACGCTCAGCGTCGCATCGAAATGCGGTGGCTCTAATAGCTATCTTATTATCTGTTCCATTGTTCCAGAAAACTGCGAATGGGAAGAAAAAGAGCGAATAATGATGCATTTAAAACTTAAGCTTGGTGATAGATGAGGATCGCCTACTGTTCACAGAGCATAAAACAGGGTTTTTTCCTTCCTGGTTACTGAAATCGTCAATGAATGTTCGTGTTTAAAAGATCCATTTAAGTTGCCGCTCATTTTCTTAGATCACAAGTTTGAAAAATAGCTTGGTTAAAATCCTTAACACTACAGCTGTGATGCTGATTCTAATGGGCTGCTGTAGACTTCTGCCAATGGCAGACCTAGTGCTTTCCCCAGAGATAGGTACCATATCTTTTAGCGCCACCACTATGACTGCGGTACTATCGCCACACGACAATTTTGACTCCCAGTTTCTCTACCTGAAAGGGTTAGTATCCAGACACTGCTAATGCGAAATTGCAATAGGAATTTAATTTTCCCGAGAGCACCCAAGCCAAATGTCTATTCAAGAAATCTTTTACATGCCACATGGGCGCAGACGATTTTCTGCAACTTGAAAATCCAAAAACATTGCCAGACTCGATCCTCTGACCTGGGGAGTACGAGTTCCACGTCCTACCATGAGGCCACCATGCCGGCGGCTGATTCAATTTTGTAAGTGGATGTTGGACCACTATTGGTCCAACTTAGTCAAATACTGATACAAACCCAAAATGAAATGTATATTATTTGTGACCTTCAACCAAATAGGGACAAGCTCGTTTGCTGGAAAAGCTATATGCCAAAGTCGCCATCTAATGGCCATTCGCTAATGTCGGCTTAGTTTGGTTGCTAATGTTGGCCAAGTGGCCATGATTATCAACCAAAACAGTTTTACTCAACTTTTATTATGCTTGGGCCACATACACAAGGCGGTTATTATTTCACACGGACCGCAACATAAAAACTCACGTGCGTTTTTTTTTGTTTGTTTTTTTTTGATAATATTATTCAATTCTTCAGAGAAACGATCTTCTCCCCGGACAAATCAAACTCTAATCACTTGAGAAATGTCAAAAAGTGCTTTTTAAGGTGTATCTGTGCAAAAAATAAGTATGTAACACAGCTTGTCAACTTTTTGAAGTACCTTTACCGGACCATTAAAAAAAGGTCCACGGCCCACATGCGGCCCGAGAGCCGGAAGTTGAGTATCGCTGAACAAAACACTCCTTAAATCATTAATGGTAGGTTGTACCTTATTGTCGTCAGCAAGGAGAGATCTCTCCAGTGCTTTTTTCAAAGACCATGGCCCGTTTAGGCGTAATAGATAATATACACCAACAATTGATTTCTCATTTTGTATAACCTGATAAAGTCTTCTTAACGCACCACCGCATGATGTTTGCTAAAAATATTTGTTTTTGTTGATACTTTTTAACTGAATTCCCTACAAAGACGGTTATCAATTCATACTGTATGTATTTTTTTTGCTAATCAATAACTTTGCACTGAGTGACCCGATTTTTATTATTCTTTCTTTAATCGATCGAGGGTGATCTCGCACAGCTCCTGTACCTTCGTTTGACCATATTCGACAATTAGAAAAAAGTTATGCGCGAAATCCTATTTTTTTCGGTTTTTCATCCATAACTTCTGACTAAATAAACCGATTTTATTTTCATTTCTTTCAATCGATCTAATTTAAATATCGTACACCGATTTGACTTTAATTGTTCTTTAGAAAGAATGTTGCGGAATAATAATTATTTTTATTTTAATTGGAAAGGCTTCTTTTAATATTTCTTTGTTGGGTAAATTATTAATAAATATAAAACTCATTGATGAAAAGAATTTGTGGATACTAAGCAGTAATATTATTTTATAACTGAATGCAGACAAAATTTTACACCATTTACCTACTATGTATCTGACAGAGCGTACCATTGTTCATTTTCCAGTTTTATTGTAACTGATCACGCTCGAAAAATATTTCTGCAGTTCCTCTTGCCCCTGAATACACGAGAAAAAAACTGATGCTCAATAGTGAACACACGAGAAAAGAATAATCGGTGTTGAATACTGAACACAGGAGAAGAGAATAATTGGTGTTCAATAGTGCACACACGAGAAAAGAATTATTGGCGCTCAATAGAGAAAACATGAGAAAAGAATGATTGGTGCTCAATAGGGATTCAATTTCAAAAGCATTGAAGTCTAGAATTGATTCGCATCAAGCAAATGTTCTTTAAACAGTACAGGTATGACAACTCTTACCTTGTGAGATGTTTGATTCGAACACTGGGAGGTTGTGAAGAGGGACTTCCACCGACATCTTTGAAACTTTCCATAGTATCCGACATGGAACACAGTCCTCCCTGGAAAAAGAGCACAAAATTAAAAATTACAATTAATTACTACTTGTAAGTATACGATTTACTCGTATGCTTTGATAAGTGAATTCTGTAGAAGTAGTTTCTTAGTCAGCAGAGTGTTAATGCAAAGAAAACAACCTACTACACACACAAAATAATCAAAAAATACTCTTTTTGTCTTTTTCATTTATGTTAAATTACTTATCATATAATATACCAGAGCCAGGAGTCTCGCCAGAGGGAATTCAGGTCCGTTTTCTGACCCGCCACAAAACTCCAATCAATCAAAACGGATCCTTCACAAAATTGCAATCAATTAAAATGGACCTTTCACAAAATTCTAATCAATCAAAACGGACCCTTCACAAAATTCCAATCAATCGAAACGGACCCTTCACAAAATTCAAATCAATAAAAAGGGACCCTTCACAAAATTCAAATCAATAAAAAGGGACCCTTCACAAAATTCAAATCAAGCAAAACGGACCCTTCACAAAATTCCAATCAATCAAACCGGACCCTTCACAAAATTCCAATCAATCAAACCGGACCCTTCACAAAATTCCAAGCCACCAAATTGTACTTTTTACAGACTTATTCATTTAATAAGCGGTAAAAAATATTAAAAATATTTTAACACTGTGTGTTTAAATTTTGATTTTTTTCAAAAATATTTGATTTCTCACAAAAACCATTTTAAAATTCACAAAACCCGGACCCTGTTAAAAAATGATGGATCGACCCCTGGTATCCCTTATAAAATGTAGCATTTTTTAACCCTTTAATACATCATTTTTTGTTTAAATTTAAAAAAATTAAAAACACGAAGATTTGACGAAAATGATGCAGGGGAAAATTAAATAAAAAAAAAAAAACACATTTTGAATTATTTTATTTTTTGAAAAAAGGATATGTAGCCAAACAGCAATAGCATGCATTGATTACATAGTATAAGATTGCATTATATGTGAAATTGTTGAAAACAATTATTATGTTTGGTGAGACATAATTCTACACCGCACTAGTCACACGGTGTGGGTAAATCCTTTGTAGTTAGGCAGCTTGCATCTCATTTTTTACCTTCTATAATTAGCCAATGCTCAGTTTGGTCAGCTCGTTGTATTCATGCCCAGTTTGGCCAAGCATTTTTTGGTTCTCCAAAAACGTAGCCAAACGGATACTTCATGCAACAAAGCGATAGTGTGAGTTTGAATGGTATATTAGGTAGAGGATTGCCGAAAAGCAACAATATGTATTTAAGGGTTAAAGATGTAAGCAATCCAAAAATAAAAAAGAGTCGAAGTTAACTCATTTTTATTTAGAATCACGTGTAGTCATTTAGTATATAATACTTCATTTTTTTTCATTTATAAAAGAAAGGCGAGCTTGATACACAAAGAAGAAATTTCAGTCAACAGGGTGGCGTAGTGGTAAGACGCAGGTCTCGTACGTCCAAGATTGCAGGTTCAAATCTGACCCAAGTTGGTGGATTTTCAAGATGCAGAAAATCCTCTGCGCCCATGTCGCATGATTGTGCGGCATGTTAAAGATCCCCTGAGTATCCGTTTGACTTGGATACTCTCGGTTAAATTTAAATACCTAGTGCAATTCGCATCAAATGAGAGCTTAGGTGCCGCCATTTAGGGGTAACTGAGCTTCCAAATTGTCAGTGGCAATGTCATCCACCGACAGAGGTGCTACTTGAAAAAATGGATGCCGATTACCAGGGTACGCACTAGGTCTGCGAAGGTTAGTGACCATACGCAGCCCCATCAGAAAGAAAAAAAGAAGAAATTTCAACAAATTTAACCTCCAGAACATTTTTTTTTTTTTTTCGCTAGTAAAGTAGTTTAAAACTTAGAAGTCAAAAATCACGAAACTCTTCAAGGATAAACGAACTGCATATGTTTACGTTTTCTGGGTTGGCAATAAAGTAACGAGTTACGTTGTAATGCCATTCATTACCACGAATCCTTTACCTTAATGTTTGCGGGTTAAGCAATCTGACGGCTCCTCCCCGTATAATGTCTTCCTTATCCAGCATGGTTTGCTCTTTCATCGTATCTTGATTTTCTCCAATAAGGAAACAGGTGTCTAAACCTAGGAATCGCAGCGAAAGCTCGAGAAAATTTATTTCCCACCAAATGCTCAATATATCCCCTCAGCATACCCAGCCATTAAGAATCTCGTAAAAACAGCTACCTGCTGATTGAACCCCACATCGTGAACCTTACGCACGTCAGCAGTTTCACAACCGAGTGTCACATGACCACCTACCGCTGCATATCGTTTGTTTTAACTACGTTTTTCGGATTCCCAAATCTGCGCATCGAGAAAGGAAGTATACAAAAGTGTGATGTACTGGCGGTTGCCTCGTTGTTGAAGCTGCTGTTGATTGCTTCACTGCGATGTCTTTTCTTCAAACTAATGATTTATTTTCATAATTAAAAAAATGTCCGTTATTCTGATGTACAATGCACAATATATTTCTTCTAATGATTCTCCAGCAAATGACATTTTTTATATTAGTTCATTATTATACGGCATTGGCTTTAAGGTATAGGTGAAAACTGGGAAATTTGGTTAGTAGCCAGTGGCCGATAGACTCAGTTTTCTTAGTGGCCACTTTTTCAAATGGTTAATAAGAGTTGAAAACTAACTCCAAAATAGTTTATAAAATAAATAAACTATTCTCTGTTTGTTGAAACCAACTAAATTTATAAACTGGCATATAACATCAGTTCGGAAGAAATCTAGTATTCTAAACGAACTAGAACGATAGCAAAAACGGCATATTTCATATACCTGCAGTTCGTCCCCTGAAAATGAATGGATTCTTCTTGGCACTCTGCCAGGCAAATTGCTTTGGTTGATGGTAGAACTGTTATTTTTTTTATATTTGGCAATCATTCTCATGTTTATATCAAGCGATTTTTTCTTAAGCCTTTCAAATTTTAAAGCATTTTCTTCAAACGTATTTCCACTCATATCTCAATTTTTAATTTTCTATTCTTTGGAGTGGCAACACCTTAGTTTGCTTAAACCGAGCGATCATCCTGAAGTTTGATTGTTGATCTTATAGCCCGCAGGTGTTCCGCGGGGATCAGCTACTTTTCATATAATTTTGAGGTTATTTGCTGTTAATTTTATTGCTACACTTTTCACTAAGCCTATAATTTCAAAAAGGAAAAACTAAGGGTGATGCTGTTTTCTTACCACTACTCGATACATCGTCCTCACTCCTACGTATGTGAATCTAGATTCTAGGTATGATACAATAATAAATAGGTAAATAAATAAATAAAGCGTACAGCCAGTCATCAATAATACTCTATAACAATCACACACAAAAATCACAAACTGTGATTAGCCTTTTGTAGTAAGATATCACACAAGGTTTTCAAATCATGAAAGATTATATGCTCCATTAACTCGAAAGTTTACACCATTATTTATGATACAAAAGAAATCATTAAGAACAGTTTTCAATAAAGAAAATTTGACTTCAAGGCTTTGCAATGAGTTATTTCGCATTTCAACAAAGCAGCTAAACTATAACCGTGTGCAACCAAGAAGGCCGTATGAAATGATCTTTCAAAAAGAAGTGAATAGGTAAATAATATCCTATTGTGAGCAGTGATCATTTTCAGCGGAAGTTTTTCAAATTATAAAAAAAGGAAAAAAAGAAAATAGTTTGGTTTAAATTGGAAAGAAACCAGCACAACGGACGAAACTATCTAAAAGATGCCCTAAAGAAAAGATATTACGAGCTCAAACTTAAATACATATTTAGTTAGTATGTGAAAAGTCCAAGGCTGCAGTATGCTTTATTTCAAGGTAATAAATTTGAAAAAGCAATTGGTTGCCTTTTTTTGTTTTGAAAATGTCATTACTTTTAAAATATTCTCTATGAAGTTGGAATAAAAACATGGATATTCATGTAGCAGACGATCAATTTGTGTATTAGGTCAGTCAGATTTGATACAACACCACTGAAATCGGAACATTTAAAGATAGCATTTCAGTGACGCAATCTTAAACTTACTGAACATTTAGTTAAGAATTGTAGAAGGATTTTTGTTTGAGAGACAAATGCTTTGAATTTTTATGTAAAAACATGGCGGACAAGACAAAAATTGAGCATGTCTGTCTTTGCATATTTTTCTATAAAAAAAAAAGTCAAAATTTTATTTCTTAGCCAAAAATTCCACTATGTTCACTACTAACGCCACTGCAATTAGTGTATTTCGAAATAGTACTTCAGTGACACAATACTAAACTTACCCAATATTTAGTTAAAAATAGCAGAAGGATTTTAGTTTGAGAGACAAATATTTTGAATTATTACGTAAAACACATGCCGGACAAGGCAAAAATTGAGCATGCCCGCCTATGCATGTTGTACCATAAGAATTCAAATTTTTATTGCTTAGACTAAAATTCTACTATTTTTATTTTGGGCATTAAGGTATGTGCGCAGTCCAAAATTTGTTATTTTAAAGCCTGAAAGGTGACGGACAGTCCAACACATGACTGTCATGATTTGCTTTGACAACAAGGTGCTTTAACAATTTAAGGCACAGAGGGTCCTTTTTTTAAACCTTTCTTAGGCTTTTTAAGTGCCTTTTTTGAAAAGCCTAACATATGCCCAACCTTGAAAAGCCTAACAAGGGTTAAGCAAAATTACCCTCTGTGCCCTAAGTGGCAGCAAGACCAGGCATCGCCTGATCATATATTGGATATACTGGAGGATATTTCTTGTACTTCTCAATGGGTTTATTGATCTGCTTTGACTCAATCGAATCATATTGGAGATTAATAACAGTGACAACATCTGAAATGAAACAAAAAAAAAAGTTGTGTTTAGTCATGTGTGTGTATTGAGCTGCTCTGACTCCATCGAATCAGATTGGAGATTAGTAACAACTTCTGAAATCGAACAAAAAAAAGTCGTGTTTTGTCCTGTGTGTGTATTGAGCTGCTCCGACTCCATCGAATCAGATTGGAGATTAGTAACAACATCTGAAATGAAACAAAAAAAAGTTGTTTTTTGTCCTGTGTGTGTATTGAGCTGCTCCGACTCCATCGTATCAAACTGGAGACTAATAACAGCCACATTTGAATTTAAACAAAAAAAGTTGGGTTCTGTCATGTATATGCATTGATCTGCTTCGACTCCAACGTATTAGATTTGAGATTAGTAACATTAACAGCAACATCTGAATTGAAACAAAAAAAGTTGTGCTTTGTCATGTATATGCATTGATCTGCTCCTACTCCATCGTGTCAGATTGGAGATTAGTAACAGAAACAACACCATCTGAACTGAAACAAAAAAGTTGTGTTTTGACATGCATATGCATTGATGTGCTCCAACTCCATCGTATCAGATTGGAGATTAGTAACAGAAACAACACCATCTGAACTTAAACAAAAAAGTTGGGTTTTGACATGCATATGCATTGATCTACTCCAACAGAATCGCATCAGATTGCAGATTTGTAACAGTAACAACAACATCTGAACTGAATAAAAAAAAGTTATGTTTTGTCATGTATATGCATTGATCTGCTCCAACTCCATCGTATCAGATTGGAGATTTGTAACAGTAACAACAACATCTGAACTGAATAAAAAAAAGTTATGTTTTGTCATGTATATGCATTGATCTGCTCCGACTCCATCGTATCAGATTGGAGATTAGTAACAGTAACAGCAACATCTGAAATGAAGCAAAAACAGTTGTGTTTTGTGATGTGTGTCGCATATGGAATTAACCATGTGCACAATGTGCCCACTTCATACGCGAGCAACCGAAATATATTCATAAAAACTTACTCAATAAGAGCTGGTTGCATATAACATTGAAAAGCAAATAAGGGAAAAGATCACAATGGATCATGAAAGACTACAAATTGTCAGAACGGGTTGTGACGTCACTCCGGTCCGGGGGCAATCACATCCTCCATAAAGCATTTGACGCCTCTTTTTTTCCTTTTGTTGGAGCAACGATCATCGACCTCCTTGCTCATCTCTTTTATTTTCTTACAATTCAGGCTAACAGGGCTCACAAGAGGACTGGTTTTGCAGTCACTCTTCAGATGAAAACAAAATCTTCATGCTACAGTTACTCGGAAAGTGCACGCAAATGGAGAAACCACTGCTCGAGTCTTTTCAAGGCAAAGGGCATTATTTATACATTAACAGCTATTATTAATCGGTACTGGTTTTGGAATGTGTTCCGAGTGCTACCTGTGATTTGTTGGTTCTGATTTCCACTGCCTCAGTATTTATTCAGTCTGACCATCTAGTGCAGCTTTTCTTTTTTTTCCCCTTCCAGTAGCTTGGTAAGCCCAATGAAAAACTTTACAAGTCATTATATGAAACTTACTTTTGTACTAAAACTCCTCTCCCCCCCCCCCAAAAAAAAACCAAACCTTTTTTTATTCTTTCTTTCTGTTCTTTTTCTTTTCTTGCTTGCCTTTTCTCTTCACAAGCAATTATAATCTTATTTAGATTTAAAAAACACCGTTTGTTGATGAATTCAGCAACATTAGCAAACTAGATTTTTTTTTTTGCTGAGAAGAGATACAAACATACAAACATACACACCCATACACACACACACATATATATATGTATAAATACACAAACACACATACATGCATACACATATACATTAATACACATATACATACAGAAACACACATACATATATATACATAATAACACCGAACACACATATACCCATACAGACAGACATACACATACGTATATACATAAATATTCAAACACACATACATTCGTACACAAAAACACACACATATACATAAATATTCAAACACACATATATACATTCGTACACAAAAAGACACACACGTATATATAAATATACATGCACACATAAATACACACACACATACATACATACATACAGACAAACACACACATGCACACATAAATACACGCACACACATGCATACGGACAGACACACACATGCATACTAGGGATGTAACGAATATTCGGCCACTATTCGGTATTCGGCCTATTCGGCCCTTTGGCCGAATAATCATTTCATCACAAAGCCGAATATTTGGCCTGGCCGAATAGTTCTGCTTCAGTAGAAATGTAAAAAATATAAAGAAATTAGTAGATTTTAAACATTTGAAATTGTATTATAATTATTGAAAATAATATATTAGTTTATAGTTTTAAAAAATAAAAATAATTTAGAAACAAACTACTTTTTAAAAAGCTAGTTTTAGGCTTGACTGAGCAAAACCAGATTTTAAAGTTGTAATATTGTATTTTATATTTAGCATTTGCTCCCAAAACTGGCAAGAGTTAATTATGATATATGAAAAATTAATTTTGCTATTATTAATAAAGTGGAAGTCAGACTTTGTTTGGGTAGACTGATTTGTTGTGAATATTGGGTAAGAGAGAAATGTGAAAAGCCTAGAATATATCATGAATATTTAGCTAGCATAAGTTATTGGGGTTTTTGAAAATAAAAATATATTCCAGTTAAGTGTATTAAATTTTAATAGATCGTTTAAAGATAGGTACGTAAAACGCCCGATAAAATAAAAATACTTACTTTTATAACTTCTAAAATATCTTCATAAAACAGTTTTGAGCAAGGTAAAAGTTCACTAAGCAATAGTAGTTCTTTCATTTGAATTAAATAATTATTAAAATAATGCTAATGCGTACTACCATAAAACCTGTCATTTATATTCCACCTGTGGGTGAAATTCTTAGTTTTATTACATTCAAAACAATAGAGAAAATGGATTAATTTTAAATAGTTTTAAATTCTTAACAAACATAATTAAATCATAGATTGTGTGTAATTGATGTTTGACTTTGTCAATAGTTTTAAATTTGTCAAATACTTTCTATTACAACGATTTTCTAGACATTTTAATATTCGGCCTAAGATATTGGCCGAATATTCGGCTTCGGCCTTGAAGAAGTGGCCGAATATTCGGTATTCGGCCAAATCACTATTCGTTAGATCCCTAATGCATACATAAATACATACAGCCATCAGTAGCGGCCAACCGCATTCTCTTACATGCAATTTTTCAATTCCTTTTAACAAACTAAATTCTGAAACATTTCTCTATTTCGCCTAACTTTTTCCTTCTTTCTTTCTTTTTTAATATTATACTTTAAATTCTGGTACTTGACTCTTCTGACTTCATTATCAATTTTAAGACTCATTAACTAAAACATACGTTTCTACATGAACTTAGCAGTAAAAAACTAATTCTTTACTTTTTTACTTTAACACCGTTACTTATGCTCATTAAAACATTTTATACTTTTTTTCCATGCCAAAAGGAAAAAAAACAGTATTAAAAACGATTTTAATACTTCCGAGTCTGTGCTTTAATATTTATTTATCAATTACGTTTTCCCAACCGAAATCTTTCAGAAAATTATTCAATTTAAACCTGAACAATCATTAAGATTGAAACAAAATTAATTGAATAAATTCTTAATTGGGAAAAAGAGTACAAAAGCAAAATCAAAACATGTGTTTGCCAAAACAACACGAACAGTGATGGAAAGAAAAGAGGAAGAAATAAAAATATTAGATTATCTTGTTTAAAAATTAATGTAAGATGTAAACAAAACTTTTAAAATTTATTATATTCGACTTGTTTCAGTTAAACTGATCTTAAAAGCTCTAATATAATTATTTATGGATGTGAATAATTAACAATTATAATAATTGAATGAATAAGAATTAGAAAAAAAGAAACAATACTAAAATATATTTCTTGTTATTGATTTAAGCAGATATTATGAAAATATCCAAAATAAATTCATTTGCCTATACATTGTTTTAGTCTTAAGTACAACCGATCAAATTAAACTTTATAAATTTGAAATTTTGTACAGATTAAATGTAAAAAAGAAAATGTATAATTATAAAGGGACCGTTCATAAATGATGTCACGCTTTTTCCCCTTATATTTGACACCCTTCCCCCCTTTGTCCCAAAATGTCACACTTCAACGGACCCCCTCCCCCCTTTGTCACATGTCACGCTATGTTGCATAAGCAGGAATGTCACATTTCTTGTTACCCCCTCCCCTCCCCTTGTCACACTTTGTCACAATTTCATGAATGGGGATTCATGAAATTCCCCCTCGAAGCGTGACATCATTTATGAATGATCCCAAATTAGTAATAGGAAGCCAATTATTATAAGAAAAATCGTGACAGAAAAGTAAGATATTTCTGTTTATAAATTCTGTTAATAATTGGTTAAGGATTTTTCTTTTAATAATTAAGATTTTACTTTTTGATTAATAGAATTTTTATTAATCATTAGAAATTTTTATTTTAGTTATTGGATTTTTCTTTTAATTCTTCCCTCTCAGAAACGCATGCTCAAACCTCACGAAACTTTCGTCGTATTTGACGAAATGGCTTCGTGAAAAATGATCCGAGGAAAACTTTCGTCAAATTGGCGACATTTGTGTGGTAACTTTTTTAAGTCACGTGATCGCGCGAGGAAAGAATCGTTATAAATGACGAAATTTTCTTGACTATTGAAGAATCGTCGAAAATGAGGATTATATTTTTGAGTGTGTTAAAAATTTTTTTTTTTACTAAATTCTTACTATTTTCCTCAAAGCAAAGTTATTTCTCACTCATTACTAGGACACTTTACTTAGTACTTATTATTTTGTTCTTTGTCATTAGAAGTTTTCACTTAGTCATTAAAATTATTATTATAGTTAATGTCAATACCTTAAAAATTGCGATTTTTTTGTTTCTTTTGTGTCCGTAAGTACATGGTAAAGGATTTTATTTCAACCTTTCACCAAAAAAATGGTGAAATTTAGCTGCAACTAACCTTTGGCACTAAAGTTGAACTATTATAATGCTTCCTACTTTCATATTCATGGTGAAACTAATAGAAACTACACTATTATAATGAAATAATAATTATTACTATTAAAAAAATAATAAGTACGAAGGAAAGTATCTTAGTAATAAGTGAAAAATGACTTTACTTTAAGGAAAATCGTAAGTATTTAGTATTTTCTTTCTTTTTTTTTTAAGAATTAAAAGAAATTCCCCAAGACTAAGGTAAAAATGTCTAATGATGAAGAATAATTCTAATGATCAAAAAGTAAATTCTTAATTATTAAAAGAAAACAACTTAACAAATTATTAATAGAATTTATTAACAGAATATAGTTTATATAGTTTCTATTACAATTATATTGGTTTCAACTTACTAACTAATGTTGGTTGCAGTTAAATTTTTCCTCTTTTTTTGAGGGGGGGGGGAAGAGTGAACTAGAAATTTTTACAGTGTACCCTTTGTCTAATGAAACATCCCCTTCCCGTTGCAAATAGCGCAATAAAATACAACGCATTTTAAAAACTTATCCTTCAAACGTACACAACTTTCCTTTTTTTACAAGCATGAAGAAACACTTGAAATGGTTATTACATGTTTGATAATTTTGCAAAAACGAAAATTCATAATTTTCATACAATACATAGAATACATACGTATGACACATACATCCGATACGTAGATATAATACACACATATAATACATACATACAATACATATATACGATACATACACTCTTAGAAATGGAGCTCTCATTTTTGACGATTCTTCAATCGTCAAGAAAATTTAGTTAATATAACGATTCTTTCCTCGCGCGATCACGTGACTAAACAAAGTTACTATACACATTTCGCCAATTTGACGAAAGGTTTACTTGAAGCATTTTTCACGAAGCCATTTCGTCAAATACGACGAAACTTTCGTGAGATTAGAGCATGCGTTTCTGAGAGTGTACATATATACAATGTGCATACATACAACCTAAGTGTACATACATACAACCTAATTTAATAATAACAACAACGTAATTAAATAAATAAATTACAACCATACATTCAGAGAATATGTATGGTTGTGTATTTTGTCCAGGGTTGGAAAAAAACCTGGGTTTTTTTGGTTTAAACCAGGTTTTTTTGGTTTAAACCGGGTTTTTTTGGTTTAAATAGAATTTGTAGGAAAAACAATTTGACTTTTAGAAAATCATGGAGATCTTAGATCCTTAATTGTAAATAAATGTTATTGATAGTTAATTTATTGATAATTAATTAAGTAACTATAAGTTAAAACCTTAAATTTTAATTACCTTATATAGGTGCAGCACTTGAGTCGTCAACTTATAGAGGGTGGAGATTTTTTTTGTCATTTTTTACGCTATGCGTTTATTTATTTGTGACTAATTAAAATATAACATCATCTATTAATGTTACTTTAAAATTAGTAATTAGCTATTTTTAACAATTATCTAAAATACCATTAGATAAATTTAATCTGAATGACTTAAAATGTATTTTATACAACTTTAAAGTTAAAGCACTTAGTTAAAGATAAATGTGTTAGTTTACTTATTTGACTGTAATGATTCCCTAAAAATACATAATTTTTCGAAATGACTAGATCAATTAGAAGAAAACGAAGAAATTTATTTAAAGAACAAAAGAGTGAGACTCATAGTAGTTTTCTAGAATAGTTAACTTACACAGAGGTTTAGGCAAACGTTATAGTGATGTTTCATCCATCCAGACAAATGCTGGTCTAACATTATAGCATAAAAAATATTATCCTGGAGAACTTATACAAGTTTTTTTTTTTTATCTTTGCAAAAATAGATAAATAAATAAATACAGTAATAATTAGGCAGCCAACTTACAAAGGGTTTTTTATAATACTCCCACCCAAATTTGGTACTTAAGTGGTCAATATAGACAGGTGGTTAAATTACAAAGGTTTTCCTACATTAAATAATATAGGGCTAATTCCGTTCTTGACCAAAAGTGGTCAACTTAGACAAACGGTGGTCCACTTTACAGGTTTTACTTGTATTAACACGTTATAATACTCTACTTATACAGGGCTTTCAGCAAATTATTAAAGAAATAATTATTGTGCGGGTTGAGTTTTAACAAAAGCATATTTTACTAAATCAATAAAAAATAAGCAAAAATGAAAGATACATTAAAAATAAGGTGTGTTGATTTACAGTATGAGTAATATCAACAAATGATTACACCATAACAGTTATACAAATCAGCAGCATTGGATTAGAAATTATCACTGTTATTTTTATTATTTTTTTACATACAATTTTTCCTGATTAAAGAATAAATATATTGAATAATTTAGAAAAAAAGAAAAAATTGCACTGATTTAAAAAAAAGTTTGTTACTTTACAAAATTCAGTAATTCATGATTTATCTAATGCTGTGCTTGCAATTTCTACACAAATTGGATTTTGCAATTTTTTTATAATGCGAAAAATAAATGAAAAAGATTTGGTTTCTTAAAAATTGTTATCTGTAACATACATTTGCAAATTGGTTATTATGAAGTTATTTTATTATTTCTAATATATATTCTTTAACTCCAGGAATTACAATTGCAATATCATTTTAATTTTTATAATGACTGAGACGAGTTTTTCTCAAATTAGCTTTTTCAGAGCTAATTTTAGAAAAACCCAAATAGTCTGACATAGGTAGTCTGTAGATGAGAAAAATGTGTACTGATTAAAAAAAAAGTTTGTTAATTTTCAAATTTATTAACTATCTAGAGCTGTGCTTGTAATTTCTGCATAAATTGGATTTTGCAATTTTTAATGATGTGCAAAATTAATGAAAAAAGATTTGGTTTAAACCAAGTGGTTTTTTTAAAAAAACCATATGGTTTAAACCAACGTGGTTTAAACTAAACAACCCTGATTTTGTCCGTTGTTAAAATGACACAACGATAAGTTGCGTAATTTGAAGAATTTTGTTTAAATTCTGTTCACTAACAGGAATTTGAACATATAAATGTCAAAAATGTAAAGAGTAATCTAATATCAGAATTCATTTAAATCTTAATCGAATAAAATAATCATTTTGTCTTAAGCTAGCTAAGGAAATAAACATTTAATCGTAATTTTATCAGAGCAGATTTCATTTCAAGTAATGAATCAATCTGTAAAATCTAATTATATGCTTTCCCCAGTAGCTTTTGACCATTCTCTAATTAATACCAGTCCGTTCTATCTATGGAATACTGCAGCATATGGCTTTTCCAGATCTTTTCACTGGAAATAATGGAATAATGAGTAATCGGCTTAACAAAAGGAATTAATTTTCAAAATGACAGGCGATATACTGATTTGAAAACATTAAGTAAGATTTATTATATACATTTCATTTAGAAACAAGTGTCTTTAAGTCCATTTCACAATTCATTTATGAAGTTCAATTTCAAAATTGCTTTAATCTGTATCATTAAAATGCTTGGATGAATGTGTGATTTTTAATAAGTTATTGGATTTCTATTCAGAGCAAGAAAGAAAATTTGATTTCAGTGCTAGATTGGTTTTAATAATATGAGCCGTTTATTTTAAAAGCGGCGTAAGCACATTTTTTGTTATAGCGAGATACTTAAAAGATTTGCATTTCAATATACACTGTTAAAAAAACCCTGAATTTTCAGATTGTTTATTGACTGATTTTAACGGTAGATTTTCGTAGTGCTTCAATACATGGTTTTTCCTTCTAAAAACGGAAATATCACGTCCTGAAAATACGAGAGCGGAACTTTTCCGTTTTACGGTTGCTGTATTTTCACAACCTGGTTTGAATTAACGGAGAAAAAAGAAATGGAACTTCTGTCAAATCTCGGGAAAATATTATCAGAAATATTTTCTCCTGAAAATAACGGAAATATTTCCAGCAGATCTACTGCCGTACTTTTTCCGTTATTTTCAGGAGATTTTTTTACAGTGTATTATTAATAGTGTTAAAGGCTACTTCCATCTACCAAACTTTAGAATTCTGTTTTTTTTTTTTTTAAAGATTATAATAAGTTTTATCTGTAATTACCATTATCTTTTTTCCTTCAGAAATGGACTTGTCCCACTTTTAAAATAAACTGCTCATATCACAATTTCCTTGAAAGTTTCTCTTTTTTAGCCTACTTTCCCGTAAAAGTAAAAAAAAATAATAATAAAGCATGAAAGAAGGCTTAATGTATCGTAAAAATGTCGTTAAAAATAAAGAAAAGTAAAAAAAAAAGTGAAGTAATTAAATAAAGATTGAAAAATAAAAAATTTGAAAGTAGGGTTCTGAGATGGGGAAAATGTGTGTCTGTCGGTCTGTCGGTCTGCCCCCCCCCCCCCCTAATAACTTTTGAACGAATAGTCCGATTCGAAAAATTCTTTTTGTATTCGAAAGATCTCGGCGAGGACATCTCATTTCCATATTTTACTTTTTGATTCAAAAAAATTTTCGTTCAATTTTGAACAGTTTAAAAAAATTTAACATTAGCGCCTATGGGTGAAAATGAAGCAAATTATGTAAACTCTTAGTACAAGATCCATGTTCCAATGAACAAACTTACTGGAAGAAGCTCCTAGCGTGAACTATCAATTTGAACTGTTTTTGTTCATTTTTGGACAGTTCAAAAAATTAACATAGCGCGTACGGGAAAATTTCAATCCTATATAAATCATGATCTAACAGACCGATTTGCTTGGAACAAACTTTATCGGAAAGCTCTTATAACGTAGAACATGTACAAATAGAAAGTTCATCCAGAACTAACGAGCCTATTTTCCTATGAATTTTTTTAACGGGATTTTAAAGGATATTTCTCAATGAATAAATGAATGAGTGAAAGTATGAATGAATGAATAAATGAAAGAGTGAAAGAATGAATCAATTAATAAATGAAAGAGTGAAAGAATGAACCAGTGAATAAATGAATGAGGAAAAGAATGAATAAATGAGGGAATAAATACATGAATGAGTAAATGAATGAATAAACAAATGAATGAGTAAACGAATGAATGAATAAATGAATGGCTGAATGAATAAAAGAAAGAATGAATGAGAGAATGAATATGTATTATCCGTTGAAAAAGGTATATTTGAAAAAATTAAGAACTAAAGCTAAAGGAGAACGAGAGAGAAAGAGATAGCTAGATTATAAGTTTGAATTTGGTGTATACGGGAAAGTAGGCTCGTATAGTTCTAGACCATAGGTTCTCAACGTGGGCGGTAACGCCCCCTTGTGGGCGTTTGAGACTTTCAGGGGGACAGTAAAAGACCCAGAGAAAACTAGGGGGCATTGATATGACATAGAGGGGCATGGGCAGATTAATTAAATATAGTCTAAAATAGACTAAATACGCTGATTATGTAATAACAAAAGTATTAGGTTTATGGTCGATTGTTCAACGATTTTTGCTATCATTCCCACCTTCATATTTAGCTACACGTGGCTATAGTGTTGTAGCAACATTTATAACCAAAACGGTTCCATATATTACTAAACGCCGCGACTTACGATTGTTTTTAAGTAAAATCGAACCTCACATTAGCAAACTCCTTTCAATGCATCAAATTCAACCTTCTCATTAGTTAAGTTACGAATTCAATGTCTGAAAATTTTAACAAAACTGCTTTTTAATATAATTAAGTATGCATTATGATTTCTCTCATTAAAAGTCTTCCTTAAAAACAGAAATAGGATAGGGTCAAAACCTATCTACGAATAAAATGTATAATATTACACATTTAAAAATATTCGTGGGAATTGCTCTTTCAGATTTGCAAGTAAAAAAAGGGGGGGGGGGGCTTTAGAAAAAAAAATATTCTCATAGTGGGCGGTGGGCAAAAAAAAGATTGAGAACCTATGTTCTAGACGGAACTTCTTGTTAAAATTTGTATTTATTTTTATGAGGTGTTAATTTTGATTGTGACTACTCCTCTTCCTTTTCTTTTCTTTTTTTGCTTTATTGAGAACTGTAATTTTTAAAAATTGTATTTTCGTCAAGTAATATTTACTAAACGAAGAGCACTATTAGATTCATCGTGAAAAATAGGAAAAATAATTATTATTTCTTGCGTTGTCTCTTTAATAAATAAATCTCCGACGAACATTTCCAATACTTCACTAAAAATTGGTTGTAACGGTGAAAGTTTTGAGTCATTGAATGCTTTTAATAATGTGAGTCAGTTTTTAGTGAAAAAAATAAATATTTCGACAGACCAAACACATGCCAAACAAATATTTGTCGTGCATGTCCGCCAGGTAAAACCAAATATATTACAACGGATTTTTAGGTAGAGCATTCCACAGTTTCTGTTTCTATGCACACTGCATACTTTTTGGTTTCTACTTTAAAAAAAGCATCAAATGCATTTTTTCTTCCACCTATGCATTATTTCATTTTTTTTCTCCCCACACTGTGACTATGATAGAGTACCAGATTAAAAACTCCAATTTATCCTAAATTTCATCAATTTTTGCACACTTTACTTTTTATGAACAGTGCACATATACACGAAAGTGTGATCCTTTCAATCAATAGATAGGATATACTTATATTTGCGCTGGTTGTAGAATCGTTCATATTTAGCATTGCCAAAGCACAAATTAGCATTAAAAATAGCATACTGCCGATTCCTATATATATTTTAATGCCGATTCCTATATATTTCACATCTATACTATGTGGTCCATTTTCGTATGAAAGCAGTGAAATCTTTTTTTTTATTGTCTATGTTAGAGTTTCCTTTTATTATTATTATTATCATTATTATTATTATCATCATTGTTATTATTATTACTATCATTATTATTATTATTAATGAGCATGACTGATAAGTACCTGTATAAAAATTCAGATTTCGTAACTTTTGTAAAAATACACTTACTGTCTCGAGGTATAAGTTGCGTGATTTAATGTATTTTTCTAGTTAGAACTATGTGCCTATCTTTAACGGTTTAAAAAATATCTAGTCAACAAGAGAAAAAGGAAGAAAAAGAAGGAGAAAACTGAAATATACAGTCAAGGCCGGCAAGAGGGGGGTGTCAGGCATGGCTGTACTCTGTTGTAAATCCTTCTATCAATTTTTTTTTTTCAAACCTTATTTTTGAAGAAAAAAAATTACTATTCATTTACTGGGGTGTGTACATTCATTGCTCCGTTTACACTATGTATGTATTTCTGTTTCATTTTCTTGACCCACACTCAAAGCAAAGAAGAAATTATAGGAAATCGGAAAGAAAAATGAAAAGCGAAAAATCCGACTTCCAGGAAATGGTTTATTGGAGGCCAGACAGATTTAAGGCTGCGTCTGTAGCTTGGGGCAGAAGGCCACTTCGCCTGATAAGTCGTTCTTCCATGTCCGCAAACACGCAGTGCGGGGGCACTCTCAACAGGTAAGGGCAGGTTGAGAGAAATATGAGGGGAGGATAGGATGGAGAGGGGCTTCTATGGGGTCATTCATAAACCACATCCCGCTTTGAGGAGGGGAGGGGGGTGGAGAAATCATGACCGCTTGTGATGGTTAGCATCACGACATTCCGGTTAAAATAAATACCTATAAAATCAGAAAATTAAATATTTTATATATTTTTTTTCCTTTGTATTCTCATTGGTTTCGTTTTGTTTCGAAGACATCAGTGCTTAAATTAACGTCTACCTAAAAGCGTAAATTTAAAAGGAAGTCTTCTTGGGCAATTACACTTTCAAGACAAAATGGCGCGGATATTTTTAGCAGAATTACTATTAATATTTTTTATCATTATTATGAACTAATTACGTTTTTCGTTGCAAAACTTAATTTCATTTTATACAAATTAGGATTACAAATATGTTCAGAAATGTGATTAAAAGTTCAAATACACAAAATAAAATTGGAATAATGATCCATAACTCAGCGTTTTGTTTCTGAGCTGGAAATGTATTGTTTATGTAATGTAGTGTGACATGTGACAAAAGGGGGTAGGGGTATGTTGAATTGTGACATTTTGTGACAAAGGGGGGAAGGGGATCCAATTTATTGTAAATAGTGTAACATTATTTATGAATGAACCTTATGGAACGATAAACCAGTTGCAAGTAAAGAAAATGCTATTACAGGCATAGGAATTGTGAGTTCACGCAAAAAAGGTTTTTTTTCATGATTTTACAATTCATACATCTGTTTTAACAATAGGTAGGGAAAGAAAATAGTAATTCACTATACAGGTAGCGCGCCATACAAGGCGCACCGTATATCGTATAACCGGCAAAATCACTATCCGATTATCCCAAATCCTGACCTCAAAATCTTATGTGCGCTACTGATACAAAGGGGTGCTTTTACACTAAAGGCGACTGAGACATTTTGTCTCCGTCGTAACAGACTGTTGCTCAAATTACGCAAATAAACCTAGCAATGTCGACAGAGAGAATGTTCCTTTTAATGACGTAATAAAATTGCCAATCAGTCAGCGCCAAGGGTGTGGCTATGGAATCATGTAGAACCAATGACATGCTCTGAGAAATATCGTCTTTGTTGTACGTCGCTCTTGCGTTTGGTATGAAAGCACCTTAATAGTGAGTTCACACACAGTGACACGACAAAATGCGTTTATCGTAATAGACTGCAACTTTTATTGTCAAACCAACACGGAAGACGTATTTCAACAAAACGCATCAATTTAAAAAAAAATAGCAATCATAAAAATCTACCATGATTAACGAGTTCCGCAATTTTAGTGTTTTTTTTTTTTTTTACAGCGAAACCTGTGTGAGTTGACCACTTGAGAGGCAGCAGTTTAGTGGTCAACTTATAGAGGATGAAGGGTTAATTCCGTTCCTGACAAAAGTGGTCAACTTACAGGTGGTCAATATACAGTGGTAGTCGACTTTACAGGTTTTACTGCATTTTCCAAATCATTTCTAGTTAAATATATTTTTATTACTATTAATATAATAATCCAAGTATATATACACAAGCAATAGAATTTAGAATTTTCGTTTTATACTCTTACTCGTACTTATAACTAACGTTACAACCCATATCCCCGCTGGAAGAAACAGAACAAACAAATTTATGTGACGATGCACCGATCTTTAGTAATTATTCTTATTAATTAGTTAAACGATTTCATTTATTTTATTTATTCATTTATTGTCTTCCTCGTTGTTAAATGTGGAACAGATCAAAAACACACATACAAAATGTCTTACATTACCAAAATTATTTAAAAAATGTATCTAAGAGATACTTTTACACCTTTCTCGAAAGTAAGAATTAATAAATAGAAAAATAATGAACAATAAGTTTTTAAAATATCAAAATAAAAGTAAACAGCGCTTGTTTTTTATTTTTTTCAATACATATAAAACTAACAAAATCTTTCAAAAGTACTTCAAAAATTATTGCTTCTTAGCGGACTGTCGGAAGTTCAACATTTTTCTCATTTGAAAAAGCAATTCCTTGTAATCCCGAAACATGTGTACGCAACAATTTCACAAATTTTGTTTTTTTAATAAAGTTGTTATTTTATTTTTGAGCATATTTTCACATAACACATATTTTCATTCTCTTTCGAATTAATTAAAATAATCAGAAAAAAAGAATCAGAATACTTACATGTGGAGGATTTTTCTTCAAAAAAGCAAATGGTGGCATATGCTAACACAAAACGAAACAAATACTCCTGATTACATCTGATAAACAAAGTTCAGTGAGAAAAACCACACGCAGTGTTTATCGACTTCATGAATCATAGTGGCTCATAAATTCTTCAAGGTAAATTAAGCTTTAATAATGATGTAACGTTGAAATAGAGCAGCTGAACTAAATCCAATGAACGATCATTATGTTCAAAATCAGTTTTGAAGTCAACACCAGCATTTAATGTTTTTTTTTTTTTTTGTTTCTTTTCTACTTCTCTTTCTCTTTTCTGATGAGATATTTTACAATACCATAATGATATTTCATACACAAAGCCTTAAATACTTTTTTTGCAAGTTATAACCACTAAATATATAGATGGTAATATTAATTTTTGATTCTGATAATATTAATATAAAAACGACATGGCAGGGATACTTGTGCTAGTTCTTCAATTGGAAAATATTCCAGTAAAATCCATATTGCATACAATTTCAACTCTTCTAAAAAATAGGAATGATGTTTTCAGTTTTTAATCCATTTTAATCAGAATATTCAAAAATTCAAAATTAATCCGAGAGGACTTAAGATGTAATATGTCTCCAGACTAACGCATTGCAAGGAAAATTAAAAGAGATCAATCCGAAAGAGTTGTCCTTCCAAAAAATTCAAACCAGAATGTAACTCCACCTTTTTTCTCAACTAAGAACGATCATCATTTTAGTCTTCAATATCTCCAAAATGAAATCATAACTACATTCTATACAGACATTTTTTTTTAACTCTCTATTTTTATACCAGTGCTTAAAAAACTTTTCATATTCAAACATAATTCGATAGCAGACGATTTTTCTAGCGATTCAGTTGAGTAAAGAGAAGTTCAAGATGACGCACCGATAAGAAAAAAATGATTTTTGCTTCTTTATCAACAGATGGCACACAAAGATTTCCCGAAGAGAGAGCACGAAAAACTCTGAACCACGCTCTTGATCATCGCCGTCAAAGCACCAACCATATCTACCTGAAATCACGTGGAGGAATGAATCTCTGTTTCGGCACACGACTTGCAGGAAGTTTTCCTTTGCCACTGAAGTGCTTATTTCAAAACAGGGTTACCATAACTTATTCCGTCTTTTAATCGCCAATCGGGGGAAAGAATAGTCCAAAGAAAGCTGATGATCGCTTTTTTTCTCTCTCAAAGTGTATCAGAGATCTGAAGCAGACATTTTTTTTTTTTTTTGAGCTTCCCCGCTCCAACTCATACTTCTAATGGTTCCGTCTCCGCTCTAGCTTCGCTCCGTGCTTGAAATAGTTTTATTAAGAATCATACTGCTTATTGTTTTTATTTCGTTAATTTATTAATAGGTTATATATATATATATATATATATATATATATTATATGTATTTATACAGTGAAACCTGTGTAATTTGATCACTTGCGGTGCAGCGCTTTAGTGGTCAACTTACAGAGGGTGGAGATTCTTTTTTTTTTTGTCATTACTTACACTAAACGTTTATTCATTTATAACTAATTAAAATATAATTTCATGTATTAACATTACTTTGAAGTTTAAAATGAGTAATTAGCTATTTTTTTAACAATTATCTAAAACATCATTAGATAAATTGCACCTGAATAACTTACAATGTATCCTATACAACTTCAAAATTAAAGCACTTAGTTAAAATAAAGATAAATATCTTATTAATTATGTAAGTTGCTAATTTGCTGATAAAGATTAACTAAATATACATAATTTTTCAAAATGGCTAGATCAATTAGAAGAAACTTATTTAAAAAATAAAAGAGTGCTCATAGTCATTTTCCCATATGGGTTCACTTACAAAGAATTTCAAGAAAACTTTATATTGATGTTTCACCCATCCAGACAGATACTAGGCTAACATTATAGCATAAAACATATCATGGAGAAGTTATTTAAGTTTTTTTTCATTTTTCCAAAATAGATAAACAAATAATTATAGTTATTACTAGGCGGTTTTCTAGAATAGTTAACTTACACAGAGGTTTAGGCAAACGTTATAGTGATGTTTCATCCATCCAGACAAATACTGGTCTAACATTGTAGCATAAAAAATATTATCCTGGAGAGCTTATATTTTTTTTTTTAATCTTTGCAAAAATAGATAAATAAATAAATATAGTAATAATTAGGCAGCCAACTTACAAAGGTTTTTTTATAATACTCCCACCCAAATTTGGTACTTAAGTGGTCAATATAGACGGGTGGTTAAATTACAAAGGTTTTCCTACATTAAATAATATAGGGCTAATTCCATTCCTGACAAAAGTGGTCAACTTACAAAGATGGTCAACTTTACAGGTTTTACTGTATATATATATGATAAAAAAGAAAAAAAGTTATTTGTAGGCAATTTATTTATCGATAAATATATAACGTTTTAAGCCGACACGGTGACGTCGCGTAAGGCACGGAACTCATACGCCCCAAGTCAGAGGATCGAGCCTGGTAGTGTCGGCATCTTTTCAAGTTGCAGAAAATCGTCTGCACCCATGTCGTATGATTATGCGGCATGCAAAAAAACCCTTTAGTAGACATTTGGTTGGATACTCTCGGCATAGTTGAATTCCTACTGCAATTTCGCATCTGAGTCCGAGTGATCACACTTTCAGGTGGAGAAACTGGACGTCAAAGTTCTCCGGCGGCGATGGTACCACACCCATTGTGGTGCCGCTGAAACGGACGGTACTAATATCCCTGAGATTGGCACTAGGTCTGCCCAACTGCGTAGCGATTGGTACCATTGGCAGACTAATTGGCATTAGATTTGCCCAACTGGTAGCAATCGCTGCGCAGACTAGCGCAGCGATTGGTACCATTCGGCAGACTAATTGGCATTAAGGTCTTCCCAATTGCGCAGACTTGCGCAGAGATTGGTACCATTGGGCAGACCGATTGGCACTAGGTCTGCCCAATTAGTCCTAGTGTTAGGACACTCAGGGAAATTGGTACTATTGGGCAGACCAATTGGCTGTAAAGTCTGCCCAACTGCAGACCTAGGGTTAGGACAGTCAGGGTGATTGGTACCATTGGGCAGACCAATTGGCACTAGGTCTGCCCAATTACAGTCAATTTTCAAAGATATAGAAAAAATGACGTAATTTAACGCATTTATGCGTCACTGATTTAGAGATATCTTTCAATTATGCGTCAGTTAGGACACTCAGGGAGATTGGTACCATTGGGCGGACCAATTGGCTGTAAGGTCTGTCCAATTGCAGACCTAGTGTTAGGACACTCAGGGAGATTGGTGCCATTGGGCAGACCAATTGGCCCTAGATCTTCCCAATTGTGCAGACTAGCGCAGAGATTGTGTACCATTGAGCAGACTGATTGGCACTACGTCTGCAATTGGCCGAAGGCAACAGCAGCCCATAAAAAATAATATTTAACAGAAATGTAGTAAAACATTCTTGAAAAGTTTAAAAATCGAAACATTTTTTAAAAAAATGTTTGAGAAAGAGACAAAGACTCATGAGTGTTGGTTTGTCTCAAAATAATTAAAATAAATCTCTCTCACCTAAAATTGAGCTTTTAGGTAATAGTGGTTTCATTTTAATTATTTTGGCAGCGAGTCTGTTGGTGTGTCGCATATTTTAGTCTTAGGACTGCGGCATGGACGAAACCCCACTTTTTGTATTTCAATTTCGGTTTTTTATGCTTGTTTTAAAGCTTTTCTAGCCTATGTTACTGTCGGCTTCAGTGTGTTTTTGCTTGAAATATGTGAAGTGCTCTGCATCGCTTATTGTTTGACACTGATGAGTCCTTGTGTCATTCTCAAACCTTTTCTAAAAATGTGTTTGTTTTTTAAACCTTTCAAAAATGTTTTACTACATTTCTTTTGTGTATTGCTGTACTTAACCTCTTGCGACTTTCTGTACCCAATTGGGTACATTTTAAAATACTGTTTATTAAATACTGTTTGTGCAATTTGAAAGCTAAAACGCCCAATTGTTTTTTAAATTATTCAACAAATAGTTTACTTCGATTTAAACATGGAAGTTGGAGATTAATTATTATTTCAATTAATTGTTAATTAAAATATTTTTTTTTTTAGTTATTTTGTTTTGTAGTCATTACCAAATAATTGCGTCAAAATTGTTTCTGCTTAGTTCTGACGTCTGAAGAGGTTAAATATTTGCTGTTTTGCGCATGTTTAGGTGATATGTTTACTTTTTTTGTTTTAACTTTTTTTCAAATCTGTCTTCATATATATATAACGATGTACGTCAGTTGTGCTTCAATTTTCAAAGATATAGAAAAAATGACGTAATTTAACGCATTTATGAGTCACTGATTTAGAGGTATCTTTCAATTATGCGTCAGTAATTTTTCTTGTTACATATATATATATATATATATATATATATATATATATATATGCGTGTTTAACTCCTTAACGGTCGGGTAACTTTCAAGAAAACGGTCATAAGAGTGCCCATTTTTTTATTCCCGAAAATTATATAAAAATATGTGTATGAACAATGTATATATTCATTTCTAATTTTTGATTTGTTTTTATTTTGAAATTTTAAACACTCCAGCCCGGAAATATCACGGGAGCGAGAAATCGAAGGCGAAACCTCAGCCCGTCATTTTCACGGGAGAGAGAGGGAAATGGTTAACGAATACATAGTCCATAACAAATAAATGCCCTCCTTTTTCTCTGAATCAAAAAGAAAAATAAAAGAGAGAGAGAGCTTTGTTATATATTGAGATATATAACAAAGCTCTCTTGAGATATATAACAAAGCGTGTTATATTGAGATATATATATTCATTTATAATTTTTTATTTGTTTTTATTTTGAAATGTTAAACACTCCAGCCCGGAAATATCACGGGAGCGAGAAATAGAAGGAGAAACCTCAGCCCGCCACATTCACGGGAGCGAGAAATTAAAGGAAAAACCTGAGCCCATCACATTCACAGGAGCGAGAAATTTAAGGTGAAACCTCAGCCCGTCATTTTCACGGGAGCGAGAGGGAAGGGCCCAACGAATACACAGTCCATAAGAAATAAATGCTTTCCTTTTTCTCGGAATCAAATATCAAAAAAAGAGAGAGAGAGCCTCAAAATAAAAGAGAGAGAGAGCTTTGTTATATATTGAGATATATAACAAAGCTCTCTTGAGATATATAACAAAGCGTGTTATATTGAGATATATATATATTCATTTCTAATTTTTTATTTGTTTTTATTTTGAAGTTTTAAACACTCCAGCCCGGAAATATCACGGGAGCGAGAAATAGAAGGCGAAACCTCAGCCCGTCATTTTCACGGGAGCGAGAGGGAAGGGCTTAACGAATACACAGTCCATAAGAAATAAATGCTCTCCTTTTTCTCGGAATCAAATATCAAAAAAAGAGAGAGAGAGCCTCAAAATAAAAGAGAGAGAGAGCTTTGTTATATATTGAGATATATAACAAAGCTCTCTTGAGATATATAACAAAGCGTGTTATATTGAGATATATATATATTCATTTCTAATTTTTTATTTGTTTTTATTTTGAAGTTTTAAACACTCCAGCCCGGAAATATCACGGGAGCGAGAAATAGAAGGCGAAACCTCAGCCCGTCATTTTCACAGGAGCGAGAGGGAAGGGCTTAACGAATACACAGTCCATAAGAAATAAATGCTTTCCTTTTTCTCGGAATCAAATATCAAAAAAAGAGAGAGAGAGCCTCAAAATAAAAGAGAGAGAGAGCTTTGTTATATATTGAGATATATAACAAAGCTCTCTTGAGATATATAACAAAGCGTGTTATATTGAGATATATATATATTCATTTCTAATTTTTTATTTGTTTTTATTTTGAAGTTTTAAACACTCCAGCCCGGAAATATCACGGGAGCGAGAAATAGAAGGCGAAACCTCAGCCCGTCATTTTCACGGGAGCGAGAGGGAAGGGCTTAACGAATACACAGTCCATAAGAAATAAATGCTCTCCTTTTTCTCGGAATCAAATATCAAAAAAAGAGAGAGAGAGCCTCAAAATAAAAGAGAGAGAGAGCTTTGTTATATATTGAGATATATAACAAAGCTCTCTTGAGATATATAACAAAGCGTGTTATATTGAGATATATATATATTCATTTCTAATTTTTTATTTGTTTTTATTTTGAAGTTTTAAACACTCCAGCCCGGAAATATCACGGGAGCGAGAGGGAAGGGCTTAACGAATACACAGTCCATAAGAAATAAATGCTCTCCCTTTTCTCTGAATCAAAAAGAAAAATAAAAGAGAGAGAGAGCTTTGTTTCTTTGCAATAAAAACTATCACGATATTCAGTTTTTAATGTTTTTTCCATCACAAACTTTTGCAGTATGTTTAATTTTGGTTCAAAAAACATATTTTCCCAATTTTATGAAACAAACATTTTCATTAATTAAAGAAATAGAGCAATAGGCGGTGGATCATGTATTCTAAAGACAAAAAAGTAAAAAAAGTAGAAGAATCAGTCACGATTCTTTATTGAAAGGGGCGAAACACTCGGAGAATAGGTTCCTGGTAAAAAAAAAAAATGAATAAATAACAAAATCAATGCTTCGGTTAATTATTATCGGCGAGTTTCTTTTGTGACCTATTCGTAAGAGAGGTTCGAAAGAAAAAAAAAGAAGAAAAAAATTACCGTTGCCAAATTCTTCAGGGCTAAAAGCATTTTACAGTTTCAAGGTTAAGGAAAATTGCTGAAAATAAAAAATGTCTGCTCTGAAATTATATACCATGCAAGTCTAAATTTCCCATTGGTCAAAAGATGAAGCTTTCGCAATTATGCGAGGATATTTTGGGAACTTATGGGTTATTATTTCAACCCCAACAATTATTTTTAAATTATAGATGAACGTAAAAAAAGATTTTTTTTATGATTAAAAAGTAATGGAGAGCATTGAAAGAAAATTTAATGCAGCTTTCGGTATTATTCCATTGGAGTAAATAAATGAGTTTTAAAATTGAAAACTGGAAGAAAAAAAAACAACCAAATTATATCATTTTTGATTATTTGTAGACGTAATGTTCGTAATTATTGGTTTTTGCGAAACGTATTTTTTTAAAGCTTTTAAACTTTATTTATAGCAGTACAGCTGTTGACTTCATATTCCGAGTACAGCGGTAAAATTTGGAAAACAACAATATACTAAACATTTGTGTGCTGTTGTGGTTTTAAAATTCACACAAATAAAAAAAAAAAATTTTGAGTTTTTAAAAAAATGGGGAAGGGGTTCAGAAATTCAAAAGCATCGGCAAACGCAAAAACTATAAGAAGTTACTCCCCTCCTACTTTTACCCTGGATAAATTAGTGCAAAACTGTTTCTTGCAATATTGGTTTTTATACAAAAAGTTAGAAATTTCCCTGGTAGGAGTAATGATAAACACTTTTGAACAGTTCGAAAAAATGACGCGATTAAATCAAAAAACAGGAAGAGTTTTATCCTCTTATTCTATGTGAAAAGTTAAAATTAAGTAGTAATAAAGTTTCTAGAAGCAAATTTGATCAAAAACTTTAAGCAGAGAAGGCTTTTTGCAAAAACACAAGAGAAACCAATATGCAGAGCCTAAGGTTCTTAATAGTCACGAGGCTCGTTTAAAAAGTGTTAGCTGGTTTTCGTTGCGGTATTTGAAAATGAACTGGTTCGGTGCCGGTTTGCGTGTCATTCGTTAGTTCCAAATTATAGGCGGAGAAAATAACATGAACAAGTATTTTATGAGCAAAAAAAAATGTCCTCATTCTCGTAATAAGAACATGATTATCAACAATTGGATGAAAATGCTCCAAACACTGAGGGTATTTCATTTGAATTTAACATACAGTAAAACCTGTAAAGTTGACCACCTTTGTAAGTGGACCACCTGTCTAAGTTGACCACTTTTGCCAGGTAGGGAATTAGCACTTCACTATCTACCTCACCCTCTATAAGTGGACCACCTGTCTAAGTTGACCACTTTTGCCAGGTAGGGAATTAGCACTTCACCATCTACCTCACCCTCTATAAGTTGACCACCTGTCTAAGTTGACCACTTTTGCCAGGTAGGGAATTAGCACTTCACCATCTACCTCACCCTCTATAAGTGGACCACCTGTCTAAGTTGACCACTTTTGCCAGGTAGGGAATTGGCACTTCACCATCTACCTCACCCTCTATAAGTTGACCACCTGTCTAAGTTGACCACTTTTGCCAGGTAGGGAATTAGCACTTCACCATCTACCTCACCCTCTATAAGTGGACCACCTGTCTAAGTTGACCACTTTTGCCAGGTAAGGAATTAGCACTTCACCATCTACCTCACCCTCTATAAGTTGACCACCTGTCTAAGTTGACCACTTTTGCCAGGTAGGGAATTAGCACTTCACCATCTACCTCACCCTCTATAAGTGGACCACCTGTCTAAGTTGACCACTTTTGCCAGGTAGGGAATTAGCACTTCACCATCTACCTCACCCTCTATAAGTGGACCACCTGTCGTGAACCGGAACTGTCCCACGCATCTGAAATATCCCCCGCTTGACCTCCGACCTCGGCCGAAGGGGTCTTGGAGGGGGCGGGGAGAGGCGTGGGAAGAGAAGAATCCAAAAAAAGGGACTTGCTACCGAGATTGTCCGGAGAGCGGACGCGAAAAACCTTGCTCTGATCCAAGATGTTGTAAAAATACTTGTTATATATGTATATTATGTAGATAGTTGTATTGTGTCCCATCATCAGTATGTGTTTAATAAATGTCTGGGACTGAATATCGTTTCATCAATTTTACATCGAGTCGGGGAACCATCCCAGTATGGAAAACGCACCCAGCAGAATCAAATATACCGCTCGGACACTTTTCATATTAATCTCAGGAGTGAGAGACGAGAATCTCACACAATAATAAAGAAAGATATCCACAACATTGGTGGCTGCGGTGTGGATTGGTTTGGCCGACGTAGATGTTTTGCTGCAAGTATAGCTGAAGGGGAAATGGATTTTCTCCGTTGAAAAGAATGTCGCCCATTGTAAGGAGGAGTACCAGCCGACGAAGGAAGAATGCCCGTATGCAGACCATGAGAACTTTGGTCTATTAAGGAAGCCCATCTGTACCCATAGAAAGAGGAGCACCGTCCGAAAGGAAAAGTGGATTGCTGCCCATGGAACCGCTGCCGATGGAACCGACGCCCAGTGAACGTGAAACGCCGAGGTCCGCAGAGAACGCCGACTGCTGAAAGTGCGCCGTCCGAAAGCGTGAAGTGTGCCCCGAGAAAATTTGATGTGCGCTTGTGATGTGTTCAAGATTATCCGCTGTGCTGTGTCCTGCAATCGTCAGGGGTGAGTGGCATTTGCTTCTGGTTTGCTTTTTGCAGGGATAAAATTTCTTAAATATGTTGCTATCTTTCAAAATATGGTATAAATTGTTTAGTTTTTCATAAAATTATTGATATAGAGGTTACTTTTTCTTTAGAAGGTTAGCATGATTAATTTTGATCTGATTGATAGACAAGTAAGGTTTTATGCATGGCCGATTAAATTAGTATGGTTAAAAATTGGTACTATTTGTTTGAAAAATTTTAATTTAATGATGCAAATAAATTATTGTTTAATTTTGTGAATTGTCGCTTATGAGTTGAAAAAAATATTAATTAGTATAGGATTACTACTCATATCCATAAATTATTTTGAAATTTTGTTGGTAAATGCATTTAAGATAGTGGTTGCTTTAAAGCTCTGTTTGCGATACGTGTTGATTTATGTCAAAAGGAGTAAAAATGTCCTTTCTCTTTAAAAGCAAAAAGGTAGATCTGATTAGCTTGGCAGAAGAATTAGGTTTACAGGTTGCATCTACGATTACAATCAAGCTAATAAAGCTTATTTCGGGATCTGACGATTTTAAAGAGGATGAGGAGAGGGTGAAAAATATCCTGGGAGTTATAGTGAAACATCGGTTAGAAAAAGAGGAGCGCGATCGAAAGGATCAATTCGAAAAAGAGGACCGCGATCGAAAGGAATGGTTAGAAAAAAAGGACCGCGATCGAAAGGAATGGTTAGAAAAAAAGGACCGCGATCGAAAGGAATGGTTAGAAAAAAAGGAGCGCGATCTAAATGAGAGATTAGAAAAGGCAAGGAGAGAAATGGAACAGCGGATTGAAAAGGCAAGGAATGAAATGAAACAGCGGATTGGAAACGTAAAAATAAACCCACAAGTGATCAATGTGGGGGACGGGGGGACTTCCGATAGAGCGGAAAATCCAGAGGCAGAGAAAGAATTGTCATCAGGGCAAACGGTGGCAGTTTCTAATCAGAAAGAAGAAAAGGGGGGAATCGTAGAGCGAGAAGAGGCGCAGGCTACGGACAGGGCCCAAGCAGGGTCATCAGAAGTTTTATTAGGGGAAGAACCGAGAAAGGTTACTGTAGTGGGAAGAGCAGAAAAGTTAAAAATGATAAGGGAGGAATGCGCTGAAGGCTCAAAGGGTCTTATGGAAAACAAGAAGGATAATTTCAGAAGGGAAAATCTGGATTATGGTGAAAAAGAGATTCTACGCACAGCTGTCCGAAAAGGGGGCAATGAAGGTGGTCCAGTTATTCCGGAAGAAAGAGAAGAATCGCCGGGGGGTGATAAAAATCCTCTGCATCGTAGGGTCAGAAAACGAGAACGCCTCAAGAAATATAAGATGAGGAGAAAGGGGATAAAGAATAAGGGGGTTCCTACTCCAGTGTATATGGTTCATTGTGATAGTCAAACGTTGGACGATGGAAGGGAAATAGGAGGCAGTGTTCTTGCTGTCCCACGGATACAGCTGGGCAGCGCGGGAACCGTTAATGAGTTTCGGAAGTGTTTAGGATATGGGGGTGTAAAAGGGCCCAAGTTTGCGATAATAGAGCTCGAAAGAAATGGAAGCTCTAATATACTGAGGACAGCGGTCATTTGGAAAAATAGAGAGGAAGAATATCTTCCTCGCTTGGTTCAAATTTCGAGCGCGGAAAGAGGGGAGTTCCATGATGGAAATAAAGGGGAGAATAGTTTCTCCACGGGGAAGAGTAAACGAAGTTTTTTTGGTGGGAAGGAGGAAAATGAATCGAGAAATCGGATACGGAGGGAAAGGAAAGGAATAATGTGTGGAAATTTTCTGGTTAATGCTCGTTGCAAGAAAATCGTAGTATTCATGTGTGATAGGAAACTGTTAGGGTTTAAAGTAAGGATTGTTTTAGGAGTAGGTGATGCCTTGAGTTTGTCAAATCTAAGATTTGAGAGTACCGGTATCGATGAGATAGGTGAACTATTTTATCACGATAGTTATGATTAGTTAGAATTAATAATAAGGGAAATAGGGCGGACAAAATGCTGATGAATTTCTTAGTAAATCGATAAAGATTTTTTGGAAAAAACGAATTTAATGGCTTGTATTTGTGCTGTGCTTGAAATACGTTAATTATGTACAAGAGTTTCCGTATGTCAAAATTTTTAAGAGTGTAAAATTTTAAACTAAGATTTGGAAAAGTTATGTGCATAAAAATTTGAGAATTTTGTAAAGGATCAATGCTCTTAATGGCGTTTTTTTTTGTTTGCGGGTTATTTTAGGAAAAATTTATGTCATTGTTTAAAGGTAAATCTTGAAAATGATTTGATATTTGGGAAATTAAAGTAAAAAGGGTGCGGGTAAAGATGTGCAAGTTGTAGAGGGATGTAGAAATTATGTTTAGAGCATGATTTGTAATGCTACTAGGTATTCTAGTGAGTTATGCCTTGTATTTTTTTTTCTGTGCATAAATGTTTTGTTTTTTTGTTAATTAAATATCCCTGCAGATAGCAACTTAAGTGTGTTATTTTAACTTTTGGAAGCAATTGCCATCTTGCCTTGTGTGTTCACGTGTGCTGTTTAGAAGTGGAATTAAGTGTGGTTCACGTGTATTGTTTAGAAAGTGAAATTAAGCCCCTATAAAAAGAGGCTAATTTTCCCTCTTGGGTGGGGCGTGTCGTGAACCGGAACTGTCCCACGCATCTGAAATATCCCCCGCTTGACCTCCGACCTCGGCCGAAGGGGTCTTGGAGGGGGCGGGGAGAGGCGTGGGAAGAGAAGAATCCAAAAAAAGGGACTTGCTACCGAGATTGTCCGGAGAGCGGACGCGAAAAACCTTGCTCTGATCCAAGATGTTGTAAAAATACTTGTTATATATGTATATTATGTAGATAGTTGTATTGTGTCCCATCATCAGTATGTGTTTAATAAATGTCTGGGACTGAATATCGTTTCATCAATTTTACATCGAGTCGGGGAACCATCCCAGTATGGAAAACGCACCCAGCAGAATCAAATATACCGCTCGGACACTTTTCATATTAATCTCAGGAGTGAGAGACGAGAATCTCACACAATAATAAAGAAAGATATTCACAACACCACCTGTCTAAGTTGACCACTTTTGCCAGGTAGGGAATTAGCACTTCACCATCTACCTCACCCTCTATAAGTTGTCCACCTGTCTAAGTTGACCACTTTTGCCAGGTAGGGAATTAGCACTTCACCATCTACCTCACCCTCTATAAGTGGACCACCTGTCTAAGTTGACCACTTTTGCCAGGTAGGGAATTAGCACTTCACCATCTACCTCACCCTCTATAAGTTGACCACCTGTCTAAGTTGATCACTTTTGCGAGGTAGGGAATTAGCACTTCACCATCTACCTCACCCTCTATAAGTTGACCACCTGTCAAAGTTGACCCCTTTTGCCAGGTAGGGAATTAGCACTTCACCATCTACCTCCCCCTCTATAAGTTGACCACCTGTCAAAGCTGACCACTAAAGTGTTGCACCGCAAGTGGTCAACTTACAAAGGTTTCACTGCATACTTAACCCCTGCATCTGGTAAGTTTACTATTGGGAAGTTTTACTGAAATGGTCAAGGCTTAGTGAAAACTTTTGATCAAGAAATGTTGAAAGGAAGTGAAAAAATGTTCTGTTTGAATCAGATGATTTCCTCAAGAGTTATTAAGGGGAAGAGAATACAGACAAACAGACAAATAGACGGATCTACATTCTTTTCCCATCTAAACAGATTACTTGGAACATTTCAATTCTTAAGTTAATTAACTTGCTTTTTCATTTTTGGATATTTCACAAAAATTGAGTGTTTTTATGCACAATAATCACCCGACTATTCGGTTTGCGGGCTTTTGTGATCTCTTTTGTTCTCACGAAAACAACTTGCGAAATAAGAGAATATATTTAACTGCCTGTTAAAAGAGCATCCATATTTCCTAACCCGTGAACACAGAATCTATTTTTTAGAGCAGCTATTGAGAACGCTTAGCATAAAAAGAGGAATCCTAAAACGGGAGGAGGGGATGGGGGGGAAAAGTTTAAGGACACTGTTATGAAATCATAATGTAATGTGTAAGTACTACACATTTGGCACGTGACGACGGGGGGTAGGAGGGTCTGTTGAAATGTGACATTTTGTGACAAAGGGTTCATTCATAAATGATGTCACGCTTCGAGGGGGAAGGGGGTTCGTGAAATTGTGACAAAGTGCGACAAGGGGAGGGGAGGGGGTAACAAGAAATGTGACATCACGCTTATGCAGCATAGCGTGACATGTGACAAAGGGGGGGAGGAGTGGGGTCCGTTGAAGTGTCACATATTGTGACCAAGAGGGGGAGGGGGTCAAATATATGGGAAAAAGGCGTGACATCATTTATGAACGGCCCCAGAGGGGGTAGAAGGCCTGTTGAAGTGTGATATTTTGTGACAAATAGGTTGAGGGGATCCAATATATTGAAAAAATGTGTAACATTTTCTGACAAAAGGGGAAAGGAGATCAAATATATTGAAAAAAGTGGGACATCATTTAAGAACGGTGCCAAAGAGTTACGTGACAATCACTCACGCGTTGAAGCCACAAAAGTTGGGTAAAATTAGTAGCCAAGAATGTGTTTCGGAACACTTGCACATGCGTGGGCCGATTGACCTTACAAGCAGAGCTACCATAAATTAAGAGCATTTCGTTTTGATAAACAGTCGTAAAGCAACGAATTCGAAAGAGCGGGGAAGAAAGATCAAGAAAGGAGGTTAAGAGACCGTAGTCAACGTTCGGTTTCAAACGAGAATAAACGAAACGAATACCAACTCCAGAGTTTGATGCTTTTTGACCTAAAATTACCTAGAAAGTTTATTTGAATGAATAAATAAATAAAACCTTCACGTACGCATTACGAACAACACCGGGCAGACATTAAACTGGGTAATTTTAAAGTAAAGCGATGAACCCATTGTTTTAAATGAGACCAATGAGAGAAAACAAGATTCAATGGCACGCGTTGCGTGATTATAGGAGAAGCCGTCCACTACGAGCCCTGTTATAACGAGAATTTGGTTTATGTAGTAATACAAAATCATGAGCTTTTGCCGAAAATTATGAGTCTATTCAAACGAACAATTTTACTGATGACTTACATAAACAATCAATTTGTTTCCCCCTATTTTATCCCCGCCCCCTCCATCATGCACTGATGCACAATTATAAATACACTTATCAACCAATAGTTTTAATGTATAAAATATACTCAGATTTCAGTCTAAAATACGTGGTACATTGATTTAAGTCTGTAAACGGTAAAGTATTATTTCATGATGGATTGATACTGAATTAAAGAGAACATGTTTGGAAAAGTATTCTTTGACGTAACTATTTGATGTGAATCACTCAAGCAAACGATTAAAGAAAAATATATCAAATTCGGTTTATTTAGTCAAAAGTTATGGATTAAAAAACAAAAATATGATTGTCTTTCTGCCGATAACTTTTTTTCTAATTATCGAATATGGTCAAACGAAGGTACAACCAATGGGAAACCACCCTCGATCGATTAAAAAAAATCATGAAAATCGTTTCATCTGGTGAGAAGTGATGAGTGGACAAACAAAAAGAGCGACATACATACAGTATGAATGCCTAAACTCCTTTTTGTAAAGTCGGTTAACTAGCGTAAATTGCTGCAAAAAAAGTTTCATTCAAAAGACTTAAGTTAAGTGAGTAATTCATAAATTCTTAAAATAGCTGATGGCAGTGCACTAACTAGTAAAATATGCATGTTGAGATTCTTCCGTTTTTTGAAAACCATACTCACTGCCTTTTAATCGTTCTCTTAAATCGAGAACTCCGCTTTGAGAACTACTGTTCTATCAAAATCCATTAAAAAATTTTCAAAGGAGCATCATAAAAACTTTTCCGTGTACCATTTGCGCCATCGTGTTCATGGTTCGTTGATTACATTTGCCTTTATCAATAATACCATTCATATTTAGATTTAATAATGGTACATGGAAGAAAAAATGCTGGCAAATTTCCTGGAAACATGATAACAAATTTCAGCATCTTCAACACATCAGGCAACCATGGCAAGTGTCCAAAATAAAATTGCACAAAGCTACCGAACAGCCACATCACATTCCCTTATAATTGACAAATGAAGAATTTTTCTTTCAGAGCAAACGGCAACATTAGAAAGGAATGGAATTGCATTTCGCTATGCCTCGCATCAGAGGAATTCGAGAAAAAGAAAGAGATAAATCTTAGATTACCACTGATTTTTAAACTTTTTTACTTAATTTCTATCCTTCTTTTTTTTTTCTATTTGAAGTTAAGATTCTTTAAATCTTGCATAAAAATTTAGTTTCATTATGCCTGGAAAATTTTAATGTGTTTGCACAATTTTGTTACGGAATTTCAGACAGGGACATGGAACAGCAAATTTTTTAAGTTCTCTGTTTCGACTTCTAAAAGTAGACTCCGTAACCTAATCATGGTGATATGTTTTCCCGTATATTCTCGCTTAAGCCGTTGAACACGTGACAGCGAATTACAATTGAAGGGTCCACTGGAAAAACGACCCAAGTCGCATACTATTTGTTAAACTTTGTTTTATGTTTTATTCATTCATTTTATACCATAAATGTTAATTTTAAATATACAAGCCCCCCTACTTTCACGTAGTAACCAAATTCAAATTTATAATCTAATTTATAGTATAGTTAAAATTACGTGAAAAACTGCAAATTTTTAGGACTTTTTTCACTTATGACCTTACAACTCCTAAACTATCCAATTTTTATGTAAATGGTATATACAAATCTTTGCCATTTCAAAAATAGCTCTTTTCTTCCAAAAAAAAAATGAAATTTTTAAGATGCGAGAACGTTTATGGTCAAAAACAGTCATAACATCTCTTTTTTACGAGAAACGGTAAGGAAATGTGGTCGTAGCAACTTTAATTAGCTTTTTTTAAGCACAGAATAAAGTCTGTATACTTAATATTTCTTTTGTAGCCGTTACAAACCAACGACGGGATCATTTATAAATAATGTCACGCTTCTAGGGGGGAGGGGGGTTCGTGAAATTGTGACAAAGTGTGACCAGGGGAGGGGGTAACAAGTTTGACCTTTGCAACATAGCGCATCCCTGCCTTTGCAACATAGCGTGAAATGTGAGAATGGGAGGGGGGTCCGTTGAAGTGTGACATTTTGTGACAAAGGGGGGGAGGGGGATCAAATGTATGGGAAGAAACCGTGACATCATTTACGGTAACTATGGGAAAATAAGAAAAGAAATGAGCCAAAATACCTCTCATGACAATTTGTAAGTATGAAAGAAAAAACATAAGAAAGATGTAAAATTACTGGAATGTATGTATATAGATTGTATGCAGGGCCGGCCCTATCAATGTGCAAAGTGCGCAACATACAAGGGCGCCAGTATCTTGGGGGCGTCTCAGCGTCAGAGCAAAAAAAAAGAAAACAATAATCCCTGTTTCACGCAATTAATTCAACAATTCTAGTTGCTTAACATAGGCAGACCCAATGATAGTGACTCCTCCCAGATACTCCATCTTTCAAGTGAAAGAACTTATCGTCAAAATTCCCTTGTGGCGTTGGTACCAATGTTGGTGCTACACCCTCTGTGGTGCTTGATAGAGATGGTTAGATGGTACCAATCCCTGTGAAACGCACTAGGTCTGCAATTACCAGAAGCCAACAGCATCCCATTAGAAAGAAACAAGAAGTTCCGTCTAGAACTATACGAGCCTACTTTCCCGTATTCACCAACTTGAAATTTATAATCTAGCTAACTCTCCCTCTCTCTCTCTCTTCCTCATTTAACTTTAGTTCTTAATTACTTCAAATATGCCTTTTTCAACGGTTAATACATATATCATTCACTCACTCATTCTTTCATTTATTCACTCATTTATATATTTTTCACTTCATACATTCATTTATCTATTTTATTATTTATTCACTGAATTATTCACTTATTTATTCGTTTATTCCATCACTCATTCATTTAATCATTCATTCATTCGAAAATATCGTTAAAAATCCCGATCAAAAAATTTCATAAGAAAATAGGTTCATTCCGTTCTGGTTGAACTTCGTATCTGTACATGTTCTACGGCCAAACATCTTTCCGATAAATTTTGTTCCAAGCAAATCGGTCTGTTAGATCATTATTTATAAAGGATTGAATTTCCCCGTAGACGCTATTGTTAATCTCTTATTTTTTTTTTTTTTTTTTGAACTGTTTCAAAATGAATTCCTTTATCCCGGCGCAAATCTCGCCAAGGCAACAAAACACGCAAAAGGTTACCAGCGGAGGTATTCCGTTTGGTAAGGCTCGACCGATGCATCGGCCTCGCCGATGCATCGGCGCCGATTGTTTAACAAAGTTGCCATCGGCCATCGGCATCGGCAGCCGATGTTAACTTTAGAAAAACATCGGCCCATCGGCCTTGAAAAACATCTAAAAGCCGATGCAAGGCCGATGTTTTTCGCAGGGACAACTTTCCAGAAAACATTCTGCCTTTAACTTTCTTTTTTTCTCCATAGCTAGATTTCTATTTCCATACAATAATAGGCAGCACATCAGTTTAAAAAAGCACAACAATAACATTCTATAAAGTATTTGATAAAAAATTGGGAAAAATAGTTTAAGCGTTCGCTGCTCGAAAACCTTCATTATTAAAATTACTTCTCTTTGAACAGAATGCTCGCGAAATAGAATATGTTAAAGTAAAAGTATTAGAGACGTCTTATGGAGTGCTATTTGTTTTTCGCACTAGGTTAGTTGCCTCATTTTTGTCCGTTTTCCGTTTAAAAATGACTTAGTGCTTTAGATGTCATTGTGCAATAATATTGTGCAATCTGCTTTTAGTTTGTCATGTTTCTTATTATTCCGAAATTGTAAACAATACAAACTCAACTCAATCAAAGTACTACAGTAATTTTAATTTTTACCAGCGTAAACTTTTTTCTCTTACCTTTTTTTTTTTTGCTTCTTCGATCCCATGTGTTACAGTTTTTCTGCAATTGTGTAGCAATTTCGTTGCATCTTCTCTTAGTGTGCGGTTATTCTCATTATTTCATTTTTAGTTTACAAATTACAACATAGAAAAGATTGGTCAAAAATAAGAAAAATTTTTCCAGTATAAATGTTTATTGATCGAATTTTTAGGTGCCCAAGTTTGAATTGCAATTTTTAAAAATTGAATTCTCAAAATGCGAGTTCGCGGGACAGGATTTAATAACATCATAATAAAACTGCTAAAATTTCTTAATTTCAAAGATTCATCAATGCATATTTTTTTTCAAAATACCTCTTAACTTTTTCTATACGATATATTTTAATTTTTCCCCGTTTATACTTCGTTTTTTTTAGCGATTTTTTTTTTTTTTTTTTTGCCTTCTTTGATGGCACGTGTTAGACAGTTGACAGTTTTTCTGCTATTGTACAACAATCTCCTTGCATCTGCTTTCATTTTAGAATATTTCTTGTTATTTTATTGTTAGTTTACAACATAGAACCTATTGATAAAAAATATGAATCATTTTTTTAATATGAATGTTTATTGATCGAAATTTTATGTGTCCAATTCCGACTTGCAATTTTCAAAAAGTTAATTCTTAAAAAACGAGTTCGCGCGACATGGTGTAATAATACCTTAATAAAAATGCTACAATTTCATTAATTTCAAAAATTGACAATGTATATATAAATACGAGTATATACATATTTTTTTCAAAATGCATCTTAATTTTTATAAACGATCACGTGTTTTTCAGAAGATTATTTGTCAACAGAAAACTGCTGGTGCTCAAAATATTGGTTTATTTCAGTGCATTGTGCTTACATTGTGCTCGTGAAAATATAAAGAACATGTCAAGTATTTCAGCGTAATTTTCAACTCACAAGAAAAAAAAGCTAATAAGATTAGTTCTTAAGCATTCATTTGTAATGACAAAAAAATCTCACTTCTATGTTTTTAAAGCAATGTTCAGTATTTCTTATTTATGAACAGAGGGGTGTTACTGCGAGGGAAATTTTTTAATATTTTATTTTTATTTTAGAAAAAGAGCTATTTTTAGTTAAAATAACTTTTATAATGAAAAATAAACACATAATCGTTCCCACTTTTCTTTTAAAAACGGGGGGGGGGGGGGGGGAGGATTATAAAAGAAATCTGAGAGGACAATTTCGTTAAAGATGCAAACCCACATTATTTGTTAGTCCGTATTAAAACATCTGCATTCCTCTCCATGAAAAAAAAAAAAAGAAAATAAAGGCAGCTGCACTTGGTATTTGCAGTGCAGGTGTTATAAAGAGAAAATGTTGAAGGAAAGGGAATTAGACCTGATCCGATCCAATAGTTGTTGAGTTTTTTTGCAAAGATAAGAAAAAAGAATTAAAAATCCTCTGATATAGCATTTTTTAATTTTTTTTAACCTCTAAATATTTTAATTACTTTACTAGAATCGCGAGTGATTCTTTTAGTTTTAATTATTATGTAAACTTCCTCCATACAGTTTTACGGTGCTTGAATAATGCATTTATGTTTTCATAAACATACAAATAAATAAATGATTTAAATGACAGTTTTGACAAGCATTCTACACGTTTTAATGGTTTAAAGGGGCTTTTTTTCCATCGGCCATCGGCATCGGCCATCGGCCGATGGCAGAGAAGAATAATCGGCAATCGGCCATCGGCCGATCTCTGAACAATCGGCCAACAATCGGCATCGGCCCATCGGCCAAAATATGCCATCGGTCGAGCCCTACCGTTTGGTGTTCGTTGAATCATTATTGGCGACTTTATCGCCTGCGCCGGGATAAAGGAAAAAGTACCGTTAATTTTTTTGAACTGTTCAAAAATGAACAAAAATTGTTCAACTCAAAAAATATTTATCTTCGAGAACTTTTTAGTAATCTTGTTCATAAGTACTCGACTCTTATACCCAGAGTTTACATAATTTGCAGTTCAAAATTCAACGAAATATTGTTCAAATCGAAAAGTAAAATATGGAAATGAGATGTCCTTGCCGAGATCTTTCGAATGCAAAAGAATTTTTCGAATCAGACTATTCGTTCAAAAGTTATTAGGGGGGGACAGACCGACAGACACACTTTTTCCCCATCTCAAAACCCTACTTTCAAATTTTTTATTTTTCAATCTTTATTTAATTACTTCACCTATTTTTGACTTCTCTTCATATTTAACGATATTTTTCGGTACATTAAGCCTTCTTTCATGCTTTAATATATTATTTTTTTTTACTTTTACGCGAAAGTAGGCTAAAAAATAAGATATTCGTTTCATGTATGTAATTATTAAAGTTTTTAAAATAATGGAAAAGGCACTAAAATTATACACAATTGAATTTATAGTATTTTAGTTTGTATGATGAAAGAGGGCTAGGGGCGACTATTTTTATAAAGTCCAAGGGCGCCGAATACCGTCCGGCCGGCCCTGATTGTATGTATTATAACAACATGGGTAGTTAGTTAACTCAGTTTATCTTATGCTTGTACTATTCTAAAAGTGCTCGTTTGCATTTACAAGGAGTGATTATTCTACAAGTGAATGGTTCGAAAGAAATTCATTTCACGAATCTAAACGAGACTACATTCTCAAATATGATAAAGTAAAGTGTTTTTTTTTTTTAAAAAAGAAACATCAGTAACAATAGAACAAGGTCTTCTTTACTGACAGAAGAATTTCTTCAGTCTGTTGCGGCAGACGAAAATGGTAGCCGCAGATGCCGCTCCAGTTTGTTATTTAGCTCAGTGGCCCAAAAATGGTACTGAAGCTTTTACACAAAACTGAAAATTGTTTGATTGCTTGGGACCTCCAATTCAAATGATTTCGTAGATTGTTTGACTTCGGTTCCACAAAACCCGCGAAAGTATCAACTTCGTCATCACCCCACTCGCATGTACTTCCTAGATTTCTCGCAGCGGAAAAAAAAAGAAGAAGAGAATGAACTATATTAATAACGGAAGATTGAAAAAAAGACATTCAATTCATGTACCATGGCTGCAACTATCGACTGAAGTCGTCTCACGAAAAGAGATCATTTATCTCGCTTTGGATCAAATGAAGACGGATGGAAATGGAATCTAATGATCCCCTCCCACTAGATCTATCACCGTTCACGGGCCTAATGGGATCACACCTTCGTGATCAGATTAGTGTAAAAGCAGCCCTCAAACTGATAAACAACGTTCAACACTTTGATGATGTTAATGCTAAAGGTGGCTACATTGGTCAAGCCTGCTTGTACTGCAGTGGGGTAAAAACTTTTAAGAAAGCTCTTGATTGGGCACTGTTAAATTGACTAGGACCAGCCTAGCTGTTGCTGGTCGTCACTTTTGCATTTGTATTTTTATAAGCGCGTGTAATTTCCCTATTTCCCTTCGACACCAAACGGTGCAAGTAGGCTTGCACAAGTATTATGACAGTACTTTAGCTATCAGAATGATAAATATCCCATGAAAATACTAATTAGAGTAAAAACGTTTGCAGTTAAAAATTATTTGGGGTTATTGAGGAGTATTTTCAATGCCAACAAAAAGTGCTCGGCAGTGTAAGAAAAAACTTGTAAAAGATTTCTTTGAAGTGTCAGTGCGAATATTTTATTTTGAGAACTGAAAAAAAAAAAAATCTTTCTTGTACAAGCATACAACATTCATAAACACACGTTACGTTTTGATAAAAGTTACTTTGTGCGCATGTAAAGTAAAAAATTGCACGTTATTTAATGCTATTTTGTGCTATAAATAACGTGCACTTTTTTAACTTTACGTTACGTTTTTTTTTCACACCATATTTATGCAATCTTTCTCCAGCTGCTTGCTCAATTATCGTACTTGTGCAAAATTACCCTGCGCACTCTAGTTTACTTGCACAAGAAGCTTCTGCAAGCAAACTTGAGCATGTGTAAAACACCTTAACAACTGTTTTCCTGAAAACAAGTTACATGTTTCGATTTAAGCATAAACATGAAATGATAGAAACAACTTCATTTAATAAAGCACATATTTGTAAAAATATTGCATTCACATGTGCTTTAGGTTTATTTGGAACCCCTCTATTAAAACAGAATAAGCAAGCACCGGAAGTCTATGATAATGCATTTTGCTACGTTTTTCTTGTTTTTGAACATTTTATAAAGATTTTTACAGCCTTTTCAAGTATTTTTCTCATTTTTTCAAAGCATTTTTCTATATTTTCGCTCTTTTTTTTTTTTTTAATTTTCTGTTTAATACTTAGTTTGATCAATTCATTAAATTTTATGAAACACTAAATGAGTAGGTCAAGGGTAGAACAAATAATCTATTGCACGAAACGGAATAAAGACAAATTGAAGAAAATGAAATATTTTTGACGTTGCAATAAGTTGCTGGTGTTATAGTTGGAGAACATAAAGTTTGAAGAAAATTGACCCGTGAGTGAATCTATTCATTTCAAATTTATCCCAACTATGTCTGAATTGAAAAAAGTTTTTTTTAAGATACAAAAACCTTACTTTCATACACGGGGTTTGATAAAGTCTTTGAAAAATTAATTACTCAGGGCAATTGATATCCAGTCATTTAAGAGAGTAAGGTTATCAAAACAAATGTTTACCATTTATTGGTGCATTGTTTTTATTATTTTATTTTATTTATTTTATAAAGTCCTTTAGCGACGTTGCTATTACAGTTTTAAAAAAAAATATTTTAAATGCTTTAATAGATTTTTGACTTCAGATTTTAGTGCATTTGTTTAAATGTTAAGAGCATTTTTTCAACTTAATGGTATTTTTTGGATCTTTTTTGCTGTCTTTTTTAAATCATTTTCAGGGATTTAAGGTCATCAACTTCTGGAGCCTGAGAATAAGACTTTGGACTCCTAAGCAGCTGTCACGAAGAAGCCCTTCTTTGTCGGCAGCGTTCAGAATTTTTGTCGATACCCAATTTGAGACCTAGGATTTGACACTAACTCGGGTTTCCCTCCCAAAGCCTATAAGAATACTAACTGAAATAAATCGGTGAAAGTCACGGTTTATATTCTATAACTAATATAAAAGAAAAACTAATAGAAAGTTTGTAGTAAATTAAAAACTGTAATTAATATATAACAGCAATCAAGGGATTGAATTGGTGATTAACTCAAAGAGGGATACAGGTTTTGGCAGTATATACCATTCCAAAAACTGTAAGGTAATGAACTAAAAAAATAAATGAGGGCTACAGTTTATGCTATATAACTGATATAAGTCAACAAGTACTGGCAATTAAAAAGTAATAAATAAAAACAACAAATGATGAAAAAATATATTTTTATTAAACGCATTCACAAAAAAAAAATCACTAATCATGGGGTTTAAATTTTACTTAATATGAGGCCCCCTAAAGTTTGGAGGCCCGGGGCTGAAGCCCGTCCGGTGATCATGCCCTGGAGATACTTTTCAAGTTCATTGTAACAATATTAGACTATATGTAAATATAGGTGAAGCAATGCATACAAAAAGGTCAAACCGAAGCTAAACAAAGCGTTTCCATGACCTACGATTAAGGGGGGAAAAGCACCATTACCTTTTCCCCAATCGCATCGTCCCATCTTTGGGCACGAATTAACCCCAGAGCCCGTCATCTTGGTCGGAGAGTGTGTTTGATGGTCGCGCGTGCCGAATAGGTTAACAGTCGCTCTAGAAACTAGATCGGTGACATCATTCCCCCCCCCCCCCTCCACTTTTTGTGTGTTCGGTTTTTCTTTCTCTCTTTTTCCTTAATTTTTTTTTATTTCTTCCTCGTGATGAGTGGGCTGGTCACAGCCGATGGAGAACGGGAAGAGCCAATGTCAAGGACGGAAGCGTAGCAGGAAAGAAAAATACCACTCTGCGCTTCGGTGGAGTTAGTTGTAAATCCGAAGTTTGCGCGAGAGGTCAAGATTTTATTGGCGTGGGCATTCATTTTCAATACGAGGGCTGTTTATTTTTTAAGGAATTATTCTTTATTTGCCTCAAGGTGCACCTGCGGCTCTTCTCTTCTCTTGCAACTGACACATGAAACTTCCTCATATATATCTAGGATTTTGTGAATTAATAGGAATGAAAGTGTTAAATACCAATGGCTAATGTGAGACACAACATTTAAGAACACTTTAATAATGGTTTTTTTAATTTGATAATGGCTGGAAATATAAAACAGTTTCAGTAAAATTGGTGGAACTTTCAACTGAAAAAAAAATTAATTAATTTAAAAATATTTAAGTATACAGGGTCGTCCCGAATTAATGGTGCAAACTTTAAGGGTAAGGACATTGTAACAATAACTTATTGTATAGGAATGTATGGTCGCAAGTGACGCGGTGTGGCGTAAACAGGGGAAATAACAGCCGAAAGGAAAAACAAAGTTTTTATTTAAAGCCTTGTTGGCAAGTGTAATGTCTACAATAACTGCTCAAAATTGTGTCCATCAGGCGCTATAGATGCGCTACAGCGTCGGTGGAGCGATCGGCGTACACGTTCAAAAATTTCTGGTATTTCACGCACACGTGCAGCAACTTGGGATAAACGAGCAACCAGATCCTCATCGGAGTCAAGTGGAGTCTCATAAACAAGATGCTTTAGATGTCCCCATAAAAAGTAATCGAGGCTCGATAAATCGGGAGATCGGGGTGGCCAAGGTACTGGTCCACCACGCCCAATCCACCGAGCCCCAAACGTGCCATTTAGGTAAGTCCGCACATCAGTGTTTCCCTTGTTTGCGCCTCACCGCGTCACTTGCGACCATACATTAATGTACAATAATTTATTGTTACAATGTCCTGTACCTACCCTTAAAGTTTGTGTAAGGGTAGGTACAGGACATGTCCCATGAATTCGGGACCACCCTGTATTATGCTGTACAACCCTTGTAAAATGACACTGTTTTATAAAACGAAACATCTAATTTTGCATAACACAATTAGATGTTATTCTACCAAAACACAAAGTAACTAGAAGTCACTGAAATTCTAGAGTTTCCTAACGTCCAACCCCTTTTTTTATACTTTGGAAGTACAGCAAAGAAAAAGAGCCGTATAACAAAATTAAATGTTTTACTACAAAAAACACAAAGTAACAACAAGTAATTGAGATTAGTCCTTTTTTTTTTTTTTTTTTTTTTTGTACTTTTGAAGGTGCCTTCAGTGCAAAGAAAAAGAGAAGTATAACAAAATTAGATGTTATATACTACAAAAACCACAAAGTTACTAGCAGTCACTGAAATTCGTCCACTCTTGTTTTCATACTTTTGAAGGTGCATTTAGAGCAAAGAAAAAGAGCCGCATAACAAAATTAGATGTTATACTACGAAAAACACAAAGTGACTAGAAGTCACTGAAATTCGAGCTCATCTCGAATAATCTAAAGTTGTACTGAAGTACATCTATCCGATATATTTCAACACATTCAAGTTTTTACAAGATTGATAATCTGTTCATAAAATAGTGAATGTACGTAAGATCGAGCATCAATTGTCTATCATTTTATGAAAAAAAAACTTGCACTTTAATGTTAAGATACTTTAAACACAAACTGGAAATTTAAATATAGAATTAATAAAATATTTTTCGCAACAAGTTTGCCATCCACATATACGAGATTTTGGTGACGACTTGACGATAACTTGTTTTTCTCCCCATACTCGTGTTGAATTTCCTGAATTATTTACAACACTTTATTTTTATTTTACTTTTAATCTTATTCTAAGCCTTTTGCTAAAACTCTTCACTTCCATTTAACTTCTACATTTTTCTCTCCCTCTCTTTCCTTTTTTTCTACATATTTTCTCCACAATAATTTAATTTTATTTCTTAATCATTTTGTTCCATTTTTACCTTACCTTGAACTTAATCAGGGAAGTTATCTAAAAATAAAAAAAACAAAAAATTCCCAAAGCAACTCAAGTCATTTAGAAATCATAACTTTTTTTTTTTTCCACTCGGAAGACGTCGCGTATTCTCGAACGCAGCTGTCCCCACTCACGAACCTCGTCGACGGTGACTCACACGTAAAAATAAACATTTATTTCGGAAGCAGGTTTGTGTACCTCACAAATCAATGCTGCAATTGTACAAACAACGCAGACTTGGAATTGGTTCTCACCGTCCTTGTTCAACCATTCATGGAAGTACCTATTGATCATGACGTCATTTGCTCAAACAGTCGCTATTGGTCAAAACAATAACATGTAACGTCATCACCGATCTTCGCCTCTTATTGCTTGTTTAGCTTAAGAAGACGCAAATAATGAAACAGATCAGAAAGTTTTAATGTCCTTGGACACTGCTGTTAAAATAGATCTACCTCAAAACTGTAAAATACAAAATAAAAGTCACGTCGGACTTAACGTGCCCCCGGCTCAATTTCGCGTACACCGTCCCAAAGCAACCAGCCGCGAGAGGATGTCACCCTCCCAAACCACTGACCTCAGTCAATGTTGCTCCACTTTCTGCGGGAACCGAGCTTTTACCGACTGGTCCACTGACGGGACCTGCTTAATAATTACTTAACAAGAACAAAGGATAGCATTTGTTTCGATTTCCCGCGTAAAACGTGTTTCAGTGATCTGCGGGAATTCATCTACATTGAGTACTTTCTACCGTTTCTATTATCTGCCTGCTCTTCTCGTACAATTTGCACAATTGATTAGATATCTGCGCCGTTATCAATCACTTACTAATATAGATATTACTTTCTGAATTTATAGACGTTTATCATCGTTATCTCAGTCGACGCAAAAGCAGATACAGACATTTACCTGAACCTTTTACTAATGAATATCATTATGCAGACGATATCAAAGGCTTGGCGAGGCCTTTGCAAAACGTTTCAACGGACATTCGTTTCTATTTTGTTCCGTTTATATTATTATTGTTTATTTATTTGTTTCTTTATGTATTCATTTTAATTATTTATCATTTTTTAAATCTTTTTTATTAATAATTTGACTCTATTTCTTATCCTTACCTTATAATTTTTCTGATATGTTTTATTTCTGTAATAAAATTGTTTTGCTTATCAACAAGCAAAATATTGCAAGGTACTTAATATTAGCCCACTTTCCACAGTGCATCTAAACAAGTTTGTTTCTTTTGAAAGTATCTAATTCGTTATACTAATTAAATATTCCTCAACATTTTTTTTTAAATTTGTTCAACACTGATATGCATTGATTTTATGCAGTTACTACTGATTAAATGCAAATGCTTACTGATTTAATGCAGTGCATGTTGCTACTGCTTTATATTTGCAAAAATAAAACAGAACAGCAAAATTCAATTTGCGTAATACCTCAATTTTTAGTGAATTTGGACTGTTACCTCAGGAATGTTTAGAGTATTAACTAGCGCGCATTTCGAAGAAAACTTCATAGTCTATTGTTACGATTTTATTTAGTTGTGACCGTTAAAACTGACTGAACTTTTACAAGAAAATATCTAGCTGTTTTCGAAAACAGCCAGCATTTTTACACCAAAATGGATATTTCTCAAGCAAATATTTATCAAAATAAACTCGGCGTTATAATCGGAAAATTTGATGACTAATACTTATATAATTATATTAAGAGCATAATGTTTTCAATGTTAAATTTAATTATTACGGTCGAATTTTGACCGTTGGAGAACTCTAATAATACTAAATGTATAAGTAATAGCGTTAGACTATAATTTAAGACAGGGGTGGCCAGCCTACCGCTCTTTGAAGGATTATTTGTGGCTCTCGATAAATGTACCCGAGTTCCCTTTTCATTTTTGTGCTATTATATTTTTAAAAAATATTATCGTTCGGTATGTGTTTCACAATGTCTTTTACATTACTGACAACACATATGAAAGACTAAGTGCAACGTTGTAACAAATTTCATTTCTGTCCAAGTTTAAAATGATATCTCATCGAAATCGGCGCGTTTTCAATATAATTATGACCCAAGAAGCATATGGAGAATTAGAATTAATAGAGATGCAAGAAGATCAAGCTCTACAATTAAAATATAACTGAATTTTGGAAATTTGTGCCAGAATCGAAGTAGCCTGAATCAAAAAAGGCTGCTTGTCGAATTATTTCAATATTCGGAAAAACGTACTTATGTGAATCATTTTATTCCTCTTTAAAATTCGTGAAATTCAAACACCTATTAGTATTAACTAACCAGCATCTCAAAGAATTACTGAGAAGTGCTGTCACCAATTATTCCTCAAATTTAAACGAATTATCAAGAGAAGTAAAATAAATGTGTTTAATTTTTAATATCGAAATTCAATACACATATTTTGTACTTTTATTTATATGTTTTCAATAAATATAATTTCTGCAAAAAAAATTTAATACCTTTTTTCATACCATTTAAATACGTATTTAATTGCGGCTCGCGAAAAATTTCAAATTTTGAAAAATGGCTCAGATTATCAAGGAGCTTGGCCGCCCCTGATTTAAGATATAAGAAGACGTCAAAATTCACTCAAAAAAAAAAAACAGTCATTACTGAAAATGCAAAGAAAAATCTTCATACGAAGTTTCAAGATTGTAATTGTAATGCATTTCCATATGAAGTGTGCAAGCAATTAAGAAAATCGCCTCAAGAAATGGGGATCGTGCCCCGAACACATATCTCACGGTTGAAGAGCATGACACGCATCTCGAAGACGTGACAGCCCCTCTTGAATAAATTTCCTCCTCGATCTCGTGTCGCCAGGAGCAGGTGGCGGTCCCACAAACGATAAGGGGTGATATAACTCACGACGCAAATTACAGGTGTCGTCCGAGTTTTGAAAAACCGCTCGAATTTCCTGGAAGCGTTAAAAGGGGTCAGAGTTCACGTTGGTTTTCGCTCGTATTCGCTCGAGGAAGGAGTACGGCAAGTCATTGTTCGGACTTTTAAGAAACTAAATTGCACTTTGCTATTACTGACACGCTGAGATAATGGAAGTAAGCAATTTGTTTGATGGGTGGAAGAACTGCCCCCCCCCCCCCTCCAAGAGGACAGAGTTACAGTAGAGTATCGTTTATACGACGTTTTCGTGCAGCCCAGAATCTTGGATTTAGCCAGAATTGTAAATCTATTATACGACGTTATCGTTTATAGGACGTTTTAGTGTGGCCCCGAATCTTAGATTTAGTCAGAATTGTAAATATATTATACGACGTTATCATTTATACGACGTTATCGTTTATACGACGTTTTAGTGTAGCCCCGAAACTTGGATTTAACCAGGATTGTAAATCTATTATACGACGTTACCGTTTACAGGACGTTTTAGTGTTTCCCCGAAACTTAGATTTAGCCAGAAGTGTAAATCGATTATACGACGTTATCGTTTATAAGACGTTTTAGTGTGGCCCCGAATCTTGGATTTAGCCAGAATTGCAATCAATTATACGACGTTATCGTTTACAGGACGTTTTAGTGTGGCCCCGAATCTTGGATTTAACCAGAAGTGTCACTCGATTATAAGACGTTATCGTTTATAAGACGTTTTAGTGGTGCCCCAAATCTTGGATTTGGCCAGAATTGTAAATCTATTATACGACGTTGTCGTTCATAGGACGTTTTAGTGTGGCCCCGAAACTTGGATCATTTAGCCAGAAGTGCAAATCGATTATACGACGTTATCGTTTATAAGACGTTTTAGTGTGGCCCCGAATCTTGGATTTAGCCAGAAGTGTAAACCGATTATACGACGTTATCGGTTATAAGACGTTTTTCGATGCTCCCTTCGATGTCGTATAAATGATACGGTTCGGAAGAAATCAGGTATGCAAAACGAACTAAAACGAGAACAGAAACGGCCCATTCCTTATACCAACAGTTCCTCCCTTGAACATGAATGGTTTCTTCTTGACACTTTGCCAGTCCGAGTTCTTTCTTTTTTTTTCGATGGAAGAACTTTAAGTTGTTTGTTTGCTACTTACCCCAGAGAGGGAGGAATCGCTGTCCACATCCGAGTAGAAAGTGACATGTCGTCGAGGGAGCTCCACAGAAGCGGGAAAAGAAATGCCTTCTGGTTCCGCATGTCTGAAAATGAAAAACACAATCCAATGTATAGTTTCGGCGATAGTTTAAAATTACTACATAGAAAAGAAAAATGCAAACCATTTGTAAATTGTTCATGAAATCAAATTTGCATTTGCTGATGGAAGGGAACTAGAGATGGTCATAATCGAGAGATCTACATAATCGTATGATCGAATACCAAGTGAACCTAAAAAAAGAATAATCAGTAATTGAGTTAATTTTCTGTAATTGAGTTCCCACCTCTGAGGAGAATAAATGGTTCATGAAATCGAAATTGCATTTGCTGATGGAAGGGAACTAGAGATGGGCATAATCGGGAGATTTGCATAATCGAATGATCAGCTATCAATGATGATCAGATATTAACGAATGATCAGATTCTGCACGTGAATCTCAGCAATTGAGTGAATCTCTTCGGTGATTTCCTAATAGAATGACTAACAGTCATCGAATGAACATTTCGAGTGGTTTTAGAATCGAATGGAACCTCGCGATAGCTTTTCAGCACCGAATGAAATTCTCGAGTGCTTTCATGCTAATCTACGAATTGATAAAATTCATGACTAAAGCGCTCGTCAACCTAGAACAGAAATCACGGAAAAAATGTGTTTTTAAAAATCAGTATTACATTGATCTTTCGAATGAAAGCGACGATATAACAAAATCAGTAATTTAGGAAACCGGTGATCTCTTTCTATTTCCAACTAAACTCTGCTCCCCATCAGAAGGGTACAGTACAATCCTATTAATATCAATTACAAAACTTATGAGAAATTATTGTATTGAAGAGACTCCTGATAGCTGTATTTAGATCATCCACGTTATTTAAGAGCTAAATTTTGTCATTAGCGTTCGTAGGAAAACAAAAAGATTTTTTTCATTCCTATATATCAGGGGAAAAAAAAGCTGCTAATCATGAAAATGATCAAGAGTCGCATTATGCAGTGATCTTGGAGCAGATGTTATGTCTGTTTATATTCTTAGCATTGTATTCATTGTTATACAGTGACCTTAAATCGGAAATCTATCTGCGTTCACTTTTGAATTTTCTATTCACTATGATAAAATTTAGTGTTATAAAGTGATCTGAAACTGGAATTTAAGTCTCTTTTGCTTCTTAGTTTTGTTTTCATTGCTTAGGGTTTTACTCGTTATTATAAAATAATCATAGCTGGAACATTAAGTTTGTTTCGTGTGAAAATGTTGTATTTTATTCCTCAATATTGTATTCACTACTATAAAGTGATCTGAAATAAGAAGTTAAGTGTTTTGAGTCATAGTATTGTATTCTTTATTATAAAGTGGTTTGAAATAAGAAGTTAAGTGTTTTGAGTCTCAGTATTGTATTCTTTATTATAAAATGGTATGAAATCAGAAGTTAAGTGTTTTGAGTCTTAGTATTGTATTGTACTAATGCAGTGCTTTCCAAAGTGGGTGTCGCGACAATCCGGGGTGTCGCGTATTAGCATCAAGGGTGTCGCGAGGTTGCAAAACGAATGAAGAGCTTATGTAATAATATCAAATAATAATTAAAATAATATCAAACATCCTGTTCTTGGTTCAGTGCAATCATAGATCACATAGTAACCCCGTGATCGATATGTGGATTTCTACAATTTGCCCATGTAACTTCCAGTTATGGCGCTATATGTCTTTGTACTGTGCTGCTGTACATTGGCGCTCTCTATAAGCTTCTTGTTTTAAGTAGTTCTTCGAGCGGCGACATTGGGCATTGTACATTTCCTTCGGTCTGCTTCTTTCTTTCATTCGTGACACACGCCATTATTTTACTTGCTTCAAAGTGACATATTTATGCCAGAAATTTTACGGAACTCATCCGCTATGGATAAATTTATTGTCAGAAAGACACCTTTGATCGTTTATGAAGCATCAGATGCAAAGCAACAGTCAAGTGGTGTGTCTGAAACTTTTGCAGTTACTGAGCAACAATTAAATAGTGTGTCACAAACCTCTGTTTATTCCTCGCCAATATGCAGTAGCAAGAACACGAAAGTGAGAATGCATAAGGAAGAATACATAAAAATGGGATTTACGTGGTGGGGAGTTGAAGGATGTCCAACTCCGGAGTGTGTGATTTGTGGAGAGAAACTGTACTTAAAATTCTTCCAAACTGTAATTCCAATTAATTATACTGTACTCCCAATTCACATATGAAATAATTATTGCTTTAAAATACCATTTGTTATGATAAAATCAAATCTGTTTTATTAGTATCAATGGAAGGGGGTCTCGTTAAGTTGCATGTACTGGAAGGGTTGTCGCCATCAGGGAAAGTTTGGAAAGCTCTGTACTAATATTTCAGGACTGTATTTAATATTGCAAAGTTATCTTAAATCAGAAGTTAACATGGTACTTACTTTATATGAACGAGTGGTACGCTGGAAAATCTAGTCCTCCTTAGGGCGAGAGCGGCGAAAGGGGAGGACGGCCTGGGCTCGCCCCACTCGGCACCAGCACCGGGTGCCGATGCTAAAAGGAAAGAAAAGAAAATGTCAAAAACACCCCTTGCAGCGATAACTTCGGTTGATAGTATCGAAAATTTCATCGTCCATCAGCATTCAAAGGTAAAAAGAAAAACGGTAACAACAAGATGAAGGAGTAATCGCACCGATAGCAACAATAACGAAATCCTTGTGACATGTATTCCGCGCATGTCCATGTTTCAAAGTAGTTTAATTACCGCTCCAGCGTGCTGCGAGTCACTTGCTGATTGGCTAGCATTTATTCGATCATTAAAAATCACTTTAATCCAGATGACCATGATTGACGGATATGCGCTATGAGTTAAAATGGAACAGTAAAATCGCTGTTTGTGTGAAGCCATGGCGACAATCTATCTATACCAACAGCAACGATTATGAAGTATTTTGTAGTTGTCATGAGTGGCAAGAAAACGAAAACAGCAGTAAGCGATTTTAGCTTTCAGATGACATCAAAACAGAGGGTTGCGCCAAACAAGTACTAGAGAAAATAAGGCAAAAATAAATAAATGAATATACAGTGATACCTCAAGATACGAGGTTAATTCGTTTCGTAACCTTGCTCGTATCTCAAAGCAATTTTCCCCATTGAAATGAATTGAAATGCCATTATGTTAATCCGTGTTTTTGAATAAGAAAAATGTATTTTTAAATGACAAATATTGTATAAAAACATAAAAGAGAATATAAAGCAAAAAAGCAATGTAAACTGGGTGAGTCGTGTGCAGCGTCGCAGCTGGCCGTTTCTCGTATCTCAAATATCGCTCGTATTTCAAAACAAAACTTTGCTGCTCGGCAGCGCTCGTATCACAAATAACTCGCATGCCAGGGCACTCGTATCTCGAGGTAACACTGTATTTTTTAAAAAATACAGTGCGTAGCGCTTTTAAACCACGCCCCATTTTGTAAGCACTTAACCACCAGTATACCAGACCGATATTTTGCTTTATTTATGAATTCCCTATTCATTATCTGGAAAACAGTTTTATGCGATGACCGGTATTAAAGTGGCTTAAAAGCGCTGCTCACAACGAAAACTCATTCAGTTTTGTATTTCAGTAAATACACTTGACTTAAACTAATAAAAAAAAACCGAGCTTTAAATATTTTTTCACTCAGTTATCAAATTGTTAACATTTTAAAAAGGAAAAGGCCATTTTAAAAATCAGCTCTTAACAACAGGTTGCATCTGGCTTTGGACCTACAAAAAGTTTGGCACACATTCTTGCTTTCTCAGTTCATAACAATTCCAAAATTTCATGGACAAAACATGAAATGTCAATCATAAAAAAATATTCATTAAAACTTACTGGTAGGCATTTTTTCAATCAACACGTCTCCAGACAAGTCTCATTCTTAGCACAGACACACACTGAAACGACATCTGCTCTCTACAGTCCATATAACTAAACACCGGAGACAACAGACGACCGTAAACGGCAAAGATCAGTGTCTGTCTTGAACCAGTTTCTCAAACATCGCCAGATGCAGCACGAGTGAAAGGGCACAGATGACACGGCCGTCGTAGTAAGTCTTTGAAGTAAGGTAATTGCCTGCCTAGTTAAAAACCAGCCTCACTCACAATGAGGCACTTCCTGGTTGGGGAGGGATAAATGGACGGACTTCACACTCCTCCTCAAAGACGGACAGGAGGGGGTTGAGGAGGACGTTTATTTACTTCATAACAAGCAGAGAAAGAGAGTCTTCGAATATGTTTAAAAAGGACAGAAGTGGTTTATTTCATATGAGGCGTTCATGAGACAAGGGAGAATCCGCCAAAACTGTATTTCAAAGAGAAAAAAGCCCTCAAAGAAAAAAAACTAGTTTCAAAGCGATGAGGGCGAATTGCCGTGTCATGAAGAAAAAACAAGATGGAATGTTGCACTAATACTTTTATTAGAATCAAAATTTTTAAAAAATTCCCTTCAAAATGCTCTCAAAAAGTGCTTTTAGTTTGAAAATCAGGGCCGTGGTAGCCTAGAGGTTAGGATGTCGAGCTTCGGATCGGAGGATCTCGGGTTCGATACCCGAGCCGCTGAAGACCCACCATGTACACTTGGGGATATGTGCATGTAAAATTCGTGGACCCTGAAGTCCCGAGGATAACGGAGAGTTGAGATTTTCCTTTCCTTTCAGTCTTAGGTCAAAAAAGGAAGGTGGCATCTTCTGGCGTCATCCAAGTACATAATGAGCCAAGTCGTACTTCCACAGTTGTGGTGCTCATCTATAAAACGAAAGGCCCTCCATACTGCCTTAATTCCTAGTCTCTCTGCAAAGGAGAGCTTGGATATCCAAGTGGCATTAGAAGCATAATTTCAAAATCAGTATAAGCCAAGATCAGTAATTAAGTATATCAAATGAAAACATCCAGGGAACTAATTTGGGCAAAAATCCATAACATCATCCTCATTTTCCGTAGTTGGCGTAATCAAATTCTTTTCTGGTCATCGATGAATGATCAGCGGGTCAAATAAATGTCTAGATGGCGCATTCGCTCTTGTCCCACACGCCATTTATCGCAGTTTTGCCGTTTTTCACGACTTATACGTCCAAGTTCTATATGCTAAAGCTCCAGACAGAAAGTGCGAATACACAAAAAATTCAAGGGACTAGGAGTTTAGCGTTGTCGCATGGAAAGCCTCAAGTGCGACACCCATGACAAAAACACGCCTTTTTTCTTTTATTTCAGGCCCAAAATAACTTAATAAAGCCTCATATGCGACACCCATGACAAAAACACGCCTTTTTTCTTTTGTTTCAGGCACAAAATAACTTAATAAAGCCTCATATGCGACACCCATGACAAAAACGCGCATTTTTCTTTTATTTCAGGCACAAAATAACTTAATAAAGCCTCATATGCGACACCCATGACAAAAACACGCCTTTTTTCTTTTGTTTCAGGCACAAAATAACTTAATAAAGCCTCATATGCGACACCCATGACAAAAACGCACATTTTTTCTTTTATTTCAGGCACAAAATAACTTAATAAAGCCTCATATGCGACACCCATGACAAAAACACGCCTTTTTTCTTTTGTTTCAGGCACAAAATAACTTAATAAAGCCTCATATGCGACACCCATGACAAAAACACGCCTTTTATCTTTTATTTCAGGCCCAAAATAACTTAATAAAGCCTCATATGCGACACCCATGACAAAAACACGCCTTTTTTCTTTTGTTTCAGGCACAAAATAACTTAATAAATTTTGGTGTGTTTACAAAGCTTCATGCTCATTTTACAAACATCTGATGTATGTTAGGCATGCTATATTTTGAAGTATTACGTAAAAACATGCAGTGATGCACGTGTCCAATTTTTGTTATATTTTTCACGGCATGATTTTACATAGTAATTCAAAATAGTTTTTTCTTACAGTGAAATTCTATCACTTTTTTTGGTGGGCTTACACAGCTTCATAAATATGTGTAAGAACACCAAAATTCAAAATTTAATAAGTTAATTAAGATTTAGTTAATTAAATTAATCAAAAATGTTGTAACATACATGAGAAAAGACTCATGGATTTTTGCCAAATAAGATTCGCTTTGATAAAGTATAATACTAGGTTGAATGATTTTATGGGAAAGCATAGCTCCCAACAGTACGAAGAGATTGTAAAAATTATTAATTAAAAAAAACATTTTTTGTACGGAAAGAAAAGGAACAATAAATTTTGTAATTCAAAAGACTTCAACTCAAATCTTGTAAAATCGTCTTAGAGAATTCTCAGTTTTAGTATGAAGTTCAAGTGAAAGGTACATTTCTATTAAGATATAACACACAGGATATTGTCTCTAGATCAATGATGACGAATCTATGACACGCGTTACACAAGTGACACGCTGAAGCATTTTGGATGACACACATCTCCAATTTCCGATCCGATATCAAAAAATTGAATAGTGCAAAAAGTTGAAAATCTTCTCACCATATTAAAATTATCTTCACATTTTCCCCTATGAAGTTAAAAATCATGTTTAATGGTAAGCGAAGGTTTAATTTCAAGTGTTCTCCATCAAGATCAGGTTTCCCCACAAAAAAACTTTAATGTCATAAAATGTTGTTTTTAAAATAAAATGTTCCAACAAACTGTTATAAGAAAAAAAAAACTAATTTAAACTAGTACTAAGTTCAACATCAGATCGCAGGCATAGTCTTTATCAAATACATAACTTCAGCTGTTGTAGAATTTGTCATTTTCTATACACTTAAATTCGCTGCAACAAATTTTTTATTAATTTGAAAGTTATGAACTTCTATTAATAGGTAAAAGCATTCAACTTCTCTTTCCATATCGGATTTTTTCCCGTCGAGTTATCAATTTTGACCTAATGATGTTTAAGTATACTAGAGACTACAAAAGCTTCCACTACGCCCTACTGGGTAGGTAAACAATACACATATTAATATGTCAAACAGTCAATGCTGAGTTTACAAATTTAATAATGGATGCCGAGCATTTTGACACATGTTACCGCACCGGTGATTTGTAATGAAATTATCTCTGTTTAACTTCGCCATTTGCGATGCAATATTTCGTGAGTACAGATAATTGACAATGTGCTTTAATTATGAATGTGACGAAACAGAGGGACAGGTCATGTGAACAATGCGTTGAACAATAATAATTTTCCTATAACCATCAAATGTAGCTTTTGAACCAAAAATACAGAAGCATCAAATTTAAGAAACTACATCCAAGAATACCCGCAACTCATAGTATAAATAGGTAGGTCTGGTGGGTAAATTCTGCATTGGGGATCATTCATAAATGACGTCACGCTTCGAGGGGGGATGGGGGGTTCGGGAAACTGTAAGAAAATGTGACAAGGAGAGAGAGGAGGGAGTAACAAGTGCGACATCATGCTTATGCAACATGGCGAAAGATCTGACAAAGAGGAGGAGGGGCTCCGCTGAGGTGGGATATTTTGTGACAAAGCAGGGGGGGGGGGGTCAAATATATAGGAAAAAAGCGTGACATCATTTATGAAAGGTCCCTTGGTTATTTATTAAGTGCAAAACTATCAGTGAGTACCTCTTAGGGACCGTTCATAAATGATGTCACACTTTTTCAATATATTTCACCTCCCTCCCCCTTTGTCACGAAATGTCCCTCTTCAACAGACCCCCCCCCTACCCCCTTGTCCCATGTCACGCTATATTACATCAGCATATTACTTGTAGTGTTGCAGTTCAGAAACAAAGCATTCACGTTATAAATTAAATTTCTAATTTTATTTTTGAACTTTTAGTGACATTTCTAAGCATATCAATAATAATGATTGCGTTGGACTTAATTTGTGTAAAATAAGATTAAGGTTTACAACAAAAGTAATTATTAGTATTTAATAGTAAAATATATTAATTGTTCGAATTCTGAAAAATTGAAGCGTGCTATTTTATATATGCTATCTTAAAAGTATAAATGCCTCAAAAGATTTCCTTTTAAACTAGAAGAAAATTTAAAGATTAATCAGTACAATACGATACAAATACAATTTTATTTTGTTTACAATACAAAATAAAATCAATGAAATTTTAAAATCAAATGAAAATATAAAAAGACTTTCAAATAAATTGAATATCCTGATTTTAAATGTTTTTATAGAGACCAAAACGTGTGATATCACAGTTCTAATTACACTCTCCCCTCTCCTTGTCACAAACTGTCACAAAATCTCTGATTCCCCCCCCCCCCTCAAAGCGTGACGTCATTTATTAATGATCTTTTATTAAAGTTCTCCCAGAGGTCAACATTCTACGGAAATTCATTAAATTTTTCAAGTTTACGCTCGAATGCTAAACAACTTTTAGACCTTCTAGTTTTTCTGTTTGGCAACAGTTTGTTCTGTTTAAATATTTGAGCTGTCAATAATCTCCCCTCAGTGCGCCTGATTGTACACTGAGTTAATTATTTAATTTTAATGCATTTGAAACATATATCATACATACATTTTATCTTTCTGCATTCCTGCTTCTGTAAATCAAATAGAGATTGCAAAGTTTATACATCGTATTTCAAGTTTTAAATCTCTAATACTACATCATATTTCAAAGTCAGAGTGAGTGATTTATTACCAGCACAATTAGCGCAACACTACCAACACTTCCAACCTCGATTTTAATTGCATGTAACAAATATCCATTATAGTACACGATATATTTTCTACACAGCCAGCATTGGAAAATAGGATGAAATTAAGTATCACAGCAAAAGATAAATTTACTCTTATTTATCAGAGAGGGAAAAAGTCAATAAATAAATAATTCGTTACTTAAAGGACTACAACTTTCTTAACTAAATCCCCACGAGAAAGAGGTTAACGATAGAAAAAAAGACTGGTATAATTATCATGCATTATCTCTCAGTGAGATCTAATCTATGACCCATTCATCATCTGGAAAAGAAATAAGTTTTAACAAGCTTGTTAAGGGATTTTACAGTCAAGAAAAAGTTCACAGTATTTATAAACTGGTTTATTGAAAAACGTTTTGATTTAGCAATTCCAAGTAAGTATAATTTATAAGAAAACAAATTGATCAGGTTATGTTATTATCAAATTTTAACTAACATTTCAGATTTCATCGGGATTTGAACGTTACAACTTTAGATTAATTTTGGTGTTGAACTTTACTTATTAAATGCGAGGTGTGATAATGACAGTCTGAAAAATGAAAGCACAAAGCAGCCTAAAAAAATTTAAAAACAAAAGAAAAAGCGAGAGAAAGAAAAGAGTCATTTCTACTTTGAATAAATGTCTGATGGTATTTTTTATTCCCCTTTTGGTCCATAAAATGTTTCCCGGCAAGAGTCCTGCCCTCCCCTACCCTCCTGACGTGTCAAGTATTTAGGAAAAGCCGGCGCCTAGGATAAAGAGACTAGCTCCACGTTGGTTTTATAAAAAATAAATCTCGAACTATTCTTTTCTTTTTTCTTTTTTTTTCTTTTGAGTCTGCACCTTGGTGGTTCTACACAGTAACAAAATACGCCGGCTGCAGTAAATTGTTGTGATGGTTATCATACCAACAGCGAGCTCATTTGTCTATTCCATATTACGTCACAGCGCATTAAACAAATGGTGGTCATCTAAGGAAAGTAATTTTTAATGATGAAATAAATGACAGCCAATCAGTAGGCGCTAGCGATTAGCAAAGCAACAAAGATTTTGTTGCTTTGCTAATGAACCAATAGGAAATGAGCTTTATGACGTTGGCTTGATGCTGGTCCAGTCAAACAATTTTGATTAAAAACCCAAATGCTCTTTCATTTCAATTTTAAACTAACTAAATAAAAAATACATTCTTCTTTTGGGGAAAAAGATGGGATAATGTGTGCTCTATTTTTCTAATCACGACTCTAAATATAAATAAGAACGATGTGTCTCAAAAGAACATAAAAGAAATAATTTAAAGCCGTTACTGCCATTAAAAAAGCAGATTGATGAGGAAGAGGGGGGAAAAACCCTGAAAAACAAATATTGGCTTTGGATCACATCCAATACAAAGAAAAAAAGCTGGGATTAAAATAAAACAGAATACAGATATTCAGAAAAATTTGAATAAAAATCAAATCGTACACGTTCGAAAGAAGCGGACACGTGAAGGAATAACAAGCATTCGAATATGCAGATGTCGCTCATGAATAACAATGAACCGAACTTGGTCCGTAACCAGAGTTCTGTTTTTTTTTTTTTTTTTTTTAGAATGATTTCTTTCCTTTTTTCAGCATGAATTTTTTGTCAGAACAATCGTGAAAGCTTCCCCTCAGCAATGGAAGAGCATTTTTATGGTTGTGCCATTATTATTGGTGGATGAAATGTGGATGAAATTGGATTTCATTTCATATTCCAACAAAAGCGGATAGTTAAAAGAAGTAGGGTTGATGCAATGCATGCGATGAATTCCAGTTCAGATGTTTTACGGACTATGAGATGATCTTTAATTTAATTTTTTCTTTTTCTGAAGAACGACATGTTTTACATTTATTTTTAGATTGCAAAAGCTAAAAAAAAAAAAAAAAATAGTTCATAAAACCGAAGTGATCTTTAAAGTCCCAAAAAATCGTTATCTAAACTTTCTTCTTCTGCATGACATTTTTAGGAATGGCGGGAGTTTTAAATTAAACAATGGACATTTTAATATCAGCTCCCAGTATACGATGCACTTGAATTTTTTAATCATTTTTCAAGACGAAAACGTTTGCTTGTATTCCTTAAAATGCAATACTAAATTTTTAAAAAAAATTTATAGGCATAAGTATCGGAAGTTCTGCGTGATAAAAAAATAAAAGGTTTTTCATTAATCATTAAAATCTGATGTTAATAATGATAGTATAAAACTTCTAAAGCAATTACTACTACCAAAGCTAACATTAAAGTTACTAGTTCTTGTTGTTTTTTGCATTACAAATACTATTATTAGTTCAACTGATTTTAATACAACAGTAACTTTGACGAATACCATTAAATATTAATTAAAGTAATTATTAAATGAAAACTAATAATACGATTAAATAATATCTTATTCTGCTAAATACAGGCGCAAAAAAATAATAATTTAAATAACTCTTGTTTCTTCACAAGAAACATGGCAAAAACGGATTTTTTTTTTCTTCCAATAAATGAAAAATTAATACTTTAGGTTCTGAGTTAGGTACAGCTGAATTCAAGAGCTTTATGACTGTCTAAACATATCCAGAGATACAGAAAAGGATTGCATTTAAGATCGAAATTTTTCTTGAATTAATATAAATTATAACACCAAGTGCATGAAATACACTGACACAACAAAAAATCCCGTAACTAAGATAAAAGTATTGCAGACTAATGAAATTTCGGCAATACATTTGCCTAGGTAGCATCTTTAAATGGTTAAAGTTTAAAGATCACGGGTTAATATAAACGATACAAGAGTCATTTCAAATGTGAAATGCTGGTACTTTAATAACCAGCATTACCGATACAATTTTTAATGTAAGCATGCAAACATGCATGCATTGTTTTATACGGGTCCTGGAATAATAGTTAGTAGTAAGACCAAACATCAAAATAGAAGGAAATGTTCAAAACACTAGAAGAGTTGACTATTCAATATAGCAAATTGACACTGCTGCACAATACGAGTATATTCTAATTAATTTTATTTGGTTTTATTTAACTTGATTTGTCACGGAAGTTTCTTACGCGGTTTTCCACCACTGTTACTGCATAAATCATCGTCAAACTTTGCACACAAGCTTATTTTCGCCAACAATATAATATTCCATCCATTTTATAATTTATTATAACGTTCATTAGGAAAAATAATAATAATTTTGGCTCTGAGGAAAATACCAGAATTATTATTTGTAGAATGGCAACGATCGCTTTGTTTGGATTTGGTCCTTATTATTATTAACTTGATTTGTCACGATAAAACCGTGTAACTTACAGCATTTCTTACCTATTTTATATCGGTTTACAATCTAAAAAATTAAAGAATATTAACTAGATCGAAAGTGTTCCTGTGGAATGGAATAGAATACAATCAAATCCGGAAAAGGAATTCGATTGAACCATTAATGATGAAGCTCTAATGGTTCTATAGGGTGATTATCTGGACCGGAAATACTGTTATTAATTTCCCCCGCTCCATCTTCTACTAATAATGCATGCAGCCAGTCGCTTGGCAAATTTAGAATCCGTGAATAGAATTCCATTCAGTACACGAGCATCGGTTCGAAATGCAACAGAGGCACGCCATTGTAATATGTCAGGCAGAATACGTAATCGTTTATGCATATTGTTCAGTGAGGCTTAGTGAAGTATTTTGGATTTCTGACACCGCATAGGTGTTTTCAGTAGTGGCTTATCGGAGTTAGTAGTAGCTTATCGGAGTTAGTAGTAGCTTATCGGAGTTAGTAGTGGCTTATCGAGAACACCCAGAGTAGATGACTGGGGGACATAAAAGCCGAATTTTCAGATGGACAAAGGGTGTAAAAGGAAAAGTGGTGTAACTTACTGTTCAAAAAATATTGTTATAAGACAAATGATCAAAATGCTTTGTGCTAAAATGTAAATACAAAGATGAAACAACGTAAAAAAGCACAAATTCAGAATAAAAAATATCGCAAATAGCTATTTCTAAGCTACAATGGAGCCTCTTTATCAGAGCTCGGAGCAGTGGAGCAAAGAGGTTTTTGCTTGGAGCAGGAGTACAAAATTTTTTTTGCGTTCTCCTGCTGATACATTTTTTTTTTTAATTAGTGATCTGGAGCGTAGCGCCTAACAAGAGTGCGGAGAGGTGGATCAACGACTTAATGCCTGGAGGACGTGCAGAGCCGGAGCACAAAAATATTTTCGTGCTCCATTGCTCCTATATTTTTGATCAGATACTAGGAGCGGAGCATGGGGCCAGAGCGCCGAGCAGTGGAGCAACGAGTTTTGTGCTTGGAGCAGGAGTACAAAACATTTCCCCGTTCCACTGCTCCTAAATTTTTTTAGCAGTGATCTGGAGTAAAGCTCGGAGGAAGATCATGGAGCAAGAGAAAGGAGCAGAAGATCAATGCCTGGAGCACGAACATTTTTGTGCTCCATTGCTGTGATTTTTTTAAATAAGAATTTCATTGAAAATTAAAAGAACAGCATTTACCGCATCAAAATTAATTTTGAGTGAAAACGATCCGCAACTTTTCACCTGAAAAATAAATTGGCGACAAAATAACTTTTAATTCACATTTTTCCTATTAAAACTATACGAAGCGGAGTTGGTGCCAGCAATAAGAAGCCCGCCCGATCGGAGCAACTCAAAAATATTGTTTCTCCAATTGCCTGAAACTTAAAGTCAAATATATTATCAACTAGCTGACATGCCCGGCGTTGCGCGGGATAAAATTGCATCATTCGCAGGCCAAATGACGCTTGTCCAAAATTCTACTGTAAATGTATAGGGAAAAAATTTCTTAAAAAATCCAAGTAGGAGAGGGGCAACAGTCCATAAAAATCCTATTTAGACAGTAAAATTCATTGAAAACCCCGATTGCATTAAAACGAACAGCCTTGAAAAATTCCTTTTAGACCAAAAATTAGTCCATAAAAATCCACATTAAATTGCCAACAAAAGTTCATAGAAATTGAAATTAGAGTAAGGGAAACAGTAACTCAAATGCACATATGCAGAAAGATAATTGTGCCAAAATGATATCAAGAGCCCGAAAAAATCACAATTAAAATATCGACCAAAATACATCTAAAATTTCCCATCAGAAAAAGAGCAGTATTCTCTGTAAAAATGTCCATCAGATCAAAAATAACTCTCACTGTATATTTCTGCTACAATAAAGAAAACATTCTTTAAAGCCCCCCATTTCAATAAAGACAACTAAGTCCATTCCTAAACATCCCTAATAGAATAAGGACATTAGTCCCAAGAAATATCCATTAGAATAAAGACATCAGTGACTGAAAGTATAATACTGACCTTCAAGAGCTACTGTTCCTAAAATTACCCAGCAGTCCATCTTAAATTCCCCATCAAAATAAGGACACCCGTTCCTAAAAATTCCACTTGCAAACTCGTCAAAACATTTTCTGAAAATTCAATTGAATAGCACTTTCATAAAATTCGGATAAAAACGAAAGAAAGGAAAGCATTATTTCAAAAGGCAAATGCTCATTTAAATTACGAAATGTTTAGTACTGAACAAATTCTGACGTGTGAAATTTAAGTTGATAGAAAGACATAACTAAATACTTCCCAAATGGCGCCAAATAGACAGTACAAAAACTAAATAAGTGTCAGAAAATAAATCACTTGTGTAAAATATGGAATCAATAATCGCTACGTAAAAAAGTTAAAATGAAGCAGAAGATCGCCAAATTGTACTAAAGTATTATGGAAGCATTCGGCAAATACGCCATGATCCTACAGTGTAAATCACGTATTGAATTAAATAAGAACAATATTATTGATAAGGATTATTGGGCGCAGTTTGGAAAAGTAACGAAGCGCAAAATAATATATTGAGAATAATTAACAGGATGGAGGGCGAGTAAAATGTTGGCGAAATTTTAAATTTCATCAAAAATAAGCGATATCGAAGACCTTTCAACCTAGTTTTTATCGAAGAAATGAATATTAAATCGTCAAAAAAGAAAGAAGAATCAACATTTAAAATCGCATGCAGTTAATAATCCACAAAATATCCATAAATATGAAAAGAATTTTTAGAATTTGTTTCGCTGATAAAGCGGACACTCTACCATAAAATTTCATGCAATTGTTCAACTGCTACTATACTATTAAATCGCCAAAAGAGGAAGGAGAGTCAACCTCAAGGTATAGTAATTAAGACTCGTCTGTAGTTCTACAAAATATGTATAAAAATGAAATGAATTTTTAGAATTTGTTCCGCTCATAAAACGGCATGAATAAAGATAAAATAGCATTTTTTCAAGCTTACGTTAACAGAAATCATCCAGTTGGCGACAAAAGTACTATTTATTTTGGCGAAAACACGCAAATTGAGCAGATAAATTCAGAGGTAAGCCTTGCTTTAAAGTTCGAAAACTACTTTAAATAAATATTGCGCGTGTTCTATTTGTTCTACGAACTTCAGAAAGAGATCATCTTGTGCACTTTTTTACGGGCATCAATATGCTGCAAAAATCTAAAACGTTGGACGTTTCTTCGATGAGATAAACCCAAAATTAACAGTTTTGCTTAAATTAGAATAAAAGAAGAACAAATTCGAATTTTAGGAAAAACGCTTCGAGGTGCACGAGGACCTGGCCCAAGGTACCCGTAAACAAAATTTCGTATTTCTGGAACGTTCCATCTCGCCAGGAGGCGATCGACAGACAGACACACACACACACACACACAAACTTTTGGTTTTATTTATATAGATTAATAATAAATTACTACTCTGTTAATGATATTCATTTGGCACGACGCACATATGCGTCAACGCGCTGCCCTGCGGCATTTTGTGCCCTGCCAGAAACGAAAAAAAAATGGATCTTTGCCAATGAAGGACAGAGACGATAGAGGGAAAACGGAAAAGGCTGTTTTATTGATTCAGATGCCGTTCCTTTTTACTGCGGAATTCGGACGGAAATGAAAGGATAAAGAGCTGAATTTAAGCATCAAGGATTCGAGTCATTACTGAAGAAAGGTGCCCTATGAATCATGATTTCCTCTTCAACTTGTATCGAGTGCATGGAATGGGACAGCACAATTTACGATTACATTCATTTTTGCATTGTTTTCTTTTCAAGGAACAAGTACTGTAACGATTTTGTGACAGCTGTTTGCGAGTTTATTTATTTTGTGTATCAGTACAGTCACTATCAATAGTGTGTTTTGTAATAACGGCGTTCTGTGTTATCTCCCCCCCCCCCCCCCCACGCACACACAACCAAACCTTACAAAGATGCAAGCTACTTTTGGTTTCTGATGTTTCATTTATCCTATTTTATTTAATCTTCAATTATATTGTTACGAACCTGGGTTTTTAGAGCCTGTTTATTTCTCGCCAAGTTTGGCGACTTTCCACTTTCCGATCGTGATAGATAATCCTATTTTTTGGTAGAGTTTTCTGGATTATTCATGTCACGTGATCCGAGATGTTATATAAGGAACTAGTTTTTAAAATTCGGCGAGTTAATTTTCATTATAGACAAGTAATCATGAAAAAGAATAAATATAATTATAATTGTTATTCTATTAGGCTATTTTTTTATTTTATTAAAAATGTTCTGAACAGCAGCGAAAGATATAAAATTCGAAATAAGGAACGAATTTCTATTTTTAGATGCACAACTTTTTGCTGTAGCAGGACATAACTTTCCACCTTTAATTAAATCCCACAGCTGACACCTTAACAACATTTCAAAACGAGAATTAAATATCACAAGCTAGAAAAGGAGGGAGGAAAAAAGAGAAACACTAACTACTCAACATATTGCCATAAAGGCGCATTAATTAAAACAGCTAGAAGACTAATTACATCTTCTGCTCAGACGAAAACAAAAACTGCTTTCATGTGTTGCCATTCCGCATTAAAAAGAGTTGTCATGGTAACGGAGCGGTATTTCAACAAATTACGCGACAAGGCTTGACCTAATTTTGATTTTAAGAGTTTTAAAGTAAAGCTCACATTAGGGAAAGACATAAAAAAATATATATATATATTTGTTTTCATTCATTAACTTCTTAAAAGTTGTAGCTCTGATAAACGGAATGCGACTATTTTTACGGAGCAATGACATTCATGTCGACGATCATTTTGTATTTGAAATTTGAAAGTGAGCGCATTTTCTGATAGTTGTAGTAAATTTGCATTTTTGGTAGCGTTTTTCCTATAAACCTAAACATGCACGGATATACAACTAATTTTTATTAAACCGAATTTTTACACAAAGCTATTCTAGAGTTAATATTTGAAAAAAGTTAATTTAAATAACAAGACAGTGCATGTATGAGTTTTGTTGGGAAAAAAAAAAGATTGAAAGCAAAAATAAAAATAATTAAACCAATTCCTTTACTTATTTTAACGTAATGTCTTTTTATTTGATGTATGGCCACTTTACCCCACTTGACCCTACCTAAAAACAGTTTCCTTCGATACCAAACCGTTTAATTCGCCAACAATCCATTTTTTAAAAATATATCTATTCATGGTTTCATTTGATCTTCTATATATAAATAGAAATAGACAGTTAAGAAATATTTCTTATTGTTTTATTCAACTGCCACTCAGTACGAAATCGGCAGAAGTGCAAGCGGCTACATTCATGACGGCTCTACGGCGATAATGATTTACAATCATTATAGCTTATATAAGTATATAGTTTATATATAGCTTATATAAGTATAATTCATTTTTGATGAATTATACTTATATAATTATATAAATAGGAATGTTTTTAATGCTGATGGGCGAACTTTAGTATTTATAGAATCCCTAAAATTATCCTAATAGAAGAACGAATTGTTAGTAATTGAAGGGTCCACTGGAAAAACGACCTAAGTCACATACTACTTTTCGAAGTTTGCTTTATGTTTTATTCAATTATTTTATAGCATTAATGTTAATTTTAACTATACGAGTCTCCTTTTCCGTAACACCCAAATTCAAATTTTTAATACATATATTTATAATGTATAATTTATATTCATTTATAATACATAATAAAACATAAAACAAAGTTCAAAAAGTAGGTCGTTTTTCCAGTGGACAATTGAGAGCCTGCTTCCGAAAAAAAAAATCTCTCCCAATAAATTCAAATATAATGAATTAGAATTATCCTGCTACAACATTTTATCCGAGAACGATGCAAAAAAAAAACCGTCTTATTTAATTCTTAAACAAATAGAGTTCAATAAAATTATTAGAAGTTTGAGTTCTGGAGCTCAGATCAGACGTATACATATATCCCGTGAAAAAAAAACTTTTAAAATTTTATACAGCAATTCAAAAAATAAGTAAAAACGTTAATAACATTAATCGTTGCAAAGAAAACGCATCAACTGAAACACGCAAACGTAGCATTAAGCAGTAACTGCAAAATTTAATAAAACGATTGCCAATTTTCAAAATCAAATTCTTCTTGTGTGATTCAGAAGTTCGAAAATAATTTCATTGTTCGTTATCGTCTGTGAACATAATTCTCTCTGATCGTTTCAGGAAAATAAATAGCTGCTGAAAATAGAGTGATAAGTTTTGATAAATATGACAGGTGTTTTGGAGGTGCTGAAGGCTGATAAGATCACAGAAACGAAAAGAAAATTAAGATATGCCATCAGCAAGGACAGCATCTCGCTTAAAAAATGGAATTCTAAAAGTTTAAAATGTAGTGTCAATGGGTAACCATTTTTGAAGTTAGTAGTTTTAGAAATTATTATTATTATTTTAGTTAAAATAAACAGTTACACATTTATTAAATTGAGATCTGAAAGAAAATGAAATAAAAATTATTAGAATAAGTAATACCATAGTAGTTTTAGTAATTAGTAGTAGTTCGTACACTAAAAAATTCTAGTTCAACTTTTCACCAAAAAAAAAAAATAAGTTGGAAAAAATTTGGAATTTCAGCTGCAAACAACATTCGGTACTAAGTTAAACCATTATAATAGTTTCCCCATGAATATGAAAATAGGAACCGTTACAATGGTTTAACTTAGTACCAAATGTTGGTTGCAGCTAAACTTCACCATTCTTTTTTTATAAATTTATTTATTTATTTATTTTGATAATTGATTGAACTAAAATTTTAAGTTCTAGTAATTATAAGTATCAAGCACAAATGAAGATGGAGGTTGCGGACACGTGTTACGAAGTTACAAAGTCCTTATTCTTCAGAACATAGAAAAACAGAACTTACGACAAAACAGAAAACCAGCTCAATGATAGATAAGCTAACAGCTTATTTTGCATTTATCGGTGGAAAACTTTATACATTTACGATAGGTAAGTTTTAGATTGATAAATATAAAATACACTGTAAGCTATCTATCTTTCATCTTGTTTTCTGTTTTGTCACATAGTTAGTTCTGTTTGTCTATGTTCTGACGAAAAAAGACTAACTCTGTAACACGAGTACGCAAGTTCCATCATCAGATATATAATTTTTTTTATAAAAAGTATATATTTAAGATATTAAAACAGAACCTTTTGCTGAAAATATTACTGGTAAAAAAAATATTAAATTTACAAAAACAGTTAGCTTTTAAATTAAATTAAAAGCGGACACTTCCTTTTGGGTTGCTGTGGACCTCTATTTGTATGCACTGATAAAGAGGCAAGCTTTGTTAGCCTCGAAACAGCTGTTGTTGTAAATTTTATTTGTCCTTTTAATTATGTTGCCTCACTTTGTTTCCCAGAAACAAAAAAAAAAAACAAAATTGCAAATTGTTACAAGCTTAAATGGGATAATACGAGTTTTCAAATTTTAAAGTTTTTTTTTCTTTTGAAAACAGCTCAGTATCACAAGAATGATTACATTTATTCCTTTCGTCCTCACATCTCAATTATGCTATAAATCTGGACAAATACTCCTTAAACGAGGTAAACTTACGAAAACTTGCGTCTCATTTAGATAAGGTGCCCTTATTTGAAAAATTGTGTTCTTTAATAACGTTGTTTGTATATGTGTCCACATTTAAACCTAATGAAAAGAGTAAAAAAAGCAGAAAACGAATGCCACATTTAAACGAAAAACATAATACTAACTAAAATCGAGTAAATTACCTAAAATTCGAAAAGTTTTCAGAAATAAATGGCGGCCAAGAATGAATTCAAGAATGAAGGCAGCCAAAAGGCTTTGGCTTTATGTAGAAAATTGAAAACTATTTTTAAACATATTAAGTCACATGAAAATCTAACAGCTTATTGTTATATACAGGTTATGATATGCAAAAGAAGAAAAAAAGATTGCAGAAACAAGTTTTCCAATCATACTATTTGAAAAGCACAAAGAGGCAGCACGGGAGGACTCAATTCTGGATAAATAAGCGATGTTGTGGCTAACAATGATAGTATTTTATTTGTTTGAGAAAGCTCCACAAACCTCAATCTTTACATGTGTCCATTTTAGCTTGTTCACGTTCAAGTATAGATGTTCACGAAGAAGGAAGCGTGACCGGAGGCTGGCGATCGTGATTCATGAGCCACGGGAAAAGTTTGGCTCATGTGTCGTTCTGATTGATAGATTCGTGCTTGAAGACTCCAATAAAAATTTACGAAAAATCAGGAGATCATACTTAGACCTGCGGGTTGTGGTACAAGTAGGAATCAAGGTTTATAAGGGACCGTTCATAAATGATGTCACGCTTGTTCCCCGCATATTTGAACCCCCTCCCCCCTTTGTCACAAAATGTCACACTTCAACGACCCCCTACCCCCTACACGCTTCTTGTTATCCCCTCCTCTCTCCTTGTCACACTTTGTCACAATTTAACGAATCTCCCCTCCTCCCTCGGAGCGCGACAGCATTTATGAATGGTCCTTTAGTAGAGTTAAGGGCCCTTTACACGTACGGTCTTAACCGCGCGACTGAACGTGGCGCATACAACCACACTTAAGAACGCGAGAAAAATCGTGGCGTTCAAGAATGTGTCAAAATAATGCACCACATTCTTTACCGCACGCAAAGACGCGCTCAGATGTGGGTCCTTCATTGTAAAGACCTGCATGAAATTCAGGGCTTGACTTCATTGTAGTCCCCTACAGAAGGACGTATGGAACTTCAGGGACAACAACGTTCCACGTGCCAAACTAATATTCTAAACACGATAAAGAGAAATCATTAAGAAATGAATTACAATAATGAACACATAATAATACACACATCTTTTTGAGATTTAAGGCACAAAACCCGAACAAAAGGTTTGTATTGCAGAAGCAACAGTCAGCGGAATCCTCCGGTCATCCCACTTTGATGTGCGGTTAAGTACGCTTATGTAAATGCAACATTTCTTGGTGTGCAATCATGAACGCGTATCAGAGTCATTCTTAATCGCATTTTTGAGCGCGCCCCAAACTTGCATTTACACGCACATTTGAGCGCGGTTAAGAATGTATGTGTACATGGCCCTTTAATCCACGTCAAAGCAACCCAAGCTCAAAATGTCAGCAAATCACTTTGTTGAAACTTTGGCACAGATATACTATACAGACTAAAGAAAATATGAAATTTTACCGCAGTATGTGTACAGTCATTCAGGGAAACTTTGAACCATGGGGATTAACTTAGAAACCATGTCACATACTTTTTAGTGTTTGATTTCGAAAAAAAACTAGATGGTCTAGTGTTGCACTCAGATGGCTATCAAAAACTAATTTTCTACTCTTGATTTTATGAAATAAGTCTGCAACACTGCACACAGATCAATGTATAATGCAGTTATTCTGAAGTGACTGCTTAGAACAGCGGTCGGCAACCTAAATTGACTGAAGATCTACTTTCCAAGTTCGGTGAACACCAAGATCGACTCCTTTGACCGGTGGGGGGGGGGGGGGGTATACATTATAAATAGGGCATGTTGGGATTGCGTCGGTCTTCAAGTTGTAGGTTAGTTCTTGTCAGAACAAGTTCTGATGCTTATAAACACCTACTTTAATATTTCTAAAATAATGGTTTGCTAAAACGTTAACTCGCATCAAAACAATACAAATATATTATTTCTTTCGAATTTGATTAAAAATAACTTAGTTTTTGTTTTGTTTTTTAACTAAAACATACATGTGAAAGGTAGTTACATTCTTGAATTAACTCTCACCAAGAGCATAGTTAAAGTGACGAATGACATTCCATATTATTGGAAGTTTTTTTAGGTCGAGTGAATGATCGGACAAACTAATAAACATTTTCCTGAAGGAAAAAAAAATAATAAACTCGCCATCCAATTAAAAAGTTATTTATTTATTTATTTTAAATTATAAACTGTTCAAAAGGCCGTCGCGATCGACGGGTTGCCGACCACTGGCTTAGAAGCAAAATTTCAATGCTAGTTTGAAATTGCTGAAAATATTAAGACAAAATAATAATGAATTCATAGCAAAAAGAAATTGAAAATATTATTTTTAGCATTGACGTCTATGGTAAAAAGCAAGAAATGATATTTTCTTTTCTTATTTTTTTTTTGTTACTATGAAGCTATATCTTTCCATCTTGATATTTTTTCGTGTGCTTTATAACTCTACGAAGTATTTGTTGTGGGTATCTCTCTTTATATTGTGTGAGATTCTCGTCTCTCACTCCTGAGATTAATATGAAAAGTGTCCGAGCGGTATATTTGATTCTGCTGGGTGCGTTTTCCATACTGGGATGGTTTCCCGACTCGATGTAAAATTGATGAAACGATATTCAGTCCCAGACATTTATTAAACACATACTGATGATGGGACACAATACAACTATCTACATAATATACATATACAACAAGTCTTTTTACAACATCTTGGATAAGAGCAAGGTTTTTCGCGTCCGCTCTCCGGACAATCTCGGTAGCCAGTCCCTTTTTGCTTCTTCCCTTCCCACGCCTCTCCCCGCCCCCCTCCAAGACCCCTTCGGCCGAGGTCGGAGGTCAAGCGGGGGATATTTTAGATGCGTGGGACAGTTCCGGTTCACGACAGTATTCATAGATTTAATTTAAAAATTTTTAATAGGGTAAACTCAGGAAAAATTTATCTACAATTTTTTTGATCAAATTTTGAAGAATAAATAACTTTAACGGGGATGGGTCAGTTGCCCTCAAGATAACGCAAAAGGGTCGAGTTGCCCTCACCACCCAAATTCTGAGCGACCCAGTTGCCCTCAACCCCCCACACCTTTCATAGGGGATTACACACCTTGTCCGCCTCACGATATATGGATTGGGTGATTCACAAAAGTTTATTTCCTAAAGATAAACGTCCCAAGGGAGAGAGATAAACGCCCCTACATGAATTATTCTTGGATCCACCGCTGTGGAGGGTAAACTTAGCACAGTTTGATCATATTTAAATTATATGTTGGTTATTCCTGATATGAAGGCTTTACAACAGCAACCAAAAAGTATGCTATAATTGTTTTGATACTTTTTATATGAAGTAGAGCCGAAATGTTGCTATGTAAGATTTAATCAGAAATGTGATCAATATTTTGCATTCACAGATGGATAGATAGAATATTGCTTTGGTCTTTATAAAATTTGTAGCCTGCCAAAACAACTAACTTGTGTCTTTTTTCACATAGCATAAGCATACACTCCATTTTAGCAACTTAGCAAAAAGATAACTTTCAAAAGAATGACCTATAAGCCTACAAGTACAAATTCACTAATGAATAGCTCTTCAATATACAGGCTTAACAACCCTTTTTATTGGTAAGAGAAAGAGCTCCTTATGGGTATGACAAAAGGTAGAGTGGGGAGTGCAACTGACCCTCGCCAGTTTACTGATAAAAATACTTTGAGGGCAACTGACCTTTTTGCTTTGATTTACAAGTAAGTATGGAGTGCATTTGACCCTCGCCCATTTTAACATATAACAAAGTTTTAAAATTTTTGAAATGCGTGCACTTAATTTTATTTTATTTTATTTCGATTTCAAAAAAATAAATAAATAAGAGTTGATGAGTTCTAGGGAGTTTAAAAAACAAATAAATGAATTTATTTACTTAAATTAAACCCGGACGTGTATTTTATTTTTTGTTATCTTGGGGGCCGTTCATAAATGATGACACGCTTTTTTCAATATATATGACCCCCTCCCTCCTTTGTTAGAAAATGTCACATTTCATCATACCACCTACCCCCCTTGGTCATATGTCACGCATAAAATAGGTTTAATTTGCTGATTTCAAATGTTTTTTATAGAAATCACAATGTACGACGTGACACATCTCGTTATCCCCTCCCCTCGTCCTAAACTGTCACAATTTTTTGAACGTCCCCTTAAAGCGTGACATCATTTGTGAATGACCCCTAAAAATATTTAAAGTACATCAAAGATGAATGATTTGCAACTTTACATCAATTGAACACCAAAACTGGTGTTCAGTAGCACCAAAATTTTTAGCACCAAAGTTAAAGTGTAGAAACCATTATAATGGCCTAATTAACACCTAATTAACTTAGTACAAAATGTTGATTGCAACTAAATTTCTCCAATTTTCTTATTTTTTTTTTGTTTCGTTCATAAATGATGTCACGCTTTTTTTCCATATATTTGACCTCCTTCCCCTCCCTTTGTCACAATATGTCACACTTCAGCGGACCCTCTCACCAACTTTGTCAGATGTCACGCTATGTTGCATAATGCATGATGTCACACTTCTTGTTACCCCCTCTCCTTGTCACACTTTGTCACAATTTCACGAACCCCCTTTCCCCCTTTGAAGCGTGACATCATTTATGAATGATCCCTAAGGGTTGAGGTAGAATTTTTAACAGTGTATTCAGTGGTGGTCGGTGAGTGGACAGTCTTTTAAACCTTACACGCTTTGTTAGCTTTCTAACTTATTGCTAAAACAAGAGCGGAAACGGCAAAATATACCAACAGGCATGGACGTACTTATTCATCGCATCTGCCATAAAAGCTATTTTTAGTCGCCACTGAGATATCGGAGCAAAAGGATGCTGCATATAATCACCGACTTTGAAATAAAACAGACGTTACTCAGCTTTGAAAACAGTCGTTTACATTGTTTACTTACCAGAAAGATTGATACAACTATTACAAAAAATTGTAATTATTTCCTTTTTTCAATCCATTCCTACTATTAGTTCACACTCTCTGTATATCTTGTTCAAATTTTCAATCGTTAATAAAATACTTTTTCTTTATCCACTCAAGTTCAAATACATTTTTTTTTAAATACAGCGGATGATTTTGGATGTTAATAAAGTTTTTTAAATATTAGTTCATTCGTTAAATTTAACCGTTATTAATTTTAGTTTGATATGGATTCCATTAGAAATATTGAAGCCATAGGTCACTATTTTTACATGGTTTTATTTAACTTGACTTGTGGCGGAATTTTGTAAGGCGGTTTTCGACCAACTATTACTGCATAAATTATCTTCAAATTTTGCACACAAGCTTATCTTCGATGACAATACAATAATCCATCCATTTTATAATTTATTATAACGTTAATTAGGAAAAAAAATTAATAAGTTTGGCTCTGAGGAAATGATCAGCATTATCATTTGCCGTTTGGCAACAATAGTTTTGTTTGGATAATGCAACGATGTTTTGAATTTAAATAAAACCATGTAACTTAAAACATTTTTGGCGATTTAATGTTATGTTTGTTTGAATTTTAACATGGTTTTATTTAACTTGACTTGTCACGGAATTTTGTAAGGCGGTTTTCTAACAATTTTACTGCATAAATTATCTTCAAATTTTGCACACAAGCTTATCTTTGATGACAATACAATAATACTTTAATGATCCATCCATTTTATAATTTATTATAACGTTAATTAGGAAAAAAATTAGTAATTTTGGCTCTGAGGAAATTATCAGCATTATCATTTGCCGTTTAGCAACAATAGTTTTGTTTGGATAATGCAACGATGTTTTGAATTTAAATAAAACCATGTAGCTAAAAACATTTTTGGCGATTTATTAAAGTATTAGCACACGAAATTTGATTGTCATTCTTTAGAACTCGTTGTAGGAATTGACTTTTAAAAAAAAATATTTTTTCTCTTGTTTTCCCCAAAACTTTAGAGTATTTTTTATCAGTGCAGCAGTACTCAAATTTTCACCCGCTGTCCGTAAACAGCCCGTTGAGCTTTTGTGAGTATTTCGGTAAAGGCATTCAAAAAATTGACAAGCTATGATATCAAATAATTTTTCTCCAGGTACACCCTAAAAATAGCATTTTTCTTTTCTTTTTACAAGCATTTGTGTTGTTTACATTGTTTCTGAAAAACGCCAAATGTTAGGTAAGTTTACTTTCATTATCAAAAAAAGAAATTCAAGTTATTTATGAAGATAGATTAGTTATTTATATTTTCTTGCATTTTATTTTATTAAAAAAAAAAGTATGGCAAGGACAGCTACTAAAGGAGGTATATTTCGCATTGAAATTTTCGTATTTTCTAGTTGTAAAAGTATTCTTTGAAGTTATGAATTTTATTGTTATTTTTAGAAAATCCTTCAAAAAAAAAAACAAGTATTATTTAATTTTTCTCATGAAGAAAGCAATTCAAAATAACGGGTACTTCGGATAGTATACACGACATTCTCAACATATGTTCTATTTATTTGGCAACACACGTAACAGAACTGCATAGTATGTATTTACTCATTAATATAAATATTTCGAGGACATACATATACGTGGCAAACACATGCAAGTTCTTGCATCAGTTAATCCAATAAACCTATCATTCAACTAAAATACCAGTGTATGCGTGCGTTAAAGCGAGATTAAGTTAGAAAAAACTAAATATAAAACAAATTCAGCGTATATTCTAAAATCAGAAGAAAAAAATCTGTACATAACATCATCATGTAGGGGAAGGTCTTGCATCCCCCCATTATAAAAGTTTATTCTTTTATAAAAACGCATAATTAAAAACCATTTAGAACAATTAAGAATGTGGAGGGTTGTATCGGAAAATTTATTCTACGTGTGTATACTATATTCTACTATACCAGGGGTCTCCAAACTACGGCCCGAGGGCCACATCCGGCCCGCGGACAGATTTTGTCCGGCCCGCGGAGAGCTAGCATACTTGAAAGAAAACTCCTTCTAGAGAACATATTTATTTTTTATAACAAATTAAATTAAGTTTACTGAAGTAATCTATTTTTATGTTGAATAATTATTAATATGACATCTACATTGATATGGTCATGGGCTAACTACTCATAACATTGTTGTAGGTTATTATTTACTAACTAACAAATTATTGAAATGAATCCAACTAACATTTTATACATTTTAAATGAAAAGATAACTTATAACAAGCATAACGACATATGAAATACTAATGAGATTTATGTAATTGAGATTTTCCACTGACAATGGTTTGTAGTTGTGGACTAATTTTACTTGTACCAATTATTAAAAGAGATTTAAGATGCTCATCAGTTAATTTAGATCTGTAAACATTTTTTGTGTACTTCATTTTGGAAAAGGTCTTCTCACACAAATAAGTAGTACCAAAAACAGAAAACAGCCCACGAGCAAATTTATGCAAATTATCAAATTGTGTCAGTGGAAGACACTTATAAAATTCCAACAAAGATAAGTTTTGATATTTGTTCTTAATTATATCACTGCACTGTAGATCAATCATTTCCATTTGAAGTTCCGGGGCTAGGGTTTCAATGTCAGTATCAAAAGGATTCTGAAAAATCTTAATTTGATTCGCAATGGCATCAAAGTCCGAGAAACGAGTATCAAAATTTATTTTCAAAGCACTCAAAGTTTCGATTGCAAAATCGATAGGAAACTCGGTCTCAGTGGTGTGGCTAAATATTTCACATGTTTTAAAATGTGAAAAACATTTACTTCGTAGTTGTGATTGAAACAGTATCAATTTCTTCCGGAATGATTTGATATTATTGTATAAATCAGGAAGATGCTGGTTTTCTCCTTGCAATCTCAAATTCAGTTCGTTCACATGTTTTGTCAAATCAACATAGAATGCTAACATCCACAGCCATGCGTTGTTTTGCAATTCAGTCAGAGGGCGATGCTTTTCATTCAAAAAAAATTCGATCACTGCTCGAAGTTCAAAAAAGCGCTGAAGGACTTTCCCACAACTAAGCCAACGTACGGCAGTATGATAAGGTAAGTCATTTTCTCCAATCTCTTTAATAAATTGTACGAATTGTCGGTGATTCAGCCCAAAAGATCTGATAAAATTAACAGTTGATATGACTGGTTTCAGAACTTCAGACATATCCAAACATTTTCCGCACAAAGACTGTTGATGAATGATACAATGTAAGACTTGGTTTTGAACCACCGTCATTTTCTACAGCCTTTGACACAAGAGCGACCACTCCTTTATCTTTCCCACTCATGTTTTTGCCTCCATCAGTTGTAATACATTTCAAGTTTTTCCATCGAAGGTTCTTTTGCCTAATGGCCATTTCAACTCCTTTAAAAATATCTGAACCAGTAGTTGTGCCATGAATACTATACATATCAAGAAGTTCTTCATGCACTTCATAGCTTTTATCTACTCCTCGAATATAAATCAACACCTGAGCAGTATCTGACACATCCGTTGACTCATCCAAGGCCAAAGAAAACCACTCAACATGTCCATTTTTGTTGAACAGTTGAGAGGATATATTTTCAGCGATGTCTTCTACCCTTCGAGCCACAGTGTTTGCTGACATACTGACAGTTTTTAATAAATTTACCTTTTCAGGGCACATTTCTTCGGCTACTGCGATTATGCATTCTTTGACCATTTCTCCATCGGTGAATGGTTTTCCACGTTTTGCAATTTCAAGAGCCACACGAAAGCTGGCACGAGTTGCAGCCTCTTGTTCAGTTTTGAGTTTTGTAAATAAAGATTTCTGCGATTTCAATCCGCGCTTCATAGCTTCGAATTTTTCTGTCCGCAAACTTCCTGTATATTTTGAGTAATTTTGAAAATGTTTTGCTTCATAATGACGTTTAATGTTATATTCTTTGAGAACGGCTATGCTTTCATTGCAAATCAAACATAGCGCCTTGTTACTGGACTCAATTACGAAATACTGAATGTTCCACTGATCTTTGAATTTTCTGCATTCACTATCAATTTTTCGCTTCTTTTCCATTCTACTAAATCACACACAAAAGCAACAATTCAAATAAAAATATTGTTACAAAGATGTCTTAAACTTAAACACGCACAAACACGTTTTAAGGAGGTACGCACTATTTTATTTCACAGCAGTGTCATAGGAACTGACTTGTGGTTGCGCCACTAGCCTTCTTATATATTTCACTTACTGCCATCTAGAAGTGAGTGGAAGACACCAGAACTTTATCGAACCAACGAGATTATTCTGTAAGTGCTATTAGCGCCATCTGTTAGGGATAGAAGGTACTACCTATTTCTGCTTGTGTCCACCAGATGTCCTGTCACGTTACTCCTCATGGCTCGCTCGTACTCTACGACTAATCTAGAAATTACAGATAATGACAGGAAAATTAATAATATGCAGTGTTGCCGTTTTGCGGACTTTAGTTCGATTTGCAGCCTTTTTTAAACGTGGCGTACTTTTTCGGACTTTTTTTTTCATGTAAAAAAATACTCATTCGTTACTTGAGTACTCGTTAGGAACCGAAGTAACGATTACTGAAGAAAAAAGTAATCAATGATTACTTGTGTATTTCATTACTTTTGTAATCAATGATTACTATGGCGATACGATGCGGGTACCCCATTATAACGGATACCCATACGATACAGAAAATACATCAGCTTCCCCGTCGCTAATGGCATCTGGCAAAAAAGTAATCATATTTTACACCACAAGTGGACTGATTCAACTGTTTACCACCGGCAACAATTAATGATAATATGGTTTTGGCCCTTGGAATTTACTGGAGTAATCAATATGGCCCTAAGGCTGGAAAGTTTGGAGACCCCTGTACTATACTATATTCTACGTGTCTATACTCTACTATATTAAAAATTAAAGAGACGTTTGGTTTTACAAACAAAAAACAAAATTATTAGGCAAAAGTAATGTAAGGGGAACGGTCAATTTTTCCAATGCCTCTAGAGTGAATGCTGTACATTTTATGACATAACAGGTAAATAAATACATTGCAAGTTTTGGAAAATGAAATATAAATTTTAAATACAAAAAAAAATCTTTCACTTTATAACAATTTATGTTAAGGAGTAAAGTAGAACAAATATCACGTACATGAAATAGACTTTTCTCTACCAAACCCCTACCTGTTAGCCGAGGCATTAGGATTGCTTACGCACCGGGAGAGGTAGCGGGGTCTACGGATTTAACATGCACATATCCCCAAGTATACATGGTGGTCTTCAGTGGGTATCGAACGCGCGACCTTCCAGGTGTAAGTCCGACGTGCTAACCACTAGGCTACCACGGCCTACATGAAATACACTGCTTCAAGATCCGCATTTCACTTAGCAATTTCGGTCAATTGAAACGCTTGTAAAATTACAAAAAGCTAAACTACGAGCTAACGATGCTGCCGTTTGTGTAAATATGGCGTCATGTGAACTTTCTTCCTTCAATAGACACCATGGTGTCTTGACATTGGGCTGCAACCTGCAGTAAATAATAGGAATGATAATTGTCCGATACTAAACACACCCCGACTTTCCCCTATACAGTTATAATTGGTGGTTATCGTTATTCATTTTAATTTATTTTCTTTACAATAAATTATTCATTTTTTAAAAGAGAGACACTGTAAAGAGAGACTTGAGAAAATGCAACGTTAAAGGGCTAAAATAAATGGTTAAAAATGGCAACCGGTTTCAAGCGCAATCAGCCCCCTTCGTCCGTGCCGAGAATAGAAAATAGAATACATTGTGATGAACTTATTTATTTATATTCTGTTATTATGAACTGTTGTTATGAACTATTTATAATCTGTTTCACCTTTAGTTGAGTTTATTAAGTTGGCAATGTTGGTTGACCGTAACGTTCGTGGCGCTATGGTCACCCAATGTAACATTAAGCTCCGTGCCAACTTAATTTAAAACAAACTATAGCACAAACCTTCTTTACGTTCTACATCGCAAACAAACCCGATTTTCCCCCGCAGAAGCCGATGGGTCTCCCCAAACATGACCATTACAGTGAAATTTCGTGCCATTTAGCGGCAACTTTCACCTTCAGCTGATGTTTGGACAAATTTGCAATGGAAGTACTAAAAGCTTTCTTTTTACGCCTATGAGCCCCTTCCCGCTTCGGTGCACATGAGCTAAAGCTTTCCCAGGAAATGAATCACGTGGGGCTGCATTTCGAGGGGATTTGCTCTGATAGAGCTTCTCTGTTCCTGGATAACTGAGAACCACAGTTCACAGTGCACGGCCCGTTAAAAACTGTATCGTAAGTAAACGCAGTGCTTGCATAACCAAAGATTCCGTGGCGCAGGAAGGCCCACAGCTTCGTTCGAAGTACCCAAGAAGGAAAGAATGGGAAACACTTTTCTTTTTTTTAAATTTTAATAGTAATGCTCTTAAATTTCTGTAAAATATTTTTTTGTTTTAATCTTTTTTCATTGGGGCTTAATTTACATAAGTGCTCAGCGCCTCTACTTCTTTTCAATCTGATCCAGCGCAGAACATCTGCGGTAGATAAGTTCAACCATCAAACTTGAGAACGATCGCTTGATATAAACAAACTAAGGTCCTGCTACTCCAAAGAAACGGAAAATAACCATTTTTAAACACTGGAAAATTTGAAAGGCTTAAGAAAAGACTGTTCGATATAAATATGAGAATGACCGCTCGATATAAGCAAACGAAGGTGTTGCCACTTTAAAGAATCGGAAATTAAAAATCGAGTTCTGAATGGAAACACTTTTTAAGAAATAGAAATAAATGTGTTAAAGTCCCGTAAGCTGCGATAATAAATACAAAGATTATGTTACTTTTCTACGCTAATTATTAAACACATTTTAAATATCGTTTTACCGTATCGTTTTTTGCATGATTTATCGTATCGTGCCGCAAAATTTAATCGTAAATGGTACCCGTAAAGTGAAATATATGTATGGATGTTGTTTTTACACATCTACGCTATTTACACATACAAAATAAGTACTGAACACTCCACACTTCCTGTGTTACTAATTAAACTACTAAGTCCTGTTATGTTCTATTTTTTCAACAAAGAGCAAGGCGCATTTTCAAAATGAGAAATTTCTGTTCATTGAAAGACTACTTTAACAGTAATGTGTCCAGCGTACACTTTGCGCTTAATTTTGAGCCAACAAATAACTATCTAGAAGAAGAGCGAGGCTCTCTGGAACTTTCAAAGAAATGGCCATGGCTGCTTCTAAAGAGCAATTGTTCCTTACAAAATGTAGGAATACTTTAATTAAACTAAAAATATTTGGGTTGGCTTTTTATTTTTTGGAAGATTCTCTTTGTGAACATCTTTTCAAAACAGTTTTTACCATAAATAGCTTGAATTGGTAAAGAAAGGTGAAATAACTTTTTTAAAAAGCAGAAATCAAGATTCCAATTTCAAAAACATGCTCAGATTCTTCTCTTTTTATACAATCTTTTGCAATTAAAAATAATAATAATAATAGGAACTTCCCTGAGTAACATTTTTTATTTCAAAAAATAATTTTAGTTATTGAAGTAACTTTCGAAACAATCCTTAAACGATAAAACTAAATAGATCATTACTGAATCGCGATCCACTAATATTCGATGTACGACCAATATCGGACCTCGGCGATCCACTAATATTCGATGTACGACCAATATCGGACCTCGGCGATCCACTAATATTCGATGCACGACCAGCATCGGACCTCGGCGATCCACTAATATTCGATGCACGACCAATGTCGGACCTCGGCGATCCACTAATATTCGATGCACGACCAATATCGGACCTCGGCGATCCACTAACATTCGATTTACGCCCAATATCGGACCTCGGCGATCCACTAATATTCGATTTACGACCAATATCGTATCTCGACGATCCACTAATATTCGATGTGCGACCAACAACGGATCTCGACGATCCACTAATATTCGATGCACCACCAATATCGGATCTCAACCCACGATTTTGGAAGCGTTAGCTAAGAAAATTGAAACAAAAGAACATGAAAACACAATCCAACAGATGTTTTATTTTCCCTTGAAATAAAAATTTATATTCAAGAGGTCGCACTTTCCCCATCCGTTTTATAGGATCTCTGCTGCTATGAAAAAAACATAAAGAGAATAGGTGTGTAAAGACATTAAACTGAAATGTGCTCAAAAAATAAAAAAACCTTGGCCCAACCCCAAGGTCTGCCAAGCCCAAGCGATACACGAAGTTGCACTTTCATGTATGCCTCATTCGTCGATTTGCCCTGGTAATCGCTGTAAAATCCAATTTTTTCAAGGCTCTGGACTGAATTCAAATGCCGGCGGTTGAGAAATGAGACAGAAATTTCATAAAGCTAAAAATGAGGGTCAAAATCGGCATCAACTTACGAAGTTGGAGCACGCCCGCCGTGATGAATAAGTAAAGGATCTGTCCCTTCCTGGGTTCATAACAACGGGGGGCCGTTCCATTGTGTGTTAGAACACTTAGCGGGAAAATTGATAGCGGTTCGTCACAGTGGCAGTTCTCTTCGAGCTGCTAATGGCGGGAGAATTCTTCGCTCTATTTGAAGCGGATTTTCAATATATGCGATTCTATCGAGATTTGATTACGTTAATGAAATATGCTACGATGTTCTGCTAAAGGTTTTTTGGGAGGTTTTCAGTTGCATGCGTGTGAATATTTTGTTAAGTACGAGCAAACGAAAAAAGAAAGAAAAAAAAACTGAACTCTATACAGTAAAACCCCGTTAGAACGCGGGTGTCGGGCGGGGGACATGTTTGGCACCGGCGTTATAACACAACCACGGTATAGTGAAACTATACCGCGGAACCATATTCACGAAATAATACTCGCTTTTGTTGCATCATTTTTAACTTTATCACAACAGGACCTATCACAATAGGGCTTTATCTGTCAGTGTGTCTGGTGGGGGTGGGGAACTCTTTGGCTAGAATATTTGTGTGCTCGGGCTCGGGCTGGCTTTATTCACAATGGTGAAAAAGGAATCACCTTTAAATGGCAACGATAAAGGGTGGTTTAAACGTCGGGGGACGTGATAGTCAGCGCGGTTTATCCGATTGCTCGGTATACTGAGGCGCGGTATAACGGGGTTTTACTGTATTTGAACTGAAAAGCTCAGCTAAAGAATGTGTTATTAAGAAATATTTTCTAAAGAAACTGTAATTTTTGGCCTGATTGCTAGCTTTCTACTTGAGTTAAAGTTTTTTTTCCAGTAATGAAGCAAAATCCTCCCAGATTGAAAAGCGGTGTTTATGAAGGATCATGCTGTTGTTTTTTATAATGTCACTTGAGTATCCAAGCTCCCCTTCGCAGAGCGACCAAGAATTAAAGCAGAAAGGAGCGCCTTCCGTTTATAGATGAGCACCACAACGGTAGAAGTCCGACTTGACTCGATATGTATTTGGATAACATCAGATGGCACCACTACAAATACGCCAACTTCCTTTTTTGACCTAAGAGTGAAGGAAAGGGAAATTCTCCCCTCTCCGTACCCTTGGGACTTAAGGGTCCACGGATTTCACATGCCCGTATACCCAAGTATACAGGGTGGGTCTTCAGCGGGTCGGGTATAGAACATTTGGTTGGAAGTCCGTCGCCCTAACCACTAAGCAACCACGGCCACGGATCATTGCTATTGAAACAAAATTACGTTTCTACATTAGAGGGTCATTCATAAATGATGTCACGCTTCAAGAGGGGAGGGGGGTTCATTAAAGTGTGACAGTTTGTGACGAGGGGAGGGAAGGGGGTAACAAGAAGTGTGAGATCATACATTTTGGTTTCCATAAAAACATTTAAAATCAGCAAATTAAACCTATTTTATGCTAATGTAATATTGCGGGACATGTGCCAAAGGGGGGAGGCGGTCAAATATATTGAAAAAAGTGTGACATCATTTATGAACGGTCCCTTATAAAGCGCTAAAGATGAATATTTCGATCAAAATATAAAAAGTCTTTGAATATTTGCATATTAATAGAGTAGATATTATTAGTGGCGCGCATACGATAGTAACCAAAACTCATCAATAGAAAACATTCCCTCTTTCACATACATTTAAAAATACATTGACATAATTTTAGCTTTCAGCCCAGCCAGTATTCTTCCATGAGGAGCACGAATTTCAATGCATTATGTAACAAATCAGTAAATTGCTTTTCTTGTGTAATAAGGAAATTATTCTTTTAGAGAGGTTGAAACTTTTTCTTTATAACTTCAGCCAAAAATACTCAAATCAAAAGAAAGCTATGCATCTGTAAAATTTATTAAATATAAAAAAATGGTTTGCCAAAAAAAGCTGCCTGAACATTAGGGCGAAACTCATTACAAAAAGCCACAGATAAATGCGTTATCAATGTTAAGTTTATTTGTTGATATAATTTGATTACCAAACATTTTTTGTCGTCAACAATAAAAAACATTTTTATTAACTCTGTATTTTCATAAAAACTCAAATTTTTGGATTAAAACAAATGATGCAGTATTTAATAAAACAATACAAATATGAAAAAAGTTTCTTTTTCCATTGTTTTCCATTAGTAAGTCGGCAGTTTGGCAGAAGTAATTTCCAGCTTTACGGAAAACTGTGCTTCAGCCCACTGCCAATTTAACCCAGTAAAACTTTTAATCACACAATTAACATCATTTCTGAGGAGAGACATTACTGTGCCCAGAATACACAGTGAGTGAAAGAATTTTTAAAACTAGGTTTATAAAATAAAATAAAAACTATTAATTTTTTTAAAAGTAATTTTATTCAAAATAAGCTCTTACGGCTTCAATACATTTGTTACAGCGTTTAACAACGATTCGAATGCCTGTTCCAGCTCACAATTGTGGGACTGCCTCCAGAGCTCGCGTCGAAGCTGTTTGTATAGTGTCAATGTCATCAAAGTTTTTAAAAAAATTGCAAACAAATGAACTGAGGTTTTGGCAATGGATCAGCTGATAGATAAGGAGTTTCGCGAATGCTCGATAATACAGATAGTGCCACTGTAAGCTTAGTTACAGCTGTAGTCTTAAAAATTCTTTGACTCACTGTGTACAAACGGCTTCGACGCGAGCTTTGGAGGCAGTCCCACAATTGTGAGCTGGAACAGGCATTCGAATCGTTGTTAAACGCTGTAACAAATGTATTGAAGCCGTAAGAGCTTATTTTGAATAAAATTACTTTAAAAAAAATTAATAGTTTTTATTTTATTTTATAAACCTAGTCTTAAAAGTTCTTTGTCACACTGTATAAGGCTTCAAATTTCAGTCATAATAATTTCGTTTCCTAGGTCGCACGATTTATTTCGATTTAAAAAGTCGTTAATCAGGGGTGCTCATCTCCCACCAACATCCCCCCCCCCCCAAAAAAGAGCTAAAACCCCTAAATGCCCCCCTCCCGGGGACAACCCTGCGTTAATAATAAAGAATTTATTACCACAACTACTCGCTTTATTCACAACTTTTAAAAATTGTCACTCCAAAATGCTTATGAAATTCGTTACCACTTTTTACAATTGACATAAGTTCTACTGAAAAGGGAAAAAAGCGCTAATTTACGTTGACAACATTTCGAATATTCGTTTAGTATTTAATTATTAGTTGCGTGAAATTAAATTGGATGTTTTTAAAAACAAGATGTACATCACAATCCCCAAATACGTTCCTTAAGAAAAAATCCACTTCATAATTGAACTCCACGCATCAGCATTATGTAAAACCAATAGTGAAAGTAGAAGTTATTTTTAAAAGAACATAAGAAATCAGATGAGGTGAGAAGAAATGACTTTCCAAATTAAATTTTCCTTCGTTTGTATGGAGAAACAAAAACAATTGGAAATCTAATAAAGGAAACTAAGACATTCCAGATTTAATTTACAGAAAGCACACAGATATGTCAAGTAATTATATTCAGAGAAGAAATTATTTGGTTGGTTTTGTCTTATCGAATAATGCTTGTTATTGTGTAAAAAATGGCGCATTTGGCGCTTCTGTTAATTTTGCTTGCTTTTTTAAATAATAATTCAAGATTACTTTAACGGAATGTTGGGGTGCAAAGTTAATTATGCATAAAGAATACGAAATAATTTATTTTAAGATGTGATATTTATTAAATTATAATATATGTATATATTTTTAATAAACATGTTAGAACAATCCTCAAAATAATACATTTTGTTTTATCAAATTTAAAAAGAAAGTTTGTAATATCTTAAGTTCAAACTTTTTTTTCTTGTGACATAGGTTTATTTCTGCATTTACCAAAGAATTTCTTTTACAGTTATTATTGTACTTTAAGCAAATCATTTGAAAAGAAAAATTCATTATTTTGAAAAAAAACGAAAACGAAAGAACAAAAAAGAAAAACGTTTATTTCTTTCAAATATGGAACAAACCCTGCCGAACTTAACCCTGTTATTTGGCTTTTGAATTCGAGATTCTAACAAAAAAATAAAAGACATATTACAGGATCAAATTTTATTATTTTAGTTATTTATATTTATTTATTTACTTATTTTTAAGCCCTCTATCCTTCATAAACTCGGGTTATTTGATTTTTCGGATTCGAAAATACATCAAAACAATAAAATACACGCATTTTTGGAGTTTATTTATTCAGTTTTTTACATTATTTATAAAGAAAATTTACAAAAATAGCGACCGAACGATATGTTTCCCACTGTCTTCACGACGATACAGGGGGTTAACAGATCAAAATTTAAAATTTACACTAACAACTTACAGTTGAACCACGAATTTCTGACACTTGTTGGACGCTTCTGCGCATGACAGAAAACTACGAATCCCTTCGAGTTTTAGAAAAGTTCGTTCTGCAGGTGCGTTTATTAGCATGCGTTTCAGAATGTTTGTTTATCCGTTTGTTGAAAGCAACTGAATTTATAAGCTGGCATTAGCATCAATTCGGAAGAAATCAAGTATGCTAAAGGAACCAAAACGAAAACATAAACGGCACGTTCCTTATATAAGTAGTTCCTCCCCTGAACAAGAATGGACTCTTCTTGGCACTCTTCCAGCCAGAGCTCTTTTTTTTTTTTTTTTTTTATGGTAGAACTGTATTTGTGACATCACAATGCTAAAAACAAAAATAGAAATTGCTCGAAAAATTTTCTAAAAAAGCTGAATTTCTCTGAATTCACGTCCCTTCAATAAACTCTTCAATTATGCAAATGTGAAAGAAAAATGCCAATTTTGCTAAGAAAAATTACATTAACCCTTTAACTGCCAAGTTATTTTGATGATTTGGGTACATATAATGTCAATTTGTTTTGTTGCAAAATAAAATATACTTAGGGACCGTTCATAAATGATGTCACACTTTTTCCCCATATATTTGAGCCCCTTTTGTCACATGTCATGCTTTGTTGCATAAGCATGATGTCACACTTCTTGTTACCCCCTCCCCTTGTCACAATTTCAGGAACCCTCCTCCCTCCTCGAAGCGTGACATCCTTTATGAATGATCCCTTAGTAGTTAACCCTGTAATGCCCAATTTTTTTTTGTTTTTTTTTTATTGTTTTTTTTTTTGTTTGTTTGTTTTTGTTTTTTTTCTTTATTAATATTTTTATATATTTTTTTTATTTTCGTCCGCCTTGAGGCCTTGAGTTGGGAATTAGAGGGTTAAAACCGATATTTTTAATTACATGCATAAAATTTTGAGGTTTTGTAGCCACTGCATATTCGCTTGAGGCGGCTGCCACTCATTTCGGAACACCACTGCTGTGCCTGAGATAATCTCGGACATGACAGTTAAAGGCTTAAAATAAGTCACATGAAAATATTGCTCATAACTACTACAAATTTTCAAACAAAGAACGACCATATGTTTTATTAACACTCAGATATTCTCTTTAATAACCCGTCAACGCTCAATAATTCACCCTTATTCATCCATCTCAAACAGCGACAAAATACGGGACATAATCAATTCGGCCGCCGCCATACGCTCGCACGTCACGGCGCCGTAATTACCGTACTGAATTAATATCTCGTTAATTAACAGTCTGTTGTGTTTACTGAGAAACGGAAGCTTATAATGGGGAACGCGGCGAATTGTTGTTGTATATCCTCCGAGCAATTTTTCGGCGCGCTTTCAATGGCGAAATTACATGTGAAATGAAGATAACGAAGTTAGGACGAGAAAGTTTGCGATGTTCTAAACAAGTTTATGTGAAAGAATGAACAGATAGAAGGGGTAAAAAATGATAAGGAACTAATTTTTCTCTTGAAATTTGCGCATTATTTGGGAGCCACTAACAAATTTTGTTGGATAAAATTGAAGTTCTCCATCACTTGCTATTGTTTGCATCAAAAACAACCAATTTAAGAAAGCCGTGATATTTTGAAACATCGGTTTAACACTTTTCAAAACTAAAAATTGATGCAAACATCAATTTTTACTTTAAAATTCCATTCATTTAATCATTTTATGCATTTCTTCTTATCCAATAATACGATCTAGTCCTCGACGATGTATGTGTATGTCTCTCATTAAGAAAATAATAAAGAAAAAAGTCGTGTTTCTGATAAAGTCGCTGTTTCGAAGAAATTCAGCCTTGTGCGCTTCAAACTCTTACAATTCAAAAACTATTCAATGAAAAATTCTAAAAATTTTATGAATTACAGAGAACTTTCTGGAAAAAAGGGTGATATAAAACATGTATAGACTCACATATCAGTTTTAGAATTATTTAATTTGAAAGTCGCGATTTTTTTCTCTCCATTTGCGCTCCTCTACAAATAAAAACTTCTTCACTACAAGTAAAAAAATCTATTTTTAATGAATCAATACAACTTTTTTGAATGGAAACAGATAGACATGCATAGTTAAGTCTAACGAAAATTCATGTCCCTTTTTCCGAAATTTGAATTTTTTAAGTTGAAAAAATCCAATTCAAACTTTACTTCATCAGCGTATACTCTTGTTCATTCAGATGGACAAGAGTGCTATGGCGACTGGGTTTGTTTATATATATATATATTATTTACAGCAGTGTTTCCCAACCTTTTTTTCTTTGCGAACCCCTTCTTACATTTGAAAGAAAATGGCGACCACACTTTTGCCAGTAGTAAGTAACGGGTAACAAAACTAAAAAAATTCAACAACACATTTATTATCCATGTTGCACATTAGTTCATGAAAATATAATTGGGAAAACATCGAAGTTTAAATAAAAACAAAAATTACTTTTTTCTTTAATTATTAATAGGGCAGTATATTCGTAAAAAATACCTTTAAAAATTATTTTCCTGATAATGTTAAAAAGTTGTGGAATGGCATGAGAAATAAACGTACAATTTTGGATCAACAAATAAATACGAGAATCTTTCGGTTCTACTTTCGGGCTGAAATGTACAAAATTCGCAAAAGTTGGGAAATTTACAATAATACTGAAACTTACAATAATATATAAAATTCTCATTGTGATAAAGCAGAAAAATTAGAATAAAGTAGGATTGGTGAATACAAAATTTAAAGTTAATGAATAAAAAGCTTCCGGTGCCACCTTTGGGGTCTGTATATAAGAAATTATCCAAAAAAATGCAAAATTTTACGTTTTTGTAAATTTTCATATTTTTGATTTTCTCTTCGCGCTAGCGAGGAAAAAGTGTGGGAAATGATAGTAGAAACAAACATTCAAAGTTTAAAATAAAGCAATGAACATTTTTCGATACCCATTTGAGATCTAAATTTTGGAAATCGGGTAACAGTAGAAATAAGTGTACTATTTCAAATTTTGTAGGTATGCTTCATATACCAGTCCATAACTTTTACTTATTATCTGGAAAATAATTTTATTAAAAAAACAAAGCCATTTTTACACTCTGTTTTAATTGCGCATGTAAATTTTTTTATTTCTTTTTTTTTTACGTTAGCAATTAAAAGTTGCGCCATTGCAATATTATTTTCGCGAACCCCCTTTCTACATCACGCGAACCACCGGTTGGGAAACTCTGATTTAGAGCAAGGTTTAATCATTTGATCACAAAAAATCAAAATTTAAAGACATTCATGAATTGTAGATCTAAAGTCCAGGGGGCGATTGCCCGTTCCTGCACTCCCTCCCCCCTCCTCCACCCTTAGCCTCCACCCGTTGCCTGGCAAGTATTCAGAAGCTTTACTCCACGTATTTCTACTGGAGTACGTATTTCTACTACCACGTATTTCTACTATTTTATACTGGTCCAACGGCGTCAGATATTACATATACAACCCACAAGCAATTTGTAAACGACCCCTAAACTTAACTTTCAAAAATTAAAACATTCATTTTTTTTACACGAAAATGTTGATTGCTGCTAGAAAAAGCCAACGCGGAAACTTAGCGATGTGAAACAAGTGAAAAGGCGAAATTTATCTTCCATCAATTTCAGAAAAACCTGCGCTATGCAAAGCCGGCGCCAGCGTAAAAATCAAATCTGCGCAAAACAATGAAAAATACCAAGAGGGAAGCATGCGAAATTTTATTCAAAGTACCGCGACAATAAAGAAAAAGAAGAAGAAAAAATGAGCAGGCTTTCTATTTTTAACGCGCGAAGGAACCTTCCAAAACATTATTGATCGGCAGCAAAAATCAATAATACTCACGAAGTTAGGCCGTTTAACCTAGATTTCGACGCGCTTCTCTAATAACACTTTCCCGATGTCAAAAAGTCGTCTGCATTGCCCACTTCATCTCGAGAGGTTTACCAGCTCACAACCCCCCCCTCTCCCCCTATCATTTCGGAGTATAACTGAATAAAAATATAATTTATTAATTAACAAAGCAACGGACAGTTTCTGTAGATGGGCAGAAACAGACGATTTCTACATTTCGAACGGAAACAATGCCTCCTCCCACTCCAGGGAAATTTTCCGAACTTTATTTCCCAACAATCAACGTATATGATACAGTTAGTTGAAATATAACTATTATTTATTTATTTAATTAAAATGTGTGTTGTTGTAATACATTGCATATATTCTTGAGTAGTAGTATTTATTTATTATTTTTATTTTATTTATTTATCGAGTCAACAAAGACTGCTTGCTGCTTATTCTTATCAGTGCTCCCCAAAGTGGATTATATGTACTCCCAGAAGTCTATGTCTTGGACCCCTACAAGGGGTCCAAGTCAACAAAAGAAAAAATTGTGGTCACCTGAGATGAAAATAAGGGACTATGAGACTGCATGATGTCTAACGGAAATTTTCTACTTGTTTATATATTACTAGGAAGCCCGGCGGTCATACGAAATGACCGCTGTTCTAGATATTATAAATATACAACTCTCACAGTAACCGGAAATGCACATCATATCAAAGAGATATTAATCAGGTAGAAGAGAAAAGTTTAAATGAATAAATACTAAACGTATCATAATTTCGGGAAAAAATATTTTTACCGAAAAAAAAAACATCTAAGTTATAATAATCTGTAAAATAACAATATTATTTACTATATAATCAAATTGTTTGTGAAAAATATTTGCTTAAATCCAACGTCAAAGCAATAGTTTTAACGAAACTGGAAAAAAGAGCGCTGCCGCTTAATTCATTTTTCTTGATATGAAGCAGGCCTGTCATTAGGGCGATCGGAGGAGGGTCAATTGGCACCCCTCCCTTGACTTTTAGAAACACAATGTTATGTGTTTTGTTGTTTTTTACCTATATGTATTAAATCAATACCATCTGCCACCCCCCCCCCCCCCAGAAAATTTTGAAATCACGGGCCAGATATAAAGACTAAATTTTAGCAATATAAATGCACCTCATTATATCCACGTTCAGCTATACATTGAAACAAAATTCTCCCTAAACCTAGAAGAAAGAATATAAAACTTCTTTACAGAAACTTTTAAGAAACATTCATTTGATTTACAGCATCCATCTCGCAAAACCAACCACAAGCACTTCTTTTTCAACGGATTTTAATAGGGTCGCTTCTTTGAAAAACAGATGTATGTTTGGTAGAATAAAATTGAACAAAATGGCACAATAATTTTTCACCGTAAAGCAATCAACCGTCACGAAAGCATGGCAGGCGGAGGGGGGAAATGGTGGAGACAAAAAACAGCTGCTGCGACGATCCAGCAGTGAAACAAAAAGTAAACATAAATAAATCAAATCAAATCTAGAACAAAATGTATAAAAAATCGAATAACTCATTCCTAAAATCTTGAAATCGCAAAAAGTTTTTTTTTTCTTCTATTCTTTGAAATGTTCTTTTATTTCCCAACTTCCATCCGGGATCAAATTCTATTTCCAGAGTGAAAAGCTTGCAGACGTTGCTCTCTATTTCTTTCTTCCGGAAAGGGCCCTCTAAATATTTCATTTAATAAAATGTCCTCACTTTCTCGAGTCCGTGACTAAACGCAGTTATATAGAAAACTTTTTGTCATTCCATTGATGGCAAAATTATTTTTGACAAAGAAGTAAAAGCCAAGAGTTGCAGTCAAAGATAGGTTTCTTTCGGATCAGTTATCTGGTACAACTTTAACCGTAACTTGATGTTGCCTTAACTGTAAATAATCTTCCCGGAAGTTTTCAACAATAGTACTAGAGGTAATATTTCTGTGACATTCATATTATTTATTTTTATCAGGAAACTGGAGAGAAGCGCGGAGTAAAGAGGTTTCCGACGGACACACATTGTCCCCCCATCTCAAGATCCATCTTACGAATTTTTTATTTTTCAATATTTAATTACTTATTTTATTTTCGACTTTCTCTAATTTTAACGATATTTTTACGATACATTGGGCCTTCGTTCATTATTTTCTTTTTTTTAAACTTTCACCGGCAAGTAGGCTAAAAATGAGCGAATGGGGTTTTTCCTTTTTATTTTTAACTTGAGTGCGAATTATTTTTATTTTTTATCGCACCACTTCATACAAAACATTATACATTTATTGCTAAATAAAATATTTCGTTCAACATTGTTTAATGTTATACAATTTTTATCACGTAAAAAATTAACTACAAAAAAAACCCGATTAATATAATTCCTATTATAGCTATTTGGAGCACCTGGAACGGAGCCGGTATTAGTACTGAGAAGTAGGAGCAAGGCTGCTCCAAATATTTGATTTTCATCGAAGGAAAATTTCATTTATTTATTAATCGATTTTTATTCAAAAAAAAAAGGCTCAATTAAAACGGATTTAAAGGGCACTGATGAAGAGGATTTTTAACTAACTTATTTTCTCATACAAATATACTCAGTATATAATTATTTTCTGAAAATATTGTTGCTTTGTATTTAGTTGCAGCTTTCGTGGTTAAAAAGTAATGAATGTAGTCCAACGTATGCAAAACATAAGTGGGAAATCTTTTTTTTAGATGAAAAAACTAAGCAACCAACAACCATGATTGAAGTTAAATATCAACCCTTCAAAAGGTTATCCCTCCAAAATCTGGTCATTCGTTGTGGAAGAAAAACTATGTAATTATATTTAAACGTATTCAATCGCCCTCGTTCCAAACCCACACATTTTCTTTTCAACGTCCTCTTTCACGTTACAAAAGCTCCGACATCTAACATCGTCTGCGAATGATTAATGAGAATGGCATCGATTATGCATAAAAGATTTCGAAGGGTTATGACCGGCAGATTCAGATATTTTCTTGCACCGATAGATATATTGCGACAATAAAAATATTTTTTCTCGGAGGAATTCTCCAGTTGCGTCCGTGAGGAACGGTTCCATTGTATATCGCGTGATATTCGGCGATTCTAATATTTTACTTTCGATCAGTCTGTTTTTATAAATGGCACGCTGCAGGTCCTCCCCTCATGGCAAGAAGCAATATATTTTATTTGTCAAAGTAGAGCAAAAATACTAGTCAAGACATTAATGACAACTAAATAATTAACTTATGATTTGACCTTGAATACTTGAAAATTATCAACTAACTTTGATAATTTTACTCTAACTTAACTAAATAGTTAATTTTAAATTATCAAGGGGAACGCCCCACCTTTTTTGATAGGGTAATATATAAATATAATGATTTTATTCGGTCAAACCGTATTCGTTTTTAGCCTATTTTCCCGTCAAAGTAATAAAAAAATATATAAAGCATGAAAGAAGGCTTAATGTATCACGAAAATATCTTTAAAAATCAAGAAAAGTAAAAAGTTGAAGTAATTAAATAAAAATTGCAAAATAAAAATATCTAATATAGGGTTTTGAGATGGGGAATATGTGTCAGTCGGTCTGTCTGTCCCCCCTAATAATTTTTGTGCGAATTGTCCTATTCGAAAAATTCTTTTTGCATTTGAAAAATCTCGGCGAGAACATCTCATTTCCATATTTTACTTTTTTATTTGAACACTTTTTTGTTCAGTTTTGAACAGTTCAAAATTTTTTAACATTAGCGCCAATGAGCAAAAATGAAGCAAATTATGTAAACTCTGGGAACAATATCCAAGTTCCTATGAGCAAGCTTATTGGAAGAAGCCCTCGGCGTAAAATATTGATTTGAACAATTTTTATTCATTTTTAAACAGTTCAAACAAAAAAAATTAGCACAGCACACTACGGGGGAATTTCAATCCCATATAAATCCTGATATAATTGACGGATTTGCTTGCAACAAACTTTATCGGAAAGATGTCAGGACGTAAAACATGTAGAGATATGAAGTTCAACAAGAACTAAACGAGCCTATTTTTTATGATTTTTTTTTAATCAGGAATTTTAAGGCGCTTTTTGAATGAATGAATGAAGAAATAAGTGAACAAATTATAAAATATATAAATGAGTGAATGAGGGAAAAAATAAATGCGTGAATAAATACATGAATGAATGAGTGAGTAAATAAATGAATAACTGAATAAATAAATGAAAGAATGAGTGAGTAAATGAATATGTATTATCCGTTGAAAAAGGTATATTTGAAGTAATTAAGAACTAAAGCTAAATGAGAAAAAGAAAGAGATAGCTAGATTAAAAATTTGAAATTGGGTGTATACGGGAAATTACGTTCGTCTAGTTCTGGACGGAACTTCTTGTTAAAATATATAACTACAAATGATGTTCATTTCTTTTTTCGTCTCCATTGGATTCAAATTGTGCTTCTTAAAAAAAATACAGTAAAACTGTTCTATAGAGCACACCTGCGGGACAAAAATACTTGTCCGTTATCAGGGGTCGATCTAGCATTTTTAACAGGGTCCCATTTCTGTGAGCTTGAAAAAAAAAAAAAATATGAAAAATAAATAATTTTGCGAAAATTCGAAATCGAAACATATAGGGTCAGTTGGGGTAATTGTAAACAAACTTCATAACTACAATTGTGGTGGTTCTGAAAACTTATCTGCTTGTGAGTAATAAACTGGCAGCATAGGGAAGACATTGAAACAGTTTCGTAAGTTTTGAAACAACTGTGGAGGCGTCACTATTGTTTGAAAATGGCACAGTGAAAAAAGTTGTTTAACAAAATTTAGTGATCTTACATTTTCCTCTCCAGCTCATCTACAAAAGCAATGTAAGCGGTTTCAACCATTGTTATTTGTCATATGGAATGCTGCTAAAAACATTTAGTTATGAATTTAAACTTCCCTGTTATTTTTCATGTGCAAGTTAGGTGTTTACAATTACCCTATATATTTCGCACTCTGGGGTAATTGTAAACACTTAAATTTATGCCGTTTCCAATATTTTGGGGGGACAATTAATATTATATTTTGATGTAAATTACACTTTTGTGTCTAGTTTACATAATTGTTGTTGTTGTTGCTAATGCCCCTTGGTAATCCAACCCCCCCCCCCCCTTGCAGGGTGACCATGACTTAAGGAAACTCCTACTGATTATTAATGAGCTCCTCTAGAATGAAGTTCACTTAGCTCAGAGGGGCTCAATGATTTTGAACCAACTCCCAGATGAGAGATTGTCACCTAGGTTGGTCCCTCAGCGGAAATTATTTCTAACTTGGCGGACGTTTGAAGCGACGATATATTTTACGTGCACAGCTCCCTTTAGCGAACTCGGTCTCAGAGTAATCAGTCGCTGAATGTGGTCACCCTTCCAAGCGTTGACCTCGGCCAGTTGTGCTTCACTTTCGGTGTTCTGTGGGATCCAAGCTTAACCGACTGATCCACTGAGGGACAAATTTTACAGAAATGTGTTGCATTACTTGATTTTTTGCAAGATATTTCTCGTTAAATGATCTCAGCCGACTCATAACAAAACTGCTGACCACATACGGCCTGTTGGCTGCAGATTGAGAACCATTGCTCCGGAACTTCTTAAGCGCTCAAGCAGACTATGTATGAAACAATTTTCCATTTGCATCAACCTTATTCGAAAATAAATCACTGTTTACAATTACCCCAGATCTCTGGGGTAATTGTAAACACACTGGGGTAATTGTAAACACGAGCTCATTCGCTAACAAATAGTCATAAAGTCAAAATTTTTGAACACATTTACTCACAAGAAGTACAGTAGTGGCTACAATGCTCACAATTTTACCTCTGAATTCATTCAAGAGGTAGGGAAGGATCAAAAGTTAAAACATGGAAAAAGCGTTTACAATTACCCCAACTGACCCTAGTGATAAAAATTTTTATCATTATTTGCCGCTTATTTAATAAAAAAGTTTGTGAAAAATACGATTTCTGCTATATCGGAATTTTGTGAAGGGTCCGTTTTGATTGATAGGAATTTTGTGAATGGTCCGTTTTGATTGATAGGAATTTTGTGAAGGGCCCGTTTTGATTGATAGGAATTTTGTGAACGGTTCGTTTTGATTGATAGGAATTTTGTGAACGGTCCGTTTTGATTGATAGAAGTTTTATGAAGGGTCCGTTTTGATTGATAGAAATTTTGTGAAGGGTCCGTTTTGATTGATAAGAATTTTGTGAACGGTCCGTTTTGATTGATAAGAATTTTGTGAAGGGTTCGTTTTGATTGATAGGAATTTTCTATAGGGTCCGTTTTGGTTGAAAGGAATTTTGTCAAGGGTCAATTTTGATTGATTGGGATTTCCGCTGGCGCGACCCCTGGTTATAGAAGGATATTCGAAAAAAGTGCCGAATTTTAGGCTCAATTATTTGCTACCCGGGAATTAAAAACTGTCGCTAAGATGGGTGTCCGTTTTACTGTGTTAAGAAAAAGAAATACTGTATCAATATTAATAAGTTACACGCAGGGTAAGATTTAGATAATTCTAGATTTGGAACATTGTTAGCAAGGTTTCGTAAGGCCGATAAGGTTGGAAAACTGCTACAAGGCATCGCGTGTTAGCAAAAAAAAAAACACAACACGAAACTGACACTTGTTGCTTCCATTGTCTACTAGGAAGTCTTGGCGTGGGTAATTACAGACCTATTGGAAAGATTCGAACTCATGTTAACAAATATCATCCCATCACATTCGTGGAAGTTCGACGACCGTATTCTAAATAGAATGGAGTGATCATAACAAACAAGGATTCTAATGTTCTATTGAAGAGGTGTGTGATGTTTAATCTCTTTCTCTTTCTTTTCTTGATGTTTTTTTATTTTGTTCCGGAAGAAAAGAACAACTAATGGCTCAATAGAAAAGTAAACTAAATTTAAAAAACTCACTGAGCACTAAACTTCTAGAAAACGGTTTTGGGTCTTTAGGACTTACAATTTTTGCTTAATCCATAGAAATAAATTATTTGCATTTTGTTACTACTAAAGGTACATACAGTGTATTTTATTTTCAAAATAAATGTTTTCAGTTTCAACCAAATTATGACGGCAGCCATGTCTCTAAAGGTCGAGACTAGCGGTCGTCACTCGCCATTGGCGACTAAAAATTTTTATTTGGCGACCACAAAATGTTATGTCGGTCGCCAAAGCTGTCGACTAGAAAAGGTTTGTAATTTATTATTATTTCTTTTAAAATAGTGCTTTGTCTAATTTTGTGACAAAGTGTAGTTTGAAGTATATGTATGCGAATGTTTGTATGCAAAATGAAGCCTCGGTTGGGGAAGGGGGGGGGGGGGATCAGTTTGAACCATGGTTCAAAGTGGCGACTAACTTTTTTCGGTTTACCGGCCACTGGCCGCCATCATTTTTTTTTAGTCTCAAGAATTACATGTATCCCAATAAACAGTAAAAAGTAATTCCGCATATATAAGAAGAAAGAGTAGATCTTATTTAGAGATTAGAAGATTTAGATACCAATGGAGAAAATTAAATCACGTCATCAGAAAAAAGAATTAAATGACAGTACACTGGTTTGGCCATGCAGATTGTATTTTGCAAAGAGAAAAGTAAAAATGCATCAAAAACGTTTCAGAACTTCAATAAAAAAAATCGTCACTAATTTTTTGTAAACATGCTTTCGACATAAACTATTCTTTTAAAGCAGTGTCTCGGAATCGATTGCTATTTCCATAACGAACAGAAGCCATTTGAATACGTTTATTCCGGATTACTTTCAAAGTTGCTCTTTAAACGCACTTTAACTACCGCGTTTCGTTTCTAAGCACCGGAAATAATGAAAGGAGAAATATTTTCATTTTAAAAAGTTACGCTGATTAGGTGCTTTTATTCGTGGAAGAACTATGTCACGAAAAGACGGCGAGCAAGAAATGAAAAATGATACTTTTTCTCCTTTATTCTCGGCAAAAAGGGAAAAGTGATATATGAAAGGGATGTCGCAATTGCGAATGCTTGCGGAAGAGAAATGTTTTCTCACTTTATGCCTTTCTTACATAAAGATGTTTGCAATATATATATATAATATATATATATATATATATATATACACAATGAAACCAGTGCAAGTTGACCACTTCCGGTGCAGCACTTTAGTGCTCAACTTATAAAGGGTGAGGATGATTATTTTTTATTTATTTTGTCATTCTCACCCTCTACATTCATTTCTTTTTAAGTAATTAAAATACTTTTAAGCTTAGCTTCATGGGCGCGTGGGAAAGGGGGGTGGCAGGGGGCTTAAGCCCATCCCATTAGAAATCATACTGCATAAGGATTTCGGTTATTTTGCGAAAATTATGAATTTATTTTAATGATCTATAAAAATATTCATTCATTAGGGATTTTTTGTGATTAATATTAATAATAATGAGTGAATACTAATTACTTTTTAATTGTTAATTGGTTTTTCTTGGAAATAATTTTGAGCGTTTGGAAATAAAATTGTTTGAGCCACTCCCATTGTTTTTGAATTACTACGCTCTTGCTTCATGTATTCACCTTTCTTTGAAATAGTACTTAGTTATTTTATTTCACAAAAATAGTATTAAATAAATTAAACCTGAATGGCTTACGATGTATCAAACATAAAGATAAATAGATTATTATTTATGAAGGTTGTTTATTTGATGGAAAAGATTTCCTAAAAATACATAATTGTTTAAAATGTCTATTTCAGATAAAACAAAAAAGAAGAAATTCATTAAAAGAATAACAAAATGCTTACAGCTGTTTTCCCATTGGTTAAGTTAGAAAGAGGTTTAGACAAGCTTTATAATTACTGTTACATCCCTACAGTGCAGATATTGGTAAGACATTACAGCATACATTATAGCATAAAGAAATATTCTGGAAAAGTTATTTTTGTTATTAAAAAAATAAATATCATGGTAATAATTAGGTGGTCAACTTACAAAAGCCTTTTTATAATACTCCTCACTCAAATTTGGTGTATATAAGTGGTCAACATAGACAGGTGGTCAAGTTATAAAGGTTTCCCTTCATTACATAATATAGGGCTAATTTCGTTCCCGACAAAAGCGGTCAACTTAGACGGATGGTCAACATAGAGAGGTAGTCAAGTTATAAAGTTTTCCCTTCATTACATAATATGGGGCTAATTTCGTTCCCGACAAAAGCGGTCAACTTATACGGATGGTCAACATAGAGAGGTGGTCAAGACCGTCACTAGGGGTTGACACCCCCAGAGACATCGTTTCACTTGGAGGACATTGGAGCCACGATGGATTTAACGTGCTCCAGCTCCCTTTAGAGTACACGGTCCCAAAGCAACCAGCCGCGAGAGGTTGTCACCCTCCCAAGCGACTGACTTCCGTCAATGTTACTTCACTTTCGGTGTCCTGCGGGAACCGAGCTTCTACCGACTGGTCCACTGCAGGACATATATATATGTGTACATTTATGTATCTATATATATATGCATATATGTATATAAAAAGATATATAAAGACATTCAGCAACTTTAATTGCATTAATTAATTTTACAGATTGTCGATTTTAATTAGTGCCTGAAATTACGATTATTTTAGGACTTTTCTTTAATCCCTGGTATTTCTTTTTCAAAATCTTATGTATATAGAAAGTTAAACTCTTAGATTTTTGAAACCATGTGAAGCAGTTCTTATGCCCCATCAAACGTGACAATGCATACAATTTCAAAGTAAGAAAAATCGCTGTACAATCGAAAAAAAGTAATTCTAACTGATAAAAGAAAAACATTCCCATATTACAAACCAAACTATACATAGTTTTTTTTAAAAAATTTTATTTCTAGCAGCAACACTTGATGAATACATCATCCGTTGGAGTGTAAAGACACACAAGGAGAGAGCAGACACACAAGGAAATACAGCCATAATATTTAGTTAAAATCTTTAATTAAGTAAGAAAAAACGTCTTCAATAGTTTTAACAATTGAACTGTCACAGCATCACCAAATAATGTATTTATTCTTCTAAAGACTCTTAGTAGAAAAAAAACCTCAAGCGATCATTTATTTCAGAAATAGTTTAGCGTTCCAAATACTCTCCTCAAAATGCTTGAGATATTTCTGAGAAAATGGCTCAAAATTAATACAGGACAATAAGAATATTTCCTCATTGTTGGTTATTAAGCCGCTTATCGCAGGAACGTCCTGCATTGTCAGTCTTTTCTGAAGGAGCAATTCTATAACGAGCCAGCAGCAACAATTCCTCTCAACTCATAATTACCAGAGATGAGAGCAGCGAAGAACGGTTGCAGTAAAGTGAGATAATTGCGTCTATGGAAGATAAGAATCAGTCTAAGGACAAAGGAAATAAAAGAGAAAGGGATTCTTCGTTCTTTAAGCTACATATGTAGCAGAAATGTATGTATTTTTTTTTAAATTGATTTTAAGAATTTCATGCAGACAACATTTTAGTTTGCATCATATGTGGCAACAGCAAGTTTTTGAAATGGCTACATGAATAATCAAATCGTGCGAAAGAGTAAAACTGTTCACTTTTAGGGTAAGCCGCATAAAATAAATTAATATTAAAATAAAATTCATTCTTTAGAGTTTTTTGAGCTTTAATTTCGTTAATTTAGAATCCTACGTTTACAAATACATGGCAGAAAATTATTCATTAACACAGAAACAGGAGTTGAAAAATGTATCCAAAAAATGAGTGGCTTTGTGTAGTGAAAATCACAAATCTAATTTTGCTCGAAACTGGAGCGGAGCCGGATCAAAAAATTTGGTGTGCTCCACTGCTCCGATGTTTTTTTTTTATTCTTCATCATATAAAAAAATTAATTAACTTAAAAAACATAAATAAGAAATTTTTAAAAATTATTCGGAGCAGGGAGTGGAGCTTGGAGCGGAGCAACTAAAAGTTTCCTCCAGAACACTGATTAAAACTGCTTGGAGCACAGAGCGGATTAAATAAAAAATAACGGCTTCAGATCCTTGATTAAAACTACTCTTAACACGGAGCGGAGCTGGAGTGGAGCAACTCAAAAAATGGCGGCTTCAGATCCATGATTAAAACTATTCGGAGCACGGAGCGGAGCTGGGGCAAGTACATAGAAGATGGGCCGTGGGTAGCCTAGTGGTTAGCACGTCGGACTTCCACCTGGAAGGTCGCGCGTTCGATACCCACTGAAGACCACCATGTATACTTAGGGATATGTACATGTAAAATCCGTAGACCCCACTACCTCTCCCCGTGCGTAAGCAATCCTAAGGCCTCGGCTAACAGGTAGGGGTTTGGTGGAGAAAAGTACATAGGAGATGGAGCGGAGTGACTCAAAACATGGCGGCTCCAGGTCCCTGATTGAAACTACTCGGAGCACGGAGCGAAGTGACTCAAAACATGGCGGCTCCAGATCCCTGATTAAAACTACTAGGAGCACGGAGCGGAGCTGGAGCAAGTACTGAAAAGCTGGAGGGGAGTAATTCAAAAGATGGCGGTTCCAGATCCCTGATTATAACTGTACGGAGCTGGAGGGGAGTAATTCAAAAAATGGCGACTCCATACCACTGATTAAAGCTCCTTGGAGCACGTAGCGGAGCTGGAGCAAGTACTTAAAAGCTGGAGGGGAGTAATTCAAAAAATGGCGGCTCCAGATCCAGGATTAAAACTACTCGGAGCGTGGAGCAGAGCTGGAGCAGCAACTCAAGTCAGCGTGGAGCAACTCAAAAAAGTTGCTCCTCCATTTCTATACCCTGCCTTTTACGGTGCCAATAAATGAACTCAATCCAACTTATGATTTCGTTATTTCGCTGCTTTTCCATTTGTGGCAAGTTAGTTAGGAAACCTCAACTTCAACCTTACGCTTTTCTGCTTACTCACAGGGTAATATGCGACACTAGGGGTTCCAAAGTAAATATTGCAAGCCTATGAGTGAGATCACCCCTCTATTTTGACCTAACTCTTTTTCTACACCATATATAATTTACTCACTCATAGACAAGACAAACTCTGAGAGCGATATTATTTCCTGTATGTGTCATGTCTTCCCTTTCACTCGAGTTCATAATTCAAAAGAAAAAAAAAGCCGACATTTTGTGAGCCGATTGTGTAACACAGGAAGTTTTTTATTAATCGAGGCGTTCTAAAAAGCGGCACAGAATTGCATCATGACAATTGATCGGTAAATAACAAGGCAATTTTCAGGTTCACATTTCCCTAAACGCAACATTTTCCATTGTTCATTTTAACCGTCCCAACTTTTGAAATCATAATTACTTGCTGAAAAAAAATAATTTACAAAAAGTATTCACGCAAAACAATAGGTGAAAGAGGGTAAGATTATTGATTTGTTTTATTTTGCACATTGATTTATTGAAGAAATTACGAAAAAACTACTGAAAAATTTTACAAATCTTGTTATGAACACCGCAAAAGAAAAAATATTCTTAAAATGTCAGTTTTGACAGTATGCAGTGGAAAATATTATCAACAAATATATTAAGGAACGTTTTAAAAACTGCCAATTAACGACTGTACTTTGGTAATTTTTGACAAATTATGCACATTTAAATATCAGTTAGTTTTGTTAGATCTGGAAAGTAAGAAATTCGGAACTACTTCTTAAGGTTTTTGTTTAATTTTACAAAAGTAATCGGTAATGCTTTTACAACTTAGCCGAGTTGAGTAAGTTGAGAGAAGGACTTGAAAATTCACCTTGTGGTAAACATGATAAGAATCTGGATTGTTTAATTTTTAAAAAATCATTACCAAAATACGGTTAATGTTAAAAAAAAAAGCCCTTTTTATCAGTTTCAAAAAAAAAGAACGCAGAAATACTTCAAGCTTTTCAGGGAGTAAATAATTTCTTTAGGTTTTATAATACAAATATTGCACTTGAAATTACTTCTGAATACTATAACACGATTTTTTTCCGTTTCCTATATCCGGATATTCGTTTAAAGCAAAGTGATTTGATTATCAATGCGAAGTTAATGTAAAATAGGGCCCTTTTTACAGGAGAAAAAATGCCAGTAAGTTTTTCAAGGAGTAAAAGATTGTTAGGTCGTTTTTATACACATACTTCACTTGAAATCACTACTGAAAACTATAACAATTTTTTTTTCATTTATTGTACCCGGATATTCGTTTAAAGCAAAATAATTCACTTATTACAGCAACTCAATTTTCCCCATAAAATGTTATTTATGAAATACATATTCACATAAATGCGAACTAGTAAACAATACACACGTAGTTTGATGTAGCCTTCAAAAAAGTGTTTGCTATAATTCATTGGTGGTGTTTGCTTTGCTTAATTTTTCAATTTATCCATATTTTAGCATAAAACTTTATTGTTATTCACTTTCAAAAATGATTAGTTTTGACTACAGATTATTCGTTTTAATTTATCTACTGACAACCGATTTTTCGTTCATCCAGTTCTGATCATAGCATTTAAAAGAAAAAATATTTTACTGTATATTCATCTGTTCCAAAACAAAATCAACGAAGTTCCAAATAAGAACTAGATTGCAAATACTACTAAGATATTGAAGATATTAAAGAATAAAACATTTTTTGACACAAAACTTTTTTTAAAAATCGTTCCTTTAGAATATTTATTTCCTTTGTTAAATGTTCGGATATATTTTAGAATACCGTTACATGCATTGCAAACAATTTTCCTGCAAAGTTTGCTTTACGATAGAATGTATCGCCGCAAATTAGACATTCCAAAACAACAGCTGCAACGCGAGAAACCCAGCGGGGGCTCCTCACCGCCACTCCCCCTAAAATACCGATACTCAAAACGACCTTGGAAAAGTTGAAGCACCCCTTCCTCCCCCCCCCTTCTCCCAACTCAGGTGAAAAACGAAAAGGGGGGGAAATCAACCGAACCGGCTATCATCAGAAACACCTTTTACAAATGGAACAGCGGAATCCTCGGCGCTGTGTTTGTTTATCTAATATCGTCTGCGGATTTTGCAAAGAAAAAAAAATAAAGAAAACTTCTCAACTCACCGGCTTGCTCTGTTTGGTGTGCCTTCCTACTGCCCGGTGGAGTTACGGCTCTTTTAGGCATGTGGTCCGACGCACTCAAACGCACAATAACTTCATCACATGGCGGCAATCCGCATTTGAACTCGCTTTCCCGTGTTGTGGATGCATCAGCGTTCCAACTTCGGCGTGACGTCACTTCTCCCGCACTGATGACGTCACGGCCATCGATTCTCTCTCACGTCGAGCGCCCGCTCTTGGGCGAAGCGAAATTCGCGCATTTATTGTGGAGCATTGACGATAGTTGGTAATTAAAAACGGCCCGATTTCGAACTTTAAATTAGAAGACGGGGAGAAAAGCGCTAAATATTTATGAAATGGGATTTTATTAAAGGGTTAGGTGAGATGAAAATTAAGTTCCCAAAACCTCTCGGCGCGTCGTTTAATTGCTTTTCACAAGTTTCTTGATGTTTTTACCTACACATAAAATAAATTACTATTATCATTCAGAGAACGGTATTCACAATCACCACAGCATAAGAAAGAGAGAAAAATCCTTAAAATTAATTGTCTAAATTAAAAAACTAATAAAAATAACTACAGTGAAATCTGTGTAAGTTGAACACTTGCAGTGGTCAACTTATAGAGGATAGAGTTTTTTTTTTTTTTCAGTGTCATTTCTTACACTATGCGTTTATTCATTGGTAACTAATTGAAAAATGACTTCATGTATGAACGCTCCTTTAAAAATTAGTAATTAGCTATTTTTTCACAATTATCTGAAATATCATTGGAGAAATTTAATCTGAATAACTTACAATGTATCTTATACAACTTTAAAATTAAAGCACCCCTATTAAAATAAAGATAAATATGTTATTAATTATGCAAGTTACATACTTGATGGTAAAGATTCCCTAAAAATACATGGTTTATCAAAATGGCTACATCAATTAGAAGAAAAAGAAGAAACTGATTTAAAGAACAAAAGAGTGCTCATAGTAGTTTTCCCGTATGGGGGGTTAATTTATACGGAGGGATTTTGGTAAATTGTATATTGATGTTTCATCCATCCAGACAAATGCTGGTCTAACATTATAGCATAAAAAATATTATCCTGGAGAAGTTATTTAAGTTGCTTTTTCATCTTAGCATAAATAGATAAACAAATAAATATAGTAATAATTAGGCACTCAACTTACAAAGGGTTTTTTATAGTACTCCCACCCAAATTTTGTGTACATAAGTGGTCAATATAGACAGGTGGTCAACTGAGGTGGTCAAGTTACGAAGGTTTCTCTACATTATATAATATAGGGCCAATTCCGTTCCCGACAAAAGTGGTCAACTTACAAAGGTGGTCAACTTTACAGGTTTTACTGTATTTAAATAGTTTGTCATTGAGAATCAAGTAGTAATTCATTCCATTCCTAGTTCATTTTATCCCACACTAAAAATGTTGTGTTTAGTTGTCACCATTTTTGGTGTTACTGAACACGATTTTTTTTGTTCAAGTTGAAAATTATGCTTTTGATATATTTTAAATTTTTTATGAGTCTGTCGAAAAAAATATGGACAGTGCAATATTTCTTAGCTCATGAAATGTGTTAACTCCGTCACGTATCGAAATGTCATTACGATTGCTCATTTCCATGAAAATAGGATACATGAGCAATCGTAATGAATTTTAGACAGTATAACGTTTCTTAGCACATGAAATGTGTTAACTCCGTTACGTATCGAAATTTCATTGCGATTGCTCATTTCTATGAAAATAGGATGCATGAGCAATCGTAATGAATTTTATACAGTATAACGTTTCTTAGCTCATGAAATGTGTTAACTCCGTCACGTATCGAAATGTCATTACGATTGCTCATTTCTATGAAAATAGGATACATGAGCAATCGTAATGAATTTTATACAGTATAACGTTTCTTAGCTCATGAAATGTGTTAACTCCGTCACGTATCGAAATGTCATTACGATTGCTCATTTCTATGAAAATAAAATACATGAGCAATCGTAATGAATTTTAGACAGTATAACGTTTCTTAGCTCATGAAATGTGTTAACTCCGTCACGTATCGAAATGTCATTACGATTGCTCATTTCTATGAAAATAGGATACATGAGCAATCGTAATGAATTTTAGACAGTATAACGTTTCTTAGCACATGAAATGTGTTAACTCCGTGACGTATCGAAATTTCATTGCGATTGCTCATTTCTATGAAAATAGGATACATGAGCAATCGTAATGAATTTTAGACAGTATAACGTTTCTTAGCACATGAAATGTGTTAACTCCGTCACGTATCGAAATGTCATTACGATTGCTCATTTCTATGAAAATAGGATACATGAGCAATCGTAATGAATTTTATACAGTATAACGTTTCTTAGCTCATGAAATGTGTTAACTCCGTTACGTATCGAAATTTCATTGCGATTGCTCATTTCTATGAAAATAGGATACATGAGCAATCGTAATGAATTTTAGACAGTATAACGTTTCTTAGCACATGAAATGTGTTAACTCCATTACGTATCGAAATTTCATTGCGATTGCTCATTTCTATGAAAATAGGATACATGAGCAATCGTAATGAATTTTAGAAAAGTATAACGTTTCTTAGCACATGAAATGTGTTAACTCCGTTACGTATCGAAATTTCATTGCGATTGCTCATTTCTATGAAAATAGGATACATGAGCAATCGTAATGAATTTTAAAATAAAGTTTCTTAGCACATAAAGGAACTTCATTACATAAAATTTCATTGCTTTTTTCCCATAAAATTTGAGCCATCGTCCCCCCTTTTAGAAAAATATTTTTCACACATGAAAGGTTCCCTACGTATCGAAATTTCATTGCGATTGCTCATTTCTATGAAAATAGGATACATGAGCAATCGTAATGAACTTTTGATAAGTAGATTAGTCATCATAGGGAACGTTCATAAATGATGTCACGCTTTTTTCCCATATATTTGACCCACCTCCCCCCTTTGTCACAAAATGTCACACTTCAAAGGATCCCTACCCCCTTTGCCACATGTCACGCTATGTTGCATAAGCATGATGTCACACTTCTTGTTGCCGCCTCCCCTTGCCACGAATTGTCAGAATTTCTCCCATTTGAAGCGTGACATCATTTATGAATGACCCCTATAGGATCATTTATAAATGATGTCACGCTTCAAGGGGGAGAGGGTTCCAGAAATTGAGGGGCCATTTTTTAATGATGTCACGCTTCAAGGGGGGAGAGGGCTCGAGAAAGTGAGGGGTCATTTATAAATGATGTCACGCTTCAAGGGGGGAGAGGGTTCGAGAAATTGAGCGGTCATTTATAAATGATGTCATGCTTCAAGGGGGCGAGGGTTCGAGAAATTGTGACAGTTTGTGACAGGGGAAGGGGTAACAAGAAGTGTGACATTGCACGTTTTGGCTCTATAGTGCAGTGCTTTGTTTCCGAACTGCAAGCATGTATAAGGAAGTATGACATTATGTGACAAAGGGGAGGGTGGCGACAAATATATTGAAAATATGTGTGACATCATTTATGAACGGTCCCATATGCTGAAAAAACATTCGGCCTTCTGTATTTTGTTAGGCAGAATTTTAAAAGAATTTAAAATACATCAAAAAATGGATCATTTTCAACTGAATACCAAAATTGGTGTTCAGTAACAACAAAAATGGCGGCAAAAAATGTTTTTCAGCGTAATTATTTTGATAGCATAATATCTAGTTTTTAATTATATTTCTCATTGCTTTGGAATTTTCAACTTTAACCCTTTGAGTACAAAGACGCATATTTAGCCCAGTCGTAAAACTAAGACATTTTTACATATTTTATCTTCAGTTACCTAGACGACGTTAAAATTTTTTAAATAAAGTTTTTCAAAACGCTATGTGTGCTTGCAGTAGGTTAAAACTAATAATTGAAACAAGGATAACACACATGCTCCAGTCTGGACTGGAAACCGTTTAATAAAAAAATTTCAAGCATTAAATGTAACTTATTTTCAGCTCTAATTTTCATCCACATGGTGAACAAGGTATTTTCCATTACTTACTTATTTATTTAATTTAGCTCTTCTTTAAATTTCATTTCGCCGTCGAAGGCTTAATGAATTCACCCTGACGGTGGATTCCTACCATGAGTTCAGTAAAAGGAGCAGTCTATGATCCTATCTGCAGCTCCTTAAATACGCCACTGGCGTCTTGTAAATTCACCGTCTTTTACGTTAACTCAACTGGCTCAGTGAGGAAAAAAGAATGACGAAAAGATGGAAAGTTACGCGAAAGATGAAAAACAAAATAAATTAATAAAATTAAGTAACGAAAAAGATTTTTTAAAAAAATAGAAAATTTAACACTTAAAATAACGAGAAACCTGACAATACAGAAAGAACAAGAAGTTCCGTCTAGAACTATGCGAGCCTACTTTCCCTTGTACATCACCTTCAAATTTATAATCTAGCTATCTCGCTTTCTCTTTTTCGTTTAGCTTTAGTTCTTAATTGCTTCAAATATACCATAAAATTATTTATTCAGTCATTCATGCATTCATTCATTTACTCATTGATGTATTTATTCACTAATTTACTTAGTTTTTCATTCATTAGCTTAGCATTATTATTTATTCACTCATTTATTTCTTTTTTATTATTTATTCACTCATTTGTTCATAAATTCTTTCACTTATTCATTTAATTATTCATTAATTCAAAAATATTCTTGGAAATCCCGATCAAAAAATGTCATATGAAAATAGGCTCATTAGTTATAGATGAACTTTCTATTTGTACATGTTCCACGTTATAAGAGCTTTCCGATAAAGTTTGTTCCAAGCAAATCGGTCTCTTAGATCAGGATTTATATAGTCTTAAAATTTCCTCCGTAAGAGCTATGATAATTTTTTTGAAATGTTCAAAAATGAACAAAAAGTGTTCAAATCAGTATTTCAAAGAGCTTCTTCAATAAGCTTGTTCATTGGAACTTGTACTCAGAGTTTACATCATTTGCTTCATTTTCGCCCATAGGCGCTAATGTTAAAATGCTTTGAACCCTTCAAAATCTGAAAGCAAAATTATTCAAATCAAAAAGTAAAATATGGAAATGAGATGTCAGGGTTCGCGCTAGGCCGCGCGATTGCGCGATTCCCGCAGTATTTTTTGAAATCCCACTCAAAAAAAAGTTCGTTTGCGCGCTGTTCCCGCAACTAGCGGACACGCGCTCAAAACATCGCGAAACGAAACTACTATTCTAAACTGATAATTGATTACAAACTAAATGGAGGTCGTTAATTTTCAACTGCCATCTTATCCTCATTAATAAAAAGAAGAATCTAGGAACCCTATTTATCATATATAATAATATGGAGGAAAGATTGACAACTTCTTCATTTCTTGGGATTATTGAACAATTTAAGCCCTTTGTGAATGCAGACTTATCTTCATTCATTCTATTCACAGAGGACAAAATCCAAAAAAAAAAAAAAAAGGAGTGGAAAAAGGGAATCTTCCTTGGCCACAAGGTTACAAAAGAATGCTGGTTCCTAAAATATACTGTTTTCATTGAAAAACATCAATAGATAAAATGACATATGATCAGAAAAAATGGAGGAAATATTAAACTAATTTTTAGGATTTTTTTGTAAAAGTCACACATCAAAGAATTTTGGTTAAATAACCAAATTACCAGAGGATCTTTTTCACGCTTAACATTTTATAAAGCACAAAGCACCCATTTTTGCGACCGCGAATTTTGTGAAGGATCCGTTTTGTGTGAACCTTGTTGACGTTAATTCTTTCTTTGCTGAGCATAGCTTAGATAATCATCTTTTATTACATAGTTTGTATTGGATCATGATCGGACAATTTAGTAATATCTCTAAAGACAAAAAAAAAAAAAAGAAAAGTTCCCACTTAAATTTTAAAAATCCCACTTAAAATTTTGGTCAAGGTGGGAAATCCCACCTTGTATTTTTCCCCAGTGTGAACCCTGGATGTTCTCGCCGAGATCTTTCGAATGCATATATTTTTCGATTCGGCCAATTCGTTTAAAAGTTATTAGGGGTGGAGGGGGGGGGGGGCAGACAGATCAACCGACGCACTTTTTTCCCCATCTCAAACCCAACTTTCATTTTTTTTTTATTTTTCAATCTTTATTTAATTACTTAACTAATTTTCGACTTTTCTTGATTTCTAACGGTATTTTCACTATACATTAAACTTTATTTCATGCTTTATTTTTGTTTTTACTGTTACGGGAAAGTAGGATAAAAAGGACAATCGGTGTAGTTTGGGTCTAATAACTCGAACGCCGATGGACGAAGAATTAAAACTACTCGCGGATGCGGAATTATGCTGAGGAGGGGAGCATTTTCCTACCTTCCGAAAAATATTAAAGGGAAGGGGGAATCATAAGGTTTTAGCTCGTTGCTCACATTATATAAGCAACCAGCAATGCGTAACAATATTAAGCAATACTTAACCTTTGAGGGGTCAATGTCCCTTATTGCTTCCCTCTGTATTCAGCCTAGATAAAACGGTTCCATTTGTTAAAACAAGGGTGAGGAAAACATGTTTGACTAACTCGATGGTTTTTTGGCTTTGTGACAGTATGATAATTCCTTCTCTGCTTCTCCCGAACAAGAAACAAACTCTCAAAGTCTGCCGTCAAGTTATCGAGACAGATTTAAACGTGTACTCCTAAAAAGACGATTAAGTTTATAATATTAGTGTAATACAGTAAAACCCCGATATACCACGCCTCGGTATACAGCGTAATCGGATATACCGAGATGTTTATCATTGCCATTTTTAAGGTGATTAATTATTTACCACTGTAAATAAAGTCAGCCCAAGCACACAAATATTCTAGCGAAAGAGCACCTATCCTCCACCAGACACATTAACAGATAAAGCCCTAATGTGATAGGCATGATGTACACCTTTTTCATGCGTTTTCTGTCTTTCAAGAACCTAGAACCTATAGATTAATTTCAAAATCGGGTGTAATCGCCCTGACTTGTTTCTCTTGACATGGGCGGAGCTCAATCTGACAGGGACTGTTCAGTTCAATGCTTAACTATTCCATTTTCAGAAGTCTAGTTATACGTGTGTAACTTCTTTTATAGCGCTATCAACCTTTTTATTCCCGATTCTTTAGCATTCCTGAAAAGTAAACATATTCCCTAGTTAGAAGTGCGTTCTCCCCCTTCCAAATATAATATTTTCTTCAGACCTCTCCCCCTTCACAATCCCATGTAGATAACAAAAAGATATTTTTAAGCATCTTTTTTCGCGGAACACAGATGGTTTATAACCTTTCGCTCGATAGACTGATTGCGCAGCTGAGATGCAGCAATTACAGTGAATAAAATGGCAGCAAAGAAAAGAAAAAACAATACTATAGGGGGAAGAAAAGTTGCAAGTAATTGATAAAGTTAAAAGTGATGCAGATGCAACAAAAGCAAGTATTATTTCGTGTGAATATGGTCCCGCGGCATAGTTTCACTACACCGCAGTTATGTTATAACGCGGGTACCAAACGTGTCCCCCCACAGCGGCGTTTTAACGGAGTTTTACTGTAATAAGAAAACAAAATGGCTTGTTTGCGGTCATATAGAATTATTATGTTTTTCTAAATGAATTTTTTTTTCTCATATAAAAAATTCAATCATTTTCGCTAACTGATGAATAAACGGTAAAATTAATCGGGATGTAACAAACACAGCAAAAATCAAACTTAGAAGATAGCAAAGAACACAAGACGCAACATTTAGACAATTGATTTAACGCATGAACTAAACATTAAACATCAGCATCCCATTTCTCTCTCTCTCACGCTGCGATGGGAAAGGAATAAAAGTTCTAAGTGTTCCAATGCTAGTAAAGAATATGCATCACAACATTCTGCGAAAAGGAAGAGGAAAACTGCATAAATAAAATGAAATTGTCCAAAAACATCTACAATATTTTTGTTAGAAGGGAAAAACGACCATATTTCCGTGTTTGACCATAGCAAACACTCCAAAAACGAAATGGTATCATTATGCCTCGGCGTTGCTTTTGAAGCTGAAAGAAGCGCGCTGTGCTTTGAAATAAAACCTTTGGGTTTCCAAAAGATTTTCTTTTTCCCTAGCATGCGGGAAGAAAATGTATTATGTTTTGTGGAAAAACAACTTCTTTAAGCTTAAGAGACAGCCATATGTTTTCTGACCAAAGTTCTGGCGGAAGTTTTTCCGTTACGAAACGTTTCTAAATTATTAGATGTATAAAACTCTATGATGGATACTGAAATTTCCTATCGCTAAGTAATATTCATTTTGAAAAAAAATAAGCGGTCACTCAATAAATGATGTCACGCTTCAAGGGAGGACGGGGGTTCAGAAAAGTGTGACAGTTTGTGACACGGGGAGGGGTAACAAGAAGTGTGACATCGTACATTTTGATTTCTGAAAAAACATTTAAAATTAGCAAATTAATCTTATTTTATGCTAATGTAATATAGCGTGACATGTGACAAAGGGGGTAGGGGTATGTTGAAAAGTGACACTTTGTGACAAAGGGGGGAGGGGGTCAAATATATTGAAAAAAGTGTGACATCATTTATGAATGGTCCCTAATCAGTTTAATTAATCTTTCTCAAGACAATGTCTTCATTCTAGAAAAACAAAGGACAAAAGTTAAAGGGGTTTGGAGTGTCACACCCCTCCCCCAAAAGCCGTATCCGGAGGGGGGCCCATCCCCAGACCCCCCCGAAATCCCAAAATTTTTCACAATGTAGCATATATTGCTCCTTGAAACTTTCTTTAACATAAGTGTGTCGAAGTCAGTCCCCCCACCCAGGAAAAAAAATCTTTATACGGCCTTGTGCCCCCGACACAACCTTTGCTTTAAGCAATATTGCCGATCGTAGTATGGTAATTATCTATACTGTAAGGACCCTGACTGATAAGCCGCTTATAAATCTCAAGAAAGCCCCATACGGCCTTAAAGCCACAGGTTTTCCAGCGCCATTGAAGGCATTGAGCCATTCAAGACGAAAAAAGACAAGTACAGTTGAACTTGCTTAATACGAAATGCCAAAATTCCGCGAATTTGTTCGTATTAACCGTTATTCGTAACAACCGTGAATAAGTAAAATTGTGTAAAAAAAAGTATTAGAAATGCATGTTTATATTGTTTTTTTAAATTAATACTATTTATAATAAACAGTAAAATAAATAGTGAAAACAAATGATTTATTTTTTCTAATATACACTTTTAAATCTTACTAGTACATAGAGAAAAAGTGGACTTACCTTTTAAAATTTAACAATATTGGAAAAAAATCCTTAATGGTTAGTTGTTTTTTTAGGTGTTTACAATGACTCAAAATAACTAACAATTTCTATATAAAACAAGAAGTTCCGTCTAGAACTATACGAGCCTACTTTCCCGTATACACCAAATTCAAATTTATAATCTAGCTATCTCTTTCTCTCTCTTTATTATTTATCTTTAGTTCTAATTATTGAAAATATACCTTTTTCAACGGATAATACATATTCATTCACTCACTCATTCATTCTTTCATTTATTCAGCCATGCATTTATTCATTCATTCGTTACCTCATTCAAGTGTTTATTCATTCATTTACGCATTCATGTATTTATTCACTCATTTATTTATATTTTCATTTATTCAATAATTTATTCATTCATTCTTTTCCTCATTCATTTATTCATTGATTTATTCTTTCACTCTTTCATTTATTCATTCATTCATTATTTCACTCATTGAGTCACTGAGAAATATCCTTGAAAATCCCGATCAAAAAATTTCATAGCAAAATAGGCTCGTACGTTCTGGATAAACTTTCTATTTCTACATGTTCTACGTTATAAGAGCTTTCCGATAAAGTTTGTTCCAAGCAAATCGGTCCGTTAGATCAGGATTTATATAGGGTTGAAATTTCCCCGTAAGCTCTGTGTTAATTTTTTGAACTGTTCAAAAATGAACAAAAACTGTTCAAATCAATATTTCACGCCGAGAACTCCTTTCAATAAGCTTTCAATAGGAACTTGGCTCTTGTGCCCAGAGTTTACAGAATTTGCTTCAATTTTGTCCATAGGCGCTAATGTTAAAATTTTTTGAACTGTTCAAAATTGAACAAAAAATTGTTCAAATCAAAAAGTGAAATATAGAAATGAGATGTCCTCGCCGAGATCTTTCGAATGCAAAAAGAATTTTTCCAATCGGACAATTCGTTCAAAAGTTATTAGGGGGGGACAGACCGACAGACCGACAGACAGACAGACCGACAGACAGACCGACAGACAGACCGACAGACACACTTTTTCCCGATCTCAATACCCTACTTTCAATTTTTTTATTTTTCAATCTTTATTTAATTACTTCACTTATTTTTGACTTTTCTTGATTTTTAACGATATTTTCACGATACATTAAGCCTTCTTTCATGCTTTATTATTATTTTTTTTTACTTTTACGGGAAAGTAGGCTAAAAACTATAATTAAGGTAAATGACCCGGTAGTGGACACAGTTAAGAAAATTTTCGTACTCTTTTATGTGGCAAAATTTTTTCAAGGGACTTACATCAATATTTGCATATTTAGCTTAATCGCCAACTATTTCTCTAAAAATTATTACCTATAAAATGTCATTTGATGAAAAATAAAAATTTTTACGTCAAATTTACTAAACGCTTCATTTATATCTATAGTGGACATTTATAAAAGACGTATTTGCATTAGTAGTGGACAGAAATTAATATTATCTATTTTATGCTGTTAACTTGGAGAAATAATTTTAAAAATGACTAAGGGACCATTCATAAATGATGTCACACTTTTTTCCCATATATTTTTCCTAAATCCCTAACCTTCTTATGGATCAGCTTTAGTAAAGAGCAGCAAATGTGACCGTTGTAGAGGCAGCTATTAAATATTATGATCCATGTACTTGCATAGATGCTCCATGCCAACCTTAGTTCTATAAACCAGCACTAGGAATCGTTCGCTCTAGGTTCTGATAATTTCATTCAAGTTTAATGTTACATTCGCTTATTTTAGGAGCTTAAAGATCTAAGTGGCCACTACTAGAGCAGATTTACCTTATATGTAATCGAAAAAATTTTTCGTGAATAGGTCAGAAATTCTGTTCGTCTTAGCCGAAATTTATTTTAGCCTTCGTAATATGCGTGAGATACTTAGTGCACTTAAATAATAAACCAAACTTGATGAACAAAATGTTCGTTTTAGCCGTGATTTCGTATTAAGCGTGTTCGTATTAAGAAAGTTCAACTGTAGTTCATCTACACCGGTTGACAATTTGCTTCAAAATTTTTACCACACACATATTTATACATTTTTTCTTGTCTGAAAAATAAATTTTCAACTCCCACACATTTATTAAATCATTAAGCTCCCGCCTCCATGTTTGACAGTAACACATAAATTCTTTGCTACCATCTGTTGACTCTGTTTTCTCCAGGCCATAACTATATCATTTGATCCATGGATATTAAATTTTGATTTATTACTAAGACAAAAAAAAAAGATTCAGTCTTTGATGGTTTTTTTTTTTTTTTTTTTGCAAAATCCAACCGCAAAATTTATTATTACACAAACTAATAAATGGCATCTTATGAAATGCACGTCCTTTACGGACCGCATTTATAGCTACATACCGTACGTAGTTATAAAAGTCCATAAAGGACGTGCATTTACCGTATTTTACATATTTCAAGATGCTCCTTAACCCTTTAACTACCGGAATATATTCACAAATCTGTTCTGAACGCCAAAAAAAATTTCCAAAAACTGCATAAATGGCGATACATCTGTTTCTCATGTATTATATGTGATGAGTTTCTTACATGAAAAAGGCAAAACTGGAGAGTTCCAATCAACATTAGTCGTTAGACGCCCCCCCCCCCCCCCCCCCATTTTCGACCTATGGCGATATTTGAGAAAAAAAAGGTTTCGCCAAAGCAAATTTCGATATTGGCTAATGTTGATCAGAAATGTTTTGTTCGAAATCAAAATTCCAATGATGTGTAGCTTATTTTGCTTGCAAATCGGCGGCACACTGCATCAAAAGGGGGTGGTCAATACCCCTTTCTGCACCTCTCATTTTGCCATTTTCAATTGAATAAATTATTGTAATAATTGAATAAATTATACAACTCGTCTTTTTGGTGCAGGCGAAAATTTGGTGCCCTTAAGAAATTTCACGAGATACAAATTTTGATTACACAGCAAATATCCATCATCTCCCACACAACAAAATCCCACAGCGAACGATCGCGAAGCCAAATTGCTTGATAAAAATTTACTAAATATTAAAACATTACTTTAAAACAAATTAATTTTTTAGATATAAATATTTTATTTGATTAAAAAAAAACAATGGGAGAACAAACTGTTTAGCGAAAGATCAGCTAAAAAGCGATTGGGAGAGTTGGCAACTCGCCGCTTATTATAGTGTAAGATGTAAGAAAAATGATAATAAAAATAAATCATTCTTTTACTTTTAACAGTATAAAGAAGCGATAATCATGCATGCGATTAGTCAAACTCAAAAAAAGCTGAAATGTTTTTTTTGCCTACATATTAGTTAAATGTATCTCTTATTGAGCTAGATGTCAACAATATGCATCTTTGAAGTAGTAACACCCGCCCTTTAACTTAAAAGTTTCAAAAGCAATATTTATTTACTGATTATTTGTTAAGAGCTGCTAACACTTGCTTTATTGTTAATTGTTTAGAATGTAGATGATTTAGCAACACTTTTCATGCAAAAAAATATTTATTTACTTTGAGACTAAATTTAATAAATAGTATCGAATATCAAATTTGAAATCTCGAAATTCGGCTCTTTTTCGAAAATTCCCGATTTCTATTTATTCATAAAAATTTTTCCCCTCGAGTCCTTAAAAGTTCGTTTTTCAAATTTTATTCCTTTTTCTTTTCTCTTTTAAAAGCAAAATGAGGGAACTTGTGTGATTTATTTTTCTGTGGTCTTCAATGGTGCCCAGTTACTGGGCACTATTGCGCATTTTGTACAAATGCTTGTGTTTTGATTCGACTTCTCTTATTAATATTTTCATTCTTTTTTAGATGTAGCTCGATTTTCTTTTTCATACAATTGCAGGAAATAGCAAATTGGGAGCTGCCATATGGGTGGGTACAAGTTAATTTTAACTGAATTGGGTGTTGTAGTTTGAAGTATTTTATCAAAATCCATGAACCTTTTCTTTTTGTCAAAATATATAACACATCAAGTTACTTATAACGTTTCAAAAAAATTAAAAAACAAGAGTTAATTATTTATTTACCAGTTGAGAAAGCACTGAAATTTGTAGTAAAAATGTGATGATGTTTATGTAAGTTCGCCATTTTTGGTCCTGTCAATCCGCCGTTTTAGCTCTGTCCGAAAGCCGCGATAGTACCGGACCCAAGCAAATCAAATTTGAGGTTCGATTAAGTAGTTGAAAGGAAAGAAGTTAGATTCTTGTAAAGAATACAAAACATAGCGAAACAAATAGAGCGCATGGGTACCTTCTTAGTTTAACAAAAAATAAATAAATAAATAAATAAATAAGCACCTGGAATAAAAAAATAAGGACTATTTAAGGACTTGTTAAGGCCTTAAAAATGAAAATGAACATTAAGGACTTTCTAAGGACCTTTAAGGACCGTACGAACCCTGCGTAATCATGAATCAATTACAAATATAAATGGCCCATAATTAGCAACAGGCAAGTAGCACCTGGTGTAATGGTAATTGAACTCATAATTTTGCACCGACTTCTAAAACTATGTTTAAAAGTCACATCGATGTTGTTTAAAGAATTAATTTATTTTTCCCTTTTTAGCGCAATTTTAAGTCGGTTCTAATTTTTTTCTAAAAATTATTTTATATAGAATTTTCCAGTTAATTAAGACTCATTTGGATTCTTGAGGCTATTTTTCAATAAGAGTGTCTTGTCGGATTTCTTACCAACCGTAAGCTCACATCTGTTTGTATTAAAAAGGGGGTTGCTAGTAAATCGGATTTTTTTTTCGATATAGAACATATAATAGGCACAATTAAAAAAAATTCAAAACACAAAATTGCAATAACAATTGCAGACACGTTGATATGTGCAATTGTTATTGCAATTTTGTGCTTTAAACGCTTTTTAATTGCATCAATTATATGTATAGCAAAAAAATAATTAATTACTTTAACTTTAGTAGGTGACTACAGTACTCCTATAAGCAGTATATTCAAAGAGAAGATTATGCAAATGGCATAAATACAGCAAATGTTTAATGGGCTACATTCATGCAGAGAGAGTAGAACCAGAGGTCATTGTTTTAAGCTTTTCAAATCCCAGGCTAATCTTGAAATTAGTAAAAATTACTAGACTTCAATAGGCTTGTAGACATTTGGAATAATTTACCAGAAGCGACTGTTACTCGCAGTGGGATGAAAACTTTTAAGAACGCTCTTGATGTTCATTGGGGATTAAATTGACTAGGACCGGCCCTGTACCTGTTGTCACGTTTGTATTTGTACTACAGAAAATCAAATTATAGCCAATAGAAGTCAACTCGTTGAAAAAGCCTGTTAAAAAAGTAATAAGAACAAGCAAATTTGTAAAAAGTATAAATAAATAAAAGTGATTAAAATTCAGTAAATAAACTCAATGAAAATTTAAGCAATTCTTCCTTACCTTTCTAACGGGCAGTGCTAATTTTGTGCAGATTCCATTCCTCAGTTTTTATGTTTTTATTCATGGGTTATTTTGATTTAAATCATAGGCGAAATGTTCTTTAGATGCAGGAGATTTAACTTCGAAATTCTTTTCTTGAATTGACTCCAATATTTTAAAGTTCGTTGTACTGAACTGTAGACTTCCGATTTAATAACGAAATTTATTATTCCTACTAATACTGATAATAAGCCATCATTTCTCAACTGTATGGCCAACTAAAACAGTTTTTGAAATAGTCATTCAGCTTCAAAATAGATATAAATAACTTGCTATATCACGTTTTCGAATTACCCGATCCAATGAATTCAAAAATTTGCGGTTAATAAATCTAGTTATAAAATAAAATATTTCGAGCCTTCAAGATAAATTGAAGTTATTATTAAAGGCTTAGATGCAGGAAATTTAACCAATTTCTCTCTTTAATTGGTTTTACCATCAAAATTTTAAAGTTTGTTGCACCTTTCAAGACCAACTCTAACTTTTCGGAATAATCATTCAGCTTCAAAATAGATATAAATAACTGTTGCCATATCTCGTTTTCGAATTACCCAACTCCCTGGATTTAAAAATTTACTGCTAATAGTAAATCCATTTATAAAATCTTTCGAGATTTTGGGACAAATTGAAGTTGGGTTATGATATTATTACTAAAAGCTTTATACCTTTAAATTGGATTTTTATTATTGGAATATACTTTTGGTTTATTTAACTCCAAAAGACAGTAATGTATAATAATTCAATTAAATTAACAGATGATTCAAATATTCAACCTTTCTAATGACAAAGTGAGGTTAAGAAATCAGTCCTAAAAGTTTAATACAGTTGAACTTCGCTATTCGTATACAATTCGTTCCAGGAGGCAGTTCGAATGGCGAATTATTTTTTCACATAAGATACAATGTAAATTGGATTAATCCGTTCCAGACCCAAAGATGGTTGCCTATTTAAACTTATGAAAAACAAATGTACAGTACTGTACATGAAATTATAGATAAATAAAAATTTAACTGCACTTTGCGGTACTTACGTACTATCGCAACCATGCCAAAATTCGGGGATAGCGCGCCAAATTGGCATCTCGGATTTTGTACCTATCTAAGGCGTTTATGGTAACCATAACTAGGTATACAAGTCGCCAATCTCGCCATATGGTTGCGATAGTACGTCAGTACCCACTTTGCTTGTACTGAGGTGAGCTGATGGCATAGAGGCATAGGTGGAATGTTGAGGAGCCTTAAGTTGAGAGGAGGAAGAGAAATATTTGGAAGAGGAGTCCCCTTCCATAAAAATATCAGGTAACATTCCTTCAGGTGATTTCTCCCTTTTTGCTGTTCTTTCTTTTTTCTGTCTCTTTGTACTGGAAGAATCTTGGGTTTCTCTCTCTAAAAACTTGTCCAATGTTGTCTGCCTTTAACGATTGCTCAGAATTTTTCTAAAATGGTCAATAACATTGTCGTTGAACAAGTTAATGCTGTTGTCCACAGCAGTGTTGGAATGCCAACACAGCTCTTTAATTTCTGCAAAGGAAATGCTTTCCTCACTACTTACTGCCTTACTACTTACCTATGAAGAAGAAAGTTCTTCAACCACTTCCCCTTGCTGCTCCCCTTAGAAGGTTAAAATTGTCAGCAAAATCTCAAAAAATATTAAAATTTAAAAAAAAAATCCAAAACGCCGAACAAATTATTTCCAGATGACTTCAAAATGAGCATATTTTTTTTGATTTTTTAAAAAAAGCCAAACTGGCAACCCAGCTGGCCCCTGGCGCCGTACGAATCGCGAGACAAGTACGAACAGCGAGTTGAACTTTACTTAAACAAGAAACAAGTTGGACGAATAGAAAGATGTGCGAAAAGAGAGGCGGACGAATAGCGGGGTTCCACTGTATTTAAAAAAATACAGAGGGGTCCAAACAAATGTATACACTCATTGACAGTGAACATACTCAGAACACTTGCGTACACTACAATTACATGTGTTGAACACATGTAATTATAAGTACATTTTACAATATCAATTACAAATATCGTTACAGAACACAGAAATTTTAAAATTATGTTTAAAATAAAAATATTCAGTCAACTAGTGCACACATTTTTTGGACCTCTGTATATACCAGCAGCACAACTGACAAATCATTCTTAAACTCTCCATATCATATAAATAAATTATACTACATTGGAAAATTTCATCCTTCAGAAAAACATAAAAATAAAATTTAAAAAAAAAAAAGGTTACACACTTTCATTAAATTATTGTATTGGCTATTTGTTATTTTTAACGTTTTGAAAGAATACAATTCTGAAGTTATTTCTTGATAGATCAGCGAAAACCATTTTCCTAGCTCTGAAAAACAAAATGAAATAATAAAAAACATTTCATGTTATTCATAGAAAATACAAAGAGAGTTCGTATTTAACGATCTTTATTATGCACAATGGAACAATATAACATATAATTATCTCATAAAACATTGCTTTACATCAATAGAAGAAAAGAAAAAACTACAAATTTTTATATTATTAATTTGAACTAGATTTCCTAAAATACTTTTATATATATAAAAAATATTTCATTTTTTGCATTTGCAGAAAAATATGTATGTAAACAAAAAATGTTGAATAAAATTAATACATAGTAGGCATGGTACCATATTGAATTAAAGATGTACAGTACATGCTTCTTTAATATGAATTTATAGTACCACTATGAATTTTTTTCGATGGTTTAAAGTTTGCATTAACAAGTTTTGAAAACTAGATATTAAACAAGTGAATTATCTATACTATGAGAATTCTCACTGGTGTTGCTCCAAATTCATAACATTAAATCAAGCAGCCAACAAGAAGTTCCGTCTAGAACTGAACGAGCCTACTTTCCCGTATACACCAATATCAAATTGATAATCTAGCTATCTCTTTCTCATTTAGCTTTAGTTCTTAATTACTTCAAATATATCTTTTTCAACGGTTTATACCAGATTCATTCGCAAATATCCTTAAAAATCCAGATCAAAAAGCTTTGTGGTGTTAGAACAGGATTTAAAAGGATTGAAATTTCCAAGTAAGCGTTGTTATTTTTTTTTAATTATTCAAATAAAAGAATAAAATATGGAAACTCGAGTTGGGTCCTCGCAGAGATCTTTCGAATGCAATAAAAATTCTCTCCAGAAAAAAAAAATCATATGGAAGGGGGGGGGGGGGACAGACCTACAGACACATTATTTAGTTAATTACTTCACTTAGACGTTTTCTTATTTTTAACAATATTTTTACAATACATTAAGCCTTCTTTCATTCCTTTATTTATTTATTCTATACTTTTACGGGAAAGTAGGCTAAAAATTAGAAAGCTGGCGAAACTTTATAACTTGAGCAAGCTTAGTTAAAGATAAAACCATTAAGTTTACTTTATTTTTCACTCCATTAACCAGTCAAATAAGGGGAAAAAAATTTTTTTCCTTCAGCTTAACATTGCACTATCTAATGACATCAGAAAGGTAAAAAAATACCCATTTAAAAAACAACACATGAATAAAGTAGATGTATAAACAGAGAAATAAATCTAAAAGAATTTGGTAAAAAGAAATGCTTAAAAATGAATATATAAAAAATTTAAATAATCTGTGTTCATATAAAAGGGAGAACACAGACTTCAGTATTTCAGAAGCTGCTCATTAAAAATTAACTCACTCCGGGAATAAGCTTGATATTAAATACAATAATATAGAACAAAAATAGGCATACATAAAATACACAGGGAGAAAGCATTCGGTTTGATATTTATTAACAGTGAGATACAATATGTTACTAAACTATAAACAATGTAATTTATTTCTTACATATAAATACACTTGAGAGGCTTAGGAATGGTTTGATTTCACTCAAGGCCATATTAAATTTTTTTTTTCTTTTTTTTTGCAGGTGGTTGTGTCAATGTTATTTGCAAATATTGCACGTTCAATTGTACACATTGGGGAAAAAATTGTCCCAATCCAACATCTATTTTTTTTAGCTAAAAAAGTTTTTTTTTAAAAAAAGAGGTGTGCAATAAATAATACAAATAGGAATTGCACAGTAAATAAATATAAGCATCTACTACAATTAATGTTTTTTTTTTTTTTTGCATGAATAAGTTTTTAACTTTATTACCAATTAACAGCTAAATTTTAGTCCTGAAGACAAGTTATCTTGAAAAGGTAAATGAATAAATGTATTTCAGATGTATTTTAAGAGTCCGTTTTGTTCTACTGCTTACTGGATTCCAGTAGTTTTGAATATATATTACTACAAGTATATACACTTATTTATGATTTTAAAGAAAAAAAAAATTAACAGATTTTAATACTGGATCACATCTTAAAATTTTAATCACTGCACTTATTACTACAAAAACAATTTCAAATGCCAATACATTCAAAAATAAACATTCAAATAATTTTTATTTATTAATTTCAAAAAAACATATAATGAATTTTTTAAAACACTAATCAGAAATTAGAGTAAATAACTAAAAATAAGTAATGAAAAACAAATGTTTTAATACTGCATTTTATGAATTTTTTAACATAACAGTATTTTAAGTATAGTTATAACAACTGATTGTTTATTGTAATAGGCACTTTAATTTCAGGGCGACGATATTATTAATAAGTCACGTTAAAAAAACACTTAACTTTTGTAAGCTATATTAAGAATAATAACGAAATGTCGAAATAATTTACTTTTTAATCAAAAAAAATATTAATTGTAAATAAATATAATAAATATGAACTGAATAGAAACGCCCACCTTTTTCATTACTGTTGTGTTAGTGTTATATTTTAGGGTTTGACCATTTGCATATGTTTTACAAATATGAAATGAAATTTTGAAAAAACAAAACTTAATTGAAGTGTCTTTTGCATTAGAATAATAATTGTAAAGTAAAATTTTAATGAATACTGATGGAAATTTTGGAAAAAAGAAAAAAAACAGAAGCGTGAAATAATTACAAGCCCGACTTTTTCACACTAATCTACTAAATAGACAATAAATTGGCCAGTAGTAAATATTACAAATTTTTAAAAATTATTCTTATTACTTATGTTTTTTTACCTTATGAGTTCAGTAAATGTTTACAATACTAACTAGATAAATCAAAATGTCCAAATAAAACATAAAACAACAATTGTCAAAACCATAATTCACACTTGGTTCTTATTGCACAACACAAAACTTGTTTTCAGAATTTATTAAACCTGTAAAAACAATGAGTGAATGTCAGTGGGCCTAATTTTAGCATAAAGCAATATTACAAAAATATTCATTTTTCAAAATTTAATAAAATTAGCAAAAAAAAAAAAAAAAAATTCCATTATACTGACACTTTATCAACTTCAAATTTTTTAAAACTAGTACAAAGGCTGGTATAGAGACAAATGTATAATGAAGGTATACGCAAATAGAAGTTATTTCTAAACAGTCTAAGAAATTTCATTGCTGAAAGCCAAAATTTGAAAAACAATTGCACACATTAAATTCCCCAAATTACATTGTTGTTAACTAGGGGATTATTAACAAAAATATTCACAAATAAATTTCAGTTGTATGACAAAATAAGGTCAGTTGTATAACAATAGAAGTTTCAGTTGTATAACAATTTTATGAAAATTCAGGACATTTTAGGCCACTTTAATAAAGTAGAAATTGTAGGATAATTCCTGATCCTGAACTTAGATTTCAAAATGCTGTTGGTTTTATTTCTATTGAACTTTAAATTTAATAAAACCAAAAAAATAAAAAGAAAGAAAGAATACATTATTTAAAACATATTAAAAGTTTGGGGAATTGCACATTAAAAATACTAAACTTTGGCATACAAAATAGCAATGATGCTAAAAAGAGTTTTCAATAGATGGTAAACACCAAGATTGTGTTTAGAGAACATAACACAAAATATATATTTTCATTCCGAATATAATAGGAAAAGTTTACGAGAAGGGAAGAAAGATCAAATAATTAAAAATATCACATTTGCTAATATTGAAATGATCATTATTAAACAATTAAGTACACGAACAACTATGTTGACATAATAAAATAAAAAAAGAAAAAAATCTACATACAAAATATTGATTATATGTGGTGATATAAATGATAAATACAACTCGCGTGTAACTACACAGTTTATAATTTTCCAACATATAGTGATACTAAAAATATAAAATAAAATTAACAAAACTAAAAACATATAAACACTGAACAGATATTATTTAATAAAACATTAATATAAGTAAAATATTTGATAAACAAGTGAAAAGAAAAATTTTAACCAATATGACTAATATTTAAACCAATGGGAAGACATAAGAAAAAAACAGGGCAGTCACATGAAGATATTGCAATATTCAGTAAGTCCTATCATACTAGAACTACGTACTTACAATATTGAATTTTAAAAGATTGTATCCTCCTTTTTGCTATTTTCCACCCTTCACCCTCTAGATATATTTAATAACATTCAAAAAACATCAACAGTAAAATAATTTTACTCTTAATGTAAAAGGAAAAAATATATACAAAAAACATGTTAATGATATCTGCACAAGTTTTCTTATTAAAACATTACTTTTAACTAGGAAAGAATGAATTTCCATCCAAACGTTCTCCTAAAACTGCTTATTTTTCCATTCAAAATCGATAAAAATATTTCGGAATGAAATATTTAGTAGAAGGGCCATTTCACAGTATTTTCTAACTATGTAGAGTCTGCAACATGACACTTTTTCTGTTCTAACTACGTAATTTACAGCTTAATTATCACGAAATTTTATTTTCAAATAATGTGCTCAACACATTATTTGAAAATAAAATTTGTTGATAATTAAACTGTAAATTACGTAGTTAGAACAAAAAAAGTGTCATGTTGCGGACTCTACGTTTGGACAATATACTGTGAAATGGCCCAGTAAAAACACTTTTTAATAGCTAATTATAGAAACAATATTCACAAAATTATTTTTTGAAAGAATTCATGGGCCATAACTACCGAGAAAATCTACTTTCTATGAAAACGTTGCTAAATATAATGCTATTATACCCAGTAGAAAAATTTAATAGAGTTGAAAAGTATATGCCATATAAAGCCATATTTCCCTAATCTAGTATGAAAAACACATACCAAGTAGTATTATTAATCTACAATAGCATTCGTGCAAATAATAGATAAGTAAATAATACGAATGAAGAGCTTAGAGGTAGAATATGTTACGTGACAAACATAGTACAAGAGAAAATTGGTTTTAAGTTTTCAACTTGGTCCTATTCCTCATGTAGTCTTATAGAGTACGATTCTGCAGTAATGATGCGTAGCAACTTATTCTTGTAACATTTTAAAAAGTTTTACATTTTATTTTGGTGTTAGTGGTCCAATTCAATTTCGGCTTATCTTGTCTCATCACCGAAAATGGTCCAAACTGGGTACCGTGGCAACCTGGGATTCCAGAGACAAAGAGGAGGGGTGAAATGAAGCACTCACAATAACAGATGTTCTTTGTTTCTAAGTCGGATGTTATATGACTAGAGTGTCGCGAGAAAATTCAAATTTTTCCAAAGTGCCACAACTTGATTCAAAGGGAAGAAAGAAAAATGCAAAAAAAAAAAAAAAAATAATGTGGTAAAGAGGAACAATGTATTCATCTGGCCAAAGATCTCCATATCTTCAAATTAACATACTCACTCCCTTAGCACTTCCATTCAGATAAAAAATTTTGATTAGTATTTCAGTAAAAGAGTGAAATTAAATAAAATATTTCTTCTGCTTTATTCATTGAAAAAAAAAAAAAACATGAAATTCATACATTATTCTATGTAAAAGACCTGTTTTTATATGTGGTTTCAGTGGCTGCAATTTTAAGGAGGTAAAGCCCCAGAAGTGTCAACACAAGAATAGAAATTTAAAATCCTATGTAAAATTCCTTATGTTTGAGAAGAAATACCTAATGGCTAAGGAAAATAGGGCTATTTCCACTAGGACTATTTCCTTAGTCATTAAGTGAATAATTCAAATGACTGAAAGGTTTTTTTTTTGACTATCAAAAGAGTCCTAACCAGTGATAGATCCAGAGACTCAACTAGAGAGGGGTGATTCCAGGCCTGTTATTTAAGGGAACGAGGAGGGGAAAAATTGCATGGACAAACAGGAAAAAAAAAAAAAAGACTGAAAAATATTCCTAACTAAAAAAAAAGCATATTGACTGAAGGGAAAACATTATGATTAAAGAAAGTATCCATTACTAAGTAAACAACTAAGCGAAAAATTTCTAAAATTGACATGACTGAGTGAATTTCAATGTCATGAATGTGTCAATTTCTCATTACTGAGTGAAAAATACTAAAAACCAAGAAAACTTTTTTTTTTGAATGACTGAAGGAATAGTCCCAATGTTAGAACATTGAGGAATTTGGAGGAGGGGGGATTCTGCAGAAATCAAAAGTGGTTTGAAAAAACTCGAGACAGACAAGGCAGTGGTTATATCCCAGGAAGTCATAATTACAAAGCACAGGCCTAAATGTAAAAATTTAAATAATATCATTAAAACTATACATATTGCATTTTATCACATAATTATAAAAATAGTTTTTACTTCTAAATAATTTGAATTCTATTGGATTTTGTGGAAAAATATCAGTATTGCACAAAATACTATATCGTTGTTGCGATTTGAAATAACTTCCAGAACATTTAAAGAGATATAAGAACAACTTTACCGGTCAGTATGACGTAAATGCTAATTTAAGATCATTTCAACAGCTATAATACTAATAATGAAAGTTACTATCACAGTAGTAAAAATAAATAAACTTTGACAAATGCAGATAAAACACACTAATATTCATACAAAAAGTATTATTTCATACTAGTCAGATCTATCCAGTACAAAATGTTGCTATAAAGAATTTGTTATTAACAAAACAAAACACAAATGAAACTTAAACACAAAATAAGTTTCATTACTAACAAATCTAAATTCTCTGAATAATTTCACTTAATTCAAGACATTTATTAAGTAAACTTTTTTGAGAAGTCACAAACATTACAAGCTCTAGCAGTCTGTTTTACTGTATATAATTGCTATAGGAAAATATAATACAAAATATAAAAGATAGAAAAAGGGATAAAGAATTTACAAAAAATTTTTAACTATTTTAATATTTTAAAATATTTCATGAATGGTAAATATTATATTTGCACAAATTGAGAAGTTAAAACAATATAGACTTTCCATATTTGTGAGTGATTCATTGTAATAAATTTAGCATTAATGTTTCAAAATGCAGCTACTTTTACAAAATGAAAAAATATTCAAATAAAAAGGAATAATAATTAAACAATAAAAAAAAAACTGGAAATTTTCATTCAGATTCACTCATAATACTGTCTTATTAAATGCAATCTTTCATATCAAAAGTTTTATTTTTCATTTGAAAAATATTTGAGCATTTGGGGATTGATTTTTCACAGTAAATTTTAAATTCGAACCGAGATATATATATATATATATATATATATATATATATATAAAGTCGCATTACATATACTTAAGCATTAACCCTATGCGACACAAGGATACATATTATCCAATGTAATTATCCTTTCCAAAACATTAACATTGATACATTTTAAAACAAAAAAGAAATTGAAAACATTTTGAATTGTATGTTATCAAATTGTGAACATTTTGAATATTGTATCTAGACTCATACATTAAAATCTTGTTTCTTAAAAATGATTCAACAATAAGATTGATTCTGATTTGAATCAAGTTATTTTAGTTAAAAAAAAAAACTAACAATAGGTTTTAGTTTTGGTGAGCGGAAAAAATCACTAACCTGAGAACACACTTAGAGCAAAACATAATACAATGTTTCTTTAGGCATAAAAGACTACTTTCTAATCATATCTATGTGATTTACATGTACAAATACCAAATCTAAATGGATGCATGTCATTGCAAAAATTCACAGGTATAAGAAGTGTTTCTTTGTTTTTATTGAAAGGTTTTATGTAGCAACTTGGTCATTTCAAGAAATTAATAGGTAACTTCTTTATGTAGTTACCTTTATGTAGTTATTTTTATGTAATTACTTTTATGTAGTTACCTTTATGTAGTTACCTTTATGTAGTTACCTTTGTGTAGTTATTTTTATGTAGTTACCTTTATGTAGTTACTTTTATGTAGCTACTTTTATGTAGCTACTGTTATGTAGCTACTGTTATGTAGCTACTGTTATGTAGCTACTGTTATGTAGCTACTGTTATGTAGCTACTGTTATGTAGCTACTGTTATGTAGCTACTGTTATGTAGCTACTGTTATGTAGTTACATCCTTCTTACACTTGAAAATAATTCAGAATTCTAATTTTTTTTAAAATTAAAACATTTCTTTCAATGTTTATTAATACCCACGAAGTTCTGTATACTTGTGAGTAGATATGAATAAATAGTACAGAATAGTTCTACAAGAGCCCCAGAGGCAATTTAGGTCTGTTTTTGGATTCTTCACAAAAGCCAAATTGATCAAGATGGACTCTTTACAAAATTCCAGTCAATCAAGATGGACTCTTCACAAAATTCTGAGCTACCAAATCGTACTTTTCACAGAATTATTTATTAAATGATCAGCAGAAAATAATGAAAAAATTTTCCCTGTATGTTTAAATTTAAAATTTTTCCAAAATTATTCGATTTTTCACAAAAATAGTCTTAAAATGCACAAAAACTAGACTATTAAAAAATGCTGGATCGACCTCTGTACACACGTTTTTCACTTTGCTTGTACTGCAAGAAATGCAATACATTTAAAACAGGAACAAATTGCATCAATATTATGGAAAAAAAATGTTCTTTAATATGATGCCACATTCATTGCACGTATCTACCTTCTATACCTAATATTACTAAATATACGTAAAACATTTGAGAAAAAAAAATTACCCCCCCCCCCCCCAAAAAAAAAAAATAATAAAGTGAATATAACAATGGTTCTACATATATAAAGGAGTATTTTAGCTACTTCTTAGCAGAAAATTAAAACAGGAAAAGTATTAGAATTAATGTAAGTTTTATACACAAAAAGAAGAACTCGCGGGAATTTCAAATGGAAAGGTTTGTAAAATAGAAAAGCAAGGGAAAATACATATACAGCAGTTGATTTCTGATTGGCGTGCTACACAGTTTCATCTTCATAACCTCCATATATATGAATTTTTTAAACACAACAAAGCAGTTTCTATTTTCCTTTTAAAAATATTTTTTGCAACTACAAAACGAATTTAAAAAGCACAAAGCAATGAAGGTAACGCATTTTGTTTTTGCATGAAAGCAAACAATTGTTTCAATTCTCATAAGCGCTTTAATCCAAAACCTAAGATCACTTAAAACCTTAAAATATATATATGTATATTTTTCCATGCAAAAAGTTTTATGTTTGCATAACCCACATTGGTTTTGCTTCATATTCGATTCTCTGGCAAAAGTTTTTATCAATCATTACTTAGAATTGTGGCTTTTATGCATTTCACTATATTGCACCAGTTTAGTTGTAATATTATTTTTCACTCTTAAATAAAACTTAAGTTACTTCACAAAACCTTTCAATCAACTTCACTACAGAAAGAATAAATAATATAAAACGAAGAGCCGAAAGTCTTTGAACTAAGGTAAGGACACACAAGATCCCATATCAGGTGGGGGCTGGAGAAGATTGCGCTTTGGTGGCATCGTGGGGCTCTCTTTCAAGTAGGGGAACTCGGGGACCTCCCCCCCACGATTGGGGGAGGGGTCGGGGGAATGGAGGGGAGTAGACTTAGGTGATGGTGTGGGGATCACATGACCTTTGGCACGCAGCTGTCTGATGACCGAATGCACTCGGAAATGTAGGATGGTCTCCAGGGGATATCCACGGTAATTGTGCCTGAAATTTTAATCGGAAATTTAACACGGAAGTAATACATTGCGAAGTACAATTTTAAAATGCACAGACACGTAACTTCCAAAGAAAATTATAACTAAAAATTTGAACTAAAATACACATAAGCAGTAGAAAACTATAAGAATATTTATAACAATTGTGTCTAATCAAATGAAAACGAGTGGATGTGAACACCACATGACCTCCTTGCACTACACTAATTATATAATTTACCTTTCTAAGAGCTAAACAAGATCATAATTCTTGTAAATTCTTTAGCATGGGGGTTCAATGGGAAAGTCGCATAAATTGCCAAAAGATTACTGGATTTGGCTTCATGATTTTGGCGCCAAATTCGGCGAAATATTCGAAAGTTCTCAAAAAATCGACGCCAATACGCTTAACAATGGAGTTGGTTTCAGTAATACCTTTGGATAAATATCTTGGTATGGAAAACGACTGGAAATTTGCATTCAATTGATACAAAATCTCGTAAAACACCCCGTTTGGAACGTCTGATTGCAACCAAAAGGGGAGGTGCACACTTAGACCTTGTACAGGTACTACACACGAAATTCCAACCTTCTACAACTAATTTTTTTGAGTTATGCGAGATATGCACATACAGACAGCACAACAAAACTCATCAAAACGGACTCGGGGATGGTCAAAGTCAATATTTCAGTGGTCCATATCCACTTGTGTGTACAGACCCTCCATAAATGAGGTGACTTTTTTCCCATATATTTCAACCCTCCCCCTCTGTTGTAAAACGTCACACTTCAACGGAATCCCTACCCCCCATTGTCACAGTCACGCTATATTACATAAGCATGACATCAAACTTATTGTTACCCCTCCCCCTTGTCACAATTTTACAAACCCCCTCCCCCCTCGAAGCATGACATCATTTATGAATGATCCCTAAATACATATGGGCAGTGTGAAAAAAATACATTCAACCTGATTAATTTGTGATTTAAATGCAAATTTAGGCGGAAATTTGAGTATGAAATTTTTTGCAACTACAGTAGCACATTCTATACTTTGTATAAGGATGTAAAAAACCCAGAATAGTCTACAGTACTATAGAGTGTTAAGATTTGAAAAATAAAAATTTTGAAACTGTTTAAGCATCTGAGCTATACTACTATTATTAATATGCTGAAATGGGATAAGTATGACAAAAAAATATTTCCACAAAATATTCTTAAGATAAGACGTTTTAACAAACCTTGCACTCTCCAGGAGCTCTTTAGCTTCGTTCCCATTGGCCTGATTCATTTTGATGAGACCCAGCTCTGTCATAGCAAAAGGAACTATGTACACATCTTCTTTTACTCTTTTTTCGCTGCAGGAAGAAAGAATTGATTAAATTCACTTGCCTACATTCTTCAAACAAGGTTAGATCAAAACTAAAATCACAAATATACTACTGTATTAAGGAAATACTAGTAATTGCAAAAGAATTGCAGTTTAACTCTGACTATGGAAGACCAATAAGGAATTTAGGGCAGCTTTAACACATCTTTATAGACATATTTATGATATATTTTTGCTGAAAAACAAATTTATATTAATGTAAATACCATATTATGGGGAAAATCTTCGTTGAATGCCATATATATATATACTAATAATATTACAGAAAAAATGTAATTTTCTCTGGGACTGCTGTAGTCCACAGCTTCAGAGTGAAAAGGTTAAATCTTGAAGTTTAAATTATTTACATAGCTCTTTTTAAAACAGCATTATTATAACTTTTATTCTGAATCACACAGCATGCTTATTATTCAAAATATTAAGTTAATTTCAGGAACACGAAATTTTAATGTCACTAACTGGTATCAATACAAATTTCAAATGAAATACTATTTTACTATAGCACACTGTCACTTTTATTTTATATGGGATTCATTTTTATACACCGAGCAAAAAAACTACTACGACTCTTCGTTCCATATCGACAAAGCATTTCTACTTTCTTGCTTTAACTTTTAACAATTTTAAATGTACGTAATTTTTCTGTTCTAAGCATTATTTCTCGCAAAAAGACACCTATTAGGATGGATGGAAAATAATAAGATAAGATAAAATAGAAGAGAATTCCAAATATGTCCTACCATGAAATTATTTCCCTAAAACAGTCTTCTGCTTGCATATTTCTACCCAGACTAGTGTAGCAAACACCTCTTAAAAGCAGGATAAGACAATAATCATCCAAAGGTAAATTTTCCACATCTAAACGAAAAATGAATACATAAATGAAATTTAATTTAGAGCAATTTTATATTTCTAGAGCAAACACTTTCATAACAGTTTGTAAGTATTATTTATTATTATATTAAGCAAAATTATTGTCATATTAAGATTATTAATATTAATAATTTTTTGTTTCGACAAGGTGCTAATAGATTCCGGAAAATTTAAATGAAAGCTTATCCATGCATTATCTGTCATGTTTAGAATTTTTGCACATCGCAAGTAAATGAAGGGAAAAAAAACAGGAGAATAAAATAATAAAATTTTTGTAGTTCAATAAGAATGCTTTATTAAAGAATTCTTCTAAGAGTAACATTTTTCTCAAGCTAATCAGGGCCCGAGCTAAACATTCGCCACCGTGCTAAATGCAACAAAATTAAATTTGGCAAAATAAATTCCGACTTGGCAAAACTATTGGCGAAGGGAAAATTTTCCAAAATTTCCATGGGTAAAAATGTTTAAAAAGTTATACTTTTCCTCTGATTGCAGTTTTCTATAGAAAAAAATCCTTATCACTATGTTTCGAAGTTAGTCTTTAGCTAACCCTTTCAAAATTTCGCTAATTTACTGGCTAACAGTTTGGAATTTCTAGCGTGGGCCCTGTTAACTAAAAATTACGCAATACAGAAATGAAATATAAAATAAAACACATTTTTCTAAATGCTCAGAATATTTGATTGCAACATGTCATTTATCCTGAAACATGGGGTTCAAAATAAGATGTATTCCTAAAAATTCTCTTTTTCTATAAAGTTCATGCATTTATTTATACCATTAGAGGTTTCTATAAATATTCTAAAAGGCATATCAGTCACCTTTGGCATCTTCAAGACTAGAAAACACATTGTTGACTCTGCATAAAATATTTTCAGTGAGTTCTCTTGACTTTGCAATCATGGGGAAACTGTTCCATATATACACTAGTTCCTGCAAAAAATATACATAAATATTTCACTATTTTGGAAACTAAAAATGAAATGTAAAATGTTTAACTGTCAATATTCCGAGTTTTGTTAATCACATAGTTACATGTAGATCGAACTGACAAAGACCTTACCAAATGTAGCAAAAAAGAAAAGAAAAAAAAAAGCTCACTTTATAGAAACTTGAACCAAATCAACAATTGTTGTATGGGTCATGTAATATAATCAGGTTTGTTTATTAATATTTTTAAACATAATTTGCGTCAACGAAATTTTTTTCAAGAAAGAAGGTTATTTTGATTTGGAAGAGAAGCATCAAGAGTAATATATGGACGAAAAAAAGCTGAAAGGAAATATTTTAATACACTTACAAGTGCAGGAACAATCAGACGGCCTTTCTGTGTGATAAATTTGTTTGACTTTCTAACTACATATTTCTCTAAAGGTATAGACTTTCCAGCCAAACGTTGCTTCAAGCTAGGGACTTTTCTGAAAATTCAAAGAAAATTAATATTAAACATTTACAAAAACCACAAAACTGCCCACAGATATTTTAAAAACTTAATTTCAAAGCAAACTATAAATAAATATAGCAATAAAACAATTTTTACTACAAAAGATAATGCAACCCTTGTTTTGCATTTTATAGATTAGTAGTATTACACAGATCATTTCATAAATTTATAAAATAATAGTGAGAGTATTACTATTTGGGACGGTTCATAGATCTCACTTTTTTTTCAATATATTTGACTCCCCTTCCCCCTTTGTCACATTTCAACATACCCCATACCCCCCCCCCCCTTTGTCACATGTCACTCGATATTACATTAGCATAAAAAAAGTTTAATTTGCTGATTTTAAATGTTTTTATAGAAACAAAAATGCCCAATGTCACACTTCTTGTTACCCCCTTCCCTCCCCTTGTCACAAACTGTCACTTTCTTGAACCACCTCCCCCTCAAAGCGTGACATTTATGAATGACCCCTTTGAAGTGGTGTAGGGTAGGGGGCTTGCCGCCAGGTCTGAACCTTTCCCTAAAAACTGGAAATAAATTTAAAATAATGAAAATTAAAGTAATTCTTTTGCGTTTAAAAGCTGCTTTCATCTTCCTAATAATTTCATGAATGCACGCATGACTGTATACATAAAATTAAAATCGTTCTGATTATTTTTACTTGCATTCTTGAGCATCAGACTTTCCTGTTCTTTGCTTGAACACCCCCCCCCCCCCTTTGAGGGATTATTTACTACAACACTGTTTATTTGCACATTAGAAGCTTAAAATACAATGAGAAAGCACAAATAATGGAACTTAAGCATTCACAAATAATATGCTTCAGAATCAAAAAATTTTTATTATCCTGTACTACTTGCTTCATGGTTTGCAAAGTTGCATTTACAAAGACAATCTGGTAATAAATATATATTTTTTACTGTGAATGCTATTTACATTTAAAAGCTTTGAATTATGAGGAAAAATGAACTGTTTTAAATTTCAATTTGTTAAAGTTCAATTATTTTTGCAATACAAAATCATGGGTGGAGCCAGGGAAGGTTTGGGTTCATTTTCAGACCTTTCTTTACAAAATTCTAATGAATCAAAGCGGACCCTTCACAAAATTCAGAGCTACCAAATCATACTTTTCACAAAATTATTTATTGAACAAGCAGCAAAAAGATAACATTTTCATCCCCATATGTTTAAATTTTGAATTTTCACAAAATTATTTGATTTTTTACAAAAATCTTCTTAAAATTCACAAAAATCAGACCCTGTTAAAAATGCTGGATCAACTTGTTTTATTTTTCGCTACTTCTTTTTAACTGCACAACTTACCGTTTACTTCAGAAAAGTTATGGGGCTTATAAAGAATTGAGTTTTTTAGATTGGCAGTTATAGATCTTCAACTAGACATATTATATATTTGCCAACATATTAAAAATATCAGTAATAATTTTGAAGTTGAAAAATTTACATTTATGGTTGAAATTTTTTAAATTTGTTTTAAGCATAGACTTTACTTCATTATGTTAACTTTAGAAATGCACCATCAATTTTATTCAAAAAAAAAGTCCTATCTGCAAGAATGATTTCCATTTGAAAAATATTTTCATACTAGCGGTACCCGCAACGGCGTTGCCCGTGCAAAGCTAAAATAGCGGCGCCTACGCCGCAACTTGTTTTTTTCTCCAAGCGAGACACCGAAGGCAACTTCTTAAGTCACTTCTGAGCCGATAAAAAACTTATTTCAGCCAGTCTTTTTCCACAAATGTATATCTACTTTGATAAAATTATTTCAATCTATCACTAATAACCTATATTTATTGATCTATATTTGTATCGTGTGGCATATTTATCTTTATTACATCATCAAAACTTGTACATAGCTTTTTTTTAAATTTTTTACTATGACTCTGATAGATAGCAAGACATTCTTTCTGAGTCTGAATTCAAAAATATAAATGTTATTTCATAAATGTTTATTTCAACCAATAAAAAGGTGAAATAAATAGTGATACCAAAATTAAAAAATTAAGTGTATTAGTAGTTCGCTACTTGTTTTTGGTAATTAATGAATATTATTTTTTATGAGTAGATACTATGTTACTAATAAGTTTAATGATCTATTAACATATTAAAATTTTCATCCCAGTTGAATTAAACTGGTTTGGCAAGCCGCTTAATTGAATAATAATGCTTGAAATCAATATATATTGTTCAAGCAGGCCCAACAACATTCTAAAAAAGAAAATCAAATTTTCCACCTCTCCAATAACCATGGGTGATTCAATGCGGGAAAAAAATTTCCGAACTTCACACAAAATTTTCAGAAAAAGTATGCACCATCAATTTAAAATAAAAAACTATATAGGTTAACAACCCCCCCCCCTCCTCAACACACAGTACATACGCAAATATATATATATATATATATATATAAGGTAAATGCACCATTAGAGGATAGTAGAACCAGATCGTTTAGCCTTTTTAGGTTCTAATAAAATAATTTTCAGCTTCAATTATTTTTTTGACTATTATGTTACAAATTCATCGTATTATCCGTTGATATAGCAAACCTGGATATTTTAGTAAAATTAAAACCTAAATTAATAATTTTATATCATGGTAATATGTACTAGTGGCGGATAGTGAAAAAATTTGGTGTACTCTAGGCGGATAATTGCTAACCCAGAAGCGGATAGTGGAGTAATTGAGGAAAAAGAACCACTTTACCACCATAAAACCTTTTGATTTATTTCAAACGGAACAATAAGATAAATATATATAATAGATAAGATACAAAAAATAACATAATACGGTTTAAATATTGTTTTACTTAAGTACCTAAGCATCACATTAATTTCGATCACAGATTTGTTTCTCATCACAAAAAACTTGTTCAGGGATAAGTGTGGCAGTTCTAAACATAAGTTTCATGCTTTTAGAACCGTCACACTACTTTCATTATCGGTTCCTGGGTCTTCATGCCAGTCTTCATTTTCAGAAGAAGATGATGAAGGTAATTTTCTTTTTCGGGGTTTTACCCTTCGCTTACTGGTGATTCTGCTCGTTTCCTTTTTTCGTAACTCTTTTTTAATTCTTCTCTGTGTTTCAACTTCAATTTTCTTTTTTTCCCTCTCCTCAGCTCTCTTCTGTTTAGCATTTTAAAAACCAACTTTTTCTTTATTTTTTTTGTATTGTACTCACACCAACGTTCACACGTCAAAACGCTAGGAAAAATCTCACGTCTACGTTTATTTTTCATTTCTTGTCTATCTGGCCAAAATAAAGCCCGTTTAAACGTAGAGGGTACATTAGCAGAAGTGGTCTGTAAAGGAGTTTCCTGACCAGATGGTGCACAAAGTTGCGGAATACTTTCTTCCTTCTCTTTGGTGTCTTGTTGCAAATGTTCTCGGCCCATTATTTTGGTATCATCGCTCTCCATACCTCTAGTTGGCCTTGCCAGGTTGAGGTAGTGTCTTTAAAAGATTCGACTTTCTCGAGTCCTATGATATCTTCTAGAACTGAAAGAGCAATCTTTGTATCATTAATTTGCACATCTTGTGAACTCTTCTCTCTGATCTCTTCAATGGAAACATTCTTTCCAGTCTCTTCAATGGGAACATTCTTGCCGGTAAGAGTATTAAGTACCTCTTCTGGATTCCAGGGAACTAGCCCACATTTTCTAAATCCATTTTGAATTGTAGAAGATGTAATTTCTTCAAGTGCTAGTTTTAATAAAGGGGAGAAATACTTTTTCTTCAAAATCGGTTTTGAATTGACATGTTCTAACCTCCACTTGTGAACTTTCTCTTGCCACTTTCGTTTTAGAGATCCAAATACTGCAACATCCATAGGTTGTAATATGTGAGTAGCGTTAGGCAGGAGTGCCACTAGAATTGTACCATTTTTATTGCAAAACTCACTTGTATGCAAAGTAAGGTGGGAAGCATGTCCGTCTATAAACAATATTATATGCAGTGGTATTTTGCTCCCAATGAGCCATGGGTGAAATGCGTTGGTGATAAACTCAAAAAATAAAGCACCATTCATCCAACCGCTCTCAGATTTGCCAATGCCCCAAAACGGTGGAATACTTTCAGCAATATCTGCAGGTATACGTTCATACCTGAAGACCACTAATGGTGGGTTCATACCTGAAGACTACTAATGGTGGAGCCAGAATCCCGGCAGCATTAGCTGTCACCAATACTATAATGCATTCCTTCTCGTCTGCATTAATTTGTTGGTAGACGGTTTTGTCTCCTTTATTTGCCAATACTTTTCAACCTTTAGGATTCAAGAAAAATGCACTTTCATCACCATTAAACACACGCTAAGGGTCTGAAAGTATGTGGCCTAAATTGTTTTCCTTCAGGTAATTTAAAAACTGAAGAGGACCATTCTAATATCAGCTGGTTTGTAATGGACGCCCTTGATATTGTCAAATTTTGAGCCACCCTTTGAGAAATATTGGGATGGCGTTTCAAAAATGACTGAAACCATTTTCGGCCTGGTCGGTTCTCATTAAAAATTGTAGTACGACCCATGTCGGTGAGTAAGCGTTGGACGCTGTCCAAAAGTTCAGTTTTTGAGACAGGGGAACCGGCCTTAGATATAGCTATTATCCGATTTTGAAGATGTTGCTCTTCTTGTTTGGTCAAAACTGTATCCGGCCCCATCCGCCTTTCAACCGGCCTTTTTCCTTTAACTTTGTAATATAGGCTAGATAAAGGGACACCATTTTATTTGGCAGCTGCAGAGATGGGTTTCCCTCTCGAAACCTCGCCAAGTGCTTTTAACGTATTCTCCTCCGGGTACTTCAATATTTTCGGAGCCATTATTACTATCAATCTACAAGAAATGTAAACGAAGCTCGTCAGTTCTTCTTTAAGTACTTATACAAAAGTAACTTAGAAAAATGACAAAGTCTGATAGCACAAAATGCATATCACAACAAAATTTTCAAGATAGAAAGAAAGCTCCAGTAGCGGATACAAATAACACCAATAGAGGATACCTCTATCCGCCTTTGGTTTCTTCACTGTAGAAGGAAAAAGAATGGCACTGGCATTAGTTAAATTAAATTTCGGAAAATATAACGCCAAAAAAAGATCTATTGTACACAAAAATTTAATCACCCAATAGCGGATAAGGGTATCCTCTTTTGGTAAAAGCTATGAAATCCGTATCCAATAGCGGATATACATTTAAATCAACTTAAAATCGAGAGATAAGAAAGAAGAGACTTAGAAATGAATTTAAAATATATTTGAAAAACAAACGGCCAAAAGATTACCAAGTTATAGAAAGAAATATGAGTGAAATACCTTATTTCTCAGTACACCTCCTGTTAGCAAACCCCAGATAGAAATGGGCGGGCAGTGACTAGCGGGAAACTTAAAACTGTGAATCTCGTGTTTAACCCTCTTGCTACGTAGGTACACGCTCCCAGATTTGTGATGAAACTGTAGAATAAAGCTAGTTAATTATTTTTTTTTCGGGGGCCACCTAGCTAGGGAAAAAGTCTTATTATCTTCATTTTTCGAAGACGTTATCCGATTTTGGTGTAGTATCCGCCATAGGTGCACTTACCTTATATATAAGCTCAAACATAATCCTTCAAGAAATTAAATGAAAGGTCTTGTATACCAGAAGTCTTTTTTTTTTTTTTTCTGGAAAGAATGATTGTATTGAAAGTATTTTAAAGCAGTACAAAATAGGTAGAAAGAAAAACACTGATATTTTGTCAAAAAAATCTTAAAATAAGTAAATTTTAAAAATTTCGGATTTTTTTTTTATTTAAACTTTCGGAACAGGTGCTCGAAGATTTTCCGAAATGTCGGATCAGAATCACTCATGCAGTAAATATTATTTGCTACCGATGTAATTGTAACTGCAATTTTTAATGGATTGCATCTTTTAAAAGATAAATTTCATTGAAATAATCAATCAAATCTGAAAAGACTTTCTAAAACACACTGATTTTCGTTACATGCAAGGCCGGCGCCATTGCTGTTTACATTCATCCGTGGAATTTCTGAAACTCACTTCACTTTAATTCACTTTCAAGAACTCGTGTGAAGTAAAGAAAATGCTGGAGAATTAATATTTTAATAGTTGAATTTAAAGAATATTGAACGAATTAAAAAAAAAACAACTTCGAAGTGCAAACCACCAAGATATGATAGAATTTTGTGCCACTTTTCATAATCATACGTTGCGTAGATTTTGCTGTAGAGCGTATAGCCACAAGGGCGTTGCCAACTCGAAAGTTCATCAAACTTTCATTTTATATATATAGATTACTTAAACTTAGAATATTACTAACTTGATATTTATGCGTATTTTAAACTAATATTTTTGAAATTTCAAGGACTCTTTGTACAGCTTTGGTTTATTAGAATACTCCTACTGTCTTTCACATAGAGCATGATGAAACAATCTTCTCAGAATGACTACTTGAGTACTGCAAGCATTTAAGCATGAGGTACTAGTGTGCATCAATAAAAATGGACACCAATTATATACAATTTTTTAGGGCCAAATGAAACTACATTACGAATGTTTCGGTTTTAAATGTATTAAATTCTAAGAATTGTGTATGTACTTAACAGGAGCTTTAAGTATGGCAAGTTTTCTTTTGGATCCTGTATGTGTGTGCATTCATCTATTTTTATTTTTATTTATTTTCAAATCTATACAACTTTTGAGCAAAAGAGGGCAACTCATTTGCAGATAAATCTTATAAGTGCGAAACAATTGCTATTTTATACTCTCCCTTAATTTTAATACATGGGTGTGTGCTTTTGGAACAAAAAAAAAATAATTCTTATCCCTATTTTGTTTAAACTCATTTCAAAGAGAAAGAAAATCAGAAATGAAACATAATTTGCTTACTCCATAAGATCTTTAATAGTATCTCTGAGTTCAGGATGTCCTTCTTCTACCAACATATAAAGTATTGATGCATGAACATACGTGTAAATGGCAGGTGACCATTTGCATTCGAGTCTCAGTATATCGGAACACTTGGCAGCTTCTTTCCAATCGCACTTGAAACTATGGAAAATGAATAAAATAATAATCACATATGAATAAGGAAAGTCAAAAGCAATAGGAACAAGTTGTGCTATTAATGCTAAAATATAAGCAGTTGGAGAGAAAAGAATTTAAACATTATTTAACAAAATAATTTTTGAAAAAAAAAAAAAAAAAAAAGAACCAACTTCAAACCAAAGATTACGCCAAGTAAGAAATAAATTCCTTCATAAAACAACATTGGTACAACTTTTAAACATAATTTTTGAAGTCTAAAAAACTATGGCAGTTTTATTACCATGACACCATGTGTTACTTCATATTAGAACTGTTGCAAACTCTGGGTCATTTACGTTTGTAAATAATTTAGGACTACAAAATTTTTATCCATCATAATTTTGCACCAACTTCAATAGTTTTGTATAAAAGTCGTATTGATGCTGTTTAAAGAATGAATTTATTTTTTACTTTTTAGAGCAAATTTTTAATTGCTTTGCTTTGAAGTCGATTCTATTTTGTCCAAAAATTATTATTTATTTTTAGAGTAAATACATTTTTTTATCAATACTCTATTTTTTATAAAAACATCTTAAAGGGCACAACCTTTTTTGAGTGAATGGCACTTAAAACTAAGCATTTGTATGAAAAATTACGTTCTGAAGTCTATTTTAAAAGGTCACTAGAGCAAACAAAATAATTGTATATAATTTTCGTTCCAGAGGGGCCTTCACTGAAACTCTTATTATAATTGCTTTTAATATTATGGCTTATTAAACAGAAACAACACTAACAAACAATGAGTTGATTACACAGAAATTGAGTATTTGGGCAAACATGTGTTGTGTGTGCGCGAGTAATTTCTTTGTTTTTTATTTAGTTTAATTTTTGTAAAAATTGGAAATACAAATGGATAGATAATACTGCTAGAGAGTGTAATTTTGGATGAACCAAGCAGTAGGGTTTTAAGAGTGGAAACATTCTGAATGCACCAACAGATTAAATTCGGTTTGAAATTCAGCATGCTGATAAAGAACGAGAACAGCTTTCAAAGAATGTCGGGAAACTCTTGAATAATTTGCTATAATACAGTCGACGCTCGATATAACGACCATCTGCGTTCCACAGAAAAAGGGCTTTATAACGAGTGGTAGCGATAAGAGATAGCATTTTCTTAAAAAATATATAAATACACCATGCATATTTAGAAGTTCCATTAAAATTTATAATTTCTCAAAGATTCCAACTAAATGCTCAAATTATTTTTTATCATTGGAATTTGAAAAAAAAATATCAGTGCAAAATATTAAACAGATGTTAAAGTAGAAAATACAGGGAAAAAAGTTACATACTCTATTTCTGGAAGCAGAACTTCTGAGCTGACATGACACCTGGTATGACAGCATGGCTCCTTTTCGGAGGATTAACCCTTGGAAAACTAAGTGATTCAAACAACAAACTACCAATACATCTGTCAACCCCTTTTCCTACGAAATCCTGAAATTCCATATTTCCTCCCCTTCTATTCTTTTGTACTATGATGAGTGGTAACTCCGCCCTCCCTCAAAGCACTAAACACTGACCACTCCACGCAGCTTGTCCATAAACTATAAATTAAGGTGTTATTTCAAATTACAAATTTAGAAACAAGATCTATTTGGGAAAATACCAGAAATAGTGTCTGCTGAATGCGGTCGCTGTATTGGATTAGATGATACAGAACGGTCGTTATACTGAAAGCAAATTAACATAGATTTCATAGGGAAAAAGTTGGGACTTTTACCAATGGTCATTATAATGGAATGGTCTTTATAATGTGTGGTTGTTATAACGAGCGTCGACTGTACTTACTATTTTAATACATTTTAGTACAGATGATATCAATGTAAAAAATATCTTGCATAAATTAATCTAAAAAATATTTTTCAGTAAGATATCAATTCAAAAATATCTCACCAATGGCACCAAAGAAGTTCCCAGTAGCAGAGATAATGAAATTGTTTCCATTCTTCTTGTACATTAATGGATAGTTGATACGTTTTAATTGCCTAGATAAAGTAATCAAACAAGAAAATAAGACCCAACTGCTTTTAAACATGCAGATATGCGCAAATAGTTTAAATATGCCTAACAGCACTTAAGCAATACAACAGGAAATGATAAAGTAAAAGTTTTCATAACATAACTAAACACTAGAGAAAATTACGACAAGAGTTTGAGGAAATTAAAAAAATCATTCGGTTAAGACACATACATAAATTATTTAGAGATACATACAAAGTACATCACAAATTAAATGCCTCAAACGGAAATGAACAATTTTAGGTACTTAATAAAACTAATATAAGCACTGCCATACCTCATCAACTTGTCCTCTCAACTGTTTAATTCTTCCCGACAAAAATATGAACAGTGCTGCCTATAAAGAAAATAATATCAATGTGCGATATAATTTCATATTTATATGAAACAAATAATTTCATATTTAATATCATTTATATACCAACAGTTAAAATGACTTAGTCTGCAACAAAAATTGTTTTAGTACAGTGGACACTGCTTTATGTAATCACAGTTAATGTTATCAATCATTTAATGATATCAAAATTGCGAAGTCCTGTTCACTTGTCTAAAATTACATTGAAAAATCTTCACTTTTTGTAATCAAAACTTCGTTTATTGTTATCAAGTTACAGAGATTATTTTTCTTAAGTCAGCAAAAACTAGGGGGAAAAAACTATTTTTTCCTGTTTGTAAATTACATTCTCAAATTACTGATTATAAAAGGTATTTAGCTGCTCAGATGATGAAGGCGCTTCAAGTTTTGCGTCAATGTTTGCAGAAAAAAGACGATGACATCGTACAATTAGCAGAAAATCAATGCTGAGTAAGACAGAAAAACTGACCTTTTCAAGACAGAAATTTCCTGATTCTTCAATATATTTTTCTTGTTACAATTATTTTTTCATTAAATAGCTTTTCAACAACATGTGAGGTAGCGTTGTTTGCATAAATCGACAGTGTATTTATTTGTTGATGTGCAAAAGAAAAGATTTTTCCAGCAATAAAATTTTATCGCTTATTATTATCACTTGGTTATTGTTATCAAATCCTTTTCATCTCAATGTGCTCATCATTAAGCGGCATCCACTGTACATTTTAAGCATGTAATATTTTTGACTAACATATTTCAAATAAAAAATTTCTTTGCCCATAAGTTTACCTAAAAATTTTACACATATTCATATTTTCAATTAAGAAAACAAAACATTAAAAAATAACATCACTGAATTTTATACACAACAAAGACTTTGTACTTTTCAGCAACAAAACATAGGCGACGTGAAACATTTATCATGCCGAAAATTTTAAAGGAGCCAATTTTAAATTATAATGAAAATGTTTTATTTTATCTGTAAATAAATGCTTCTTCCAATATTTCAATATCAATAAAAAAAGTCCCTGAGGAATGTTTTAAATGAACACAGTAGAGCAAATCTTCTACCCATTTTTTCTTGCACTCTACTTTATTTTCTTGTAACAAAATGAACATTTTTGAGTACGTGGATACATTTTATCCCTAATAATATTGGATTTTGGTCAACTTCTCTACTTTTATGTAATGTATAAGTATTCCAGATAGAACAGGGTAAATGCAACAAAAAATGTTTGATACACACTGCAGAGTGCGATAACAAAAATACAGGGTAAGAAAATTAAACTACACTTTTTGCTGCAATAAAAAATTATTTCACATTAAGAAAGCACAAGTAGCATTAACGTGAAATATTTTTTATTAGTTTACTTAGCACAAAGTTAATTTATTATTTTACACATTTTGCTGTTTTATTTTTCACATAGCCAAGTTTCTCTCTTGAATTCAACTACATATTTTTAAATTTAAACAGTTTGAGTAACATTTGTCATGTCTGAAAATACAAGGGACCAAAATTTAAAAACATAAAATTAATAGTGTGCTGAAATTTTTGATCATTTATATAATCACAAAAACGATAGTTCTACTTTTATTTCATAATTTTTTCCAAAAAGGAAGGAAGCTTACTTCTGGATATCTTATGAGCATCTCATTTACAATTTTTTCAGAAAAATCGATGTCACCATCACCACAACCTAAAAAACAAAATGTTGAAAATAAATAAACACAAACTTTTTTCCAAAAGAAAAAAAATGCTGTACTAATTGACAATACAGCAATTTGAGCAATACAGAAAATTTAGAAAATAAGAGATTTAAATAAAAGTCTGATTTGTGACTTTCAATATATTTCATTAAAAAAATCCTTGCAACAGTTTTAAATGAAACAAGAAATACAATATTAAAAAAGTAAGAATTTGTATACTGGTTTTTATTTTTACCTAATGTGAAAAGAAAAATGCTAAACTGTATTATTTCTATTAAACAGGTATGCAAGTAGATGAAAATAAGATGAAATAAGATTAAATTACTCACCAAAAATATAAGTCACTAGAGTATGGAATGTTACAAGAATAAGTGCACACAAAGGAGATCGTAGACTTTCTTTTATAGCATAACCATCATCTAGCTCTTTTAATCCCAATTGCTGAAAAACATTAAAACTTTTCTCAAGAAACTCAAAACATTTGCGTCAACATACAAACGGGAAAAGATAAAATTAATTACAGTACAAATACTTATTGATATTTTCATAGACACATTAAATTTTTTAAGAACGGGCAAATTAAAAGAAAAAAATATTTTTCTTAAAATTAATAGCCAAGTTATACAAATATCGTTCACGAACTGACAACAGAAAAAAAAAGCCAACTGTTTCTAGGCTTCATTTTCTGGAAAAACATACAAGATAAAAATTTAACTTGACTTTCTTTTTACAGGAGACTTTTTGAAGAATTGTGTCAGAGCTTTTAAAAAACCTTTAGCCTCCTACATCATTTATATATATTTTATTGACATTTTGAACTCCACAAACTCCCAATAAAAAAAAAATATATATACAAACTGGCTCTTTACATTCACAATTCCAATTGTTATTTCCTACCAAATATATTTTTCAAATTTAACTGTAATCTTCACATAAGATGAATTGAAAAAAATGGAGTTTTTGGAAAAATAAGATGTTATCATTGAGCTAACTCGTGGTTTATTAAGGTTAATGCACATGCAACAATTAGTCGATTTATTTAACAGAAAGTAAACATTAACAAAAAGAAAATTATATTAGTCTATTTTAAAGCAACAAATTCAAGACTTACACGATTTCCGGAAAATCCAATAAATTCCAAAAGCTTCAAAACCTTCGTTGGGAGTTGTGAGATCATCTAAACAAACAATTTAGAAGGAATGAACACCTTCACAATCATCTTTCGAAAGAAATTGAAACACTTTAATAAAAATGTAAAAAAAAAAAAAAATTACCAAATTAAAGGCACCAACACCCATTCGAACTCCACTTTCAAAATGTTTCTTTCGTAATTCATTTCCCCATCTTCTAGTTTCCAGAATGTGCATACACTCTCTAAACAATAAATATATTTTTGAATTAGCATTGGGATTTGACTCTAACAAAAGAATTTATGACACATAAAAGTAATACAATTTAGAATGTTTAAAAATTTCAGTTATAAATTATTCAACATTCAATTGTGTCCTACAAGAAGAGAATTTGAGACTATGAGATAAAAATATAATGCTTCATTGCGCAAATCTATCTTAAAAACATATACATCATAATTTTATCAGTAAGCATTGAAATTAGATTTTTAAGAGAAAAATATGAGGTTAAAATGGAAATTTTAAAAACGACATAATAAACCTAGAAACAACATATCCTAAATTATAGTCATCAGAAAATCTTATGTCACTTAGTTTCTATTAATTTAAGAATATTTGTTTGAAATCACGCAATATAATATGCATATACAACACAATTTTGCCAAATGCATCCATAGTTGCTTTCACTGTCAGGTGGTATTACAAGATCATCAATTCTTCATTCGGTATTTATAAAATAATTCTTTGATTTCCTTATCTTCTAGGTCTAAAAATTCGTTACAGCCAGCCACTTACACTCGCTATTATTGCTTTGCTTTCATTTTCAATTGCAATTGATAGAAATCTTTTTAAACTATTGTCAGCTCTTATAAAGAATAAGCTGCTTTGACAATGCAGCTTGTGTTTTACAATGTAATCTATTATGAATTTAATTCTAGCTTTGGACAAATTAGAAACAATAAAAATAACATGAATGTGCAAAAATGCATTCAGCAAATGCTAAACTAAAATGTATAGTAAAATTTGTTAAAACAATTTAGTTTTAGCAATACTTGCCAAAGGGTTCAGAAAATAGGGATAATTTTCTCAACAGTAGATAATCTTAAATTGTGAAAATAAAAACTAGAACAGATAACAGGGTGAAAAAAAAGAAAAACTTAAATCTAAAGAAAGAAACATAATATATACTTTAAGCACGTTAAAGCCAAGTAATGGAATTTTGAAATTTATGTATTAAACTTCATATATCTTTGAATAAAGTTAACTAAAATCAAATATTTTTCAATGGAAGTACAACTTTTTAAATACTGTTACACTTTGCATTTACAGCAGATTTTGATTAGTTAGATTTTGCAATATGTACTGTGCATATTAAGGCAAATAATGGAGAAATGAGTACATTCAACTTTTTGTACTATTGTTTGTTCAGGAACACATTTTCATGGCAAAATTCTCAACTCTTTATTTTTATTATTTCTAATAGTCTACATAAATGGTCAAACAAGCTGTATGTGTTTGAATAAAAATTAACTACCTTTTTTTATTATTTTTTGGTTAGACAGATTCATAACCGCTAAAATAAACTCTCTGTAAATATGACCCTTCAATTATGTTTCAAAAACTGCACCAAGATTTTACATAGAAAACAAAAACTGAATTTTATTTTAAAAAGATTTTTGTGAAAAATCAAAAGATTTTATGAAAATTCAAAATTTAAACATATAGTGATTAAAAATATTACTATTATTTGCAACTTTTAAACCTAATTTGTAATTTAAATTAATTTACAACTTAATAAATAATTCTGTGAAAAGTAAGATTTGGTAGCTCGCAATTTTGTGAAGAGTGTTTTGATTAATTAGAATTTTATGAAGGGTCCAAAAACGGACCCGGATTTCCTCTGGCGTGACCCGATAGAAAACAGAAAAACAAAAATAAATAAAAAAATGAAGAAGGAAAATGACAAAATTAATAAGCATAATAAACATTTCAAGGAGCCACACTAATTTATTTGACATATGCAGCACGTATCATTGACTAACAGTGATTACACTATATTTTAAGGGAAATTCCAATTTATTCCCCAAAGTGGTGTTACTATAAAATGCTTTTCAGCATTTAGAATTTTCTTGCCATAAATACAAACATAAAACCACACCACATACTTGTAGGAATGATAACAAGTCCTTATTCTCATGCTCCCACGTACAAAATTCACTAAACTTTGGTCCTCAACAAAAGTTAAAATTGCCGTTAGAAGTAAACATTCTGCATAGCACAACTCAGCATGAACTTCCTCTAAAAAATTTTAAAAATCATAAAAATACATTAAAATATGAAAAACATCCAGAGGAAAAAGTGAAAAATAAAAAATTGAAATTTAAAATAAAATATAATTTGTTGATAAGTTGAACAACAAATAAGATTTGCAGCAAAAATGCTTTTTTTTACCCAAGGTCCCGCAAGTAAAAGTATTATTACCTTCAGAATATAAGTTGTAGTCTGGTCGTCGAATCATTTTTGAAACTGTGTGCTTCTTCCTTTTTCTCTGGCAAACATCTACTGCTTGTTTTAAGGCCTCAGCAGCTTTTTCAATTTCTTTCTAAAATTTAATAAACATTGTAATTTATAGCAATTTACAGAAAGTATGACATACAACTAAAAAAAAAAAAACAAATAGAGAAAGAATTTTTCAAAAATTATGATTAAAACCCCCTTTATATTTGGGCAGGTCTATCTATCTAATAGTCGGCAGCCATGACTGTCACTTGAAGGGGGAAAATATAATGGCAGCAAAAAGGTTAGAATAGCAATTACCAATTTTTAGGCTTCACAAGAAGCAAATATCCTTAGTTAAATAAAATGAATCATTAATAAATAAATTTACAAACTTATTGCCTCTCAAATTTTCATCCTTCGTAAATTACATTTGATAACAAAATGATAATAAAACAACTTTTAATTAAGTTCTGTTACAATATTACAATCTTTTCACAGTTGATATAAAAACTTAAGTCATAATCGCTAATCAAATAAGTAACTACCAGAATGGCATTCGGATAACCTATAACAAAAAAACACAAAAAAAAACTTAATTTTGAATGTAGTTAATTTCAATAAGTATTTCTACTATTCAAATTGCTTAAGTAAAATGACAATTAAGCTCAATTAATTTTGACAGAAATCCTGCTAATTCCTTTTCTCTGCTTCTGCAAGTTGAAAATAATTACAAGTGAGAACCAGTCTCGACACATACCGCATACTCAACAAACACACAATATAAAAAGATCCAAGCAATCCATTTGCTGTTTTTTGTCCCTCATAAACTTTTATGTTTGAACTTTAGCAATTTCTTAATGGAATAAAAAAAGAATGTAAGGTTTTGAACTTACACTTTCCATAGTCAGCAAGGCTTGCATGAATAGCATGGTGCCTTTGCCTAAAGCATGATATGTGCTGACATGTGACCTGCAGGAAGGAAGCATTCACACTAATTACTGAAAAATTTATGCAGTTATACTAAATACAATAAGCACAATATATCTATTATGTACCAACTGAAACAAAAATTTTAAAACTACTTAATTTAATGAACTATTCCATACCAAAGGTCTGCTTCAATATTTTTTTGGTAGTTTTGGCAATTCACTATTACAGGGGTGGAAAATCTAAAATTCAGTTTTGTATCAACTTTGTTGCCAGTAAAAATACCTATTTTGTATCAGAATTTATCAGTTTTGTATCAGGTAAATTCCCAATTTTAGTTATATTGCTGCTTGGAAAAAAAAAAAAAAAAAAAATAGGAAAGAAACATTTTTTAGGAGTGTATCAAAATGTTTTACAGACTGCTACTACTGATTTAACTCCCTTTTACGTCCTTAGAGAAGTCCACATTGGAGGAGGGGAGAGTAGAAAATTATAACTCTACCATAAGTTTATGGTTCAACAGTTCTCTTATAGAAATTTTTCAAAATTGAAGCTCTAGGTATAGTTTTTGGCTACCTTAGATCGTGTTAAAGGGTGGAAGGGAGGGGGTACACAGTTGTCAAATTCTTAAAATGAAAAAGCAGGAGATTTTTACGACATAAATACGTTTTTTTCTACAGGATGTGAAAAGCACCAAATCCTCAAATTAGTATTTTATCATTTAAAAAACCAATGACAGCTTGTTTTTTTTAGTTTTTTTTTTCCATGGAGGGGGAAGAGGGAGTTTTAAAATTTCTTAACTATAAGTTTTAAAGGCCACAAGGTATTTTCCCTATAGTAACAAGGTAAACAACATATTAATACATTGTACTATTATCTTTTAATCTTTCGATGCAATCTAGGCCCAATACAACACTTCTGATCAGCTCTAAAACAGTTATTTATATAAATTACTTCTACAGTACCATTATACCCAATTGAACATCAGTCAAGAAATACTGTTTTTTACTTTATAACAAAGGTTGTGTCTGATAACATAGTCCTTCCCAGCAAAACCAAAGGGGGGGGGGGGGGGGGAACAATGATCATAATTAATAATATGACTAGCTGCAGTCAAATACAGTATATTTAGGGGGGGGGAATCAGATAAAAATTTGAAGGTTAATACTGTTACATATAGTGACACCAGGATTTTTTTTTTTCAATTGTGGGTTCGAATTTCTAGACTGTAGAAATAATTTTCATCTCAATTCATATCTTTAGATTTTAGAGCATTTTTCAATTGCTGAAATTCTCCCTCTGGAGTTTTGAGCTGAAAGGACACATTTATTTGACTATAATTTTATAAAAAAATATTCCAATTACTCTTCTGCTTATTTTCTGCATGAACTTTATCAGACAACAAAATCAAGTTGATATACACCCAGCGAGCAAAATATGCTGCCACAATATTGCATAAAGGTTGATATATCAGCATGGATAATCTTGCATACATACTGCCTCAACATTGTTATGTTACTCCATTTATACTGCCTGCAGGCTGCCACAAGATTGACTGTCAAGGTGTATGCAGTGTAATGTCAGTGTAAAATCAAGGTGCCTTATTTTTGCAATATTGCATTCACCTTGTCCCCGACAGTAAATACTGATATGACAGTATAAAAGCAAGGTGCCTTACTTTCGGAATGTTGCATTCATCTTGTCACCGACAGTATACGCTGATATGACAGTGCTTTGTCAGTATAAAATCAAGGTGCCTTTTTTAAAAATATTGCATTGTTCTCATTTTATTCGACACGTGATTTACACTAGACCATCATGCCGCGTTTGTGTTATGCTTCCATTCTTTTTTCATAGTCTTCTTCTCAGTAGACAACCACACATCTACTGTCCTGGGTTACATTAATAAATGAGATAATGCATACATAATTACTGAAAATAATATTTCCCTACACTACTCTGTATTGTTGAACAACCAACAAACGAGAAACCACGTGTGAGTGTGAGGAGAGACACACCGCCGATTGGAACGATGGGTAAAATTCTTTCTACCCCAACGCATGCGCAGCTCAACAGCTTTCCATTGGCTGTTACTTACCCTGACGACAACAGCATTGAATCAATGTTGATTTGAACTATTTTTTGTAATATTGATGCAGATAATACTTATACAGTGTTGTTGATGTAATATATCAATATTGTTATTTAAAGGTAATTACCATGTTGCATACATGCTGTTATTGCAGTATTGTTATATCAACATTTATGCAACCTTTCAACAGTATTTAAGAAGTTCATATTGAAGCTGTCAGCATATTACCAAGGTCTATCAAGGTTTTTGCAAGATGTTTTGCTAATAGGGCAGAAGTAATGTTTCAACTTCATAAAAATTATTTTACAAAAAACAAATGAAAAGTTAAAGAATTAATTGCACATTTGTATAAAAGATTTATTTTCCTCCAAAAATTAGCAACTATTTACAATAAAATAGCAAAAATCAAGATATAAAGAATATTAAAATGAAAAATGCTATAAGCTGATTTAAGGTAGCTTATGCTAAATTAACTTAAAACTTACATAATCATTTAAACATTTACAGGATGCAAAAGGATTGAAATCTCAAACAGAGCATGCAATTTTCAGCAAACGATGTGTTAATTCTGGCATTTCTAGGAAATAACCGACATTTTGTAAAATTAAAAGAAAATGTAATTAAAGCACTAGGTAATGTACAAGTGCACAGATAGAAAGGAGCTCAGAAACCGAATAACAATTGAGTGGAGATTTGTCATAATACTTCATCAATTCATAGCCCTTAAAATGCATAAAAGCATTTTTTTTTTAAACTGTAGCTTTCAGTAACAAACAGTGTAATTAACTGCTATTTGTTACCTTTTAAGCATTTTAGAATATTAAAATTGCAAATTTAGCACAAAAATGGTGAATTTAAGCCCTTTTGTATCAGATGAGCTTGGAATTGAAAATTACCGCAATTTGGCGCAGATTTTCCACCTTTTCCGATCTAAAAATGAACAGATATTAAAAAAAATAAAATAAAGAATTTTCAGAATAAGAATACTCAACAGGGAGGACAAAAATTTGTTATGATTCCTTCATAGCATGAAACTGTCCTTAGGTATTGAAGTAGGACCAATCAATGTTTAACGACTAATTCAAGCACTAACATAGAAAGAAATATTTAATATTTTAGCAATCAACTTAACCCTCTCATGCATGAATTGAAAGCTTCATATGAGGTGACATACATTTTTGCTTCAAATGTTTATGCAGATTCATTTTTGTGCTGCAATTTGCATGTTGTCCTTATCTAGACACCCCAAACAATTCTTGGAAACCACAAAATGTTTCATAGATTATTCAAGATTGTTAAAAGATTAAGATATCTTTGGGAATCTATGGAGGATTCAAGAAATAACCGAGATTCAAATTCTATGGAGGATTCAAGAGAAAATCTTAGTTTTGAATCCAATTCTGTTTAGTTATTTTGAAGCGTGTTTTATATTACTGGGAAGTTTGTTATTATTTTACATCTTCTTATTCCTTATGAAGTTTAAACATTCAATTTTTCCATGTTTATTATTGTATTGAATAAATATGACCAAAAAGCATAAAATATCTTCATACAAAACACGAGTTTTCGACTATACAGGACAAAATTTCTAAAAATAAATTATTACACAACAATCCTGAGATGCTAAATTAGTTTGCAGGATATGAAGTTTTTGCTTATAACAGAAATAAATTCATGCATGAGAGTGTTAAGAGCACCTTCCCATATACCAATGGTTTACAAAAAGTGCAATAAAAACACCTACCATGGCACAAGACTATCTAATGCTGCAGCAAATTTATTTTGAAAGAAGAGATCCAATGCTAGTTTTGCTTCTTTAATTGATTCATCCAAACTTGGAAGACCATCTCTGCAATAACCATAATAAAAATAATCAAATATTTATTTGAGAAAAAACAAATAAATCATCTCTTTTTTTCCATTTCTATCTTGAAATAAATTACTGAAATTTATTTTTCTTATTCTTCTGAAAATATTAGCTACTTGAAAACTCGGATAGAATGCTCCTTTCGAGTAGAAGGAAGAAATGATAGAAAAACAATTAAAATTAAATAAAAAATCTATTATTGGTTAGAAAATTTAGCATGTTAAAAACAAGACAGAAAAGTTACAGAAACCAAAGTATCGAAGAAGTGGCTAAACAATAAAAGTAAAAGATACATTGAGAAATATAACACAGTGAAACATGAAAAACTAACAATCAGGCTGCCTCACAGGGGGGGGGGGGGGTACAGTAATTTATAATGGAACATTGTTGAATAAAGAGGAATTTAAGAAAAGGAATGGATACTTTTGATAAAAATTCAATATTTCTATAAGTAAATTGACTGAAGTTAGAATTAAGTAATCTTATAGGCTTTTTATAGTGAGTAAATATGTAACAAGAATTATTTTCCGATTATGGGCTTTGATTGAATTCATAACAGTCCTACATGTACATATATCAACATTAAAATTAGTACTCAGGCTTAAACAAAGCAACCTTTTATTTATTCATTTATTTATTTTTTTTTGGGGGGGGGTGGATAATTCTGGCTTTTTCTAACTTAACACATAAGTAGTACTATAAAAATTATTTTCATAATTCGAAAGTAGCTGAAAAACAAGAAGTTTATGCAATTTTTAAATCAATAAAACAATGAAGTGAGAAAATTATTATAAAAGAAAATACATATAAATGTGCATCACAGGTAAAAAAAAATGCACAGGGTAAAAAAATGCAAGTGCAAAAGTCTTCTAAAAAGTAAACCTTAAATAGGTTGCAAAATTTGCTCCAATAAAAAAAAAGCTACTTGAAACTTAACATTTGGCATAAATTAAAATTTTTTTTTCATTTGAATTATAAATGAATCAAGAACTGTTTAGTAGCACAAAAACTACCTACGTTAGGAAAATTAAGCTTTCAAATATAGCTAAGCATGTAAACATTTGAAAAAAAAATTTGAATGCAATAAATAACTTTCACATGTTAAAATAAAATTTAACTTGTGGGGAAGGGTTATTTTTTTGTTTTTACATGCAAATATTAGTGAAGTTTATTTGCATAAAATATGCATGAAGCATTCTAAAATCTCAACATTATTTAACACTGAAGTGTTTGTATTAGCTATAAACATTTTAGGTATATCAACACACATGTGAGTCACAAATCCGATTGCAATCAATTGCTTTTGACTTAATATAATTACAGAAAATAAGGAGAATTGCAATATTGACGTAAATAAAAATAATTTTTAAAAAATGTAATCCACTATTTGAAATTTTGAAATGTTCATACAGAAGTTTAAGAGGGAGGGTTAGTTAAAAGAATTTCAAGTATACAGCATTATAATTTAGACGCTTTAGAAATAGTTTAGAAATTTTCTTAATCATTCAAATATTTAAGTGATTAAGTTAGTTAACTGAAACAGAGAACACGTTTTGTTCAGAATAAAAACATAATTATGAATCTATGTTATAAAATAATTAAACTTACATGTGAAATCCATCAAGAGCATCCTCGAATGCCTACAAAATAAAAAAAAATAGATAGAAATATATAAAAACGAATCCTCAAAACCCACTTCTTCAAAATCAGAACTTTTACCTACTTATAATACCTAAGAGCTACAGCTAAATTATATAAATCGGTGTGCAAAAACTTAAAACCTAATTAAAGTCGCTAAATAACATCAAAATAGTTGACCATCCAAGACAAAAATTTTAAAACCTAATTTTTATTTCCTATATGAAGTATGGTGCAAGCATTACCGGAAATTTGCACTGCGTAATTAACTAGCAAAATCGATGAAAAATTAATTTCAGACTGGACTACAAAGTGTCTCACTTTCATAAATTGATTCTTACCTCATTTTCACTGTCGCTCATTTTGAAGTTAGTCAATTTATTCTATCATTCTTGACTAGAAATGTCAAGATTCTAAAGAATACCGTTAAGGTTACACACTTTTGTTATTATTAGCAGAAGATACTTTTAATAAGCTACAGTTACAGTTCGTTTTCAGATGGCTCGATTTCGGTAAATGATTGAGGCTTGTTCTTTAATCGATACCTGAAATAGATTTTAAACTAGACTCAAATATTTGTTTTTAAACGACTACAGGCTTTGATATTCTCTAATGATTTCATCTGAGTATGATTAAGGGCAGAAGAACCAACAGTTAAAAAAAAACTGCTAATGTACCTCCCTTGTCCGTGGTGTGGTAAAGATTTATTTGTTTTTTCTGTTGCGGGTGTTTACATCGGGTGAATCCGATCATTATCTTTCAAATTAGTGATGTTACCCAGCGTCGTTACAAACATTTTCCCGTCATCCCCTTTAAATTATGAAGGTTAAATTTTTCCGTTTAAACAGTTTTAAAATTGTGTTTACTTTTTTTTTTTCAGAGTAAATCTTTATCAGTTCATTCATAATTCTCAATTAATGTGCCCACCATTTTTTTTTTTTCATTAATTTTGAATTTGTTGAGCTTTATATTTTTAATGAATAGAAATGCTCAAAATATCAAACATAAGGAAAATTTTAGTTTCATAATACGGTAAAAGGAATAGAATAATTTTTGGAAAAAATAGAACCGACTTCAGACTAGGGATGTAACGAATAGTGATTTGGTCGAATTAGCCGAATACCGAATATTCGGCCATTTCTTCCAGGCCGAAGCCGAATATTCGGTCCTCTCTTCAAGGCCGAATAGGCCGAAGCCGAATATTCGGCGGCCGAATATTAAAATTTCTAGAAAATCGTTGTAATCGAAAGTATTTGTCAAATTTAAAATTATTCACAAAGTCAAACACCAATTACACACAATCTATGATGCATGATTTAATTCTGTTTGTTAAGAATTTAGAACTATTTAAAATTAATCTATTTTCACTATTGTTTTGGATGTAATAAGGCTAGGAATTTCACCCACAAGCAAAATAGAAATGACAGGTTTTACGGTAGTAAGCATTATCATTATTTTACTAATTATTTAATTGCAATGAAAGAAATACTAGTGCTTAGTGAACTTTTACCTTGCTCAAAACTGTTTTATGAAGACATTTTAAAAGTTATAAAAATTAATATTTTTGTTTTATGGAGTTTATCACATACCTATTTTTAAAAGATCTATTAAAACTTAATGCACTTAACTAGAATATATTTTTATTTTCAAAAACCCCAATAACTTATGCTATATAAATATTCATGATATATTCTTAGCTTTTCACATTTCTCTCTAACCCAATATTCACAATAAATCAGTTTACCCAAACAAAGTCTGGCTTTCACTTTGTTAGTAATAACAAAATGAATTTATCATATCTATTATAATTATCTATTGGCAGCTTTTGGGAGCAAATGCTAAATATAAAATACAATATTACAACTTTAAAATGTGATTTTCCTCAGTCACGCCTAAAACAAGATTTAAAAAAAGTAGTTTATTCTAAATTATTTTTATTTCTTAAAACTATAGTGAACTAATGTATTCTTTTGCAATAATTATAATACAATTTTGAATGTTTAAAATGTACTAATTTCTTTATTTTTTTACTTTTTTACTGCAGCAGAACTATTCGGCCGAATAGTCCCTCAATATTCGGCCAGGCCGAATTTGACCTTACCCAGTATACGGCAAGGCCGAATATTCGGCTGGGTGAAGAAATGACTATTCGGCCAGGCCGAATACTCGGCCAAAGGACCGAATACCGAATAGTGGCCGAATATTCGTTACATCCCTACTTCAGACTATAGTGACTAGGACCAGCCTAGCTGGGCCCTGAGCTTGTTGCTGGTCGTCACTTTTGTATTTGTATAAATTGCGCTAAAAAGTAAAAAAATAATACTATTCTTTAAACAACTTCGATACGACTTTTAAACATAATATTTGAAGTCGGTGCAAAATTATGACAGTTTAATTATAATTACACCAATGCGTTATTTTACACTGAAACTGTTGCAAACTCTACGCTATTTATATTTGAAATTGGTTCATAGTTACAAAAGGAATCATGCATTAAAATCCATCATAATTTTGCACCGACTTCAAAAATTATGTTTAAAAGTCGTATCGAAGTTGTTTAAAGAATAATATTATTTTTTACTTTTTAGCACAATTTATAGTCTGAAGTCTGTTCTATTTTTTTCCAAAAATTATTTCATTTTATTCTTTTTAGTGTAAATACATTTTTATATAAATACTCTACTTTTAAAAGAAACACATAAAAGGGGAAACCTTTGACGGATTGACACTAAAAACTAACCGTTTGTAAGATAAATTTCGTTTTAAAATCGAATTTAAAGAGTCCGAACTGATTGGATTTAGTTTGTTCTTCAGAGAAGCCTTCTGTCTATTTCTTGTTATAATTGCTTTTAATATTACATCCTAATGGCAAAAACTCTTTTTTAACAATGAGTTTCATTTTTATTAGCAACTTTCCCAACAAAGAAAAATCGAGCCTAGCCTTTTCAATTAAAATGAAAAAATACTTATTTTTCACCCATAATGTTTTTTCTAAAAAACAAATGTAGTCAAACTGATGTGCAATATCTGAGGTTAGACGACCCTCTATCGATCAAAGAAAAAATAATCAAAATCGGTTTATTTAGTCAAAAGTTATGGATGAAAAAGCAAAAAAAAAAAAAAACGACCACATTTCAGCCCATAACTTTTTTTATAATTATCGAATACAGTCAAACCAAGGTATGGGAGCTATGGGAAATTACCCTCGATCGATTAAAAAAAAATTCATGAAAATCGGTTCATCCGGTAAGAAGTTATGAGTGGACAGACAAAAAAAAAACAAACAAACAAAAAAAAACGACATACATACAGTATGAATGTATTACCTCCTTCCTTTGTGAAGTCTGTTAAAAAGTGTCACAAATTCAGGGGAGTTGAATCTCGTGCTCGCGCGGAAAAAGTGAAAAATGGTAAGAAACACATACTTTCAAAATTTTAAATGAATCAATGAGTAGATTTAAATTGATGAATTACTTCACAATCCAAATTTCTAAAATGAGGCAGTAGTAGATATTCGTATTTCAAATTTTATACGCATGCTTCCTATGCAAGTGCACAACTTTTTGGCATTATCGGGAAAACAATTCCATATATGCCCCAATACGCCGCCAAATATATTCTTTTTACTTTACCGATTGTTGAAAACAAAAAAGAGTAAGAAATAACTTATTCAATAAATCACAGTAAATTACAAAAAAAAAAAAAAAAAAAATACAAATAACAAATAATTAAATTATTAGAACTTCAGGAAAAAATCAAAGGGCGGAGAGGGGTGGGGACCCCCTTTTCCTTATGTGCGCCACTGCGTCCTAGCATGCATGAAAATTTTATATATATATTTTTTTACGTTAGAAATTAAAAATTCTGCCATTATACAATTTTTTTTTTCAAACCCCCAGGAGCTTTCGAACCACCGGTTGAGAAACGTTGGAACACGTATTACGTAAATTAAATAAACTCAAAACGCAGCTAAAAATATTATTACGCTGTTGAACGATTTTTGTTATAAGCTTCTAGCAGGTGATAAAAGGTCTAAGAAGCTTATGTCATGGTAGTGCCATTGATCCATGGATTTTGAATCCCCCCCCCCCACCCTTGCATTCGTAAATGATAACACCATCAAAATTAGATTGATGGTCAATATATCACATATTTCGGAATTAACGTTTTGCATTCTTTATCTCTAAAGTCCAACTTCTTTTCTAGTTTCAATCACTTCTCATACATATGCTTTAGCTTATAGTTTTAAAGTTCACAATTGGGTAGTCATGAAAGACCAGTTTTAAAATTATAACATGATGTTTTAAAAGATATCTTTAGTAGAAATAAATAAACAAATAAATAATAATTAAGCAAAAATAAATAATACATAATAAATGGTAGCAATAGGAATTTGCAGTTTAATAACGTAGGAGAGAATTTGTTACGAAATTTTTAATCACGAGATTTATGGTTGACTAGGATATTTCGGTAATTTATCTTTAATACGCCTTTCTTGAAGTGAAATGAATAACAACTGATGCTAATAAGCCGTTGAGACGCAAATAGTTGAATTTGCAACTGAAAAATATCTCAGAACATAAAAAGTGATTCTTACAAAATTGTTGTTGAGGCCCAGCTTATCCACGTGAGGTTTCTTGCTGTCATTTTTCGAGAATTTCGTCAGTTTCACTCTAAGGGAGGGGGAAAAAAACGAACAAATCAGTTTTGTGTGAGCACGATCAAATATTTGAAAAATATAGTGCAAAAACTGCTTGACTTATACATTGTTAATCAAATTACATACTCTGCTCCATAGCCCTTCGTGGTGGTCGCGTTGCGTTTTCACGTCGACGCGCGAACGTGTCGGTGACACGTACGAGCGTTTTTGTGCCGTACGGTGATGTAAAAATGTGTTAAAAATTTTTTTAAATGACACAAAATATTTTTCAGAGATCGAAATAAAATAAAAACTGCCTTAAAATTAGTTCACATAATTGAAATGCAATCTCATTTCATTCTTCACATTAAATGATGTACTAAATGATATTTAATCTGCTGATTTTAACTGTGTTTATCTTAACCAAAATGTGCGATGTCACAGTTCTTGCTACCGCCTTTCCTCCCCTTGTCACAAACTGTCACAATTTCTCGAATACCGATCTCCTTCTAGGTGTGACAGTTATGAACGATTCCAAAGATGAAATAAAGTGTAAACCTTTGTGCTACAAAGTAAAAATTAAAAAAAAAAAAACAAAAACGTAAAATCAAGCACAAAATTTTCAAAAGTTGTGAATACATGTTGAGTTGACACGTGAGGAGAGATTCTAGTCTAGACGAAGAATATTTAACTGAAGCCTAGTTTGATATTTTTCATCTAGAAGCTCACGCTTTTGCATTGAAGAAGGGGGTTCCTGTAACCTCGAAACACACGTGATTTTTAACTCTTACTGATCCCAAAGTCTAAAGATGCTTAAAAAATGTCTTTAGTAGAAATGAGCAAATAAATAAATAAAGTAAATGTAAAAAAATCAGAAGAAAATTTGATTGCAGCAATGAATCTGCTGTTTCTGTTGTCATTGTTGACATTTCATTTTTAATACAATATCACTTTTACGTGCATAAATTTGCAGCGACACTCAGTTAGAGTCCTACAAAATATATTCGAAACGAAAATACACATACACAATCATGACATGTGCACGTGTCCACCACACTGTTCACGTGAACACTGAGAACTGAACAATAAGAGTGGACCAACAACAGCACCACAGAGGGCGCAAACCCCTTAGAAACAGCAGTCTACACACAACCTTACGAGCAGAAGGTTGCATGTCTTTACGCTTATGATTTTGTTGTAAATATTTCATTCAATTTATATGTGTATTTGTCTAGTGTAATAAATGTTGTGTATTAAGAATGAGTATAAGCAGTAACTTAAGTAAGGGTCGCGACAAATTTATTGTATTACAATGACATTTATTTAACACTTCATATTTCTTATTTTCCGCTTTTATTTCTTTATAATATTTAAAACATCTGTTTATAATTTTAACTTCCATTTCATTATTATTATTGCAACGTATGTAAAAATGGAAAGAAACCTGGTTTTCAAACCGGGGAACGGGTAATAATTAACCGGGTTTTAAATAAGTCAACCGGGTTCTTTTGGGGAGAGAATTTTGATAACTTCCATACTACAGGAAACCAGTGGTGTAGTCTAAGGGCGAAGCAGGGGGACAGCGTCCCCCTACCTTTTTATGTTGTTCGAAACGTTTTGTTTTGAAGTTTAGCCGTGTATATTTTTATTGGGAAAGAATAGTCAGGGTAAAATGATCCTTTCTAATCCTGCTAAAATAAAGTAAAATATTTGTAAAGTGTAGGCCCTTTAAAATACTTTCTTTAAATGTTTATAGGATTTGCGATAGCAAAATACGTCATTCTTTGGTTATTAAAGAACCTTTTTGATTCCAAACTGCTAAAATTGAAATTTTGTCTTGGAAATTTTAACTTAATTCGGACTTTAACGTCTTCAGACCCTAGAACTAAGCACAAAAAATTTTGACGCAATTTTTTGGTTCTCTGTTTTAAAAAATAACTACAAAACAAAATGACTAAAAAAATTTTATTTTTTAAATTTTAATTATTAATTAGTTTAAATAATAATTAATGCACAATTTCCATACTTTTCATGTTTAAAACAAAGTAAACAATCTGCTGATTAATTTCAAAAACAATTGGGTGTTTTAGTTTCCAATTGCACAAACAGTAGTTAATAAACAGCATTTTAAAATGTACCCAATTGGGTACACTTGGAATGAAGAGGTTGGTTAAACTAAACTCGGATTTACACGATTTTCAGCGTTTCACGAAACACGATAAGTCTCCCCCCCCCCCAAAAAAAAAATAAAGAGGGAGAATGCGTGTATTTGATACAAAAAAATTAATTTTGCAAGTTTATGGTGTTTGAAGTAGTTTAATTTAATACTTGAAATAATAATTATACCGATCAGTTCCCTCAAACACAGTTTTGTTAATTACATTCGCACAATAATTTCATTGCCAAGTGAATGCAGCGCAATCAATAGCCGTCCCCCCATGCTCAGAATGACACACAAATTACAGTTCTACCGGGGAAAAAAAAAAAAAAAGAGACCTCGGCCTGGCAGAGTGCCAAGACAATCCATCCATGTTCAAGGGAGAAACCGCTGGTATAAAGAATGTGCTGTATTCCATTCTCATTTTGTTCGTTTAGCATACTTGATTTCTTCCGAACGGATGCTATTTGCTAATTTAAAAACTTGATTGTTTTCAACAAACAGAAAAGAAAACATTCTGATTCGCGTGCTAATAAACGCGAGTGAAAAACGAACTTCCCTAAAACTCGAATGGATTCGTCCTTTCCTGCCATGAGCAGAAGCGCCCAAGCATCAGGACTTCGTGGCCGAACTGAAGCGATATAAAAAAACCCAAGAATTTTGAGATGCGAGAATAAACCTAGGAGTTTGGGGGAATAAGTCGGGAATTTTGAGAGCATTGGGAACCTTGGGGAGAAGAAATCCTTTTAGCAACATTTATTATAACCATTAGAAAAGATATTACATAATAATATTTATTCTCTAAAAAATTATTAAAAAATATTTTTATTCATGCGCAGCTTTAATTGCATCTTTAATAAACACTTTTAATTGAATGTTTTGGAAAATTTCACCATTTTTGGAGTGTGAGTGATTTTGGGGCAGAGGATTCGCAGTCGAAGTTTTAAAATTTCATTATTCGGAGTCTGTCCATTTTCCAACAGATTCTTCAGCCATGGTTGAAGACTATATGTTATTGAAATTCAAAGTTATAATTTTCTTTCAGTTTTCCAGTTTCAAATCATATTTGTACTTTTAAACGAACAATTAAAGTCAGTTCGCTACCAAAAAAAAAAAAAAGTGAGGCATAAATTCTTAAAATTACTGTCGCTTACAATGTGTATTTTTAAACCTTTATTTCTACGCAAGTTTACAATATTCAAGAAATAATAGGGTATAGTCAGTAGTTGTAATATCGGGCACTAGTTGCGAATCAAAGTGTCTCCACTCTTAGTTTTAAAAGTTAGCAACAACTGGATTTTGTAGTGTGTTATGCATTAATGTGTACGAATAACATAATTTGGCTATAACAGAAGTCATTCTTGGCGAAAGAACAGCATTTGCATAATTTTTGCCAAAAAAAAAAAAAAAGAAATTCAGGAAAAATAAATTAAAAAAATGTAATTTTTTCCGTTCATAACTCGGAGCATTCAAATTCACTAAAAATACGGAATAAAATATACAATTTGCACTAAAAATCACATGAGTTTTTTTTTGAGCATTCAATCTTTGAAGGCGACTTTGTTTGAACCCGTAAAAACACTCCAGACACCCCAGGTCAAAAGGTCCGTGGGTCTCCATTGGAAAAAGAAGGGACTGAAGAATATTTTAAACTAGCATCAACGAAGTAGAGTTAAAGTACTCTCGTGTAACTTTGTAGAACATTTTGCAGAAGTAGAAGAGCATTAATGACAGGTGTGTGTCAACCATTTGTTTACTGGAAAAATGAAATACAGTAAAACCTGTAAAGTTGACCACTTTTGTAAGCTGACCACCTGTCTAAGTTGACTATTTTTGTCAGGAACGGAGTTAATCCTATATTATATAATGTAGAGAAGAAAATTTCAAAGCAAAATTCCAAGTCGTTTAAAAGTTATAAGTATTTGAGCGAGCGCCTCTTTTGGAGCGGTTGAGCAGGTAGTCCCTCATTCATGAAGGACCTGTCGGGTATTAGAGAGACAGAATAACGTTAGCAGATGTCCTTTTATTTCTTTTAACAAGTGAAACCTCGGATAGAAATTTATAAGTATTAGTATCTATAAGTATTTAAAAAAATGATTCTTTACTGCCTTAAATTTACCTTCACTACCACTCTTTTTTTCAAACGCGTTTTTCTCGAAACTACTTTTTTCGAATTTGCGTACACTCTAGCTTGCAGAGTTTTTGATCGATCCTTATCATTTTTAGCACACATTTTCTTTATACATATATACGCTCTGGTTGGACTTGAATCATAAGAGTATCTTTATTTTTACTTTGTTGTAAAAAAGAGAGAAAGAAAAGAAAAAAACACACTTAAAATTTGTACTTAATTTTCCCATCTTAGGGAAAAATCAAAATTTTCAATTTTTTTGTGATGATTTTAGTTCAACTAGAAGAGACACTTATAAAAAAAAGTAAATAAAAAAAATATTTCAGATTAAAATTGTGACCTCCAGGATGTACGCAAACTGCCGATCCGGGTGGCGACTTACAGTGTGCAGCAGCCAATATCTCCGGGATTTTTCAAGAAGAATGTTTGACATTTTCAGTACATGTTCTTCAATATATATATAAAATAACCTCAAAATCTCAATAAAATATATTTATTCTTTATATCTTAAACTCATGAAAATTACTCCTAATACGCCGTCTTCACACTTATTTCCCCTCTTAAACCTCTTTGTTAATTTAACAAAATGGAAAACTACTATGAGCACTCTTTTATTTTTTAAATAAGTTTCTTCGTTTGGTTTTAATATAGCCATTTTGAAAAATTATGCATTTTTAGGAAATCTTTAACATCATATAAGTAACTGACATAATTAATAAGACATTTATCTTAATTTTAACTAAGTACTTTACTTTTAAAGTTGTATAGGATAGAGTGTACGTCATTTATGTTAAATTTCTCTAATGCTATTTTAGTGAAAAAAAAAGCTAATCCCAATTTTAAAGGAACGATGTTACACGAAGCAATATTTTAATTAGTTAAAATGAATAAATACATAGTGTAAGAAATTAAAAAAAAAAAAAAATCCATCCTCTATAAGTTGACCGCCTGTATAAGTAGAAAACTCGAGTGCTGCTCCGCAAGTTGTCTAACTTACACAGGTTTCACTGTACCACTTGTTTCTTTAAAGGAAAAAAGCCTCAATTAAAATGGGTGTAATATTTGAAGAAATTAAGTATTTTTAATTAACCATTATCTCTCCGGAAAAAAGTACGAAAAAAGAGAAAAGTGCAACCCACAATTTTTATGAAAAAGTGTGATAAATATAACTTCATTCTGCTCATTTTTGTTACTGTTGTAAATAAGGAGCTTATTATTTTGAAAGCTATCATCGTAATTGTGTTTACATTTAGTACTGTATGTTAAGTTGTCTGTGTTTTGCTTTAAGAAAGTAGGCTAACGTATTTTGTTATGTCTACTAAAAATTATTTCAAGCATAAATCTGGAACTCAAAGACAATAGCCTAGCAGTGCCGGTGGATTTTCAAGATGCATAAAATCGTCTGCTCACATGTCGTATGATTAAGCGGCATGTAGGGTCATTCCACAGTAACGGACGTTACATTTACACAGCATTTTTCAACTTCAACGAGCATTCTAACAAACTTGCTGCGTATTTTTTAGGTTTTTTAATTTTGACTAGTAAAAGTGCATGTATTCTAAGTATGCAAAAAAAATTGAAGATATATGTATTTTCTGTATGTTAAAAAAATGTTTGAAATTTCGTTACGTGTGTTACACGGAGAGTAACACACGTAACGAAATTTCAAAACTTTTTTTTAACAGACAGCAAATACATATATATCTTCAAAAATTTTTTCACATACTTTGAACACATGTACTTTTACTAGCCAAAATTAAAAAACCTAAAAAATACCCAAGAAGTTTGTTAGAAAGCTCGTTGAAGTTGAAAAATGCTGTATAAATGTAACGTCCGTTGCCCTGGAATGACCCTGTAACAGATCCCTTGGTAGACATTTGGCTTGGATGCTCCTCGGCCAAATTAAATTCCTAGGGCCATTTAGCATCAACAGAGTCCCGGTTCTAGCCCTTTCACGTGGAGAAACTGGACGTCAAAATTATCTTGCGGCGGTGGTACCACACTCACTGTGGTGCCACTGAAAGAGATGGTATCAATCTCTGGGAACGCACTAGTTCTGCAACTGGCAGAAGCCAACAGCAGTCCATTAGAAAGAAAAAAACAACAGCTGGAAGGGAAAAAAAAAGGCAACCGAGGTTATAGAACAGAAGAACAACAAATGTGACGACAATGATGATCATCCTTCCTTTTTGACAATGGAAGACATTTAGTACTATTTTAGGTCATAATTTTTAAGCTTGCATGGAGCATAATTTAGAGTTGAACTGACGGAGGGGAAAACAAGAAGTTCCGTCTAGAACTATACGAGCCTACTTTCCCGTATACACCAGCTTCAAATTCATATTCTAGCTATCTCTCTCTCTCTCGTTTAGATTAAGTTCTTAATTGCTTCAGATATACCTTTTTCAACGGTTAATATATATTCATTCAATCATTCATTTATTCAGTCATTCAAGTATTTATTCACTCAGTTATTAATTCATTCTTTTGCTTATTGATCATTCATTAATTCAAAAATATTCTTGAAAATCTCGATCAAAAAATTTCATAGGAAAATAGGCTCGTTAGTTCTAGATGAACTTTCTATCTGTACATGTTCTACGTCACAAGAGCTTTCCGATAAATTTTATTCCAAGCAAATCGGTCCATTAGATCAGGATTTATATCGGATTGAAATTTACCCGTAGGCGCTATGTTAATGAACTGTTCAAAAATGAACAAAAATTGTTCAAATCAATATTTCACGCCAAGAACTACTTCCAGTGAGCTTGTTCATTAGAACTTGGATCTTGTACCCAGAGTTTACATAATTTGCTTCATTTTCACCCATAGGTGCTAATGTTAAAATTTTTTGAACTGTTCAAAATTGAACAAAAAATTGTTCAAATCAAAAAGTAAAATATGGAAATGAGATGTTCTCGCCGAGATCTTTCGAATGCAAAATGAATATTTCGAATCGGACAATTCGTTCAAAAGTTATTAGGGGGGGACAGACCGACAGACAGACCGCCAGACAGACTTTTTCCCCATCTCAATACCCTACTTTCAAATTTTTTATTTTTCAATCTTTATTTAATTACTTAACTTATTTTTGACTTTTCTTGATTTCTAACGATATTTTCACGAGCCTTCTTTCATGCTTTATTATTATTTTTTTACTTTTACGGGAAAGTAGGCTAAAAAACGAACGATTTGGAGGTCGAGGCCCGTTCTAATATCTGGCAACGTGCCGTCCCATAGAATCACGTGGGGTCCCTGAAAAATTCCAGGTTGGGGCCTCAGTGGCTGAGCGGTTAAATCGACTGACTCCGGTGCCTCCCTGCGCGGAGAGAAAGAGGCGTGGGTTCGATTCCCACCTTACCCTGGGTGTATTTCCTTCTTTGTATATTAAAATCTGTTGTGCTGTCTTGTTCTATCTGTCATATTAGACGAGAGTTTGAAGCATATCCTTGAGAATAGCAAATAAACTCGAATATTTATGTGATCTGAAATGGTCGTAAAACAAACAAACAAACAATTCCAGGTTGGGTTATGGTTAGGGTTGCAAATTTGTCGCGGAAAAAAAGAGCGCGAAATTCGCGGCAAGTTTCGCGAAATGTTCGCCAAAGTACAAATATAACAAAAGATAGTATATCTGCTATGACAGTTATTCTTCATCCTAAAATAAAAACCAATATTAACAAGAAGTTCCGTCTAGAACTATACGAGCCTACTTTCCCGTATACATCGAATTCAAATTTATAATCTAGCTATCTCTCTCTGTCTTTCTCGTTTAGCTTTAGTTCCTAATTGCTTCAAATATACCTTTTACAACGGTTAATACATATTCATTCAATCATTATTTATTAAGTCATTCATGTATTTATTCACTCATTCATTCATTCATTCTTTTGCTTATTCATTTAATCATTCATTAATTAAAAAATATTCTTGAAAATCCCGATCAAAAAATTTCATAGGAAAATAGGCTCGTTAGTTCTGGATGAACTTTCTATTTGTACATGTTCTACGTCATAAGAGCTTTCCGACAAAGTTTGTTCCAAGCAAATCGGTCCGTTAGATCAGAAATTATATAGGATTGAAATTTCCCCGAAGGCGGTATGTTAATTTTTTTTTGAACTGCTCAAAAATGAACAAAATTTGTTCAAATCAATATTTCACGCCAAGAACTTCTTCCAGTGAGTTTGTTCATGGGAACTTATATCTTGTACCCAGAGTTTACATAATTTGCTTCATTTTCACCCATAGGCGCTAATGTTAAAATTTTTTGAACTGTTCAAAATTGAACAAAAAATTGTTCAAATCAAAAAGTAAAATATGGAAATGGGATGTCCTCGCCGAGATCTTTCGAATGCAAAAAGAATTTTTCCAATCGGACAATTCGTTCAAAAGTTATTAGGGGGGGACAGACAGACAGACCCACTTTTTCCCCCATCTCAAAACCCTACTTTCAAATTTTTTATTTTTCAATCTTTATTTAATTATTTAACTTATTTTTGACTTTTCTTGATTTCTGACGATATTTTCACGATACATTAAGCCTTCTTTCATGCTTTATTTATTTATTTTTTTTTTACTTTTACGGGAAAGTAGGCTAAAAATGGAAGGATTATTAACTCCGTCCAAAACATTTAAATATTTGTATTGACTAGGATCAAAAACTCGGTATTCCTCAATCATTTTTGAGGCTAGTTGGCAAAATCTGTTAATTTTTACTGCTTTCAAAAAAATAATTTTGAATTTTCTTTTGGCACAAATTTATAACCTTTTTTAGACTTTGGGTGATTAGACTTTATCCTTGGTTTCTGAAATCTTTTAAAAATCGCCCATTTCGCGCGTCAATAATTAAAAAAAATGAAATAAGAAAAATTCGCGGACTTTAGGGAAAAGCTTTAAAAATCGCGAAAATTATCGCGATAATTCACGGCGCGACAAACTTGCAACCCTAGTTATGGTGTATGTTAAGTTTAAAAATACTTAAAAGTTTGAACCATTTTTCAACTAAAAAATGCTATTTTAAATGTAAATAAATTTCAAATCTTTCATGCAACTTGCTGAAACACATTCTGACTATGATCTGTATACCAGTCAGTTGGTTTTCGAATACGTGATGAGTGTCCAAGTCGCTGTAATACGTGTCTAAATCAGCAAATCTTGTTAAAAAATACATCGAGTTTCAATGCTCAATCTACAAGTGTTAAATTTAGTAGGAAATGGACTGGATAAAGTTTGACGACAGCGTAATAATGATACACTTTTCAGCATGCATTAGCACGCAATTATTTTCACACGAAAAAACATTTTGGTCCTTTCAATTCGTTTCTTAACATTAATGTGCTTCATTGAACGTGTTGATTGTGTTTCATTACATTGTGTTTCATGAACGTGTTGATTGTGTTTCATGAACGTGTTCATTGCATTTCATTGAACGTGTTGGTTGTGTTTCATTACATTGTGTTTCTTGAACGTGTTGATTGTGTTTCAGTACATTGTGTGTCACTGAACTTGTTGATTGTGTTTAATTACATTGTGTTTCTTTGAACGTGTTGTGTTTTAATACATTAATGTGTTTCATTGATGGTGTTGATTTTGTTTCCCTACATGAATGTGTTTCATTGAATGTGTTGATTGTATTTCATTACATTAAAGACAAAATAAATTTATGAAAACATCATGTCCCTACTCAAACGTCTGGATAAATTGGCTAAAACTGTATGGAAACTTTTTCAAAAGTTTTTCTTTTGGTGTTTTCATTTTACTGATTTTAAACTTAAAAAGACATTTATAAGTCCTCTTTTCTTTTTCAATGAATTATTATATGTGCGATGAAATAAAGTTACATAGATATCAGATGCAAACTTTTCACAGAACCAAGTATAAAATTATTTCTGAAAATGTTTTAGAGAATGTTCGAAAAAGAAAAAACCATCTTCCATTCACTTACTTTTTTTTCAACTTTTGAAATCTCGTCTGCTTCACCTCTTTCACTTCAACCGACATCTTCTTGCTGTTTCACAACCACAAGTAATATACTAATCCTCACTTTCGTCTGATAAGAGCAAATGGAATTATTGAAGGGAAAACTGCAACTAATTAAAAACAAATTCAAATAATTTTCGATTCAGCATATGTCCAACATCATTGCTTTGCTTCGTCAAAATTTGTTTAGATGCATCTAACATGTGACAAGAACAGTTCGTCTTCTCAAATCAAGCGGGAATAACACACGGCCACCGACTTTGCTGTGAACTGAAAAAATCGGCGCAAGCGCACTCGGGCGACTCAAATGGTGCGTGAACTAAAAGCGTTAAGAAAACGTTCCATTTAGTTGAAGGAAATGCAATTCAAAGATTAAAAATGTAGTCCTTCAAAAAAAAAAAAAACTGAATTTCTTTTAGACGCTTTGCAGCATTAAAATTTGTTTGCCAATTAGGATTATCCAATTTCAAGGTGAATATTGTTACGGATGGAAAACCGCCGATTACGGTTGCAGATATGCATGAATGCTTTTATTAGGTAAATTTTAGTGCAAAACAATAAAATGGTAAAACTCAGGTCTTACTGATAATAATTTCGAGTGAAATATTTGTTTAATAAAAGGGTTGTAAAGAAAGACATAAGGAAAAAGAAAGTTGGAATATTTACGCAGAGGATTTTTTTTTTTTAAAGTCTGCGAAATGAAATTGCTAAATCAAAGAATAAAATTCTTTCTACGATGTTTGCCATCTGATGAATTTGGCAATGTTTAGGAAATATTTTGCACTGGAAACGTAATACAGTATGGAGCCGCTTATACTGAAACCAGTTAACCGGAATTTTTGGTCGACCAAGTGATAAATCGTAGCAGAGAAAGTGGCAATAGTTGTTTATTTAAATTAATGAGTTTTTTCTTAAAATATAATATTTTGTTTAAGCAGAAAATATATATTTTAATCTGTATAAAATAAAAATATTTGCTTAAAATGTTTTCACGCTGGCCACAATGGCTACGATATGGGTAAATAAATAAAGTGAAACTGTTTCTGATTTGAGGAAGCGAAGAAAAATAATACGCATCGTTGGAAACACATACAGACTAAATTTTACTCCAATAAAGTTCTGATTCATAAGGATTTGAAGCATGTTTTGATTTCTTTATGGATATTATTTCATTTTAGTCAGTGGAATTTTCTTAATTGAATTTTCCAGTTCTATTGGATGACCTTCGATTTTTTATAAATATACAAATTATAACAAATAGTGATTGATTTTTTATAAATATACAAATTATAACAAATAATGATTGATTTTTTATAAATATGCAGATTATTAAAAATAATGATTGATTTTTTATAAATATACAAATTATAAAAATAATATTCGATTTTTTATAAGTATACAAATTGTAACAAATAATGAATGATTTTTTATAAATATACTAATTATAACAAATAATGATTGATTTTTTATAAATATACATATTATAACAAATAATGATTGATTTTTTATAAATATACAAATTATAACAAATAATAACTGATTTTTTATAAATATACAAATCATAACAAATAATGACTAAATTTTTTTATAAATATACAAATCATAATAAATAATGGCTGATTTTTTATAAATATACAAATTATAACAAATAATGACTGATTTTTTATAAATATGCAAATTATAACAAACAATGACTGATTTTTTTATAAATATACAAATTATAACAAATAATGATTGATTTTTTATAAATTTACAAATTTTAACAAATAATGACTGATTTTTTTATAAATATACAAATTATAACAAATATTGATTGATTTTTTATGATTTATAATCAAGTATAATAGTATTAATTTTAGAAAATATAAAGATGAATACAAATATTTTATCAGTCGGACCAGTAGGTATTGCGTCAATTCGAAACCAGTTATCCAGTCTGTAAGAACCATTCCGGATAATTGGCTCCCTACTGTATTAAATAAATTTTAATCTGACATTCATTTAAAACTATTCATTTATTTTAACTTATATAGATTTAAGACTCAATTTCAAACGGTTTAAAGATTTACGAGCTTCATATATTTTCAAAACTTTTTTCCAAGTTTTCATCTTTCGGAAATTTTCGACTTCTATTATGTTAAATTTGCATTGTTAGAATTAATAATGTCAATAGCTTTAAATAAAGATATTCAGGAACAATACTAGTATCCGTGGAATTTTTTTTTGTCGAAGTCTCGCTCTATTGATTAACACCAATAAACATAATCTTATCGGTTATACAGCTGAACTCGCTTAATACGAAATGCCAAAAATTCACGGGTTTGTTCGTATTAGCCGTTATTTGTAGCAACCGTGAATAAGTAAAATTGTGTTTAAAAATGCATTAGAAATGCACGTTTTTATTTTAAAAAGAATTGCTACTATTTAACCCATTCGCATCATTTGACGACCTGTGGTCGTCATGTGATCTTTTAGCGTGTGAATCATATGACGACCACAGGTCGTCATATGATTTATAAACCATTATACCTTTTTCAAATTTTTATAAGAATAACACACTTTAAACATTATAATACCGTTATCGAACTATATGACAGTTCTTAGAATATGCATATAATATTTTTTTCACTCTGTACTTCTAGTTATTTTGTTTCTTTTCCAAGAATTTTTTAAAATTTTTTAAATTTTTTGATTTAATCATTTAATTTTTTAGCCACCGGTCAATTTGACCGAGCGCGATAGAAATAGGTTCACAATTACGTCGGTGGTTTAGTGTTAAATCTGATTCTTCTGTTAACGGGATAGGTATTTAAGTATGATTTGATTGGATTAAGAATGATTCGAAGATAGAGGATTTGATCACTCAGCAGACTGACCAGTCCGAAAGCCAACACGTGCATGAGCTTTATCCTCTACCCAGGAAGATTTAACGTATGATTCGAAATATGTACTTGGTGGTTTACAATGACTCAAAATAACCAACAATTTGTAAAAGAAACAGAATTAATTATATTGCAATCGATAAAATGTTTCGTGAATAGGCCGAAATTTGCATTTTAGCTTTCGTAATATGCGAGAGATATTTAGTGTAAATAAATAGTAAACAACACTTAAGGAGCAAAATGTTAGTTTTAGCCGTGATTTCGTATTAACCGTGTTCCTATTAAGAAAGTTCAACTGTATTTATTAGTTAGTAAACACTAGTCAAGACTAGGTGGTTTTATTAATTTTTTTTTCGAATTTTTACGTCGAACCCTCTGAGGTGTGCTACAGATTCCAAAGGTGCCTTTGAACACTCTTTAAATATGATTGCTGTAGACTGCTTGTATGGTTTCATACCAACAGATACGGATTTACTGCTCACTTTATACCAAAGCGCAATAAACGAATCATGGTCTTCTGCTGAAACTAATTTGTGAAAGGACGTGCGTAGAAAGTATGCGTAGTAATTTCATCAGGACAGTCATTTCAAAATTTTCGAGGGGAAAGGGGAGCAAAGGGTATGTTTTCAATGAATATTATAGGTAAAACACAACAATATACATAAAATCATGCATAAATTCTATGTACAGTGAATCCTGTGAAAGTTGACCACTTGCGGTGCAGCACTATAGTGGTCAACTTAGACAGGTGGTCAACTTACAAAGGTGGTCAACTTTACAGGCTTTACTGTATTTCTAAAAGTCAGGGGGTCAATTGATCCCCACTGGTCACCCAAATGTCTGGCCTGAATTTCATTGTAATAAGCATGAAATCATCAGTCTGTAACATTTAATTTTGAAAGGGAAAAAACTATAAGACTGAGAGAGATTTTTGTACGAGTCAGAAATTTGCACTTTACTTTTAAACGCATCTTTCTGAATTACATTTATCAAACAAAATAAGTAATATTTCCTTATGAAGAAAGGAATCAATAACGTTAATTACAGTAATTACTTTTCGAGAAAAAATGCACTTGTGTAAATATTTCTTTTTCAACGACGCTTTGTAAATGAGGATGTTGTTCAAAACTGATATTTATATTTTAGATGTAAAATAACTGAAAGTGAAACAAAATGACTTATTTATTTGTTTATTTGGTTTTAGGGGAAGTCAACGACCGTTTCAAAAGCAAATTGATTTAAGAAACACTTCTTGTTCCACCTTTAAGTAAAAACATCTGAATTACTAAATGCATGATTGAGCAAAGTAACTACAAACAAGATAGTTTCTTCAGAATGGTGTAGGAAAAATGCAATAAACATATCAAGTATTGTCTAAAAATAAATTTCACCTTTCAAAAGTTTCAAACATAACTGACCATGCCGAACTTGAAATTGAGTTGCATTTAAATTACTTTTAGCACAGAAATAGAACAAGATTATCATGAAAAGAGAAAACTTTGAAAAATATAGAAAAGGAGAAGAAATTTTGAAATAATTGGAAGCATAAGAACTTACAAAATAGAAAAATAATTTCATCAGATTACCATTAAAAAGAGGAGGAAGCTGATTAAAGTTTATCTAATAAATAACGCTCTTACTTCCTTTCAGAATTCATTCTTTTGCTTTCCTGCAGTTTCTTCAAAAAATAAAAGAAAAGAAAACGCCTTTTCTTTGCTGGTCACCATGCGCAAAATTTGATTTTAATTTTTAGCTGTGCTGTCGGTGATGCACTACTTAAGTTGTTATTAGAGGCAATAAAATCAAGCTATTGGTCTGTCTAAATACTCAACTACTTAAGGGTCAATTTAAATACTTAACTACTTAAGGGTTAATTTAAATACTCAACTACTTAAGGTTCAATTTAAATACTCAACTACTTAAGGGTCAATTTAAATACTCAACTCTTTAAGGTTCAATTTAAATACTCAACTACTTAAGGGTCAATTTAAATACACAACTACTTAAGGGTCAATTTTAAATACTGAACTCTTTAAGGTTCAATTTAAATACTCAACTACTTAAGGGTCAATTTAAATACACAACTACTTAAGGGTAAATTTAAATACTCAACTACTTAAGGGTCAATTTTAATACTCAACTACTTAAGAGTCAATTTAAATACTCCACAAGAAGATCCGTCTAAAACTACACGAGCCAACTTTTCCGTATATACTAACTTCAAAATTATCTCTCTCTTTTTCTTTTAGCTTAAGTTCTTAATTACTTCAAATATACCTTTTCAACGGTTAATACATATTCATTCACTCACTCAATCATTCGTTTGTTCATTCATTGTCTTACTCATTCATGTACTTATGAGCTCATTCGTTTTTTTTTTTATTTATTTTTTCATTTATTCACTCATTCATTTATTCATTCATTCATTCAGAAATATCCTTAAAAATCCCGATAAAAAAAGTTTACAGGAGAATAGGCTCGTTTAGTACTGGTTGAACTTCGTATCGGTACATGTTCTACGTCAAACCATCTTTCGGATAAAGCTTGTTCGAAGCAAATCCGTCTGTTAGATCAGGATTTATATAGGATTGAAATTTCCAAATCGGCGATATGTTATTATTTTTTTTTTTTAAACTGTTCAAAAATGAACAAAAACTATTTAAATCAAAAAATCTTTCACTCCAGAGCTTTTTGCAAAAAGCTTGTTTATCGGAACTTGGATCATGCCCAGATTTACATAATTTGTTTCATTTTTTGCCCATCATATTGATTAAGTGTATGGTAATTAATGATACATACTTTATTATTATTTACTTTTACGGGAAAGTTGGCTAAAAATAAGGCACAATAAAATTTATACCTTAACTTAAATCTTAAAAGTCTTTTAATGCTTTTTGCCCTCACACGGAAGCATCGATAATTGATTAATCGTAACAAATCGATTTAAAATGTCAATTTCCATTACTCGGAATTTCGGATCTCTGTCATTTGGATTCACGGAGTTAGATTTATAGCATCTTTTAGGCATCTTATCAATTAATGATGTAACCTTGATCATTAAAAGCAGTTTTTTTTCCGTTTTATTCTATTTCAAGTCATTTTTTTAACTGCAAATTTTTACATGGAATATGTGAAAATATTTTATTTTAATGTTTGTGCACTATCCACAAGGATTGCAGTCCCCTTCATCTTCCCAAAATTACAACCTGTTGTTAATTTTCGAAGAATGGCTAATCTATCTAAGGACAAGTAGTTAACAATTTACTACTTGCAATTTCAATTTCAAAATGAATTACCACTTAATTTTTGGCGTTCTTCGCAAATTTTTTAAACTGTAATATTTTGCTCTTTTTATGAAGCCACCCATTCAACCAGTCCTATGAAACTTTCTTCTTTTGAAATTCGCCACAGTAAACTTATTTAGTATTAACAAAAATACGAATTTCTTCAAACTTTGTCAAAAATTTCGATGCTTTGAAACTGCTCCACTGACATTCGCTCGTTTATTATAACAAAAAAAGAAAAAAAGAAGAAACTATTAATAATATGGGCCGAATAAATAGAAGCAGTGAACGAGTTTTTTTTTTTTTTTTTTGTTTTGGACTGTATCACTTGAGAATGGAGCATTTCTACTATTGTGTTGAAAAAATGAATAGTAAACGCAACGCAATTGAAGCACAAACAATGCAAAATTGTTGCACATACGTGTTTCTGGATTACAAGTATCCGTCTTTTTAACTGTAGAAAAGTGTTCAACTTACGACGTTAATTCAGTCGAGTTCTATGTAGGGGAGTGGTATCCTAGTGGTTAGGATGTCGGACTTCCAACCGGAAGGTCGGGGGGTCGATGCCGGACCCGCTGAAGACCCGCTATGCACACTTGGGGATACGTGCATGTAAAATCCATGGACCCCACTATCTCACACCAGGGGCATCCCTAAGGCCTAGTGCTAACAGGGGAGGAGGTAGGAGAAGAAAAGTCGAATTCCTTGTAACCCCGAAAAACGTGTAGGCGATACTTTTGCTGCGTTTGTGCTTTAATTGCGCTGACTTTCCTTGGGTCTCCTTTAGGATTAAGGGTCACAGTACCTCAAAATCGTTCAAAATATCGAACTTTTTATATAAAATGTACTTCGATAGATAAAACTGTTTTAAAGCCTCATGTAAAATTTAAAACTTATATATGAGCAATCTTTTAAAACATATTCCGGTTTTTGTATATGACTATAGCTGCTTTCATTCTGCATTTAAAATCTTTTAAAAGCATTTTTCTCTGCTTTGCATCTTTGACCAATTACGTGTAGTAAAATCCCTAAGGCAAAAAAGCCTTAGGGATTTTACTACACGTAATTGGTCTATTTTATTACACGTAATTGGTTTCTTCTTTTTTTCAGCTAAATGAAAACTTTGAAACTTTATATGTGCATTCCACGGAGTATGTTTACCAAAAATTAGCATGAATTTGACTCTGAAGTTTGTAGTTTGTTTTTATTGAATTGCCGAGTTTGAATTCTTTGTCCTTTTTCTGAGATTTTAACGAAAAAAAAAGAAAATATTAAAATTCAACTAAGTTTCAGAGAGTTATGCAATTCTATGCTAACTTATGTTCTAGAATGTTTGGGAAGCATTACGAAGAACAAATCCTTTGAAAAAATATATCAAGAAAGTTATAAGACATTAAAAAAAAATTAAAAACTTTTTTTTTTACAGTTTATATTAATAATTGATTACAATTAGGTTCTACTTCCAAATTTCATTTCTGATCATAATTCGAATAAATGCATGCGTTATTTTTTATCTCATTGGTAAACGAAAAAAAAAAATTAGAAAGAGGTATTGTTCCCCCTTTAAACCTGCTTTCATTTTCTGCTAGATTACGTCAACTTTCTCAAGATTATTTTCCACCTAGTCTTTCCCTTTTCATTCGAAATTTTTTACAATTATTAAAAATAAATTTTACGAACAACATTGCAAAAATGACTTAACCTCCTCCGGCAATACTTCCTACAAAATAATAGCTCCGAAACGAAGTTTTGATAAAATTTATCAGTGCTACAGTAAGAAATATGAAAAATTCGTTTCACATAATTTCTTTTTAATCTAAGTTGCCATTTTCTTCCATAAAATTATTACTATAACAGATAAGTATAGATGTAAATTGTACAGACGTTATTAACTCCAAATAAGTACAGAATTTCCCCCCTTTTTAGCTTCCGCGTTTAGTCATTCTAATTCGCCAGCTTATGCAAAGATGGCGTTAAAAACATCCAATTAAATGCAAAAACATGTTTTATTATTTAATTTTTTTCCTTTTCATAATAAACGGAACAATCCAAACGAAATCTTCCTATTTATCCTTAAGATATGGCTCAATGGAAGCAAGCAGGAGTTTAACTTAACTCCGCTCCACTATCCAAACGATATTTCTTTAAACATTGCTTGACATCTTTACTTGATACTTTGCTATTATATATACAAGCGTTGTGACGTCAAAACATTGAAAGTGAGTTACATTTCCTTGATCGTGATTGATATGAGTGTAAAGTAAACGACAAAAGACATCAAAGATTTCTATCTCTTGGTCGTATATTTGTGTGCTGAAATGCAAATCATGCGTCATTAATCCTATGTAAGCATTCTGTTTCAAACAAATATCAGTCAAGTAAACAAATGAACTTTTATAGCCATACACAAGGAAAAAGCGTTCCTCGTTATATGCCTATGCATCGGAGGCAAAAAGCATTATTTGATTTTATTAATACTAATTAAAAGTGAAGAATTTAAGGGGAGTCGGCAACTGGAGACCATTTTTTTCTCTATGGTGTTTTTCTTTTACATTTTTTGTCTCATGTCATGCTATATTACTTAAAGAGATAAGCCTCGCTTTAAAGTTCGAAAGCTACTTTAAATGAATATTGCGCGTGTTCTATTTGTCCTGCAAAAAAAAGCATCTTGTGCAGTTTTTTACGGGCATTCATATGCTGCAAAAATCTAAAACGTGGGATGCTTCTTCGATGAGATAAACCCAAAATTAACAGTTTTGCTTAAAATTGGAATAAAAAAAGAACAAATTCGAATTTTAGGAAAAACGCTTCGAGGTGCACGAGGACCTGACCCAAGGTACCTGTAAACAAAATTTCGTACTTCTGGGCCGTTCCATCTCGCCAGGACGCGATCGACAGACAGACAGACAGACACACACACGCACAAACTTTCGGTTTTATTTATATAGATAAGAAATTTTATATTAAAAAAAACTGGCATTTTTAAATATAATTGGAAAATTTTAATTTTTAAAACGAAATTTAGCAATTTTAAAAAATGCATCTTCTTTGTCAAAAATTGGCGTGAAGTCTCAAAATTGTTTTATTGATTCATTACTCATAAAGCAAAACTTTTATGCTTTGAATTTTTTATAAGTTAAATACTTATTGAGGAAAAAAAAACTGAAGAAATGCCGAAAAAATAACAAAAAATTCAACAAACCTACAAAAAGAATGAAAAAAAAAAAAGTACTTAAGTTATCACAAAAATGAAACATAAACTTGTTATGTATGGTTTAAGGAACATGTTGGGAAAAAATCCACATTATAGATACGAATTTAAAACAGCCTTTGCATTTTAATCGAGATGAAATGCGCACAAAACAAAGTGAGAGAAAGCAGCATTTTATGTTTTCGGATTGCAATATCTTTATCAAACTTTCAAGTAAGGAACTTTTTTTTCAGTTACAGTCACGATGAAATTGCTTCTTCTCGCTTATTTTATTTTAAAAAATAAATATGTGGCTTATATTCAGAACAGTTTCGGTTTCAAAATGAAAAGGTGGCAAATCACGCCGGTATAAAACCAATGATAAATCAATACATATTGCTTCAATTTTTCTGAAACTTTCAGGGAACATTTTTAAAGATTTATTTTACTACTAAAGCCAAAAAAAAAAAAAATCCGGTTTTTCCGACATTTTTGGGTGCTGACTTTCCTTAAAAAAAAAAGGGGGGAAAAGAATAACTGAACTGATTACTCTAAAAAATGAAACATTTGGAACATACTGCCTTTTGTTGATTTCTTATTTTCTTAAACTTAATATTGCACTTTTATTGACGGTCGTAAAAGTTGGACATAGGGCTTTTAACTTCGAATACACAGATTTCTTTCAATAAAAGTATGTGTTTTTTTTGGGGGGAGGAGGAGTAAAAATGGCAAAACTATACGAAATGTTTCTAATTTCCAGGGATGAGCGGCAGGAGTGGGGTGTGGCGCAGACTGCGCCATTTAGATTCATTATTTTTTTTTTGAGGGGGAGGGGTATCCAATGCTAACCAAGGCCATACTGACTGAACCTTTTCGGTTATCTCAGACTGCCCCCCAGTATGAGGGGGTGCGACCGTTTCGCTGTCCTCCTTCGCACTTCCCACAAACTCTCTGACAGTTGACAAACCAGCACCAGCTATAAAGGGCTGGGCTGACAGAGCTTTGCCGACCTGCTTTACCTACCCGAGGCCACAGTCATACTACAAAGTATGCCTTACGTCACCCGGATCGGATTGAGGGGGGGAGGGGGTGCGAAACGCTAACCACAGCCGTACCGTCTATAGCATCTGGGCCTTCACGGATTACCCCCCAGTATGAGGGGGCACGACTGCGGCGCTGTCCTCCTTGTCTTCCCACAAACTCTCTGACAAACTGACAACCAGCAACAGCCATAGGGGCTGGGCTGGCAGAGCTTTGCCGACCTGCTTTACCGACCCGGGGCCATAGTCATGCTACAAAGCAAGCCTTACGTCACCCGGATCGGATGTTGCTATTTTAGTCGCCTCTTACGACATGCATAGCTACATCGGCGCTATTCTATGCCCGCCACCGCAGGGCGAGGGGGGGGGGGGATAGATTCATGGGCTTTTAAGGGGGCTTGGTTGACTGTTTGGCCAATTTGGAATAATCGTCGCTTTTTTTTGGGGGGGGGGGGATCCGTAGTTTTTCGGGCAGGGATGCGCCATCGCTCTGACGGAGAGCACTCGATAGGTCGGCGGTTCCAAGCTTTTTTTCCTTGCTAACCCCTTCTAAGATCCGAAAGAAAATGTCAAACCGCTTTCTGTAGTCGTTAGTAACGGGTAACAAAACTATAAAATTGGCTAGCATATTTATTTTCCTCGTTGCACAATAGTTCATAGCAAGACATGAAAATATAATTGTAAGACATCTTAGTTTAAATAAAAACTTTATTATTTGTTCTTTTTGAATTCTTAAGAGGGCAGTAAACGTATGCATTCGCAAAATATCTTTAAAAAATTATTTTCCTGATAGTGTCAAAAAGTTGTGGAATGGCCTGAGAAATATACGCACAAGATTTTGAATCTATCATTAAATATCGTTTCGTTCCAATTTTTGGTTGAAATATACAAAATTCGCTAAAGTTGGAATAAAGTGATAAATGTGAGTACAAAGTTTAAAATTTAAAATAAACCAACGAACATCACTCATTTTGATATTCAAATTTTCAAGTAACAGATTTGAAGTATTCTAAATAAGATAACAGTAGAAATACGTGCATTTTAAATTTTGTACGTACGCTTTCTATGCCCATCTACAACTTTTTCGCAGTAACGGGAAAACAATTTACTTAAAAAAAAATCATTTTTATATTCCATCCTTATTGGTTAGAGTTCATTGTTCCGTTTTTCTTTTACGTTAGTAATTACAAATTACGCCATTGCAATATTATTTTTCGCGAACCCCCTTTCCATACCACGCGAACCCCTGGGGGTTCACGAACCACCGGTTGGGAAGCGCTACAATAGCGCTACCCAAATTACGACAATATAAATAAAATACATTAAAAAAAAAGAAAGAAAGAAAGAAAGAAAGAAAAAAAAGACTCACATCAATATGTTTCTCACCACCCTTATTCAAAAGATTTATTTAATTATTTTATAAAATAACATTTGCTGTTAAGTTTATTCCTTGATTAAAAGTACGGTGAAGCTGGGTACGAAAAAACGCAAAAGTTGAAGCCGCACTATGTAATCACGTTTTACGTTATCCATATTTCAATGTTATCAAAATCGTTAAATTCCGTCAGCTCTCTTGTACACAAATACGTTAACCCTTTATCTACCGCATTATGATCTGCAATAATTTTTTTTACAGAAATAGTTTGTCTAGGTATTTACACTGAAAATCAAGGGATTTACATCAATAAAATGCTCAGTCTATAAGTATTTATTTCTTTACAGCTGCAGAGTATTTACCCAGTGAAATTAATTACATATTTTTTAATCAAAATATTTCGTCAAGTAGTTATCTAAGTTCTTAACTAACACATTAAAAAAATCAGTGACTTGATTCTTGAATTTTACTGCTTTTCTGGAACGAAACTCTAAGGGAGCAATCTGAACAAAATGGAAACTCAAAGCACAGCATCGGTTTCAAGACTATTTATGTTCCTCTCCTCGCTAAAATACTCTTCATAGAAAGAACCCTTTCTGATATGTATCCTGAAAAAGGGGAATGTAAAGACTGTCCCGGCAAAGTACCATCAGAATATTGGTAAAAATGGTTGCTGGGATGGAGATTATAGAGAATGGTACTAATAAGTACCGTCGGTAATTAAAGGGATAAAAAAATCAACGTTTTTTGTCATCAAAACTTCGTTTACTTGTTATATTTTCCTGGTTACGTGCTATTATTTTTCGTAAAATACATCATTTTAGTTCAACAACACATAAATTAACATTATATGTGGAGCAGTGATTCCCAAACTGAGGTTCGCTTGCCACTAGTGGTACGCGAAGCATCTCCAGGTAGTACGCGTATTGTATTAGCAGTAGTACGAAAAATGGTTTGCAAGAAAAATGGTGGTACGCGAAAAAAAAAAAAAAAAAGGTTGGGGACCGCTGCTGTAGTGCCTTTATTTGTTTATAAGTAAAACTGTGTTTTTCCCAGCATTAAACGCTAATAGTTTATCATCATTCCATGCAATTAAGATAATAATGTTAGTGGGCTAATACCCCCCCCCCCCTGACCAAATTCCATCTTTCCCATTCCGATATCCTATAGAATAAATACTTCCCCCATTTGTTTAAAAAAACTTCCAGGAAATTTTTACTAAAAATTATTCTTTCAAATATCACTAAGGTATATCATTTCCATTCCTTTTCGAAAATGGGAAATGGAACTTATAATTTGCGAAGCGTAATAAAAATTATTTTTTACAGTAAAATTACTGTAAGGAGTAGACACTCTAACACGTAACTACCATAGCTCATATACTGCTGATTTGCCAAACAGTTTACCACTTAATTATAGCGGAAGATATTTCAACAATAAACTCGTTGGCAATTCTGAATTATCAAACATCCAATCTGATTTGTGTATAAGTAATCATTATCGGCAAGTTTACCGGATAATGGAATCAACTGAAAATTACATCTTTCACAACTAGGCATTAAAAACAAATTAAGAATACATTAATTTTTCCTAACTGCATAATACCATTGAGAAAATATCGAAATGGCAGAAACCGAAGCAGATGAAATGAGCCTAATCATATCCTTCAACCCTTCCATTCCACACCATATTCGAAAACAATGCGTGTGAAGAAATTCGTTCCGATATTTCCAAATCTTCACAACCTTCGAAAAGTGCGCCATTAACTCCCGAACCCTGTTATCTATCACACATCAACGGTTCCGAGTTGATATTTTTCTCGATTTTTCTTTCTCTTTTCGCAGCGTGATTGCGTCGTAACGGTCGCTTTGCAATTCCACCGACGACGGTACTTCCGCCTCTGTCGTGCTCCAGAAGAAACCAGACTTGAGTCACCGAGTCAGAGGGATGGCCAGAAATCGGTCGCCTTTGACGAATAGGTCGCGACGATTGGGGCGGAAGCATAACAAACGGTGCTTTGTTTTTTTTTTTTTTTTTGACGTGAATACGCCTTTAAATTTGCTACCATACGCGGGCAATCGAAAAAGTCCAATGATAACAAAATCGGGGGATACAGTTTTGTAGTTTCGAATCTATCCTCTACATCCAAAATTAAATTATACCACTGGATAACTAAAGGATCAAAGAATTCATTAGGATAAGCGAGAACAGTGGCGCATCGCGCGCGGTGGATGGGGAAGCGCCGCCATTTTAAGGTGATTTTGCTGCGTATCGAGATTTGTAATTAGTATAGCTTTTGACTCGGAGAAGCTACGATGTTAGTTTAAGTTTTAACTAACAGCTGTCGTCAAAATCTATCGATTGTATATAAAACATTAGTTTAAAGTAGTGACAGTGAATATTATAAGGTGTTAGAATAAAAAAAATCAAAAATATATAAATAAGGTCGGCTTATACTCGTCGAAAAGCCAAAACTTTCCAGTTATTAATTAATAAAGCTATATTGTAACACAATAATTATTTGTTTCCTTGTTTTTATTCTAAATACATAAATAAAAATATTTTATTTAAAAAATATAACCTGTTAGATAAACGTATTCACGTACAACACACGGCCGTGTCCATGACACAGCCACACCCCACATTTTTTTTTTAAAGATTAATTAAGCGGCTCGCCAAAAACGTAATATTTCCAATTGCAAAATGAGAGAATCTGTTTGAAAAAATGCCTTCACTCTTTATTTACAAATACAGTAAAACCTGTAAAGTTGACCACTTTTGTCAGGAACACTCCTTCACCCTCTACCTCACCCTCTATATCAACTTACACAGGTTTCACTGTATACCGTGAAACCTGTGTAAGTTGACCAATTGCGATGCAGCACTTTAGTGGTCAACTTAGACAGGTGGTCAATTTATAGAGGGTGAGGTAGAGGGTGAAGGACTGATTCCGTTCCTGACAGAAGTGGTCAACTTACAAAGGTATTCAACTTTACAGGTTTTACTGTATTTCTGAAAAGTATTACAAGCCTCAGAGCTAGTGGCGCAGACAGAATTTTCTTCTAAAGGAGGAGGGGATACAGGGTCATAACACTTCTTACATGTACAGTAGGGTGGTGTTTAATTTTCAAAGTTTTAAATTTTCCACCTATTACTCTTTTAATTGGTTCCATTATACCAAAAAGTGATTATGATAAAATTTTATCACCAGCAAACAATATTTAGAGGTGAAAGTTTCATAATGGAACAAGATTTTGCGATTTTTTGAATTTTTATGCTTTGCAATTATGTTTAATTTATTTAAATACAGTGAAACCTGTCTAAGATGACCACTTGCGGTGCAGCACCTTAATGGTCAACTTAGACAGGTGGTCAACTAATAAAGGGAGAGGATTTTTTTTATTTTGTCTTACGCCACACATTTCTTACTCCATGCATTCATTTCTTTTTAACTCATTTAAATACATTTAAGTTTATCTTCATATACTAACCTTACTTTAAAGCAAAAATTGGCTATTTTATTTCACAGTTATTTACAATATCATTAGAGAAATTAAGCCCAAATGGCTTACAATGTATCACACAACTTTAAAATTTAAGTATTTTAGCTAAAATACAGATAAATATCTTTATAATTATGTAAGTTGTTGATTTTAAGACAAATATTTCCTAAAGATACATAATTGTTCATAATGTCCATCTCAGGTAGAATAAAAAAAGAAGTTTATTTAAAGAATAAAAGAATTCTCATAGTAGTTTTCCCATTGGTTAAGTTAGAAAGAGGTTTAGACAAGCTTTATAATTACTGTTTCATCATTCATTTTACCCGTTCACCCACGTTTTCCCATTTTTCGATGTGAACAGAGTCCATGTTATCCGAGTTTTCGATTATCCGAGGTTCTTTCGGTCCACATTACCTCGGATAATCGAGGCTCTGCTCTATATGGTACATTAAACACTAAGTCAACCAGTTGCAAAAACAGAAGAATCTTCCACAGAGATAGTTAAAAAGATTAAGAAAATATTCTCTTAAGAGATATTATACCTGTAAAGTGTAGAATTCAAAAGAAATTAAGAACTTAATTGGCTTAACGTTCATCCGCATGTTGAATAGATTAAAAAAATAGTAGAGAATGAGAATATATATAACTTACCTCAGGAGTCGAAAAAATGCATGAATCTTCTCCAAAGATTGCCAACTTAAAGAAATAGATAATCTGCAAAATTTAACAAAATATTCTCCTCAGAAATGTTAGAATTTTTGAGTTACAGAAAACAAAGAGTTGAAAAAGAAAATTGAGCCTAAAGAGTTTGATTGGCCTACCGCCTTTCCACTACTCTGCTGAGAATAGTCCCGGAGGAAATTACCTTTTTGCTGTAATATTATTAGTTAACTATGGTATTCAAGGAATATTTTCCCCATAATATGGTATCTATATTAATATAAATTTTGTTTTACAGCAAAAATTTAGCATATATATGTCTATTAACTAATACATAATAGCAGAAAGATGTATTATAGCTGTCTTAAATTCCTTATTGGTCTCCCGTCGCAAAGAGCTAATACGACATAATAAATTGTGTGCCGACTTTTTGCGAAAGAGAGAGAGAGAGCGTTAATATAACATAGCTGATCACTTGCAAAAATTCAACATAGCTCATCACTAGCAAAAATTCAACATAGCTCGTCACTTGCAAAAACGAAAGACGCTGCCTAGAGGTTGCTAAACTTAAAAAAATATCAGTTAGCAAAGATATTTTTGTCACTAAATTACATAATAGCACACCAGAGGTCAACATAGTTAAATATATTTTTTTAATATGAAAAAAAAAAATGCACTTTTTAAACAAAGACATGACCTTGTTCATTGAAGCATAAAATGGACTGCAAACAAAATGTATGGTATCATTTTATATTCTTTTTGGTGGCATCCAACATGGTTGCACCTAGTAATAACAAAACTGCTTTGATGCGACCTGCAATGTATATCTTCAGAGCAGACTTTTTAATCTAATAGCAATGGAGATGCACCACTGATTTAGGTTAAAGTAAAATAAAGTGATATCTTTACACAATTTTCTTTCTTTTCTCGTTTGTTCATGAGCCTCCCTGATTTTAAAGTGTTATTTCTTGCTCTCAAAATTTATTCGATACAAGTTATATCATTTGCCATGTTCAATCTTTAGTATGTTTATTTCATAAACATTCAGCTTTGTTAGTGCCAACCAGAAAGTTCATATTTTGATTCATTCAGCAGATCGTTTGACTAATGAAATGTAAAATTCCAAGTCGTTTAAAAGTTATAAGCATTTGAGCGAGCAGCCCTTTTGGAGCAGTTGAGCAGGTAGTCAGTCCCTCATGAATGACCTGAAGGGTATTAGAGAACGTTAGCAGATGTGATTTTATTTCTTTTAACAATGGAAACCCCGGATAGAAATTTCTACAAGTATTAGTATCTTTTCCTTACCAAATTTAGTACACATTTTCTTTATATATACACGCTTTAGTTGAACTAGAATCATAAACATATCTTTATTTTAACTCTTTTTATTGTAAAAAAAGAAAAAAAAAAAAAAGGTCGTACATAATTTTTATTCTACAAAAAAAATTTGAAATTTTCAATTTTTTGTGGTGATTTTAGTTCAACTAGAAGAAATACTTATAAAAGAAGTAGATTTAAAAAAAAAAAGTGATTTCAGATAAAAATTGCTGACCCCGATGGCGACTTACAGTGGGCAGCAGCGGATATCTCCGGGATTTTTCAAGAAAATTTTAAAAATTTTCAGTAAATGTTCTCCAATATATCTATAAAATAACCTCAAAATCTCAATAAGATATATTTATTCTTTATGCGTTAAAAAAATCATGAAAATTGCTCTTAATAAGTTGTTTTACACGCATTTCCCCCCTTAATTAAATCAATGAATAGTTAGAATATTAATTTATCAAATTATATTGGTACATTAAGCTACTTTTAATTGATACTGCTTAACATTGAAAAAATATTTATCTCAAGGGCAAAGTGCGCATTTATAACATTGACCTTTAATTCTCCAGGAGGGAGGTGAAAAAAAAAAATCTTTTAATGAATAGAGACTATAATTAAGATAGGATGGAAGCTGTTTGCAATTTGTAAAAACGCAGTCTTTCAGTCCAACCCCGCTGCAATTTTTTTTATTTTACAGGGCCCTTTTGAATATTGTAAAGTAATTTTTTTTACAATGCCATTGCACATTGCAAAATAAACAAGTTTACAGCGGGGTTGGAGACAGTTTGGAGGTAGGAGTCCAACGCTTTAAATTTCTGTTAACTGTGTGTGTATGTATGTATACATATTTATACTATATATCAGCAATTTCTAACCTTTTTACCTTGCGAACCCCATTCGAAGATCCGAAACAAAACGGCGAACCCCCTTCTGCAGTTGTTAGTAACGTGTAACAAAAATATTAAATTTGCTAGCACATTTATTTTACATATGCACAATAGTTCCTTACAAGAAATAAAAATATAATTGCTGAACATCCAAGTTTAAATAAATACTAAAATTACTTTTTATTATTTTTACCTTTTGGAATTATTAATATTGCGGTATACATAAGTAATAGCAAAAAATATAGTTATTTTTTTCCCTCATATTGTGAAAAAGTTATGGAGCGTTATGAGAAAAACACGTGCGAATTTTTTAATCAATCAATGGATATCGGTCGGTCCCACTTTCGAATTGAAATATGCAAAATTTTTCATTTTAGTAAACTTTCATATTTTCGACTCTTTCTTAGCGAAGAAAAAGAGAGAAAAACATACGTTCAAAATTTAAAATCAATCTGAATAACTTTTCATACCACTTTTGAGATTCAAATTTTCGATATTATGTAGCAGTAGAAATATAAGTAAATTTAAAATTTTGTACCTATGAGTTCTCTGTCAGTCCACAACTTTCATCGCATTATCGGAAAACAATATATCAAATTTTTATATTCAAAAAAAAAACTACCCACCATCCGAATTTCGTATTTAATTTATTATTTCATTTATTTTCATTTACGGCAGCAATTAAAAATTCCGCCATCTTAATATTATTTCCGCGAACCCCTGGGGGTTCGCGGACCACCGGTTGGGGAACACTGCTACATATTATATGCACGTGTGTCTGTGTGTGTGGGTGTATAAAAGAGGTAACTGGTCCTTTAGTTGTTAAAAATGGAGTTGCCACGTGAAAAAAGTTGGCACCATTGCCTTAAATTGATGTTGTTGTTGTTGTTGTTGTGTCCTCGCGCGAGCCGAGGAAGAATGGATACGCTGTTCCTGAGTCAAACGGGGCCCTTATCGGCATTAGTCCGAATTCTGTCCCTTTTGGGGAAACCCCTGTTAATTTTTGAACCAGATCCCAGATGAGAGACCCACTTGGGGTTGGCACCCACAGAGGTATCTTTTCACTTGGAGGACATTGGAGCAGTGCACCAGCTCCCTTTAGGGTACACGATGCTTTAAATTGATAGTATACTTAATCATATCAGGCATCTTGAAATTTATGATCCACCCCAAATGCAGTTTTATGCACTTAGCTCTGAAACGAGCCTCCGTTTTACGTTTAAAAGTGCAAACGTTTAAAAGTGAAAGTTACAGTTAATCTCGCATAATGCTTCTAATTAGTTTATTGGAACATTGCCTGTGAGCAGAACACGCATGTGAATTATGAAGGCTTGACAAACACGAGGAAGAGAGAAAAACGTTGGACGATTTCTTATTCATGGACTAAACTTGTTGTTTAGGCATTTGAAAGTTCATGCGATTCATTTAACGCTCCATTGGCTGAAATGTATTCGCACCACTGAATTAGAGGGTTAGCATATCTTCCACTCGAGCGTGCAGCGTCTTAGCCTAGATAGGAGGACATTCCCTAGAAAGACACTTTCTTAATTGTTTCGAAACGGCACTAAATGGATTGATTGCCCATTGAAAGATATTGCAGAAATTATTGGAAAAAAAATATCCTCTATAAACAAAATTTTTCTAAACCCTCCATTTCATACTTTTTTTTCCGATTTGCAACACAACTTGAAGCCACCCAATTCTTGGATATCACACGGGCACCCTGGGGAGGAACTTTCTAAGAGAAGCAGGACATTTTTCCACAATTTCATTTAAATTTCTTGAAAAAAATTAATATAAAATCTATCTATCTATCTATCTATCTATATATATATATATATATATATATATATATATACAGTAAAACCCCGTTATACCGCGCCTCAGTATACCGCGGAATCGGATATACCGCGGTGACTATCATGTCCTCCGACGTTTAAACCACCTTTATCATTGCCATTTAAAGGTGATTCATTATTTACCTTTGCAAATAAAGCCAGTCCGAGGACACAAATATTCTAGCCAAAGAGCTCCCACCCCCCTACACACACACTAAGAGATAAAGCCCTATTGTAATAAGCCTGATGTACACCTTTTGGTTTATAACCTATCGCTCGATAGACTGATTGCGCAGTTGAGATGTGTGCTTCTTTCACAGTAATTATAATTAATAAAATGGCAGCAAAGAAGAAAAGAAAAAAATATGCTATAGAAGAAAAGTTACGAGAAATTTATAAAGTTAAAAATGATGCAACAAAAGCGAGTATTGTTTGGATAATGTGATTCCGCGGGTATAATTTCACTACATCGCGGCTATGTTATAACGCGGGTGCCAAACATGTCCCCCGACACCCGCGTTTTATCGGGGTTTTACTGTATATTGCTTAACGTGAACCAGTTACGATTAAATTTTGCAATACGATACGATACATCATGCAGAAAAAAAAGGTAAGGTAAAACAATATTAAAAAATTTGTTTAATGTATAGCCTAGAAAGATAACAATTTTGTGTCGTAACTTACGGACTCAAACGAATTTATTTCTATTCCTGAAAAAGTATTTCCATTCATAACTGAATTTCTAATTTCCAATTCTTTGGAATGACAACATCTTAGTTTGTTTACATCAAGCGATCTTTTCTTAAGCGTTTTGAATTTGAAAGCGTTTTTTACTATTTTAAAATGGTTAATTTTCATTTCCTTGGAGTGGCAACACCTTAATTTGTTTATCTCGAGCGATCATTCTCATGTTTAGTTTGATTGTTGAACTTATATACCGCAGATAGGGGGTTAGCTAGTAACTAGTATATATATGTTTTTTTATTTATCAAATGCCGGCCTGTTGACCACTCGGTCATAAGGCCACGTGCTCTCCAATATTTCGCAACAATACAATCAAACATAGGTAATGCTGCTCATTCGTCAGTATAATAATCAGTATAATTAGTTGTTTCTAATGCCACTTGGGTGTATCCAAGCTCCCCTTCGCAGAGCGGTCAGGAATTAAGGCATCAATGAGCGCCTGCCATTTATAGATAAGTACCACAACGGTGGAAATACGACTTGGCTCGTTATGTATTTTGATGATACCAGATGACGCCACCACAGATACGCCGCCTTCTATTTTGGACCTAAGACTGAAGGGAAGGGAAATTCTCCACGCTCCGGCACCCTCGGAACTACCTCTGGGTCCACGGATTTTACATGCACGTATCCCCAAGTGCACATGGTGGGTCTTCAGCAAGTAGGGTATCGAACATCCAATCTTCCGGTTGGGGATCATTCATAAATGATGTCACACTTCGAGGGGGGTTCGTGAAATTGTGACAAGGGGAGGGGAGGGGTAACAAGAAGTGTGACATCCCTGCTTAAGCAACATGGCGTGACACGTGACAAAGGGCGGGAGGGAGTCCGTTGAAGTGTGACAGTTTGTGACAAAGGGGGGATGGGGGTCAAAGATGTGGAGAAAAAGCGTGACATCATTTATGAACGGTCCCTTGGAAGTAAGACATTCTAACCACTGGGCTACCACGGCCCTTGGTAGTTTATTTGAACGTATTAAATGCATTGTGACGTCAAAAGGCAGGTCACTCAAAACGCCAAGCCTCGTTTCCTTACGAACGAGATTTAAAAAAATTAATATTCAACTTTCTGAGTTTAGCATAGCTGAACTTTAGAGTTCGACTGTTTTCATAATACCTAGAGGTAAAAATAAAATGATGCAAAAAGTCAAAAAATTCTTAAACACGCTTTTAAAGAATCTCCACCTTCAGCGAAATTATCGATAAAACCAAACTCGAAAAGTTAATTATGGGCTTGATGAAACATGTATAATTTCCGTCGGGGGAAGTAACCCTTTCAGGTCGATCTTTTTTTGTTAAACGAAGAGGCAACGGGCATGTATAATAACCATTCAGTATACTTCCGATTAGAAAATATTCATTTTGCATATTTTTCTTGGTTGCGTGTTTACACGCAACCAACGTGAGAAGCCGTCAATAAGGTTCTCAAAACTAAACGAGTACTTTTTGGTGTTGGCTTACAGTTAAAAAATAAAATGCCATGAAGGAGGAGGCCTTTTTTACTTACAACGTATACAATATGTCGCGAAAGAAGCGGCGAAGATTCTACGCGGGTGAGTTCTTCGAAATTGTTGAAATTCAAATTTACAGTTCTTTTTCTTTTTTAGCCTACTTTCCCGCAAAAGTGAATAAAAAAAATAAATAAAATGTGACAGGCAGCTTAATGTATCTTAAAAATTTCGTTAAAAATAATGAAAAGTCAAAAATAAGTGAAGTAATTAAATAAAGATTCAAAAATAAAAAATTGAAAGTAGGGTTTTGAGATGGGGAAAAATGTGCGTCTGTCGGTCTGTTTGTCCCCCCCCCCCTCCCCCCCGATAACTGATGAGGGAATAGTCCGATGCGAAAGATTTTTTTGCATTGGAAAGATCTCGGCGAGGACATCTCATTTTCATATTTTACTTTTTGATTTGAACTGCCACTGCCGGAAGTTATGTTTGTTCTATGAGGCCTACATGTATTTTTTTTTTGTTCAATTTTGAACAGTTCAAAATTTTTAACATTAACGACTATGGGCAAAAATGAAGCAAATTATGTGAGCTCTGGGCAAAAGATTCAAGTTTCTATGAAGGAGGTTATTGGAAGAAGCTCTCGGCGTGAAATATTTTTTGATTCGAACGATTTTTGTTCATTTTTGAACAGTTCAAAAAAGTTAATATTAGCGCCTAGCGCCTACGAGAAAATTCAAGCCTATATATATCCTGATCTACAGACGGATTTGCTTAGAACACATACAAACTTTATCGGAAAGATGTTACGATGTAAAACATGTACAGATACGAAATTCAACTAGAACTTAACGAGCTTATTTTCTTAGGAAATTTTTTGATCGGGTTTTTTAAGGATATTTCGGAATGAATGAATGAGTGAGTGAAAGAATAAGTGAATAAATGAAAAAGTAATTAAATGTGTGCATAAATACATGAATGAGTGAAAGAATGAACCAATGAATAAGTGAATGAGTGAAAGAATGAGTGAATAAATGAAAAAATAATTAAATGAGTGCATAAATACATGAATGAGTGAAAGAATGAATCAATGAATAAGTGAATGAGCGAAAGAATGAGTGAATAAATAAAAAAGTAATTAAATAAGTGCGTAAATACACGAATGAATGAAGAAATGAATGAATGAGTGAGTGAATGAATATGTATTAAGCGTTGAATATTTGAAGTAATTAAAAGCTAAAGGTTAAATGGGAAAGAGAGAGAGAGAAAGAAAGCTAGATTATAAATTTAAAGTTAGAGTATGCGGGGCGGGAAAGTAGGCTCGTATAGTTCTAGACGGAACTTGTTCTTTCTTTTTCTTTACTTCCTACCATATCGTCGCCTCAGAGCAACAGTAAAACATCTAAATAATTTTCCTATAAAAGCAATTAAGTTTTTCAAAACACCACTAAAAGTTAGGGGAGTTCCCAAAATTTCAGTAAAATCCCTGCAACTACAGCCTTAGATATTTAGAATTGAAAAAACAGCAAATTTTAAAAATCAATTTTATAGGAAATTCTGGTTTTACTCATATCCTACTTTTGCTCTGAAGCGACGATATCCAGGCATACAGAAAAGTATTGGATTTGTAAAAAAATTCGATTTTGAACTTTGACGGTTTTACGAATTATTGTGTGCCGACACTCACATTTTTGAAAAATATCTGTGTGTATGCATGTGTGTCTATGGGTGAACTCAAAACGTAATACAAGGGTTACATATTTGTATCAAATGGTTCCCAGTACGAACTGGTGCTGATCGTCTTTTGGCACCTATCGTTCCACGAGTGACGTAATAAAACGTTTTCCTCGTTATGTATGTCTCACAAAAAGTAATGCATAGATTCAAACGAAAATTTGTGTACAGATGAATCCCAGGGCAAAAGAGTGGTGATTTACTAGGCAATCATAACTTACTAGCTAATCGTAGGGGATTTACTAGGCAATCATAGGTGATTTACTAACCAATCATAAATGATTTACTAGCCAATCAATCATAGGTGATTTACTAGCCAATCGTAGGGGATTTACTAGGCAATCATAGGTGATTTACTAACCAATCATATATGATTTACTAGCCAATCATATGTGATTTACTAGCCAATCATAGGTGACTTACTAGCTAATCATAGGTGATTTACTAGCCAATCATAGGTAATTTACTAGCCAACCATAATTGGTCGTTTTGCGATAACTTGAATGACAGAGTAACAGAAATGCGATAGCTTGAGCTTTGCATATATCGTAGGAATAACATAGAAATGTTACGTCACAAATCTAGAACTTAGCAAAAATTTAAAGTATGAAGAAAATAAAATTTTTTTCACCTTTAAATTGTTAGCAATGAGACGCAAAGGAATTTTTTTTTGAGGAATATAGCCTTACTGTAAGTATTTAATATTAAAAAAATACCATTCCGTCTTTTATGGGATAATCCACAAAAGAGTTTAAACCGCAGTGGTTCCCAACCTTTTTCTTCTCGCGAATCCTCTCTAATAAAATCCAAAGAATGGCGAACCCCCTCTGTGGTGGTTAGCAACGGAAAAAAAGTAATACACTTTCTAACACTGTTATTTTCCACGTTGCACAATAGTTCATTAGAAGAAATAAAATATGATTGTTAAACAACGACGGATAAATAACATCTAGAATAAGGCTACAAGAGACCGAATACTTTTTTTAAAATTACAGTAAAATGTGTAAAGTTGACCACCCGCCTGAGTTGACCACTTTTGTCAGGAGAGAAATTAGCCTTTCACCCTCTACCTCACCCTCTATAAGTGGACCACCTGTCTAAGTTGACCACTAAAGTGCTGCACCGCAAGTGGTCAACTTACACCGATTTCACTGTATTACTTTTTTCTATTAGTTGCCCTGTCCCGCAGTGGACCAGTCGGTAGAAGCTCGGCTCCCGCAGAACACCGAAAGTGAAGCAACATTGACTGAGGTCAGTGTTTGGGAGGGTGACAACACCTCGGCGGCTGTTTGCTGTGGTTTCCGTGCACGCTAAAGGGAGATGGTGCACGTTAAATAGGTCGTGGCTCCAAGGCGTAGAATAGCGCCGACGTAGTTATGCGTGTCGTAAGAGGCGACTACAATAGCATTATCCGATTCGGGTGACGTAAGGCTTGCTTTGTAGCATGACTATGGCCCCGGGTCGGTAAAGCAGGTCGGCAAAGCTCTGCCAGCCCAGCCCCTTATGGCTGGTGCTGGTTGTCAGTTTGTCAGAGAGTTTGTGGGAAGTTCGAAGGAGGATAGCGCTGCAGTCGCACCCCCTCATACTGGGGGGTAGTCTGTGAAGGCCATCGATGCTACGTACAGTATGGCTGCAGTTAGCATTCAATACCTCTGGGGGTGTCAATCCCAGGAAACGGTCTCTCATCTGGGAGCTGGTTCAAAAACTTAAGACCATTCAAAGGGACGGAAATCGGACTCCTGTCCTACAAGGGCCCCGTTATAATCATGAGCAGTGTACCTATTCTTCCTTGCCACGCGAGCGGTCACACAACCACATTAGTTGCTCTTTTCGAATTATTAATAGGGCAGCAAACATTTATTCGCAAAAAGAAAATTTAAAAAATTGTTTTTCTAATATTTCGGAAAAGTTGGGGAATGGCATGAGAAATATACTTAAAAAATGTTGATTTATTCAATAAGTATCTTGCGGTTTCATATTTTGTTTGAAGTGCACGAAATTCGCCAAATGTTATAGAAATTTACAGAAATATTAAAATTTAAGTATTTTTAAGTTTTATCATTGTGACAGCGCAGATAAGTTGAAAGAAAGTAGCATTAATGGGAATACAGAAGTTAAAATTAATCAATAAATATCTTCCGGTTCCATTTTGAAATTTTTAGTTGACAAGTTAGCCGGAAAAAAATGGAAAATTTTACATTTTAGTCACTTTTCATGTTTCTGATTCTTTTTTCGCGCTAAAGCAGAAAAAGTTGGAAATAATCGGATAAACATACGTTTAAAACTTATAATAAATTAATGAATATTCTCCGGTACCACTTTTTGCGCTCCAAATTTTCGAAATCAGATTAAAAGTAGAAATAAGTGCATTTCAAATTTTGTACCCATGTTTCCAATGACGGTCAATAACTTTTGACGTGAATAAGTCTTTAAATTTGCTACCATACGGGAGCAATCCAAAAAAATCTAATGATAACAAAATCGGGGGAAACAGTTTGGCGTCGTAGTTTCGAATCTATCCTCTACATCGAAAATTAAATACCACTGAATAGCTAAAGGATCAAAGAATTCATTACGATAAGCGAGAACAGTGACGCATCGCGGGGGGTAAAGAGGGAAGCGCCGCCATTTTTAGGTTATATTGCTGCGTATCGAAATTTGTAATTCGTATAGATTTTAACTCGGAGAAGCTACGATGTTCGTTTAAGTTTTAATCATCAGCTGTCTTAAAAATCTGTCGATTGTATATAAAACGGTTTTTTAAAGTAGTGACAGTGAATATAATAAGGTGTTAGAATAAAAAAAATATCAAAAATATATAGATAATGTCGGCTTATACGCGTTGAAAAGCCAAAACTATAAAGTTATTAATTAATAAAGTTATATTATAACGCAATAATTATTTGTTTCCTTGCTTTTATTCTAAATACATAAATAAAATATTTTATTTAAAATATATAACCCGTTACATCATAAACGTATTAAGTTTGGTAAGACCTCATGTGGAGTATGCTGTTCAGTTTTGGTCGCCGTACCTAAAAAAGGATATTACCTTATTCGAAAGGGTTCAAAGGAGGGCTACAAGATTGGTAAGTGGTCTTTCAGACATATTATGAGGTTAGGCTTAAAAGGCTCAATATGTATAGTCTTGAGCAAAGGAGAGTGAGAGGGGACATGATTCAGTTGTTTAAATTCATTAAAATGGGAAATGTTGATGGACTACAGCTATGTGCTGAAAGTAGAACCAGGGGTCATTGTTTTAAGCTTTTTAAGTCTCAGGCTAATCTTGAAATTAGGAAAAATTACTATTTCAATAGGGTGGTAGGCAGTTGGAATAGTTTACCGGAAGCGACTGTTAATTGCAGTGGGGTAAAAACTTTTAAGAAAGCTCTTGATGTTCATTGGGGACTGCTAAATTGACTAGGACCAGCCTAGCTGGGCCTTGAGCCTGTTGCTGGTCGTCGCATTTGTATTTGTATTTGTATTCACGTACAACACACGGCCGTGCCCATGACACAGCCATACACCACATTTTTTTGTGAAGTATTTGTTAAACAATTTATTAAAAAATCATCTTTATGTCCATATGTAGGTTAATTTATTATTCCGTTATTATTTTTTTTTACGTTATCAATTAAAAATTGCGCCTTAACAACATTATTTTCGCGAACCCTCTTCCTACTCTACGCGAACCCCTGGGAATTCACGGACCACCGGTTGGGAAACGAGGGGGGGGGGGGGGGTAACAAAGGGGAAGGGAAACCCCTTTGGTTTCCCTTCCCCGCGGGGGGGGGGGGAAGGGAAACCAAAGGGAAACCGGGGGATATTATAAGGGAAACCGGGGTAACAAAGAGGAAGACCACGGAAAATTTACGTTAGAACTCAGGTTCATCAAATGCTGTAACACTAAATAATAATAATAATCAGGCCCCGGAAGTTGATGATGATGCATTTTTTTCTGCTCTTTTTTGCATATTTTACGTTTTCCTTGTTTTAAAGCCTTTTTTGCATTTTTAAGTATTTTTCACATTTTCAGAACATTTTCTTTGTTTTAGCCTTTTTTTTTTTCAATTTTTCTGATCAAAATTCAGTTTTATTTATTTATTTAAATTTCACAAAAAATAAATAAATGAATGAATTTATTATAAAAATAAAAATATACGTAATAAAATGAAAATTAAATAAGAGGTTGTGAATGACATAGTTGTGAATCTATTGCTACAAAACTGAATGAAGACAGCTCAAAGATAACAATGGATTTTAGACGCTGAATTTGAAGAAAACATTTCGCCATAAGTGTTTCTATTTATTTATTTAAAATTTGTTCTAACAGTGAAATATTTTCTTTCAAGATAACTTACTTTTGGATGTGGGTCTTTTATAATGTAAATATTATCCTAATTATTCAGAGTTTAGATACCCTGCATGTTCTTAGAAAGGTAATTTAATGATAGTGTTGTTAAAATTTTTCAAAAAACAAACAATTAAGCTGCTTTAATCGGATCTCGATCTCAGATGGTGCAAGTCAAAAAGTTAAGTGCATTCTTTTAGTTTTATGGCATTTTCTGCGTCATTTTTGGAATTTTTTAAAAGCGTTTTTAGGGATATTATTAGTTATCAATTTCCGGTCCTCATAATAATAATAATAATAATACATTAACTTCGACATTCACGGCCGGTTTTCATTTGAAAGTGAACAAATTATGGGTTCCACTGCTTCAAAAAGCACCAATCAATGGCAAGAACAAAGAGAAGGAACCAATCAGCAGCAGTTCCTGCAAGCCTAAGATTGGTGGCTTATCAACGAGGTTTAAGCACATATGATGCTTGATATATAAGGACCAGACCTCTGCCTTGACATCATTCTTCCTCTAAAGAAGCCTGAAACATGTCAGGCGAATGGTCAGCGACCTCTGCCTTGACATCATTCTTCCTCTAGAGAAGCCTGAAACATGTCAGGTGAAAGGTCAGCCAGAAATATCTTGGTTGGGCCACGGCCTATTAGCCCGGAAAATATTGTGTTCGGAATACTAATAATGTTCATAATAATACGTGTGTACACATATTTGCTATTTTCGAAGACTTGCTTTAATAATGTTTATTTTCATTATTTTACCCACATTGTGCATTACACGAATATTGAGGTAATTTGATTTTAATAACGAATGCATTTAAAATTGTAAACCAATCTCATTGTTCTGAACTGTAACTCCGAGCTGCTGAATTTTTTTGAATAAGAACTATACGTTTGGCTAATTATTATTATTAGTGATAACTAAAAGAAGAAACAAATGAGTTTAATCTTTCGATTCCAAAAACCACTGGAAAATCAATTCATAAATTTGCCGCAGAGAGATTCACGCAATTTTGCGTTTTTTAAGCAAAGTATTTATGATAAGTTGACAATAATAAACAGATTGTTAGAATTTCCAATAATTCGAACGTCAAAGCATGCAATATCATTTTTTAATGGTCATACACTTCACTAGAACAGATACGATATTTTCCTAGCACAATTGACTTATCGATCTTTGTGAACAATTTTCAACCGTTTTATGAATTTCTCATTTACTGGGAAAATATTTTACCAAAAGAGTTATTTTGTGGGAGCTTCTGTTTATTTCTCTAAGCTAGTGTATGAAGAGTCTTAATTGAAAAAAATATGTTTCATCTTAAGTTTTGTGACCATGAAAAAAATGGAACATGCTTCTTTCTACAAATTATCTACTTACACGAAGGTCCTTTGCATACTTTTTACTAATCGATTTCATGGCAAAACCACGAGTTAAAGGGAAATGATAACTTTCTGGTAATTACAATGCAAAATAAAACTAAATAGTTTAGATTTTTTTTCTTTTCACACAATCAAAAATTCATTTCCTCTTTTGAATTGTTAGCATTCTTTGAATGAACGAATACCCTTAGATGCCTAGGTGCATTTCTGTTAAAATGTGCCATTTTAAGTTTTTTGACCTGTCAAAAACCAAATACAGTGAAACCTGTGTAAGTTGACCACTTTCGGTGCAGCACTTTAGTGGTCAGCTTAGGCAGGTGGTCAATTTATAGAGAGTGGAGGTTTTTTTTTTTTTGGTAATTTCTTAGACTATGCAATTATTCATTTGTACCTAGTTAAAATATATAGACAAATGATCAAAATGCTTTGTGCTAAAATGTAAATACAAAGATAAAACAACTTAAAAAAGCACAAATTCAGAATAGAAAGTAACGCAAAAAGCTATTTGCGTTACTTTTTATTCTGAATTTGTGCTTTTTTACGTTGTTTTATCTTTGTACTTAGTTAAAATATAGCTTCATGTATTAACGATACTTTAAAACAGTGATTAGCTTTTTTTCTCACAATTATCTAAAATATCATTAGATAAATTTAACCCGAATGACTCACAATGTATCTTATACAACTTCAAAAGTAAAGAACTTAATTTACAAGACATTTATCTTAATTTTATCCATGAAAGTTACTTATAGAATGGTAAAGATTTCCTAAAAATACATAATTTTTCAAAATGGCTATATCAGATAGAAGAATAAAAGAGTGGTGGTTTTTCCATTTTGGTTAACGTACAAAGAGGTGTAGGCAAACTTTATAATGATGTTTCATCCATCCAGATAAATGCTGGTCTAACACTACAGCATAAAAATATCCTGGAGAAATTATTTTAGTTTTCTTTTACCTTTGAAAAAAATAGATAAACAAATACATATAGTAGCAATAATTAGGCGGTCAACTTACAAAGGGTCTTTTATAATACTCCCACCCAAATTCGGCGTACATAAGTGGTCAATATAGACAGGTGGTAAACTTAGGTGGTCAAGCTACACAGGTTTCGCTACATTATATAATATAGGGCTACATCCGTTCCTAACGAAAGTGGTCAACTTAGACAGGTGGTCAACTTTACAGGTTTTACTGTTACTCAGAATTTAGTATCCTGACATATAAAAGAAAAATGGGGGGTAATTTTTTTATTTTTGTTTGATTTTTCATTTCAATTACATCCCACGATAAAATTATTATTTCGGAGTCATATATCCCTACAGCCCCCACTTGATAATATCCATAATTACTCCACCACTAATAAAGCACAGAAATATTTATTGACTAGTTTGAGATGTATCAGCAGAAGTGGTCAACAAAAACTTGTTTCATCTTTCTTCTGATCTTGTAATTGCTTTGTGCTGTATGATACCGCAAGGGACCTCCTACCACGGTCGTTGGAGTACAGGATTGAACACGGCCTATCTGACAGCATTGTCGCGATTGAAGTAACTGTTATATTGTGACCAATATGGCCGCCACTGCCTGAAAACGAAAGGCTTTTGATGTGGACAAAGATCTTCCCCGTTTTACTTTTCTCTCTTTTACTGATAGTATTGCTGTATTTATTTTCTATCTAGGAAACTTAAAAATAAAGCTTAAAACAATTTTGTTTTATATTAAGTTCTTGATTTATGAAAATTAACAAATATATCTGTGCTTCGTATTATAGATATAGATTTTTATATCACACGGTCATTTCAGTATTTATGAATATAAATTCCTTTTGAAGGTTTTTAAAAACTTGTACAAGTAATTCTCCGCCGGGGGACGAGGTTAGGCTCCGGATATTGATTTTGTGGAATATCGGACATTTGGTGCCCCTTGTTTGACGATCCATGTTGGATATCCAGATATGATATTTAAAACCTGCAAATTCTACACATATTTTTAAGCATTCCACAGGTTCTAAATGCGTAGTATTTTTAATTTACATATATTCTCAAAACATGCTCATTATTTTAGTTTAAAAAGAGGATTTTTATGCCGGCTATCCGGATATTTCGTTCGGTGGCCAGAATCATTTCTACATATTTAATAAACGGTCGGATACCAGATATCCGCCGCATTCTGGGAGAGTTCGGTCCCGTTGGTCGCTACCCCCTTCCCCGTCGATGCGCCCCTGTTTGTGCCTATTTTAAAATAAGCATCATTTAAAACAAATGCTGCTATCGGGAAGGCTGGATACGGTTGTGACAATTTCCTTTTTATCACCCATAATTTTGTTACTATGCCAGTTTTCTAGAACATATTTATAACATATCGCAGTTCCGGAAGCACAATGACGTGACTGCAAAAATGTGTCAAATGCAAATAGTTCCAAGACAATATCAGAAACAGATTCCTTACACAGGAGAACATGGACGTAACTGTAGAGCGACCGTTTGTGTCTTCTAGAACAACGAACAATTTTTAGAGAAACAATGACGTAACTGCACTGAGGGATTGAAATTAAGGTGATTAAATCCTAATACCGGGTAAATGAAAGTAAAGTATATATTCTACATAGTTACTCTCAATATACCATTATTTTCTGTCACACCCTTTTCAATTATACGTTTTATACAACTGCAAATCGTTTTTTTACTCTCCTGTAAAATTGAAGTTTTTGCATTTACGTCGCTGTTCTTCCGGAACAACGTAAAACATATATTAACATTAGTTTTGCCTATGGCGTAGAAACATTAGATAAGATTACATGAAAACATGAATCAACTACAAATATAAATGGGCCTATAGATTGAAAAGAATCCTACTTCAGTAAAATAATTTTTGTATACCTTGCGTAGTTAACAACATACTACTCCAATGTATACTTCTTACGCAATTTTCGTTTAATTAAAATTAAATTAACTCGTTATCCTCAGCACACGAATGGCGTTGCTTGGTGTGACCAAGATGGCGGCGCGGTTACAGTAAATGCTTCAAGAAGTTATTCCCATGTTCCATCCTGTTATTCTTACATCCATGCCTCATACAAAACCTGAGTACATACATAATACTGCATACATACATAACTTGCACTCATACAAATACTGAGTTGCATATTTTTTAGTATTAACCACGACGACCGAAAGTTACATTCTTAAAAATTCTTATAAATGTTATGTTTTTATTACAGATAGAACCGTGGTTTTCCCTGTTGAGGAAAACCGAAAATACAGAAAAAACAGGAGGAAGACAATCAAAGGTTTTGCATCAAGCATTTTCAAAGAAACTTCTGTTTCTGTCATTTCCAACATCATCTTAACCAGAAACCTCAAACGGCGATTGTTCAAGACTGCTGTCGTTCTGGGTTGTTTGACTGGGTTCTTGTACCAGTTTACGACTTATCTACAAGTGGTGTTGAAGTTTCCAACAACAGTGGACATAGATATGGAAAGACCATCTTTCTTTCAAGTGCCAGCATACACCTTTTGTAACAATAATGGGTAAAGCTATTTTATTTTTTAAATCATATTCTTGTTTTTGCATCGCTAAATTAGTTTCGATTTCGAGTTATTCATTAGAATAATTTCATAATCGAAGGATGTAACGGCAGGGAATGATTGCTTTGGAAAATTTTAATGATCGGATGATACATTCCAATAATTTCGTGAAATATTTTTGTTTTTAAATCATTTTCTTGTTCTTACATCGCTATACTAGTTTCGATTTCAAGTTATTTATTAGAATAATTTCCTAACCGAATGTTGAAACGGCTGCGAATGAATCTTTTGGAAGATTATAATAATCTAATGATTTATTCCAATGATTTCGTAAAAATATTTTATTTTTTTAATAGTTTTCATGCTTTTGCATCGTTATGTAACGTTTCATTTTGAGTGATTCAATCGAATAACTTCATATTGAACGGACCAGTTATGAAAGAAGATTTTTTCTCAATTATTTATAGATTATCTAGTGTTCATTTCGATTACTGGTTATTCAGTGGTTCTGATGCTCGAACGATCGTTGATTACTGAATCATTCGAAAGAATCCTTCGCCGATAATCTACAATCAAATTATTCAAATCTTTAGATAGAATCAACTTATACCCTATCATTCAGTTAGGAAGTCATTAGAAATATTCATTCGATTAATAAAATCATTCGAAAGAATCATTCCATTAATAAAATCAATCAAAAGAATCATTACTACTAATACAATTATTCGAAAGAATCATTCGATTATGAATCCATTAGAAGGAATTAATTATTAAGCATTACATTGCTAGACATTCGATTATTATAACTGATCCGATTATTAGATTATAGAAACCAGTCGATGATGCACATCACGCCCATCCCTAGTTTTCTGTCAAATAAGAATTTAGATGCTGTCATCGGTTTACCTATTTTTTTAAAGAGAAACAAATAACGACTAAGTGATCGGTCCTTTGGTTATCACTGATTTAAGTTTATACATTTCCAATAAGATTAAATCCAAAATTCATTATGATTTACTGAACATTTTTCATAGAATACAATCTATTAAGTTGAAAATTGTATTGTTCCATTCATATTTTTTCTTCACACAGAATAAAGAGAAGCGCATTTTGTGAGAAATTCCCTGAACGCTGCTACGAACCAGACGAGGATTTCTGCGACGAATATTACCCGTACTGCGGAAAAAACAGAACGAAGGTAAATAAAAGCTGGAAAATTGAGATGTTACCTTTAGGCATAATTTACATTTTCCCGAAAAATGAAAAAACGGTGCTCTAGAAATCATCAACCAACCAGAGTTGAAGTAATTTAATGTATAAAAGCTTACTTTAGCAGACATTACAAACTGAAGTAAATTATAACTCAGTTCGGTCGCTGCAGTTATTTCGGTAAATTTAGCAAAATTAGTGCAACAAACAAAAACAGTTCGTCTCAGTTACTAAAGTAAAAAACTAGTTTCACATGGATAAAGTTGCTAATTGCTGTGAAAGAAAAATTTTATATATTTATATTTATATAAAATATATTTAATATCATAAATTATGCTAGTTCAGAAAATTTTCGCTTCCAAAGAACAATACTGTGACGGAAAATGTGGAGGAAAAGATGTTCAGTGGGGATTGTCAAATTGACTAGGACCAGCCTATCTGGGCCCTGTGGCTGTTGCTGGTCGTCACTTTTGTATTTGAATTTGTATTTGTATAACTGAAATCAAAGGCAAGAAAAGTTCCTTGTCTATGTAAGGTTGACATAAGAAAATTACTTGTTTAATCCAATTTAATTCAAGAAAGTGCTTAAATTTTTCATTTATGTTTCGTGTTCAGCTATTGGGGGAGGGGAGGGTGCGTAATCTGTCCAAAAAGTTAAGACCCATATACGAATCCATTTATCCGACAGCCTACTTTATTCCAATTGTACCCAACTGGGTACATTTTAAAGTACTGTTTATTAACTGCTGTTTGTGCAATTTGAAAGCTGAAACACCCAATTGTTTTTGAAATGAATCAACAGATAGTTTACTTCGTTTTAAACGTGGAAAAAATGGAAATTGGGCATTAATTATTATTTAAACTAATCATTAATTACAATTTAAAAAAAATAGTTATTTTGCTCTGTAATAATTTTTTAAATCAGAGAACCAAAAAATTGCGTCAGAGTTGCTTATGCTTAGTTCTGCGGTCTGAAGAGGTTAAAGTATTATTAAGTTCAATGAAATTTAATACAGTAGAGCGCCGATTATCCGAACTCCAATTAACCGAACTTCCAACTATCCGAACAGCTTATTTCTCTATTTATTTTTCTATATCCGAACTTCCAATTATCCGAACAGCTTATTTCTCGCCCACCTAAGGAAAAAAAAATTCCTAACCGAACTTCTAATTATTCAAACACCCTATTTTTTTCAATCCCCCTTCCCCCTCTTCAGATTTATTATGTGAAATCGAATCCCAGATAAGTGTTTCGTTGGGAGCAGTAACAATAGAATAAAAGGCTTGGTGAAAGGGGGTATAAGTATAATCAAAATCAAAGCACAAAATTCTTGTTCATATCACCTCCCATTCGCAGTGACCATTTCATTGCAGCTCTTTCAGCACAACTAGGTGCTGCCAGTCCTAAGCCTGGATAAAGCGTGAAGGTTTTCCATTGTCACAATAGCTCTTAAATTATCTGTCCAATTATCAGAACTTTTGCTTATCCGAACTAGGGTCTGTCGCGACGTGTTCGGATAATCGGTGCTCTACTGTATTGTATCATGGAGGCTAAAAGGCTGTTTAAAAGTTTTTCGGCTTTTAAAACTAGATTTACCGGTTTCAACCACTTCTAAACTTTTATTTTACATCAAGTTGCTACTCATTGTAATAAAACTTTCAGTCACATTAACTTGTCCTAGATACCGTGCATTAGGAAAAGCCAAGGTGATCGAAAATTGCACTATAACTAGCAAAAACTTTTGCAAAATGGAAGCTTTGAAACAGTCAAAGTTACTGGAGAGGTAAATCTGGTGTTAAGCGTTTTGCTACACTCAAATGTTAAGTAATGATGATATAAATGACATTAAAACTACAAACTTACTCTTTAAAGTAAAGTTAAATTTTGTTGCCAATTGAAAAAAAAAATTAAAATAGGAAAAGTAATTAAAAAAGTAAAGTTCTATCCATGAAAGTTATCAAGTAATTCTTATTACGGGGCCATGGTAGCCTAGTGGTTAGTACGTCGGACTTCCACCTGGAAGGTCGCGCGTTCGATACCCACTGAAGACCACCATGGGGATATGTGCATGTAAAATCCGTGGACCCCACTACCTCTCCCCGTGCGTAAGCAATCCTAAGGCCCCGGCTAACAGGTAGGGGTCTGGTGAAGAAAAGTAATTCTTATTACATAATACAAATACAAATACAAAAGTGACGACCAGCAACAGGCTCAGGGCCCAGCTAGGCTGGTCCTAGTCAATTTAACAGTCCCCAATGAACATCAAGAGCTTTCTTAAAATTTTTTACCCCACTGCAATTAACAGCCTCTTCCGGTAAACTATTCCAACTGCCTACAACCCTATTGAAGTAGTCATTTTTCCTAATTTCAAGATTAGCCTGAGATTTGAAAAGCTTAAAACAATGACCTCTGGTTCTACTTTCAGCACATAGCTGTAGTCCATCAACATTTCCCGTTTTAATGAATTTAAACAACTGAATCATGTCCCCTCTGACTCTTCTTTGCTCAAGACTATACATATTGAGCCTTTTAAGCCTAACCTCATAATCTAGGTCTGAAAGACCACTTACCAATCTTGTAACCCTCTTTTGAACCCTTTCTAATGAGGTAATATCCTTTTTTAGGTACGGAGACCAAAGCTGAACAGCATACTCGGCTAGTATCTGTAACATTTGCAATTCAAAGTATAACTTATAGTTATTATTTTTTTTTTCCTTTTTTCTCTAGGTACCGAAGAAAGAATTTTATTCCTTAGAACAGAAACCAGATTCAGACGATCTTGAAGATGTACAACAGAATTTAGATGAATTTGTGGTTCAAAATATGTACGTTAAGTATTTTCTAAAAATTTGTTCCAATTATTTAGTTTATACTAGAACTGGTAACGGATAATGTTTCCTGATATACATGAATGATGCATAGACATTGATATGTATATCTTTTGATGCCTATCTCCCTCTCTCGGTATAGCTAACTATATTTTGAGAAACATTTATCCGGAGTTCTACGTTAACCTAAATTCTATTTTTAGCCTACTTTCGAGTAAAAGAAAAAAAAGAAAGAGTATGAAAGAAAGCTTAATGTATCGTAAAAATATCGTTAGAAATAAAGAAAAATAAAAAAATATTTAAGTGATTTGCATGGAAAAAACTTTGTCGGGAAAATGTTATGACGTGGAACATGTACAGATACGAAGTTCAACCAGAACTAAGCGATCTTTTTTTCTATGGAATTTTTAAGGATATTTCTGCATGAATGAATAAATAAAGGACTGCGTGAAAGAACAAATGAGTGAATAACTGAGTGAATAAACGAGTGAATAAATGAAAAAACAAATGAGTGAATAAAAACACCAATGAATGAATATATGAATGAATGAGTGAGTGAGGGAAAAAATGCAAGAATAAATAAGTGAATAACTGAGTGAGTGAAAAAATGAAAGATTAAATGAGTTTTCCCTCTATGGCGTTCTTATTTACAATTTTTGCCTCATGTCGTATCACATCACGTCATAAGAAATTTAATATTAAAAAAACTGGATTGCCTAAATATAATTTCAAAATTTTAATTTTTAAAACGAAATTTAGCAATTTTTATTGTTTCATTACTCATGAAGCAAAACTTTTATGCTTTGAATTTTTTTATAAGTCAAACACTTTTGTAAAAACAAAAACAAAAAATTGAAGTAACGCAGAAAAAGAACGAAAAATTCAAAAAACCTACAAAAATAATGTAAAAAAAAAGTACTTAAGTTATCATAAAAGTAGAACATAAATTTGTTATGTATAGTTTCAGGAACATGTGGGGAAGAAAATCCATATTTTAGATCCAAATTTAAAAAAGCTTTTGCATTTTAATTGAGATGAAATGCGCAAAAAACAAAGCGAGAGAGAAGAGCATTTTCAGTTTTCTGCTTTCAAAAACTTAAATCCTTTCTTTATCAAAATTGCAAGTAAGGAACTTTATTTTTCAGTTACAGTTAAGATTAAAGTGCTTTTTCTTGCTTATTTTATTTAAAAAAAAATAAATATGGCTTATATTCAGCACAGTTACTGTTTCGGAATGAAAATGTGGCACCTCACACCGTTATAAAATCAATGATAAAGCAATAAATATTGCTTCAATTTTTCTGAAACTTTCAGGGAACATTTTTAAGAATTTAGTTTATCACTTAAGCCAGTAAAAAAAAAATATTTTGGTGTTTTTCAACATTTTTGGGTGCTGGCTCCCCTTAAGTTAGGAATATTTTTTGACGATGAAATAACATTCCTTTTTTTGCCAGTGCGAAAAATTCGCTTAAATTTATAGAAGTAAAAGAAAAAGTGTTTTCACTTCGTAATGTACCCTATACTTTTTGAAAACAAGTTATGCACTACATGAGAAAATAACGGACTGTCCACTGGGGAGGGGCGGGGGATGGACAGTCCAGGTCCAGTGAACGCATGGCAAACCTAAAGCCGCGTCCAGACACTACGTTTTGCAGTTTTGCACATCCTTTTGTCTGCTCAGTATTAAGACGGAACGAAAACGTTACAATTTTTTAAGCGTCTACATGGTGCAGAGATATCTGTATATTTCACACAGTTTTGTGGGACATCGTCATGGAGGAGGTACTACTCTAGTCAATTTTGGCATGGTGTCAAGTTAAAAAAAAAAGACTGGAACGTCTCAGAAGTACCCGGCGTTCAAAGTGGTCGAATGATTACATAAAATAAATAGTTTTTTGTTGCCTGTTCTGGAGGTTCGACAACTGCAGTCTCTTTATTTTCATCCATGGTATTCCTAGACTGCCTTGGTGTCTCTTAATCATTTAGGAAATGTAACAAATCAAAATACCAGAGAGATGGCTTGTAGATTTCGTCTTCTCCAGCCCCAGATCGAATCGATTTATTAAGTTTTACCAATTCTTTACGGTAAACACTTCTCAAAGAATTAATTATTTACAACTGTTTCTCTGTTTGCTGTTGCATCAATTTCTTTGAATTTTTCCACTAAACTCTCATAAGCGTCCCCCTTTTTATCCCCGTCACTATACTCCTTGGATTTGACACGCCAAATGCATGGGAAATTTTCACATAATGCAATAAATTTTGTGAGAAATTCTCGAGAACATTGCCGAAAGTCGGCCATTGTCACCTGACGAATTGAAACTGAGAAACAAAATGAATCGGAAAAGGGTGGTACCGTCTACACGCGCCGACTTGTCCGCACAGTTCAAGGATATCTATGCTCTCTAGCTCAGTTATCGCTCAACTGTACACTCTTCGCACAGGACTCAAAACTGCGCACTTTTCCATCATCATCATCATCATCACTTATATTTTCGATGGGTGATCAGGCCCCAAAGGGGCCTTTTACCCGGATCTCCTTGTGAGCGTGCATTTATGGGAGCTAGTTTAAATTTGGCCGAAGGCTAACTTCTTGTCCCCGAAGGGTAAAAGGGGAGTCCGAATCTCAGACGGTTAAAATAGAGATTAGTAATAATTAGACAATTATTACTAAAATATATATTTTCATATAATTTTTTTAAAATTTCAAAATTTTTTTGGATTTTTTAAAAACTTATACATCTACATATATATATTTTTAATATTAATAATTAAATGAAGCAAAAGGACCTCTATCACGTAAGAGTTACATTGAAGAGCGCATGTCTGATTGGGGATTTGGGAGAGGGTTGTTTTTTGTACTTAGCGAGTCGTAGTCGAAGAGGCAGGTCTTGTAGGGGCAGGAGTACTTTTGGGTTAAGTTTCTATATTGGGTTTGGAAGCGTACACTTTCATTCGGGTGATTTTGGAAACTGTCGTAATACTTTTGAGCACTTTTAATAATGTGCCTGGAGATAGAATCGATTGATAGTTCTTTGTGCAGTGCTTTATTTTTTTCGAACCAACCGTCATTACTGATATGGCGAAGGGTTTTGTTTTGCAGAATTTGGATTTCGTTTATAGTGGTGCGCGCCGCGTCACCCCATACTGTGAACCCGTAAAGAATGGTGCGTCTAAGAACTTGTTTAAAAATTAACATCGTATTTTTAGCACACTTTTCCAATGGACACGCAACGTTTTATCTGCAACGTGTTGAACTGCGCAGACAAAAGGTTGTGCAAAACGTAGCGTCTGGACCCGGCTTAAAGCCATCTTGGGAATTATCAACTTAATTCAGATTGGAAGTTATATTAGAAACTATTATTTACATTTTCAGCAACTATTTCATTTTTGGGGAAGTATTACAACCCACAGGACCTTTCTACAGGTCACAGGACCTATCGGAAGGTGGCCTCTCCGCTTGCTACCGTCTTCAGTCCCTTGTCTTAGGTCAAGAGGGTCCATACACAACGGCAAGAAATGATTTCGGTAAGAATTTCATTCGTCTTCTTTTAGGAGCCATTCATATAAGATGTCACTCTTATAGGGGGAGAGGGGGAGTTTGAGAAATTGTAATAGTTTGTGACGAATTGAGGGGAGGGGGTAAAATGAAATGTGACATCACACATTTTGGTCTCTATAAAAACTTTAAAAATCAGCAGATTAAATCTATTTTTTTAAGTTTTTCTTATTTTCATAATTTCATTTTAAAGTTTCATTGATTTCATTTTCTATCGAAAACACTGACGCTGATTAAGGTTACATTTACTTCGAGTTAAAAGTTTAAAGAAAAACCTTTTTAGATATTTCCACTTTGAAGATAAAATTGTGAGGGTTATTTTTTCAGAATTCGAACAATTTAAATTTTTTATTATTATGAACTAATTATCTCTTTTGCTGTACACCTTAATATTATTTTGTACAAATTAGGAACACAGGTAATCATCGTTATTGTTGTGCTCGAAAATGTCATTAAAAGTTCGAAAATAAAATTAAAAACGTGATCTATAATGCAGTGCTTTGCGTTTGAACTGCAACACTGCGAGCACATGTGCCTGTGTAATATAGCGTGACATGTGACAAAGGGGGTTGGGGGTATGTTGAAGTGTGGCATTTTATGACAAAGAGAGTTAAGGGCTGGGTCAAATATATGTAAAAAAAGTGTGACATCATGTATAAATGGTCTCTTCTTTATGTATCTTTGACGTTAACAACAAAAGGAAATCCTGTTTTGCTTTCAGCACTTTTAGGGTTAAAAAATTAATGAGTTTCAACACTAACAGAATCTTAATAAATAACAGAGCTTTATTTTCTGCTTAATTTTTAAGGTTTCCGTTTAGTCTCATCCCATGTTCTATTTATTGATTTTGTTGCAAAGCCAAAGAAATGAATACCAATATTAAAAATTAGGGATGAAAGTAAAAGTTTTACTTCTCAGAATTTATTTACATGAAAAGCAAAATCGCTTGCAACTTTTTTCTCCTTGCGTGAAAAATATCTTTTTCTTTCTAATGGGAGTGTTGTGGCCACTAACCTCTACAGACCTAGTGCATTCCCCAGAAATCGGCATCCATTCTTTCAGGTAGCACCACTATTGGCGGATGCCATTACCACTTTTTGGGAATTTTGAGGCTCAGTTTTCCTGTAGAGGGAGGCACCTGCAGCCCTGTACAGGGAAACTGAGCGTCTTAGTGATGTGACCACAGCAGTCTCTCTTGGTGATGTGAGACTGCACTGGGAATTTAACTTAGTTGAGAGTATCCAAGTCAAACGGATACTCAAGTGATGTTTAACATGCCGCATAATCATACGACATGAGCGCCGTTGATTTTTCTTGAAAATCCACCGACCAGGTTTGATTCTGCGAGCTTGGGCGTACGAGGCCATTGCTTCACCACTGCGCCACCCTGTCTGCTGCGTGAAAAATAAATGCGCCTTAAATGTACTGCCATCAAGACCGTCTATCAAAACATCCCCTTTCCGTCAAGTGTAGGAACAGCGTAATGAAGTTCCTACGTACCGGCATGATGGCGTCGTTTTAAGGGGACTTGGCACCTTTCAAATGTAGAAAATGGCTAAAAATAACGATTTTTCAATTTTTTTCCTTAAAATGTGGTTTGACTCTCCTAGTATATCTGAGCGAAGTTTTGAAGCGATACAACCAATATAAATGTAGTTAAGAAGTAAGAGAACTCAAATATTTCTGATGTTTTAGTAGGATTTTGTATTCTTTAAACTGCGTTTTCTCGGTTTGTGTGTTTTCGCCATGTTGTAGTACTTAAAATGCTAAAACTTCTACATATATTCATGTAGCAACTTGAAATTTTTTGTGTGTGTTCGATATGATGTGCTTGATAAAATTAGGGATGGAATTTGCTATATATTTTCAAAAAAAAAATTTTTAATGGAAATGTAACAAAAGTCACTTTTTTTTCTGTGTTCTACCATCGATGTAACTTTAAAAACTTTTTTCTCAAAAACTAAATAATTAATAGCAAAACCCATCCCTAAAATTGTAAACCATACTATAATAAGTACTTTAAAAAAATTTGGTAAAAAAAAAGTCAAGAAATGAAAAAGAAGAAGGAAATTTAAAATTGTTAAATAATTTTAAAAAAGTTAAATAGTAAAATTTTCTGTCAGTTGAATTTAGATTTTTCATGTGAAAATCATTTTGCTGCACAATAGCACATCATAACATACAAATGAAATAGGTAAAAGTTCTTAAATTAAAAAAAATTGTCAAAAGTTGCCGAGTCCCCTTAAGGCGCGGAGCTCGTACGCCCTAATTCTGACTATCGAACCTGGCAGCGTCGGTGGATTTTCAAGACGGAGAAAATCGTCCGCGCCTATGTCTTATGCTTATGCGGCATGTAAAAGATCCCTTGAGTAGACATTTGGCTTGGAGGCTCTCGCCTAAATTAAATTCCGAGTGCAATTTCGCGCCAACAGAGTCCGGGTGCTCGCCCATTCAGGTGGAGCACCCGGACGTCAACATTTTCATGCGGCGTTGGTACCACACTCATTGCACTGTTAAAAATTTCCGTAAAAAAATAGTAAAATAACCATTTATTTGATTGTTATTTTACCATATTTAATCACAACAGTTGAATAACCATTAAAAAGATGGTACTCAAACCGCTGATTGCGAAAAAAATCGTTTATTCTCTGTTTCTACTAAAGAACGTTTAACTAACCGTCATTTACAAGCGCTCAGTAAGAATCGGGCGTCCATCTTGGTTGCGAAACCTTACCGGTCGTACGTTGTTGTTAAAATGTCAATACAGATTTATCACTTCAAATATGCATGTGTATATAAAAAAAGAAAAAAAAAAGTGGCTTAAGCAGTGGTTACTAAATAGAAACACATACACAAGTAAATCAAAAATTGGAGACATCGGATTCCCGAACTGTTTGCGAATGAGCGAACCCATCACTTGAGCTGCTGAAGCTTGTTTGTATTTTAATTTTTGCAGCAAATAAAATGATTTTCTTAAATATACAGTAAATTTAGACCAAAGATGGCTTTGGATCCAATCAAAAACTGAAATCCCAATTTTAATGCCGTTTATTGATCAATAAATCTTTCTTCTCCTGTTGAAAAGAAAGATTTATTGATAAATAAACGACCGCTTTGTGTGGTGCTGATGGCCGAATGGTTAGAGAGCAAGGTTGGCATGCCGTACAACCGGGTTCGATTCCCGCAAGCTTCGTTTACGATTTCTACGCCTGGAAGATTCTACGCCTCGAAATGGTTCAAAGACGGTAAAAATTTTTGTTTTGAAACAATTTTGAAATGGTTATAAAACCGTAAACTTTTGTATTTACGGCTTTTTAACCAAGCTGATTGGAAATGGTTAGGTCCCGTAAAGATAGAAAAATGTTCCAAACCGTAAATTTAACGGTGAATTAGATGGACAGACTGCTGCCGTTTTTTCATTTAACCGTACTTTCATGATGAAATTTCTAACAGTGTGCGGGGCCGTTGAAAGAGATGGCACCAATCTCTGGGGATCGCTCTAGGTCTGGAATTGGCGGAAGTCAACAGCAGCCCATTCGAAAAAAAAAGTTGCCACAATTACTGCAGTTAGGTTAGTTCAAAATTGTTTTTCCTCTTCAAGTGAAGGTTCCAATCAACACGTTGAAGTTCAGGGTGGACGAAGATGATGTATTCATTCCTGGCCACCGAGCTGGAATGCTGTTCTCCATTCATTCCCCATACAAGGAGGTCAACCCGTTTGACGGAGGGATCTTCATGAAGCCCGGAAGAAAATACAAGATCCATGTCAACATAGTGAGTCTCATCATACTTCCCATAAGCCTAAAAAACTAAAGTCAGTGCAGTCAATTGACAGTTGTTGAGACTTTACATTATTGCTATATATCTACCTGTGCAAAATTTTAGGCAGTTTGGGTTAAATTACAGACACAAGACTCATTTTTTGTGCTTTTCATAATTTTTTAATAATTAAGAAATTTTTTTATTAAAAATATTTTTCATTGGTTGAGCATTTAAAATTTAGCCCAAATATATATGTTACGGCCAAAGCCCGAATTTGCCGTACTTCTTTTGAACTTCGCGAATTGGCCGGCCAAATCACGAATTGGCTAATAACGCTGTAAATTGGCTGTCCAACGTCCGATCTTTTCTTGATTTCGGGAATTGGCCGGCGAGATCGCAAAGTGGCATGGGAGGATCAGCCAAAGTTGGAAGAAAAAATCCACCCACACCCACATTGGCTCTGTATAACCATAGCTTCATTCTTTAACAAGAAGTTCCGTCTAGAACTATACGAGCCTACTTTTCCGTATACACCGAATTAAAATTTATAATCTAGCTATCTCTCTCTGTCTTTCTCGTTTAGCTTTAGTTCTTAATTGCTTCAAATATACCTTTTTCAACGATTAATACATATTCATGCAATCATTCATTTATTAAGTCATTCATGTATTTATTCATTCATTTATTCATTCATTCTTTTGCTCATTCATTTAATCATTCATTAATTCAAAAATATTCCTGAAAATCCCGATCAAAAAATTTCATAGGAAAATAGGCTCGTTAGTTCTGGATGAACTTCATATTTGCACATGTTTTGTGTTATATGAGCTTTCCGTTAAAGTTTGTTCCAAGCAAATCGGTCCGATAGATCAGGATTTATATAGGATTGAAATTTCAACGTAAGCGCTATTATGTTAAATTTTTGAACTGTTCAAAAATGAACCAAAACGGTTCAAATTAATATTTCATGCTAAGAACTTCCTCTAGTAAGCTTGTTCATTGGAACACGGATCTTATACATAGAGTTGCTTCATTTTCGCCCGTAGGCGCTAATGTTAATTTTTTTTGAACTGTTCGAAATTGAACAAAATATTGTTCAAATCAAAAAGTAAAATATGAAAATCAGATGTCCACGCCGAGATCTTTCGACTGCAAAAAGAATTTTTCGAATCGGATAGTTCGTTCAAAAGTTATTAGGGGGGGGGGGACAGGCCGACAGACCGACAGACCGACCGACACACTTTTTTCCCATCTCAAAACCCTACTTTCAAACTTTTAATTTTTCTATCTTTATTTAATTATTTAACTTATTTTTGACTTTTCTTGATCTTTAACGATATTTTCACAATACATAGCCTTCTTTCATGCTTTATTATTATTTTTTTTTACTTTTACGGGAAAGTAGGCTAAAAATTAATAGCTGCGGTACCCGCAGCTAACTGCGGTGGGATGTTTACAAAGACATTTGAGACAAAGTAAATAATTATTTTTTTAAAAATTTTACTTGAAAAACTTTTCTATATTTTTAAATTAGACGATCTATATTTTAAAATTAAAAAAGAAATTAACTTTTTAATAACACGAATATTAAAAAATTAACCGTACTACTCGGTATGTGAAAAAACACACTACCACTATAGTTTTTTTTTCTGTGAAGTAAAAATTATTAGAAATGCAACAGTTATTATAAAAGTAGTAAAATGGTCATCATAAAAAATGTACCTCTTTTCCTTTAATTAAAATATGAATTATAAATCACCGTAATCACTTATTACAACAAGCTGAACTTTTGTGACATTTCGAATTACATAAAAGTTTGTTGCTTCTGCATTTACAGCGGTTTGTTGCACACTTAGTCGAACAATTGCAGATGCGCCGCCTACCGGGCATTCTTGAATGAGCACATCGCGTTTTGACCGGAAGATCGTGGCCACTTCGCGAAATGGCCAGAATAAGTAGAATATTCACTGATCGTTTCAATTACATCGCACTTTGGCCATACCTCTCGGCCAAAGTGCGAAGTGGCCGGACTTCGGGCTTTGGCCGTAACAAATACACAGTGTGTCAAAGAATTTCAAAGACTAGATTTATAAAATAAGACAAAAACTAGTAATTGGGCCATTCCAAGTGAAATCATCCAGCGGAGACAAGGTTTGACACCCGAGGTCGGCCGATTTTGATGAAACTTGATGAGATTGTTCTACCTATAAATATAAGAACAACTGTAAAGTTTTATCTCAATATATTGATTAGTTTTTGAAATAGAACACTTTAAAGTTTTCCCAGAAACTTGCAATTCGAAGCTGATCGCAAATCAAGCAATTGCGCATACTTCTACATTTCCTATCGTAAAACAGTTATTTTTAAAGATAGAAGGTTATTTTTTTTGCATTGTGTTCAGCATTCTTTTGTAAATAGAAATGTAGCATTAGATTTGGGATTTAAAGGCATTAAGGTAACTTAAAAAATCTTTGAAGAACAAAATTGAGTTGTATTTAATACAATGACTGGTGCTCAGAAACTTCTCAATTGCATTAAGAACGTATCCTTCGATTTTAAAATTAATTATACCATTCGAAATTAGATTAAAAATGCTTCAAAGTGGTACATTGAAATTGATGGGGTTTGGACTTTTTATTGAGTTAGAGCTGATCAAAGTTATGCCTTTTAAAAGTACCAAAATCTAGTCAATCAAAAAAGTACCTAAATTGTTCCTATAACTTCAATTTCCAAAAAAAAATAATATCGGCTGCTCTTATAATGTTGTTATATAGTGTATTTAATTTACATCCATATATATATATATATATATATATACATTGTTGTTTTGGCTTTCCACCAAAACCGAGTGAAATCATAAAATATTCTGAGATATATTTACAGCAAAAAATACGTCGTTCTTTTAGAAAATGCTTATGCTCTAGAAAGTTCTTCAAACAAGCATGATACTAGGAAAATAAAACTATATATTCGGTTGTAACTGATCGAAGTTACAAAATTAGCCAGACCTTCTATAGTTCAAAATAATATACAATGATGCATGAGAAAGTTTTTTTTTAAATTACTCTTTTTTCGTAAAATGTCATGTTTGTTAGATAAACTAAGATAAGAAAGTTATATAAGAATAAGATAAGAAGAATATATATATATATATATATATATATATATATAGGTTAGGCTTTATTAGAACAATATTTAAGATGCCTATTATTGAAGTGATCACTACTCTTAAGATCGTAGAGTGAAAATGTTGTAAATTTCAATCAATCTATTTAAATGGCTATGTCTCTTATTCAATAGGCTAAAACTAAGTTTCCTTTCTAGTTTTAACAGTTTTAACACTTCCCCTTGAACATATTCCAGCTTTCATTAATATTTTTCGTGGATATTGATCCAATTTTGAAAAACCGGACTGATATGTGATGTTACTTCTGGACTTTCAACAGTACATAAGATACGTTGTGGAAGAATAGGCATTCATATTGAATTTCAGGCCAGTAAAATGTTTCTCAAGGTCCATGCGGATGCATGAAAGAAATTGTGTCAAGCCTTCATCTTTGTTCATTTTAACGACACTAGACCACTCCACCAGTTTTTTTCATAAACGCATGCAACATAATGTATGTAAATTCCTATCAAAATCCGGCAACATATTTGACTTTGATATTCCTTTAGTAATATTTAATCTAATGCATGTTTCAAAGTCTAGACTTGTAGTTTTATGCTTGTTTGAAGAACTTTCTATGGCATAAGCATTTTGTAAAAAAACGATGTTTTTTTAAACAACTTCATAAAGGAAGGAGGTTATACTTTGATATAAACATAATCAAATTTGATATAAATATATATTAATTAAATAATAATTATCAAATTGATAGAAACATATATTAATAATATAATATAATATTCATACTGTATATGCCGATTGTTTTTGGTTTCTCCACTCATGACTTCTTACCGGATGAACCGATTTTCGTGATTTTTTAAAATTCGATCGAGGGTAGTTTACCATAGGTCCTGTACCTTTGTTTGAAAAATAAATTACTTCTTAACAACATCGATATAACTTTAAAACCTAATTTTTGAAATCGGTGCAAAATCTAGACCCTTAGTAATTGTAATTGATTCATGCTTACAAAAGTTATCATGAATCAAAATCCATAACAATTTTACACCGACTTCATAAGCTCTGTTTAAATGCCGTATCGGTGTTGGTTAAAGAATTTATATTAATTTTTCCCTTTTTCGTGCATTTTATGATTTGAGGTCGGTTCTATTTTTTTTCCAAAAATTGTTGTAAATATATTTCTGAATATTTTATGATTTCACTCGGTTTTGGTGGAAAGCTCTTTATACAATGTATATATATGAATGTAAATTAAATACACTATATAACAGCATTATAAGAGCAGCCAATATAATTTTTCTGGAAATTGAAGTTATTAGGAACAATAGATTTTGTTACTTTTAAAAGGCATAACTTTGATCAGCTCTAACTCAATGAAAAGTCCAAACCCCATCAGTTTCAATGTACCACTTTTAAGCACTTTTAATCTAGTTTCTAATGGTATAATTAATTTTAAAATCTAAGGATACGTTCTTAACGCAATTGAGCAATTTCTAAGCGCCAGTCATTGTATTAAATACAACTCAATTTTGTTTTTCAAAGATTTTTTAAGTTGCCTTAATACCTTTAAATCCCAAATCTAATGCTACATTTTTATTCACAAAAGAATACTGAACACAATGCAAAAAAATTAACCTTCTATCTTTAAAAATAACTGTTTTACGATAGGAAATGTATAAGTGTGCGCAATTGCTTGATTTGCGATCAGCGTCGAATTGCAAATTTCTGGCAAAACTTTAAAGTGCTCTATTTCAAAAACTAATCAATATATTGAGGTAAAACTTTACAGTTGTTCTTATATCTATGGGTAGAACAATCTCACCAAGTTTCATCAAAATCGGCTGACCTCGGCTGTCGACCGCTGGATGATTTGGCGTGGAACGTCCCAATTATGTTTCAAAAAGTATTTTTATCCAAAAAAAGCGCCTTCGGCTTTAATGCATTTGTGACAGCGGTTTAACAACGATTCGAATGCCTGTTCCACATCACATTGTGGGGCTGCCTCCAAAGCTCGCGTCGAAGCTGCTTGTGCACAGCGTGTCAAAGAATTTCTAAGACCACAGCTGGAACTAAGCGTACAGTGGCGCTATCTGCGTTATCGAGCATTCATGAAACTTCTTAACTATCAGCTGATCCAATTCCAAAACCTCAGTTCATTTGCTTACTATTTTTTTAAATCGAAGCCGAAGGAGCTAATTTTGAATAACAACGCTTAAAAAAATATAATTACTAGTTGTTTTTTTAATTTTATAAACCTAGCGTTAAGAGTTCTTTGACACACTGTGTATAATCAATGATAAATTAATTCCAACAGCACTGAAAAATTAAAAAAAAGAACATTTTTACTTAAAAAGTCCCTTGTCCCTTTAAAGTAGTTACATATACCTACTTCAAGTAGCTATAATTATAGGAAAAGTCATGCAGTAAATTCAAGAAAAATGGAAACCTTTAATTTAACAATTTTAATTAAAGTCTCAAAAGCAGAGTTATTTGACTACTCTGGAAGATTAGTTTTAAGGTTTATTATGTTTAATCAAAACTGATGAATTCAATGCTTCCATTTTTCTTGAAGTAACTGCATGATATTTTCTATAATTATAGCTACTTTAAGTAGCTATATATAACTACTTTAACAGGGCACGAGGCCTTTGAAATAAAAGTTTTCTTTTTTTAGTTTTTTAGTGTAGTTGGAATTAATTTATCATCGGTTGTGTATATTTTGTCTAAATTTAAATGCTAAATCCTTAAAAATATTTATAGCCAAGAATTTTTTCAAAATTATTAAAAATAGGAAAAAACACAGAAATTAGTCTTGCGTCTGAAATTTGATCCATATTGCGTACAAATTTGCACACAGATGTATAACAATAACGTAAACACTTTCTGGCAAACTGGTGCAGATTAATCTCATAAGTTTTTGAAAAAAAAAAAATTTAACTTACATCATAATTTTTTAAAAACCTTTTGCTTCTCGCTGCAGTTAATCCTGAAGAATTTTTTTTTATAAATAATTGTTTCATAAAAAGTAATGCCAAAAATATTTGCAATACCGATAGAAATCTATAAAAAAGTTGTAAGCAATAACTTAAAAATTCAGACGCAAGAGTTAATTTTTGTGTTTTTCATATTTTTCGTAATGTTTCTATAATTTTGAAAAAACATTTAGCCAAAAGTATTTTCAGATAGCTCAATGTTTCAAATTTAGCCAAAATATATATAGTTAATGCTAAAATAGTTCGGCTGACTACAGTGAAAAATTGAAAAAAAAGAAAATTCTTACTTCAAAGGTCCCGTGTTCCCTTAGTACAGGGATGGGCAAACTTTTTCGGTCGCGGGCCCGAAATTGAAAAAAAAAAAAAAAAAGTTTGACGGGCCAAGAGAAATTTTTCTAAAATTTAAAAACTATGCACAAGTATGGATCATGTACATTATGCGGTATCTCAGTGCAGTATAATACACACAGAAATGTGTATTAAAAATTTATAGATGTAATTAACTTTGAAATGAGTAATAGAATATTAAGAGAGAAGTAATAGAATATTAACCGATGCTATTGTTCAGAATTTGGAATGTGATTAAAGTTATTCCATATATATTCAAAATGTCCACAAGAGAATCATAAAGCATATAATAGTAATGTTAAAGCAAAACTAAATTTATCTAAAGTACTTTTTATTTCTTTTTAAAGACGGCTTAAATAACTAAAATGATCATAATACTTCTTTTCCCATTCTTTCTGTATGTTTATTGTTTTTAACATTTTTTATGCCGGTGCTGTATAATGCACATGATTCACGAGTATTACAATTTAAATATCCTAATGAGATGAATGAAATTGTGATTTCAATTTTAAAAGTTCCTTATATTGAGGTTCGAAGTGAGATGTCCTGATTCTACGGAACGAGGCTAAATGCTTATATGGTCAGTCTACTTCTGAAATAATTCTTTCTAAGGTTCACAGTTGAAAACACTTGTTCACATATGTAAGATGAAGCAAACGTAGCATTGATTTTCTGGGCATGAGATGTTAAATTTAGGAAACTTGCTTTTGGTAATGATTTGGAAAATTCTAACTTCGGCATATTTAGAAACAATTGCGCTTCAGTGGTTGGTGCCAATCGAAAGCTATAACTAACAGAGAACATCCGCTTTTAACACTTTACAGATTGGAAGCTGTCTGTGATTTCATTTCCGCTGATTTATAAATTTGTAGAACAAAAATAGAGTAGTAAAAAGATTATCAGTCCTTTGAAAAAAGAAAAATAATAATATTTAAATGAGGTAGAAAAGGAGATGGATAAATAATATATATACATTCTTTTAAAGATGCGATCAGAGTCAACTTAAAATTCAATCCGCGGGCCGGATAGAACCTTCCGGCGGGTCAGAGTTGGCCCGCGGGCCGTAGTTTGCCCATCCCTGCCTTAGTAGTATTAAATTTTACTTTGAATCTTTATTTTGCTTTAATTTTTAGATGCAATAAGGATTGACCGTAGGATCAATACAAATTTTTTTAAAACTCATTAAAGATGCAGTTTTATTAGTAGCATATTTAATAATCCTTTTTTATTGCTGCAAGTTAATCATGGATAAATTAAATTTGATTAACTCAAATAATTTTTTAGAAAAAAAAAGTTTAGAAAAGTTTTTGTATCTTTTTTTCTTCGAAGAACTTACAAAACTGTACTTAAAAAATTTATTAGTGATTAATGACGCATGATGGTATTGAAAAATCTGAAAATTTAACTCTCAATATCTGCAAAATAAATATACTTGTTTCATGAACTTTAGTGCTCTCAGACCATATTATTGCAATCAAAAATATACTCTGCGCTTGCGCAGATCAGAAAAGACAGGAGTATTGTCTTTGGCGCCTTTGCTGTGAAAGCACCCGCAAAAATACATATCTTGTCTTTCTAAAAAATGTGAAATTGCTAATTAGAAACTGCCTCTAAGTGAAAAGTAGAAAAGTTGAGAGTTTATGAGCAGAAGCTAGCACCATGCCTAGAAAATGGCCCACATATATGGTCACTAACCTTCGCAGACCTAGCGGCTTCCCCGTAAATCAGCATCCATTCTTACATGTAGCACCACTATCGGTGGATGCCATTATTACTTGAGAATTTTGACGCTCTGTTTCCCCCTAGTAGTGGCAACTGAGCTGTAAGTGATGCAGCCTGAACAAGGAATTTAATTTAGCTGAGAGTATCCGAGTCAATACTCAAGGGATCTTTAACATGCCGCGTAATCATTCGACATGTGCGCAAACTGTTTTCTGCATCTTGAAAATCCACCGACTTGGGAATGGTTTGACCCTGCGAACTTGGGCGCACGAGGCCAGTGCCTTACCACTACTGCACCCTGTCGGCTCCATATTCTAATAATAATACATATATTTCTGTCCCTTTTAACCTTATCTTTCAGAAACGCGTACGAAGGAAAATTTTGCAGAAAACACAAGGCTACTACGAAAAATATGAAACTTTTACCAATGAAACATTCGATTCGCGTTTGATATTCACTATTTTATCAATATGACCGACGAAAATGTAATAATCAGCGCATGGAAGTTGATGACCTAGAAAATTTCCCGAAATGCACTAAAGAGCAAACCAAAAATGATCCAAAAAATGCCATTAAAGTTGAAAAACTGCACTTAATATTTTAAAAAATGCACTTAAGATCTGAAGTCAAAATTCCATCAAATCATTTAAAAATTATAATAGCAACGTCATTAAATGACTTTCTAAAATAAATAAAATAAAATAATAAAAACAATACACGACTAATTGGTGAACATGTGTTCTGATAACTTTACTGTCTTAAATAACAGGATCTTAATTGCCCTGAATAATTAAATGATGTTTTACATTATCAAAGACTGCATACGAAAGTTAGGTTTTCGTATCTTGAAAAACGTTTTTCAATTCAGACATAGGGTAAATTTAAAATAAATAGAATCAAGCACGGATTAATTTTCTTCAAACCCACACTATGTATTTTCTCCGATTAAACAACACCAGCTACTTTTTCATAGTCAAAAATACATTGTACATTAGATTTACAGTTCTACACTAGACCAACCCTTTTAAGTGTTCCGTAAAGTTTAATGAATGATCTGAACTAACTTTTAAGTAGAAAATTTAAAAAACAGCTAAAACATTGAAAATAGCTCTAAAAAAAGGTGAAAAATACTGTGTGTCTCAAAACGGTCCAACTATTCTGATTTAACGCAATTTTTTGGTCCAAAACTTGGAGAAAGTGGGCACTACAACCGCCTTACGTGGTCCTAAGATAGAGCCACTGCGCACACCACTAACAACTCGCGAGCAGCGTTACAAGCGTTGTTTCCCGAAAAAGTGATTTCTCTAAGAGGTGACATTGAGTGGCCACCACGGAGCCCTGATTTAACCCCACTTTTCTCCCCCAGACCCCTACCTGTTAGCCGAGGCCTTAGGATTGCTTACGCAAGGGGAGAGGTAGTGGGGTCTACGGATTTTACATGCACATATCCCCAAGTATACATGGTGGTCTTCAGTGGGTATCGAACGCGCGACCTTCCAGGTGGAAGTCCGACGTGCTAACCACTAGGCTACCACGGCCCCCTGATTTAATCCCACTTGACTTTTTCTTGTGGAGTTATCTTAAGAGTGTTGTATACGAAAACAATCCACGCAATTTGGTAGATTTGAAAAGAAATATTGAAAAGAAGATGAGATTGATTCCTCAACAACTTCTTACAAAAGTCCTCAATAACGTCCGCACAAGGTTTGAAGAATGTCGTCAAACAAACGGTTGTCGTTTAACTAATGTAATATTAAAAAGTAAAATTTCCTTCTTTGTTTACATTTCGGTATGAATAAATAAATGATTTCAAAGAGCATTTTTTTAAAAAGTTGGTGATCAAAATCGTTGGATCTTTCTGAAACCCCTGTACTTAACAAGGCAAAAAATGCTGTAAAAATATTTTTAAAATGCTCAAAAACTGGTCGTCGTGTAAAAATGCATTGTCACCAACTTATGTGGCCTGGTAATATATTTTTTTCCTTGAATAGTATATTATTCTTTAAAAATATATTCAAGTATCTGCTGTTTCAATTAAAAACATAGCAACTTTGTTAATTTTAACAGGAAGAGGAAGTACTGATGGCATATCCGTACGACACTGACTGTATCAGCTATCGGGAAGTTTGGGAGAAAAACAATAGGACGGGTCTTACTACAAAAGACGTAAGTGAAAGCCATTTTTCGAAAATTTGCTCTTTTTTTTCTTTCTTTCTTCAGAATCAAATCAAACTAAAGGCGAGAGAACAAAATAAAGAAATTTTAATTCAAAAGTATTCTCCAAAGTTGCCCGCTATTAAAATTTCATCCAACAGCAGTTCCCGGAAAATTAGTTCTATAGCGGAATAATTATGTACTCTTAAGTTCGATTTTCATTTCACGTGAACTCTAACACGACTTGACACTTTGAGGTGGGTCACATCAGGGCCGGCGCTAGGCTGAGGCGGTGAGGCGCTTGCCTCAGGGCGCGTCGTTCGTAGGGGCGCATTGGCCATAAATATTTACTGCATCTTTTTGAGTAACAAACAATAGTTTTTGTTTCAAAAAATTTAATAATTTAAACTATTTAGTTTTAAAAATGATGCATCAAAACTTCATCTAATTTCATTTTTACATTAATATATATTACACGTTTAATTTTGATTAAATCAAACACAGAAACACATCGGGAAACATTTTGAAAAGTTTCCGTTTCTTTCTTTCTTTTGTTGAAAGGATATATCTTTTACTGGGTTATTTCTTGTTTTGCACGTTATTTTTTTCTGCTCCGCAGCGACAGGTGGCTTCGCTTATATGTATCCGGAGTTAACACTTTATAAGTGTTTGCAGTTCCAGAAAATGTCTTCTTTTTTTATAACGAGTAAAACGCAATCTATTGCTTTTTCTATTTTTCTGTTTTTTTTCTTTTCTTTATTCAATCATTCTGATCAGCTATTGTTTTCATCAGCCTTTTGAAAGTTGAAATATGTATAATTAGAGTTTGTATTGATCATATTTAATCTCCTTCATAATATATAGTAGGGGCGGGAAAAAGTTTTTTTGCCTCAGGGCGCCATTCGTGCTAGCGCCAGCCCTGGGTCACATTTAGCCACGCTGCCCCCCTCCTTGTATTTGTGCTCGAGTTCAGCGAGTGGCGAATAGCCTACTTGCCTTTATCAACCTTTTATAGCACAGATTTCGCACCCAGTGACTACGAATTTATTTTTCCGAAATTCAAGAAACAAATGTGTGGGGAAAACGGCAGCCGTAAAAGGGTTCAAAGTTTGACTTTGAACATTTGTGTGTGTTTTCTTTGTGCGGAGTATAAAAAAGTTGATCTTCTGTAAAATAACCCTCTAAATAGATTTGTTGATTACGCTGAAAAATGGTTTGTAAGTATGCCTCTTAATTAATCTGTATCTTTTCTTTTTATTGTTAATAAATATATTTTTTAAATTAAAATTTTAACCTTTTTTTTTGGAACCATCCCCGTATTCACTCACACACGCACACATATGTGTACATATAAGGTAAATGACCGAGTAGTGGACACAGTTAAGAAAATTTTCGTACTCTTTTACGTAGAAATTTTTTTTCAAGGGACTTACATCAATATTTGCATAATTAGCTTAATCGCCAACTATTTCTCTAAAAATTAATTACCTATAAAATGTCATTTGATGAAAAATTAGGATTTTTACGTCAAATTTTCTAAACGCTTCACTTGTATCATTTATAAGACATGTATTTGCATTAGTAGTGAACAGAAATTAATATCATCTATTTTATGCTGTTAACTTGGAGAAATAATTTTAGAAATGACTGAAGGACCATTCATAAATACTGTCACGCTTTTTTCCCATATATTTTCCCCAAATCCCTCACCTTCTTATGGATCGGCTTTAGTAAAAAGCAGAAAATGTGACGGTTGTGGAGGCAGCTATTAAATATTATGATCCATGTACTTGTATAGATGCTCCACCCCAACTTTAGTTCTATTAACCAGCACTAGGAATCGTTCGCTATTGGTTCTGATAATTTCATTCAAGTTTAATGTTACATTCGCTTATTTTAGGAGCTTAAAGATCTAAGTGTCCACTACTAGAGCAGTGTCCACTGCCGATGGGCCGTGGTAGCCTAGTGGTTAGCACGCCGGACTTCCACCCGGAAGGTCGCGCGTTCGATACCCACTGAAGACCACCATGTATACTTGGGGATATGTGCATGTAAAATCCGTAGACCCCACTACCTCTCCCCGTGCGTAAGCAATCCTAAGGCCTCGGCTAACAGGTAGGGGTTTGGTGGAGAAAAAGTGTCCACTACCGGGTCATTTACTTTATATATTCATTTATTTAACCTTTTACTCAACCTTCTACAGATGTGTAAGGAAAAATGTCTGTTTGAAGCTTACATGAAGTGTTTTAACTGCACGTATCCAGGAAACCTTTATCCACATGAAGAGAACATTTGTAAGGAAGGTAAGTCCGTGTTCAAACTTAGTTGTACATTGCAACAACTTTTCTTCTCCTACTAGATTCTTCTACCAGATAAAATTTTATATTAGACAAATAAATATAAAATTTTGATCTGCTGTGCTTTGAATGTTTGAGAAGCAATGCTTATATAACTATTATCGAGTTTCTATAATTTTCTTTCTATCCTTACCTTCATTCGCATTGAAATTATTATGACCCACCTAAGAAATACGATGCGTTGTTATGCCAATGTACGCATATTAATATTACTTCGAACTTCAGAAAAGTATTTGGCATTGATAACGTTGCGAAAATCATAATGATAAAAAAATTACGAAATTATTTCTGGTATTCTGTCAAATGTTTTGAGGACATATCTGGCTCTATGAACGATGTAAAATAATTCATTTATACAATCAGCATCGATAGCATAAGGTACAATAAGAAAAGATGAAACTTTGAAAAGAATAAACCTGGGAAAAGAAAAATGCGATAATTCTAATTTAAAGTTAGCAATCTGAAAACAAAATTTTGAATTTTTGGAAAATCAAAATAGAGGACCGAACCCGGGATTTGTAGCTGAAAATTTTTATCAATCAGCACTCCCTCCCGCCGCCCTATATCTGCCGAAATAGAGCAGTGTGGAGCTGTTCATAAATGATGCTACATTTTTAAAAATATGTAAATTTGAACCCTCTTTCCAACACAAAGTAACCCCACTCTTCATCCCCCCCTCTCCTACTGATACTTACAGTTATACTGACATGGTATGTTGTAGCAAGGGTTGCAAGACCCGCTACCGTTCCCTTCTCTCCTCCACAGGGTAAATACTCTTTCAAAAATGTGCGGTTCCTGTCGGCGATCCAGTATAATGTATTTACAGACATGTGTAGGTGGTTTGTTATTTTTTTTTTTACTTTAAAAACAAAATATGATGTGAGTATATATCTTATCAACAGCCGGGGGAAAAAGAAGTTCTACATTATAATATCTACATTAATATTGTAATTGCTATATTATATATATACTGGTAAACCCGGTGGTCATACGAAATGACCGCTGTTCAAGATATTATAAATATACAATACTCCCAGTAACCGGAAATACACATCAAATCAAAGACATATTTATCGGGTGGAACAGTAACGTTTAATGAATAAATAATAAACATATAATCATTTCGGAAAAATATTCTTACCGAGTCGAAAAAACATCTAAGTTATAATAATCTGCAGAATAAAAAATAATTATATTTACTATAGAATTAAATTGTTTGTGAAACATATTTATTTATATCCAACATAATCATCGTCAAAACAATAGTTTTAACGAAACCCTGGAAAAAAGAGAGCTGCCCCTTTAATATTATACAAGCCCCAGACGATAAATAAATTAAAACAAAGAAAGAAGCATAAAATTAAATTCCCGTTTACATTCATTTTTAACGGAGATTGCAAATCTAGCGATGCCTCACTCAAAATGCTAGAGAAATGTTTTGATTATTAGCCATTTTCAGTATAGAAATAATTGTGTAGATGGCAGCATGATGGAGTTTTCTTGGAGTAAGAAATTTGGAATGAGCTATCGGCTACAAACAGACACGTAAGCGGCTTATATATAAGATATATACATATATGCGCGCGTGTGGGTAATGCTGCAAATAATTAGAATCTTAATGTTGATGCAAGGGGAAAAAATTCTTTGTAGAGATCTTTATTAGAAAAAAAGCTACCTACAATTACTACGAAGTTCTGGTACTTGGACGCTTCTACGCAAGGCGGAAAAGGACGAATCCATTCGAGATTTAGGGAAGTCCGCTTCGCAGGTGCGTTTATTAGCACGCGAATTAGAACCTTTGCTTCTCTGTTTATTGATAGAAACTAAAGTTATAAACCAGCATATAGCATCAGGTCGTAAGAAATCAAGTATGCTAAGCGAACTAAAACGAGAACAAAAACGGCACATTCCTTATACCAACAATTCCTCCATTGGAGATGAACGGATACTTCTTGACACACTGCCAGTCACAGCTCTTTTTTTTTTTTTGACGGTAAAACTGTATCTTGGCGACTGTCTTTACTCTCTTTTTCTCTTTTATTGAAGACGATGGTGCTGATGGTTGTGAAGGTGAACCGGTCGAGGAATACGAGAGTTGTCTATTGACCTGCAAGGATGACTGCTGGTAAGTACAAATTGAAAACGGTTTTTTCTTTCACCCCAATTTTCTGGGTTAATCGAAAAACTTGGGCGTCTCGGTGTTTTTTTTTTTTTCTTTCTTTTCTTTTTTCATAAGTAAAATTGGATTTAACACGTTCACGCCGGCACGTACCACCGGTGGCCCTCACTAGACTGTCTCATCGGGCTGCGCGTACCACCGGTGGCCCGCACCAGACTGTCTCATTGGGCGGCGCGTACCACCGGTGGCCCGCACTATACTTTCTCATCGGGCGGCGTGTACCACCAATGGCCCGCACTAGACTGTCTCATCGGGCGGCGCGTACCACCGTTGGCCCGCATTAGCCTGTCTCATCGGATGGCGCGTACCGCCGGTGGTCCGCACTATAGGCTGTCTCTGTCCAGCGCCGCCAGATGAAGCACAGCATGAGTTCGAGCTCCGCCTCACCAGCGGTAAACATGAAAATCAGCCCCTGCGTGAACGTGTTAAACTAAATGAAATAAATTGTAAACTTATTATTACACCCATCCCCTTTCGCTTTCTTACCTTCATCGGGATTCAACAAGAAAACTAAGCTGTAATATTAAAAGCAATTATAACAAGAGTTTGATTGAAGGCTTCTCTGAAGAAAAACTCAAATTCAATTAGTATGTTTGCTCTAATGGCCTTTTAAAATCGACTTCAAGACCGAATTTAACATACAAGAGGTTAGTTTTTAGTGCCGTTCCCTCAAAGAAGGTTTCCCCTTTGATATGATATTTTTTTTAGAGTATTTATATAAGAATTTATTTACACTATAAAGAATTAAATGAAATAATTTTTAGAAAAAAATAGAAACAATTCCAAATTATAAATTGCGCCAAAAAGTGAAAAATAAATAAATTATTTAAACAACACCGATGCGACAGTTTAATTATGTTATTTTATTAAGTTATTTTACATTAAAACTGTTGCAAACTCTGGGCCATTTATATTTTAAATTGATTCATGGTTACAAAAGTAATCATGAATCCATATCCATCGTAATTTTGCACCGAATTCAAAAAATATGCTTAAAAGTCGTATCGACGTTGTTTAAAGAATTAATTTATTTTTCACTTTTCAGCGCAATTTATAATTTGAAGTCGGACCTATTTTTTTCTAAAAAATATTCTATGTCTTATTCTATGCTGGATATTTTGCGAAGTATCTGTTTTGCGAATAACTGTGTCATAAAAAGCTGACTTGATAGAAGAAATATGTGATCATATTTGGATTTACATCGCAACATTTAGTAAAAATTAATAGTGAGATCTAACTAAAAAAAATTAATTACCATAATAATAATATAATAATGAGTTTCCTAGCGTAACGTGAATTTTTTATGCGTAAGAATATTTTTCTTGCAATTCATCAAATCAGAATGATTTTTTCTTTTGACAACGGTGCCAAAATTTTTTTATAAAGTTTTGATAACATTGCTTAAATAATAATAATAATATTTTGTAAATATACATGAAGAAAATTCTTTCAACTGTTGGTTTGATTTTTTTTTTTTGATATACTTAGGCCGGTCATACAGAAAGGATCACAAAAGAGTAATTATCACCCTCCATCCCGCTATCTTATATAATATTTTTCATTTTAGTTCATGCAAGTATTTGTTGTTTCTTAAATATAATGTATAAGAAGATTTTTAAACCTTTGGGGGTTTGGACCTTTTCTTTAGACCTGAGACCCTTTCCGAGAATGGAGGGCCTAAGGTCTAAAGAAAAGGTCAAAAGGTCATTACTATAAACTTCCACAAAAGTTCATAATGACTGGCCTAAATGTAGTGTGCAGTTAAATTTCATCGCTCGTTCTTTCTAGTTTTAAACATTTTATACAAAAACAATTGCTCGCCCGAAGTCACTCAATCAAAAATTAATATATTCTTTTCTTCAACCGCGAGAGAATATGAAAATTTTAATTCAAAAATTTCGGAAACCAAACAATGCAGATAGTGCCATCTACCGGCGTAAATCGAAAGCGGAAACTATTTCGCAGTTCATTCTGAACTATGATTTCCAAATAATATCAAAAATCAGCTGAAGTACCATTATGGAAAAATAATTCATTGAATTTTTATAGTCCACCTTAGTTGAGATATCAATTATATTTGACATTCTGAAAAAAATTTTCATTTTACACTTCGTAAAAATGTTTCTGAAATAGACTTCATAATCTTGCATGTTTGTTCATTTTAAAAAATATACTGACGTTTCATTACTTCTAACAAGTTAGTCATTAATGCATATTTAATTTAAAAATATTTCATTTTCAGGAAAACAAAATATCGGTACGAAGTTCAAGAGAGATACAACATACAATTCGTAAGCAACTTTTATCTTTTATTCATACAGGGTGGGGCAAAAGTAAGAACCCGGTTTTGAAGGGTTATTAAAAGAAATGCAGTTTGAGACTTAAAAGTTTTTTATTTTTATCTGTATTTAATACCATTTTATACATTAAGTTTTGAATACCACTTCAGCAATATAGCGGCCACCAGAAGCAATACACTGATGCAGTCTATTTCTGAAGCTTTGAGAAAAGTTTCTGCACATTTCAAGGGGTATGGCGGATATTTCCTCGATAATTCGGTCCTTCAGCTCTTCTAAAGTAAGGGGAACTTTCTCCTTCAAATAACCCCACAAAAAAAAAAAAAGTTTCGGGACCGTAACATTTCGTGGGATATTGAAACGCACACAAACATGCAGTCTAGACTGTATCAGTTTATTGCTGCTGATGGCCACCATATTGCTCAAGTGGTACTCAAACCTTAATGTAAAAAAATGGGTTTAAATACAGATCAAAATTCGTAAAAAAGTTTTAAGTCTCAAACTGTATTAGTCTTTTTTTTTATAACCCTTCAAAACCGGGTCATTACTTTTGCCCCTCCCTGTATTACTATTATTAAACATTCACATCTCAAAAATACAGGTGCCTTTTTGTTTTTCAACATAATCATCACACACATTCAAGCATTACAATAGTTTAACCAATTTAAAATCCTTCGTAAACGAAACTCAGCCTCCTGCGAATTCAAATGACGAGTCACAGCGTTTTGAAGTTTTCAAAAATCGGAGCGAGTTGTGTCGCTTCGCTTCGGGGTCGAATCTAGGAAGGAATAATGAAAAATAGTCTCATTTGAACTCGTGCAAAAAAGGGGCGAAGTCAGGGCGGGTTGTAATTATAGAGCTGTTTTGAACCCCTCCCCCCTCCATGCACACAGAATTCTTGGTTTTGCATAGGTTAAAGCAGTGGGTCCCAACCTCTTTTTCTTCGCGAACCCTTTCTAACACCCGAAAAAAATAGCGAACCCCCTTCTGTAGTGGTTAGTTGTAGGTACCAAAAATGCAAAATTTGCTAACACATTTATGATTTATTTTCCATGATTCACAATAGTTCATAACAGGAAATGAAACTAGAACATCTAAGTTTAAATAAATACTAAAACACAGCTTCTATAAAATTAATGTAAATTTCTAATCATTACTGTTTTTGTTATTATTATTATTTGAATTATTAACATGGCAGTAAACATATGTCATTCGCAAAAATTATCTTTAAAAAATATTTTACCGATAGTGCGAAAAAATTGTGGAATGGCGTGAGAAATATACGTACAAAATTTTCAATCAATCAATAAAAGAATCTTTCGGTTCCAATTTCGGCTTAAAATATACAAAAGTAGCAAAATTTGTGGCAACTTACAAAAATATTAAAATTTACATATTTTCAAATTTTTCATTGCGATAATGCAAAACACTTGGAATAAAGGGTGATAAATGTGAGTAAAAAAATTATGATTAAATATCTTCCGATTCCATTTAGGGGTCTGTATATGAGAAATTAGCAGAAAAGAATGCAAAATTTTATATTTCAGTAAATTTCCGAATTTTCTTCGAGCTAGCGAGGAAAAAGTGGCAAATGGAAGGAGAAACATGCGTTCAAAATTTAAAATAAATCAATGAATGTGTTTCGGTTCCACTTTGTGATCCAAATTTTCGAAATCAGGTAGAATTTGAAAGAAGTAAGGGCATTCCAAATTTTTCACGTATGCTTTTTACGCACTATCGGAAGAACAATTTATTTGAAAAAATCATTTTTACACTCCATTCTAATGCGTATGAAAATTTATTAGTACTTAGTTTTATCTTTCACGTTAGCGACAAAAATACTGCCACTGCAATATTATTTTCACGAACCCCCTAACTAGACCACGCGAAGCCCTAGGGGTTCACGAAACACCTGTTGGGAAACGCTATGTTAAAGCAAAATTGCCGATCGTAGTATAGTAATACCAACAATATATGTTGTAAAGATCTCTCCCGTACCAGGAGAAAAAAACTGGTGGCACTCTTTCATATATTTGTCGTATTCCACTGCTCGGACATATATTTTTTTCATATTAGAACCTCTCGGATATTCTTTTCATATTAGAAGCAGATTAAAATTTTCAAAATGACGTTTTTCGCAGTAAAATTCGTTTTCAGTGAAAAACGACAAAAGCTGGAAGATGATTTTAAATCAATGATTTCATTCGGAGAATCAAAACTGGCATCAAAATTGTGTTAAAAGTTTTGTTTAATGCTATGTAAAACATAACACACCCACAAAAAAAAAAAAAAAAAAAGAATAAGAGTTTGAAGCATTGATTGAAATTTGAAAAAGTTTAAGATATTTAATTTCCCAACATCCCTCTTTAGAACTACTGTTTCATGACAACTAATCTTTCTCACACTAAAGTTGTTTTTTAAATTTATGATTTTCTTTACATTCAATTTTCCACTTAAAAATACTGACAGTTAATAATGAAGCTTTTTTTTAATTCCAGGACAGAAACGGCGAAATCATGGAAGACACGTAAGTTTATGGTGATAATTGAAACATTTTTGCTTTATAACTGGAGACTGTTTACATGCAAGCGCTTAATAAACTCATGTTTGTGAAAATTGCAACACCATGAAGGAATCGTCATAATTGAATGAAATTTAATACACAGTTGAGTGGTAGTGGTACAAATAAATGATTAAATTTTCAAAGCAAACAAACAATAACAAGGGATCGGAATCAGTATTTTGTGTAGCCACCACGTGCCGCAATAAGTGCTGCTACACGACGTGGCATGGAGTCAAACAAATTTTGAATGTCTGCCTGAGGAAGAGCATTCCATATTGTTTGTATGCGTACCCAAAGTTCGTCTACAGAAGCAACAGGACGAGGATCACGAGCGAGACGCCGACCAACGAAATCCTACACATGTTCAATTGGCGACATATCCGGGGAATACGCAGGCCAAGGAAGAAGCTGTACCTGCTGCGTTGCAAAGAAGGATTGAACAGTCCTAGCAATATGAGGGCGGGCATTATCCTGTTGAAATACAGCGCCTGGCAAGCTTTGAAGGAAGGGGGATCAGCTTGGAAGGCTGTAGAACTTCGCTGATGTACCGGTTGCTGTTCAGATTGCCCACAATTCGTACCAATTGAGATCGTCCATGATAGGCTATGGCGCCCCAGACCATAACTCCGGGTGTTCGTCCACTGTGGCGTTCGATAATGCACTCCGAAAGGTGGCGTTCACCGGCATAGCGTCTGACACGAATGCGGCCATCATGGTACCACAAATTAAAACGGGATTCGTCAGAAAACACGACATGCTGCCAATCAGCACGCCAGTCTCTATGCTGATTGGCCCATTGTAGCCGCAGACGGCGATGGTTTAGCGAGAGGGGGATCCTGTATAAAGGAGTCCTTGCGCGCAGTCCACGCTGCAACAGACGTCTACGAATTGATGAAGCACACAATGAAACACCTGTAGCTATTGACCACTGTGCTGCCAATTGTCTAGAGGATGCTGTACGGTCCGTCCGTGCCATGCGGACCTGGTGTCTATCATCGCGAGCTGACGTCACATTTCGGGGTCCACTCTCGGGTTTCCAAGTTGTCCGACATTCGTCCGTCCACTGCTTCCAAACACGCATCACTGTGCTGCTGTTACGCTGCACACGAGCGGCTACTGTACGATACGACAATCCAGCTTCACGAAGGCCGATGATTCTCCCCCGTTCAAACTCTGTAAGTTGTTCAAATCTCGTTCTCTTTCGTCAAAGAGGCATAAGTAACGATTGAGCTAACGTTTACCACTAGCAGATAACCACCGATAACCATACACGCCTCGCTACAGCCGTCTATTTATTCGGATCCATCCGCCGTTCAGAGGGCGCTGCTCAGCATATGCATATCATCATTTGCATATCATACGCTACTTTGCATTTCCTGAAAATTTCAGCTCACTCGCGTAAGTCCTTCATGGTGTTGCAATTTTCACAAACATGAGTTTAATTAGTGTTGTGAACATGCTAATGTTAAGCTGGTAGGGGAAACATGGGAAGTTTTACCGTGGGGAAGTTTGACCCATTATATGTTTTCCATATTTAAACGTTTCATTAGTTAATGAGCAAAACACGGGAATTAAGCAAAAATACAAGTTATTTCAGCCATTTTCAGGAAGATTTGATGAACATGAAAGTTACATATACTTTCATTCTCAGGAGTAAAGTAATTTTTGATGTTGTAATCTTTGCTCTACTCGGCCAACTATCAATTCAGGAAATAATTCTTCCTCAACTCCTTATTTTTCACGGGTCTGGCAGAAGTTCTTTAAATTTTTTTTCTCTCCCCCCCTCCCCCTCCTTTACATGTGTACTTTGTTTTGACTTTTGTTTTGGTATTTTCTGTATTTATTTTATTTACATTTTATTCTTTGTATTTTATGTTATTATTAAAATTGCAATTTTCATGTATTTTCACATTTTTATGCATGTTGTCTTTTTTGCTTTGTTTTTATTGATATTCCTTTTTACCTCCTGTACTTTCAACTGGATTCGTTTGTTGCTCTCTTATTTGTGCCTTCCCTGCTACTTCTACTTCCACTTCACATTGCCTTTATTCTCATTGGTTTACAGTTAATTCTTAGGATATATAAGCTTTGTTTTTGTTGTTTTGTCTGCTTCATTTGAATGTTTTGCATCTAGAAGCTCTCTGTCGCATTGAAAAAGGGATTCCAAGCAATCCCGAAACATATGACTGCATTTTAATGCTCATTTGTGCTTTAAATTAACGTGAAATTATGTTTCTATTACTATCATTCAGAAACGCAGGAAAAAAAGTGAGTTTGTTAGAAACTTGGATTATTTGCTGAAAGAGAGAGTAAAGACCAAGTAAGCGAACCGACGCAAATCATTTGTTCTGTACAATTACTTACGACGCTATCGTGGTGCCAAACGTGTACTGGTTGGCTGTTATTTATTCCATGATTTAAAATTATTTTCGTTCTGCGAACCATGGTTTGTTGATTGGGCAGTGACGTATTTGATTCTTCTACTCATGTTTCATTCTTGGCAACCATTTTTCTGGAACGTTTCCCGTACTTCGCTACGATTAGAGGAGAAAAGTTGTCATGTCAAGAAAGCGATAACCTGCCAAATCGTACAACCCGTCAAACGCCAAAGACACTACCCACGTGACACACAATATAAGTACGTTCAATGAAACGGGTCCGAGCAATGCGCCCTTCACCTATTACATCTCGATGACTGCAGTTCATTTTAAGTTGTTGCAACCGTAATTATTTGTTCCATAAGGGTGCTTTCACACCAAAGGCGACAAAGATAATATTCCTGTCTTTTCTTATCTGCGCAAGCGCAGACCATTATTTTGAAGACAAAAAAAAAAAAAAAAGAAAAAAAACAAATGCTCTGAGCTTGTGCAGATGAGAAACGACAGGACTATTGTCTTTGCCGCCTCTGGTGGGAAAGCACCCTATACCTATCTGCTCAGCTCAATATGTAACTGAGAAACGACAGGAATATTGTCTTTGCCGCCTCTGGTGGGAATGCACCCTATACCTATCTGCTCAGCTCAATATGTAAATGAGAAACGACAGGAATATTGTCTTTGCCGCCTCTGATGGGAAAGCACCCTATACCTATCTGCTCAGCTCAATATCTAAATGAGAAACGACAGGAATATTGTCTTTGCCGCCTCTGATGGGAAAGCACCCTATACCTATCTGCTCAGCTCAATATGTAAATGAGAAACGACAGGAATATTGTCTTTGCCGCCTCTGGTGGGAAAGCACCTATACCTATCTGCTCAGCTCAACATGTAAATGAGAAACGACAGGAATATTGTCTTTGCCGCCTCTGATGGGAAAGCACCCTATACCTATCTGCTCAGCTCAATATATAAATGAGAAACGACAGGAATATTGTCTTTGCCGCCTCTGGTGGGAAAGCACCTATACCTATCTGCTCAGCTCAATATGTAAATGAGAAACGACAGGAATATTGTCTTTGCCGCCTCTGGTGGGAAAGCACCCTATATTTATCTGCTCAGCTCAATATGTAAATGAGAAACGACAGGACTATTGTCTTTGCCGCCTCTGGTGGGAAAACACCCTATACCTATCTGCTCAGCTCAATATGTAAATCCGACACTTCTGTCAATAAATTTGAAACTGAATGTCAAATTATACTTAACTGTAGGCATAATTATTAACAAACAACAGCATCGTTAAGTATTGTTATTTTTTATTTCTAGGCGAAAATTTGTGTCTGTTGAAGTCTACATTGATAACGAAGAAATAATGATTCTGCGCCACAAACCTAAATACCTGGTAACTTTTTCATAGTACACTGAAACCTGTGTAAGTTGACCCCTTGCGGGGCAGCACTTTAGCGGTCAACTTAGACAGGTGGTCAACTTAAAGAAGGTGAGGTAGAGGGTGAAGGGCTAATTCCGTTCCTGACAAAAGTGGTCAACTTACAAAGGTGGTTAACTTATAGAGGGTGAGGAAGGAGGTGAAGGGCTAATTCCGTTCCTGACAAAAGTGGTCAACGTACAAAGGTGGTTAACTTATACAGGGTGAGGAAGGAGGGGAAGGGCTAATTCCGTTCCTGACAAAAGTGGTCAACTTATACAGGTGGTCAACGTTACAGGTTTTACTGTTCCACTAATTTTTTTTTTCAATTTTTGAAATTTGTTCAAAACTAAGTTTTTCAGAAGATTAGGTGTTGTGGCTTCTTTCCCGCCGTTTATCCCATAGTTTAGTCCGTTTTTTCAATGACATTTATTTAAATAACATTTCCTTTATTACTAGTTCATTTAGTTTTAGGAGCCATGAGGACATTCTTTATTACTGATGTGTAAAAGTAGCACTGATGTGTTACAATTTGTTTTCTGCAGCAGTTTATGAAAAGGCGGCCGTCATTTCTTTTTAGATTAAGAAAAGTATAAAATTCTAAGATAAAAGCTCAAATTCCTTGTATTGCAATTGTTACGTAGTTGTAGTAAGGAATAGGTGACATTTTAAAAATTGCTATGTCTTAAAATCGTTATACTAAGCATCAGTCGTACAGATTTCATAAAAATTCACAAGCTTAAAATTACGAAATCACGGTATAAAAAGAAAATAATAATAAATGTCGAAATTCCAGTCGTCATAGTTAAAGTAGAATTTTCAGTGAGAAAGAACAACAGTAATTAAATAATTTTCAACAAATTTTAATTTTTGCGTTTTTTGAACTTTGAAAGTCTTTTTTAGTAGTTTAAAATCTAAATGTTTAGTTTAGGATCTGACACTACATAAAAGCAATTACTGACATGCATAAATACTAAATTTGGTGCATGCAAAATTCGTGGACCCTGAAGGACCAAGGCAGCTGCGAGGGTACCGGAGAGTGGAGAACTTCCCTTCCCATCATTTTCTTTTTTGAATTATAAAGATCCCAGCGAGGACATATTTTACTTTTTGATTTGAACAAATTTTCGTCTAATTTTGCACAGTTCAAAAAACCGTAACATTATCGCCTATAGGCAAAAATGAAGCAAATTATGTAAACAATGAGCATAAGATATAAGTTCCTCTGAACAAGCTTATTGGAAGAAGCTCTGAACGGGAAATATTTTTTGATTTGAAACATTTTCGTCCAATTTTGAATAGTTCAAAAAAATTTAAAAAATATATATAAGGTAAATGACCTAATAGTGGACACAGTTAAGAAAATTTTCTTACTCTTTTAAGTGGCAATTATTTTTTCAAGAGATTTACAGCAATATTTGCATATTTAGCTTAATCGCCAACTATTTCTCTAAAAATTAATTACCTATAAAATGTCATTTGACGAAAAATTAGGATTTTTACGTCAAATTCACTAAACGTTTAATGTGTATCTATAGTGGACATTTATAAGACACGTATTGGCATTAGTAGTGGACAGAAATTAATATCATCTATTTTATGCTGTTAACTTGGAGAAATAATTTTAAAAATGACTAAGGGACCATTCAATAAATGATGTCACGCTTTTTTCTCATATATTTTCCAAACATCCCTAACCTTCTTATTGATCAGCTTTAGTAAAGAGCAGCAAATGTGACCGTTGTGGAGGCCGCTTTTAAATATTATGATCCATGTACTTGCATAGGTGTTCCACGCCGGCTTTAGTTCTATTAACCAGCACTAGGAATCGTTCGCTATAGGTTCTGATAATTTCATTCTTGTTTAATGTTACATTTTTTCAGGAGCTTAAAGATCTAAGTGTCCACTACTAGAGCAGTGTCCACTACCGGGTCATTTACCTTAAATAAGTAAATAACATTAGTGCCTACGAGGAAATTTCAATCCTATACAAACCCTGTTCTAACAGACGGATTTGCTTGGAAAAAACTTTATCGAAAAGATGTCATGACGTAATACATCTAGGAGATACGAAGTACATCCAGAACTACACGCGCCTATTTTACAACGAAACCTTTTGATCTGGATTTTTTAAGATATTTCTGACTAATTAAATGAATGAGTGAAAATGTATAAACCGTTAAAAACGTATATTTGAAGTAATTAAAGGCTAAATGAGAAAGAGAGATATATAGCTAGATTATCAATTTGATATTTGTGTATACGGTAATGTAGGCTCGTATAGTTCTAGGAGAAACTTCTTATTAAATTTGACGATATTTTTTCTCATTTCTTATTTCAAATCTTCCGCCATTTTAGCAATATATTTCTTGAAATCTGTATAGTTCTCAAGGAGCATCTTAGTGATCATGTTTATCATTTTTCTCTGTAGGGTGTGGAGGTCTTTAGCTCAATTGGAGGTTTCCTCGGTGGATGGCTCGGAATATCACTGGTTGGAATAAGCGACATCGTCGAATGCTTGTTCCAGATTTTATGCTACTCTGCCAAGAGATTCTTCAGCACATAAATTCTTCTTCCTTTTTTACGTATAAAAGTATGCAAGATTTGAACGTTCAGGTTCTGGACGTTTATTTCGATGTGATGACAAACTCTCGTTTCTGTAAAAAAAAGATTTCGAAAACAAACTTCACGGCTGCCATTTTTGTCCTGTTCAACGAGAACTGATAGTTGATTTAAACATACTACATAAGACAAATGATCAAAATGCTTTGTGCTAAAATGTAAGTACAAAGATAAAACAACGTAAAAAAGCACAAATTCAGAATAAAAAGTAACGCAATTAATAATTGCGTTACTTTTTATTCTGAATTTGTGGTTTTTACGTTGTTTTATCTTTGTACAGACATACTACATGGTTGCTTTTTTTATGGCCAAAAACTGCCACATTTGCCATTTCCTCCCCGAATGGGCGATTCTGTTCAGATTGAAAGTGTCAGTTGGCGGAGACTATTGCTTTTCTTAAAGGTTGATTGCATTTACGGAAAACAGTCAAAATTACTGTGCTCTTTAAGTTACTTTAACGTACGACTTTTCCTTCTACTTCATCTTTCAAGCGCCATTTGACTTTTGAGCTGTTTTTACATCAAACGAATAAATCCGTCTTGAGGAACCATCTTTTGGTCTGTTCGCACAGATTTTTTTGGAGCATATTTTAGTTTTTGAAACAACGCAGCGGGTTACATTTTGAACAATTTTTCTAAAATCATTTAAAAGAATGACAATGTTAAAACTTATTACAATACACTGTAAAAATTTTGCGTTTAGTTGCCACTATTTTTGGTGTTACTGAAAACTATTTTTGGTGTTACTGAACACTATTTTTGGTGTTTCTGAACACTATTTTTCGTGTTTCTTTCTGAACACTATTTTTGGTGTTACTGAACGCTATTTTTGGTGTTTCTGAACACTATTTTTGGTGTTACTGAACACTATTTTTGGTGTTACTGAACACTATTTTTAGTGTTTCTGAACACTATTTTTGGTGTTACTGAACGCTATTTTTAGTGTTTCTGAACACTATTTTTGTTGTTACTGTTTTCTATTTTTGGTGTTTCTGAACACTAGTTTTGGTGTTTCTGAACACTATTTTTGGTGTTACTGAACACTATTTTTGGTGTTACCGAACACTATTTTTGGTGTTACCGAACACTATTTTTGGTTTTGATTTTGGTGTTATTTTTTTAAGTGTCTGTCTGAAGAGATATTGACAGCAGAATGTTTTTTAGCACATCATGTTCGTTAACTCATCTGCGAATCAAAAGTTCATTACGATTGCTCATTTATCCTATTGCTCATAGAAATGAGCAATCGCAATGACATGTCGATAGGTAACGGAGTTAACACATTTCATGGGCTAAGAAACGTTACTCTGTCTATACTTTTTGAAACAGACATTTAAAAGAATAGGTACTTACGTATTATCGCAACCAGGTTGGCGAGATTGGCGACTTATATACCTACTTATGGTTACCATAAGCCCCTTAGATAGGTACAAAATCTGAGTTGCCAATTTGGCTCGTTATCCCCGAATTTGGCATGGTTGAGATAATACGTAAGTACCAAAGAATTTAAGGGGACCCGGCACCTAAAAATCCACTTTCTCAAATTGAACATATTTCAAGGTGGATTGACTGGTTATATATGTTTATGAATGTAACTTGATGTGTAAAAGAAAAAAACTATTTAAAAAAAGTCAAAAAAATTCAAAATTTAAAAAAATTTACAAAATTTAAAAAAAATTTAAAACGCTACTCCTTCTTTAAAATGCGAGCTTTTTGCCTGGATTTTTTTACAAGAAAGAACAAACTATACTCCTCACTTTGTAGTATGGATGTCTTTATTAGTTCTTGAAAAAAAAAAATTTAAAACTGGAAAATCTAAGAAAAATCTCGGTATTGCAAGAGTTTTCCAAGTTAAACTGCATTAAAATAGTTTCTAATAAATTAATCGAAAATTCCATACTAGGTTACATTTAGTTGAACATTTGGAACAAGTAACAAAAATTTCAAGTGAATAGATACATATTTGAAAAAGCCTTAGCATTTTAATTATCACATAGTACGCAAAATGGGGAAGCTGAGAAAAGGCCATTTAAAGTTTTTGGTTAGGTAAAAAAAGCGTTAAAATGCTCATATAAAATCAAAAATAAAACATCTTAGACTGTACGTAGGACTTTGAAACTTTGCACAAACGTTCTCTAATACATAAAGTATAATTTGGAGCAAAAATCCCAAACTCGATATTTTGACCGATTTTTAGTGCCGAGTCCACTTAAAATGCATCAAAAAATAAATAATTTTCACTTGTACAACAACTGAACATCAAAAATAGTCTTTCATTACACCAAAAAGGGTCGCAACTTAACGCAACATTTTTTCAGTGTAGCATTTCCATATCAAGGTTAGAAGTCTAAAAAAATGGACACATGACATTTTTCAATTGTTATTATTCATTCATTTTCGATATTTTAACTTAATCTTCTTTCTTTTATATCACTAACAAATCGTAATACAGCAGCCCCTCGTTATATCGCGCTTGACATAAAAAACGCGCGATAAATCCGAATGCGCGATTTAACCGATGCCATTAGAAATAACTCAAAAAGTGCAAGTGAATTGAGTGTCAACGTAAAAAATTTAACTAATCTTACTTAGTGACAACTTTCTTAATATAAATAGCTTAATAAAAATAAATATTTTCATAAAAATCCTTGGCAATAGGCATCTGTCTCTTACATTCTATGGGCGTTAGGATCAATACAAAAAGAAATGTCAAGTAAAACGTCAACTGGTTTGGGTAGAATCATTCTGCATTCATGTAAGTTGGGGAATTGGGGAATTGTTGCAGCTTTTTTAATTGCAGCAAATTCAGAAGAAAGGAAAACATTCCTGGGTTCGATGGCTTTGTTTAATGGGGAAAAAGGGGCTTTACTGAGAAATGCAAATTTTTACTTTGAAGAACTCAAACTTAAAATTGTGGGAGACATAGAAAACGCGATATATCCGAATGAGTGATATATCGAGGCGCGATATAACGAGGGGTTACTGTAAAGACAATTTTACGAAACTCAAAAAAGAAAATCGTAATACGCTTTTATTTCCAGAAATAAGCTTTATTTATGTTTGTTCGAAATAGTGCTGCCTCATTTAATAGTTCGTTTGGTGCTATCTTATGTCTCAATATTACGGCCATTTTTCGAGAGGACGATTTAATATATTTTGCTCATCGAATTCAAGCACAAGTGCACGACACACACCATTTCTCTTGTTTTTTAAAAGAGAATCGAATAATTCTTTTAACATTCTGTGAATATGTATATAAATAAGTTTTGTTATAACTAATAAAAAAAATGTTTTTAGCCAAATTCAGCAAGAACAATCATTTATCTTTATTTTAACATGTTGTCGCTCAGTTTTCTTTCTTCTACAGTGTCCCAAAACGACCGCATAAACTCTGCGCAAGTAGATTCCTCGTTGGGAGGTCATAAAAACTGCCCAAAGAAGCTTTCCTGTGCGATCCATAGTTTACGAGAAAAATTCGAGAAATAAAGTATGACGTCACTGCCGGTGCAAGAAAAAACACTGTATGGGACATATCAACAATAGTATTTGCATATCTGCCCAGTCGATGATGTCTAAAACGCTCGCTTTAAACATTATCGTCTGGACAGATATGTCCAATACAGTGTTTTTTCTTGCACCGGCCGTGACGTCATACTTTGCTTTTCGTATTTTTCTCGTAAAGTATGGATCGCGCAGGAACGCTTCTTTGGGCAGTTTTTATGTACTCCCAACGAGGAATCCAGCTGTGCAGAGTTTATGCGGTCGTTTTGGGACACCCTGTATAGGCAATATACAGAAGAAAGTATTGGATTCGTGAAAAATGTGAAATTTTGACAGATTTACACGTTTTGAGGTGTGCTGAGCCCATTTTGACCATTTCTGGAAAACGCGTGTCTGTTTGTGAGTCTGATATTTTTGTAGCTGCTTTAACTCAAAAAGTGATGCATTTTGACCATTTCTGGAAAACGTGTGTCTGTTCGTGAGTCTGATATTTTTGTAGCTGCTTTAACTCAAAAAGTAATGCATTTTGACCATTTCTGGAAAACGTGTGTCTGTTTGTGAGTCTGATATTTTTGTAGCTGCTTTAACTCAAAAAGTGATGCATTTTGACCATTTCTGGAAAACGTGTGTCTGTTCGTGAGTCTGATATTTTTGTAGCTGCTTTAACTCAAAAAGTAATGCATTTTGACCATTTCTGGAAAACGTGTGTCTGTTTGTGAGTCTGATATTTTTGTAGCTGCTTTAACTTAAAAAGTAATGCATCAAATTTCGACCGAAATTTGATGCACACATAGAGAATGATGGGAACCGGTGCTGATTAGTTTTTGGCGCGAATCCATTCGAAAAAAGGTGGAGCAATTAACAGAGAAGCAAACATTCTGATTCGCATGCTAATAAACGGACCTGTAAAACGAACCTCCCTAAAACTCGAATGGATTCGTTCTCTTCTGCCATGCGCAGAAGCGTCCAAATGTCAAAATTCCGCGGGTCAAGCTGTACGACTATAAAATATAGTTTTTGTAGTCGGCGCAAAAATGTGTTACTTTATCTAGGAACTGTTTAAAACTTTAGGAAATTTATATTTGTATTTGTTTCATGATTACAAAAGATTTAACTATCATAAATTTTCTCCGTAAAGAATGAATTTATTTTTTTTTACTTTTATGAGTAATTTTTAAGTATTTTGCCTTAAAGTCGGTTCTATTTTTTTCCAATTTCTTTTTAGTGTTAAATACATTTTTCATATGACTACTCTATTTTTAAAAAATTACAAAGCACACACCCACTTTGAGGGGCTGGCACTGAAATCTAATCATTTGTATCGTAAATTCGTAAATTGCAGTTTTGAAGTTCATTTTAAGAAGTCTGTACACTGTTTGAAAAAACCTGAATTTTCAGAATGTATTTTGATTGATTTTAACGGAAGATTTCCGTAGTGCTTCAATACATGGTTCTTCCTTCCAAAAACGGAAATATCACGTCTTGAAAATACGAGAACGGAACTTTTCCGTTTTACGGTTGCTGTATTTTCACAACCTGATTTGGATTAAAGGAGAAAAAAGAAATGGCACTTCTGTCAAATCTCGGGAAAATATTATCAGAAACGGAATATTTCCGGCAACTCTGCTGCCATACTTTTTCCGTTATTTTCAGGAGATTTTTTTACAGTGTAGAGCGAACAGGCTGAATGCATTTAGTTTTTGTTTCAAAGAAACCTTCACTTACAACACTTATCATAATTGCTTTTAATATTGCTACTCAATAGCAACAAATTCTCGTCAACAATGAGTTTTATTACAAAGAACTATCAAACCTTTCTAATTAAAAGAAAAATAATTACTTTTTACATATATCGTTCCTTGTAAAGAACAAATGTAAATGTAGTCAAATCGATGTACGATGTTTAAATTAGACGAAACTCCGTCGATAAAAAAAATCATCTAAATCGGTTCATTTAATCAAAATTTATGGATGGAAAAACAGAGTTATTAAATTGACACCCTTAACTTTTTCTAATTATCAAATATGGTCAAACGAAGGTACGGGACTTATGGGAGGAGACCAATCGTGATCGATTAAAAAAAAAGGGTGATCAAAATCGGTTTATCCGGTGAGAATACACCAAAAAATAAATAAATAGATAAATAAAAAGTATACATACGGTGTGAATTGAGAGCCGTCCTCCTTTCAGAAGTCTGTTAAAAATGCATATTTCACTTCACATTTTCCAATAAAAAATTTCATCACACGTTCATTTAGGGGACCAACAAGAAATTGAAGAAATGAGAATATATTTTCGATCGTCCTGTAAATGTTGAAATAAGCTGCTAATTTCACAGAATAATTTACTTTCTGTGTGCAATAACTCGATCCATTTCCATTTTCGTAAAACTAATAACACATATTCATTTATTCGTGAAGTTACAATCATTTCTTTACAAAACTCCAATTTTTCCTAGCATGTTTTGGTCTGTAGCACGCAGAGCTTTTCTCGAAATTTCAATAAACTTACAGAGCAGTTGGGAACATCCATGATAATTATTATTCTGAGAATTGTTACGTTACCTCTTAGGTTTTTCTATTAACCCTTTGCACTCCAACGGCTCCGCTAGGGGCACGTTCAATATACGGCTTTTAAATCCATTGGCTCCTCCTGTTTTCTAAAATTTCCATATTACATGTAATTTTCTAATAAAAAATAAACAAAAACTAATATTCAAAATGTTTTGAACTATAGATTTTCAATAAACTAATATTGTCTTTTTATGCTCAGCTACCTCTGGAGTTGCTGATACCCAAAGTTAAAAATGGCCTGGAGTACAAAGGGTTAATACTTTAAATAAAACAAGAAGGAAATTTAGCTGGTAGCATTGACTACTGCGGATGGGTGGGGGAATCGCATTATTGGCATATAATTCTGTTCAAAATTTTAACCTCTACTGTTATGCTTTGATATCCCTTGTTTTTTTTTAATATTTTATTTCCCTACGTATATTCGTCAGCGTTTTAGAAAAAAAACCTCTTTCTCCCTCTAACATTTTTTAACGTATCAGATTTCCGCTTAAAAAATATTTACTTCTTAATTTGAACTCTCTGATTCACGACGCGTTACATATTGACGGAATGTAGTTAACATATTTTCTACGGTAACTAAGCAGTTAGTTATGTATGGAAAATGAAGAGCGATATAGATAACTAGTTGTTTTATAGATGGCGCTACAAAACAGAAATCTTGGTAAGTTTGAATATTATTAGCGCCATCTATGAATAATTAACTAACTAGATATTTGGATTACCAGCTGCGCTAATATCACCTATAGTATGCTTCTCGATGCAACTTTTACTATTAGAAACAAATATATATCACCCTATAATAAAAAATAAAATAATTTTTGGAAAAAAAAATAGAACAGACTTCAAGCTATAAATTGCGCTAAAAAGTAAAAATAAAATTATTCTTTAATCAACTTCGATACGACTTTTAAACAGAATTTTTGAAGTCGATGCAAAACTATGACAGTCTGATTATAATTACGCCATGCGTTATTTTACATTGAAAATGTTGCAAACTTTACGCCAAATTTTGCACCGACTTCAAAAATTCTGTTTAAAAGTCGTATCGAAGTTGATTAAAGAATACTTTTGTTTTTTACTTTTTAGCGCAATTTATAGCTTGAAGTCGGTTCTATTTTTTTTCCAAAAATTATTTTATTTTATTCTTTTTAGTGTAAATACATTTTTATATAAATACTCTATTTTCAAAAGATGCATATCAAAGGGGAAACCTTCTTTGAGGGAATGACACTAAAAACTAACCGTTTGTATGATAAATTTCGTTTTGAAATGATTTTAAAGGGTCACTAGAGCAAGCAAACTGATTGGATTTAATTTCCTCTTCAGAGAAGCCTTCAGTCTATTTCTTGTTTTAATTGCTTTTAATATTACATCTTCATGGCAACAAACTCTTTTTTAATAATGAGTTTCATGTTTATTAACAATTTTCCCAACAAAGAAAAATCAAGCCTAGCCTTTCCAATTAAAATGAAAAAATACTTATTTTTCCCCCATAACGTTTTTTCGAAAAAACAAATGTAGTCAAATTGATGTGCGATATTTGTGTTAGACAACCCTCTTTCGATAAAGAAAAAATAATCAAAATCGGTTCATTTAGTCAAAAGTAATGGATGAAAAAGCAAACAAATGACCATGTTTCAGGCCAAAACTTTTTCTAATTATCGAATATGGTCAAACCAAGGTATGGGACCTATGGGAAACCATCCTTTTAATCGATTTAAAAAAAATTCGTGAAAATCGTTTCATCCGGTAAGAAGTTATGAGTGGACAAAAAAAAAAAAAAAAAAGACATACATACAATATGAATGTATAACCTCCTTCCTTTGTGCAGTCGGTTAAAAATGGAAGCAATGGATAACCGATTATTTATAATAGGTACTGCATCAATCATAATCTTCATGTTTTGTTTAACTACCAGTCTTATTTCTAATCAACAGCCAGTATATATATAATATCAAATTAAAGCAGTTGCTTTCATAAATACAAACGTCATTTAATTCCTGCATGCCACTATTGAGGTGTACGGTAAAAAAAAAGTCGATTTGTGTCAGCGGTCTGGGTCAAAACAATATCATCTTTCATGTCCAACATTTTACTGTTGCCCATTTCTATCGCTGTTTATATATTGTGAGAATTAATTGGGACACATCTTTATAGAAATATAATTTCACGTTAAATTAAAGCACAAATAAGCATTAAAACGCAGACATATGTTTCGGGGTTGCTTGGAATCCCTTTTTCAATGCGACAGGGAGCTTCTAGATGCAAAACATCCTTCATTTGGATGTTTTGCATCTAGAAGCTCCCTGTCGCATTGAAAAAGGGATTCCAAGCAATCCCGAAACATATGTCTGCGTTTTAATGCTTATTTGTGCTTTAATTTAACGTGAAATTATGTTTCTATTACTTTGCACAAAGTTAAATTATTATTACATCTTTTATAGTTCGCACTTGGAAAAAAAATTTTAATTTTGAAACACAATTTTTCTACAGTAGATCAATGGTGTACATTTAACGGCATTTTAGTGAGAAAAATTTATTAATCCCTTAACGATCGGGTAATTTTCAAGGAAACGGTTATAAAAGTGCCTATTTTTTTTACCCCTGAAAATTACATCAAAATATGTGTGTGAACAATATATATATTCATTTTTAATTTTTTATTTGTTTTTATTTTGAAATTTTGAACATTCCAGCCCGGATATATCACGGGAGCGAGACATAGCAAGCGAAACCTCAGGCCGTCATTTTCACGGGAGCGAGAAGGAAGGGGTTAAACTACACCTAATTAAGACTGAGTGATCTTATTAGCATATGTGCAGACATACAATTCCAGTTGGAAATTGTACCTAATATGATTTTTCATATATGGTGCCTCAACCAAGATGCTGGAAAAGAAGGGGATTTTTTTAAAAACAGTTTTTCTCACTACGGATCATAAAAAAATTAAGACATTTTCTGGAATTTTAACTATTAAAAACTCAAACTCATTTTTTAAAAATTTCTTCATTAAAAATTCTGATTTAGGCAGAGCACATTCACTATATTATGTAGATTTTAGGGAGATAAAAATAAAAATAATTACGCTAAATTAATATATCGTTATCTTGTTTGAAGCAAGGTGAGACATAATTTTTCAAAAACTGACTTGAATGTTTTGGAAACATAATTTAACATCGTAGTACCTCGGGAAATATACTAGAGAGCTATAGTAAACATTTTGCACGTTAAGAAATCACAAATAAGCATTAAAATGCAGACATATGTTTCAGGAATGCTTAGAATCCCCTTTTCAATGCAATAGTGTAGTTTCTGGTCCATGTTTTTGCATCCAGAAGCTCCACTATTGCATTGAGAAAGGGATTCTAAGCAATCCCGAAACATATGTCTGCAGTTTAATGCTCATTAATGCTTTGTTAACGTGAAAAATTTTTATAAGTTTATTTGCACAAAGTTAATTTATTATTTTACTAAAGAACTATTCCGAATATTAGCATCATATTTGTATCGCTTGAAAAATAAACGATTGGAGAACAGTTTGAAGAACCGAAATGCTTTTTGATATTTTGATCGATTTCAGCGATTTCAAGTGTGTGTGTCCGAACTTATGCTTTCATTATTTATTTAGAGTAACACGGTTCATTCTATGAGAGACGGATAGGGCAACACACACTTCTTTTTTGTTTCATTTCAGGTACAAAATATTCAAATAACTTAATGAATTTTAGTATGCTTACTGATCTTTATGACAAATTTACAAAGAGCAAAAGAATTTAAGGCTACAGCGTAAAAAAAAACAGTTGTACTACTGGAAAATCTCTAGAAAACTGGGATTCCATGACTTTTTCTAGTAACCGATACAGCTTAATCTTAAGTTAGGTTATTGCACTAAACTTAGTAAAGGACACAAAGACTTGTTTAAAAGACATCTTTAGAAAGTATTAGCAGCAGTTCAGTTGCTCGTAGTGAAAGTATTAGTAGCAGTTGCAGCAGTATACTGGTTCAAGGGCCGTGGTAGCCTAGTGGTTAGCACGTCGGACTTCCACCTGGAAGGTCGCGCGTTCGATACCCACTGAAGACCACCATGTATACTTGGGGATATGTGCATGTAAAATCCGTAGACCCCACTACCTCTCCCCGTGCGTAAGCAATCCTAAGGCCTCGGCTAACAGGTAGGGGTTTGGTGGAGAAAAGTATACTGGTTCATCCCTTGTGTGCCCATCTGTGAGTGTGGAATAACTAGGCTTGCCATATTTTTGGTTAGTGAAACCGGGACACATTAATATGATATACCGGGGGGTCTGGGGAAATTTTCAAAAAATTAAAAGCAAAATGGTGAGTTTTAAGTTTTTTCTTTACGCCTCGCCGGGGGAGTGGGGAATTTGGAACGCTAAATTGTTAGTCTACCCACCTTTAAAAATAAAAAAGGAACTTTAGCTACTTAATTTACTTAAAATTTTTTTTCCTTTTTAATGAGAATTTGTTTATTGTCTACCATCTAGAAAGAAGTGTTAATAAAATAAAGTTTAAAATACTTCATAAAATTGTTTAATTGAACAATTAATTACAAAGTCTTATTTTTTTAACCTACAACTTTTTGTCTAACTACAAAAACCATTTAAAAAAAAACATTTTTGTCAAACTAAAAAAACAGTTGATAAGTTAACAATGTTATTCCTTAATAGAAATATAATTTCACGTTAATTTAAAGCATAAAAGATTCTTAAAAACATAAATTCATAACTTTTTACATCTTACAGTCGTTTCCGGGACATTGACAAAACTGGGCGGGACACCGGTACAAGAGCAAAATACCGGGACTGTCCCGGTCAAACCGGGACGTACGGCAAGCCTAGGAATAACCATTTCTGAACACAAAGTTGAAGGTGAATTCAATTGTTTCCCACGCTATTGGGACTCCTTCCCCTCAGTAATGGTGGAGAAATATCGTTAGTACTATCGAATACTATAGACAGTTCCGACTATCGCGTCTATCGATCGTTTTTTTCCCCGAACAATCGAGAGTATGCGAGAGTTTTTGTCTTGGCAAAACTGTCAAAGTTTTTCTTATTTATGTTCGATTTCGGGTTTGAATTTTGGGGTAAGTACGTTCATTTACTGTCGATTTAATATTTTTAAGTGTTAACATTTCTTTTTTCTCTTCTAACCATTAGAATAATCGTCTTCTTTTACAAAACGACAAGCCCAATCCTTTCGATATCTTAAATGTTTCCTCAAATTATCTCATTTAAATCAACTAATGTGCAACAAAAATAGTTTTTTTCCTATATTGTTAGAAAGAATAATTATTATTGGTGAACAGAAAGATTCAATATTCTTACTCCCTATGTATGATTTTGTAAGAAATGTGAGCATCTTATTGTTACCTGGGAGATCCGTGAACACTTTTATTCGTATGAAAGTTATATATTTTTAAAATATAACATAGCTTTTTTTTTAAATGTTACATTTTCATTTAAAAATCATCAACTTTTACTCATCTGGAAAGAATTAAAAATTGCGCAAAAATTTAATTTTTTTTACTTCGTATTTTTTTCTAGTAATTACTTGGTGTTTTTCTACGTAATAATTATTTTTTTTAACATAAATAATATGTTTTCATTATTGTTATTATTATTTAGAGGTAAGTACGTTCATGTTCGATTTATTTGACACTTTTATTTTATTTTTCTGAGGTTTTTCTCCCTTTATTTTTTTTTTCAAGAATTTCTTGATGTTTTTCTCTATAATCAGTTTCATTTTAATTTTCAGATATATATTCAAGGTTTTCATTTAAATTAGTGGTAAGTGCATTTATTTTAGATTTTAAATGCGCTTTTACCTCTTCAAGCAATTTTAGTTTCAGGTTAAACAATATAAACACATTCTAGTGCGATGCGAACACTCTCATCGCTTGCACTGATACGGTAATAACATCAGATTCCTTACTATCGAAAACTATCGATATTTATCCATAGTTTAATCCTAAAATATCGGTAACTATCGATAGAGCTGACTATCGATAGTTTTCCACCTCTAGTTACAGGTAGTGGTGGAAAACTTTCGATAGTACTATCGAATACTATCGATAGTTCTGATTATCTTGACCATCGATGGTTTTTTTTTATCAAACAATCGATAGTATACGATAGTTTTTGTGTTGGGGAAACTGAAAGTTTTCTTATTAATATTCAACTACTGTCTTGGAATTTGTGGTAAGTGCGTTTATTTACTGTCGATTGAATACTTCTTTTTCTTTTTCATTAGAATCATCGTCTTTTTGTACTCAAATGTCAAGTCCACTCTTTTCAATATCTTGAATGTTTGCTCAAATTATCTCATTTAAATCAACTAACGTACAAGAAAAATAGTTTTCCTACGTAATTGTCGTAAATAAATTTCAATTGTTATTGTTGAATAGAAAAATTCAATATTTTTACTTCCTATGGATGTTTTTGTAAGAAATATATGTATCTCATTGTTATCTGAAGAATTCGTGAACCTTATTTTATCCTTATAAAAATTACTTTCTAAAAATGTAACAGGATTTTTTTTAAATGCTACATTGTCATTTAAAAATAATGAACTTTTACTCATCTGGAAATAAATTAAAAAAATTGTTTTAATTTATTTTCTACTTGGTGTTTTTTTACCTTTAAGATTTTTGCTTACTGTTTCTACGTAATAATGTTTTTACGTATACAGTTTTTTTATCATTACTTTTTAGTGGTGAGGAATTTCTTTTTTCGATTTATTTGACATTTTTATATTAGTCTTCTGAGGTTACTATTTTATGTATTTATTTTTCAGAAATTACTTGATATTTTTCTATATAATCACACTTTTTTTTATTTTTTAGATATATATTCATCTTTTTCATTTAAATTAGTGGTAAGTACGATATTTTTCGATTTAAGTGTGCGCTTTTACTTTTTTAAACACTTGTAGTTTAAGGTTGAAAAGTTAAAAACATTGTAAACCCATTGCTAGTACGAATCGCATGTATAAATAACGTCAAATTTATCCATAATTTAATCTTAAAATATCGAAAACTATCGATGAAGCTGACTACCGATAGTTGGCCAAAATGCATAATCACGATATTAACAACCGACGAATTGCGTTCTGCCTTCCAGCCTCTCTCGTATAGTTCAAGAGAGATTTGTTTACATGAGCGTCCTAATTTAGTTGTAAACACTTACAATAATATGGATAGTTTTGTTTCGTACATATTATCTGTACAACGTAAAGTTTACTGGTAGATGAAGTCAAATACTTACTGATAGAGTAAAATACATTTAGTACACGTTACCCATCTTCGGTTTTATAATGTTTCGTAAGTTAATTTTTTCCAGACAATGAGACAGTAATTTCGAAACGAAAAAAAAACCTGTATGCTAAAAAATATTTTTAATAGCATTAGGGCATCAAATGATGCAACAGTCTAGCTAATTTATTATTTTATAGAAAGCGCTAAAAACATGCATTGTAAAAAGATATTTATTTCAGTGCTGCTATCTTTGGAGTAAAAAACTTATAGCGGTTAGTTTATCTGTTGGTTAAGCACCAGAAGAATTATTAAAAGAACAATGTCAAATCCACTCGAATGAATCGCAAATCGGTGAGTTCCAACTGTCAATGTTAGGAAAATATAAGCTTCTTTATTTTCTATCTTTTTTTCTTTTACGACTTTTCTTAGCTTATTTTAAAAATAAATAAAATAATAATAATTAAAAAGAAGCAAAATGGTACAACAAAAGCATGCAAAAAATAAATAAAAATAGCATTAAAGTGAAAAGATCAAAATTTAAAATGAATAATTTAATTAAAAATTTAAAAAATATATAAGTACTGTAGCATAGCATGGGTTTCACCCAGCGCAGAATTTTGAGGTGCTACCAAACGCCCAAAGAAAAAGAATACACATATTACATTTATATATGAAGAGCGTTTCAGTTCAACATGTTCATTTAGTTTCAACTTTTAGCTTCACTTTTTTCAATGTAAAAACACCATTTAAATTCAGCGCCGGATCTTAATTTTTTTTCGTGGCGTGGGAATGACTTTTCAGGTAGTTTTCAAAAATTTTCGGTCCTTTAAGAAAAGAGGGCCCTAAAACGAAAAACTTCAAAACTGACGTCCAAAAAAAAAAAAAAAAAAAAAAATTGTAATTTTAGGAAAGGGAGGACGAGGGGGCAGTTTTCCCCCAAAATTGACGTCCTAATAAGGTAATTTTAGGCTTTGTTTGATAACATTAAGTGATATTAGGAATAGAGTTGCCTCAGGATTTTTTCGATGAAACTGACGTTAAGTTTAGACTATCTTCACAAAAACTGGTAAAGGAGGAACTTGGGGGCCTTATTAATTGAAATTAATTGAAATTTGAAGTTTTGAAAACATAATTTTAGACAATTTTTGATGATGATGATACGGAAGAAAAGAGGGGATTCGGGGCTGATTTTTCGAAATTGAAGTTTTAAAAACCCATAATTTGGCAATCTCTGGAGGACAGACAGGAATTTCCGATGGCTCTTCTTCAGAACATTTTCGCAAAAAAAAAAAAAAATCTCTTAATAGCGCACATCAGGTCAATTTTGCCGAATTCAAACGCAGGAGGGGTGAGAGGGGTCCGGGGGTCCTTTCAAGAAAACTTTTTCAACTTGAAGTCATAAAAGTGAAAATTTTGATTAGTGTCTTTAGGGAAAAAGACTTCGGCCTTTCGCATGCATATATTTTCAAAGTAGAAATCCAAAAGAAGAAATTTTAATTCTCTCGTATGTTGGGGGAAAGGAAGAGGTTGGAGCTAGAGAGGAAGTATCGCCCAAAATTTTTCTCGAAATTGAAGTCAATTTTAGGTTTCCTTCTGTACCGTTAGAAGAAAGAAAAGTTCATGGACGTTCCCTCTGAAAATCCTAAAGAAACGCAGTTAGTAACTATCTTTGGTGTAATTCGGGAGAAGAGGTTCGATGATTCATTCTATCTGATTTTTTTTTTGGTCTAACAAAAATACATAAAACGCAGTTTTAGGTGATCTTTCTTTAACACTAAATTTACCAAGTCGTTTTCAACCATTTCTAAACGTTAATTTTACACCAAGTTTCTACTAATTCTAATAAAACTTTCAGTCACATTAACTTGTCCTACTTGTCGTGTATTAGGAAAAGCCAATATAATTGAAAGTTGCACTATAATTAGTAACAAATTATGCGAAATGCAAGCTCCGAAACCGTCAAAATGACTGGTCTGGTAAATCTAGTGTTAAGTTACACTGTTAAAAATCTCAGTGAAAAAATAGCAAAACAACAATTTATTTCATTGTTATTTTACGATATTTAATTACAACAGTCGAATAACCATTAAAAAGATCTTACGCAAACCACTGATTGTGAAAAAAATCGATTATTATGTTTCTCCTAAAGAACGTTTAATTAACCGTCATTTACGAGGGTCACCTAGGTTTCGTAGTCAATACGAATCGGGCGTCCATCTTGGTTGTGGATCGAAGAAGTGTGAAGATTGGAATTCCATCGCATAACATTGTATAGTTTTTATCTGAAGGGGGAAATGAAGATAAGATGAAGTTAGGTAATAGTCATGAAAACTGGTTGTGGAAAGATATCCCATTTAATTATTTTTTGATATTGCATTTTTTATCTTTCTCAGAATGAAAAAAAAATACTCAAAATCTTGGACATCCAGTAGGTACCTCTTGGCAAAACATAGCAGTGCTGCCTTTCCACCGAGGAGGTCCCAGGCTCTATCCTTGTCTCTGGCAGACCTCCTGCTCCACCGTGTCTTCGAACCTCATCGTCCTCCACAATATAACAGCTATGAATGGTTTCTACACGTCGAAGATTCTACGCATATAGGTAATTACCATAGCCGTACGTTATCATAAGTGTACTAAATGGTTATGAAACCGAAAACTTTTGTATTTTTGGCTTTTTAACCAAGCTGATTGGAAACTGTTTCGACCCCGTCAAGATACAAAAATGTTCCAAACCGTAAATTTAACGGTTAATTAGATGGACAGACTGCTGCCGGCTATTTAACCGTAATTTCATTATGAAATTAATAACAGTGTAGTTGCGACGGTTCTCCATTGCAAAATTTTAAAAATGGCTATCCTAAAAATGAAATTTTAGGTTTTCTTTTGCTACGTTACGGTAGAGGGATCAGAGTTCCCTCTCGAGATTTTTGATGAAACTGAAGTCAATTTTCGACTAGCTTTAATAATACCAGGGGTTTCGTAAATATTATAGACCACATTTCTTCTGTATGCATTTCCTTCAATATTTTGCCGTTATGCTATAAGTTAGAGCGACAGCTAGAATAAAACTAGGACGCTTGTTTTTTCGCTTATATCCTTATAAGGCGAGAGAGATTGCTCTTATAGGTGGCTTACACGCACGGGAAACGGCTTTCATTAATAAGTAGATTAAATTAATATGTAACTGCACTTAAATTGCCAAAATAGTTAAAAAAGCGTTTGCTTAAAACGTATCTTGCAGAACTTATGAACTCAATGAAACTCAAAGAAACAGAAATTAAAATTCAAGCCCTTATATCTGGAAGGCAAACAATAACAAGAAGTTACGTCTAGACTAGAACTATACGAGCTTACTTTCCCGTATACACCCATCTTCAAATTTAAATTCTAGCTATCTCTCTCTCTTCGTCGTTTACCATATATAAACGCGTTTACCATAAAGCAATTAAGAACTAAAGTGATAGTTCTTAATTTCTTCCAATGTATCTTTTTCAATGGCTAATACATATCCATTCATTCATTCATTCATTTATTCGGTCATTCATTCACTCATTCATATGTTTATTCATTCATTTACTTATTTTTTCATGCTTATCTCTTCACTCATTTTTTTATCATTTACTCACTTATTTGTTCATTCATTCTTTCACTTATTCATCTAAACATTCATTAATGTAAAAATATTCTTGAAAATCCCGATCGAAAAATGTCATAGGAAAATAGGTTCGTTAGTTACGGATGAATTTTCTAGCTGTACAATGTTCTACATTATAAGAGCTTTCCGATAAAGCTTGTTCCAAGCAAATCGGTCAGTTAAGTCAGGATTTATAAAGTATTGAAATTTCCCCTTAGGATCTATGTCTATTTCTTTTTTGAACTGTGCAAAAATGAACAAAAATTGTTCAAATTAAAAAATTATTCACGCCGAGAGTTTCTTTCAATAAGTTTGTTCATAAGAACTTGAATTTTATGCCCAGAGTTTACATAATTTGCTTCATTCGCCCACAGGCGCTAATCTTAATATTTTTTGAACTTTTAAAAATTGAACGAAAAACGTAAAATATGGAAATGAGATGTCCTTATCGAGATTTTCCGAATGCAAAAAGAATTTTTCGAATCGGACAATCCGTTCAAAAGTTATTGGGGGGGGGGGGGGGGGGACAAACCGACAGACGCACTTTTTCCGCCTCTCAAAACATTGCTTTCAAATTTTTTATTTTTCAATCTTTATTTAATTACTTCACTTATTTTTGACTTTTCTTGATTTATAACGATATTTTCACGATACATTAGGCCTTCTTTCATGCTTTATTATTTTATTTTTTTTTTACTTTTACAGGAAAGTAGGCTAAAAAAAGTACAGCAGCTGTTTATGCTAGCTACTCGAGCCCTACAACATATATTTAGTAAAATAAGTCGAGTCAAATATAATTATAATACCAACGTTGAACAGGCAACGCCATTTTCGTTGAAGAATACAGTCGTCGAAAGTTTTCAGACTCGAAACAGTTATAAGATCGAGCAAAAGCGTTAGAGGGCGCTGTTAGCAAAGATGGTGTAAGCTTGCAGCAAATTTCTTAGTATCTGTAGTTATTGCATTTGGGGATAGATGATTCTCTAGTAACTGGTGTGAGATCTGTAATGTTACTAAAAATTTTTTAGTAAATTCATGCATTTTTTTTTTTGCAGTGTACGAAATTAAATTTTGGAGTATTACGTAATAACATGTTCTAACAGACGTGTTCATTTTTTTGGCCCGTCACTCGCGGCATATTTTTACATTAATATTCAAAATATTTATTGCTTATACTAAAATTGTTCCACTATTTTTTTAAATAGGCGTGAAGATGGGTAGTATAGGAAAATTTTGGACTTAATAAAAAATGTCGTGACGGACATGACAAATAGAATTGACCTTACTTGTTTTATTGCAAAATTATTCCATTATTTTTAAAAATAGGCATGAAGATGTGTAAGCATGCCAAAATATATTAAGTTATTTTAATATTTAGTATTTGAACTTAATTAAAAATGTCTTGACGGACATGACAAAAGACTCATAAAAATGACATTACTTGTTTTATTGCAAAATTATTCCATTATTTTTAAAAATAGGCACGGAGATGTGTAAGCATACCAAAATATTGAAATTAGTTAAAAATGTCGCGACGGACATGACAAAAGACTCATAGAATTGACCTTACTTATTTTATTTCAATATTCTTCCATTTTTTAAAAAATAGTCATGAAGATGTGTAAGCAAACCCCAATTTATGAAGTTAGTTAAATATTTAGTATCTGAAACTAATTTAAAAAGGTCGTGACAGACGTGACCATATTGACTCATGGAATTGACCTTACTTGTTTTACTGAAAAATTCTTCCATTATTTAAAAAAATAGTCATACAGATGTGTAATCATACCACAATTTATTAAGTTATTTAAATATTTAGTATTTGAAATTAATTAAAAATACAAACAGACATGACAAAGGACTCATGGAATTGACCTTACATGTTCTACTGAAAAATTATGCCATTCTTTTTAAAAAATAGGCATAAAGATGTGTAAGCATACCACAATATATTAAGTTATTTTAATATTTAGTACTTGAACTTAATTATAAATGTCGTGACGGACGTGACAAAAGACTCATAGAATTGACTTACTTGTTTTATTGCAAAATTTATTCCATTATTTTTTAAAATAGGCATGAAGATGTGTAAGCATGCCAAAATATATAAAGTTTTTTAATATTTAGTTAGTACTTGAATTTAATTTAAAAAGTCTTGACGGACATGGCAACTGACTCATGGAATTGACCTTACTAGTTTCATTGCGATTCCACTATTTTTTAAAATAGGCATGAATATGTGTAAGCATACCAAATTTTTGAAATAAGTTAAAAATGTCGTGATGGTCATGACAAAAGACTCATAGAATTGGCCTTACTTGTTTTACTGCAAAATTCTTCCATTATTTTTGAAACTAGTTGTAAATATGTGTAAGGATACCATAATTTATTAAGTTATTTAAATATTTAGTATTTGACAGTAATCAAAAATGTCGTGACAGACATGACAATAGACTCATGGCATCCCCCTTACTTGATTTATAGCAAAAGTTTTGTCGTTTTGTTAGCTAAAGCGACGTTATATTTCATTAAAAAAGTATTTGTCCATTAAATTTTCCTCAAACGTGTTGAAATGTTTGATCGATGTAAAAGACAATTCAGAAAGTGACCAAAATTCAAATATTAACTAAAACTACGGCAATGACATTTTCTTGCTAATAAAAATATCTTCTAATGCCTTTTTCTGATGTGATATCATTAGGGGTTTTCACGCAACACCTGTTGCAAGATATTGATTCCTTTTTTTCAGAGTTTCATGCGTTCATTCGGGGTTCTTAATTTTTGCCACTACGTGAGTAATGATGGACGGAAAAATATTGTGGAAGCAAGTTATTTTTATTTTGCTATACAGCTTTAGCAGTTAACGCTCGACGTGGACTAGTGTATAGATTTCTCGATTTTGCATTATTGTACCAGATGCAAAAATGTAAGGTATGTTTGAGTTTCATTGTGTTGTGTTATATGTACGAATAAGGCATTTTATTACTGGAAAAGATTTTCTGCTAAATATATCCTTGCAATTATGCTACGATTTCAGATTTTGCCTGTTTGTGAAGGCTTTTCATCGACGCAATTTTCCTAGAAAGGTGGAGGGAGGGAACAAACATCCCTTTTATGTAGTAGAGCAGGGGTCTCCAAACTTTCCAGCCTTAGGGCCATATTGATTACCCTACAACATAATTATTCAACATAAAAATAGATTACTTCAGTAAACTTAATTTAATTTGCTATAAAAAATAAATATGTTCTCTAGAAGGAGTTTTCTTTCAAGTATGCTAGCTCTCCGCGGGCCGGACAAAATCTGTCCGCGGGCCGGATGTGGCCCTCGGGCCGTAGTTTGGAGACCCCTGTAGTAGAGCATCTAATAAACGTTTTGTTTTGTTTTTTTTTCTGTGTGACGATGTTTGTAAATGATATAAAGGCCATTTTGGGGATAACAAACTATATATAAATAGAGCATCTAATGAACTTTTTGTTTTTTTTTCTCTTTCTGACGATGTTTGTAAATGATTTAAAGGCCATTTTGGTGATAACAAACTATATATAAATAGAGCATCTAATGAACTGTTTGTTTTTTTTTCTCTTTCTGACGATGTTTGTAAATGATATAAAGGTCATTTGGTGATAACAAACTATATATAAATAGAGCATCTAATGAACTTTTTGTTTTTTTTTTTTCTTTCTGACGATGTTTGTAAATAATATAAAGGCCATTTTGGTGATAAACTATATATAAAAAGAGCATCTAATAAACTTTTTGTTTTGCTTTTTTTCTTTCTGACGATGTTTGTAAATGATATAAAGGCCATTTTGGTGCTAACAAACTGTATATAAATAGAGCATCTAATGAACTTTTTGTTTTGGTTTTTTCTTTCTGACGATGTTTGTAAATGATATAAAGGCCATTTTGGTGACAACAAACTATACATAAAAAGAGCACCTAATGCAGTTTTTGTTTTGTCTTTTTCTTTCTGACGATGTTTGTAAACGACATAAAGGCCATTTTGGTGATAACAAACTATATATAAATAGGCAAAGACAAACCAGTTATGAACCATTTTCTCCTCTGTTTTTCAACCGATTTTCTTACTTTTTTTCGTTTAGTAGCTATTGACGAGTTTTAGTGACATCAATCAAAAAAGTTTATTATTTGTTAATTATTTCCCATTTTCTTTTGCCAGGCACAAGCCTCATTTATAACTATAGTCTTATATGGTTATAAATAGCAAATGACAACATGTATTCGATGAGTAAACTATTAGGTAATAAATATAAAATTCATTGTTAAAAAGAGTTTGTTGCCATTAAGCCGTAATAATGAAAGCAATGATATAAGAGTTTGAGTGAACGCTTCTCTGAAACAATCAAATGAAACATAAGAATAATCTATGCAAGAAACATTTAAGTTTTATTCAACTGCCACTCAACTTAGTGCGAAATCGTCAGAAATACAAGCGGCTACCTTTATGAACGATATTGGCCGTGCGGCGACAATGACTTACAATACGTTTGCTTTGAGTAAGGATGATCAAAATAAACTCGACGATATAATCGACAAATTTGATGAATAACACTTATGTGTGTGAATAACGCAAATGCAATTACTTTAGGACTAGAGGTGTGAAAAACTTTTGTTAGCTTATTATGAAGATGAAGAAGTACAAAAAGCGCTCCTCCCCCTCCCATCCTCCAAAGAAAAAACTGGAATGACAAGTTTGGCCTTCATTTAATTTTCTGGTATTTAGACACATGTGCCGCATTATATTTGCTTGATAGTACTACGTAGGAAAACTGAAATTAAAAGTTATCCCATTAAAGTGTAGATTATAATTTCATAGGAAGTCGATACATGCTACACTGTAATAAAAATCTCCTGAAAATAACGGAAAAAGTACGGCAGCAGAGTTGCCGGAAATATTCCGTTTCTGATAATATTTTTTCTGAGATTTGACAGAAGTTCCATTTCTGTTTTCTCCGTTAATCCAAATCTGGTTGTGAAAATACAACAACTGTAAAACGGAAAAATTCCGTTCTCGTATTTTCAGGACGTGATATTTCCGTTTATGGAAGGAAAAACCATGTATTGAAGCACTACGGAAATCTTCGGTTAAATTCAGTGAAAAAACACTCTGAAAATTCAGGTTTTTTTTTTTAACAGTGTATAATGCATCTAAACTTGTATTATGAATAGGAATTATGAGAATATTGTGTGTCATTAAACATCTTTGATTTAGTGTTCTGATTATTCTCTGTGAGCAACTGTTTTAATTAATTATTGCTGTTTGCGATATAGTTCATAATGTGTGCTTTATTTGTTTTAGGTGCATCACATGAGCTCACGGAAGAAAATACGGTCTGTACTCGCACAACGGGTGATATCTGTAACAGGTGAGCGAGTTTTTATGCTTAAAGGTTAGCCCTTAACCGGTTTGCCCGTACAGCGTACGGGCATTGAAATTTCCGCCTTTCTTGTTTTGAGTTGCCGTATTTTTAATAGATTGAAAGAGAGTCATTCAGGGGCATGTGTGTAACAAAGTTATAAAATAAAAAAATGCTTAAATTCAGTATTTATGAAATCTTTGAAAACTTCCTTCATTTTCCTTTTATTAACCGACTTCACAAAGGAAGGAGGTTATACATTCAGAGTGTATGTATGTCGTTTTTTTTTCTTGTTTGTTTGTCCACTCATAACTTCGTACCGGATGAACCGATTTTCATGATTTTTCTTTTAATCGATCGAGGGTGCTTTCCCATAGGTCCCATACCTTAGTTTGACCATATTCGATAGTTAGAAAAAAAGTTATGGGCTGAAATGTGGTCAACTTTTGGCTTTTTCATCCATAACTCTTGACTAAATGAACCGATTTTGATTATTTTTTCTTTGATCGATAGTGGGTCGTCTAACTCAAGTATCGCACATCAGTTTGACTGCATCTGTGTTTTATAAAAAAAACGTTATGGGTTAAAAAAGGTGATAAAAATAAACATTTTTTTGTTGATGTTTTTAAAATGTTAAGAATATTATGTTGAATTAATAAAAAATAGATAATTAAATAAATGACACTTTTAAAATGGAAAATGATATGAATGGAAAATACTGTATTATTTAAATAAAGACATATGAGTATTAAATTAAAAGTATTTATTTAAATACTTATCTTGCATATATGTAAAAGCATTATGTTATGAAACTATATCTTTGGTGCACCATTAATTTAAAAAAAAACACAATTTGATAAATTAAAGTGGAAAAATCAATTTGACTGCATATTAAATAATTACACATTAAACAACATTAAATAAAAACATTCAAGCTTATGAAGTGATCGAGAAAAATGGCGCAAACACATTTCTATTTAGCAAGTCTTTCGCGGACAAGTATCTCATAGAAAATGATTTGATCTAATTAGTGGAACATCTGAATCGACGTCAGATTATTCCAAAAGATTGATCTGGAAAGGAAGGTAAATCTCACCCGAAAGTCAGCACATCTGTACTGGTTTTGTACCGAGCACGTGGGAATCGCAGTTCATGTTGTTCTGACCAATCATTTGCTGTAGATCAATGATTTATTTACATGATGAGCATCTTTCTATCCCTCTGGTAGTAGACATCTATACCTTCAGATACTTCCTTCAGAAATGCTTGAAAAAAATTTTAGACTTCAGCTATAATGCGCTTGTCCACATCAACGATCTCTCTCCATCTTCAGATTTTTCCCATTTTTCATTTTTTGTTTCTTGACTATTAAACACAAACACTATTATTAAATTGTTTCACTCATTATTTTTCATAAGGCTACTTTGCTTTTTTTTTTTACATTTTTTTTTCGTTTTTTTCTCCTCCCTCCGTTGTCTCTGCGCAATCTTTTTCGACCCGCCATCGTCCTTGCACGAGATAGAGTCGAATGTTCTCGAAGGAAAGAAATTAGATACTTTTTTCTTGGTTAGCTCTCATTGGCTAACTAGTAGATTTGATGTTAGTTACAATATTGCTTTATCAGATGCTGCCATCTAGCGATGAATTTGCTAATTAATAGTAAATGATGAAACAATGTAACAAAGTTTACAATAGGTATTTGTTCATTTTAATTGGAAAGGCTAGGCTCGATTTTTCTTTGTTGGGAAAGTTGTTAATGAAAATGAAACTCATTGTTAAAAAAGACTTTTTTGCCATTAAGATGTAATATTAAAAGCAATTATAACACGAAATAGACTGAAGGCTTCTCTGAAAATTAAATCCAATCAGTTTGCTTGCTCTAGTGACCCTTTTAAATCGATTTTAAAACGAAATTTATCTTACAAACGGTTAGTTTTTAGTCATTTTCTCAAATTTTCCCTCTGATATGTATGTTTTAAAAATAAAATATTTATATAAAAATTTACACTAAAAAGTATTTACACTAAAAAGAATGAAATAAAATAATTTTTGGAAAAAAATAGAACCGACTTCAAACTATAAATTGCGTTAAAAAGTATAAAATAATATTATTCTTTAAACAACTTCGATACGACTTTTAAACATAATTTTTGAAGTCGGTGCAAAATTATGATGGATTTTGATACATGATTCCTTTTGTAACTATGAACCAATTACAAATATAAATAGCGTAGAGTTTGCAGCAGTTTCAGCGTAAAATAATGCATGGTGTAATTATAATTAGACTGTCATAACTTTGCACCGACTTGAAAAATTATGTTTAAAAGTCGTATCGAAGTTGTTTAAAGAATAATATTATTTTTTACTTTTTAACGCAATTTATAGTTTGAAGTCGGTTCTATTTTTTTCCAAAAATTATTTTATACCAAGTTAGGACTTTAATTAATGCAACAAGAAATATGCTTTTTTAGGGACATTTGTGGCAAAAAAATTAACCAGTTAAAGGGTTAAAGTACTTTCCTACACGAAGATGAGTAGGTATTTCTGGACTCTTGATTAACTTGAAGCACGAGTTTTTTTTTCGGAAAAACTGGTTGAAAAAAATGATCGAGGTTTTTTTTGACCGAAAATGAATATACAGGTTTAGTATGAATTGCTTTTGGATATTTCAGTTGCAGGGGGTGACTAGAGAGAGAGGTTTGGGGTAAAAGTTATATAAAAAAATATTTTTCAAACAAAGTGTTAACGGATCTCAGACGCGGATTAGAAATAAAATAACGGGAGATACAAGATCACCCGTGTGAGGCACGGGCATGTGCAAATTTACTGGTACCTTTTGCCCGTGCCAGACACGGGCATGTGCAAATTTACTGGTACCTTTTCCCGTGTCAGACACGGGCATGTGCAAATTTACTGGTACCTTTTGCCCGTGTCAGACACGGGCATGTGCAAATTTACTGGTACCTTTCGCCAGTGTCAGGCACGGGCATGTGCAAATTTACTGGTACCTTTTGCCCGTGCCAGACACTGGCATGTGCAAATTTACTGGTACCTTTTGCCCGTGCCAGACACGGGCATGTGCAAATTTACTGGTACCTTTTCCCGTGTCAGACACGGGCATGTGCAAATTTACTGGTACCTTTTGCCCGTGTCAGGCACGGGCATGTGCAAATTTACTGGTACCTTTTGCCCGTGCCAGACACGGGCATGTGCAAATTTACTGGTACCTTTTGCCCGTGCCACACACGGGCATGTGTAAATTTACTGGTACCTTTTGCCCGTGTCAGACACGGGCATGTGCAAATTTACTGGTACCTTTTGCCCGTGTCAGACACGGGCATGTACAAATTTACTGGTACCTTTCGCCAGTGTCAGGCACGGGCAGCTGCGTTTAGGGGTAAAAAACAACAAATTTCTTGATAAATTATTAAACTTAATAAATAAATAAACCATTTTGTTGCTAGTGCTGCAGATCTATCACAACAATTCGTTACTTATTCCATGGACGGTATAAAAAAATCTATCACAAGAACATTTCATTTCAGTTGCATAATTTATAAAACCACTAATTAACTGGCACGGTAGATCACCTGCTAAATGAATTTCATCTATACATATACAGTTCGGCCCCGAAGTTCTGACACTTGGACGCGTCTGCGCATGGCAGAAAAGGACGAATCCATTCTAGTCTTAGGGAAGTTCGTTTTGCAGGTGCGTTTATTGGCATGCGAATCAGAATGTTTGCTTCTCTGTTTCTTGAAAGTAACTAAAGTTATAAACTGGCATACAGCATCCGTTCGGAAGAAATCAAGTATACTAAACGGACTAAAACGAGAGCAGAAATGGAACACTTCTTATACCAGCAGTCCCTCCCTTGGACATGAATAAATTCTTCTTGGCACTCTGCCAGTTAGAACGCATTTTTTTTAAATGGTAGAACTGTATGTGTGTGTGCGTGTGTGGAAAACAAAACCGATTTTTTCTTTCAATTAAAACTTAGAAGGTGAATAACAAACAAATTACTTATTAAACAAACAAACAAACAAACAAACGAAAAAATTTATATTTTATCACAGAAGTTGTGAAATGTACGTTCCATTTGTGTCTAGCGTATTTTCAAAGCCTCAAAGCCTGTTTATGGAATGTTAGTGTTTGTCTTTCATGTGCAGCAACTTGGAGAACAGTATTTGATAGAGAAGTAAGGGGCCGTGCATAAATGACGTCACGCTTTTTAACCATATATTTCACCCCTCCCACTCTTTGTCACAATATGTCACACTTCAGCTGACCCCCCTCCCCCTTTTGTCACATGTCACGCTATGTTGCATAATGTCAACATCTTGTTACCCCCTCCCCTCCCCTTGTCACACTTTGCCACAATTGCACGAACCCCCTCCCCCCTCGAAGCTTGACATCATTTATGAATGATCCCTAAAAAGACTTCACCTGGTGTTACAATTGCGAACTCTTATTTTCCTATCGCAGGTCATTTTCCCCAATGATTCATGTAATGTACAATAAGCAGTTTCACTGACATTCTTTCGTTAGAAAGAACTCTATGTCGTTTTAAACAACACAACTTTAATTAATAACATTTTTTTTTTTAGATGGAACGAAAGTTTCACCTGCCGAACAGTTGCGGAAGGAGAACCCAAACATCCGGAGGAAGTCCATCAAGAAATTTGCCTTCGAATTGTTCAAAGAATCGAATATCACCCTGGCGTCGAATATCTTGGCGACATCCAATTCGAATCGCAGAGGCTTCAAGGTGGCTGTCCTGATGGTGTGCCTCTCTGGGTTTCTATACCAGCTCACCTCGTATTTACAGCTGGTGCTGATGTACCCCACCAGGATCAGCATACACATTGTACAACCTAGTGCGCTCACCGCACCGGCGTACACGTTTTGCAATAACAATGGGTAAGTTCGTATTTTAGTACTCTTGAGCGATATGTGAAAAACCCGCATGGTAACGTCATAGAATAAATATTAATGAATGCCACAAAATTTAGAAGCATGCGAGAGCTTCATAGGTCACTAGTCTGTGTAATTAAAATCGGGGTGTCAAGGTCACACAACTCTACCTTTTCCCTTTCTGGTCGCCATGGTTTCCGTGCTAGAACCTTTTCCCCCACGTAGGTTTGCTGAACATTATAAGCAAGTTTGTTGTTTTAGTTATAATAATAATAGACGGATTCAAATCACATTTATTTCTCAATGGCAAAAATAGATTGCGCCAGATTAAGTATTCTAATATTTTGAACCAATCTAAGTCTTATTCTAATATTTTGACGCGTTTCAGAAAGCTATTGTATACCTAATTCATCGATTTTTTTATTTTGTAAATGTTAAAATCTTGTCTAAACATTCCAGATTTAATTTATGAAAAATTGAATTGCATTTACTTAGTATCAAAAATAAATAAATTTAAAATAAATTCTTTCTTATTACTTTTTACAAATTATTTTAATATTTTGAATCGGAGGTGTAGTCATGCAATTGCCTTAACTGCAGTGCAAAAAAAAAAAAAAAAAAGAGGACATTTCAAACATAAGCGGACCCCCCCCCCCCTAGTTTGATGGTCCTGCATGTAAGCATCCCCTTCTTTACCCAGCACTACACCCTTGTTGTATTTTCAAACAACACCTTGACGTATTTATTGTCTTGTTAAGTCTGCATATATCTTTGTCGTTGCGCTGTTATTTTTCTCGCAGTTGCCATGGTAACGAATCAGGAAAGGCGACCTTGATGCGCCTATTTTAATTACACAGACTATATAGATACGGTAGCAGGTATTAAAAGTTCTCATATTTCTTGTGTTGATTTAGACTAAAGCGAAGAACATTTTGTGAAAAGTTTCCGGATTACTGTATGGTGCCAGATGAATCTTTCTGTGAGGAATATTTTCCATATTGTGGAGAAAATGGAACGAAAGTAAGTATTCTAGCTCCTCCTTATGAAAGTTGTTAAATGTATTGTTAATACGACTATTAACAATTTCAGAACTAGACGAGCAAAATATAATACCGTAAGCTGGGGTAACATTGGCCCAAATCTGATGATTTTTTATAGTTTTATCAGCTCCATATTTTTTGACATTGATTATATTAATTTTTAATGTGTCTTACTGCGTAAACATACTTTATATCATTAAATTAAAACCATATTGAGACCTCATAATCATTTTGCAATGCTACATTGAATTTTTTTTAATGTTTGGGCCAAAGTTGCCTTGAATTGGGGAAACACTGTCCCATACTTTTAAACCGTATAAAGCCTATGCTTAGTATTGGTTGGGCTAAAGTTAGACAAGATAAAATTACCACCAGACATAATAGTTTGTTGTTTTGCCTGCTTTTACTTCAAAAACATCCCTGAAATGGTGAGAAATTGGAATAAATGAAACAAACTTCATTTTAGTGAAAAAAAATTGTATAACGAAAATCCATTTCAATTACAGGGAAACCCATAGTCTGACATTTTTATTAAATGTTGTTCGAAAACATGCTCCTCTTCATCGCTAAAGATTCTTGCACGTCCTACATTTTTTGTATGACTCCCTTTAAGTTTGTTTTTTTATTGTAGACCTAGGTATATTATACCTTTTCCCTGCAGCTCTTTGGGTTAAGGCACCAAACCTAATAGCATCTAAACACTACTCTAACACTTCTGGTTTGTAATTGGCTTAATTTCTTGTTCCAAGAGGTTTTATCCGATTTCTCGGCATTTTTCTCGCAACAAAATCCAAAAATTAGTGCTTACAATAATAAGAAAAATATTTTAAGTGGTTGTGTCTAACAAACTGCTTATAAAATACTACCTAATCAAATTTTATATCGAAAATATTTGCCTTGGGGTAACTTTGGCAGAGTCACCATCTTGGGCCAAAGTTACCCCAACTCTGGGCCAAAGTTGTCATGAAATAGTAAAATCGAATTATTTTGTAAACAACAAAGGTAACAGCATTATTACACCAAAAATACTTGAAACAATTGAATATATAATATTATTATACACTTACCTACTAGTAGCCCTTCAAGAATTAGCGTTCACAAGTAAAAGTTGGGAGACAACAAATTTCATCAATTTCTCAAAGTGAAAATGGAGCAGCACTGGAGTGATGGTGAAATATGGAACTAAACCTCCACTTCATCAACAATCAAGCCAATGGTGCTACCTATCCAGTGAGGCAAAAACTAGGTCGATAACACATCATATGATTACAATACAGCACAAAAAAACTTTTTCTAACTTTGGGCCAATGTTACCCTTAAAGGGCCAATGTTACCCCAGCTGACGGTACTGTAGAGATTCGGTTATCCGAGGTAATGTGGACCGAGGGTAACTCGGATAATCGAAAACTCGATTAACACGGACTTTGTCCTAATCGAGCGAGAAGCGCGGATGCAAAAGGGTGAAATGAATGAAAACGTAGTGAAAAATGTGTAAAGGGCATTTGTATCGTATTTAAATTATTACTGACGGACCACTCTTTGTATCTTTTATCTATTTATTTTTAAGACAGCATAATATATAGTATGTACACTTTTTACAACGAGACAATAAAATGAGATTTTTTTTTGTTATTATGAGCGTCGAAATATTAATATTAAGAAGTTTTTGCTCATGTCTGCCCCTTTCGAGAGCTGCTATTCATCTCATCTCCCTTGGCGCGGTCGTAGACGTTGGCGCAACAGTCGCACATAGTAGGTGCGCATGCGCCAACAGCATTTGCGGTACACATTATGAAGTGATGATTTTCCAACAACTAAATCTGAAGCCACTTTTCTTAATTGTCTCTTCTTCATCGAGTCTGTTGGGGGCTTGTAATTTAGTCTCCAAAGACATAACAGTTCGTATGCGCACTCATCACGCAACCAACACAGTACAGTACAAAATAAACAGACCGTAAATGAACACTAGCAAAATGGAAAAGCAATTGACATCGGTGGGTGACAGCGCCATTGGCCCGAAAAATAAAATAAAAATGGTGCTTTGTTCAAGGACTAATGTACTACGGTTAATCAGAAACTCGGTTAGTCGGGGCGCGGATAACCGCGGCTCTACTATATTCTCTTTGCAATCTTTCTTTAGCAATATGAAAGATATCCAACAACTTTAAATACAAAAGAATACTATTTTTAAATAACAAAAAGAAATTCCTAGTGATCATTCTATTTACACAATTTTTGAATATATTTATTTACAGGTGCCCAAGAAGCAGTTTTATTACTTAGAAAACCAAGCAAGTATCGAACGTTTCCAAGGAACCAAGCAAAGTTTGAAAGAATTTTTGGTCGTGAACTCGTAAGTAGAAAAATGAATGAAAGATCAGTTTACCTCGTGAAATAAATAATAATGGCTTCCTGAAAGTGATGTATTACAGTTCGACCCCGAAGCGCTGACACTTGGGCGCTTCTGCGCATGGCAGAAAAGGACGAATCCATTCGAGTCTTAAGGAAGTTCGTTTTGCAGGTGCGTTAGTACACGAATTAGAATTTTTGCTTCTCTGTTTCTTTAAAGCAACTAAATTTATAAACAGGCATTTAGCATCAGTTCGGAAGAAATCAAGTATGCTAAGCGAACTAAAAAGAGAACAAAAACGGCACATTCCATGTACCAGCAGTTCCTGCCTTGAATGGATTCGTCTTAACACTCTGCCAGTCAGAGCTCTTTCTTTTCTTAATGGTTGATCTGTACATTTTAGTGATGAGCAAGGCCGGGAGATTTTCATTATCGAATGATCGGATATCGAGTGATTTTAATAATAGAATGACCAGCAATCAAGTAAATATCAAATAAAACATCATTATTGAATGAATCTCATAATAGAAGGAGCAGCAATCGAGTAAATATTTAGTGACTGCATAATCGAATGATTCTCATAATCAAATGAGCAGCAATCAAGTGAATATTTAGAGTGAATACATAATCGAATAATGCTAATAATCAAATGAGTAGCAATCGCTTAACTATTTAGAGTAATTACATAATTGAATGATTCTAATAATCAGATGAGCAGCAATCGAGTAAATATTTAGAGTAATTACATAATCGAATGATTCAAATAGTCAAATGAACAGCAGCAACCGATTAAATATTTAGAGCGATTACATAATCGAACCATTCTAATAATGAAATGAGCAGCAAACGAGTAAATCTCTAGAGTGATGTCAAAATCGAATGTGAATATTGAGTGTTTTCATGATAGATTCAATTTCTGGAGTACTTTTATCGCACTTCCAGTGCAAGAGTGCCTTAATTCAAAATATATTCTTTTTTCAGAAGAGAAGTATAAAACTTAACTCTAATCTTAAACCTCGTATTTTTGTAAATTCATATTTATCTGAGTTTAAATAATGTTTTGGTTGGGGATAATCTTACGTGGGCAGTCATTGTAGATTAATGTAAAATTTTGTGGAATAATTATATAATTTTCTGATGATTCCGGATTTGAGCTATCTCTGTTACTTAAGATGTAATGCAAATAAAGATATGCCATTAATACTCGAAGAAGTCAGGAAAATATATATAGCCTGGAGGAGTTTTTCATATTTCTAAGAGAAATTCAAGAAACTGAACATTGTCTTTTGAACATCCTTTGAAAAAATGAGCCACATCTCATTGCTATTGTGACAGATAGGCACAGACATTACGGTGGGAGCTTTTCTCTTGGCGGGCAAGCTATACTTCATTTTGCATTTACTGCCAGTTTCACCTATCTTTTTCGATTTATGGCACTGTTGCGCTGTGTATGCGATACGCCGATGATGACCGATAGTGTACGAGCTGGAAACGATGAAAAACATCTGATTTTAGCTAAGCTCGTTCTTTTGCATTATCCCCTTTTAAGGTGAGTATTTGTCCTCTGGATAGGGCGTGATCCCAAAGCTCTCAACACCCCGGTTTTGCTCCTATTATTTCTTTAACTTTCCAAGACATAGAATTTAAAATATAGACGGAGCAACAGTGTTTTCGTCTTCGCTTTGCGAGTGATTGAGCAATAAGAGATCACTTGAAGCCTTCCTTCCAGTTTCGTCCAATGTTCTACCTACCGCGTGAAATGCCCTCTAATTAGTTACACCCCATCTGTAGCAAAACGCACCCCAATACCTTTTCTTTAAAAAAATATTAGTTTTTCTGATCGGGCACATGAGCGCGGGCCGATCCTTGAGCCCTCAACTCCGCCCAGTACTGGTGTCTAGTTCATTAATGTCTATGTTTCTCGATGTACTATAACATTTAATTTTGATTATATAAACTACAGTCGGTTCAGTTTAGAAATATGCATTATTTGCTTTCTTTTGTGCCAAAACTTTCTTTTCCAGGAATATTTTTGGGGCCCTACCATTCGGACCATTTCCCAGGCTGACAGATGCGCAACTCGAAGAACAGAGTGGACAGTCTGATTGTTACAGCCTACAATCTGCCATTGACGATGGAAGTGGCCCATACGAAAAAGTGAACGAAAATGAATTTTGTAAGGGTCTCTCAATGCAGGGTTCGCACTAGGACGCGCGATGGCGCGATTCCCGCAATATTTTTTGAAATCCCACTCAAAATTTTTTTTTTTTTTTTTGTGGCTTAAACGTTAAAAATCCCATTTAAAATTTTGGGCAAGCAGGAAAATCCCACCTTGTATTTTTCCCCAGTGTGAACCCTGCAGCAAAAAGTATAATTTTTTTCAGGACAATAATGCTGCTAGAGAAGATTTCGAGTCGTTAGTAGAAACGGGTCTCAACCTTTTCAAACACACTAGGGCAAAAAAAAAAAAAAAAAGCAAAACAATATAAAAATATTTAGGAGTTAAGAGCTCATTAGAAAACTACTTTAAAATGCCCGTGCGTTCAATGCCGCTTTGCAGCTACTTATAATCAAAATGGTATGTCAATGTATAAAAACCTTCGTGGTCTTGACCGAATATTATTGCTCAATATTGACAAGAAGGGCGTCGTTATTGACGCTCTGGATGACAGTGCAGACCATCTTACATATGAACAGGTGGATAACCTTGACGACGGAGAAGGACAAGAAGAAGAAAGTGCAAATGAGGATTTTCAGAGATTTTAAGGTTATTTCAAGTTTTCGAATAATATTATTTCTTTTGCGATGGATTTGCAAGCTAGTGAAAAATATTTTGGAAAATTGTCTTAAAACGTGAAAGATGTCTTTAAAGTACTATGTATAGTGCTCACATAGGAAGAAATAACGAATTGCCAAGGAAGAATAATTCTGAAATTTCCTTTTCAACAGTATGAGTAGGCACTGCTATCTTTTTTGCGTGATTATAACCTATTGTATTTCCTTCAACGGTATACATCATATATTAATATTATCTTCGAACTGTTAAAATACTTACAAATGAGAAAATACACCTGCTTATTCTTTTTTAAAGTAATTTTGAGTTAAATATGAGTATTAGTTGTTCTCAGTTTGGAATACCGATACTTAGAAATTATAGTTACAGAAAGGGCAAATATATATATATATATATATTTTATTTTACTGCAATAAATAAATTTTTTTAGAGAAACTTTACTTTCATAATTACCATAGGCCTTTTTTTTTACTTTTTGACTACCGCTTCTTCAGAACAATATTTTTTTGTATAAAAATTAAGGAATTAATTACCGCGCGAGACGTCAGAACGATTCAAGAATTTGAGTTGTCTATTCGTCTCTTCAGCGCAGGACTGCAAGATAAATTATTCGTCGGATTCGGGTCGGAAGCAACAAAGCAAATAATAATATTTAAAAAAAAATGAATCAGTAGATAATTAACGCTCTTCTGGAGGGGGTGTATGAAGAAATACGTTGGCAACCTTACTGGTACGTTTGGAAGCTATATAAATAATTTTTGTTCTCCAGCGTTTGATGGCTTATGAGACAGTGATACAGCTCTGGCTTACAGTGAGCAAAGTCCAAGTTCTAATTCCAGCGTTGGCTGCGGTTTAGCGTTAACAAAGACAACGCATTTTTAGCGTATGAAGCAATTTTGCTTCATACGTGCTGCATTAATTCTGATAGAGTGTTATCTCAAAAATGAGAAAACATGTTTGAAAGAAGGTTTTTGAGTCTAGGGGGGGGGGGGGGGGTTGGAGGTGTTGGTGTCTCAGAAATGAAATCGCATCGCATCCTTTTATAAAACGTTTACTTCCAAGAAAAGAATTGCTATTTTCAAATCTGAGTTATTTTGAATCTAAGCTTATACAAGAACACATACTTGAACATGTGCTTGTAAAAAGTCCTTTTAAATCAATCATAAGAATTTTGATTAAGAGTGCGTAATTATTTTTAATAAGAAAATAATAAACTTGCAATCAATAAATATTGTGTGATGTTTGTCAAAAAGACTTCGACCCTAATATTGTAATGGGCACTTGTATTCCACCACGCGAGTCGCTCATTATAATGTCACTGCTTGGGCATGTGTCACTATAAGAGCACTCAATGGAGACAATTCAAGCAGTGTCATTGATCACGTGTCAGCGATTAAAGGAATGTAAACAAAGGAAGCCGTAGCATAGTTTTACTTCGAGTTCTATAAATCGAATAAGAACTAGGCCTAAATAAAGTTCTTCTACATTACATAAAATTAACACTAAATAAAACACTATAACTATTGTAACAATTAATAAATTTCTTGAATAATGCTTAAATTAAATGTAAATACTACGTTATAAGCAGAAAAAGCTGCGAAAATAGTCCAATTAATTTTAAGATAACTCATTTTGCCTAGTGTACTCCACGTAGAACATTGAAAATCTTAGTAAACAAAGAGCGGATATCACGTGATAACAGTGATCGTTCATGAGTCCCGCTAGCGATGAATTGCCTCCATTTGAATCTATCAGATAAGTAATAGTTTTCCATCCGTTACATTCAACATCTGTAGGTATCTCTTACTTTGCTCTATCAGAAGCGATAACACAATTCAGATTACCAAAGAAGGTGATGCAAAAGATTAGCTTGACAAAGGGATGATTTACAAAACTCTCAAAATTTTATGGTTTACTTGTCTGCTTAGAAAAAAATGCTATTCGTTCTCAACGATGAAATTGACGCCCTACTGTATTGTTTCTTTTCAGATAAATATCCAATTAGTACGCTCCAATTCAGTGTCGAGGAGGATGACGTGTTCGTTCCTGGTCACCAAGCCGGAATTCTCTTCAGCATACACTCACCCTACTTAATGGTGAATCCTTTCGACAAAGGAATCTTTATGAAGCCCGGGAGAAAGTACAAGATTTATGTCACCATTGTGAGTACTATGATGCCTAACAGCGTAACACGGCAATACAGTTTCAAACTAAACTCAGGGGCGCGACAGCCCATTCGGGGCCGTGGCCTACTGTGCCCATCCCAAATTGCGAGACCAAAGTCCCTGGGGTCCAGAAGCAGATGTTCCGGTCAAGTGGTCGGCCTGACGCGCTACCCCCAATTTAAGTTCCCTAGCGTGCTTGGTCTTCATTTTATCGACCCCACTGAAGGGATGAAAGGCTGAGTGGACCCTGCCCAACCCGGCAATCGAGCCCCGGCTCTGCTGCATGATAGCACTTAAGGCTACCACTCCAGCCGCAGGGACTCAATACAGTTCTACCATTAATAAAAAAAAGAGTTCTGACTGGCAGAGTTCTAAAAAGAATCCTTTCATATTCAAGGCGGGAATTGCTGGTATAAGGATCGTGCCGTTTCTGTTCTCATTTTATTCTTTTAGCATCCTTGATTTCTTCCGAACTGATGCCAGTTTATAAAATTGGTTTCTTCCAACAAACAGTGAAGCAAACGATCTGATTCGCGTGCTAATAAACGCGCCTGAAAAACGAACTTCCCTAGAACTCGAATGGATTTGTCCTTTCCTGCCATGCGCAGAAGCGTCCAAGTGTCAGAGCTTCGTGGTCAAACTGTACCAATAGACAGAACCTCGGTGTTTTTTTTTTCTTCATTTCCATTTTCATTTTATTAAATAGAATTAAGTTAACGAAATGTTTTTTAAACAGGAGAAACAACTTTTAATGAAGTATCCGTATGACACAGATTGCATTGATTATATGGAGCTATGGAAGGCCAACAACAGGACAGGTCCTACCATGCAAGAGGTAAACAGGCACTCAATGTAACAATACAAATAGTTAAAATATATCATTGGTAAATAAAAAAAAATAAATCTTCCGTGAAATCTATACATATACAGTGGCGTGCAAAAGTTTCGGGCCATCCTATTTTTCATACACATTGCACAGAAATACGATGGTGAAAGAAATATAAACGATCAATTATAGCAGATATTCACTTATATTTGAAAAGAATGAGTTATATACATTGATATTACTTTCAAATATTTATTTATTCAATATTTTTTTATTAATAACTGTGCAAAAGTATCGGGACACATACTACTTTTTAAAAAAATGTAAAAAAATAAAGGAGAATTGGGGTTAAATGTCTTGTACTCCTTCACTCGACTCAATACTTCGTTGCCATGCCCTTAGCAGTAAGGACTGCAGCACACCGACGAGGCATTGAGTCGAATTAACCGCGAGATTCGTTCTTTCGGCAATTACTCCCACTCTTGTCGCAAATGGTTCCACAATTCCGGCTTGTTCAAGTGATTTTTCGTTCCAACACGAAGCTTTAGGTCTTGCCACAAGTTTTCAATGGGATTTAAGTCCGGTGACTGCGATGGCCAGGCTAGGAGGCGGACTTTTCGGCTCTGAAGAATTTTTTTCACAAGACGCGAAGTTAGTTTCGAATGGTTATGCTGTTAAAAAATCATTGCAGCGTCCATATTGCCGTGAATTTCCAACAGCGGACCGACGCCATCAGCAAAAAATGCTTCCCAAACTTTGATGTTCCCATCACCGTGTTTAAAGTAATAGTTTGATACCTTACTTTATAGCTGGTACTTGTTGGAGGTCTTACGTATTTCCCACCATCACTTCCAAACAATTGGAATTTCAATTCATCAGAAAATAGCACTTTCCACCAATCCGATGCCGTCCAGTGATCATATTTTTTCATAAAAGTCCAACCTAGCCTTCTTATTCTTTTTGCTAATTAATGGTTTCTTGACGCTAATCCGGCCAATCATCCCTATAGAATGCAGACATCGAGACACTATACTTTGGCTAACATCGGGTAGATTTTCACTTCGTAATTCTCGTGAAATATCGGCCGCGCTTTTGCGAGGATCGATAACACACTTATTTCTTCTTATAATTTTGCCTACACGGCTCAAAGTTTTTCACGGGTTACCGCTCCGTTTTTTATTACACAAAGTTGTTAGTTGTTTTATACTTAGAAATAATACGATTAACAGTACTTTTACCGACAGATAAAGCCCTTGCAATGAAACGTGAACTTTTTCCTTCTGAAGAAAGTTTCTCCACGATTCCTCGAACCTGAATATTCGTGTGTTTCTGCATCGTCGCCATAAGAAGACTAATTTTCTCTTTGTGTAACATGTTTTAAAACCAGCGAGCCTAAAATGTAAACAAATCGGGAGTACAGAGCCGCGGCGAGTAGTGGCCCAATATTTTTGCACACCGACGAAAGTCATTTTACGTAGTACACGTAGAATATGCTATGAATCAATGTAATATTTGATGTTTCTGTGTATATTCCAACTCTCTCATATATTTCGGACAATGATCGAGTGGAGGAATAAAATTTTTTAGAAATCATATGGAAAAATCAGAGTGGCCCGAAACTTTTGCACGCCACTGTATAGACAAACACACAGTTAAGGGGGAACTACGTGTAAAGGTCTCAAAAAATTAAAAAAAAAAATTTCTTCATAAATTGATTCTACAACTACTATTGAATAATATACCCTGAAAATTTCAAAGCAAAATTCCAAGTCGTTAAAAAGCTATAAGCATTTGAGCGAGCGGTCCTTTCGGAGCAGTTGAGCAGGTAGTCGCTCATGAATGACCTGAAGGGTATTTTAGAGAACGTTAGCAGATGTCCTTTTATTTCTTTTAGCAATTGAGACCTCGGATAGAAATTTCTATAAGTATTAGTATCTATAACTAAAAAAAAATTGATTATATTACTGCCTTAAATTTACCTTCAATACCAGTCTTTTTTCAAACGCGTTTTTCTCGAAACTACTTTTTCGAATTTGCATACACTCTAGTTCACAGAGTTTTTGATCAATCCTTATCAAATTCAGCACACATTTTCTTTATATATACGCGCTTTAGTTGAACCAGAATCATAAACATATCTTTATTTTCACTCTTTTTATTGTAAAAAAAAAGAACAAAAAAAAAAAAGTTTAAAAATCGTACTTAATTTTCACATTCTAATAAAAAATAGAAATTTTCATTTTTTGTGATGACTTTAGTTCAACTAGAAGAGACACTTATAAAAAACGCCGTTTTACACGTATTTCCCCCCTTAACAACCATTTTCTCTTATGTTTTTCAACCTGTTTTCTTACTTTTTTTTTTGTTTAGTTGCTATTGTCGAGTTTTAGTGATATTCCTTATTTGGAGACAGTTTATTATCAGTTATTTATTTCCCCTTTCCCTTTGTCGTGCAAGCCTCATCTATAATTGTAATGTTATATTGATATAGGTAGCAGATGGCAACATGTCTTCGTGGAGTAAATTATTAGGTAATAAACATAAAACTCATTGTTAAGAGAGTTTTTTGCCACTAAGCAGTAATATTAAAAGCAGTTATAATAAGTGTTTGAAGGAAAACTCCTCTGAAGGGCTAATTTCTGAAATTTTAGATCGCTCGCCATGGCAAAAAGTAGCCCATTCCTCTACTCATCGCCCCAGCTGGCAACGCTGATCCCCAGAGCGAATTCTTAACATCAATCTAGTCATCACAGGATGCATCTCAACAATTACTTTTTACACACCCACAGAGATATAGCACCGATTTTCAACAACTTCTAACGCGTGTAAAATGTTCAGCGAATTCTATAAGTTAGTCTTCCTTGGCATGTTTCTTTTCGCGTGTAAGACCATTTTTAAATCTTCGTGAAATAACCTTTTTTCCTTTGGAATCTTCTATACAGATGTGTAGACAGAAATGTCTGTTGGATTATTTCATGAACTGCTACAATTGTAGTTGGGCTGGAACTCTTTATCCTCAAAATGAAAAGATATGCGATCCAGGTAAGAAACTCAAAACATCCTCGCACCTTCATACTGTGTGATATCAATTTTACTTCTGAAAACTGTGTCCTCTTATTAATCTTGAAGGAGTGAACAAGATATTCCGTTCAAAAAGCAAAACTGTTGGAACTTAACAAAAATACTTCCAAAAGCGCTATTCTTATCCAGCTTAATAGTGTTTCTCAAATTGCAATTTGCATGACATATCTGCCGTTTGAAGATTTTAATGTATGTTTTATTAAATGATAATAAATCTTGATTCCGGTTTTTAAGACTAAACATTTGTACACACTGCAAAGTGCCGTTCATGCATCTTTCAAAGGACTAATATTAAATGATGTATAAATGAAAAGTTATGATCGAGATAAAGTACCGTGTAATCAAATTTTCAATGAACTGTTATGATTATTGTAAATTTTGTCCTACTAATCTGCTTTCTAAGAACATGTGGTTTTCGAATGACAGGTCTAAAACGATGTATAAAGGAAAAGTCAGGGTCGATATAAATGAACGGGGTATGATTGAATTTTCAATAAACTGTTATGATTATTACAAATTTAGTCTTACTAAATTGCCTTCTAAGAACATGTGGTTTTCTTTGGACTAATGTAAAACGGTATCTAAATGAAAAATGAACGTTTGGTAGAATATTCAATAAACTGCTATGATTATTACGAATTTAGTCCTGCTAAACTACTTGCTGAGAAATATTTCGTGGAAGAGGCAACAGGAGTTTTGTCTTTTTTTGTAGGTTTCCTTCATTTTGATGTTAATATAAAAGTATGTTCTGCATTTTTTATGACTACGAATGTAAAAATTTCCCGATCAGAACATTTTTTATCAATTTGTAAATATAAATTAGCAGGTTTTAAGGATTAATATATGAAAATTGTTTCGAGAGCAAGTAATAGTCAAAGGCAAGTGATTTACGTGCCGAAAAACACGGCTGACTTGGTTCTTTCATTACTGTTTGTTTGACTTGATTTTCTTTCGTTTTTTTCGTTAGTATATTAAGAACATGGCTTCTTTGAAAGAAAAAGAAATTGGGTCTAAGTAGGGTGCCCATATTGGCCAAAAGTTTAGCAGAGTCACTAGTAATGGATACAAATAACTTAAAAAAGCAGGAGCTTAACGTGTGGAACAGGGAAAGTAGATGGGGAAAAAAAAAAGAGTTGTATAAATAAGCTTATATAACTTTTTTCCTGTTAGCAAAAGGAAACAGTCCCTTTTTGAAAATACAAAGTTTATTTCTGCTTCATGCAATTCTTTTGCGGACATTTGTTAAAAATATAATTACGTTTAAAATTTTTTCCAGAGATATATGAAAATTATTGTGACGTGAGAAGCCTTTTGGAATGCGTAGATACTTGTAAAAAGGATTGCAGGTACGTGAAATATTATTGATACATTTAGATTTAAAACAGACTATTTGTTTTAACACACTGACTTCCGACGCGCTGACTGCCAGCGCTGTTTGCAGTTTATGGATCTCCAGATGATAGTTTAATTTAATTACAACATATTGTACAAAACATTTTATTAAGTAAAAAATGACTCACTTTCTATAAATGTATTGAAGAATGAAAAAGCGTCGGCAACAACGAGACAACTTGTAATTTGGTCACTCGTCAACTTCCCCTACTACGAGTTATATCTCGTAGGGTGGCAGTCAACGTGTTAATGATAATTGAGGTTTATGGGTCATTTTACGCGCAGCAGAAGTTTTATATCCCACATGTGACAAATATAATTCATTAAGGAATAACAAGGCAAAAAGTAGTAAACTAAAATTTTTTACCCAACAAAGTCACACATGTATGGCAGGGAGAGTAATACACAGTCAAACAGAGAAACTTTCAGGATGATGTTAATGTTAGTACTGATGGATGGCAGTAGAAAGTTATGAATAGAAAGAGGATTTCTGAACCTAACAGTAAATTACTTATCTGTGTTGCATAGCATACATATATCTTCAGTTTAATTGTACAAGAATCTATTGTGCCAAGTTCAATATTATGTAAACGCTGCACTATTTCTCTGCTTAATGCTTTCGATAAAACCAAACAAAATAATGGAAGTGATATTTAACGATTATTTTTTTTTTATTTCTTTTTTTTGTTGTTGTTGTACTAGCATGAAACGGTACACAACGAGACAAGATACAGGGTTAATTTCATTACAACCATCTTGTACTGATTATTTATATTTAGTACTATGTTACTCTTTACGTTTATCAGTGTAGCGCTTTTTCTGCAATACATCTTATAGCACGCAGAACGTCAAGTTAGCCACAGGAAATGTGGTCACTCAATGCTTTATTAACCCATTGCATCATATCGCTTATTATTAAATGATACTGCTTTACAACTATGGGTATTGTGAGTACAATTGAAAAACAATGTAAAAAAAGCACAAATTGTCAAGTCAATAAAGCAAATAGCTCGAGAGCCTCTTTATCAGTGCAGGAAAGAAAAGTGCTCAAGACACGTCAAGAAAGTTGTGAGTGAACTGTTCACTCACTCTTCTTTCAACTACCTGTTCCTGTTCACCCACACTCTCAGAAACGGAGCTCTCACTTTTGATGATTCTTCAATCGTCAAGAAAATCTCGTCATTTATAACGATTCTTTCCTCGCGCGATCACGTGGCTTAAAAACGTTACCACACAAATTTCGCCAATTTGACGAAAGGTTTACTCGGAACATTTTTCACGAAGCCATTTCGTCAAATACGACGAAAGTTTCGTGAAATTTGAGCATTCGTTTCTGAGAGTGCACAACTTTCTTGTTGTGGGTAGAGCTTTTTGCTTTACTGCACTGTTGAAGAGGCTCCATTGTAGCTTCGAAATAGCTATTTGGATCTAACAATTTGTGCTTTGCTTACGTTTTTTTTTTTTTTTTGTATTCATATTTTAACATAAAGCATTTTTAATCATGTGTCTTACGGTTATTGTGTTTGTTTTTCAGAAGGATCAAATACCAATATAAAATTCAAGAGTTACACAATATTCAATTCGTAAGTTTCTTCTTTGATATCTAATTCTATTTACCACAAGTGATCTTTGGAGTGCTCTTTTGTGCTCATGTTGTCAGTTTTGTAAAAATAATGATCCATGTGAAACCGTCGTTTAGTGTAAGTTAATGTTCAAAAAATTCTTTTCAGCAACCAAACGGAGAAATGTTGGAGGACCCGTAAGTAGAGATGAAGACATTTTTATTTTACCTCGAATGCATATTAAAAATTACGGTTCATACTTAATGGCAGTTACGAATCTTAGTGCGCTTTCATACCAAAGGCGACAAAGACAATATTCCTGTGTTTTCTCATCTGCGCAAGCACAGAGCCCATTTTTGACGACAGAAATATGCTGCTTTCCGTTCAAAAATAGGCTCAGCGATTGCGCAGATGAGAAAAAACAGGAATATTGTAAATCTGCGAGAAAGACAATATTCCTGTCTTTACTCACCTGCGCAAGCGCAGAGCCCATTTTTGACGACAGAAATAGGCTGCTTTCAGTTCAAAAATAGGCTCAGCGATTGCGCAGATGAGAAAAAACAGGAATATTGTAAATCTGCGAGAAAGACAATATTCCTGTCTTTTCTCACCTGCGCAAGCGCAGAGCCCATTTTTGACGACAGAAATATGCTGCTTTCCGTTCAAAAATAAGCTCAGCGATTGCGCAGATGAGAAAAAACAGGAATATTGTCTTTCTCGCCTTTGGTTCTAAGATCAAACAACTGGCAGAGATAGCATAAGGTTGCTTCTCGTTCCCCCAACATGCAACAGGTTTCTGTTTGAGTGTCAGATAACAATTTATCTAGCCCCGTGATTTAGTGGCATTAAAATATTATTTATCGCTCGTTTTTTTTTCTTTTTTTTGGGGGGGGGGGAGAGAAATACTCTTCATAACATTGCATAAAGATTCTTTGAATGGTGAAAAATTTCTATTCCTAAAACTTTAAAAATATTATGAAAAAAGGAGACTAATATGCATCGGAAGGACAATTTTATTAAAATTTGAAGTTTGTCAAAAATCTATATTTGAAAGACACAAAAAACCTTAGTCATTTCCTTTAGTATTTATTGTAAGATTACTACGTAAGATTAAAAATAAAAAAAAATAAATATGAATAATTCAAGGGAAAATCAATTAACGGATGAAAAACATTACGGAAAAAAGATATTAATAGGTGAATGTTTAAAGGGAGAAAATTATTAGATGGACTGTTTTGCATGACATTAACCTTCATTAATCAGTATGCTATGGAATATATAATGTGAAATTAGTACATGTTTTAAATATTGTCTTATTGAAGTTTCTGAAAAACAGTTAACAGACACACGTACATACAGACAAATCATTCACTAAATTAGTATTTATTGCCCCAGGATTACAACGCAAAAAAAAATTTCCAATTCTAATTATTAGTAAGTAAAACAATAAATCAATCTTTGTTTTAAAATGCAGTTGATTTAATTTTATTTTCTATGTATTAGGCACTTTATTTTTACATTTTTTTAAAAAATCAATAATGCGGCTTTTTATGCATTTTTTTCAGGAGGCAGTTTGTTTACGTCGAAGTATATTTAAACAATGAAGACGTTCTGGTTCTACACCACAAGCCAAAATATTTGGTAATTTCTTTTACACAATCACAGAAGCGAAGAATTTTCTTACCAAAAATATAATATTTTAGAAAATTAGAAAACACAAGTCTGCTGATCCCCTTCCAGGAACTTCCTCAATTAGAAACTGACTCGCATGAATGACCACTTCTAAAAACAAATCTTGAAACAAAATAGATCAAAATTTTGTGCATTTTAATTGTATTAGTATTGAAATAATTAACCTAAGCTTCTGTAAGGTGATTTTGTAAGTTTTGTTTTATAAAAGAGATAATTTTAGAGAAATTGTAGGAGAATCTTGAATGTTTCCGGAAGAAAATGATACACTGTTTAGATTTTTACAAGATATTTAGTTTTGTAGAAGAGTCGAAGCAACGTTTAGTTCTTAACTCTTTGAGGGCAGGATATTTTCTCTTTTTTTACGCACCATATTTTTAATACAAAACATGTTATGCATAATTAATTGTTATATATAACAAAATATGTGGTTCTCATTGAAAGTCACAGATTTTTAAAGAGTTCAGAAAGGAATAATTAAATAAGTGTAATAAAACGTTCTAATTTGAAATAGGTGAAGGCACTGCCTTGCTCTGAAAGTGGAATTAAAATATTTAGTTTATAAAAGAGGACGAATGTGGGACTTAACTCTTGCGGTGAATGACAAAATTTGGTTCTTAAAAGTAGAAAATTTTGCAAGTTATCTCTTAGAAACGAATAGCGTTGCATTATTTCAAAAAGGGTTTTCCTTAAAAGGAGTGTGCGTGGGGTGGGGGGATTTTAAAGCGGCTTCACCAATTTTTGTTCACGAATGTGAACTGTATGAACATATTTTTTTCTAATTTCTCAATTTCCTTTTTAATATAACCAATGATTTTTTTTTTCTTTTTCTAGGGTGTTGAAGTGTTTGGCTCCATTGGCGGTTTTATTGGCGGTTGGCTTGGCATCTCAATTGTCGGCATAACCGATTTCCTTGAATGCGTGTTCCAAATTATGAGGTTTGCCTTCAGAAAAATACTCAGTCCATCTTTCTGAAACTGCTCCAAGTTCAAAAATGCTTTCTTCTGCTTGCTCATTTACAAAACGACGAAATTACGTAACTTGTAATTATCAACGACAAACATGACCAATCGTTGTGAATTAAAGCTCTGTCATCGTTACTTTTTGATGCTGTTACTTTTAGTGGTCTATTAAATTTAATGCAACGTTTGGAATTTCTAACTTTTGGCCTTTTTTTTTGCTTTTAACCCTTTATTTACTGCATTATGATCTGCAGTAATTTTTTTTTACAGAAGTAGTTTGTCTTGGTATTTACACTGAAAATTAAGGGATTTACATAAATAAAATGCACAGTCGATAAGTACTTATTTCTTTACAGCTAAGAAGTGCCACAGAGTATTTACCCTGTGAAATTAATTACATACACTTTTTAATCAAAATATTTCGTCGAATAGTTTTTTAAGTTCTTAACTTACATATTAAAAAAAATCAGTGACTTGATTCTTGAATTTTCCTGCCTTTCTGGAACGAAACTCTAAGGGATCAATCTGAACAAAATGGAAGTTCAAAACACAGTATCGGTTTCAAGACTATCTATGTTCCTTTCCTCGCTAAAATACTCTTTATAGAACCCTTGCTGATATGTATCCTGAAAAAAGGGGAATTTAAAAACTGTCCCGGCAAAGTATCATCAGAATATTGGTCAAAATGGCTGCTGGAATGGAGTTTATAGAGAATGGTACTTATAAGTACCGTCAGTAGATAAAGGGTTAACTTCAAATTTGGGTCCGACATTTAATTTACTTCTCATTCTCCCAACTCTGCAATTTCCACCTTCAATGCTGAGTTTTTATGTTCTAATATTTTTTAATCTCTTCTTTTTTTTTGCTTGCACGTGCACCACCTGGGAAGGCTTCGCGTACTACAATTTGGGAACCGCTGGTTTAAGCGCTTTAATATCAGAAGCCTTTTTGTCTTAGAAATAAAACATTACTCACTGTTTCATTCATAAGATAGGCAGCAGGCTATTTTATCACGCGGAACGGCAGTGCAGCTAGCACCCAAAGGCTAACTGAGTTCAAAGGCGAACTCGTTCTGAGCAAGAACGAAGGATTCTCCTGATAAATCTTAACTCAAACTAAGGACAGTTTTTTTTCTTTCTTTCTTTCTAATGGAGACGCGTATGGTCATTTACCTTCGCAGACCTGTTGCGTACCCCGGTAATCGACATCCATTTTTTCAAGTAGCACCACGGTCGGTGGATGCCATTGCCGCTGAGAATTTGGACGCTCAGTTTCCCCTAGATGTGGGCACCTGAGCTCTCATTTGATGCGACTTGCATATTTAATTACACATTATTTAATTTAGCCGAGAGTATCCAAGCCAAACGGATACTCAAGGGATGTGTAACATGCCGCACAATCATGCGACATGGACATAAACGATTTTCTACATCTTGAAAATCCACCGACTCGGGCCAGGTTCGAACCTGCGATCTTCGGAGTATGAGACTTGCTCCTTACCACTACGCCACCCTGTCGACAAAAAACTAAGGGCAGTTGAGGTACACATAAATGACGGGATAAATAATCAGAGAGTTCATTTCATGTCTTGTCATCAGCACTGAATTGCGTTTAACAACAGTGCTGAACACGTTGAACGCCACGTGACACTAAAGGTTCTGTTTAGGCTGCGTCAACTTCTGTGACTGACAATATGAAATCTATATAAATAAAAATGTAAGTGTTCGTTCGTTCATAACCTCAAACCTCCGAAAGTACCTCACCGATTGCTTTGAAATGTTGCCAGAACATTGCGTTCGAATAACCCAGACAGCACAAAACGTCCTTTGGATGTCCATTTTATGTCCAGAACGTCCAAATCTGGTCCGATGTCAAAACCGGTAAAACTTGGACATCCTCAGACGGGTCAGACAGGACGTCCCTGTAATTACCACTTTGTTTTACCTATGGACGTCTAAAAGTGATCCGTATCCTTTCAGGTTGTACCATGGACTTTCTTTTCGGATGTCCTAGGGACTGCACTCAAAGGATATCCCACGTACTGGTCAGGCAGGACGTCCCTGTAACTACCACTTTGTTTTACCTACGGACGTCCAAAAGTGATCCGCATCCTTTCAGGTCGTACCACGTACTTTCTTTTCGGATGTCCTTGGGACTGCACTCAAAGGATATCCCGCGTTTGAGCAAAATCATACGTTTGTAGGATATCTTTGTCAACTTCGAATAAATTTTTATTTTGTATTTTTTTCTTTTGTTTTTTCATTTTACGGTTTACCAGAAGAAAAAAATGTTTAATATTTTTAAAAGAAGTTTAATTTTTTACCATTTTATGCAAAAGTTGTTAAAACTACGTGAAAAATAATGCTGATTTATGTTTTTTAAAGTTACTGCTGATAACAAATTGATTAATTTTACTGCACATAATATATTTAAGCCTATTTTCTTTAAGGCATAAGAAATATTTTCTCTGAAATTGTAAAATTTCACATAAGCCATCCAATTTTTATCGTAAGCCTTAGAACGGCCCCATTTTGACATACTTAGACGTGAAACATGACGTTCCTGGAACTACCATTTTGTTTAACCTAAGGATGTCTAAAAGCGATCCGAATCCTTTCAAGTCGTACCACGGACTTTCTTTTCGGATGTCCTAGGGACTTCACTCAAAGGATATCCCGTGTTTGAACAACATCGGACGTTTAAAGGATATCTTTCAAGCTGAAAGCAAATTTTTATTTTCTAAGTTTACCTTCTTATTTTCTTTCTTTATTTCACGCTTTACCAAAAGAAAAATCAGATTAAGATTTTTTTTTTTAAAGTTTAAATCTTTATTATTTCAAACAAAAATAGACAAAACTGTTGGAAAAATAATGCTGATTTTTATTTTCTAAACTTATTATAAAATTGAGATTGCTGATTTAAAATTGAGTAATTTTTCTGCACATATTATTTTTGCGCAACCTTTCTTTTAAGCATAGGAAATATTTTTTTAAAAATTGTAAAATTTCACACTAGCCATTTAAATATTTTTGGAAGTCTGAAGTAACCACATTTGGACATCATTAGACGCGTCAAGCAGGACGTCACTCGAGCTAATATTTTGGTAGGCTACCGAAACTATTATCAGAGAAAGAATTACTTTTCTGATGTTCTGGGATCTTCATTTTGATGCTAATATTACTTTCCAAAGAAGTCAGTTTTTGCAGTACACGCCTTTTAAAAGGGGATAACGTGTATTAATCTTTTGAATAAATAAGCGAAATCTGTAGTTCATGGAATTCCATTACGAGTGGGATAGCTGAATTTCTGCAGAACATCATTTTCGACATATGGTTGTGATAGAAAGGGCCTAGCGATGACCATCAGGGAGGCGGAGGAGTGGAGGTTACGGCGCTAACTGCGACATTGAAATCTTTAGGAGGGTGTTTTCCGGGAGTTTTGGTAGGGGTTTTGGGGGAATTTCTGTAGCTTTTTAGGGGTGCGCGTCTTCGCTCTGAAATGGTGGGCACATCAGAAAAAGCAGTTTGAATATTTTTTTAAAAGACGGAAATGTGTCACGATTTCAATAAGGGGCAGTTCATAAGTGACGTCACGCTTTTTTCCCATATATTTAACCCCCCTCCTCCCTTCGTCACAACATGTCACACTTCAGCGGATCCCTTCTATCCCCTTTTGTCCCGCGTCACGCTATGTTGCATAATGCATGATATCACACTTCTTCTTACCCCCTCCCCCGGTCACACTTTGTCACAATTTCATGAACCCCCGCCCCTCTCCCCCTTGAAGCGTGGCATCATTTATGAACGATCCCTAAATATAATAATGAAAAAGTAATAAATATAGAGATTACGGAATTTCATGCTAATCCAGTACCATGCACTTAAACGTGTACCCATACTCTTTTTCTCTTTTTTAAATTCTTACTTTAACAGTTTCAAAGATTGTTGTATAGCAAGTTAGATAATCTTAACTAACATTTAATATTTCAAATTACAAATCTGATCAAGAAATTATTAATCTTGGCTGTTAGTTATAATTTTATCATTTTCTTATATAAAATTATAAAATATAGGCCCTTCAGTGAGCAATCGGGGGGGGGGGGGATCAATTAACTTCGCTTTGACTTTTAGGAGTGTACAACGCATTTATACATGTGTTAATGTATTTTGTTTCTCACCTGTAATAAATATGCATTGAATACTGTTAGCTCCCCCCGCCCCTCCCCCCGGAAAATGTTGAATTGACGGGCCTGTACAAATATATTATGTTCCTCAAGTCTTTTTTTTTTTTTTTGTATGGACAGTTTTTATTAGTTCTTCAGTATTTATCTTACCTAAAGGTAACTGGCATTTGTTAAAAAAAAAAAAACATTACTTACTAGTTCCATATTTCTGAATATTATGATTTTTGGTTTGTCTGTATTTAAGTGTTATTTTTCAACAATATTTCAAGTTTTGGTTATTAGTTTCAACTTAAATATTATTTTAAACATAAATTTCCTGTATATCATTACCTGTAACAGTTGAACTCTTATTCATATTGTAAGCCGGGATTTAACGAGAACACACTTGCATTTAATAAGGGGAATTAAGATAGATGGCTGGTTTAATGCAAAAAGCTCTTTATAAAATCCGTTTATTGATTTAGAAAGAATTTTCTTTTTTTCGAATAATTATCAAACCTTTCTGCTCGTAAGCAATTTTTACGAAATTATATTTAAATTTTTTGAGGAAAAAATATGTACTGGTGCTACCACGAAACGAAAAACCTCAGACAGCAAACAAACGAGTGGCGGTCGCTATGGTAATGGATTACTGCATAGCAGTTTAGGTAAGGCTATGAATTCTTTGTGCGAGTTGGCGCCAAGGAAATAGGCGAGAGTTGCATTTCGCTTTGTACTTCGGTCATTGCTAGAAACTCATTTCTGCTTAATATTTTATGTACCTCGCTTTCTTTCACGTTTTTTAAATTGCTTTCATTTGTTTGTTGATTTGTTACTAGTAGTCATAAATATTTTTGCACTGGAAGATTTCTTCTAATTGTAAAAATGACTTCTAAGTTTAAAATTGGAAAGCCTGCATTCTCAAGCTCGAGAAACCGTTCGTAATGTTACTATGTTTTTTGAAGAGGAAAAAAAACTACAACTTCTCTAAAAGTACCGATTTTTAATGCAATGAAGCGAACTGCGGATGCGACAGGGATTTTATTTTCAACTGTAAAAAAGATAAAACTTGAAGTGAAGTATATTAATGAAATTCAAAGCAGCATTTTGTCTACTCCTAGTAAACATAAATAAAGACCACCACTTCGAAACTGCATTCTTCATGATTTCGACAAGTGTGTCATAAGACAAACTATTGTGGATTTTTACATAAAGGAAAAAAAAGTGTTCCTTCCATTGGAAAGTTGTTACTGGTGTTAAAAGAGAAAATTGATTTCGAATGGAAAAGGAGGATCCCCTGAGGAAAATTTTACATTCAATGAATTTTCGTTGAAAGAAATGTGTTAACACACGAAGAGTTCTGATTGAAAAGCTCGACATTGTGTTCTAGAGGCATAAATATTTGAGAACAATAAAAAAGTTCAGAGAGGAAAAACGATGTTTGGTTTACACTGACGAAACTTGGGTAGACGGAAACTTAACCTATGGCAAGTGTTAGCAGGAGTATTCATTTTTCAGCAGGATTTCCTTTCAGGTATTCATACGAATACTAGCTCAAAGAACCGACTTATTGTCGCGCACGCAGGTTCATCAGATGGATTTAGTCGATGGAGTTGAGCTTATTTACAAAGCATCTTCAACTACTGTTGACTGCCATAGCGAAATGAATGGCTAGCAGTTCGAAAAATGGATTTTTCGTATCATACTGTAAAAGCGGATCGCGTCCCTTCAAAATTAACAGTGTTAGAATGGATGAAAGAAAATGACTCAAAAGATTGAAAAAATTTATTTTGTGACTTACTGGAGGATTTGTAAGAGCACAGTGCATAGTGATTTGGAGAAAACCAGGACAATTATGAGGCAGCTTTAAAATTTTAAAAGAAGGGACAGTATTTAATATTTAGTTAACATTTTGTTTTTGTTATTCCGCCGTTATTTTTTCAAGATCTGTACCTTGATTGTATTTAATTTGTTTTAGATTATAAGACAAGAAAGTACTAATTAGCATAAGTCAAAGAATGGTAAAGATTAATTTTGTTTTTAGGTACTCAGTAGCTAATTTCTTCTAATTCAATTTATATAATGTACTTTTTTTTATATAAAGACTTGATTTACTTTATTCCAGTTGACAGTCTTCCGATGAATTGTTAAATTTTCTCGGCAATTTCAACTTGAATAGCAAATGTATGTTTATATGTTAGTTCTCTTTTATTCCTAAATATAAATTTTTTTGTTGTATAAATTTTATATTTAAGATGGTAACTTTTGAATCATATATCAAGCTTCTGTATTGTTATTTTGAGTTTCATCTAAATTTCCTGGTATCATTACTGCGTAACACTAATAATTTCATGCCAAATGCATACTGGTTAGGAGAAATCCAGGGCCAGTTCTATTTTTATGTATGTGCAGTATTTAATAATTATTCAATATTTAGTTTTTACCCCTAATTATCTTCAACACCTTATTTATCTCATTATTTATTTTAAAGTTGACTACCATCATAAATAAAAAAAATAATAGTCATTACGAACAATAAAAAAAATAGTAAAATTGTTATTTGGAATGTCAATTTGAATAGCAATTTCTTTCTATCTTAAAAAAAACCATTTTAATCTGTTCTTTTTTTTTCTGTTTATTTACATTTATTAAGTTGGTTGCTTTTGGACTATATCTTTCTACATTGAGTGTCTGTGTTATTATTTTGAACTTTATATAAATTTATGTATCACTACGTGTTTATAGAGTGCTGAAATCACAATTTTGCTATTTGCCTAACGATCAGGAAAAACCCAGGGCAATTCCTATCAGGCAAGCTTAAAAACTATATATGTACGTGTATGTGTAGTACAGTCATTCAGGGTAGCTTTCAAAAACGTTATTTCTTTTAGCATATTTGGATAAAGAAATTAGAAGGTCCAGTGCTGCACCCAGCCAAATAGGTTATAAATCAGTTTTCTACTCTTAATTTTTTATTTAGTCAAATATACTAAAAAATATGACTTCGTTCAATGTACCCCCACTGTTCAAAGTTTCCCTGAATGATTGTATTTAACAATTATTCTTGTCCGTACTGGCACATATTTTCGTTACTTATATTTTTAAAAAATTTTTGTCATTTGTTGCATTTAAATTGTCGAGTTCCAGAATTTCTTTGAACAATATTTTGTGATTTGTAAGAAAATTGGTTATCATCATTCGGATGCCTATTAGTTATAAAAATTTAATTAATAATAAACCTAAAACCAAACCACTTTATTTATCATTGTCATGAATATCATTTTCAGTAGTCTTGGAAGTACGTTACTTGTACTTTAAATAATGTAATGGTATTTAGAGCTTTGACAAACAATATGTTAAAATAAACTATTGCAAAACAAAAAGTAATTCTCATAAAACCTAAAAATACTTGGAGGGGGGGGGGCATAATTTTTGTTAGGAAACAAAGCTAGGGGAAGGGAAGTTTAAAAGAGGTATCTTTATTTATTTCCCTCTTTTCGTACTGTGTTTTTACATCTAAACATGTGAATAATTATTTGTTTTTATATTTTTTTGTGTTCAAAAAAGGAGAAAGCAGCGAAAATGATGAAAAATTTTCCCATCTCTATAATTTCTTTACTTGTGTACTATTATGTTTCAATAAAAAAAAAAGGTTTTCCCTTCTGAATTGATTTATTTTATTTTATTATTATTGTTATTATTCTATTATGATTTTTCAGATTCTGAAACTGAGAAAAGTTTTGAACACTTTCAACACTTCATCAACTAATTGATTATATCATTTCTGGTTCTAATTATAGTGCTATCATTTAATAAAAAAACCCATAAATAGAATAGAATATATAAAAAAATATTTATATATTAAGAATTGTTTTCTAGTAAAATTTCCTGAGATATTTTCAAAATAATATATATATGCCCTTCATTGAAATTTTAAACTGTGTATTGTGAAGTATCAAAAATAACAATGAATATGAATCCAACAGTACAAAATGTTTTTAAAAAAAGTATAAATAATTATTTTCTCTAAGCAGTAATTATCAGTTGTTATTAAATTCCAAGGATACATGAAATTAGAAACAAAAGTTATCACAAGTTATCTAAAAATATTTTTCTCGTACATTAAATTATTTAGTTGAGGTATTGGTATAACTTTTATTTCAAATGAGAAGAAGTTAAAAATATAAAGATGGGTTGCTTAAGGGAAATTTCAAATAAAGTTTTTAGAGACAAATTTTTTATTAAAATATATTTAAATTGCTGATATATGTAGTAGTCCCTATTTAATTGTATGCAAAAATTGTTTCACTATATTCATTAAAGTACCCTTATTATCATCTTCATAATGAACGTATGATAAATTACAAGTAACGGTACATGATTATGTAGCTCAAAGTGTTAACATTAAAAATATTATTCGCAGCTGGTTTTATTAAGCTCTAGCTGTTATGTGGATACTTCTTTTTCAAAGTATTATTTGGTTAAAACTTTAGCATTTCCTGCTGCAAGCTACAAATTTACATTTACAAGATAACTGTTTTAGAACATTTAAGCAGAAGGATTATATATATGAAAAAAATATGTTAAATTAATGTTGAGTTGATAAATTAAAATTGCATCTTGTAGGTATAAACAACGAATAATACTTAAAAGAAGTGATGGGAATTTTCTAAAGTAGTCTCAAGGACATTGGGAGGATAAACAAGTCATTGATATCCTTGGGATAACATTCTAACGAGGGCATTGTCCTATGGGCATTCAAATATGTTATCCTTTCAATGTCCTGGGGAGCAATGATGCATAGATCCAAAGGAGGGCCGGAACAGTCGTCACAGCTGTCCGAACCTCACTGGAACGTTTTTAGGGCGTTTAAAAATACTGCCCTTTTAACGTCCTGGGGACTGTACAGCGCTATTGTCCAATATATAGCCTAAATATGAACTATCGGACGCCCTTGGGACTATTAGAGGACAGACAATTTCCAGACATTAGTTCTTCCCTGGGATGTCCTTTGTACGTCGTAGGATAAAAAAAGAATGTCCTTGCGGACGACCTGTTCTTTTGAAGAAGTCCTGAAATGACGTCATTTGGATATCCTAGGGACCTCACTGGAATGTCTTTAGGACGTTTCGATATGTTGTCCTCTTAACGTCCTGCGGACCGTACAGCGTGCTTGTTCAAAATATAGCCTAAACATGAACGATCTAACGTCCTTGGGACCATTTGAGGACAGACAATTCGCGGACATTAGATCTTCCCTGGGTGTACATTATACCTCGCGGGATCAAAAAAACACGTCCCTAGGACGACCTGTTTTTTCGAAGAAGTCCTGAAATGACATCATTTGGACGTCCTGAAGACGAAGTTGTGCTGTCTGGGACTAACGCGTTTTTATATATCACTTTTAAGTTATTTTAAATTTGACTTCCTTATTTCGTTTTTTAATGTTTCATTCGAAATATTTCATTAATAACAAGAGCACATAAGTTAGCTTCGAATTTCAACAGCTGGATTTGGAATTTTATTCTGTTTACGTTTAGCTTACGATTATTTTGGAATTCCTCATTTCGAGTCGTGTTTATTTCTTATTGGTCTTCATATTTTGGTATTAATTTCTCAAAAGGCCTCGCAAAAAGTCAAACTTAGGTCCTCGAGGTCGCAGAACGGAAGTAGTACGAGGAGTAATAGCAACTCACACCGCGGAAGAACGGGAATCAGATCAAACATTAAAGCACTTAATGATTAAGGAGCACTTTAAAACAAAGCTTATTTATTTCAAATGGCAGTTTTTTAATTTAGAATTTTTGTGTTTGTGTTTCTTCCGTTTGGCTAAGGCTTATGTTGGAATTTTTAATGGGCTGAGCCAGACAATATCAAAATCTTCACAGACAATGGAACGACAAAAAAAAAAAAAATGCCCGCAAGCATTTTTAAAAAACATAAAGCTCAAGACCAATCAATCAAATTGAGCAGTTTAGATCTCGACACAGGTGGGGACATATATTGCGTGTTCCAGACAATCTATATTTTCAGACAATGAAACAACAAGCATTGTGAAATGAAACATATATTAGAAATATGTGCTTTCTCTTGCTTTTCCATGGAACAAGACTGGGTCACAGCGATGCTTGGCCGGGTATAGCTAGTATGTTTCTATTTGTTAAGGTTTATATCATTAACAACTTGAGCGCAACGTGAGTCAACGGTGGCTGGCACTGAACATTCTGTTGAGGCAAAATCGATTAAAGGCAACATACATTAAAACAGTTGCCTGACTGGAAGCTCTTATACATTCGCGCTGCACTGAACGTGTTAATATTGGTGTAAATTTCCGTTCAATCTGTCAAATTTTTTTCCGTATTACACACATTAAGGGCCCTTTTCTGACATCTAACTTTTAAATGTGCATCTTTTTTTTTTTTCTGGTGCACTTATATATACTGAGTGTCCGTTTCTATAAAAGTATTATCTTGCGCATTAATGTGGATTTAGTGTCTACTTCGGTCAGAATACTTCATTCAACATTTACAAATATTTAATGATCACTTCTTTAAAAACAATTTCTTACGCATTAATAAGGATTTAGTATATATTGAGGTACAATACTTCACTCAGTATTTAAATTGAGTTAATGCCCATTTCAATCGTATTACAGTAAAGACTCGGTTATTCGAGCCCCGACTAACGGAGTTCCGGGTTAACGGAAGTACATTTGCCCCTGAATTTTTTTTCTTTTTGGCGGACGATGGCAGCGTCACCAGCTTCAACAACTGCGTAAAACGACAGCAAAGAAGCGAGCGAGTTCTGTTAAACAGAAAACAATATATATGTATAAATTTCTTCAAGAAACAACTTTAACTGGAACATGTACTATACTGCTGTGTACATGTAAAATTAGATATTTGTATATATGTAACGTCATTTTTTCATTTTATAATATGTACGGTAAATGTCTCACTTTTACATCTTTGACGACATTTTCATTCCTTTTAACCCATGTTTTCCCTCTCGATTTGGACAGAGTCCGTGTCATCCAAGTTTTCGATTATCACATTACCTCGGATAATCGAGGCTTTACTGTACTTTCTAGAGCATTAAGCTAGATTTAGCGTCTACTTTTGTGAGAATACTTCAGTCAGAATGTACATGATTTTAGGGCAACGCTGAATGTATTATTTGCAATAGTGTATCGTAAAGAACTATATTCATAAACATCAACGCAATGAGTAATATAATAATTTCGTATTTTTCGAAACGAGATTTTGTGTCTGAAAAGGCTTCAAAAACAATATCTTTGCAAAAAAGACGACTGACAATGCATTGTATCTGTGTAATACTTTTCGATACCTTGTTTGTGTGGGTTCATATGCAATAAATTTTATTTATTTTCTTTTTTTTAATATTTGACATATCAAAATTGGAATTCAATATGGAATTTTGAATTTCGATTTAAGTTAAAAGTAGATCTACCACAACAATGTGAAATATTTTTCGCACAACAAAGAAAGAAAATTGAGCAACGTTTGGATCAATCTTTTATTTTCCAACAATTATTTGCAACAGTCCGAACTTGACTACTTCAACAATGCCTCGGAAACACCAACGAAACGCAAACCGAAATCGTCATTTTAAGTGGCATGCGACGGTCACTTGACTTGAATTCAACTTAGAAGAATTTTTGTAAGCGAATTTATCTTATAAATCGAATTTCGGAAATACTTACATATTTTAAGCTTCCTATTTCGTGAGTACCTCACCGTGATATCAAATTGTAAGTACTTAATCCTTTTTCTTTTCTTTGTTCTCTCTTGTGTTAAATACACTCCAATGATGAACACTATATCATTGTTTTCTGTATTAAATGAAGTCGTTTTGGTGTAGAACGGGTACCCCTTAGTTTGGCGTTATATTTTGGCGGTAAAAGGTTATTTCTGGTCAGGCAGCGTCATTATTTGTTTTTGATACAATTAACAAAAGTTGTCATTGGGCCATTTCAAAGTATTTTCTGCAAATGTGGAGTCCGCAACATGACACTTTTTTTGTTTAACTACGTAATTTACAGTCTAATTATCACTAAATTTTATTTTCAAATAATGTGCTCAACACATTATTTGAAAATAAAATTTGGTAATAATTAAACTGTAAATTACGTAGTTATAACAAAAAAAGTATCATGTTGCGGATTCTACGTTTGGACAAAATACTTTGAAATGGCCCTATTTAGGTCACATGCAATAGTAAGATGCTGCAAAAAGAAGAAAATTGTTTTTATCTTTAGTAATATAGAGTGTTGCGTTGACGCAACGTCAGCGAGAAAGGAGTACGGATGCCAAGAATTCTCGTCAAAAACTATGCTGCGATTTCAATGTGTTTTGAAAATTGGGAAATTTTATGAGCCTTATTATAGTTTTAAAACATGCATTACACCTTATAGGATACTAAAATTTATTAACTATCAGGGTATAGGCGCACTTGAAAAATTATACATTTGAGAAAAATAATATTACTATTTTACTAGTAACTAGTTTTACTAGTAACTAGTTTTACTAGTAACTAGTTTTACTAGTAACTAGTTCAACTAGTTTTTTTAGTAACTATTTTACATACATGATATGCTGCACTGCAGTCATGTTATAACGCAACTTTACAAACACTGCAGCAATAAATTGTTTGGCTGTGGCAATGCTTGCAGTATAAGCTTCTCTTGTCGGTTGACTTTACAATGAAATGTTTCCCAGTTACTGGCTTTGGAAAGCTGAATTTACTTGGCCGTCTCATCGCTGATTTTTTCTGATTTACATCACCATCAAAGGGGGCTGGGGGGGGGGGGGGTGGTCTGTAAAACCTCCCGTCTGAAATACAGCAGTGCCTTCAATAAGAAGTCACTTCTTGAAATAATCTTGAAAGTTTCCAAGCATTTGTCAATGCAACATAGATGTAATTTGTAAATATTGGCCACCACCCTTTTTTATATCTCGAACTCTAATTCTTTAATTTGAAACCACGTCACACAAATCAACACCGCCCCCTCCCCTTTTCAGGTTATCTTGCTCAATGGTACGAGGCTGTGGAACTAAAACCTTTCTCTTTTGGATTTTGGAGTAGCGTGAATTTTTTTTTACAGCTTCAATGTTTCCAAAATCCTCATCCTCATTCGCATCGTCATCGCAGTTTTCATCGAAAATCCGTAATAATACTTCTTCTAATGTAAGGTATTTTGTTCTAGGTTTTTTTTAGAAAAAGGAAAAGCGAATCAAATTCACAAATTCAAATTGCACAGAATAGAAACGAAATGTCTTTACCCGGAAACATCTTACCCCTTTTCCGCTGACGTTGCGCGAGCGCAACACCTGTCTATGCTTCCCCCTCCACCCCCATACAAACAGTTGCTTTGCGGAATATACTGATAAGCTTTGAAGTTGAACCAAAGTATTTTACTTCCAAGCCCTATTTTGTGTTTTTTAACAATCTTTCTATAAAATTTCGAGATCTCAAATTTGGACAAAAAAAAAAAAAAAAAAAAAAAAACAGCAGAAATAGCGCTTGTTTTTAGAAGTAAAAAAAAAATGAATCATTGTTTTTTGTTGTGGCATTTCTATTGATAGTACTAAATCTAAAACTTTTCCCGCAGTGGACCAGTCGGCAGAAGCTCGATTTTCCGTAGAACACCGAAAGTGAAGCAACATCGACTTAGGTCAGTGTTTGGGAGGGTGACAACCTCTCGCGGCTGGTTGCTGTGGTGTCCGTGTACGCTAAAGGGAGCTTGTGCACGTTTAAATAGGTCGTGGCTCCAATGTCCTTCAAGTGAAACGATACCTCTGGGGGTGCCAACCCCAGGTGACGGTCTCTCATCTGGGAGCTGGACAAAAAAATTAAGAGACCTTTCAAAGGGGCGGAAGTCGGACTCCTGCCTATAAGGGCCCCGTTAGACTCAGGAGCAGCGAACCCATTCTTCCTCGCTTCGCGCGAGGATACCAGAACAACAAAAATCTAAAACTGCGATCTATAAAAAAAATAATTTCATTAGTGGTTTTGTTATGATTTTTTACAGTAGCCGTTGCGTCAACGCAACACCAGCGGCTAATGAGTTAACATATTTAAAATTTTGGCTATTTACAATAGAGGGATGCACCAGTTGTGGTGTACCCCTACAAAATTATATTTGTGTTAAAGAGGCTTAAATTTTTGTGTAGAATGACATATTGCTTGTTGCTATAATGCTTATGTAGGAATAATTGGGTGTCTTACAACTCGGAAAATCGACTCCCATTCTTTCTAGTAGCACCACAATCGGTGGATGCCATTACCACTTTGAGAATTTTTGACGCTCAGTTTCTCTCTAGATGGCGGCACCTGAGCTCTAATTGATGCAAACTGCACTAGGACTTTAATTTAGTCGAGAGTATCCACGCCTAACGGATACTAAAGGGATCTTTAACATGGGCGCCGTCGATTTTTTGCATCTTGAAAATTCACCGACCAGATATATATAGCATGTTTTAGCAATATAGTACTTTTTTAATGAGTCGTTCCTATAAAATGAAATGTTTGGGAATTTTCCTTTTTTTTCCCCATTTTTTACTAGTAAAGTGAGGATTACGTTTTGGTGTTATGGAAGTATTAATTTCAGAAAATACTGCTAAGCGATGTCACGCTTCGAGGATGGTCAGTAAATTATGACAAGGGGAGGGGAGGGGAGGGGAGTGTGACATCATGCTCATGCAACATAGCGTGACATATGAAAAGGCATTCCCCTATGTTGAAATGTGACTTTTTATGACAAACGGGGGGAGTGGGCAAATATATAGGAAAAAAGCGTGACATCATTTATGAATGGCCCTTTATTTTTAGTCGTATATATATATATATATATATATTTATATATATTTATATATATTTATGCCTAATAGTATTTTCTTTTCGTAACATAGCATAATTTTTTACTGAGGTACAGTAAAAAACAACTTTCTGATAATGCCTATTTTGTCATATTAAATTTCAAGTTGCTTTTTAACACACAATTTACAAAATAATTTCCTTATTCTCATTCCTAATCTTTTACTTGTGCTTTTAGATATTTTGATTATGCATTCCCGTCGAGTTGATCCCATCCCTCAGAATGAGAATGAGGAAGGCGAAAGAGCTGTGATATCTTTTCTATTGGAGAAAATTCTAGAGAAAGAGCAGCAATCAGGGTAAGATTTCAGAGTAATAATAATATAGATCGTGCTTTTCATTCTTTGCAAGATAAAAAGCATTGGTCTGGAAAAACTGGAAATTGTGGATGCGGGAAGAAGGGGGGATTCTACTTGACATGTAGGCTAGAGTATGGCAAATTGCATTGTATCTTGGAATTTGTCGCCAATTTTGGTCAAGCCCACATAAAAATTGCCTACGTGGCGATAGTTAGTCCATTCAAAAGCGACAAAGACAAAAAAAACATGTCTTTTCTCATCTGCTCAACCGCAGAACCTATTTTTGAAGGCGAAAATGCGCTCTACGCTTGCACAGATGTGGAAAAGATATGTTTTTTCTTTGTTTTGTTTGGTGTCAAAGCACACTAAGTGTCTCAATTTTAAATTGCCGCTGTTAGACAAAATCAAAGTTTCATTGAAATAAAGGAACCCCCGAATTGAAGAAAAAAAAGATTTAACGATAGTAAAAGTTCCGCTAAGATCTAATATTACCCTCTAAATATGTAACTTAAGGCACTAAACACGATTGAAACTTTCAATAAAATGGCAAATTACAGCATGGCGAGCAAACATTGTGGCCATGGAGGATTGATTCTCAGCAAAAAAAAAATTTCGGAACAACTTTACACAAAATGCTTAGGAAAAAGCATGCAACATGAACTTAAAACTATATTCCTAGGGGACCCACTCCCCCGAAACGCACAATAAATACGTATATGTATATATATTATAGTTAAAGAAACATCAGACCTTGTAATTTGAGAGTGAGTTTGGTGTAGTTTTCAAAACAGAACATAGGTTATCCTTTGCATGTAAGATATTCATTGTTTGATAAAAAAAGGATGATTTTTGATTTTTCATTCAAAAAAAAGTTTTCTGTATTAAGTTTAACATTTATTTTTGTAGTCTGCAGAAATTTCGGCTTTGGGATCAGGGCAGTTTAGTGGAAATGATTTTCCAGGTTTTCCATATAAGTACTCAGACAAAACTCCCTAGGTATTTTATTAAATTTTTGGATGCTCTTTTAAAATATGCGGTGCCTTCAAAGGAAATCATGACATGTGAATTTATTACATTAATTTCAAAAAGAAATATTTTCACCTAGACTTTAATTAAAAGCGGAAGTTTAAAAGCGATAAAATTTTGAAAGGTTGTAGCTTTAAGTCATTAGTTGCGGATCAAATAATGTTTATTTGTTCATTGTGGGTTTGGGATCTAAAGTGAATTCAACCATTTTCTCGGGAATTGATTAATCAAACACTTGACTCCTTTTTAAGGTCACTTTCCTTCGCAGCATCTTAAATTTAATATAATTTTTCGGAAAAAGAAAAGAATATATAGCGATTGATTCGGAATTAGACTTCCAGTAGTAAACGATCAGGCGAAAAAAATAAATGCGTTTATTTATACTAATGCATAACAACACAAATGTCGCGTAACTACAGTTCGACCAAGGATCTTCTTTGGTTCGACCACGAAGTTCTGACACTTGGACGATTCTGCGCATGCCAGAAAAACACGAATATATATTCGAGTTTTAGGGAAGTTCGTTTTGCAGGTGCATTTATTAGCATCCCAATCAGATGCGTTTATTCATACTAATGCATTGATTTATACTAATGCATTTATTTTTAATAATGCACGATTACGCACATTTTACTAATGCATTTATTTATAGTAATGAATTTATTTATACTAATGCGTTTATTTATACTAATGCATAACAACACGAGGATCACGTAACTACAGTTCGACCGAGGATCTTCTGTGGTTCGGCCACGAAGTTCTGACACTTGGACGATTCTGCGCATGCCAGAAAAGGACGAATCAGTTCGAGTTTTAATGAAGTTCGGTTTGCAGGTGCATTTATTAGCACGCCAATCAGAATGTTTGCTTCTATGTTTGTTGAAAGCAACCAAACTTTTTAACTGGCAGATATCATCAGTTCGAAAGAAATCAAGTTATCTAAACGAGCTAAAAAAGAGAACGGAACACTGCACATTCCTTATACCAGCAGTTTCTCTGTTGAGCATAAATGGATTCTTTTTGGCGCTGTGCCAGGCAGTTGTCTTTCTTTTATTGCCGTAGAACTGTACACTACATGTGCGATTACACTACTGCACTGAAAGATGCGACTGGAAATTAATTATGGACTCTGAATATTAATCGCTTGCGCATATGATTACCAAAAAGATACGTGGTTCCAAAATAAAACTGCATGTTTTAATCCAGAAACTTCACAAAATTGAATGGCGAAAGTAAATGTTGTTTTTTTTTTTCGTCGCTGTATACATTTCCGTACATAGACTTTTTTCAAATAGAGCGTTGTTGATCTTCATATACGTCTGCTGATACCAGAATTTTTCTTTGTTACACAGTGTTCAACTTTGTTCCCTAAAATCATCTTCAATTGTGTCTACAAATAATTTGATCTACAATTATTAACTTCAACCCAACGGGTCAAGCCTTTGTCATGCCTCTAGACATTTTTAATTAATTTCAAATACTAAATATTAAAATAACTTAATAAATTTTAAAATTTTTATCTTCGTTTTAAGATCTTGGACAGTTCGAAAGATGACTGTAAACAATGATGACTGCTCCAACACAAAGGACGGAAGTGACGTCACAGTTGTTCGTGACGTAAATAAAGAGCGCGAAAATCTTTCTTGTGTTCGTCCCACGACAGCTACAGTAAATGAAGGAACCTCTAAGAACGAAACCAATTCTGAGGTTCGTCCGAAAGAAAATGACATAAACAGAGAGCCTCCTACAACAACTAAAAAAAGGGTAAGCGTTTATCGTTCAATATTCATTATTCCAAAGCCAAATGAATCGTTTAACCTCCCTACTTATTTCTTTTCTAAATACTCATAAACTAATCCCCTTAAAGAACCAAACTTACAATATTCAAAAAAAAGAAAGAAAAAAAAGAAAAATTTTACAATATAAGGTACTGCAACAGAAGTGTATAGATTATGTTTTAAAAATATTTCTTATAAATTGTAAGTTTCTTGATATTTGGCGAGATTTTTATCTGACCTCGTATTAAATCCTTGCCAAAATTTACTTCGTTATCTCTATCTCTATCTCTATCTCTACTAATAATAAAGCAGTAAGTATGTGTGTGTCTGTGTGTGTGTTTGTGTGTGTGTGTCTGTCTGTGTACGGCGTAGGGCCCAGACCGTCCAGCGGATTTTCATGAAATTTGGCACGAAATTAGTTTGGAACATGGGGGTGTGCACCTCGGAGAGTTTTTTCTGAAATTCGAATTTGTTCTTCTTTTATTCCAATCTATAGCCGAAAGTTTCATACAATAGTCATTTTCTATGGGAAGAAATTATCGCATCGTTTCGAGCTTCATACCGTTGAAACGCGCGTGAAAAACTACCCCGGAGAGAGTATCGCTCTGTGTGCGAAAATTCGAAGCCTCTAAATTAACTAGAAAAGAAGTTATAAGCATTTTTCTCTGCAGTTCGAAATTATTTTTTCACGGTAATTAACTTTAATTTTAATTGTTACCATGCCCCCCCCCCGACTGACTATTGATCCTTTTTAGCCTACTTTCCCGTAAAAGTAAAAAAAAATAATAATAAAGCATGAAAGAAGGCTTAATGTATCGTGAAAATATCGTTAAAAATCAAGAAAAGTCAAAAATAAGTGAAGTAATTAAATAAAGATTGAAAAATAAAAAATTTGAAAGTAGGGTATTGAGATGGGGAAAAAGTGTGTCTGTCGGTCTGTCGGTCTGTCTGTCTGTCGGTCTGTCTGTCTGTCGGTCTGTCCCCCCCTAATAACTTTTGAACGAATTGTCCGATTGGAAAAATTCTTTTTGCATTCGAAAGATCTCGGCGAGGACATCTCATTACTATATTTTACTTTTTGATTTGAACGATTTTTTTGTTCAATTTTGAACATTTCAAAAAATTTTAACATTAGCGCCTATGGACAAAATTGAAGCAAATTCTGTAAACTCTGGGCACAAGAGCCAAGTTCCTATTGCAAGCTTATTGAAAGGAGTTCTCGAAGTGAAATATTGATTTGAACAGTTTTTGTTCATTTTTGAACAGTTCAAAAAATTAACACAGGGCTTACGGGGAAATTTCAACCCTATATAAATCCTGATCTAACGGACCGATTTGCTTGGAACAAACTTTATCGGAAAGCTCTTATAACGTAGAACATGTAGAAATAGAAAGTTTATCCAGAACTTACGAGCCTATTTTGGTATGAAATTTTTTGATCGAGATTTTCAAGGATATTTCTCAGTGACTCAATGAGTGAAATAATGAATGAATGAATAAATGAAAGAGTGAAAGAATAAATCAATGAATAAATGAATGAGGAAAAGAATGAATGAATAAATTATTGAATAAATGAAAATATAAATAAATGAGTGAATAAATACATGAATGCGTAAATGAATGAATAAACACTTGAATGAGGTAACGAATGAATGAATAAATGCATGGCTGAATAAATGAAAGAATGAATGAGTGAGTGAATGAATATGTATTATCCGTTGAAAAAGGTATATTTTCAATAATTAGAACTAAAGATAAATAAGAAAGGGAGAGAAAGAGATAGCTAGATTATAAATTTGAATTTGGTGTATACGGGAAAGTAGGCTCGTATAGTTCTAGACGGAACTTCTTGTTTCTTTTAACGAATTAAAATTTATTGCTTGCGGTTGTTAGCATTTTGAGGAGCAGCCGATTTTTAATTAATTTATTTTTTTGGATTTTGATTATAATTTTTTTAAAACGAATTAAAAGGTATTTCCTGCGTCTCACAGGCGATTGATAACTTTATTTTGATTTCCTTATTTTCACATGTATTTTACGGGACCATTTTCCATACTGCACAGGGGTTTTAAAAGAAATGTTACTCTTTATAGCGACTTTTGTTATTCCAGCTTATTAATACTATTTATACTTTCACTTATTTAATTTTTTTTTCGCCAGTGAATTAGCACATATGTTATTTTCCTATTTCAGCTCGGATGAAAGGTTTATTCCCAAATTTTTGCTTGCTGCTGTTTGTTTCTGCTAGAAAAGCTACAAAATTTCGTCTTTCTGTTTTAAGCCGGGTCCAGACGCTACGTTTTGCACAATCTTTTGTCTGCGCACGTTGCAGATAAAACGTTGCATGTAGATTTGAAAAGTGCGCAGTTTTGAGTCCGGTGCGAAGACTGTACAGTTGCAGAGATAACTGAGCTAGAAAACATATGTCTTTGAACTGTGCTGACAAATCGGCACATGTAGACGGTAGCACCCCTTTCCGATTCATTTTGTTTCTCAGTTTCATTTCGTCAGGCGACAATGGCCGACTTTCGGCAATGTTCTCGGGAGTTTCTCACAAAATTTATTGCATTATGCGAAAGTTTCCCACGCGTTTGGCGTGTAAAATCCAAGGAGTATAGTGACAAGGATAAAAAGGGGGAGGCTTATGAGAGTTTAGTGGAAAAAATCAAATGCATTGATGCAACCGCAAACAGAGAAACATTTGTAAATAATTAATTCTTTGAGAAGTGTTTACCGGAAATAATTGGCAAAAGTTAATAAATCGATTCGATCTGGGGTTGGAGACGAAATTTACAAGCCATCTCTCTGGTACTTTGATTTGTTACATTTCCTAAATAATCAGGAGACACCAAGGCAGTCTAGGAATACCATGGATGAAAATAAAGAGATTGCAGTTGTCGAACCACCAGAACAGGCAACAAGAAAATATTTATTTTATATAATCATTTGACCACTTTGAACGCCGGGTTCTTCTGAGAGGTTCCAGTCTTTTTTTTTAACATGACACCATGTCATAATTGACCAGAGTAGTACCTCCTTCATGACGATATCGCACAAAACTGAGTGAAATGTACAGATATCTCTGCACTTTGCAGACGCATAAAAAACTGCAACGTTTTCATTTAGTCTTAAGACTGCGCAGACAAAAGGTTGTACAAAACGTAGCGTCTGGACCCGGCTTTGTCAATAAATAATAGATAAAAATTAATTGGACTAAAAATTTATTAATTAAAACTATTCTAATTTATTATAATCTTCCTTTTTGTGTGGGTACTTGAACAAAACAAACAAAATGTGTTTTCTTTCAAATATTTTCTTTTTTGTTTTATTTCGTTTCTTTCTTTCCTTTTTCCTTTTTTATTGTGTGTGTTTTGTAAAAAAAAATGCTTAAATGTGTAGGATCTCCGGCTGATTGCCGTGGGCAGCTAATCTTTAATTATATGGAATGCTATACATTTTAATAAAATAACATAATTTGCACCTAAAAAAGTTATCACTATATACACAATGGCAAACCGACTGGTCTTTTCATTTTTTAACACGGGCATAGCCGTGCTGGTACCGCTAGTTCTCCATAAAACTCTCTTTGCTACATTGATTCGAAATAAACTAGGAAATTTGGATGTAAAAATGTTTCTCTCTTTTGCACTTTGGGGAACTCTTTGAGCTTGCTGTTTTCGGGAAGAATTAGAAATTTAATAAAGTATTGAAGCTTTGATTAACCACATAGTGTTTGTTCACTTGCGGAATTCTTGTCGAACCTCCAGAGAACCCCAGGTTTCCGCACAACCCCGGTTCAGTACCTCTGCACTAAGGCATACTTTTATCTTTTTTTCTTACACATTCCATTTATTCCCATTGCAATTTCGTATTTTGTCTGTGAACAAAATCATGAAATGCCCTCAATATTAAAGTACTACTCTATACGTGCAATATTTCACCTTTGCATTAATGGAGGATTGTACCCACCCCTATTAGCTTATGATATTGATTTTTTTTGTGTTTTGGCTTTTAGCATTTTATTCAGATAATGGTACAGTAACCCCTCGTTATATCGCGCCTCGTTATATCGCTCATTCGGGTATATCGAGCTTTTCCTTTGTCTCCCAAAATTTTAAGTTTGAACTCTCGAAAGTTAAAATATTGCATTTTTTCCCCTATTAAACAAAGCTATCGAACACAGGAATGTTTTCCTTTACTCTGAATTGCTGCAGTTAAAGGCAGCAAAAATTCTCCTCCCACTCCCCCTCTGACATGCCTGCAGAATAATTCTACTAAAACCAGTTGTCGTTTTATTTGAGGTTTCTTTTTGTATAGATCCTAACGCCCGTTACATAAAGAGACAGATTCTTAATAATAATAGCAAGTAAAATTTTAGTTTTATTTGCTTTTAATTATTAAGAAAGTTGTCCTTATGTAAGATTAAACTAAATGTTTTACGTTGACACTCATTTTACTTGTACTACAACTTACTTACATTTAGTTATTTCTAACGGCATCGGTTATATATCGCGCATTCGAATACATCGCGCTTTTTTGATGTCCCTTGCCAAGCGCGATATAACGAGGGCCTACTGTACAACGATTTCAGTCGTCAAGAAAGAACTGCTTTTCTGCGCAATTTACTTCATACCTATTACATATGCTTTTACATTACAGAATTTAGGCACTTAAACAGTTTTCATCCCCTTCTGAAGGAAAATTTTATGTTTAATGCCTATAAAATACCCAATTTATTTTACTTTTTTAACAAGATTTGCAACTAGTGATAGTATTTTTCTTGAGCATTCCATTTCGACGATTTTTTTTGTAACTTTTAACCCGAGTTCAGCACTAGCTAAATGGTGCCACTCCTTGAGCACTCGATTCCCCTTAATTTATCCCCCCGATTAATTTTAAACTGATTTTAAGGAAAAAACTTTAAAAAGTTATGAAATGAAGTATCAGAAATGCGCTTACATAAGTACAAGTCGAGGTTTCAAATGCATGTTTCTAATTTTAATATGTTAAACTCCAAAAAAGGTTCACTAGGTGTGATTTACTACCATCGAAGTGGTGGAGAGACTCCAATTAGCTCTCCAAGGCGCAATATTTTTTTTTCTTTTTAAACAACGGAATTTGTATTTAAATTGTTTGCTTGCAGAAAAACATTACACAATAGGTAATTAGCGTAGAAAGCCACAGCTCTTCAAAGAGTTAAATTTAACATAAAATTCTAACATTTTTCAAAACTTACAAAGGAGAAAAATAATATCGACAGCAGTCCCTTTAAGTTTAGAACGTTATTGTTACTACATCAGAAAATAACATTGTTCGGAAAAATTGAATTTTACTTGCTATGTTTAGAAATTTCAAATTTTTCAACCTATATATATATATATATATATATATATATATAAAGTAAATATTACGGAGACACAATTTGAAAAGGCGCCCAAGGCAGCACCTTTCGGTGTTTTTACTTCTATACTTCCGGTTCCTCCCACTAATGAAGATGCAGGTTTTTTTTTTATTTGTTATTTGCCATTTCGAATACGTAAAAATTTAATTGTCATGTTAAATTTTACATACCCACTACTTTAACATTATTTTTCCTCTTTATTGAATGATATATATATAGTATATATATATGTGTATGTGTGTGTATGTTTTAACATTTCAATATTTTAACTAAGGTAAACTTGGTAATTTGCGACAATGAATCGGCATTATAGTTTTTGTAAAACTAGTAAAAACAAAATAAAACATAATTAGCTGGAAATTATGTTTAAGTTATTGTTACAATAGAAAAAGGAAGTTTAAAATTTGAAAAAATAAATAATTGAAACTTAATAAATATTCGCAAAATGTCCTTACGCGTTTTTTTTTTCTCTCGAAACATTCTGGAATCAGAATATGTAGAAATTAGGAAAAAATACTACTTCAATAGGGGTTCCTATTCATACAATTTGTATTTGTATGAATAGAATTTGACATTTTACCAATGGAAAAATTATGATTGTATTTTTTTCTGCCTCATTGGACAGGCTTCGAAATTTGCGTTGTGATTTTTTTTTTTTTTTGCTGCTGTTTTCATTCGCTTTCTTGTTTCCCCATTAATGTATATTGTATATACACATAAATATTCCATTCCAACTTGTAGAAGCTATTATTTTTCTTTTTTCCCCATTAATGTATATTGTATATACACATAAATATTCGATTCCAACTTGTAGAAGCTATTATTTTTCTTTTTTCCCCATTAATGTATATTGTATATACACATAAATATTCGATTCCAACTTGTAGAAGCTATTATTTTTATATCTGTATTTATGTTTGAACTTGTTGGTAAAAAAAATATATAATAAAGTTTTAATATGATCAACTCAACATAAGCATTCATAGGCAAACTACCAGGAGCAATTTTGTCAGATAGTTAGAATTATTGGCAAAGAAACCTGTCCTAATAATGTTAAATATTTTTCCACTATTTGGGCTGCACAAAAAATTGTTCAAAACTTGTAAACCTTTTCAGTATGAATTTAAATTTATAAAAAAAATTATATTCGAGGAACATGATCACATTTATTTAGTCGAATACTCTTTGTAAGTCTTATCTTTTCAAGAAATTGATGATAATTTCTTACCTTAGAAATGTGTTCTCACCTGAGGCTCTCTGAAGCATTTTACAATATTTATGTGTCTCAGTTAAAAAGCAAAGCAGATGGTATGATAAAGGGTGTTACAATAAATAAGGTAAATGACCCGGTAGTGGACACTGCTCTAGCAGTGGACACTTAAATATTTAAGCTCCTAAAATAAGCGAATGTAACATTAAAGTTGAATGAAATTATCAGAACCTATAGCAAACGATTCCTAGTGCTGGTTAATAAAACTAAAGTTGGCGTGGAGCCCTATGCAAGTACATGGATCATAATATTTAATAGCTGCCTCCACAACGGTCACATTTGCTGATCTTTACTAAAGCTGATTAATAAGAAGGTTAGGGATTTGGGGAAAATATATGGGAAAAAAGCGTGACATCATTCATGAATGGTCCCTTAGTCATTTTTTAAATTATTTCTCCAAGTTAACAGCATAAAATAGATGACATTCATTTCTGTCCACTACTAATGCAAATACGTGTCTTATAAATATCCACTACAGATACAAATCAAGCATTTAGTAAATTTGGCGTAAATATCCTAAATTTTTCATCAAATGACATTTTATAGGTAATTCATTTTTAGAGAAATAGTTGGCGATTAAGCTAAATATGCAAATATTGATGTAAGTCCCTTGAAAAAATTTTGCCACGTAAAAGAGTACGAAAATGTTCTTAACTGTGTCCACTACCGGGTCATTTACTTTATATGTGTATAGTCAGAGTATAGTCAGAGTACACTCAACACTTACAGTTATCGGATGTTAGTTTAACTAAAGGGTAAGAAAATAATATAACGACGATGAGACTGTCCCGGACTTGCTAAGACGATGCGAGTGTCCCGGACTTGATAAGACGATACGAGTGTCCCGGACTTGATAAGACGATGCGAGTGTCCCGGATTTGCTAAGATGATGCGACTGTCCCGGACTTGCTAAGACGATGGGACTGTCCCGGACTTACTAAGACGATGCGACTGTCCCGGACTTGCTAAGAGGCTGTGAGTGTCCCAGACTTGCTACGATGATGCGACTGTCCCGGACTTGCTAAGACGATGCGACGGTCCCGGAACTTCCCGAAGTGCGATTCTTTGCCGTGTGTTGTTATCAGTAAAATTACAACCGATGTTTTGGAATGGCATGAAATGACTCTGATAGTGTTTGCAAAGAATATACTTATTTCTGAGGGGGTTGAGTGCAAAACGTTCTTCCCCTAATACATCGCGTAACTACGCTCACCTGCTAGAAAAACGGTTGCACGGGGAAGCGAATCGTGTAAATTTTCCTTGGAAGGGGAAAGGGGCTAAAAACGTGTTCAGTTTAAAGATTTTACTCATCTGGGAAGCCAGGTGTCTATTTTACATGTCAAATTTTTGTATTTTATAGATCACTTGAATTCCTAATAAATGTATCTAATGATGAATCTCGTAAAAAAATCTTAGCCTTTGTACACACCGTTTTCACAAAGATGAAATCGTTATGAAGTCAGAATAAGCAGCAAAGAAGCAGTTAAAATCAATTGAATTCACAGCAGAAAATAATGGATTACAAATATGTTTCAGTGATTCTGCTACATGGCTAGGAAAGTATCTTCGCAAAGTCTGATTTTGTTAATGCCAAATAATTGTTATTTTATCTTTTTTTCAGACAAATTGCTTCGGTAGAATATTTTCGAGTGTGGGCAAGATTTTTAGAAAAAAGAAACATGAAAATGGACCAAAGGCATCACATCCCGAAAGAAACGCAGTTGGGAACGGTGGGACCGAAGAAATACCTCCGAAAAAAAGAAATAAGAATTTGTTACGGCAAATACGTTATTTGGTTTTAGAAAGAGCAAAATATGCTCCAGTGTCCTTTACTAAAATGCAAAATTATAATGCGTCGAAAAAATTGGCTCAAGCTGTTCTAGAACAATCCATGAATGAAAATGAAGGTTTTACTGAACAAAAGGCCGTAAAAATTGCTCAGAACACTTTTGAACTCGAAAAATCTAAAAGCGAGTCATCCTCGACTGTGGGAATACGATATAGCCCTACGGCTGAAAGTGCGCAATCCCATGTAATAAAATGCTTCGTAGAAACTGCTCAGCCAGGAATACAAAACAAGCAAAGTTATAATGAATCGACTTCCAAGAACAACTTGTCTCAAAGTCTTTCATATAGATCCATCGATACGAATGACAGTTTTACTGAACAAAACTATGTGAAAAGTGGTTGGAAGATCTTTGAGAGCAAGAAAAGTAAGAGTGATTCATTTTTGTACACACACTCTCTTGGTGAGTTAATGGCCAAAATTGAAGATGGACCAGGTTCTGCTTCACTGGAGCCGATTATAAGCGAGATGACCAAAGTTTTAAACAGTGTCGTCATATCTCCTTCTAATAAAGATTCCAAAGTTATGCTCTCGTTATATGAGACTAATGCCCTGCCTGACTCTATAAAGTTTCTGGGAACTGTATCATCAAGTCAAAACATTATTCAGGACAATTATGCTATTAACAAAGGGGTCACTGTGACCGCGCCTAGTGAAAAATCTAACCAGCAAAAAGAGGAAAACTATAAACCCAAAAATACTAGTTTGATTATGGATGTACCAATGCCGTTTAAAGTATCATTTGACTGTGAGCGAATGGTTTCTACGCTTGACTCTTGGAGTTTTGTGGCTATTGGAACAATGGGACTGAACGGCATGTTTCTTAAACGACCAGGATTATACACAAATCCAAACTGTCAAAGTATAAATCCAGAATCGGGTGGAATATGGTGGAAGAATCGCCCAATAGAAGAATTTTCTGAAACTAAGATGGCCAACTGGATGATAAAAATGCCATTACCAAGAAGAAATACGTCTGACTGTGATGCTAAAGTTCCCATGATGAACTATATGAATGTTCTTTCATCTGAATCCTGGAGACTTAATTCCAAGCTTTTGCGTCCGTTTCGATTACTCACGAGTTCAAACTCGTTAGAGAATAATTCTGAGGGTCAAGCAGAAGCTCCTCCCTATTAAGATCTCTTATCGTAGAAGAATAATCGTCATTTGAAAGCTTAAACGTCCCAACCATATACTTTTGCAAACTAAAATCATAATACTGGGTACAAGTATTCGAAAACAGAGAAAACTTTAAGCTAACAAACTCTAGTGGAACAATTTTGAAATTTATAGTACAGAAGAAATTCCAAACAAAACAATAAGTTTAAAAAAATAATAATGTATACGAAAAAAAAATCCAAAAATGGTGGCTCAAAAATAGACATTTGCAGTTAAATTAGGTATTATATAAGCTTTTCTGTCCTTGAGAAGTGCCATTAATTTTTCTTTGAAAACTTTAAACAATTGAATCCTTGATCTACGCAACATTATAGTTTTGTTGTTTAATTGACAGGCAAGTCAGATTAAATTAATCTGACTTGCCTGTAATTCAGGTTATTTTTAATTTCATTGCAGACTGTAGTTAAGACTAATAGAACTAGCTTGGTAATTGATAGAAATTTTTTTTTCTTATTAAAGAGTAAATAAAGAGAAAAACATAGCAAGTGCCAATAACTTAAGGAATATTAATAAAAATAGCTTCAACTTTAAAAACGAATGCATTTGCAATTTATTGAGTTTTTCAAAGGGGCTTTATGTACCTAAATTAAATCAAAACAAAAAGAAAGTAATTTTTCAGAAAATGTCACAAAATTTAAAATTATGAATAACTTTTTGTGACTTGGTAGTTTGTTGAAAAATATTTTTTTAATCATAATGTTGAATTAACTCAAGCACCTTTATCTTCTGCAGGCAACAAAAACCAGTGCAACTGATTGCGAATTCTTTACTGAAGTTTCATTTTGCAAGCGGAACTTACTGGTGGATTAGTGCGGGTAAGAATGCAGTTTTCTCTAAATTTCTACAGGTGGCAGCACTCAACGTAAAAGAATTGCACAAAGTATGGCTTTACCTCTCTGAAACTAAACGTAAATTTTAACAAAACAACCCATAGAACCGGAAGAATTCACACACCTAGTTCCCCTTCGTAAGTTTTAAACTGAATTCATGGAATCCTTGCTGAGTCTGAAGTCAGTGACGCAAGGGTGCTTTTTTGCCATGAGTTGTGCCCTGAAGCAAAGATGCCAAAACTCCAGGTGCTCAGTGAAATAGAGCCCTACAAACAGTTGATTTTAATCTGTATTGTCAATCCTATTATTGAAAAAAGCACTTTTTTAATCAGGAATAATCGGGTTTTACTATTTTTCCCCTGGCGATGGCCCAGCTTTTAAAAGTATTTTATAAGTATCAATCTCAAATAAACATGCTGTACGTAAGTCAAGAGAAGGCCCGTCAACTTACTTCTATGGTGTTACTTTAGCCATTAAGAAGCAGCCTTCAGAAGTGCATCTCCAGGACACGCTTTAATTCGTATCATTTTTTTCCCCAAATGTTTTCTTCATCTTCATACGTAGGTTTGGATCTTAGCTCCTAATTTTAGCTTGTATTTTTAGTTTGTAGTTTTAGCTTGTATTTTTAGTTTGTAGTTTTAGTTCGTATATTAGTTTATAGCTTTGGTTTGTATGCTTAGTTCGTAGCTTTAGTTTGTATGCTTAGTTCGTAGCTTAGTTTGTATGTTTAGCACGTAGCTTAGTTTGTATGTTCTCAGTGCCGATATCCAAACCTACGTATTACGGTATTTTCTCTCTCTTGAGTTTTTACATCTGTGATTGTGCAGCATGTTAAAGATCCCTTTAGTATCCGTTTGGCTTGGATACTCTCGACTAAATTAAATTATTAGTGCAAGTCGCATCTAATGGGAGATCAGGTGCCGCCACTAGGGGAAACTGAGCGTCCAAATGCTCAGTGGCAATGGCATCCACCGACAGTGGTGCTATTTGAAAAAATGGGTGCCGATTACCGGGCACGCACTATGTCTGCAAAGGTTAATGACCATACACAGCCCTATTAGAAACAGAGAAAGTTTTTACATCTTAATATACTGCTTTCTCATTACCAAGATAGGTACCACTATTGAAAAACGTTTCTGCTGACAACCAAAACAAAGTAAATCCAGGTTTCATGAATACTGCGAAACTTAACTCTAGATGGCCATTTACTCTTTACCTTGAATTTTCAGCAATCTGTTTACCTAAACTACCTTGTGCTTTTGGCAAGGCAAGTATCTACACAATCTTTTCTCTTCACGTATTCATTACAGGTATTAAAAAATAAAAGTAATAATAAAGGTAGATATCATATTTCTTTACCAGAATTTCATGCTTTCAGACCAAGTAACAGCGTCCCTACTTTTACAGATAAGTTTCATAAAGCAACTTGGAAGTTCTGAATGCTCCTTAAAGATGCTACTGCAAAACTGTCATTTATTTCCCAACCACAAAACTCATTCCTAACTTAGAATTTAAGACACGCTTTCTTTAGTATCTTTTTTTTTTTTCAAATGTTTTCAAAATCTAAATACGTAGGTTTGGATCTTAGCTCATGGTTTTAGCTTGTATTTTTAGTTTGTAGTTTTAGCTAGTATTTTTAGTTTGTAGTTTTAGTTTGTAGCTTTGTAGTTTTAGTTCGTATATTAGTTTGCATGCTTAGTTCGTAGCTTAGTTTGTATGCTTAGTTCGTAGCTTTAGATTGTATGCTTAGCACGTAGCTTAGTTTGTATGTTCTCAGTGCGGAGATCTAAACCTACGTACTACGGTATTTTTTCTCTCTTGAGTTTTTACATCCATGATTGTGCGGCATGTTAAAGATTCCTTGAGTATCCGTTTGGCTTGGATACTCTCGGCTAAATTAAATACCTAGTGCAAGTCGCATCAAATGAGAGATCAGGTGGCGCCAACTAGGGGAAACTGATCGTCCAAATTTTCGTTTCCCGAAAAATTCGTTTTCTAAACCAACTTGGAATTTCTCAATGCTCCTTAAAGAAGTTACTAAAACACTCATTTATTTCCAAACCACAAAACTCATTTCTGACTGAGAATTTCGGATTTTTCAAAGATACGTAGCGCTCCTACTGTATTTTACAACTATAACATCATTAGTGCTATTGATAGTTGGAGATGTATATGACCAAAAATCGTCCACTAGAAAATCTTCCATAAGATAAAGGGTGCATTACGGCAAAAAGTATTAAGTAGTGTTTTCTATGCTGTGCATGTTTCGTAACAAGCAAACAATCGTAGAATCCTATATGCACCAACTTAAAGCTATTCCCGATAATGCTTGCGTCACGAATCCTTACATCCTACATGATATGAGTCAATAGAACACACTAATTCATTCAGTGAGCTAATGAATTTTGAAAAAAATCCATAACAGCAAGTGTAGCTGCAAAAGTGAGTACTGATCTGACGTGCTATTTATTGTGCAACTGCAAAAACAAATGCGATAATGAAGTCGGAAGAATTGCTCCTAGCTGAGACATTGAAATTCGCAGTTTGCCTTTCCATTTGCTGAAATATATTTGAATTACATAACGATTTGTTCCTAACAGATATATTAAAAAGTTTAAATTATGTGGGTCATGTTAGGGGTAAGTACATGCGCCACAAAACAAAGATGATCTAAATTAACAGTTGCTTTGTTTTCAACAAGAAAATAAAATCCTAGGCTAGAAAACATATAAATCGACATAAAACCCGCCTTTGGATGAGGTGTAAAAAAACCACTGTGATGGATTTTACACTAGGCGATGCATCAGTCAAATTCATGTGGTACTAGGTGGTCACTCCGCGATTCAGTGGACGTGATTTGACATACAGAAAGGTTTATGTTTCCATAGTCTTTTTTAACTCTTGAAGAACACCCTCAGCTTTATCAGCGCCCTTATTGATCGGGTCCAGCTTTTACGAAATTTGATCTCAACGTGATATTTCGTCAGCAATTCCAGTCCGAAAACGAAAGAGTCCGTAATCTTGGCAACAAATAACCAATGAAGTTAAGTGATAAGTACCAAAAATTATTTTTAGGTTCAATTTGTCTTCCATCTTGATCTTGTCACAGTTTCATAAGGCGGTTGGCTCTCAAGCCAAATCTGTTTTAATGATGGTAACTTTGGCTTCTATATCTTTGATCACATCTCTAACGCCTGAGACTTTGTTGCTTTTCAGTATTATGAGCACCACTTATCTGCTTCGACCATCTCTCTAATATAATTTTCAAGTTTAGCGAAACAGGACTATTTGAAATTATGGTTGGTGAGCTACATTCATAGGAGTGGACCGCTGTATTCGTATATGATCCTCCCCACCAAATCGCCAACACTTGAGAATTGGTTGCTTATTAATAATAATTACATTAGCTATAATGCTATAAGTCTATATTTTATATCTCCTTAGGGTATTTTCCAAGTCTAAAAAGGTTCGACAATTCCTGATCCAGTACGTTCTTATTTGAGCCCTTGATAGAATAGTGATCTTTATGGGCAAGTGTTGAGCAGCCACTAATTTCATGGACATAAAGAGTAGCGATTTTTAAATAGTTTACCCCCGGCATTAGGTTTGATCATTAATGTGATTTGGCTACCGGCACCTCTTCCATCTATAGTCCGCTGTGGCTGTTAGATATAAATCTAAAAAATTTTACGTACAACATTATATTGGAGGAGCAATAAATGAATTTTGCTAATCTGCAGTTATACTTTTGGCCTCCATCCTTTTAAGATGTCGAAATCCGTGGATAAAGTAATTGAGGTTAAAATTTAATTGAATGTCTGCTGATTGGTCTTAGAATGCGAGATGGGATTAACCCTTCTCCTCTTCCGCATTTAGCTTTTGCGATGTTCATCCGCATTTTTGTCAACGAGATTTTAACTGGAGTCTCTTCTGAACAAGGGTCTCATATTTTGCTAAACTGCACTTCCATTTCTAATGTAAGGATTCGAAATCAAGCACATGACTCCTCGCCACCTCTTATTTAGGAAGCTATATGGGCTTTTATCCCGGAGTCACATCCGTTTGATTCTTTAACGATCAGGAACCTGGTCTTGTGTACCTGTCACGTGGCTTTTCTGGAAAACGTGGCAAGCTGCACTGAAAGGTGGGAAAGATTTGATAAAGATCCATGTTTTGCAGCTATAGGGCCTGATGTTTCAAACTTTTTCCTTAGATCCCAAATTATTTCTACCATCACCAACTGTAATTTATTTCAACTCATAATTAATTTTCAATGGCGACAATTTTGTCTTTCCAGATTTTTTGTTGTCGGTGGTTTCAACACAATTTTTCAAATTATAAAGACATTTTTTGTTTTTATTTAAGCGCTCACACAGAAATTGTTAGTTCTGTTTGCATTAGGTAGCTATATCGCACTGTGACGGTTTCGAAACATGGCAACCAAGTTTTTGCAGAGTATGCCTTCCAACGGAACCCTAGACTTTGTTTTTAAATCCCATTTTGGTTGCTCATAAATATTCTGTTAGCACATTTTTCAAACAAAGTCTTAGTAGATGCTCGACGTTGAGTTCCAATTTTTACGATCGACACTTCAAAGCACTCCGGAGAATATCATTTTGTCAAAACACATTTCAATGTCTTAACGAAGAAACGTATTTTAAATTTTTAAACTGACAGCAATAACACAAATATCTTAAAACAAGGAGTTACAAGTCGTTGACATGTTTTACTTTTAAATGCATATACATAAAAGTGAAATCCAGCTCAAAGCCCACATCACTTAGTATCTCACAACAAATGTTCTTCAAGATTATGATATTGCTTATTCAGAAACATTCAGAGGATTACTCAAAATTTTCAAACGAAGTTCCAAAGATGAACAACGTTTCGTGCAAGTTCTTACGATTCACCTTAACTTGAGGCGTTCTTGGAGGAAGGACTCAGTCCTTACAAGGCCCAGAGAAATTTCACAACTATCTTACAACAACAGTTGCAATGGTAGACACATATTTACTTACAATTTCGCAAACTTACAGATCACAGCTGCAGCATAGCTAAAGAGCTAATTCCCTTTTAACTTTAAAATCTGAGCCGCTCCACTTATACCCTCAGTTCTTGGCTTGTATCCTAACAGAATCGTCCAGAAATAACAAGGAACATAAAAAGACAGGAATATTTAAAGCATCGAAATGTCCCTACGCTTGGCGACATTTGGCGCTTTTTTGCCAAGCCCAAGAACTCTAGTGACTTTAAGCACAGCACGGAAAAGCACTAACAAATATAGATTTTCAAAAACTGAGCAGCTTTTGAATGGAAATTAATGATATAAATTACAAATTGAGCTAGAATTACGACTAAATAAATAACTAATAATAATACGTAAACAACATATATGATACAGATTTCATCAAAAATTATTTTTGAATGCAACTTTTATTAAGTATATTAAATTATACATCAACTGAATAAGCCATTAAAATTACTTGAACTTGTCTTATTTTTCAAAAAGCAGTCAAATGTTTACTTATTAAAAAAATCCCTTGTGAAGAGAAAAAATTGAGAATTACTGATATTAATAGTTTAGAAATTGAAAGAAATGTGCGAATTCTTCCCGTTCAAAGATTTAATAATGAACAGTCCCGCAGGTCCCTGGGCATGGGCCCCATAATTTCAGGGGACACTAAAATAGCGTACATGTCTTTCTATTAACTTTTGGAAATGCTAAAAGATTATTTACCAAATGATAATCTTCTATGTTTTTGTAATTTTGTAATATACGCTGCCACACACAAAAAACTGCGTTCTTACCGAAACTAATACACCGTGTGGCTTTTGCACAAGTCTATGCATTTGTATAAAGCTACTTCATACATAACTAAAACTTTGAGAAGCATGTTTGTACAAGCAAACTTGTCAAAATATCTGCAGCGCACATTGGCGCTCTTGCAATCATACTTGTGCTGTGTTGAGCCGAACAGAAATTGTGCATGCTGTTAGATGTATTGTTAGTTTAAAACATAAATTACGTTTTAATTTAGGTAACTGCAATAAAAGGTTAATAGTTAAAATAACTTGAAATAAAATAATTTGATTGGAATTAGTAAAGATTCAACTTTATCTATATTTTTTATTATTTTTTTAATTTCATAATTATTATTTTATTTATTTATTTTTATGTTTAGGAATATCTAACCAAGTTAGTTTAAATTAACTGCCTTGACTGTCTGCATTTGCGTACATCCAAATTGAAATTCATGTCAACTTACTGCGTCAGATTAGATTAGTCCAATAATTTACTTGATGATGGGAGCTTGGCACCTAAATAGTAAAAAATCGATAAAAAAATTATCAATTTTGTAATTGTCTGCTTGAAACACGAATTGCCACTGCTCATTAAATTATTAATTTTTAGAACAATACTGTCAATATAATGCAGTAAAACAAACTTTTTTTTAACTTTCTTGTTTAATGAAGTGCAAATTTATATAATCAGTTTTTTTTTCTTAGTGATTTAGCATTTAATGAAAAAAAATTTAATTTCAAAGATATTGTAAAATATGTATGCTGCTTTGTCTTTTGAGCCATCTAAAAATATTAAGCAATCTTGTGTCATTAAAAAAAAAAAAAAAAATGGCAGATTTTCAATGTAAATTTGTTAAGTAGTAAACTTGACAAATATTTTCAACTTCAATATCATCATCTTCTGTTTATTGTGAAATATGTATGCTGCATAAACTTCTGATATATAAATTGTTAATGATATTGAAAAAATTGTAATTAAAATCAATATTTGTGATTGTCCGATTTATCTGCTTTATTTTTCTTTTGTAGTACTAATTGCTATTATTTATCCTCAGAAGAAAGAAAGTGAATATATCTGTAAATCAGCCAAAAGCACTTAAAAACACTTCTTAAGGTTTCCACGTATACTAGACTGCAACGTTTCTTGACAATGACGTCACAACGCGTGGCGGAAGAAATGAGTAAACAGTGAAGCTGTTGGGTTACAGGAGGAGGGTCGAAAAGAAATCAAGCTACCAACTTGGCGAATAATCCGATTAAGCACTCTATTTGGCACATTGCATGTTCGAAATTTATCAGAAAAAGGCAATGTAACAATTTAAAAACTTATTTTTTTTTTAGGCAATCATAATTTATTTTATTGGATCAAATATATTTTCATCATAAGTTATTCTTTTCTACAAAAAAAAAAAAAAAGAGAAATTATACTCTTAATACTTTTATGCAAATAGATATTGTACAAACATCAAAAAACTTTTTTTTTATCACAGCTACATTTTGAAATGCACTATGGTTTTAAAATAGTCTAATAATGCACAATGGTTTTAAAGAACACCACTGACATTATGACTTTTATACCTTTACAGGATGTGTAGGACACCAATATGGGTTGCTCAGGGTATTTATCTCATTTTGGCCAAAAACCGACTTATCTAGTTTTTCCCAAATGGAGGATTCCATTCTTGCAATTTGTGAAATACATTCATGACTATTGTCTTTTCAGAGGTTTTCAAAGCGCTGCCTTTCTTGTGGGGTTGAAAGACGTAGTTCAATTTTGCAGTAGATTCCATTCTTATAATAACAAC